>JBAMMX010000018.1:0-1447513 GCA_037126225.1 Dillenia turbinata | reverse complement strand
TGGTTGACCTTTGCCAGATCCTTCGGCCAGCTCCATGATATACTTGATTTTTAAATGGATGAATATATGTATGATATCGTGTGATTGGATAAATTAGACCGTTTTATCAACATATCATGATTTATTCAAACTTGAGTTATTGTTTACGAATGATATTATTTGACACTCCAATATTCACCTACACTATTAGTACTTGAGATTAATCCCCACCACTCGACGTAGCCTCTCATAGATACTCACCCTCTCTTCTCCCCCTCAGACAGGATCATTACCGCGATAGAATGACTTATTTTTGCTCGAGGCCTGAGTAGATTGGCTCGCGGATTTGGTTATTTCTGGACGTCGAGGTTTTAAGTTTAAGTTTAAACCTGAATTACGGATTTTATTTCGACCGCGAGGCCTTGCTGAGGTCCGTAGGGTTGGGTCGTGGTAATTCCTTTGGGACGACCAGAGACCTTATGTATATTTATTTCAGAAACTCTCGTGATTTCATTCTGTATCGAGGCGATTGACATGATATTAATGTTACTTGGGAAGCTTGTTATACATTTGTATAAATTAGGTCCGCATCGTAGGAGTGGCTGCTCATGCTCTAGGCCGAGCATGACAAGAGAGGTCCAGGTTTAGGTCTCATGGGATTTTATAGCCTTGCGTTGTTCTCAATGCTGTGGGAATTGATTGATTTTGGAGAGGCCGGGATGGCCATTTGTTTATTTTACAAAGATGATTTGAATTTCACAGTATTAAACAAAGATTTTATACATGGAGAACCTCCAATCTATGGGGGAGGTTCCTGCCCAATTTTCTCAGAAAATCCAGACAAGATCCAAAAGTGATTCACCACTGCTCACTACCACTCCGGCTCGGGGCGTGGACACACCGACTACGAAAACTATCAACAAGTAATTCAACATGTTTTTAGCATCTTTTAACAACTCTACCCTAAGTGCATGATAAGTTCGACCTTGTAACCATGACCCATAGATGTTATTCTTGATACCGCTTGCTGAAAGGTGAATTAACAAAGATCTAAAGGAATATATGCATCATAAAACCACATAGCTATAGCCATACCAGCTTGAAGACATTTTTCCTTACTTTGCAAACAAGATTTGATACTGCTATTGAGAGGAATCAAAAGCTTTAATTGACAAGTAAGATTTTGTTCCATGGTTGCCTTCCTTTTTCTTTTGTTCACCTCTTCATTGATAAAAATTTCTTTCCTTCGACATTTAGATTCTCATTTATACTTATCCCAAAATCTCCTTCTTCTCCTTGCTTTTGAACATTTTCTTAAATTAATTGCTTAACAATAACCTCCTTCGATGGCACTCTTTATAAGAAGAAACATTACCCTTTATCCTCCAAGGAAGTTAGTTTCATCCATCGATACTTCCACAGCCTAAAGCACAGTTGAAAAATCACAAATAAGTACTTTTTTCCCACTATCATTCACCCTTTGTGTCACATATTTCCAATTTAAATCCTTTTATGTCTCAAATTTTGTCCGAATTTTATCAAATCATCATTACTAGGAAAGGAGCGCGAACCAACAAGTCTCCTCCATAGATCTATAATCCACAAAAAAAAAAAAAATTGTTATTACATTTTAGGATCAATATAATATTTCACATCTATTTCATATGCAACATAAAAGAAAATCAATCATTAAATGAGCTCCAAATCTACCCATTTTAAGCAATGCATAATTTCAAAGACAACAACAATGAAAATTTACAATGCATGACGTAACTATTTCAATCTAAAATTATGTGCATAATTTTGTGTAAAAGAACGTTCATCTTGGATAAGCAATGGATAATTTCAAGGATAACAGCAATGAAACACAGATTTGGTAGAGATGTGAGGCACACAAATTCGATTAAAATTAATCATATATTATTTATAAGGTTTAGTTAGGGTCTCAAATTACCAAATACGTGTGAAAGTGCTCAATATTAAAATCTTATTCATAAAAGAAAAGAAGGATTCAATTTTAAAACATTTAAACATTCAGGTATTTTTGCAATGAATCAAAGTTCACTGAGGATCTTTATCCAAATCTATCCCTCTGATTCACAAGTGATCCGTAAAATATTTCTTCAATATTAAAAATGTTTTCTTAGCATGTTGGAGAACAAAATTAAGGTTTTCTTGATGTCATACCCTTTGACTCTGACATTGCTAGGCTATAACATGTTGAGAACAAAAAAAAAATTAATACAAAGAAGTATCTAGTATATGACAATGTAAATTAATACAAAAAATTTAAGGTATTCAAATAATTCGTGATGAGAACCAAAAAAAAAAAAAAGAATCGCAAATTAGCACCATAAAACTATAAGTATCTAGCATTTTTCCAGCTTGCTTGTATTTAAAGGCTAATGAATGATCAGATCTCCTTTTATATCTCACTTACACATGTTATATTTCATATCATTAGTCCCACGAAGTCCATGGTTTTCTGATTGCAAGAATGACATTTCATTCTAATTTTTTTTCTTTTTGTTCATGATTTTCAAATGCTATAAATTACAAATAGAATCTACCAAGATCACCTACACAAAAGCTCTACTCTCCCTATAAACTCCACACATGATCCTGGCAAATCTTGATTATTTACTTTAAAAACTTAAATAAGGCACTGATCCACAAGTTTTCCAGGGTGATAATCCAATACATTGCTAAACAAGAAATAGATAAAATAGCATAAATGTCTAGTGGTTATCTAAACAAGAAACAAAAATTGGTAATAGATACTAATGCTATCCATAGCCTACACTATGTCTATGTAACTGCATTATGGCACCATATAAAATAGAATAAAGGTCGTATAGTGCCCACTAATCAATTTAGGATTTACATGTCACAGACGTAACATCGCCATACGAAAGTGTATTAATCAAATCTCTCCGAGAAATCATGAGATCAAACCCCAACTTATAAAATCAATGCAATGAGATGGATATTAATATTGCAGACCGCTGATAATGAACACTTGCAGATGAGTGCATTTTGGGAAATCATGAGATCGAAACCCTAAATTGTAAAATTAATGCAAAAGAAGCAAACAAAGAACAATAGGACTTCAATAACTTTGATCCGTGAAGAAAAAAGAGAAATAGAGTTTATGAAGAGTGAAACGTTGTACCTGATTGCACAGAGAAAATGGAGAAGATGATGAAGAATCTGCGAAAAATGCTTCCAAAAGTTTCAATTCAAGAAAGGAAGGGGGAAACAGGAGAGAGCATACTCGATTGTGTGCTTTTTCTTGGCTTTCAATCGTAGATGTAGGTGATAGTGTAGACTGTAGAGAGAGAGTGAGAGAGAGGAAACGCGAGGATGAGAAGGCGAGAATAAACGAGAAACATGAAAGTCGGAAAGAAAAGGTCAAAAATAAAAAATAAAAAACTCGGGTTGGCCGCTTCGCTTCCCGGCCCAACTCGGTCTTGACTGTTTTGATCGGTTTTCTTGTAAATCAAGTATTTTTAATAAACTCGGACCGGCCGGGGGTCCGATTCCCTCGTCTTGACTAGTCTGACCGACCATCCATCCGAGTTTCAAAACACTGATTATAGGTCAAGACCCAAAAGCCAAACCAAAACCAAACCTAGGCAACACACAAAAAAGATACATCTAGTTGCGTGAACTGTCCTGTGTAACGATGCAAAGAGAAATTCAAATACAACGACTATCTCACCAACTATGCTATTGTCTTAAACTACCTAACCAATAGTTAATTGAATCAAACGATGCATCTAGTGAATTCCCATAGGGAAATTTTCATCTCATTTCCTTTTCGCTTTCCATGCTCGTTTTTACTCCCAATATGCTCGTTTTAATGTTCCTTTCCACTTTAAAACCCAAAGTGTTTTAGTACTAAAGAGGTGGGTCGATTATTATAAATTGGTGTCGAGACTACGTTCCTTAATGAATCTCGAGAAAAAGGCATGATGGGATATGACCCCAAAAATCAGATCTCATGAGTCGGCTGGAAAGGTCCACATGAAAAGTCCACAAAGGATAGCTACCGATCTAGGTTCAAATGCGACATCTCACCAAAAGATTCTACCACCCAGATCTCCCCGACGATAGGGTCCCGCCGTCCAAATCTCCCAAACGATAGGGTCTTTAGCCGCCGCCAACCAAATATGATTCATCAAATGAAGATAACCACCCCGATCGGGTATCCAACGGTCGGGTTCCTCAACCGAAAGAGCCCTAAAGACCTTTCATCGGTTGAACAATCGATCGATAGCTAACGATTCCAATAATCCTAAAGGAAGACCAAAATATCTTATTAACTTTCCCTCACTGCTAACATACCGAGGATCTTTCAATTAAGAAAAGTTTCCCTTCAGAACACGAAAGTTTCTAAAAGATGAGAATCACAATTGATTCGAAATATTGAATTTTCAAGATTTCCGGATCGGCTCGATAAGTAAAGTAGAGTTGAAATACGTAGCGCGCATAACTCTTACTGTATAAAACATCTCAAACCCCCTCCAAGACACGCTCTCTCGACCTTACATATTAGGCACTCTAATTACCGGAATTACTTCACTCGAGCTCTTAGTCCGTTTTCATTTCATACGAAAATCGCTTCTTTCTCGACTTGAGTATCGGAGTCTCCTCGTCGGAAGCACCTTCCGGGCGTTTTTACAGATATCACATCTCCTTGACGACAATTGCTCGAGTCAACGAAGAGCTATACTTGGGAGCCATAACCCACATCCAATAAATTGGTCTTGTTTGTGGGAATAGATTAGAGTGATTTCTATTATCGACGACCATGCCTCCGAGAACTAGAGTGACCTCGAGGGTCGCCCCTGCTGTAGAAGGGCACGCACCTATGCTCGCCGAATCTATCGCCCCTCTGGCACCTAATCATCCTATTCATGATCATGTATTTTCTCTCCGTCGTCCCGTCCGGGAGCAAATCCTACAACCCGCGACCAAGAGCAGCCATTCATGGCCTCGGTGTCGGTGCCGAGCAGCGAACTAGTCCCAATAGAGAGATTGGAGTTGAGACTTAAAGAATGAATAAAACAATTGGATGGACTCACCGAGCCTCGGCAAGACTGCCACTCGTTTGCGGCAGAGTCCGAATGCGAGCGACCGCCAAGACGAGAGTTTCCTGAACCGTCGGTGGTCTCCCAATATGACCCCCGAGGATCCGAAAAAAGGTCGAACAACTCGTGGCCGCCGAGCTTAAAAGAGCAAGTGTAAGGGGTAAAGTAAATCTTCTACACCCCTAGGCGAATCGTCATTCGATTTAAAGATCCTCTTCGAACCAATGCCAAGAGATGTTCTTTTACCTCCCATGGAGCGATATGATGGAACTAATGACCCTCGCGACCATGTCGCCCACTTCTTAATAGTTATGGTCTTCAACCAATGCCGGAGATGTCCTTTTACCTCCCATGGAGCGGTATAATGGAACCAATGACCCTCAAGACCATGCCGCCCACTTCATAATAGTTATGGTCTCCAAGAGACCTCTCGGATGCGAAGAATGTGCAAGCACTTCCCTACCACTCTCAAAGGTAATGCCTGGTATGGTTTAACTCCTACCACCGCCGAGTATCGAAGCTTCGCACGTCTCCGACAACGGTTGAGACTCATTTTGTAATCGACGGGGAACTAAGTTGAAAGTCTACCTCTATGCTATCATTGCGATAACGGGGGGAAAAGTCTATGAGGGATTTCATAGAAAGATTTAAGACAGAAGTGTTGAAAGTCCTCGTTTTGGACCACAACATCGCACTGGCTGCTTTCCTAACGGGTTTGCGTCCTTCGGACATGAAACTTTCTATCACGAAAAAGCCCCTAGCAACCATCCAAGAATTTTACTCCCGAGTGGATAAATATATTGCGACAAAAGATGTAGAGGCATTTGATCGACAAGGGAAACGCCTTAGTAGAAAAGAACGAAACCGATCGCCTCGTCAGCCCTCTCCGAAGAGGAGTAAATCCAGAGTTCTGCCCCACGAAGGTTCAGTATCTACACTTCGCTAAATGAAACCCCAAGCCGAGTTTTATATCAGATAAAAAACAAATCATACGTCAGATGACCCCCTCGACCAATGGAAGAAGATCCTAAGAAAGATAAGTTCAAGTACTGTCATTTCCATCGGGACTACGGCTACACAACCGATGAGTGCAAAAGGTTTAAGGACAAATTGGAATTCCTGGTTCGTAGTGGTAAACTACAGAAGTTCATTAGTATGGAGGGAATGAACCTACCTTCCCCGACAGTGCAATGCACCACGAGAGAATGAGTCGCTAATAGGCCGAATCCTAGATCGCCTCATGATGAACAGAAGGGTGATCCTCCAAGTCCACGATGAAGACAGGTTGGCACGAGCCTTATGTTCTTATTAGCACTTGCCTTGCCTACGACCTGAATTCCCTGTGCTTTTCCCTTGATAAAGACTTCAATGTTCTCTTGTTACTTGTTGATGGCACATGGTACGGGATTCTTAATGTCCCATGGAGAAGCACCCTCCCTAAAACTCCTAAGGTTTTTAACCAACTAACGAGTCACACCGCCCGTATCTTCCAAACGAATGTGTCATTAAGTTGGGATAAACCTCTCGAACGAGCGGATACGTACCTAACTCCTAAGGTTTCTAACCGACCGCGGTCTTAGTCGCCCAGATACTTTTAAACGAATGTGTCGTTAAGTTGGAATGAAACTCCCCGAACGGGCGGATAGCCCTCACCTCCTAAGATTTCTAACCGACTCGCGTGCTCGGTCGCTCAGATTCTTCCGAACCAATGTGTCGTAAAGTTGGGATAAAACTCCCGGATGGGCAAGACACGGCTCTAACTTTTAAGGTTTCTAACCGATTGTGCCCTCAATCGGTCCGTATTCTTCCGAACGAATGTGTCGTTAAGTTGGGATGAAACTTCCCGAACGGGCGGACACGGCCCTAACTCCTAAGGTTTCTAACTGACTAGCAGGTCTCAGTCGCCCAGATTCTTCCGAACGAATGTGTCATTAAATTGGGATGAAACTCCCCGAACAGGCGAGCACAGCCCTAACTCCAAAAGTTTCTAATCCACCGATGGGCCTTAGTCATCCAGATCTTTTGAACGGATGTGTCGTTAAGTTGGGATGAAACTCCCCGAACGGGTAAACAACCTTAACCTTGTAGGTTTCAATCGCAGACTAGATCTTGGACATCTCGTTTCAATTGATCAGACACGTCATCAATGGGGTGAGTTCCCCCGACTTCATCAGATTAGTGGGATAAAGCATTCAAAAGTTCTTTATAGAAAATTATTATACCCTGCATCTCCACTAAAAAAAAAAAAATTCCTGCGCATCAGATAACGCAAAATTACAAAGGAGCGGGGGGAACACTGGAAGTAACCAAGGCGGAATTCGAATCCGTAAACCCCTCAAGAGGAGGCAAAGCCTCGTATTGGCCGACATGTCAAAGGATCTCTTCGGCGTACTTCAGACGCTCAAGTAACCTGCGTTGAGAAAGCTGGAGGTTGATAATATCTTTGGCAATAGACGTCTTGAGATTGGTCATCTCCCGTTTGGCAACTTGAAGGGATTCCTCCCAAAGATAAACCAATGTTTCAGCAGTTGTTAACCGTGCTTCTCGAATGCGCGCCTCCGCTTCTAATTTCTCACAATAGGCTTGGGCCAAAGTAAAGTCCATCTGAAAATCTTTAATCTGCCTATCTTTTTCCTCTCCGATGTTTTTCTCCTGGTTCTTCAGAGCATCCTTTAACACCATCACTTGACCACTCATACGGGCAAACTATTCATCACGCTCCTTCCTCCGTTTCCCTTGAGCTCGGTCAAGGCTGAAACCTAAGAATAAGTACGCTTATCAGAATCGTAAGACAATAAGAATCAAACATGGTTCGAACAGAAAAGATACTTACCGTAAGACAGAGAGAATGGATGGCCTTGTCAACACAGTCCAGAGGCATCGTTCGAAGGGCAAGTTGAGGAGAAAACTCGAATCGTTCGGCCAGCTGCAGTGCCGCTTGAGAATTAATGAAATTCAATTTACAGTTCCCTACACTAACCGCCACCGATCCTTTTTCAAAATCCTCTTCCTCTCTGGTAAGAGACTCAATCGGAATAGGCGGTGGAATACAGTACTCGTCTGCTATGTCTTGCAAAAGGTATTGGGACTCCTAAGGAGACCGTTTTCGACGCTTCTTTTGGAGTGGGAGATGAAGTATGTACCACTTCCTGCCGCCGCGAATCTTGAACCGGAGCACTTTCAGTCACCTCAAAGGAACCCTCGTCCGGTGCACTTCTCTCCCCAACTTCAAAAGGCGCATCAAGAGCCATCGGATTGTTGACTGGTGAACCCTCCCCCATTTTAGAATACACTAAGGGAGGCTCATGCTCTCCGGTTTCTGTTAACTCTTCCTCTCCCATAGGAGGGCTGGGCGATTGAGCCCTTGACCTTTTTCGTTGGGACTCATGAAAAGCATCATCTACCCTCCTCTTCGCATTTGGCCGTATTTCCCAATCGGTAGAAATCTCATCGAGAAGATTAGTGTCTACAACTGGCACGGAATCAACCAACAACATTCCCTATCGCTCTAGTAAGAGGGGCCTGCTGATCTGTCTAGTTTCATCCATCAGCAAATCTGACAACAACAACATTTCGTCTTCTATCAAATAGTCTATCCATAAGTTCCTACGGTAGCCTCACAATAGCAGACCACAGCACGCAAAAAACGAGAATGATGGAGAAGATTCGGGATCTTCACGTTCAAGAAAGATGCTTGGTTGGCATCCGAAAATACCAAAAGAAGATCCCTGTTCAAAAACCTTACATAGAACTTTTACATCATGTGTTTATTTTGAAACTCACTGTAGAAAAATTTCCAGCGAGACTCCAGGTGGGTTTGAAGCTTATACTAGCCGTGGATAGATCCTTTGGAGCTATATCGCCCTAAAGAAAAAAGGGCCCCTAAAATCTCCAAGTCAAAATGAATACGGAAAAGCCCTAACAGGGAAATTAAGGCAATCATAAAATGCCAGACACTTGGGATAAGCAATGAAGGATGGATATTCCAATACCTCAAGACCTCTGCCAGTAGGCCCGTGTACAAGATCCTCAAGTCGTACTTCACACACCGCTATACAACTGGAACACAATCCTCAGGGGCAAAACTCGCTCTATCCCCTTCACCGGATAACACGAACTCAAAGTCATTTCCGAGCGACATTTCCCTCTGGACTTTTGACAAATCCTTTTCAGTCATGGCACTCTGAATGCTGTCTATACTGCGCGATGAAGAAGCATCTTTCAATATTTTTGTCTGTAAGGAGAGGTTCTTCAAAGAAAAGTTGAAGGGGCAGTGAGAATGTTGTGATGCGATACTCTCTAAAGAATGTAAACCCTTATAAAGTGTACATAAGACGATTCACGGAAATCGAAACAACAAGAGCCACATTAAAAAGTTCTGCACCTTTTTCAACAATTATTACTCATGATGCGTCTTCGTCAAGAGGGCCATGAGTCGGGGGCAAATGATAGGACATGACTCAAAAAATCAGATCTTATGAGTCAATTTTGGAAAGACCTACATGAAAAACCCATAAATGATAACTACCGATCTAGGTTCAAATGCGATTATCTACCGAAAAGGGCCATGAGTTGGGGGCAAATGATGGGACATGATCCCAAAAATCAAATCTCATGAGTCAGTTTTGGAAAGACTCGCATGAAAAGCCAACGAATGATAACTACCATTCTAGGTTCAAATGCGATTATCTACCGAAGGGTTTCAATCACCCAGATCTCCCGAATGATAGGGCCTCAGTCGCCCAGGTCTCCCGAACGATAGAGCCTTAGTCGTCCCGCCAACCGAACGTGATTTATCAAGTGAAAGTAACTACCCTGATCGGGTATCTAATGGTTGGCTCCTCAACTGAAAGAGCCCTGAAGACCCTTCATCGGTCGAACGACCGATCGATAGCTAACGATTCCAACGATCCTAAAGGAAGACCAAAATATCCTATTAACTTTCGCCCCTCACGGCGAACAACATCCTGAAGATCTTTCAATTAAGGAAAAAAATCCCTCTAGAATACGAAAGTTTTCAAAAGATGAGAATCACAGTTGATTCGAAATATTGAATCCCCGAGATTTCTGGATCAGCTCGATAAGAAAGGTAGGGTTGAAGCATTGCAGCGGCGTACGACTCTCACAGGTATAAAACATCTCAAAACCCTCCAAGACAAGTGCACTCTCTCGGCCTTACACATTAGACAATCTAATCACCGGGAATTACTCTCTCGAGTTCTCAGTTTATTTTCCCCTCATTTAAAACCGCTCTTTCGACTTGAGCGTGAGTTTTCAGAGTTTTAGTATCACATCTCTTTGACGATAATTGCTCGGGTCAACGAAGAGCCAGTATCTGTGGAGTCATAACTCACCTCCAACACGACAGAAGAAACTATGTATGAAGCCAAGATCAAAGAAGACCGTCTCCAATGAGAACAAAGAATGGAAGAATTAGATGAAAAATAGAAAGATTTTTTACAAAAATGAATGACAACTTTATTGTCATCATAAAGATGGTGTACAAAGACAAGTTTGAAAAATATGAAAAAATATATAAATCTTCTATCCTATATATCTCTATTGACTCGTAACATGGAGGAAGTAATTTGCCTACAGTACCCGTGAAACCAAATGTTGATATTTCTTCCAGCAATATGTTTCTACCAAAAAGTGAACAAGATGCAACTAGTATTGCTTCCCCGATTGTTCCTTCGAGCATTATAGATATTTCTTCCAACAGTTCAATTTCCTTGGACGAGACCATGCCCATTTGTGATTCTCTGAAGAGTCCATAAGATGAGTATCTTGACAAGGATGGAATTTCAACTATCAATTCCATTGAGAAGAAAACATATAGCAATTTCTTCATTTTAGAAAATGAGGAAATCGCAAGAAAAATCTGTAAGAGAGAGAAACTTGCAGAAATGGAAACAATTGATGGTGTTGTCAATATAGATGACAACTTCATAAATCTATATTGTGCAACCATTGCTTGTGACATTTATAAGCACTTGCATGCATCTGAGGCAAAAGACAGACCTTCTGTTGATTTCATGGAGAGGATTCAGAAAGACACTAATGCTGGCATATGTGCAATAATAATGGATTGGCATGTTGAGGTAGTTGAAGAGTACAAGTTTGTGCATACACTACACTATAAAAAAATAAGGGTTTAGCGATGGATTTAAAGACAGAAATTTTAAAAAAATTCGTCGCTAAAACTTTTTAGTACTCTAATTTAGCAGACTAAAAAATTTCGTCGCAAAAATTTAGCGACGGATTTGGGATTCTGTATTAAAATTTAGCGACGGATTTGGGTTTCCGTCGCTAAATTTCACATTTAATTTTTTTATTTGTATAACCTGGGGGCCACCCACCGCACGTCACCACCGCCTAAACTACTACTACTTGCCCACCCATGTTCACACCCCGCCAGCCCTTGTCCGCCCGCACATGACTACCTTTTGCTACTTTATTTTTTATTTTTTTACAGAAAATGTGCTTTTGTCCAGATTCGAATCTGAGTTTAAAGAGTTATCTGAAACGCTCTTAACCACTATACCACATTAACTTATCTGATATACCTTTTTTTTTTATTTTTATACTTATTTTCTAACTCTCACCATTAAAAATATAATTCCCTAATCTAATAAAAATACAAAATATAAAATTATATTTAATAAAAACACAAAATTATATTTAATATAATTACAAAATTATATTTAAAAAAATCATAAAATTATATTTAAAAAATATAAAATTATATTTAATAAAAATCAATACCCTAATTTAATAAAAATATAAATTATAAATATATATTTAATAAAAACATAAAATTATATTTAATAAAATATAAAATTATATTTAGTGATGGATTTTTTTTCCGTCGCTAAATTAAGCAACAAAATTTTTTTTCGTCGCTAAATTTAGCAACGAAATTTTTTTTGTTGCTATATTTAGCAACAGATTATATTTTCGTTGCTAATTAGCGACGGATTTCAATTTCCGTCGCTAAATTTCACGTTTAATTTTTTTATTTGTAGAATCTGTCCGTCCACCCTCCGGCCGCCACCCACCACTTCGCCGGCCGCTGCTCGCCCATGCCTACATCCCGCCAAATCCTTGCCCATCAACGCATGACCACCTTTTTTTTTTTTTTTTTTTTTTTTTACGTAAATATATTTTTGTCCAGACTAATCGTGGTTTAATGAGTTATGTGAAACGCTCTTAACCAATATACTTTTTTTTTTAATTCTATACTTTTTTCCTAACTCTCATCATTAAAAATATAATTCCCTAATCTAACAAAAATACAAAATATAAAATTATATTTAATAAAAATACAAAATTATATTTAATATAATTACAAAATTATCTTTAAAAAAATCATAAAATTATATTTAAAAAATATAAAATTATATTTAATAAAAATCAATACCCTAATTTAATAAAAATATAAATTACAAATATATATTTAATAAAAACATAAAATTATATTTAATAAAAATTTAAAATTATATTTAGCGACGAATTTAGCGACAGAAAACAAAATCCGTGGTTAAATATAGCGATCAATACCTTAATTTAATAAAAATATAAATTATAAATATATATTTAATAAAAACATAAAATTATATTTAATAAAAATTTAAAATTATATTTAGCGATAGAAAACAAAATCCGTAGTTAAATATAGCGACTGATTCAGAGTCCATCGCTAAATTTAGCTTACGATGTTGTTGTTGTTAAATTTAGTATTGAATTTTTTTTTTCCGCTAAATTTAGAAACGGATTTTGTTTTCGTCGCAAATTAGCGACGGATTTTTTTTCTGTCGCTAAATTTAGCAACGAAATTTTTTTCGTTATAATTTAGCTTATGATTATATTTCGTTGTTAATAAGTATTTCAATTTCTTCATTAAATTTAGCGATGAATTTTTTTTGTCGCTAAATTTAGTGATGAAAAAGCAAATCCGTCGCTAATTAGCAACGGAAAATGAAATCTGTCGTTAATTTTAGCGACGAAAAATAATCCGTCGCTAATTAGCGATGGATTTTGGTTTTTGTCGCTAAAAACATGTTTTTTTTTTGTAGTGTTATATTTGATTGTGAACTACAAGAAGAAGAAGAAAATGAAGGAGAATAGGAGAAGAAGAAAAAATAAAAATAGAAAAAGGAAGAAGAGACTACTGCCGCTGAAAGCAATTCGACTGGCAAAAATAACCTGTCGACCTTCAACTTCCTAGTCGACATCGACCGCCTCATGTGAGTTACCAACTGAGGAAGTTCAATTCTCTGATTTTTTTTTCTTTTTCATCCTTGAGGACAAGGAAGATATTATAACAATGCAAAGGAAAATTCAAATGCAACGACTATCTCACCAACTATCCTATTGTCTTAAACTACCTAATCAATAGTTAGTTGAATCAAACTGTAATTGAGTTGGCTAGATTAGTTGAACAACCACTCCATCGATTGTATAAATGATGTTGAAGAGATGGGAATGAAACAAGATGAATGCTGCAGTCTCTAGTCTCTCCTCTCTTAATTTTCTCTCTCTCTCGCTAACCCCTCTCTCTCTCTAGCTCTTTCTCTCTCAATCTTTCTCTCTTTCTTCTTCCCCAACTCAGTCCTCTCAACCACCATTACGATCGGTGACAAACATCATATGCCATTGTGAATCTTCATCTCCTTTCCTTTACATTTTCCATGCTCTGTTTTTACTCCCAACATTCTCTGTTTTAATGATCCTTTCCACTTTTAAAACCCAACGTGTTTTAGTGCTAAAGAGGTGGGTCAGATTGTTACATCCTGGAACCGCTAAGGCCTGCCAGCAATGGTCTCGGGCGAAACGGTTCTCCCCTGCTTCGGGTTTCTATGGTCTCCGTCTTCTTCGACCAGACTGAGATCTTCGACAGTGACGTTGAGAGATTTGAGTTAAAATCATTTTTTCTCCTTTTGTTTTCATTGAAGCACAGATTGAGATAGAGTAAGGAATGAAGAACTCCGGATTCTAGAACAAGGAAAAAAACAGAAGGATTGCAAGTTCGGTTCCGATCTTGGGATTAGTAGTTTCTTCACAATTCTGGCTTAGTTACAATTGCAGTTCCTAGGACGATGGAGTTCGTTGTCTGGCCAGGTTTTGGGCCGCGAAGCGATGAGCCGAGTTCCGTATGATTAAAATCGTGTCAGTCCTCGCTTTGATTCCCAGATGAATTAGCCTGTTGAGGTCTTTTTTGACCAAACGCAACAAATTTTTTTTCCCCCCACCCAACGAGCAAGTACGAGGTTTATAATTTTTTTTATTTTTAAATTTTAAATCCTCCATACAAATTATTTAAAATACATTAAAAAAAAATCGGACGGAGGTTTAAAAGTGTATAAAACTTTATGATAAAAAATCATAATACAAAATTCAAATTTTGAAAACAAAATATTCGACGAAACATCCTTATGGTAATGCCTAAATAGGATAAAAACTCTGATCGCTTCTTGATACTTTTTTATCCGACAGGGAAAAAAAAAGGAAAGCGAAAAACAAGAACCACGTTGACAAGTGATTTAGTAAATGACTAAGGAAAGTTGACCGTCTTGGTGGGCTTCCTTCACTCTCTGAAATGAAGGCGTTGGTTTGGTTAGTGGCCACACATTTGAAGTGATGAAAGTCCATTACAGGACTTCCATGATTGGAAAACTACTCATATCATTCTCTTGGGGGCTCATTTTCCTGCCTTCCTTTTTTCTTCAAGAACATTGCACCAATTACAGAAACCAATGCCTTCTTCTTGATCTTCTTTTTAGTCACAGCAGGAATTTCTTGCCCTTCATCCAAATCCTTGCTCGCAATGATTTGAGCCAATGAAGGAGGGCTTGCAAATTTCACATACTTCTTCCTCTGAAATCCAAATTCCTCTGTATGTTCGTTGACCTCAATTTCTCTTGCATTTTCCATGAACTTGAAGTCTTCAACATCAGGATTGATGGGTTGATTTTTAGGCTCCCTGGCTTTGAATTGGTGGAGCTCTCTTTTGGTTTGTTCAAGCTCTTCTTTAAGGGTTTTGATGCAATTTACCATAGCTTCACCTTCTTCTTTTGCTTTTTGAAGACTTTGTTTTGCTTCTTCTAGCTCTGCTTTCATTGCTCCGAACTTCTTCAACCCTTGTCCACTTTCACTTGAATTGCGTATCTAGCATACACGTCACATATTTATATTTATTTATTTTTATAAAAAAATATGTCAATAATAATTAAATTCTCACCTATATTACATTTTGGAGACATAACAACTAAAAATTAGAAATATATTTATTATGCTTAATTGATTATAAGAAATTTTCAATAGATATATATAACTCGTTAATTAATTTGTATTAGAAAAATATATCTTTCTTTAATATCAATGGATATGTTTTGCTGAGAATTTGACTTATTTATGATGCTTTATATAGTGTCAAGCCATCATTATCATGCAAAAATAAATTATTAATTTATTAATTCAATTGACTAAACAAAATCCAATACAATTTGCATTTCATTTATAATTAGAGAGCCATGAGAGAGAGAGAGAGAGAGAGAGAGAGGAACCTCTTTGAGCTTGTTAGCATAGATTTCACCAGCAAGAACTCTTTCTCCAAACAACATCACAGCCTCTTTGACGGACTTAAATGGCGCCCTTGAGTCAATTTCTACCCTTCCCATCACCACAACACCCTCTTCTCTCTCCATGTTATTCTTGTCTTGTCCAAAACTTTGACAGAGAGAGAGAGAGAGAGAGATTTTGATTAGTGCATTGAATGCTGAAGGGACAGACAAGATAATATCTTAAATATATCATGGGAAGATATGTGGGTCGAAGGTGAGCAATTAGTACAAGGTTGTTAGTATTTGGTGGCTATGGAGGAGTTGATTTCACTTGGTGCAAAATTATCATGGAGGCCTTTGGTTTTCTTCGCGTCCACTTCACTGGAATTCTGTTATTTGACGCTGATGCTGGTTGTTGCCCTTTATTTATCAAGTTTTATTTCAGAAAGAGAGAGAGAGAGAGAGAGTCCTATAACAGAATTGAAAATGACAGTAGAGCAAAGAATGTGGGTACAAGGCTTTGTGTTTTAAAAGTTTTCTATATTGATACTTACGAAGAGTTCTAAATTAATTATCGGCTAAATATTTAAAATTTTATTATTAAAATTCTTTAAAAAAAATTAAATTGTTAAAATTTATTCTGACCATCATCTCCTAATGAAATATGTATAAGTAAGCTATACTCAAGACATTACGGAGATGCAGCAATATAATAATACTGCTAGTGCTTTTGACGCTGCAAAGGATGTAATGGAGGCTCTTAGAGGCAAGCATACTAATTTGGCTGGTGAACTTGAGGTGAGAAATGGCACTTCAGGTCTTCTGTCATTCTCCATTTTTGTACTTGGATTTCTCTTGTTGATCAAAATATTGCCTGATAAAGTGCAACAATAAACCAGTTGGGTGACTTGGTGACTGAAATAACCAAGAGCCTTAAATACACCAGGGCAATTATTTTATTTTCACGGGAAGCATTTTGGAAACCAAGTTTTGGCTGCTTCCTTCTTATTAGAATATAATTTTGTTTTCTTTTTTGGCTCTGTCCATTATGTATTAGTGGAACTTTCTGATACCTAGTCTTTTCCCCTCTTAAATCTATCGTGGTGATTACCTTTTATCAGCTGCATGATGATATTGATATGCACTTTTTTTGTTGCAGTTGCTTCTCACAGAAATAGGTTCAAGATTTGTAACACTGCCTGCGGAAAGGCTTTTGGCATTGGTTAATGCTTTACTCCATCGATGCTATTAGTATCCAACTGCCACTACAGCAGAGGTTCCCCAATCTCTCAAGAAGGAGCTCTTCGGTGTTTGCAGGGCTTGCTTTTCCGCTGATGCTGAGAACAAGCATGTTGAATTTGTGAGAGAGTATAAGCAGGATTTTGATCGCGATCTTGATCCAGAAAGTACAACTATCTTTCCAGCCACACTTTCTGAGCTGACCAAACAACTAAAGCATTGGAAAAATATTCTGCAACGCAATGTGGAAGACAGGATTCCAGCTGTCCTGAAGCTGGAAGATGAAAGCAAGGTTCTGCGGGACTTCTATATAGTTGATGTCGAGGTCCCTGGATAATATTTTACCGATCAGGTAGATTGAGCTACACTGCAGCCATAGTCAAACAGGGCATTCTGTTTTACAGATAATCTTCAGTTCGTGGTGCATGGGAATTTTGGCTTGAGATCCTCGCATCTTAGATCTTGCTGGTTTTATATTGCCAATATATTTAAACTTTTGGAATGCAAGTTGTAGTCAAACATTGGGGTTTCCTGACAATGAGTTTGGAAATGATCTCTTCTTTCAGGAAATTGCACCTGATCATACTGTAAAGCTAGACGGGATTGGTGCTGATATTCCGATTATTCGAATACATGGAAGCAGCTTCTGGTGTTTGACTCTAATTGGTTCTGATGGATCTCAGAAGCATTTCATAGTTCAAATATCGATGACGCCCAATGTGAGAAGCGATGAATGCATACTTCAGCTTTTCTGTCTAATGAACCCGATGTTTGATAAGCATAAGGAATCCAGAAGACGGCACATATCCGTTCACACTCCAATTATTATTCCTGTTTGGTCTCAGGTGAGAAATGGTTTTTTCAGCCTCATTGCTGTAACTTTTTTCCCATTTTAATATAATCTCATCTTGGACTGGACGATGAAAGGTAAAAGGAGTCAAATTATGCAGCCCTTCAAATGTGTTGTTGGTGAAAATCTGCAACTTCAAACTGGCATGCCAAAGGAGCGGATAATGAAGCTCTTATCTTTCCCTTTTGAATTTTATCTTTTTATTTACATTGTGGGTCACTTGCACGAATTTCTAAATCCATTGAGGTTTCTTCTTTATTTTGGTATCTGAAGTTGTATATGGCTGCTTGAATTAGGTCCGCATGGTAGAAGATGATCTGATGTACAGTACCTTCTTGAAATTTATGAGAACCATGTGCTAGGAATGACCGAGAGGCCGATCTTCCTATCACATATTTCAAGGAACAGCTGAATCAAGCTATATCTGGCCAAATCTCTCCAGAGGCTGTTATGGATCTTCGCCTCCAAGCTTATAATGACATAACCAAAACCTATGTATCCGATGGCATTTTGTCCCAGTACATGTACAAGACTCTTCTCAGTGGGAAACAGATGTGGGCTTTCGAAAAGCAATTTGCAATCCAGTTGGCACTTTCAAGTTTCATGTCATACATGCTGCAAATTGGGGGAAGATCACCTAACAACTATTTGCAAAAAATACAGGGAAATTATTTCAACAGATTTCCATCCGGCTTATGATGCAAATGGAATGATCGAGTTTGGTGAACCAGTACCTTTCCGCTTGACAAGAAATATGCGTTATTTTTTCCTCTCATTTTGAGGTTGAAGGGCTGATCATTTCTGCGATGTGTGCTGCAGCACAAGCTGTGGTTTCACCAAAGGTGAGTTTTACTTTGTGCAGTGAATAATAAACTTCAGAAAATATTAAAATAAACTGAGTTGAGTGAATTGCTTAATATATTTTGTAAATTTCGCGATTGCAGCAAAGTCAGCATTTGTGGCATCACTTGGCCATGTTTTTCCGGGATGAATTGTTGTCCTGGTCTTGGAGGAGGCCTCTTGGAATGCCCCTAGGATAAGTTGCTGGAGGGGGGAGTTTGAACCCTGCTGAATTCAAAAGTAAAGTGACCACCAATGTGGAGCATGTTATTAAGCGGATCAACAACATTGCTCCTCAGTGTCTAGCAGAAGAGGTATGCCTGTTTTCTTTTCATGGATATAAAGATCAACAGTTCACATACAGAATTATTTGGCATTACAATTAGAGCAGCCAATATAAAGTCTGAAGAAGTAGCCCCGTAGTTGTAGATAGCTTGATCTTGATTTTGTTGCTCGTTCCTCTTTGTGATAGTGAAATCAATTCTCATAGAACTTCTAAAATATTATCCACATTTTCCTGGGAATAATGCAACTTCAACTTCTCATTTCATTTTCTTTTCCCTTGTTTCAGGTGGAGAATGCTGTAGATCTGCCGCAATCCATGCAAAGATTTGTCACCAAATTGGTTGAAGCTGCCTTGAGCCCCAAACACTTGTGCATGATGGATCCAACATGGCATCCCTGGTTTTAAGATTTGGGGGTCAAAAGCCAGCCCTGAGATCACCTAGGTCTGTGTACCCTATGCTGCTGTTGCATATAACATTGTGTGCATATTGATGCTAGTTAGTGCTAGAAATGGTGCGATGGGCATTGCTTTTCCTATTGTAATTTAAATGTCATGCACAGACAATTGTTGAACCCCAAAATGTAAAATTCTTAAAAAGTGCAAGGAAAAGTTGCTTTTGCTTCACATGATTTAGAGTGTTTGGAATTACTTATAAACTGATCAAACACCCTTTATAAGTCAAAATTAAAATTCTAACTGTTTGGTAACTAAAATTTATAAAATTACTTATAAACAAAAAAGTACTAAACCAAAAAAATAATAAGCTGCTCCCATTAACTTTTTTTTTTATGCTTATAAGCACAATTTAAATAAATTACTTTGATCAATAAAATTACATCTGTACCCTTTTGTATTTAATAAAAATTATAACTATATTACTTCTTATGTCTACTATGGTCTTTTATCTATTTTTTGTAGTTTATAAACATTAATTTTACCAAACAATTAATTATTTTTAAATAATATTTATCCAAACAGATAATAACTTATTTTTTAAAATAGTTAAAATAAACTTATAAACTAAAATAGTAGATTATTTTAAGTAATCTGAAACTGCCCTTACTCCTTTGCTCCCACATGTATGTGTTGGATCCTCTTTGTTTCCCGGCACGTTGAAAGTGTACCACACTTTCTGTTGGCCGAAGTAAACTATGAAACTCTTCCCATCTGCAAGAGCATATGCAAATCCAGCTTCACAAGATTTCAAGCCCGGCCTCCGGAACATTTGGCCCCGTTTTGCCTCCTTTTATGTGCTTGCTGTTGTTGAATTTTCTTTTTCTTTTTTTTTTTTAAAATTTTTGGCAGTACCATGAATTGGTACCAGGGGTAAATATGATTCAAGCTGAAATTAGATCAAGTTTGACTCGATCAAAATTTTAAGCAGCTCATTTTTATATTTTTGGGAGATTTTTTTTTTATTATTCAAACTCGGCTCACACTAAACTCAGGAGCAGCTCGATTTGACTAATAAGCTTACATATCAAGGTAATTAAAATGTCAAAACTAGATATTCAAATTAAAATTCAATAAATATTCAAAATAATTATAAGATTCAAACATAAAATAGTAAATTATATATATCGTGTCTGTTTATAGATCAAATGAATAAAACAATTCTCTAATTCAAGTTCAACTCATTTTTTATATGAATTAAAAAGTTTAATTTATGTATTTATTTTTCTTCGTGAATTTGAGTTATTATATAAATTATTGAATTGAATAATGAGTTATTCGTGAATTATTTTATTTATTATTACAATTTTTTATGTAATATCTATTTGTCCATATTTTTTATTTCCTTTCTCTTTTCCTTCTCTACTCCAACAATGATAATAAGAAGCTATCGAATAATAATAATAATAATAATAATAATAATAATAATAATAATAATAATAATAATAATAATAATAATAATAATAATAATAATTTGAGCAAAACTATGATTAAAAAAATATTTATCATTCATCTGTAGCAGAATCAACCACTTGGTTTGTGGTTGCAGCATTACCATCAATGTTCAACAGAAAAACAGACTGAAAAATAAACGACATCAGAAAAAACAAGAAAGCAAAGCAAATTTCTCAGGACACTGAGAAAGCAGCACATAAGAGATTAAAACATAAACAGAGATTAAACTGCAAATTTCAAATTAATCTTCTTCTTCTTCTTCATCGTCCTCTTGAAAGCGAAGATGCTTTCCCTTTGGTGTAGGCAATCCCTTCAAATGCAAAACAGAGTCCTCTGTTTCCTTACTGTGTTCTTCTTCATTCACTACTATCTCTTCTCCAACAAGCTCATCATCGTTGTTGTACACAAATCTTTTGTGAATTCCCATGAATTTCGGCATCATCGGCTTCTCATTCACATTCATCTTATTCATTCCAGCACACAGTTCATCAACCAATCCTCCTTCATAATCTTCATCACCATAATCTCCTTCTTCTTCTTCTTCTTCTTCTTCTTCTTCTTCTTCTTCTTCTTCTTCTTCTCCTATCTCTTCGATGTCTTCATCATCTTTAGTGCTTGCATTGACCTGAATAGACCATATAGAAGCATCATCATCATCTGCAGGTGATGATGATTTGTCTACAACTTCTGTAACTACAGCTGAACAATCTGATGAATCAGAGGAATCTGATTTCTCAGAGAAATCCAAGAGAAGAGACCTTGTTAACCAGGAATCATTCTTCTTCACTTCGGGGATATCACTCACCACCACCTACACAAAAATTTAAATAAAAACATCATTAATTACACATAAATCAAAAAAAAAAAAAAACGGTGAATCTTCCGCCATCTGCAAATTAAATTGACAATTCAAATTCAAACCTTAATTACACCTAAATCAAACAAAGAAACCCAAAAAATTTCCCAAAATTGAATTATATTCTGGTATAACAAAATCAATCAAATTGACAAAGAATGAAGAACAAACCTCAGAAATCAATCAAATTTCCCAAAACAATCATACTTTAAATCAAACAATAAAAAATTCCCAAATTTAAATTGAATTCTGGTATAACAAGATCAATCAAATTGAGAAAGATTGAAGAACTAACCTCGGAAATCTTGACTAGTTGTTCTTGGACTGGAGTTGGGTTTACATCAATTTGAACAGGAAAATTCCCATTGGAATTTGAATCAGTAGAGAGATTCAAGATGTGGGGTGTGTTTGCAGGAGTTGGAGCAAGAATCCCAACTGGGGAATTAACGAGCCCTTGAATTTTGGGGAGAAATTGACGGCTTTCAAGCGAGAGTTTAGAGAGCTCTGCCTCTTCCTCAACTTTTTGCAGTAGAGCCTTCACTTGACCCCGCAATAGCGCCTCACCGGAACCCGGTGTTAGCCGGAGTTTCACCATTGATGATGGGGTTTCCAAGCTTCCTGTTGCAAGACCCACAATTGGGGAATCATTGGTTATATCGATCAATGCTTGTTGTTTTCCAGTTCTCTGCCTTGATTTTGTTGCACTCTTTGCAGATTCTTCAGATCTCTCTGCACCAAATAAAAGCAGAAGAAAACTATTCAATCAGACCCCCTCCAATCCAAAGACCTTGTTAAAGATCTTTGATTGTTTTGTGACCCCAAAACCATTCTTTTTTTGTTAGGTTTCAAACCTCAAAAACAATCTAAAACATGAAATCAAACGAAAAGAAAATGAAAGAAGCCTCGTACTTGAAATGGGTATGTTGTTACTGTTGTTCAAATCAGCCAAGGTTTGAGATCTTGTGACTCTTCTTGTTGATGATGGAGTCTCCATTGAAAACGTTGAAAATCTTTAAAGAATCAAACAGAAACTTCACAGGAGAAGAGTTGTTGCCGCCGGAAAATTAAGAACTCCGACCGGCAAAGAATCGAACTTAGGGAGAGAGAGAGAGAGAGCAGTAGGTTCTGGTAGAGAGAGATGGGGGGCTTATAAAGAACAGGGAAACGGGGATTTGGGGAGAATATGTGACCGTTAGAGCGTGTCCAAATTGAGCCCATCAAAAAAGAAAAACTAGCCGTTGGAATAGAGATTTGAAATATCAATTCAGTGTGCCACGTCGGCCCAAAAAGGGGGAAATAAATGATTCAATGGCCCTAGTAAGATGGTAATTAATAATATTAAATAAATTAATTAACATTTAACATGTGTATCTTGCTTAATTTAATATTAGGGAAAGTTTAGATATAATCCCATCCATTAAATGTTCAATTGCCTCCAAATTAGAGATTTACTTAAGGCCTCTACAAGATATAGTTAAAAGAAAAGTTAGGGAAAACAATAAATATTAAACAAAAACTTGAATCGAGAAGCACAGATTTTGTGAAACAAGTTTTTAAGTCGACCTAATAATTTTTTGACATAAATATATTGAATAATTTTATATTCGGTAAAATTTAGATATAACTCATTATATCTGTTAATTTAGAGATTTTTTAATTTAATGTAAGATATAAATATTGAAATTTCGAAGAACAAATATGTTTTACTCATTTTGCTTGGCAAAGAGAAGGGATTAAAACCCGCATTTAAAAATAAGGGTTTTAAGTTATTTGAATAATTGATTAACGTGTTTAAAGATAACCCCCTTAAATGTGCAATTAGTTTAAAATTTGAAAATTTTTAGGCCAAATATAAGATTTAATTATGAAAAGTCATGAAAGAAAATTGAAATTTTGATTTTTTTTTTTTGTTTTAATTCTTTTTTGGCAATGGGAATGGGATAAAACCGAAATTTATAACTTTATTATGGGAAATTTTTATTTTATTTGAATAATTAATTAACATTTATATCATGATTGATCTATATTAGGCAAAGTTTATATATAGCCCGCATTAATTGTGCAATTAGTTCAAAATTATAACATTTTTGAAAATTATATCATGATTCTTTTTTTTTTTTAATTTGCTTGATAATAGGAAATGGACAAAACTTGAAATCATAACATTTTTTACTTCTTAAGAGGATTTATTATAGGCCGGCATTAAGAAAAAAGTAAACAAATAAAAAATAAATAGAAAATAAATCTTTTTTTTTTACTTGGCTATGTAACAACAAGAGGAGTCGGCTAAATTTCATATCGTATACTATTTATATGATTATTTTCTTTATATGACAATAATAATGGTGTTTTTATTAATTTCTTTAAGAGACAAAATTCTAATTTAGAATATTTGTTGTGGGCAAGGGTTTTAATAATTATTTAAATCATCTAAAATAAATATTTTGTTTCCTGATTTTGTTATTCATAAGATGAAATTAAGTTAACAAAATTGATTTTTTTTCTATTATTGAATGTGTTTAGTTCTCATTAATTGTGACTCATTTTAATAAAATAACCCAATTTTTTATTTGTGTAAGATTAAAATTTAGTGCATTAAACTGGGGATTAAGCTATTTCAAACCTATTAAAATTGACACTATGCACTTATTAGGAAGATATTAATTATTATAGCTAAAATAATTTTTATTTTCTTGAGGCTCATAATTTGAGATCGACTATATTTTATTTCTTTCTTTAGAACATCCTCACTATTTTCTTATTTATGAAATTTTTTATCTCTCATCTAAATTAAACATTTGGAAATTTTGGATAATGAATATAAACTCAATTTTCAAGCCAAATTTATAATTTTAAAATCATATATTTTTATTTTGACGTAAAAAAAAATCCGGTTAGAAACTCACTTGGCCCAAGCCCACACTTACCTAGGTTCGCCTCTTTAGAAATTTCTAGGTTCAATATTTTTATTGTAAATTTGTTATTTTTCATCTAATTTAAACATTTTGAAAATTTTGATAATAAATATAAACTCGACTTTAAACCAAATATATAAATCTGAAATCATATATTTTCATTGCGATCGAAGAAAGCCCGCCTTAAACCTGCTTGGCCCAAGCTTGCACTTTCTTCACCTCTCAATATCTCCGTTCATTCTAATGAGATATGATCCAAACAATAATCGATGCAGTACCCGGGTGCTCAAAAACCCAACTTGACACCTATGGTCATGAAGGGTTTAGCTCCTGAACCAAACAACAAGCGAACTGACAGACCGATCAGGATGGCATAACCAATCCATAAGCGCATGACTGAACGGTTATCCCCTTCCATCTGACCGATGACTACCGAACACTTAAAGAACCAACCACTTCGACCCCTGAATGGTAATACTCAATCGAATTTCACCTTGATTAAGTTTCCTATTTCAGCACGAAACGTATCTCCTAAATAAGGAAGGAAACTCTTGAGAATCTAATCGATAAGGGAAAGAATCTTTTCGTATAATCAAACTTCCTAAATCATAATGATTTCAAATTTCAGACGTTTGAACTCTGAAATTTTCAGATTTTCTCATAAGAAAACTAAGATTGTAATATCTCGAATGCACACGACTCCTGCAGCACTCCATATAAAAGTCTCTGATACATTGAAATCAGGTAAGTTCTCTTGAGTTTACACTCTGCACACAGAAATCACAGATAAATCCTTCCTCCCTTTCTCTCTCAATATGTTTTCATTTTTTTCGAAAACTGCTCTTTCTGACTTGAGCGTTGAAATCTTTCTCGTTGGAGTACCATTCGACAGTCTTTTGTAGGTTTCAAGTTTCTTTATTGAGCACCCATTCGAATCATAAGGAGTCGGATCTATGAAGTCAAGACCCACCTTCAATAGATTGGCGTCGTCTATGAAAAATAGACTAATCATCAGTCTTTCTCACCAACTTTTTGTCACCAAACAAAACATAACTACAATCTAGAGAAAAAAGGCCAATCATTGGATTCGATGACAATAATCTAATCGGAGTCGACCCTAGTCATAGTGATCCTTTGGTTATTACTATTAGAATGGGGTCTTACATAGTCAAAAGAGTTCTTGTTGACTAGGACGCGAACTGTGACCTCTTTACTTGGAACGTCTTTCAGTGAATGGACCTCAATCCCTCGCACCTTCAACCCCTCAACTGGATCCCTCAAGTTATCCAGAAGGAGTCATCCCCCTCATCATGACTTTAGGGGCTTCTCCTAACCATGCAATTGTCAAATTTACATTCCATGTGGTGAAACTATTCTCACTGTATAACGCTATCCTCAGCCAACAGAGTCTAGATGATCTGGAGGCATTACCCAACACTAGACACATGAAGATAAAGTTTAGAATATCGGAAGGGGTTGCTTTCATCCCCGATTCTTACACCCTCTTCGTAGACTGAGACAAAAAGGAGAATTTTTCAATTGACACCCTAAAACTTAGAGGCGACATTGAACCAATGAACAAACCAGAACCTGGAGAAAATGTGATTGAGGTCCCTTTAATTGATGATCTTACTCGAACTATTCGAATTGGGACTAGCCTGTCTACGTCCTTACAAAAGGCAATCGTCAATTATTTACGACGGCACGCCAAAGTTTTTGCTTGGTCCCCTGAGGACATGCCCGACATAGATTCTTCAGTCATTATTCACAAGTTAACCGCAAATCCCATTACAAGTCAGTCAAGCAGAAGAAGAGGGTGTTCGCCATTGAACGTCAACGTGCCATCCAAGAAGAGATCCAAAAGCTACAGACCACTGGATTCATCTGTGAAATCAAGTATCTCGAATGACTAGCCAACGTGGTCCTGGTGAAGAAAACCAACGGTAAATGGAGGATATGTGTGGACTTCACAGACCTCAACAAAACATATCTGAAAAACAGTTATCCTCTCCCGAATATCAACAAATTGGTGGATAATTTTTTAAGTCACCAACTCTTAAGTTTCATAGACGCCTACTCGGGGTATAATCAGATATGGATGGCACCTGATGACAAAGAAAAAACAAATTTCATCACTACATTCGGTATGTACTGTTACCAAGTCATGCCTTTCGATTTAAAGAACGCATGAGCAACCTTCCAGTAGTTGGTCAACGAAGTCTTTAAGAGTTAGCTCGGTCGAAACATAAAAGTATACGTAGATAACATACTAGTCAAAAGCACCGATGCTGAGACTCATGTTGCTAATCTCGAGAAAACCTTTCAAACACTCAAATGCTACAATATGCGATTGACTCCCGCCAAATATACCTTTGGTATCGCATTGGGCAAATTCCTGGGCTTTATGATCAACAATTGCAGGATTGAAGCAAATCTGGAGATGATACAAGCCATTCTGGACATGTCGCCACCTCAAACACTGAAGGAGGTACAGCGCTTTATAGGTCGAATGGCGATTCTAAGCTGATGCATGTCGAAAGTCGGATAAAAGTATAAACCTATTTTCGATGCTCTAAAGAGATATCAACGGTTCGCATGGATACCTAAGTGTCAAATGATCTTCGAACGACTTAAAGAGTACCTCATGACTCCTCCGCTGTTCTTTAGTCTGATTCCTGGTGAGAAACTCTACTTGTATCTTTCTATTTCTGATAGAGCACTTTGTTTTGTCCTTGTAAGACATGACTCAACTGTTTAGAAACTGATTTATTACATCAGCCAGATACTCAAGGAAGCCAAAATCAATTATCGACCGATCGAGAAGATAGCATACGCTTTGCTCGTTTCAGCCAGATGCCTTTGGCCATACTTCTAGGCTTATACCATTATGATGCTTGCCAACAAATCGTTAAAACAAATCCTCCAGAAAAGAGACACCTCTGGCTATCTAATCAAGTGGAGTGTCGAATTGGACAAATTTGACATCTAGTATCAGCCTTGACCTACAATCAAATGTCAAGTTTTAGCCGACTTCATTCTTGAATAAACCCTCCCAGTTACAGTCAAACCCGAGCTCACTGATAGCCCTAATGAATGGTCGTCGACGGATCCTCAAACTCTTCGGGTAGTGCTGTCGGGCTTATACTGATGGGTCCAAACAACTTCAAAGCGGAATATACCATTTATTTCGACTTCAGAGCCACCAACAACCAAGCGAATTACGAAGTCTTGTTGACAGGACTCTGAATTATAGGCAACATGGGAGTCCGAAGTGTCCGGGCATTTACCGATAGGTAACTAGTTGTTAAACAGATCAAAAGGGTCCACGAGACTAAAGATCCGATCATGGCTAAATATCTAAGCAAGCTATGCGTGACGATGGCTAAACCAGACAGAGTCGATATTCAGTAAATCTCTCGCTTAGAAAATGCACAAACCGATGTGCTCTCTAAATTGACCAGCTCAGATTTAGTCGCTTCTAGCCGAATGGTCTAAATCGAAAGCTTACCATACCCCAGCATAGACGAGTCTCAAAGGGACCTAGTGACGGATCAGCCTCCTAGTTGAAAAGATCTCATCAAAACATACCTAAGAGACAATTGATAGTCTGACTCATCGTTGGAGGCAGCCAAACTAAAGCGAAAAGCTGTCCACTATGCAATCATCGATGGGAAACTGTATCAAAAGTCATTCACTCATCCGTACTTGAGATGTCTGACCCCAGAAGAGAGAGATTATATCCTTCAAAAAAATCTATGAAAGAATATGTGGCAGTCACCTAGGGGTTCAAAACCTTGTCCACAAAGCCCTATTATAAGGGTATTACTAGCCAACCATGAAAATCGATTCGAACAATTATGTTAGGAAGTGCGACAAGTGCCAATAATTCTCTTCGTTCCTACGATTGCCCTCTACCGAGCTCAACCCTATAGCGGGTCCATGGTCGTTCGCCTAATGGGGGATGGATATTAGCGAACCATTCCCACTAGCTACTAGATAGCGAAAATTTCTCATAGTGGCCATTGATTATTTCACTAAATAGGTGGAGGACAAACTTTTAGCCCAAATAACAACAGTCAAGACTCAGTCGTTCGTGTGGATTCATATAATCACTCAGTTCTGCATATGTCGTCTTCTTATCACGGACAACGAAAAACAGTTCAATAATGCTAACTTCTGGGAGTTCTGCGGGAAACTCAAGATCGACCATCGATTCTCATCAGTCACCCATCTATAGCCCAACAGACTTGTAGAGATAACAAACAGAACGATCCTTTAGGGCGTAATGACTATGTTAGACGAAGTTAAAAGACAATAGGTAGATGAGCTCTACAGTATCATCTAGTCATATTGCACCGCACCCCGAAGGGCAATCAGAGAGACCACATTCAGCCTAACATACAGAAGTGAGGCTGTTATACCAGTAGAGATCAGGATACACTCGCTTCAGGTAACTAGTATGATTCCAAACAGAATGAATGTGCCCTACATGAATGCCTAGACCTACTCCCCAAGCTATGTGAATCCACATCCGCTCTAATAGCTGTATATTAGCAACAAATGACGCAATAGTATAATTGGAGAGTCAGAAGCCGAACGTTCATACTAAGCGATTTAGTGCTAAGGAATGTAGAAGTTACCAGCAAACTCCAACCCGATGGCAAGTTAGCTTCTAATTGGAAAGGCCTCAATTAGATACGATCTATAGTTCATCCGGGGGCTTATCGCCTCAATAACCTATATGAATCGACCGTGTCTAGGACCTAGAATGGGGAGAATCTACGGATCTACTATTAGTAAGTCATATCGTTCCCCATCGATAGAGGTAATTCCTATCAGGTAACCTCCTCACAATTTTCCTTTCAATAGTCCTATCGATTGATTCTTAATGCTTTCACTCCTATCGGTCGTTACCTATCGAAAAGATCTATCTTCCTAAACGGGTCTCTATCGCCCTGTCCTATCAAAGGGATCTATCTCCCTGAACGGACCTCTGTCGCCCTATCCTATCGAAAGGATCTATCTCTCCGAACGGGTCTTTTTCGTCCTGTTTTATCAAAGGGATCTATCTCTGCAAATGGGTCTCTCTCGCCCTATTCTATTGAAGTGATTTATCTCTCTGAATGGGTCTTTATTGTCATGTCCTATCAAAGGGATCTATCTCTTCAAACGGGTCTCTATCACCCAGTCCTACTAAAGGAATCTATCTCCCCGAATGAACCTTTGTCATCATGTCCTATCTAAGGGATCTATCTCCCCGAACGGCTCTTGGTCGCCATGTCTTACCCAAAGAATTTGTCCCTCCGATCAAGTCCGCATCGATGGACAGACGAAGCATACTTTTCCCTACTGATCAAACAAGTGCAAGTACAACTTTCTATGTCATTTGAACAAACGGGTCGATCACATGAGCAACTTGATAGTAGTATCACACGAGAGAACATACAGAAGGAATTTTAACAAGCCCCTTAGTCTGACAGATTACATTGAAAGGAAATACATAAGGTGGCTATAGTATCGTTCCCAAATGAAAGGGTTGCAACGCCCGAACTATAGATAACAATAGAGATTTCAAAAAACATAAAAAGAGGAATAACAAAAAATAATCTGCAACCCTACTAAAATAAGAAGACTACAGAAAAGGGGGGGCGAACTGGTCAGGGAGAAACTACGAGGATGCATCAGGATATCATCAGAATTTGAACTTTTCGGTATCCTCAGTTCTCTACACTCAACTAATACATCTTGTCGTCCGACTCAAGATAACACAAGCCGAATGACGAAACTCAACCCGAAGGGAGATTTTATCTTAATCTCCCCACTCAAGTGAAGAACCCTGATAGGAATGTCAGCAAAGCCCATCATAACATCTGAACGCCGAATGGCATGATGAGCCCTTATACCAACAGTTCTGGTCCTTGACGAGACCTCACACCAATAGAGGCGACTCATGCTACCGAACTTTGCAAAGCTGGAGCATCCTATTAGGGACCCCTAAGAGGAAACGACTTTCATAAGAAAGAAAATTCTCAGACATGGATGCATGCACTAAACTTCCTGAAGCCAGGCAGAGTCCCATAGCCCCTATTGATAGATACGAAAAGATCTCTTCAAATCTTTGAGCAGTTAAAACACCTCCCTGAGAAGCGTGAGAATTAAATGGAAGGTTTACACCTCCTCACCTTCTCACACTGCATTAATTCGGAATTAAATCGAGTGGAAGGTTAGGCATATTAACACCCAGGGAAGCCGGAACGGATGAGACAAAATGGGGATTCACATCTCATCCGCCTTAATTTCGCATCAGTAGGTGCGTATCGCAGACGACTCGCATAATCTCAAGAGACATATGTCGCAAGCTTTCGTGCCCTTCTAATTCTTGAGAAGCAAACTTCACTTAATGCGCCTCTCCTACAAATCAACACCATGAGTCAGGAGCAAATGATAAGATATGATCCAAACAATAGTCGGTACAGTATCTGGGTGCCTGAAAACCTGACTTGACACCCATAGTCACTAGGGGCTCAGCTCCTGAACCGAACAACGAGCGAACTGATAGATCAATCAGGATGGCACGACCGATCCACAAGTGCATAACCGAAAGGTTATCCCCTTCCATTCGATTGATGACTACCAAACACCTAAAGAACCGACCACTTCGACCCCTGAATGGTAATACTTAACCGAATCTCACATTGATTAGATTTCCTATCTCAGCACAAAATATATCCCCTGGATAAATAAGAAAATCCTTGAAAATCTAATAAATAAGGAAAAGAATCTCCTCGTATAATCAAACTTCATAAATGATAATGATTTCAAGTCCCAGACGTTTGAACTCTAAAATTTTCGGATCTCCTCGTAAGAAAACTAGGATTGTAACGCCCTGAATGCACATGAATCTTACGGCACTCCATATAAAAGCCTCTGATACATTGAAACCATGTAAATTCTCTTGACTTTACACTATTTACACAAAAATCATAGGGAGATTCGTCCTCCCTTCCTCTCTCAGTCTGTTTTCATTCCCTTCGAAAATCACTCTTTCTTATTTGAGCGTCAGAGTCTTTCCCATCAAAACACCCTTCAGCGGTGTCTTTTGCAGATTTCAAGTCTCTTTATCGAATACCCATTCGAGTCACAAGGAATTAGATCTGTGGAGTCAAGACTCACCTCCAACACGTTCAATTGTCCAATCCTTGATTTGTGGCAAATCACTATTTTTTTTGTTACACAATGATTTAAATTTTAAATTATAAAATTGAAAAATGAGAATTGTAACTATTAGACTGTCCTTTAAGGATCGTCCCAAATCACTATTGAAGCACACCATGCATGCAAGTTCTATTTGGCCTGTTGGGCAAGGCCAAAGCGTGGGCTTCAAGAAGAAAGGGAGATCATGCGGACGAGGTTTTATTGGGCTTTTTCAGAATGGCAATGCTTGAGATACAAAGTAAAAGCCCACCGTGGGCTTTGGCCTAGCCCTTTCCTAAGCAAACGAGAATTTTGTATCGTCAACGGGGATATTGATGCTTGCGTATAGGAATATCATAAATTTATTTTAAAAACAGCCTAACACAATATAAAGGGTGGAGGCACCAATCACCCATTTGTAACGATTGAATATTAAATCCCCTCCATCAAAATCTTATATTTGAATATTAGGAATGAAAAGATAAATATTAAAAAAGTCAATCCCTTAATAAACTTATAGTATTCGATCAGAATAATCGAGTTAAATTCAACTACCGATTAATGAAAAAGAGGAGGCGAACAAACAATATTATAATTTTTTAAAGAATAAAATTATATTTTAAAATAGTTTAGTAATATTAATGATATTTCTAAAACTTTTAATCCCGTTTTCAAGAATTTCAGTGATAAATTCAGGGGCAGCATTCTCTTAGCTTTCACCGAATCATGACCATTGGAGGCCGGACAGAATAAAACCTAACTATAGCCATAATCTCATGAGTATCGGTTCTTGCCATAACAGTAAGATAACCAAACAAATAATGTATCGATCAAAATAACTATAATTTTTAGAAAAAAGATTAAATTCAGACAAAATTACAACTACGATAATAACTATAATTTTTTATATAGAAATATGACTTCTACAAAAATCTATATTTCTTTATAAATACTTGTTATTTTAATTGAAAAATATTAAAGATAAATTAAACCAAATCGATTACGATTCTTTTGAGAATTTGTTACACAAAATTTGAATCCCGGATCATAAAGTTAAGGGAGAGCATTGTGATCATTAGACTTTTCCTTGAAAACAAACAAATTTAATTCCAAATAGTGATTTAATGTATTTATTGCATCTAGACTTGTAACCGGGCCGAGCCGATCCGGTTCAATGCTGGTTCCCAGAATCGTAGGCTGGGCTGGTTGCGGTTTCTAGGCGTTGAATCGGCCACACGCATGCCGTTCAGTTAGGCCCGGTCCGGTCGTAATTTTTTTTTTTTTTTTGCTCCATTGCCTTTTTTTTGTAACTCTCTCTTTTTTTTTCTCTCAATTGACTTTTTTTAACTCTCTTTTTTCCTTTTTAATAACACGTATTCTTAGAATTTTTTTTTACTATTTTTTTTGTAACTATTTTTTGTATTACTCTCTCTTTTTTTATAATTCTTTTTAATTCTATTTTATTTTTGTAACTCTAATTTTTTTAACTTTGTTGTTTTTTTTACTCTCTTGTTGTGATTTATTTCTTCATTTTGTTTTTTTTAATTTAGTTTTTATAAAAAATAAATTAAAAATTAGAGACAAAATTTTTAGAGTGGTTCCACCGAATTCGGTGTATATCCACTACCAAACTGATCACTTGGATTTTAAAATTCACTAACTTTTTTGTTACATTATTTTGATTTTTACATCACTTTGATTTTTTTTTCTATTTACAATGATTTTTATACAAAAAATTATTATTATTATTCTTATTCTACTTCTTGTTCATCATCTTCCGAGACCTTGATGATTCTTTGTATTCTTTTTTTTTGTATCCATCCGATCTTTAATGCAAAGTAAGACTTCTAAAGTGTCATCCGCTAAATTTGTACGTTTCTCGATTAACACTCGACCACATGCACTAAAAGCACTTTTCGATGACACTGTAGACACCGAAGAGGTTAGTACATCTTTGACCACTTGGCCCAAAATTAGATAATACGATATATTATTTCTCCACCAACATAATATATCATATAAATCTCTATCATCAAAACCTTCCAACCTGGTGTTTGTTTATATAAAAGTAATTCATTAAATAATGATTAAAAAAATCTTTATTTTTTTCTTAACATGTGTAAGAGATTAAATGAAAATGAAGATGATTGAGTGTTACTACTACTATTACCTATATTATTAGTATTTAAATTATTATTTTCATTTTTATATAGTTCAAATATTGCTTGTAAAGTATGAGATGTTCGTTATTTTAAAAAAATATGGGTTAATAGATATTTCTGATAGAAAAACTTGTGCAAAACAATCTATTAACATTTTATTACCTTCAATTTTAACACGTGGATCTAATGCACTTGTAACTAAATATAAAATTAAAATTTCTTTATAATATTTTAAAATTTTTGTTTTCATAGAAAGAACAATTTCACCAAATCTTTCTTTATTTTCAAATTGATTAAATACATAAATAATTTTACAAAAATTTAGTAGCATTAAATGAATAGTTGGATAGTAACATCCGAAAAATAAATTTGTATATAAATAAAAAATTTCTAATAATTTAGTAAGTGTAGATGCAAAATCGAAAACGGTATTATCAATAAAATCATATTCGTAATTAGAATTTACAAATTCAATTAAAATATTTTGAAAATGAAGTACACCTTGTAACATGTCATATGTTGAATTCCACCTAGTGTCACATTCCATTTTAAATTTTTTATATTTTTTTTATTATGTAACATATATAATTGTCTCATTTGTTGAGTTTTTGTAGAAAAATTTCTTATTTGATGAATTAAATCGCGAATAGATTTTAAAAATAGTTCTCCTATTACTAAACCATCCTTAACACATAAATTAATTATATGACATGCACATCTAACATGAAAAAAAGTTCTATTTAAAATTGTTTTTAAAGAATTTTTTAAACTATTAACCACAATAGTATTAATCGAAACATTATCAAATGAAATAGAAAAAATTATCTTACTTATTCCATAGTCATAAACAACATTTGAAATTATTCTAGCTATATGTGCACCGGAATGTGAAAATTCTCAACGTTGAAAAGCTAAAATCCTTTTCTCTAAAGACCATGAATTATATATCCAATGATATGTTATTATAATATAATATTCTTTTTTATACCCACTTTTCCAACTATCCAAAATTAATAAAAATTTACGTTGACTATTCATAAATTGTGTAATTATACCATTTTTTAATTCTTGATATCTATCTAATGATCTCCTCTTACCGGATGCTCTATTACTTTTTTTATAACCGGGTTGTAATATTTTTGTACATATTTTTCAAATACGGGACAATACAACTATGCTAAATGGTATTTCTTTTCTTGCTAGCCATTCTATTTGTCCAGTTTTTTCTTTATCCAAATTATATTTAAATGTACCAGTTATATTACCTCTCCCTGTAACAATTTGTATTTGTCTTGTTTGTGATAATTTATCTGGATGATTATCAACTAAGTGTCTCCTAAGTGTGCCTATCCCAAACCCTTAAAAAATTTATATTTTTGATGACAAATTTTATAAATTGTTTTTTGTTCATCAATTTTTTTTTTTTTTTTTAAATTCCATATATTAATATCATCTTTTTTAGTACGTGTTGTATTGGATTCTGTATTACCAGGTTTAGTTTCTTCCAAAAGAGTTTCAATATCTGTATTATCGGGAATTTCATTTTGTAAAAAAAATGGAGGATGAGGTGATTGTTGAGAAAATTGTGAAAAGTGTATTCCGGCCATTTTTTTTTTTTAAAAACAATTAAGATTAAATTTTTAAAATAAAATATACGATTAAATTTTTAAAAGGAAATTTAAGATTTAAAAATTTAAAAATTTAATTTTTTTAAAAAAATTAAGATTTAATTTTTTTTAAAAAAAATTAAGATTTATTTTTTTAAAAAAAAAAATAAGATTTATTTTTTTAAAAAAAAATTAAGATTTATTTTTTAAAAAAAAAATTAAGATTTAATTTTTTTTTAAATGTAATGCAAATGTAATACAAATGCAAGAAAATAAAGATGCAAAAAAAATTAAATGTACCAACTTGACGGATATCGCGGTAATTTTTTGTAAAATCTTGAATTTGAGTTCCCAATATTGAAATCTTGCCAAATCTTGATGAATATTGAAAGTTGTAGAAAATTTGTAATTCTCCCTTAGATTCTACCCAAACCGTTCTGTAGCAAGAACACCAGGAAAGTTCTCAGGTAAGAGGTGGAGCTCGTCTATCCTCGCTTAAATACCTCTTTCCTTTGATAATTAATTGTCACTAGACAGAACTTTTCTAAACATGCTATGCCAGTTCTGTGCCCCAACCAGTTTCCGATTAAAAAAAAAAAGACTAGCCGTTGGAACCGGCGGGGCGGGCCTATTCTGTGCCCCAGCCAGTTCCCGGTTAAAAAAAGAGTTGAACCGAACCGACCCAACCCTACCCGACCCGCTACAATACCTGAATCGGTCTTGTTTGGATTATTATTCATCTCGATCCAGTTCATAAACCGAGCTTTTCGGGTCGATTGGGCCGATTTTCGGGACCAAACTGGCCGGCGACACATCTAATTGCACCTCTCAGTGGCACTAGGCCTATTGAAAACAGGACCAGATTGAGACAAGTCAAACTTTAGCAAAAGCAAGGCCTTGACGAGGAGAAGGGTAAGTCCTAAATAAGACATTCTAAGTCTTTATTTTATACTAAAAAAAATAACTATATAAGAAATTTATAGTAAACTACCAAAAATTTGCAGATGGGGGCATACCGTTAGGTAGGAATCTGCGGTTTGTTAGGTAGGTGAAAAAATCACGTGCCATGACTTTGGCTGTCCTAATTCAACATCAACCTCCCTAGGGCGCCAAGTTTTGAAGCATCCCACCTTTTTGAATTCAATATCCATTACTCTAATCTCTCTACTTACAGAAATTTGATAATTTAATGGAAATACTTCTCTTCTAAGCCCATGGTTTTCTTGATTAACTTGCACCCGCCACGAATAATGTCTCTGACTGATATTAGATACATTAAACGAATAAAATTTTATGTAACAGTTTATATTAACAAGTTTTAATTAATTTTTAGAGTAATGCCGGATCGACCACCAAAATCTACGTATATCACTATTTTTTGATTAATTTTTAGATAAATACTCGTTTGAATCGATCAAAATATGTTGATTTATTTGATTAAGAATCAATCGAAGGTTTGTATGATATTATTATAATTTTTAATCAAAATATTTATTTGTATTAATCAAAAATGATGCTGTTGAAATTTAATTAATATGTGTTGATGCATTCTCATATAAATTAAATTTATTTGGGTCATAATTTATTTTGCTATTCCATGTGGGGTGAATTGAACCTATTATTAATTTTATTGCCTTTTATACTTTGTTTTTAAAACATTTAAAGTGGGGGGTGAAAAGAATAGAAAAGTGAAATTTTTTATTTTCGACTAAATTCCAAAAATACCCCCATTTAATAGTTGAATAGCGTTTGATTTGAAGGTTATTTTAGGTTAACAAAATTATGAAAATAAAAATTTGGAACAAAGGCCAAATTGTCATAAAATTTTAATTCCGGTTTCTTAAGTATGGAACTACCGGCGGGTCTAATTCCAAGAGTAAAGCCAAGAGGGGCAGAGTAACTGGCCCCCTAAAATTTGGGGGAAAATTTTAAAATATTCATTTTTAGCAATGTTTTTGAAAAAATTCAAAAATACCTCTAAAATTTATTAAAAAAATATTGATATAATTCTTAAAAGTTTTATTAAAAATCAATAAAATTTGTTATTTTATTAAAAATTATTATTTACCTCCTCCACTCTTACCGGTTTTTTTTTAAGAAAACGATTAAAGTCCAAAAATGAAAAAAAAAAAAATGTAGCTATGCATATGATATCCCCATCTACGCTTCATAATTCCTTAGAGAGAGAGAGAGAGAGGTGGGTAGTTTGTCACGAAGGAAGAGGTGTTGGTGGAACTGCCACACTTTCAACTCCCCTACCCTCCATCACCTCACTACAAAGCATGCTATCCCGAACATCACCCATCCAAGAAAAAAGAATCGAACTTGCATTTGAACAGAGCAACCAAGAATAGAGCACATAGAAAAGAAAACAGAGCACTTATGGCTCCTTCAACTCTAACGGCATTAGCAGAGGAAAAAATTCTTCAAGCAAGCTTCGTTCGTGATGAGGACGAACGTCCTAAGGTTCCATACAACGAGTTCAGCAACGAAATTCCTGTGATTTCCCTCGACGGAATCGACGAAATCGATGGCAGAAGAGCAGAGATATGTAAGAAGATCGTTGAAGCTTGTGAGGATTGGGGGATTTTTCAGGTTGTTGATCATGGGGTTGATTCAAAACTCATTACTGGAATGACTCGTCTTGCCCGTGAGTTCTTTGCTCTTCCTCCGGAAGAGAAATTAAGGTTTGACATGTCCGGTGGCAAAAAAGGTGGTTTCATCGTCTCCAGTCATCTTCAGGTACAATTTTTTTTCCCTTCCAAATGGAAAACCCATTTCTAGAAGGACTTGAATTTTCACAAAATAGATCATTTTTAAGGTAAATTTGATCTAACCATCATCAAATATTCGGTTCCATCATGAGTCTTAGGCCCCCCAAAAAAAAAAATCATGAGACGGTAATGGGTAGACAAAATCTCAGCTTCTGATCCCACAAAAGAAAAAAAAAAAAAATCAAAAAGCAAACATTTGAAGTCAAATTATTGATAATACAAAATTATTTAAAGTTGGAAACTTTTGGGAGAAATTCTGCAAACAATAGTGAACGGAGAAAATTACTAGTTTTTGAAGAAAACCCTATATCGAGCATCTCGAGCAAGTCATGAATATAATCTTTTAATGCTAAATTTATTAATTTTTTTATTTTTTAATTAATTAGGGAGAAGCAGTACAAGATTGGCGTGAGATAGTGACATACTTCTCATACCCACTAAAAACTCGCGACTACTCGAGATGGCCAGACAAGCCCGAAGGGTGGATAGCTGTGACACAGGAATACAGTGAGAAGCTAATGGGCCTGGCGTGCAAGTTGCTTGAGGTCCTGTCTGAGGCAATGGGCCTTGAAAAGGAGGCCCTAACTAAGGCCTGTGTTGACATGGACCAAAAGGTTGTTGTCAACTATTACCCAAAATGCCCCCAGCCTGACCTCACTTTGGGCCTCAAGAGGCACACGGACCCAGGCACTATTACTCTGTTGCTTCAGGATCAAGTTGGGGGTTTGCAGGCTACCAATGATGGTGGCAAGACTTGGATCACCGTTGAGCCTGTTGAGGGTGCTTTTGTTGTCAACCTGGGTGATCATGGCCACGTAAGTCTATAAGTTTGAGCTTTTGGAGCAAGGATAGTATTAAAATAGGAGATTCTTAGTTTGAACCGAACCGGACCCATGGTTGATCATTGATTAGAAAATTGAATGCTGACCAAATTTTTTGTTGGGTGGGCAGTTTCTGAGCAACGGGAGGTTCAAGAATGCAGACCATCAAGCTGTGGTGAACTCCAACTTCAGCAGATTGTCAATTGCCACATTCCAAAATCCAGCCCCAGAAGCCATTGTCTACCCATTGTCAATCAGAGAGGGAGAGAAGCCGGTACTCGACGAGCCAATCACGTTTGCCGAGATGTATAGGAGGAAGATGAGCAAGGATCTTGAGCTTGCCAGGCTCAAGAAGTTGGCCAAGGAGAAGCAGTTGGAGGACTTGGAGAAGGCTAAGTTGGAGGCCAAACCCATTGAGGAAATTCTTGCTTAGAAGACCTAACCAGTGCCATTACTCCATTTTTTTTTTTTTTTAGTATGCAAGTTGGCTTATTATCATGCTATACTCTTTGTTTTGCGGGGGAGTCTTGGTTTTGCATTTGATGAATCATCAGTGTTGTTTGATGAGTACTTGGGAACAACATAAGTTTGTCACTCTTGTGGATTGAAGTTATGGTTGTACAAGTTCTCTTAATACTGAGTTTACTAATAGATTCAAATAGATCTATTATTGCCCACATGTTATTTGCAGCCCATCTGGTGAAATTTAATAGCCACCCCTAGATTTTGTTTAAGCTACTAGTACTTCTTGAACCAAGTCTTATAAAAGACAAAATCTTAATTAATCTTAATCTTGAATTTAAAAACTTAATTAATCTATATTTTAAGGTAAGTTTCAAACTATTTTCAATCCATAGGGTTTGATCAGTCGTGCGAATGCCATGTATATGCTATATTTGTATTGATCAATAGAGTTTGACCATCTCATGTGATGATAGCGTATTCGGATTAATCTGCTGAACTAGAAATAATTTGAGATTAATCCCAAATTTAAGATTATTTATTCTTTTTAACTCTATAATTTTCATTTTGCGAAGTCTTGAAATACTAATGCACGATTGTGTTATATTATAAATTTTACTTAGGTGGATAAGTCATATTGCTCAAAAAAATTTTTACTCATATTCTCTCCTTATACATCTCCCAATCATAATATCATTAGAATTTAAACACTTTTTCATTTTTTTTTTTAATTTTTATTATTTGAACTAACTGATCCCAATTCTTTTTTTCTCTTTTTATTTATTATAATACATGCAGAGTAATATTGCTCAAAATTTAGTAGCCCTTAAGCCCCAAGGGTCGATGGTTGGGGTCCTTAAAAAGTTTCTAGAAAATATATAATTTCCTTTAGCATCTGGTGACACCCCCCCCCCCCCCGGGGGCAACAAAAAAATGATAACACATGATAAAAGTTTTAAAAGTGACGGGCGCAAGGCTTAATTTGTTTCCCTAAGTCTATAATAAAATATGCCCATTAAATAGAGGTTAGATACCCAAATAAAAATTTATAATTCTAATAAAAAAGATAAAATATTATAATTATACTAATCACTTTTTTTTGGAAAAAAAAAAGAGGCTTTACACGCGCTTTACTGGTTGATGCGGCTTCTGGGGCGTGGCACTAAGAAATGATGAGATCTGCACCACTGGGGTTTCACATCCAGGTTTAGGCACAATGTTTGGCCATAATTGCCTAGAATTCTTGTGTGGTTAATAGTTGGGCTGGGAGATTGAGGTGATGGGTTGGAGTTCTTCTTTAACACACGATACCAAAATGTCATATGCACTAAGTTGGCTCGCTAGAGAAGTGAGTGGAGTAGACAAGGGATGAAGAAGGTGGAAATGATTTGAACTTATCTTTGTTGGGTTTTACAAAGATCAAGAGTCTAATCACACGAAAGTGATGTAATCAAAGGGGTTATTTGGCTTTAATTCTCACAAGGAGAAACTAAGAGAGAACACTCTCTTCCTGAACTTAGTTTTTCTTAACTCAGGGTTTCAAAGTCTGCTTATTACAGTATAGAATCGCCCTATTTATAAGAGAGGGCGTTGAGGGTAAAGGCTTACTCACATGAGACTTTTCCTCTAATAGATTCTAGACATAATGACTCTCATAATACCTAATTACTAACACACTAAAACACACTACTAATGACTAACAATAACTATTTGGACAGTTACATTTGTCTCTTTACACAACATAATGATTACATTTATTTAATAGAGTAGTTACTGCTTAAGAGACTCTTGGCTTTCTAATTGCTGGTTGTTACACTTATGTGTTGGTGCTGGACTGTTTGTGCTGTGGCATTGGGCTGTGGCTTACTAGCTTGTGCTGTGGCATGCTGACTCATGCTGTGGCATTGTACAGTGGCTTGCTGGTCCATGCTATAACATTAGGCAATGGCATGTTGACTCATGCACTTGTATGCATACATCGAGCAATGGTTCTATCTCTTTGAGCAATGCAGCTAACTCCTCAAGCGTAGGCATTCTAACTTGAGTCTCTTTACTTGCTATCTTGTGAGTGCTTGCTTCCTCTTCGTGCGATGGAATCACTTCGAATGCCTTTGGCATGTGCGTTGATGGAGGCTGCTCATGAGATAGTGCATTCTTGCATGTAGGCTACTCATATGATGGTGCATTCTTGCACACGGGCTACTCATGCGATGGCTTGTCCTTGCATGGTGATCATGCTCGCTTCTTCTCACGTGCAATTGACTCTTCTTTTACCATAGAGACCTTTGCTTGAGAATTGTTTTATGTGGTACAAGTGGTTGTGTTCATTGGATGCTTATGTTTGCCAAGAGATTTCTCCTTGCAAACCTCCTTAATTTGCTCATATGCGCGCCTTGTGGCCTTTGCATGTGCGCAGTTTCGTGCATTGCATGTGGCATGATGAAGGGTTGCAACATTCACCTCTCTTTGAAGAGCAACCCTATCCTCAAGGTTGTAGTGGATGGTGGTGTTATTCACGACCTTTCTTCTTGATGATTCTACTCGGCTAGGACTTCTCCTCTTGCTAGGCATTTCTTCTATCGCTTGGTCCGTTCCTCGGATCCTTCTTGATTTGTCATGTCCCTTCCTTTTGAATTGGCGTTTACTCTTATGTTTGGTTGGAACTTTTTGCTGGGGTCACTTTGATTAAGCTACCTTTTTCCCTTTGCTTGAACCCTTTGGTTGTTGGTCTTCCAACGTTGTGACACCTTGACTTGTGTCCTTGAGACTGTATCTTCTGAATGATAGGTGGCTGGTACAATGTTACAAATAGGTATGCTTGATTGCAACCTCTCGTGAGATGCTTCAAATTGTGGCTTTAAACACGTGTGGCATGAATGGATATGATTGAGAATGTTTCACCTCATGTCTTCACAAATTACTCAGATATGATTGATTGCATGGAGCATTTGTGGGGGATAGTCATGCGGATGGACTCCTTCTCTTGCATGCTACTTTTTTTGATGAGTCAAAGGATTATGGACAGCATATACATTACTTCCCTTTCGGATGTTATCTTCAATGTTATAAAATTCGAATCCTTTCAAATTGGATTGCGACTATATCTTCAATTAGATCCACTTGTCTTGGTGCATGAACTCCGTTCTCATTTTGTTGTAGTCCATGACTACACGTCTAAAAGTTGCGAGCCATTGAACTCCAAGTGCTATATCCACTCCAATTATTGTGAGTGCATAAAGATTGGTGGTGAATTTGTAACCTTGGATGCTGACTGGAACTCCTCAGATGACTATGGAACATTGAATCTTATCACCACTTGTGACTTTTACATTGAAGGGGGTGATTTGTTCCATTGGTAACCTTAGCTTCTTTACCACTTTGTGATTGATGAAATTGAGGGTTGAGTCATTGTCAACCAAGATGGTGACTCTTTATTTGCCGATGAGTGCCTTGGTTCTCATGGACTTTAGTCCTTCAATTTCGGTTAAGGCATGAAGAGAGATGATCAAGTCTTCTTCTTGCAGTGACTCCTCAATTGTTTTTTTTTCAATGGGAACTATTTCATCTAGCACCTCTTCTTTTTCATTCGGTACAAGCATGAATGTTCGTTGCCTATTACACTTGTGGCCGAGTGCAATTGTTTCTTCACATGCGAAGCATAAGCGTTGAGATTGCCTTGCTTCCATTTCTGCATATGTTAGCCTTAGAGGAGATAAGGGTTCCTCTTTGATATGGAAGGCTTCAACAAATGGCTCAAGGGGTTTGCTATAGACTTCTTAAGTTGGTACTTCTTCAGCCAAGTTGGGATAGGAATTTGGAGGGTGATAGTTGCATGTAGGATGGTGGAAGGACGAAAGGTTGTAAAGGTAAGGATTGAATAATGGACTAGGGTAGTAAATGGATGGATTTTTAGTTATGAAAAGGAAGGGTTGTGTGTAGGGAAATAAATGGTCATATGTATAAGTGGGAACTTGAAGAGTCATGGGTAGCAAGTCGGCGGACTGCATTTATGACGGCTTATAGTATGCAGCACTTTGGTGTAAAGTTGTGCTTGTAGCATGTTGCTTATGGTTGGAGCCGAGATTTGTGGTATGGTAACATGTTGTGTTAGTGTGGTGGCATGATAGATGGTAGCTTGAACAATGTCACTGCCTGGAGGATCTTTGTCCTGCAAGATAGCGTTGTTCGGTAGTTTAGTGGCTTATGCGAAGGCTCTATCTGGTGGTACAAAGTTTGGTGCGTCGTGGTTCTTTGATGGTTCGATGGCCTAGTGTGACTGCACTGATTTGGGCGCTATGACTTGCTACAAAGGCGTGAGCGATGGCTGGTATTTAAGACTTTGTGGTCTTGAACGATCACTTGAATCCGTAGTGTCTTATCACAATTATTGCTACATAGAATGTCTTGTTTTGGATCCTTCACATGTTGGGCCACTTCCTCAATGTTAGAAGAAGGCTAGGGTTGATAAGGATGATAGCCCTTTTGTTGCTTGGAAGGCGATGATGTTGTTGGCAGCATAGTTTGGAGAATGCTTGATATGCTAACAAGATTTTGCTCTATGCAATCAAAGCATTGCTCTCTATATAATGCATGTTCTTGGGCCTCTTTCCTTATTTGATAAGGAGTCTTTATGATGGCCTTTATCCTCTTTTGTGGTGCCATAATGATTAAGAAATAATGTTGTGAAAATTGGCACTGCTGGAACGGAAAGGAGAACGACTACTTTCTTAAGATCATCTTCCAACATGGTCTCTTGAATGCTTGCAATGATGGCTCTTCAATGGAATTTCCTTAAGAAAGATATAGTGGCCGGTTGTTTCACAAAGAAGTGAATATAACATTCAAAGTTTGACAAATTATTCAATGAAAATACGCTGGCCAAGAATGGTAAGTACTTCATCTTTTCATTTTCACTTCAAATTCAACCAATTTTATTGATGGCTAAATCACTCTCAAAGGAGAATAGACTTTTCCTTATTATAAAAGGATAAAGGATCAGTAAGTGATTTGATGAATTCCTTTCAATGGTGTGGCTGAAGTTGTTGTCAACAGGTCTCAATAAAATTGATCGGACAAATTCCTCTCAATGAAATGGTGGAATGGATGAAAGGGTAAGACCCTCTCAACAAGAGCACCAAATTGATGCGGCTCCTAGGGCGTGGCATTAGGAAATGATGAGATCCGCACCACCGGGATTTTGCATCCAGGCTAAAGCATAATGCTTGGTCGTGATTGCCTAAAATTCTCATATGTTTAATGGTTAGACTGGGAGGTTGAGATGATGGGATGGAGTTCTTCCTTAGTACATAGTACCAAAATGCCTTATGCATTAACTTGGCTCGTTAGAGAAGTGGGTGAAATAGACAAGAGATGGAGAATGTGGAAATGATTTAAATTTGTCTTTATTAGGTTTTACAAAGATCAAGAGCCTAATCACACGGAGATGATATAACCGAAGGGGCCATTGGCACCCTTTGGCCCTAATTCTCACAAGGAGAACCTAACAAAGAACACTCTCGTCCTGAACTTAGTTTTTCTTAGCTCAAGATTTCAAAGTCTACTTACAAGAGGATAGAATTGTCCTATTTATAGGAGAGCATGGAATGTAAAATGTCATTCACATGAGGCCTTACCTCTAATAGACTTTAGACATAATGACTCTTATAATATCTATTTACTAACACACTAAAACACGCTGCTAATAACTAACAATAACTAGTTGGGAAATTACATTTGCTTATTTTTGTATTCTAATGATTATATTTATTTAATAGAGTAGTCATTGCTTGAGAGACTCTTGGCTTTCCGGCTGTTGACTATTACAAAATTATATTTAATAAAATTAAAAAATTATCTTTAACAAAAATACAAAATTATATTTTAAAAAATACAAAAATATATTTAATAAAAATCAATACCCTAATTTAATAAACATATAAAATATAAATTTATATTTAATAAAAATATAAAATTATATTTAACAGAATTTCAAATTAGCGACGAATTTAGCCACAAACATATTCGTGGCTAATTAGCCACGAATTTTTGATCCGTGGCCAAATTTAGCCACGAATTTTTAATTCGTGGCTAAATTTTATCACGAATGGGAAATTCGTGATTATTTAAGGACGGATTATGAATTTCGTCGCTAAATTAGCAACGCATAATTATTTTTATATCTAAATTAGCGACGAAAATGGATTTGTGACAAATTAGCCACGAATAAATTCGTAAGTAAATAACGATGAATTTTTTTCGTGACTAAAGTCCATAACTAAAATCATGTTTTATTTAAGTATGAAATCACCCTATAAATAGAGTTATTATACAATCTATTGTATATATAATACATAAGTCGTTCTCTTTTGATTTATTATTTATTATTTTTTATTCTTTCAGTTTTTTTGTTTCATCTTACTTTTTCTAACAAATATGACAGAAGGGTTGTAACACTAGCCAAGGGTGTTAAGTTCATGCCAATAGAGAATTTGTTTTTTTATTTTATGATAAGTGGTTCTTATTTATTATAACATAGATTATTATTATTATTATTATTATAAGCAAGTTAGTTTTCAAGTCTTGTTGACTACCAAACAAATTTAATGGATCTAACGAGACCAAGTATGAGGGGATAATAATTATTTATTTTATTTTAATCGGTATTATCAGTTATTTAAATTAATTTTTTTTAATAGATAATATTTCATTTTCGCATTTGAGACGTGCAATTGAAGGGGTTCGGGAGCATATGTCGTTTAATACGATGTAAAACTTTATAAAAGTTTTGACAAAATTATTGATCAAACTAAATTTTATAAAATGGGTATTTATTTTAAAAGTTTTAAATTTGAAAAGGGTCTTTATTTTTTTAATATTTACATATGGGTCGAAGAGGTAAATGAAAGAAAAGGATGGGAGAGAAAGATACATAGCCAAGTTAGAATGGATACCAAGCAATGTGTAAGCCTTTTTAGAACCGCAATCACAGCATACCATGAAAACAAAAAAGAAAAAGAAGTTAAAATATGTGAAAAATACGAAAAGTTGATGTCATGTCCAACGAATTTAGAGCCACCCTACCCTAATCGCCGCTGAAAGACATCGACAAAACGCAAAAGACTGTGTCGGGCCTTCCAAAATCACAAGTCTTATCACATCATCCATGTCTTCTTTTGTAAAGGCTACAGCTTCATTTCTGAGCCAACGATCAACATAAATTTCTTACCAACCATTTCTCAACGTATAAATATAATTCGCGACATTTAAAATTAAAATTTTTCATTTAAATAAATAAGATTAAATTAAATTTAATTATTTTATTTAAGATAAGAGTTCAAAATTCTGTATTATTCAATAAGATCGTCTCGTGCTCATCTGACAGACATGAATCAATGTTTCCTGATAATAGCACTAGATTTATTTAATCAAATTTTTTTTATTTAAATTTTAAAAATAAAAAATAAATATTATAAGAATTTATCGCTTAATAGATTTATAATTTATTTATATTAGATTAATCAAAATTAATAAATTATTTGATCAAATAGCAGTCGGTGGGGGAAAAAGATAATCGGTGTTGCTTGTATGGCCTCCGCTGCTCTGTGATAATAGTGTTCAAATGGTAATCATATTCACGTGTTGCATTGTTATTGGTCCCCAAAACATTTCCCAAGGAGTCGGTATAATTGGTCCACATTGGCACTTTCTTACACGTTTTCATTTAATTTATTAATTAATTTATTTTTATATTATAAAGTTGACAAGTGCCACACACAAATCGTGTTCACATTTATCCAAACTTTATGAAAATTTAATAATTCGATATGAGAAAAATAGAAATAAAATAAAGTATTGGCCACCTGTTTCCCTGCACCGTGTTCCCAAAAACGAATCACTTTCGTCACCGGAATCTGTCTTGTTTGGTTGGAGAGAGAAACTAGAAGACTGTTCTGATTTTGATTGAATTTTTGTTCTTATGTTTTATTTTGTTATCATTTCTTTTTTTTTTTTTGGTTCTGATTTTGATTATTATTATTATTATTATTTTGTCGTGCCCCCTTCGGAAGGGGGAAAATAAAAAACTTCTTATTAGTGTGAGGTAAAGGAGATCGCTTTGATTAGTTTCATCGGTGTGAAATGAAATCCGACAAACTTATTTTTCAAAATTTATATACTTGAACTTAGCTTACTAGGGCAAATGATAATGGAGCTTAAAGTGTTCAAATTTGACATAAAAGGGTAGGGAGAGTAGAATAAGCATCTTCTCCCTTTTTGATTCTCTAGTGTTTGAATTTGGAAAAGTTTGCAACTTTTAGAATTAGATAGAGTGTCACAAAACCCTAAAATGAAAGTAGTTGATATTCATTTTTCCATTGTGAAAAATGAGTCACCCATGTGTGGAACAAAGATATTCTCTTTTCCCAACACGACTCGCAATTATGGCTCCAAAATTAAATATAATTATTAAAAATTTTGTATTCAAAAATCAAAATTAAATTTAAAATTAAAAACCTTTGAAATGAATTTTAAAAACCCATGTATTCACTTAATTTTTAAAGAGGTGTTATTTGTAAATGTTATTTCTATTTCATTAATTTAAATAAACTATATATGTTTAATCCGGTTTTTGATTCCGATTCTCTTTAATCAAATATATATATATATATATATATATATATATATATATATATATTAGCTCAAGATGAATAAATTTTTTTGGATAGTTTCAAATTTTTTTTTCATATTAGAAATAAACTCACTTATTTAAAAATTTTATTATATACAATGTTGAGAAATAGGATATTATGCTAAGAGTAGGTGTCTACAATATTACTAATCAAATATTTATGAATTTATTCATTATTTTAAATGAACAATTGAGGGATTTTTTTTTTTTTTTAAATGTAACGTGGGACAATGTAGGAAGATGTCGAATCCAAGTTACGTGCTGGGTATGTTCCTTTCTTGTCTCTTTGGTTTTGATCATCTATGAAACGAGGGACTATAAGAAGAGAAAAAAAATAATTAAAATAATATAAAAAAAATAAAAAAGCCAGATAATCTTACGTAACCCCCAAAAAAGGAAAAAAATGAAAAAAATAAATAATAAAAAATTATGGTATATACCAAGAAAACATAAGAAATTATCTCAAAATTTTAATTTCTCAAAAATAATTATTAAAATTTAAATGACAATTTTTATTTAAATGAGATATATTAATGATAATTAAATTAGAAATCATGACTCAATCGAGTACAGTTACGAGCTCCTTTGAGAAGGTAAAGTTAGACTGAACCGGATTAATAGAATTTTATTTAATTATTTTGGAATGAAAACTTTGATTTGTAATTATAAAATATATATTTTTATAAAATATTTGTCATTAAGTTGAAAACATTATAATAAAATAAATTAAAAATAATTTAATTTAATTTATTACAGGTTGAAATTTATGAATCTAATAATTGCTCACATGGAATTGGAAGCATTGGTCAAGTCAACTCATTTTTTCTATTGCAGATTATCCATTCTTAGTGTTTCCATTTATTAGACACCCTTTCCCTCAAATCAAGGTTTGGTTTCCTTACTATTTTCCTTATTTATTTTATTTATGGCATTTTTCTTTCCTATATTTATTTTCAAATAATATAATGGAAAAATATTAAATTTGAACTCAACCATAGCTCCTCCATTTTAGACAAAGTCATGAAATTTTTTTTTAATAATGTTTTTTTTTTTTTATAAGGAGATGCAATTAAACGAGATCGAATAGAGAAAGAAAAGATAGAAATAGAGAGATTTTACCGTTTGATCTGTTTCTAAGGGACTATAACAATGGTTTTTATTAAAATATATACATCAACGCATGATATAATTTAATAATAACTGTATTCGATAACTTTTTAAAAAGGGGTAATTTCAAATTTTGTAATAATTTTAATTTATTTAATAGTTATATGAAAATGATTATCATTGCGTAGATTTACGTGACTCTTATTGAAAAAAATAAAAGGAAAAACTCTCAAAATCGATGGTTTATGCAATATAAGGGAAGGGGGGAAGGAAATTTTATATTAACACTAACGTATAATATAAATTTGGGGTAATAAATTTAGAACGACACAAAATAGATCAAAAAACATTTAAGAATCTAGTTTTAAAACTATATATTATATAAAATAATCTTTTCTTAAAATAAACTATGTATTATATTTCTAGTGTCTTTATAGAAAAGTAAAATAAAATAAATTTTCAAAAAAATCTTTTCACAAATAGAACTATTTTCCACAAAAAAGTAAACACTCATATTGTCAATTTGTCACGGAGAAAATTCAAACTTCTGCATTAAAGCCCAATGATATCCACATTTTTCAAAGTCTTGCTTTAGGGTAGAGAGTCTAATTCGCTTTATATATATCTTGTTTATATTATTTTATATGAATATTTTTAACAGAAATCAAAAAGAAAATTAAAAAACATTATAAGTTGAACTGAATCACTGATTTAAGATAATTATTATTTGAAAGTAATTACAAATAATATTTGTAAAACACAAAATATGCATCGGATTTTAAAAAGTAAACGGTGAAATAAAAATTTATATATTTCAAATTTATAAATTTATTAAAATTTTAGTCTTTTCCATTTAGGTTTTGCTACCAACAATTGGAAAATTTCGTAAAATGAATATATCTAATTTTTTAATAAATCATCTGTATTCAATAATTATATAAAATTTGACTAAATTTGGTTCGACTGATGTTAAGTCTTTGAGAGTCAAAACTCTCACAACGTCTATTTTTTTTATATATAAAATTTGAATATAAAATTTTATTTAATAAAAACTAATATTTAATTATCAGATCAATTAAAATTTGGTTTCTAAAGAGAATATGCAAAATTTGGGGGAAATGGATTAGGCTTTTGGAAGTAGAAGCAAGTAATTGAGTTGAAATTGCCACATTAAGTTAAGTCTGGTCCAAGGAGACCAGGTCAACTTGTTGACTAAACAAAACCCTAGTCTAAGCCCAATTTTTTCATATCTTTTTTTCAACTCATGCATTGAATTTTTGTGTACTTAAAATAGAAGTTAACTTGTTGCAAGAGACTGACTGGCTGTGAGTTGGGGTTGGGTCAAGTCTGGCTGTCATAGACATGGAACAAATTGCAACCCATGGCAAGGGCAAATATATATATATATATTTTGATATAAGAAAATATAACGAATCAAATAAAAAATAAATAAAAGTTGAAAAACTTTTATCGCTTAATCTGTCCTTATAGTTGTGAGGACAGATATTGAATACAGATATTGCAAACACCATCTGGGTAGCAATTAATTGTTTTGCTAATAGATTTATTGTATCTAATTGCATGAGCAAATATAATGATGAGTATAATGTTTTTTAGAGGAGCCAACGATGGGTGCATGATAATTTTCTCTAATAGATCCGATCTATATCTTGGTAGTGATTCTGATTTTTTATTGAAGGTGTAAGAAAGGGTTACTCTTATTATATAACATTAAATTTATCGGTTTTCTATCGAACAAAAAATGTAGAATTCATTTTCTTTTTTACTCTCCCTCCATATTTATATAAAAGATTTTAAAAGAAAAAGGGTAACAAAATTATATAAGTACTTTTATGTATAATGCCAAATGAATATATCTATTTAGATCAAATGAATCTATAATGAAATGAATCAAATTTTACATGACAGTTCCTAATAAAATATTTTAACTGATTCTTAATGTTTATTTGAATTTATCAAAACATATTGATTATTTAATTAAAAATTCATCAAAACATATTAATATGAACTATTACGTGAAATTTGATTTATTTGATTTTTTTTATTGACTCATATAATATTACTCGTATGCTCGAGATACGATTATACAACATTAGATTAAAAAAAAAATTCATATTCTTGTTATCATGATGAAAAGTATGATTAAGGCATGCACTAAGCCAAGAGATAACCTAAATGTAAAGACACTTATTTGTATAAATCAGACATAATAATCTAATTTTGGACATTTTTAAGATAAATTGAACTTGAAGGAAAGTAACAAAAACAAATGTTTTAGGAATTTCTTTAGGCAACAAAAATTTTCCATGACTAAGGTTCCATGCATCAAACAAAAGGCATAGTAGTCTATGAACATGGAACCTAGGCCCACCCCATATATTTAAATTGCTCAAAAGATAATACCCCAAATTTTTAAGGAATACCAGCTCATGCCAAGCCTTAGAATCAAGAAACCATACACAAAATGCCTTTATAGATAAAATGCCCTTTTCTTTTATGATTCATAACATACTTTTTGATCCAATATTCCAGGAATGATTCCACTCAAGACTCACATTTAATGCATCAAAAGCACTCAGTATACTTGTACTAGAAATAGAATTGCATTCTTAAAATCAATACGTTATAACTCAATTGATATCATTTATTTTTTTTAAGATTTTAAATTTAAGTTTTTCCTATATATAAAAAAAGAATTACATTCTTAAGATTGATTTTCAAATAATTTAGATCTAGAGATTTATGCTGTGTTGGAAAGAGAGGAAAAAAAAAAAAAAAACACTAGGCAAACAACACACAATGGCAACAAAATACTAATTGTGGAGTTTAGAGTCTCAAGATGGTTCTAACCACCATCCATCAAAATTTTCATATTTAAGAAATATATTTATATAAATCTCAATTGAAGTAATCCTTATTTTGTAAGCGGGGGCCTCAGTTTGATCTTGATTTAGATTAGCCAATTTAGCAAGGGGGAGGGAAGGCCTCAATTGGTAGAAATAATTGAATGGATGTCATTAATCAATAAATAATTAATTTATTAGGATGAAATGTTAAATTATATAATTAATTTTTAAATTTAAAATTTAAGAATAAAAAAATTATATTAAAAAATTTATTTTCTAAATAAAATTTTTATAAATATTTATAAATTTAATTAATTAAAATATAATTTTAGGAAAGGTTGCAATCAATCATTCTCGTTGGAATAAAACGTTCTCTCCACATCACAGTCCCATTGTGAGACAAGTTCCGCCTTGTACTGGTCAAACAAATATACCCTGCCCCACGTAACTGCTCCTCATTAATTAATAACCCTAACTATGACTAATTGGCACACCCCCGAAATAAAAAATATTGGGGAAAGTTTGACTGAGCCAACTAAGACCAAGACCCATGCGAGAAACTTCAATTTAATTACAATAATATATCTGATTTTTTTGGGTAAAAATTACAAATCATTAATCAATAATTCTTTTAAAAAAATTATTTAATTTTAACTGAATTTTTTCATTACTAATTTCACAATTAATGAGATATAACATTATTATTATTATTATTATTATTATTATTATTTGAAATTTTGAGTTTGATTTTAACAATAATTGTGACAAAAAAGACTATTTTGATTAGTCCTAATTATATACGAAAATAAAGAAATAGAAATGAAAACAAAACAATAATGAGAAATAATTTTTATGTAAATATTAATTATTTTATTAAAATAAGAGAATAGCCATTTTTTGTAATAAGAACTTAAAATGATTAAATATATAAAAAATATAATGATTTTTATATAAATATTAATTAATAGAAAAAAAATGGTGTAAAAAATTTTCTTACTAATTATTAATATGGTTATTTTTTTCTTTTTTGTTGATAAAGTAAAATTAGATGCCAAATACGGGCGGTGTATTGCACGTGCCGGAGAGGTTTTCTTCTCAAGGATGAGAATGAGGAAGGTAAAACAAACAAAAAGAAAAACGAAAAAACCAAATTAAAACCCCAAAAAAAAAAAGACAAATTGGAAAAAATAATAATTATTTAATAAAACACCACAAAAGTTGAAACAATAATCAGAAATTAAAACCTAATTAAACTAATTAATTTTCTCCCTTGTTAATTAAAAGAAAAAGAAAACCATTGCCGTCCAAAATTATGAAAGCGCGGGGGGGCTTCTGCAGCGTCGTCTTCCCTCCCCCTACCCTGTCTCTCTCTCTCTCTCTCTAAAAAGTTTCCTTTGACCGTCATCACCACCACCACCCTCGCTCCTCTTTCTTTCCTTCTTCCTTCTATCTACTCCAAACTTTCCTAATTTTCTCTCTCCCTTGTTTCTCTCCTTATCCCTCTCTTTCATTGCCAACTATTTATAGAAAATTTTCTCATTTCTCATGATCTGAGGAGACAAAAGCTTTTAACACTTTTCTCTAATAATGGGTACTTGTCTTTCGACGACCAAGGTAAGTGGCTCAAATAGCAATAGCACCACCGCGACAATAACCGGAAATCATCATCGCAAATACAACAGCACCGGAAAAGCAACAACGAATGCAAATCAACGACAAGAACAAAAAACATATGACAATACGAAGAACAAGACAAGTCATCAACAACAACCACAGCTGAAGCCGAAAGGGAACTCTAGGAGACAGGGAGGGATAATCCCATATGGGAAAAGAACAGATTTTGGGTATTGTAAGGATTTCAATAAGAGATACACGCTTGGGAAATTGTTGGGTCATGGTCAATTTGGGTATACTTATGTTGCAACTGATAAAGCTAATGGAGATCGTGTTGCTGTCAAGAGAATTGAGAAAAATAAGGTAATTTTTTGGTCGATTTATGATATGGGTATCATGGGATTTTTTTTTTTCTTTTTTATGGATGGAAATTTTCCGGGTTTTTGAGGGATTGAAACATGGGTTTTATTTCTTTTTGTGCGTTGATGCTTAATTTGGTGATTTTCTTTGTGGAAAGTTCTTTCCTTTTAGGATAACTTGCTTGGTCTATAGGGTTCTAATTTTGGTTGAGATCTAAAGAGTAAGTGGGTCATGATCTTTTCGCAGATTCTCATTTGGGGTCATGATAATCATGATGGATGTTTAGATATTTGTGAAGAATATACCTTCATCTTCCAAATAATTTTGGAAAGTATATTGCTTATTTGGCAGTTTGATATCACCTCCATGGGATTTGATCAGAGCTCTTTGTTCCTTTGTGGGGGTGGGGGGTTTACAAGTTTTCCATTTCCCACAAGAGAGGGACATGGCAATGCTTGAAATTTTATTCATCATATCGAATAAGGGTTTTATACCCGTGAGACTTTACTTTGATGAGAATCTTAGAACAGAGAGAGAGAGAGAGAGAGAGAGAGAGAGAGAGAGAGAGAGAGAGGAGAGGAAATCTGCATTAGGTGCCAAATTTTGCATTGTTAGAAGCACTGAACCTATAGTTTATTCTGCTTCTACTGAGGCAGGGTAAGAGTTGATATGGCACCCTTCTAATAGCAAGATGTGGAAAGAGTACCTCAACAGTTCATTACTCTATGATTCTTTATATGTTTTCTTGATTGAGCTTAGTCCGATAGTTAAGCTTTAGTTCTGCATTTGTGTTCTTATTCTAGATATCTCTGAACAAAACCATATTTGCATCTTCATTCAAAATCTGAAACATGGACATTGGTGAGACAAAGCAAACCATGCATCTCTGGAGGTGATCTTGTACTATAATCTCAGAAAATCAAAATTTCTTTCTTAGCTTTCTGAGTATCCCACTTCAGTAAGACCGATGTGAAAGGGACTATTCTGGTGTTTTTGGTATTTGCTTCACTCGAGTAATATTGCATCCAATCAATTTTTAAGTTTATAGAGCAATACTTGTATATTTCGGAAGATAGAGGAAGAACCGGCATATGATTGTCAGGTTGCCTTTTACTGTCAGAATATGATTGAAATTTTTTGGTTTGTCTTTTTTTTTTTTTTTTTTGGTTCCCCAGATGATTCTTCCAATTGCAGTTGAGGATGTGAAACGAGAGGTCAAGATACTGCAGGAGCTTACTGGCCATGAGAATGTTGTTCAGTTCTACGATGCATTTGAAGATGAGTCATACGTGTTTATAGTCATGGAGTAAGTCTTCTTGGAGTTACTGTTGTACAATATTCCAGTTTCAATTTGCTTGCTGGTTTTGTTCTCTTTCATCTTTGTATTTTACATAAATCCTTTATTCTCCCAATCATGATGCTTTACTCATTCCTCTTATCCTGAGTTAGTTTTCTTAATTTTCAGCATCTAAATGTTTTGATTTTGACTTTTCTTGATAGATTGTGTGAGGGCGGGGAATTGTTGGATCGAATTTTGGCCAAGTAAGTTTCTCATTTCTTGCTTAATCATCTGTTTTTGGATGTGCATAAATCGCACTTTTAGTAAGAGTATATAATGATAGTCTATGTGTTTTACTACAACTTAAGCTCAGGTCAAATTACATTAATCCTTACCATTTTATCAGAAAGGATAGCCGGTATAGTGAGAAAGACGCGGCAATTGTTGTAAGGCAAATGCTCAAAGTTGCAGCTGAGTGTCATCTACATGGCCTTGTACACCGTGACATGAAGCCAGAGGTATTTTGAACTTCTCTTCACATGATACAAACTGTGGCTTTTTTAATTTTCCCTTGCATATGGTTGTCTGTCTGATGGTCCTTTCTCTTACATCTATTTGTTACTCGTAGAATTTCTTGTTCAAGTCAGCCAAAGAGAACTCCCCACTGAAGGCCACAGATTTTGGTTTATCAGACTTTATAATACCAGGTGAGAAAAAATATTTTTGCCTTTGCTTTCTATCTTATAGATCCACAACTATGGGAAGTAACTTCCTTAGTCATATCTGCATTCCCATTGGAAAGTCTAAAAGCTGATATGTATGAACTGTGGCTGATACCAGGGAAAAGATTTCAGGATATTGTAGGCAGTGCCTACTATGTAGCTCCTGAGGTATTGAAACGCAAGTCAGGTCCTGAATCAGATGTTTGGAGTATTGGTGTGATCACCTACATTTTGCTCTGTGGAAGGCGGCCATTTTGGGATAAAACTGAAGATGGAATCTTCAAGGAGGCAAGTCATTTTATTCTTAACTTTGAACCCGCATTCCTTCCTTTTTTTGGTGCCATGGTAGGAGTTGCCATGTTTTAAATTTCCCTTTGGTGTACATTTTTTTTCCTTTATAATCAATGATGGATGTCGGCTAATAATGTTAAATTTCTCTAATGATGGATGTCAGCCAATAATCTCAAATCTCTCTTTTCTAATGGTGGATTTTTTCCTTTTTGGGTTGATCTCCTCCAAGCCCCGTAAATGCAGTAGAAATTTCATTTTTGTTCTGTTAGAACTCTCCATACACAGCTTGTATCTGCCTAGTCCAAGCCCTACAAGTTTCTTGGCTTTCTGGCTACTTTTGCTGTCTTCACCTTAGGCATAGGAAGTAGTTCTACAGTAGTGTCCTTTTAGTCCCTTTTCGTGCTTCTCATAATTTTCTACTGTTTTGTTTAATTTATTGATCACTTGCATTACATGTTACGTTTTGACAGCCCTAAATATTGAATTTATATTTTATATTTATATATATTTTTTATATTTTTTCATGGTTGCTCCCTAAAAACTATATTGGGCTGTCAAATTGTGTCTTATAATGTAATGCTAGATTGAATTATGCTTAATAATGCTTTATCATAAGCAGATTACTAATAAAATTGGTGATCCCATTTAATTATACTGGCCTGGACATTAGTTCAAGAACAAGTACAAGCAAATCTCAACTTGATTCGCAACTGTAATCAATCTATAAGAACCTATGTCATCTATACACAATTTTATATTGAAAAAATATGTTCCCTTTGATCTATATGTATAGTATGTTTCATCTCATATCCAATTTAGTTATGATATTAAAAGGCTGATGCAGTAAGTTTCAGTATTGTCAAATTATGTCAAGATTTGTGAAGTTGTATTGACCTTGACATGCTGCTAGTTCATCAAATCAGAAACTGCCGCCTTTAGATTCTTAATTGGAATTGCATGTAGATGATAGTGTGGGCCTAAGATTCCTTGTTCTTATTGTATTACACAGAGTGTTGATTTGTCTTGGATTGTGCGTGTGTGGGCATTATCCTCTACTGGATTTATAGTTTTTCCTAATATGTTTTTGTGACTTCTTACACACAGGTTTTGCGCAACAAGCCTGATTTTCGCCGAAAACCATGGCCAACCATAAGTCCTAGTGCTAAAGATTTTGTGAATAAGTTGCTAGTGAAGGATCCACGTGCAAGACTTACTGCTGCTCAGGCACTATGTATGTATCTATTTTAAACTCTGAAACATGACTTTTTTATTAGCATTGGCTATGGTTCTTTTATCCAGAATGGATTTCCTTAGCTTCTATTACTTCATTAAGTGAAGGGAGCGTCATGGTAGATCCTAATTGTTTATGGACAATAAGATTGTATACCCTAGTATCATGCCCCTTTACACAAAACCGGAATGATAATGTCATTCTCTGAGTGAATGACATTCACTCTGAAAATTTCTTGGAAAAATTTCATTTCCTTGGATTACTGGCATTACCGTAACCATCCTTGAACCATCTTATCATCAACATTTTTAACATTTATTGGTTGTGTCCTAATTGCCCAAACTTTGCAGCACACCCATGGGTAAAAGAAGGCGGAAATGCCTTAGAGATCCCACTGGACATTTCTGTTCTAAACAACATGCGACAGTTTGTGAAGTATAGTCGGTTGAAGCAATTTGCTTTGCGGGTAATTATATCTCTTTCAGCACCTTCTTTCTTCTGCTGGGGGAAAAGTGGATGCCCCATTTCTATAGAATTTCTTCAAACTACGATTTTCTTTTAAAAATCGTCTTTTAGGCTTTAGCTAGCACACTTGATGAAGGAGAGATTTCAGATCTTAGGGATCAGTTTGATAAAATTGATGTGGACAAGAATGGTGCTATTAGTCTTGAAGAAATGAGACAGGTAAACTGCCCCTTACATTTTATTTTGAAAGGTAGGAGTCAACATGTTTTTGCTTATTAACAAAAATGGCTAATATATGCAGGCTCTTGCCAAAGATCTTCCATGGAAACTGAAAGATTCGCGTGTGGTTGAGATTCTTCAAGCGGTAAGCATCGGATAACCTCCAAAGAGAGTTATGAACACCTCTTGGTCTTTCATTCATGTGTTACTGCATAGCAGAACTCCCTTTGTATTAAGTCCTAAAATCCTATTGTTATTGAGAGGAGGCAAGGGTTTTTGATCTTGTTCGATGCTTCTGCTGCACAAGCCTTTTTCGTGCAGGAATCAATCACAAGAGAAGACAATGAATGAAAACTAGGAGACCAATGTGTTTTAGACAGATCAGTAGATTAAAGCAGTAGAGCGAGTAATACAACAAAATGGAAATGAAGAGATGAGTGAAAATGATGAACAGTGAGAGAGAAAGGACATATCGGAGGGGGAAGTAAAGAAAATCTTTAGGACAAAGCAAATTATTAAAGATCTTATCTCAAAACTCAAGCATGTGCAATTCAGGGTTTAGAATCCTTCATAATCTCAGTAACTGACTTTATGCATAAGACACTTCCAGTTTGAGCCATTTAGTGCTCTTCTCATTAAATTACTTGGGATCCTAACTAGATTTGTCTGTTTTCTCGAGGAAGATTGACAGCAACACAGATGGGCTTGTGGATTTCACCGAATTTGTGGCAGCCACATTACATGTGCATCAATTGGAGGAACATGATTCTGACAAGTGGAACCAGCGTTCGCAGGCTGCCTTTGAGAAATTTGACGTGGATAGAGATGGTTACATAACTACTGAAGAGCTTAGAACGGTAAATTTTACTGTTTTTAGTTTATTAAAAAAAATGTCCATGTATTTTTGTATATGGATAGAATATATTAACTAGCCTCCATATTTTATGTATTGAGGATAACATCATTCTCACTGAACCAGTGCACAAAAGCTTAGTCAGCTTGTCCTCCTAAATCAAGCTGTAACATTGAAATTTTAGATTGCATGAACTATTAAGTTTCTAGATGGAGATATATGTACATAGAAGAGAGTCAGGCATGTAAATAGGGTTTTGAATGAAGGTGGTGTTTGATGTTTGCAGTATCTCCTGGCATATGAGTGTACATGTGACCATATTTCCTGATTCTCTGATCTTGTCTGTGGAACCCAACCAAGATTCAGTTGTCTACGCCAAGTTTGAAAAAGCCAAGATACTTTTATTCTACACCTCATTTAACTTCTGATTCTCCCTTTTAAGCCTCCACATCACATCATGCACTCTAATTTTCACGCTCTAATTTTCACATTTTCTTATTCTTATTTTTTCTTGGTAAGCTTTTTTCTTTTGGAGTCTTGGTCTTTGTATTTGTCATCATAATCATCGTCGTCATCATTATTTTGATTTTAAATTAGCTTTCTGTTTTGACTACACAAATAGGTTGAAATGTTCAGACCCTTGACTGGTTTTGTTTCTTGTATTTTAGGGGATTGTTGTTACATCAATTTTGCTTTCATATTATTATTATTATTATTTTTGGTTTCATTCATATAAAATGAAAAGTAAATTTCTATCATTGAAGTGTGCTAATGTTGAGCACATTGTTTTTTCAAATATGATGGAAGCCTTGTTTTATGGTCCTTAGATTTGTTAGATAAAATTTTATGGGTAATATATCCACTTCTTGATGCTACAAACCGCACTTGCTTGAAAGCATCTCCATGTCCATGTGAGCATTAGCTTATGGTCATTATTGATTTCATTGAGTTTCAAATCATCTCCATGTGAGCCAAGAAATTCACATACCTTCTCATGCTGGCCATGTCATGTGCTTGCTATGTAATCCTCCTCTTCTGCTTCTTTTATTCTTTCTTCGGTTGCTTTTTGTAATCCAAGCTAGTGCTTTGGATGTCAAAGCCTTGAACTAATGCTCCATCATCTATTGGTGCAGCACACTGGCCTGAGAGGCTCAATAGATCCACTTCTGGAGGAAGCAGACATTGATAAAGATGGGAAGATAAGTCTCTCAGAGTTCAGACGACTACTTAGAACCGCAAGTTTTGGTTCACGAAATGTGCCTAGCCCAACTGCTCATAAAATTAATAGAAAAATCTAGGTCTCAGCTGTTTTCTTGGGGAATGATAAATGCAGGGAGAAGGTAAGAGAGGAAGAATTCCTTTCTCAGGATATTCCACGAACGATTATTTTGATTGGCGAGCTTGTTTGCTCCCTACTCATTGATGAAACACCCCCCCCCCCAAAAAAAAAGAGCACAAGTATTCATTTGCGAATCCATGGGGCTTGTGAAGACATTAGAGCGAGACATGTTTGTTCTTGGAGTTCAGTGTGGCTTTATGCAAGAAGTGGCTCAGGTGCAATGATTAGCTAGTGTACATTCTTCTTTGGGGCACTTGCCTTTTTCTTTATTTGGTCCCTTTATTAGTGTAACGTGTGACCATAAATAAAATATATATATCCCTCCGGGTACTTGCTGCGTGTCAGATTCTTCATGAAAGGGATTCATTTGAGATGGTTTTGCCCACTTTTTGGGTATATGCAAACCTGAATGGTTATGGTGAGCACTCCTTGGGCTGGGCCAACGATAAGTGACGACCTTCTCACTTTGGGGGCCCAGATTTGTTGTGGCCCAAAGTTTGGGCCTAGGCCCGTCAATGTAATTGGGCCTTAGCGTAATGGCAGCTAAGGCACTTAATCCGTTCACTGGTCTATAACCGAATCCTGTTAAGGGTACTAATAGTTTGTTGTTTTCTACCGGTTGCGTCGCTTACTCCTTAAGATTTGTGATATTTCCTTTAATTTCGTTGGAGATTTGCAAACAGAGCTGCTCATTTATCAAAATAGGCAACAAATTCTATGTGACGCCTCGGGGGTTGAAATTCTAATCATTTCATTTCTGGAAAAGAAAAACCAGCAACACAAATGACTAACAAATCAGAACTTTGTAGGAAAATTTTAAGATCCATGCAGTAATCCCGTTAACATCACTAGCTCTGGCTGGGTAATTTCTTGTCCTGGACATATTACAGAAAAATATGAGAATAGATGTCCACTCATGCCCATCCTTAAATATAGAGACGAGGATACATTCTCGGGGATCCTTAGAAGCAGAACTAGACTAATTACCGCAACTTAAGCCAGAAGAATGACAGCTATGGGCAACCAAACTGGGGAATGAGCAATAGGATGACTGAAGAATACATCTATCACCATAGTTTCTCATCTATCAGACCTTCGGGTGTTGCCTATGCTGTTGGAGGAGCTATCTTCGAGATCATGAGAAGAAGAGTACCTACTCGAACAACTTCCATTCTCGGCACTTATTTCCTCACTCTGTGATAGCTTTCCCTTCTCTCCTGATGATCTCTGCAAGAAAACGGTCTAGAATTGTTTTCTGCTCTTGACATAGTTTAACATTATAGCAAGTGCATCTTCCTTAAATCATCTTAGACTTACCTCATTAGATGCAGATCCAGGTGTCTTCAGTTCCAGCTCTGTTCCCACCTCATTATCGTCACTTCTTTCAGCATTGCAAGCCCTTTGATGATCCAATGACTTGCTTCTCGAATCTTGTTTGTTTGACGCATGAGAAGTGGATGCGACATGGGTACTTGGCTGTTCCACCGTGTGACCAGCTGGAGCTGGATATGGTATAAATGTTGAATAAGGATTAGGAAATGCATTGGGGTTCTGATTTCCGAAGAATGGGAAGGGCTGCAAAGATGGGTGCATCGGAAGTGGGGCAGGAGGAACAGCTACAGGAACTGGATAGGAATAAGGTGGAGGCCCCATGACAACTGAAGGATCCATTGCTGCCCATGGATACATACCCCTCATTCTTTGCTGATACTGAACATTAAGATTCTCAATTTCTGACTTGAGTGACATCTTCTCTTCACGAAGTTCATTTTTCTCTTGTGTCAGCTGTTCAGAAACATATATACTTTGGTTAGTCACTTGCTAGTACTCTTTGATATCAGATTAACCCAAAAAGAAGAAGAAAGCCTTACTTCTCTTGATTCCTCAGAGAGCGCTGCACACTCTGCTGTCAATCTATTAACTTCTGCAGTCAATTCTTTAATCATCTGGATTGTATCAGTCAGGATGGTTCCCTTGTCATTCTTAGGCCTCTCAGGATCTGTAAGTTGCTCGTAACAATTATCCACAATCAAATTTCTAAAAGCCAATCCCCTAAATAACTGAGATAAGCGCAATATAACAAGATAATGATAATCTTTTGTTTTCTAGGAAAGCACTGAGCAACAATATGAATCTCTGAGGAGAAAAACTAAAAGGAAATCTCAAATTTAGAAAACAAGGTTGATTATACAATCCCAAGAATCTTGAAAATGAATCATGAAACACATGGTTGTGTACGGGAAGCAGACAGAAGTAAAAGAGATTATATGGGAAAGTTACAGTACAAGTCCTTAATGTTTGTAAAGGTAATAAAATCATCCTGCATGTTATGATTTAGTAACAAATCCATCCTTACGAGTCTTTTTTCTAGTATTTAAACTAGTCTCTAGCAACTGTTTACTTACAGAACAATTACCATTTTGATTTGAGTATCAAAACAAAGTTAATTGCACTTCATACTTGATCATAAAATATGTTATAGATATAACATGCACTTTAACAATGATGGTTTCATCATCTGATAAAAGTGTGTGAACTTCAAAACTTTATGAGAATTTTCAAGTAGATTATGATATGAGAGAGAGAGAGAGAGAGAGAGAGGGAGGGAGGGAGGGAGGGAGAGAGAGAAGGTTAAAAAGAAAGAGGGGTAAACCCATATCACTTGCTCCAAGGTAAGACCTCAAAAAGGGGTGAATAATGATGGGTGGTTGCTTAAATAACCACCCATCATCTTCTACTACGGTAAAAATAAAATAAAATAAATCAATAAAAATTGGTGTTTTTTACTGCCCAATGCATGATGCCACATGGTCGTGGTTTCCTAAACAACTGACCAACCCTCCCCCTACTAACTCAAAACATCATAACTAAAAAGGAGATAAATATGGAAAAGGGGATGGGTGGTCTTTACCACCAACTGTGCACTTAACTGTTTTAGGATCATAGTATGCCCAGTATGTTCTGAACCTTAATCCATTAGGTATCTCTTGCCGCATGCAAATAATGGTGGAGAAGTCACAGAAGGAGACTAGGACAATGAATTTGTTACTAAATCTTGACATACAGAAAGATTTGTTACCTTTACATACAGTTTAAGAATGTTCATGAAATTGGATCCAAACATTAAGGATTTGTGGTTCAATTTTCCCCATGTCTGTATATATCATCGAATAAGAAGTTATATTACAAATTTAGAGGAATATACATATATTACAAGGAAGGATGAGACATTCACTATAGAATCCAAAGAAAAGAACAAATTGTAGCATAAATTATGAACAAGATACTGACATGCATCATAATCAAAATGCTGTTTATAGGCAAGTACAAGCGGTCTCACAACATAACAGTTGAATCATAATCACCCAAACATGCAGTACTTCAAGTGCAATCAAACTCCAAATCTCTTGGTAATTATCATTACAACCAAAAAAAGAAAAAGATAAAAAAAAAGGATGGCAGAATACATACTCAAGCTAGCTTTTACTTACTAGAGTTGAAACTAACATCTGGCTTCACAGTGGAAGCAACTTAACGAGGCTATGTTGTTAGTTTTCACATCATTTCTTGTCAAAACCAGGGAAAAACTACTTGATCTTTTCTTACACTATTTGATTGCAAGTCATTATGGCACACAATTTTGAAATCATTGGAGGAGCCACATGTGATACTATGTAAACTCAAGGAGCTTAACTTTGTTGATTTCAAAGAAGTTTTGATCTCCACAAGGATAAAAACTTATTCGGAACTATTAGAAGGTGATGGTTATGGAGTATCTGGTTAAAGAGAAATTTTTGGATCATCAAGTGCCAACACCTTCCACATAATCCTTTGCGGGAAAGAATTTCTTTTTTACTTTTACTTTTTATTTTTATTTTGCTTCCCAGGGTTTATGGAAGCATTTACTTGTCATCTTTTAAGGTGATTCCTAGAAATCAGAAAGCTGCTAGAAAAGCCCCATGCAATCCTACAACTTATTATGACTAACTACCATAAGAAGCATTTAAACAAAATCATTCAGGCTTAAACGGGTGCATATTTCTATGAATGTGACCAAAAAGAGTTGCTTTTCTAATTGGAAGAAAGGAAACACCAATGCTCTTCTGTACTTGGGTAGACAAAAAAATACAATTACAAATAAAAATAAAACATCTGTGATTCAGATTTAACCTTAGAATGATGTATTTACTCAGCTAGTTTATTTCGTAATTCTTACTTGGCCTAGGATGTTACTTTATTCACACTCGTAACATTCTAGATACAAAAGTTTATAATGAACTAAACCAATTACCACCCCCCCCCCCCAAAAAAAAAAGGAAGAAAAGAAAGCCAACACATTTTAAAGGAAGCAACAAATAAGACAGACAGGGCACGTAGATAGGGCAAAAAGAAGATAGATACGGTGGAGAAAAGAGAAAAAGTAATCTTCCCCCTATTCTTTTTTCCCTTTTCTTTGGGGGGGGGGGGAGGGGGCTAAAATGCTTTACCTAGAGCATTTTCCAGCTCAAGAAATTGTTCATTCAACCGGTCCCTTCTCAACTTTTCACGGTCAGCCTTCTGGACTTTTCTTGCAGCAATTGGGTCATTGACCTCCACTTCAGATCTTTGTCTGTCAGATAGACCATGTAACAAGAATGTTATAAGAGCCACACAAGACCTAACAAAAGCCAAATGCTTAAGAAGTTTACATATGAGTCTAAAACCTGCCTTGAAAGATGGAGTCGCCTGAGAATCATAAGAAATTTAAAACAGGCAAACACCATAACAAAGTCAACAGCTCCACTTAACTTCATATGAGAGGGCAAGAAAGAAAATGATTATATCTACTTATTACAGTTATAATTTCAAAATGCAGCTCTGCAAACAGATAAAAATTTGTGTCCCAAGCAAATGCCCCTCACCTTAGCTTCTTTAGGAACCTAGTTTGTGTCTTTTCTATCCCAGCCTTTCCACATCCATAAACCTAAAAAGAATATCAGTCATATAAATTAAGGTGCGTTCTGAAGCCTTAATTCTGGAAAATTGCCATGTCATGTTTAAGCCTGTCACTTACATTTGACCTTACATATCCTAAACCAAGTTGCTAAGCATTTTGTCCTTCTTCTTTATTATTTCCAAGGACAAATAGCTAAAAACAAGAGCCAGACATTATATACAACATGCTATTTATCTTCTTCCTGCATTCTTCTACAAAATATTTTCCATGCCTAAGAGATCACATAATTGCTGGCTTACTAACTTAATACAAGGAAAGAACAGAATTTAAGTCAAGGAGAAGGAGTTTCCAAGAGAAAAGAGAATGGCAATCAAGGAATGTATAATGTACTGTCACCTATAACCCAGATTCCGAGGAGTGGGGAGATGAAAGGTGAGACTCAAGAAAAGAACTTTGCTGTGCCAAGAAACTTGTTAATTTGAAGAACTTAACATTATAATTTTTTTGTAGTTAAATTAGTATAGCATCGAGACTGCCCAATTTGGGAATCTTTCATGCAACATTAGAGACACAAAGCAAGGAAAAGTTCATTGTTTCACCTCAAAACAAATGTGGTAGTTTGACTGGACTTATAGGTAGGGAATAAAGACTCGTGATACCAAAACCCAAGGGCACTTCCATAAAACGTCATTTTCCTTGGTACCGGGACTCCACTGGAGCACAAATTCAATGTCCATTAAAATGACTTAACCTATTAACATAAGACGCCATATTAAACCTTGTTTCACCAAATTCTTGACATTCGTAATGGCATTTCCTAATTCGAAAACATCTATCCACTTTGCTACACAATCAATACACTAGTTGAGCACATATCCAAAACCAACCCTAGGGCATTCCCATAAAACTTTCACTCGAGCACAAATTCAACGTCCATTAAAAGAGCTTATCCCATGAATACTATTAACATGAGACACCTTTTTAAATCTTGTTTCACCAAATTCTTGACATAGAATCACAAAAAACATAATGGGTATTTCGTAATTTCGATAAAAGTATAGTTTCCACTATGCAACAAACATCAACAACTGCTAAACCCAACCATGTAAGAGAAATTGTACCTGGAAGCAGAATGTGAGTTTTGGGATCGATTGGAGGATTGATGGGGAGAAGTGTTAGGAATCGGAACGACCAAATCTTGATTCGCGGCAATAGGTTGAGGGAATTGATCTGTGCTTAATTTCCATTGCTCCATCACCCACACTCTGAAAACCCAATTCGTTCAAAATTCCCAATTCTCACAATTTAGGGTTTCAGAGAGACAGAGAGAGAGTAATGGAAGACGCGTGGAGAGCACGAGCCAGGATGATGAGGAAAGCACCTTTGAATTTGAGTAACCTACAAGTATATTAGAATATTTTCTGGTTCATTGAGATGGGGGTTCCTCTGTTCTCTCTGTTCTGTGAGCAAATGAGTTGGAAAAGATAAATTTGATCGGGCTTTCTCGTAAATTCAAGGCCCAGCATGGACCGGAATAGAAATATGGACTAGGTCGCCTTTTGGGAATTTCAACATATCTTATCTTCCCGAAAAAAATTTCAAAATAAATATATTTATAGAGAAAATATTTATTAGATTATTTTCTAGAGAAAAAAATTTAAAAAATATTAAATTTAGGGAAATATTTTAAAATAATTTAGAAAAATTTAAAATTAATGTACTAAGAGAAATGATTAAATTGAATTTTAAGAAAGAATTTATATTAAATTTATTTTTCTAATGAAAACAATTAATGTGTTTAATGATAGATAAAGAGAAACAAATTTTGGTTTTTGTAAAAAAGAAAAAATTTTAAAAAAAAGTTTAGAGAGAAAATATAAATTAAGATGATTATTCTAGAGAAAAAATTAATATACTTATTTTTTAAAAAAATAATTCTTACTTATTTTTTTAAAAAATAATTCTCTGTAAATAGAAAAAATGTGGGTCTTGCAAAAATATCATCAACCCAATATTTTTCAAAGTGGGGTAATATGGTAACACAAGATAAAAGAAAATAAAAATTTTAAAATAAATCAAATTTATTTTTTAAAAGAAAAAAATAAAAGAATTATTAGATTTAGAAAATGAAATTTTAAGTTATATTTTTAAGTATTTCTATTTTTTTTTTCTCGAATACTTCCATTTTCTAGTCAAAGGCATACCGTTGGCAAAGTGTTACCTTTTTTCTTGCTCGCCCGGTTATGTAAAGAAGGGATCACTCTTCATTTTTCTTCACTCAACAAAATTCAGGATGATCATGGAGAAATGGAGAACTTCTCGGCGTCTCCTCAAGTCCTCTTCCATGACCCTCTTTCAGTGCCGATCAAACCCTAATTTCCAAAATTCAACCCAGATTTTCGGTTCAGGTACTCTTCTTCACTTCTCTTTTCAATTTTCGATCAGAATCTGCAATGTAGTGAATTCTTTTTTTTTTTTTGAATTATTTAATTCTCTTTCATAGTCGATTGAACCTTAATATCGGGAACTTCTTCATTCGCCTCTTTTCAGTTCTTTGATCAAAACCTGCAATGTTTCTTCAATTCTTGATTAAAATGGGAAAATCCTTTTGATTGTTCATGACCCTCTTTTAGTGCCGATCAAACCCTAATTTTTAAAAGTTCTTGCTCAATGATCACAAATGGGAAATCGGCTGAAAACTCTTTTCCTAAAAATCCTTTTGATTGTTTGATTAAACCCTAATCTGGAAAATCAAACCCCAGTTTCTGGTTCTGGTATTGATCTTCTGCATCTATATCATCACTTTCCATTTCTTGATTAAAATCTGTGATATTATTTGAAATGTTCATGTGCCTTCCAGCATAATTACTGAATTGATGGTTGTTAGTTTCGTGCCAATGTGCCTTTTAAGTGAGCTATTCGAAGTCCTAATTTCAGGGCCCACAACCCCAGTTAAGGTGGGGTTAAGGCTTAGTTGAGTTGAGTTTCATAATTTGTATAATATAATGCCAAATTGATTTTTCTGTTCATATTTCATGACCTTCCAATTTTGCAGGTTTTACAGGTAGCTTTACTAAAATTTGCCAACACTTAAAACCAAATCCTGGAACCCAATTGCACAATCCCCAGAGATACCTCTATTCGTTAGGGGATAATCTTAAGGCCTCAAGAGTAGCATGCCCTGGAAAAATTAGTACCAAATACATCAGATCTTTTAGTTCTTTGGCTTCGGTAATTCAGAGGAATGATTCATTTTCAACACTTGATTCCTCTGATATCAGCCACTTCAGAAATAAATTAGGAGAAAAAAATGTTATCCAAGATGAAGATAGGCTGTCGGCAGCAAATGTAGATTGGATGCACAAATACAAGGGGTCAAGCAAGCTTCTGCTCCTACCTAGGAACACTGAGGAGGTTTGCATTTCTCTTTCCATCAAATGCCTAACTATATTTGTCTTTTGTTGTTTTTGTTTTTGGTTTGTTTTGTTCTTCATTTTTTTTTTTATCCCTTGTACTCATTAATTTGTTTCATTGTCTGCTGATACAGTCCTCCAACCCTAGTTTCACTTGAAATTTGGTATTGTTTGATGAAGATACTGTTTACATGTAGGACTACTATAAAAACCCAAGCTTTTTTCTCTTTTATTAAAAATTATCTTGCTGTTTCAGGTCTCTGAAATTCTTAAGTACTGCAATTCTAGATGTCTAGCAGTTGTTCCGCAAGGTGGTAATACTGGCCTTGTAGGTGGAAGTGTTCCTGTTTTTGATGAGGTAATATAGGTCTCTCTCCACATGAATCCATGTATGCTTTTGAGTACCACATGCATGTAATTATTTTTCTCCCACTTTACTTTGGGAGTGATTTTTCTATTGTTTCTCTGATACGCTGTTACTTCTTCCCCACAAACATGGTCCTTGTTTGTGCCTCATGATATATATTGTTAGCATAACATGGAGCCAGAAACATGTTGATTGTATTTACTTAGGCTACAATGGTGGGTCTTAGGTAGGGATAACCAGATCTTTCAACATATCTAAAATAATGAGTGTGACAGTCTAGACTCTAGATCAAAAGCATTTTGGACAATCTTGCACGCCATATGGGTCTTGCTCACATCAAGGGGATGAATTTCCACCATAAGATCCATGATATTTTGGAGATAGAATTTTTTCAATTCTTCTGTGTTAAACATAGTACTAAATCTGGTAATCTCTTATGTTGCTTTCTTCTTTTTGCAGTTTATTCAACTTCGATGCTTTTAAAATGAAATTTGCAGGTGATTATCAATGTTGGCTTGATGAACAGCATCATATCTCTCGACAAGGTACAAATTATCCTCTGTCTTCATCTGAATGTTGTTGTAGTTGAAGGCTTTAATGAAAATGAGATGCATTTACAGGGTAGACTTGTGGTATGCATGCTTCATGTTTGTAATTTAGGTGTAACAAATCTTGTGTAACTTTGGTTGGCCCTATGATGCAACATGGGCAAGAAGAAATGGACATTGCAATCAGCTGAAACATTTTTCTCATAGACCAGGCAGAAATGAACAGACAATAAGCCCTAATCCGATTTTCTCCAACATTAGAATTGGAAATCTGCTTTAAAAACCATGTTCTTGTTTTAAAGTGATTAACTCACATATTTATTTCTTATATATAGGTCAGTGGTATCCTGGTATGTGAGGCGGGATGCATATTGGAAAACCTGGAAAATTACCTAGAAAACAAGGGGTAATTATTTTTCTCAGTACACATAGTATGAAGGTTATATATAGAAATGTTGTCATTGGGTGGAATAGTATGTGCTTTCCAATTGCTACATCCTTTTATTTTCCTCCTTTAGAGAAGCTGGCCTTTTGAAGTATGTTTTGTGGAAATGCTTGACATTGTGGAGTGCAATGGTCAATTCTGTTTTGATAATGTTAATCAATTTTATCTCTTTGTTTACCAATGGTTAATTCTTCAATCATCACATTGTTTATTACATAGAGAGGCATATAGTAAGATAAAGCCATAGTTGGATAAAGCTACAGTTGTTAAATTGTGTCTATAGAATACTTAATGGTGTTATCAATCTTAAGGTACTGTGGTTCGGTATGTGTTATGATGCACATGTATTTCTGATAGGCATTTAAAACTTGGCTTTTCCAGCTTCATATAATTTATCTAATTTTAATGCAATCATTTTTTTGAAATTTTGACGTGTTATACTTCTGTTATAGATTTGTTATGCCACTTGATTTGGGTGCAAAAGGAAGTTGCCAAATTGGCGGAAATGTTTCAACCAATGCAGGCGGTTTGCGCTTGGTTCGTTATGGGTCACTTCATGGGAATATACTTGGCAAGGCATTTCTTTGCTCGCCACCATCTTTTTTCTGTGCCGGGTGGAATTTTTTTTTTTTTTTCCCCAAACTCTCTGTTTCACGTAGTAAAATGAGTTTTCACATTCAAATGCTGTTTGCCCTTATGGAACTGAAGTCTTGTTTGAGTAGTTTCTTATAATTGCTGATGTAGTGGAGTCTTCTTGCCACCCATAATAAATTGAATGGCTTATCTCAACCTGAAGAAAAACATTGGTTCTCAGTCATAAGTTCTGCAAGAGTAAGAATATTCTTTGATTATGAAGTAATTTGAAATTTAAGGAAATGACAGATAAGGGATGGAAAAAACATCACGCATTCAAACTCAGTTACTAAAAAGGGGTTGCTTTCTCTCTCTGCTCTTTCTTTAGTCCTTATATCTTTTATGAAGGAAAAAAACTGGAACTGTATGTTCAAACACACCCACACTACCACTGAGTGCTTGTCCAGTGGTCCTTGGGTGTTACACAGTGTTTTTAGTTGTAAAAAAATGCATTGTATTGTTATTAGAGATACAAAGAATGCTTATACTTTGTCCCTCGTGGTAATTAGTCTCACAGATGTTCAGATTAATGAAGATTTGTTTGTAAGCTGAACTATTCTTTATGTTGATACATACAATCTTTTTAGGACTTGAAGCTGTCTTAGCTGATGGCACCATTCTTGACATGCTTGGTACTCTACGTAAAGACAATACAGGATATGATTTGAAGCAGCTATTTATAGGTAAACGATTAGAGTGCATTACTGGATTGCATGTATTCTGCAAATCAAACTCATTTTCTTCTCAATTCTACTTTTTTTTTGCAGGAAGTGAGGGATCCTTGGGAATTGTAACAAAGGTTTCCATACTCACCCCTCCGAAGTTGCCTTCTGTTCATATTGCATTTTTGGCATGTCAAGATTATTATAGTTGTCAGGTAGGTGAAATTCTGTCACCTTGAAAATGGTTTGCATGATTGATTAATCATCCTAACACCATAAGCTTATCAAATGAGATCCTTTTGAATTATTAGATGCTCTTTATATTTTTTGCTGCTAGTCTGACAACACTCGTCCATGTTAGGCCTTTTTTCCCCAACTACTGATCTTTTAGTATTCTTGAATCTGAAATGTATCAAACAGTTAATGCACATTAGTTTTAGGTATATCATGTTTTTGAGTATCATTTCTAATCTGCCATTGAATGTATTGCATAAACTATTTGTTGAGGGCAATGTGTGGTTTGATTAGTGATTTGGTCTAAGGGGCTGGAAAGAAACACAGAGATTGTAGCAAGCACATCTCCTGTTTCTTCATTGTGGGAAAGAACAGTTTCTTTATGGGGTTCTCTATGGTGCTTGACTTCTGCGATCTTTGAGGGATATGGTCTATTGATCTCTGCAACTAAGCATGCAACTTTTTGTCTGTGTTTGTGTTTATTTATTTTATTTTATTTTATTTTATTTTATTTTTTGGGGTAACGAAAATAGACAAAAAGGTTATCTCCTAGGGCGGCTGAATATTTTAATTGGATTAAAACATCAGGCTATTCTTCATACCTTTATGTTCTTGCGATTTTAATCTTGACTTCTAACTGATAAGTGGATGGCTGTTGACCGTATGTCTGCGGAGAAATTGTCTTCTCCTTCGTTTATTCGTGTTTAAAACTTATACTCGCTATCCCTTCTGTCAGAAACTTCTTTTAGAAGCTAAGAGAAAACTTGGGGAGATTCTGTCAGCGTTTGAATTTTTGGATTACGAGGCAATGGATTTGGTGAGTCCACTTTACAATTAATGCTCAGTTCATCTGTTTGTGGTTCCAGATATCATTTAGTCATGAACTTCCTAATTTGAATAGCATCAATGTCCAAGCTTAGTTGACTTGATTGCTAAAAGAGGCTTATGATTCACAAAATACAAACATAACTAGATCTTTTTTTGCATGCTGTGCTAATTTCTTAAGTTCATAATGACATGGACTAAGTCTATTGATCAGTCCTTTTGGTGAGGAGGTATTCTTTTGGTTAGGGCCCTGTTTGGATATAGTAGAACCGGAAGAAAATGGGCATTTAATGCCAAAATTATTAGTATAATGACCATTTTACACTCATTAAATGTTATATTTTTGTGTAAAACTTTTTTATCCTAGTTGAGAAATGGTGTAAATATAATAAAACAAAATCTAAAATCTATAGAGGAGAGGAGAGGACACGCAACCCCCTCAATCACTTTGAGGATTCACTTCATCTGAGATTCAGTTTATTTTAAATGTTCTCTTGGGTGGTCATTAGAAGGAACCTAATATTGAAAGTAAACCTAGATATAATGGTATGGATATATTCTATTAACAAGGACAATAATCTTTGTACATATCTATGACTCCCTACCATGGTGAGTAAAAGATGCATATTGGTGAGAATATGCTAAATAATGTTTATTTCGTGTGACAGGTTCTTAAGCATTTAGAAGGAGTTCGAAATCCTTTGCCTCCTTCAATTCACAATTTCTATGTTCTGATAGAGACAACCGGAAGTGACGAATCCTCGGATAGGTACTTCTAGCTATGTTTCTACATTTAGTTTTTATCCACATTCTTTGCCATGGTTGTTAGTTTTGAGGATTTGGATGCAGTAAGGAAGCTAAGTTATTGTGAAATAGTGCCAAAATGTCCAATTTGGTCCATAGGATGGAGAGGATTGCCATGATTTTCAAGAATAGCCCAATGCTTTGTTCTGTCTTAGGCAACAATTTTTTTTTTTTTCTTTTTTACTTATTTATGGTCTTTTACAATAGAGGCCTTCAAAACTTATACATCAAAGGATGTGAAGAGGGATCAGACAGCTCTTCTTCTTCAGTGGTTGCACTCTTCTTTAATGGTGTGATAATTTAATCTTTTTTTAGGGAGAATTTCTTATTTTCTTTTGCGTAAATTCATCCCTCTTTATCAATGATAATTTTTTTTTTTTTTTTTAATTGAAGCATACACATGGATATTTTTATAAAAGTTAAAGGGTTCACCCGTTGTACAAAGTGCTCCTCGGCTTAGTGCGGGGTAGGGAGAGGGTAGACGTATTTGTACGTAGCCTTCTCCTTGCATTTTTCAAAGAGGTTGTTTTCACACCTCGAACCCGTGACCTCGAGGACACAAAAGGAGCAACTCCACCGTTGCGCTAGGGTTCGTCCTCGGATATTTTATAAAATTTATAAAAGAAAATGTCTTTGATGTCTATATTGCAATTCTTTTATTTTTGTTGATGTGGATAGTTTGTGAATATCAATACTGAAAGCCGATCTGTATCATTTAGCGGGCATCATCTTCATATATTTCCGATGTTTTGATTATATCATGATGTTTATAGAGAGAAGCTCGAGGCCTTCTTACTTCGATCAATGGAGCATGGGTTGATCTCTGATGGTGTTCTTGCACAAGACATTAACCAAGCCTCTTCATTTTGGCGCATACGAGAGGTTTCCATGTCCCTTTTCCTCACTGATTTTGACATTCAAAACTTCTATTTTCCCCACAATTGGATTCTTATAGTCTTGAAAATTCATCTAATATGAGGATTTTTGCAAAGTGTTGTCGTGAGCGCTTCTACATCTCTATTTATTGCTTTGTTTTGACTTTAAATTTTGCAAACTATTATTACTTTGGATCTAGAAAAGAAAATGTTCCATTCCCATGAAACATGGACAATCCAAAATGGAAGTCATGTCTATACATAGTACTATGTTGAATATGATAACTATTCAATACTTGCTGGATCCGCTATTTAGAATCTCTAATTTATGTATTCATATAGTAGATGCTTCTTAAATATTTGTTGATTATTTGAGCCATAACTCATACAGTTATTATTAATCTAAATTTTGAATAGTCATGTGATTTGATAGGTACCAATCTTTTTAAGAATTGAATTAAAGGCAAATCTTCTTTGTAATCGCTTTATCTGTCTTGTGAAGTTCCTATTTGTAACTCTTGAAATGTAAACTGGAATATCAAGTTTGTGATCATATGTGTGTGCACACTCACACAAAAAACTTTTCTCAAATATCATATTATTCTATTTTGCGAAGTTGCCATATTGCTATGTTCTTGTTTTGTGGGATTCAGGCCTTATATTCATGCTTCACAGCTTCCTTGTGAATGACAAATCCAACATTGTAGAATTGTTGGTATCCTGCAGCTTTCATGGGTTGTAGTACCTTTACATTCTTCCTCCAAACTCTTCATTATCTTCTGTTTGTGGCAATACCTTCAGTTGAGGTCCATTGTCCCCATGAGCATGGCTTTTTTTATACACGATAATTCTAACGAGTAAAGGTTTTTTGTTGCAGTGATCTCTGATAATGTCCTCATGTTAGTTTTTCTATACTAAGGGTTAGTGCATTCAGTTTAGTTGTCTGAATATTGTGTAAAGGATCTAACAAGAGTCCACCTTTTTCTGTTATAATAATGATATCAAGAACACAAGTGCTTGAACAAAAATGAATGAGAGCTTTTTGTATTGTATTTCGAGAATGCATTACAAAGGGAGGATTATCCCTTGATAGAAAATTACAAGAGTGCAGAGAGTTTAGACAAAGGAAAAAGAGATTGTTCCTCCATACACAAAAGATTTAAGAGGGAGGCACTTATTTATATAGGAATGAGGCTCAACCAGCCAGTAGACTCATAAACTAGCCGGTAGAAACAAAACCAGCCGGTAGAGACAAACCAAAAACTAGCCATTATAAATTCTGCCCGAAATACCCTTGGCTGTTTAGGCTGACTTCTTGGGCTTTTCTAAGCTTCCTTGGGCTTCTATTTTGGACCCTTTTGGACTTCTTTTGTTGATCTTTAATTCCTCTAAGCGTCCCAATGAAAGTCTTTTTCTTGCTGCATGAATTGGCCCACTGAAGTGGGCTAGAATCTGGACAGCCTGGATACATTTTTTGGGCAGCATGCTGTCTAGTTTTGGGCTGTATTGTTCAGACAGTTTAGACCACGACTTGGCTTTATTTTGAGGTCTTGAGGACTTGGTTTTGAGTCTTGAATGGTTGATTGCCTTGTTTTTCAACATTTTCTCGATAGGCCTGTTAACCCTTTTTGTTATTTATCTTCATAAATGGTCAGACATTGTCTTCTGCACCATATGCCTCCGATGCCATTGAGGCACTTTGGATGCAGAGAAGATGTAAACACCTTACTGATGCACATTTATTGTCAGCAGTGGGCACATAAGTGCCTTTGCCAGAAAGTGGTGCTAGAATAAATCACTCACTGCAAATCACATGAAGCATGTTGAATTAGTCGTTATATGGCCTATGCCCTTATCTGAGGTCTCTTCATGATTTCAGGGTGTCGCAGAGGCATTAATGAAGGCTGGGGCTGTCTACAAGTATGATTTGTCATTACCCGTTGAAAAGATGTATGATCTTGTTAAGGATATGCGGACGAGACTAGGTATATATTCTTTCTGATAAATTTTGTTATCCTGTGTGATCGTGCGGAGGAGATGTGGACCGGACTGCATATATATAAGAGATCTGTTGATAGACTTCTTTGCATGGCATTTCAACCTAGTTCTATGCATGGCATTTCAACCTAGTTCCTAGAGATATATTTCTAATAAAATAGACAATTTTCGTCTTGAACTTGAGACGACTTTTTGTACAAGATTATTATGGTGCTATCTGCATTCTATGTTTGTCTGCCTCATCTGTTTATATCAGAAATTTATTCTCGCTCAATTTGAATTTGAGGTTCCAGGTGATTCTGCCAAAGTAGTGGGATTTGGTCATCTTGGGGATGCCAACTTGCATCTGAATATTTCTGCCTCCCAATATGATGATAAGGTACTTTCCCTATTTGTACCTTGTCCAAGGAGGCTATGAAAAGTTTCATATTTTGTTAACTCCTGACTTTTAGATGTTAATGATGCAGATATTAAGCCAAATTGAACCATTTGTTTATGAATGGATATCCAAACATCGTGGGAGTATTAGCGCTGAGCATGGATTGGGACTCATGAAAGCTGATAAGATCCACTTCAGCAAGGCACCTGCAACTGTAAGTGTTGTTTTGGGTTCTAAGACCCGTAGTTCTAGAGGTTGACTCGGTTCTTCAAATTTTTTTAATGTTACAGTAGTTCAGTTCACGTTGTGATGGTGTTATTGAGTTTTGTGGATGATAGTTTACTTCTCATCTTACCCTGCTGTTACATCTCTGCTATTTAATACAAGTGTGATAAATTATTCACACTACTTTAATTACTCTTTTGTAGAAAAGGATCATTTAAGGAAAAGTTTATATTTTCTTTAAGCATGGCCGTAGTTTGTATGCTTGGGGACACTACTACTCTTTGGCAACCTAGAGAGTAAGAGAGTAATTATTTTAATATGCATGACAAACATTTAAGTCCACTCATGAATATGCATGACAGATGCTGATGACAGAATCTTATCTGGCAAAATAAAAGCTTACTTGGGACATGTCTTGCAATCTTTAGATGTAAATTTAGATAATTAGGGTTGAGAGAGCGGCTGGTTCTCCTTACAATTTTCAGAAGGCTGTCCAAATAGCTGAAGCAGAGAGCTCTGCTCTAGCGTTTTAGTGCAAAAAACTGTTGCAGATAAACAAGACCATAGTTTGGTCATAATTTTCTGTGTTTCGCTCATTTTGATGGGTGAAGATTAGGGTGTTTCTTACCTGCATTTTAAAAATTGCTATAGACTTGATCCTGGAAATCTAGATGAAGCTTGAGCCATGGCAGTAGCATTCTCTTAAAACTACGTTATAATGTGACCTACTTTTGAATAAATTGAAAGCTTTATTGTTACTTATCTCACATCAAACATCATATTGTGATTGACAGGTGCAACTAATGGCCTCCATAAAGAAGTTGCTAGACCCAAAGGGTATACTGAACCCATACAAAGTTCTTCCACAATCCCTTGTTTCTCAGGCTTGAGGTAAAAATGCTTGATCCTTGAATACTGTTCTCATCTTTGCTGTTGACGGTATTTGTCCTATGAGACTGAGAGTGATGTAGTGATAGTAATTCTGTCATTTGCTATGCTCGATTAGCATGATGTAGTGATAGTAATTTAGTTTCAAATGCGATCATTTCTCAAAATTAATGTTATTTCTAGTTCTTTTTAAAGGTTGCTGATCTGAGCTGAGGTTAGATTTGCAGTTCCATCTACAGCTTGAAAATGACAAGATTTCCGGATAGTGCAGATGACAGTTGAATGTAAGGTTTTTGTACGCCAATGTTGGTTCTACTTATATCTTAATACAAATGTTAGAATATGCTAATCTTCATTTATATGGGCTGGAGATTCCTCCATTCAAAAACAGGATATGAGAACCTATGTTGTACCAAAAGATAAGGAGGGGTGGATATCTTCCTCCATCTAGGGAAGTCAGGAGCATCTTGTACTGCCACTGTTATTTATCATCTTGTACTGCCACTGTTATTTATCAGACATTGTTGAAGGATAAAAAGGAAATTGTTGTATGATACTAGCAAAAGTAATCTTATTTTGAAATTATATCTTAAAATATATGTTTTGCTTTGCTTGTTAATATGTTGCATGACATGCAAGCAGCCTAACCGATGCATTTCACTTGAGAGAGAGCGTGGAGTGTGTAATAAAATGAAAATAATGTCATTTTCATTTTTGTTTAAGCCATCATATATTGAAATTTCTCAATACTGACGTTTTTCTATTTTCAAAACATTTTTGAAACATTTCAATATGCTAAATTTATTAATATTTACATAAAAATTCTTATATTTTTTATACTTATTCATTTTTTTTATATTTAATAAATTATTTATTTATTTAATTATAATTATAATTTTTGTATCATTTGATTTATAATTAAAAATTATATATTTGATCATTTTATATTTTTATTATAAAATACAGTTATTTCATTATTTTTATAAAATAATTAATATTTAAATATTTTTATATTTTTTTTTATATTTATGCATTTGTTGATGTTTCTGTTTTTTGTATGATTAAAAAGTGTAATTTTTTCGTATATCTGTTTTCATTTTTTCATTTTCGTTTCTGTCCATCTTAATCTTAATATTCAAGTGGTTGAATGATTGTTAACGGTGGCAAAGACAGTTTTGATGAACATGTATTCTATAGTTGCTTAAATAAAGGGTCCAATTATTATTGCTTCACTGAACCTCCCTTATACCCTATTTCCTCTACTACAATACTTCTTTTATATATATATATATATATAAAAGTTTTATTGTCTCAAAAATTAATAATATTAATCATAAAACATATTAGTAATTGATTTAATAATAAAATATCCAATTTCAATTAAAATAGTTGAATTTAAGATATAGTGTCGATTTCACATATAATAACACCTATATTAATCAAATGATAATATTCATTTCTCTTATGCACGTATGACATTTAAAATATAATTAAATTATAGCTGATAAGATAAATTGTAGATAACGTTTTTGACAATTGCTGACGGAATAAAATAATATATCAATTAAATAAATCAAAAACTAAATAAAATAAATGTTATATTATATTTTATATCAATAAAAATTAAAAATTATTATAAATATTTTTTTGATTAAATTATTTTTAAATAAAAGAAAATAATTTTAAAATATATTGATAAAGAATATTATATATAAATCCATTTAGCAATTCTCTCTCTCTCTCTCTCGTTATTCTTTCCAACCCAAAGGGTAAAAAGGGAAAAATTTTGCTTTAGCAAAAATTGAACTCGTCAAAGCAATTCGACAGAGTTAGAAAATGCTTTGGGCGAAACCGAAATGATAATAATTTCAAATTAAAAAAAAAAGAAACTGATAATAAAAATAAATAAATAAAATGATAAAGAAGTTATATATAAAGAGACCAAAGCGTATTCTTGATCTGCTGCTTCTCGCAAGGTCTCTCTCTCTCTCTTCATTTTTTGATTTTGCTGATTTTTGGGAACCTGTAATTGTTGAAATCACAAGCTTTGAGCAAGATTGCATGCAATCGACTTCAGAAGGAGCTAGTGGACTGGCAGGGCAATCCTCCTAATGGATTCGAACACAAAGTCACCAACAATCTTCGAAGGTTTCTTCTTTTCTAGGGTTTTCATTTCTTCACTCAATGGTTTTGAAATTTAGGGTTTTCATCCTCACTTGTGATTGATTTGATCGGCGTGTTTACATATGTATTCATGTTGGTGGTTCTTTTATCGATACCATGTTATTGTCAAGTGTACGATGATGATTACGATTATGATTGATTTGGATGCATGTTGTCGTGTTTTCAATTTCGGGTATCTGAGATGTTCTTTTTATCTGATTTTGTACGTGTCAAAGTGATGATGATTATGATTCTGGCTGTTGATGTGTGGAAAAAAAAAAATGAGTGATAGAGGTGTTGAGCAAAAAGATAAAATCCAACATCGATTTGTAATTATTCATATTCAATATTTCAATCGATGTCTAAATATCCCACGAAGTATAAATCACATTGTTTGTAATATTATAAGGGATTCACAATTCTCTTAAAATATCTGAAAATCGTTTTTACTATTTTTTAATGATCTTTTTTAGAATTTGATTGATATCTATTTACTAAATCGACTGCATAACAAATGTCTGGTTGTATGCACAATATCGAATACATTAAACTTTCAACTGTATTTAAATAAGCGATTTTGCTCATTTCCTTCGTTTTTTCTTGAATTTTGGGACACATGTCATGATTCAGGTTATCACACTTATCGATTAGAGTATCTATAGAATTGTAACCATTCATCTCAAAACGTTCGAAAATCTATCTAATGTAGGTCTCTTGTGAAATAGCCAATAATCGTTTCAAGCAATTCCTCTGAGTCTTTACTTCGAGGATGAACTCAATTTCACCCATATCCTTCATATTGAAACTCGATGATAACCATATTTTAATGGTCATCAGATACTCAATGTTGTTCGCAACCAACATTATATCGTCTACATATAGCAACAGGATCACAAGAGGTTATCAGAACGTATCAAATAGACATAATGATCCTCCTCGATCATTGTAAAACTATAAGATATCACATTTTCATGAAATTTTAGATACCACTGTCTGGATGAAAGTTTTAGGTCATGTATCGACTTCTGAAGTCGACGGATCTTATTCTCATGACCTACTAGAATGAACCTAGAGGTTTGTTCCATATAGATCTCCTCATCCAAACTTCCGTTAAGAAAGGCTGTCTTTACGTCCATTTGGTATAACTCTAGATACATGCTCATGACAATCGCCAAGAGTAAACGAATTGATGTAAATTTGACCACATGAGAGAAAGTCTCCTCGTAGACAATGCTCTTGGTTTGCGTGTAACCCTTGACTACCAGACGTGTATTATATCTCTTTATTGATCCGTCGACCTTTCTTTTGATTTTGAGAACTCATTTGTTCCCAATCATTTTTCTATCCTTAGGTAAGTCAACTAGGTCTCGGAACCCTTTAACTCTCATGGATTCCATCTCCTTCTACATAGCCTTTTAACCATTGGTCCTTCACTAGACCTTTAAGAGATTCTTGAAATTTCTTGGGCTCCTCATCAACCTCGAGAGTTACAATGGGGATCTCATCTTCAATCGGGAAATGATAACGAGGTATATGTCCTTGAATACTCCTATAAGAAGGGAGAGCCTCCTCATCTCTAGATGAGTCACTCCCATTAGGACCAAAATCCGTAATGGGTTCTTGAGTCCCATGGATTTAGCTGAGCCACTAGGCTCATCCATCTTATAGAAGGTAAAGTCCCGATCGATTTCATCTCTCTTAGGAACACATGTCTCTTAGAATGTTCAGAATATCTTATAAAGATATACTTCTTTTCTTGTGAGTCTAACTTGCCATACGAAGGTGAAGAATCATGAACATGCTAGCACATTCCCATGGTCTCAAGTGGCTAAAGTTAAGCTGTCTCTTTGTCCAAAACTCATATAGAGTACTGACTACGAAATTTGATGGAACACGGTTGAGAACATAAATTGTAGTCAATAATGCATCTCTACAATGGGAGATAGGGAAATTGGTCTGTACCATCATCGACCTCACTATCTCTAACAAAGTTTTATTTCTTTTCTCAACTACTTTATTTTGTTGAGTAGTAGCAGAAATAATCAAATATCTCGTAATACCCTTCTCGAAACAGAGCTCTTTGAACTATTCAAACAAATACTCGTATCCCTGATCGGTTCTAAAAGTTTTAATCCTCAAGTCTAGCTGATTCTTAACCTAACTGATAAACCTCTTGAAACACTCCAATGCCTCAGATTTGTGCGAAATTAGATAGATATAAATGAAACGCGTGTAATCGTCTATAAACATAATAAAATATGTGGCTCCATTTCAGACTCTCACATTCATGGGTCCACAAATGTCAGAGTGGATTAACTGCAATAGAGTCTCAACTCTCATTGCTTTCCCAAATGGTTTCCTTGTGACTTTGCCAACTAGACAAAACTCACATAGAGGCAACCTGACCCTAGTTAGTGGGCTCAACAGGCCACTCATAGCTAATCGGTTCATCCTCTCTTACCTTATGTAGCCAAGTCTACTATACTAAATGATAACATCATCAACTACGCTATTAAATGTAAAGGCAATAGGAGATAAATTAGAAATGTCATTAAAAGAATCCATATTCAGTAAATAAAGTTTATCATGGATTGAACAAGAAAATATTAAAAAATTGTCATAATAAATAGAAACACAAGAGTTTCCAAAAAAAAAAATAGAGTATTCTAAACAATCTAGACAACAGACAAATACAAGATTCTGTCGAATCTCTGAAACATACAAAATATCACATAAATATAGAATTTGGTTATTTCGCAACATCAGCTTGTATGTACCAATCCCTCTAACAGTCACAAATGCTCCATTCCTAACATACAGCTTCCTCGCATGAGGACTCAATCAGCGAAACTCCACATATGCACTCCTATCACGAGTTATATGGTCGATGGCTTATAAGTCTATAATCCACAAAGAAGAGGAGTCAGTGAGTATCACAGTAAATGATACAAAACTCAAATCATATAAAGAAGAAAGATATACCTTTTACTTGCCACACTCGTGAACGAAATGCCCAAACTTGCTACACATGGAGCACTGGACTTTGCTCTTATCAAACTCTTTCTTCCTGCGTTTCTATCCTTTGTCGTCGGTCTTGACAGACGGCTTCTTCTGGCCATGGCCTTTGATTCTCATGCTTGCGCCATTTGCGCTTGGTGTCCCGAGAGTCCTCACTCGACTCTAACCTGAAACAGATCTAGCCACCTCCTAGCGCTCCTCCTCGAGCTCACAGTGCTTAGTCGCATCCATGAAAATGCGAATACGCTTAGTGTATGTGAGTTAGGTCTTAACAACCTTCCAAGAGTCTGGCAAAGTTTGGATCACTCCTAGAACCTAAAGTTCGTCTGATAGTGGCTCTCTCATATTCTTCAAAGAAGCGATCATACTCAATATGTGCATGAGATGTTGTTTCATGGTATGATCCGGTCTTTTCTTATAGGTAATGAACTTATAGGTCATCATCTTCAATTTATGAGCTAATCAGGAGTCAAAATGCTCTTTAGGAGCATGCCATATGGACATCACAGTAGAAAACTACTCATAAACTGAGATCATATCGTCGTGTATGTTGTTCAGAAGGATTGCCTTAATTTGACCATCATTTCTCTTCCATGCATGAAACGTCTCCTGATCCTGGCTTGCTTGAGGGGTGGTACCCTTCCAGGGATCCTTTATCTCATACTATAGAACTTCAGTTAGTTCCTATTCCTCGAAAGCAAACTGAATCTTTCGGCATCAAATCTTATAATTATCACCGTTCAATTTGTTTTCCTTCATGAGATCAAGTATGACACTTTTTGTTGCAACCATTATCTTTGTCACTTAAAAAAGAGAGACGTTAGTGACATATGATATTTAATCTTACAATTTTGTGCACCCTGCGAATCAACAAGTTCTAGATGACTCGAGTATAGACCCCAAAGTGAGCGTAAGGATCAATGGATACTATACACCACAATTCAGAATTGCTTCTTACCATTCAAATTTGAATTCGGCACATAAAAATCTACAATAAGTTACATTTAATGGCATGTGACTCTTAAAAGAATGAAAAATTTCATTCCAGAACAGCTTGACGCGCTATCAGAGGTCCCATGCACCGCTATGCGCTGGTGGCTGACGGTCGGCTGCCACACGCCTGCACACGTCAACAGCATGCTGTTGCACGTGCCAGATGCGTAACATGTTTGACACGTGCCCTCATGCAAGGTCTGGGTCACGTCTCGGGTTGGGATGTGGATCTAGGTCAAAATCGGCCTGAACTCCAACCCGAATGCTCACACACTGGCTCCCCACGGGCTTCACGTGCCCCTGCACATGTGCAAGCCATGCACCTGCGGGCTGGGGTTAGGTCTTTTTCGCCCGACTCTTTACAACCAGGTCCTCGCGACTCGGTTGTCAGAAAATCCATTTTCCGGCCACGTCTTCCTCTGATTTTGATCGGAAATCAAAATTAAATATCCTCTAACCATGCTTAACTCGACTTTGGGAGGATTTACACTCTAATCTCAAAGAATCCAAAGTTCAAAGTCTTTGTCCTTTGCGGCCATTTTTGAGACTTCTGGCTACTAAAAATCACAAGTAATATATGCAAATTGTAGATCTAAACATGAAAAATATATATAAACCAATTTCATTGATCAAAGCATCCTCTATATTGACAGATTTAAGGTCTTGTGGTCTCGATCACTATTCACGATCGAAAATTTTGAGCAAAATTTTTATGGCTTAAATGTACTCAGAAAATTACGAAAAAATTATATTTCTGATCTACAAATTATGGGTAACATCGCGATATAATTAGATTCATAAAATTCATCTATAAACCGAATCCTAAATTTTTTTACCCTACATTTTTCATACCCAAAAATATTCTGAAAAATTATTTTGATAGATCTAACATGCTCTGATACCAATGTTAGATTTAGTTGTCACACTCGGCGGAAGTATGGTAATTATTTTTCAAAAAAAATAAAAAGAGTTGAATTTTTGGTATATCTCAACGAGTAGATACAAGAAAAATCCGAAAATCACGAAACATTTTCTTTTCTTGCAGTCAAGATGATAACCATGTTAAACAAGTTATCACCATAACGTCATAATAGTGCAACCCAAATCCGATGATTGGATAATAAGAAAAATTCCCTATTTGGAATTTTGTCTATGCTCTCGATGGATCTCACTCTTTTGAGACTATGTATATGTTCTAGGGTTGAATCTCTTTCAACCTCTCTCTCTCTCTCTCAATCTCTCTGTGAAGAATGCCTAGAGTCACATTCATTCCCAACAATTAAGTTGTTTTTTTCATCAACGTTTCAGAAAGAGGGAGAGATTTTAGGTTAATGGGAGTAAATGGAGATTACACAAGTTAATGGGATAACTTCCCATATTTAAAAATTTGACTTATCATTTTACTTAAGGTAGAATGCCCCTACGTGACATATTTATCAACATGAAGAATTTTATGCCATTAAATTAGTAAATAAAGATTATTAATCTATATTAAAAAAAATCACTTCATTTTCTTCTTTTCTTTCTCAAACGTGATTTTCTCACAATAAATTTAACAATTGTCTAGCATAAATTAAATTAAATTGAAGGAGCAATAAATGCTGATGGGAATTAAAACTTACAAAAAAATGAAATTAAAAATGTGTTGTATATGTACGTATATAATTTGTAATTAATTTAACAATTTTAAAAATGAAAAATATTTTAAAAATAGAAAAATGTTATAATTGAGAAGTTTTTATACAACGCTAGTACATGTGAATTCTCTACTGAGGGTAACATGTCAAAAAAAAAGAAAAAAAGAAAATTAGATAAGGTTTTGGGTAATTTTGAAATTACAGTATGTAACATGCGAATTTTAGTAAATTACAAGTTATTATTTATAGTTTTCTGTATTTAATATTAAGAGTTAAATTTGCAAAAGTTTTCCAGACTTGGAATTGAGGAATTTGAAGTAATTTATTATTTTACAGAGCTACTTCCCTTCATCGGGCAGGCTGGAGGCACGAAACGCACGCCTGCATGCTCGCCCATGCCTCATCCTTGACACGTGTCCTGTCCTGGTTAGACATAAAATCATTCACCAACTCCCTTTTTTATTATTAAATAATTAAAATTTTGACATACCAAAAAATTTACAAATTTAAGTTTTATTTTCTCCATTTAAGAACAAGAAAAACTATATTAAGGAAAAAAAATGTTCCCGAACATCGAACTTCGAATCGGTTCACGAGATATTCCTAGGAAACAGTCCATACATTTAAACTATCACCTTATTCTCTCCATTACCCCAAGTTGAACTATCTTTTCACCTCTCTCTCTCTCTCTCTCTCTCTCTTTAATCCAACTTCCAGGGCAGATGGATACGAGGAAGTTTGAAGATGCATTTATGGACAGAAGATTGAAAGAATACCCAGATGGGCTACAAGCTTCACAGTCAACAGAACACTTGGACAAAATCCAAGCAATTTCCATCACAGCAGCTCTCTCAGTAATTCTCCTCCTGGTACTATGCTACAAGCTTCTCCGACGTAGGAGTTCGGACTCCTCGGACTCGGCCGACAACAGAACAACAACAACAACAACCACCACCTTAAATGACGAGCTAGAGAATATTCCGGTCACCGTGTGCGGCGAAGATGATGGCTTGGCGGCGGTGGAGGATTGTTGTTGCGCAATATGTTTGGCGGAGTTTGTATGCGGAGAGATTTTGAGGGTTGTGCCTCGATGTAAGCACGTGTACCATAAGGAATGTGTGGATGCGTGGTTGATGAAGTGTCCTAGGTGTCCGATTTGTAGGGACCTTGTGATTGATGACCGCCACGTGGAGCCGAACCAGAGGAGAAATTGCTCGGCGGCTGTAAACGAACCGTCGATTTGGTATCGTGGTCCAACCGGTATTATTTATGATTTCGCTGGTCGTACCGGTAATCGGATTCTTCGGTCTTAACAAATAAACAACAATTTTGTTTAATTTATTTTTGTTTCTTTTTTTTTTTTGGTGAGATTTGTTTGATAGCTTTATTTTTTGTTTCTAAATGAGAATTAATTACTCCATTTTAAATTCTAATTTCTCTAATTTTTTTTTCAAATTTTACTACTACAACATAGCATTTTAACCTTAAATTTGAAATCGATCATTTGATACTGTCGATCTTAAATTTGGATAAAGAATGATGATTATAGTAAATTGACACGTCAGCATAAAACTTTTATCATGACCAAAATAGAAAATTCAATTTTTATTATATATATTTACTTTATGCATATATATAAATTGCATGCAAAACCGGAAATTTATATAAAGTTTTTAATTTTTAATTTATCAGCATCGTGACCAAAATAGAAAATTCAATTTTTATTATATATATTTACTTTATGCATATATATAAATTGCATGCAAAACCGGAAATTTATATAAAGTTTTTAATTTTTAAAAACAAATAATATATTTATTTTATGTTATTTAAAGATTATTAGGAAAGAAAGTTCTAATTATGAATAAGTTCCGAGTTCTCATTAACAAAATAATAAAAGCATTTTGATACAATTTGAATTGTCAACTAAGATTAAAATATATGTTAATTAATAAGAATTAGTCATGGGAAGAATACAAATATATATTTAACCTGAAAAATAAATATATTAAGGCATAATGAGAAATTAATAAAAAGAGTTGTCCCTGCATATTTTTTTCCTTTCATGGCACACTATTTTGGCTCCCCATGAAGACTAAGCACTTGCATGACTAACCTTTTTTTTTTTTTTTTGAAGTACGAGACATGAACCTTAAATCTAGAATTATACAGAGACGAAAAAGTTCTTATCTTCTAGACCATCATCTCATTGCTTTCTTGAATCTCCCCCCCCCGCCCAATATACTAGGTGTGACATCAGGCATTCACTTAGACAATGCGAATGGTTTTTTGCTTCTAAATTATGCAAAATAATAGCTCATTCTCTGACCAAGAATAATTGATGAGGATGAGAAGATGAGATTTGTATTCTTGAAATAAAGCTTTTCACCACCTGAGTGGCCTTAAAAGTGTTCCGCTAGGGCAATTAATCCACCTCCATATATATATATATATGACATAATTCTATATGTAACATCAAGTATACTAAATCTTTTAATTCAAATTTAGGTTTGAATTTTATGAATATAAAGAATTTTGTTGGAGGGTTTTTTCAAAAAAAGATTTGATCGCAAGTCAAATCAAATTAGTTAAATTATGATTTCAAATACTAGTCAATAAAAAAATATCTCGTATCAAAATAATAATAATAATAATAATAATTCGGACTCAATAGCATTAAAAATATAAAAAGAAAAAAGGAGGGCGCCATGCGTAGGACATCAACTTTTAGAACCGAAGTACCCAGTTATGTACTTACCGCGGCAAGATATGACCAATTTTCGGGTGTATCTAACCAAAATGGCCGGTCAATCCTTTTTTGTACTTTTTTTTTCCTTTTTTTTTTTGTGATGGGCCAGAGTTCAAGGGACAAACAAAAGCTCAAGAAAAGAAAACTACAGTCTCAGAAGGGGCATTCGCTTTTGGTTTTCATGCAGAATGGAAAGCAAGCTGAATGGCGGAGTAGAGAGAAGCTGCATTCCAGGGGGGCTCACATGTCCCAAGTTAGCCAAATGGTCAGCATGCCTATTGCCCTCTCTAAAGGTATGGAGAGCAGTAGGAGAGTCAATGGATGCCACGAGAGATTTGCATTCCTTAATAATGGTGAAGAGGGGATGAGTGTTGAGGGTTTCATTGTTGAGGAGGGAGACAAGGGTGGCAGAATCAGACTCTATGATCACCTTTCTGAAGTTTTTGAACTTGGCTAGTCTAAGACCTTCCTTTAAGCCCCAAAGCTCGGCATGGAGGCTATTGGTTTTTCCTATGTTAATGAAGTAACCCAGAATCCATAAACCTTTAGAGTTCCTAAAGAGGCCTCCAGCGCTGGCATGATTAGAACTAGCTATGACAGAGTCATCTGTGTTGAGTTTAATCTTTTTCTCTGGAAGAGGAAGCCATCTCACTAGAGTTGGCTGGATTGGGATGCTGGAATGGTTTTTTGAAGCAGCGATCATGAGATCTTTTGAGAGGTTCCTTATCTGGATTGCGGTAGCGGGGATGTTTATGGGGACTTTTTCGAAGACATACTTGCATCTGAATTTCCATATTTGCCAGATGGTAGCCACAAAGGTCATGGTCCAAGCTTTAAAGAGGCTGGTGCAATTAATCTTGAGCCAAGTAGAGAAGGAGCTGGTTTTAAAACAGGGGAGAGTGAGGGTGCAGGGGGCTACAATGGCCCACAAGTTTTTGGTCTAGTTGCAGTCCCTGAGCAGCTGAAGGATGGTCTCATTAGAGGATTTACAAATGGGGCATAGGGGATCATCGGTGATTCTTCTTTTGACTCTTTCTACATTGGTTAAGATCTTTCCTTAAAAGGCAAGTCAAATGAAGAAGCAGATTCTTTCTACACAAGGAAGCTTCCATATCCAGCTCCAATTAATAGACGGAGGGGAGCAAATGCTGCTTTCTTCCTGGAGGAGAGAGTAAGCTGAGGGTTTGGCCCTCTGGCGGGAGGGGGCAACCTCGAAATTCCAAACCTTAGGATCATAGGCCATGGCCATGAGAGTTTGTGCCATTCAGGCATTTTTTAGTCCTATTTGAGAAATAAAACAAGAGTTTCAATAATGGAGACGACGGCAGAGATTAAGAGGATCTTAAGTTTGATGCTTGAGATAAGGTGAACTTGAATAACCCAATCTAAACTATGTTTAGTCTAATCAATTATATTTATTGACAAAACCCATGTTTAATTGAATCTCAACTTCTAATTTGATCATTATATTTTTTAAAAAAGCAAAAAACAAAAAATAAAAAAAGGCATCCATGCTTTTTAAGAATTATGTGTACATCTTGAACCTAAGTTTTCAACACCTCAAATTATTAAAAAATATATCATATATAAAAAACAAATCAATTATTGATTTAATTTTAAAACATATTTGATCTGTTTATTTTTTTATTTTTATATTTATAATAATTATTTTTATATCTGTGATAATAAGTTTTTTATAAAAATATAATATATTAAAATATAGGAGATTTGATGGAGACGTTTAGAATACAGAAGAGAAATCTACGTATGATATTCATTGAGTTAAAAAAAACGTATGATAGGGTTCCGAGATATATATTATGGTGGACGTTGATGAAAAAAACATTCATTAGATATGTAGATTTCATAAAAAATATGTATGATGAATTTGTCACCAATATAAGAAATTATGGGGAATAAGTGATAGCTTCCCAATACACATTGGAGTCCACCAGGGATTGACTTTAAATCTAATCTTGTTTGTAATAATGATAAATGAAGTCACAAAAAATATCCAAAATGAAATACCATGATATATACTCTTTGTAGATGATATAATATTGATAAATGAAATTAGAGAGTGTATTAGTATTAAATTGGAGTTATGGAGAAACACACTAGAGTTCAAAAAATTTAGATTAAACCAATAAAAAACGAAATATATGAAATACACATTTACTGATAATTATCATAACGATAAAAAAACAATTAGCTTAGAAGAGCAGAATGTACCAAAAAATAAATATTTTAAATATCTCCGGTCAATTATTCAAAATAACGACAATATAGATTAAGATATAAACTATAGAATTCAAACAAATTGAATGAGATAAAGAAAGGCATAAGAAATTCTTTGTGATTGCATGATGTCATTGTATCTGAAAAAGAAATTTTATAAAATGACAATAAGATCTGTACTACTATATGACACCGAATGTTGAACCATTAAACAACAATAAGAACAGAAAATGGTTGTACCTGAGATAAGAGTGTTAAAATGGATATGCGATAAAATTAAAAAAATTAGAAATGAAGAGATATGCATTCAATTAGGAGTAAACTCAATTATAGATAAGATGCGAGTGTATGGCATAAGGTGGTTTGGGCATGTGCAACAAAAACCCAAAAACATACCAATTAGGAGAATCGAGATCTTAAATATAGGAGATTTAGTGAAACAACGAGATAAACCGTTAAAAATCTAGATGCAATGTATTTACAAAGATAAGACAGTTAAAAGGTTAACTGAAAAAATGATTTCGAATAGAAACGAGTGACGTAAGATAATTAGAGCAAATTAAATTATCATTTTTTTGGATTAAAAACGTATTTAGATCATGTGTATATTATTATTATTATTATTATTTGATCCCTAAATTTTAGATTAAAAATCAAGTTATTGTTGTTGTTGTTGTATAATATATTAAAATAATTCAATGAGACAATTGAATATTAAGTTTCATATTATTATATCGCACTCTATTTTTAACATGATATCATAATCATATTTATATATCTTTTATATTTATATAATTTTATATTTTTATCACAAAATCCTCTGGGTCACTTGGAATCTCCCTTTTTTTTTTTGGTGATTCAAGGATGCAAAATTCTTGGGCCACATGGTCTTGTCAACCGGAGAATGTGTATCAAGTTTTCTTCCCATGCCAAGTCATTGGCAAACAATCTTATTGACCCGCTAGGCATTTTATAAATTACATTGGTCATAAGACGATGTCAATATATGAACGAATTGGTCCCTTTGAAAAGGATACTAAACAACCATTCAAACTTAAATTTCAATTTCACCGTCATCCCACACACAAAATAGAAGTTATTCTGTATGTAAAATAATATCGAGAACTGAGCACCGGTTGTGAGTAGAGTAGGGGTGGCAATCAGACTTTTTGAGCTGGACTTTGCCAAACCTGAGCTTGGCCAGATTAAATTTTGATGAGCCAAAACCCGAGTCTAGTTCAAAAAAGCTAAAAAATCAAGACTTTGAGTTTGGTTAGATTAGATTTTGGTGCACCCGAACGTCAGCCCAGCTCAAGAAAGCTAAAAAATTGAGGCTTGAGCTTGACCCGAAAAATTAGAAGGGTCTCGGGCCCATTTCGGGTTAGGCTCGGCCTAAAATATAATTTTTTTATATATATTTTTATAGGTTATATAATTTTATTTTTTATATTTTTAACTCAATTTATAGTAAAATAAATATAAAATAAAAATACATAAATCATCCAAAATAAAATACAAAATAGATATTATCATATTAAATTAAAAATTACACACTATTATGAGAATTACCAATAATAATATTATAAAAATTAAAAAATTACATTAATAGTAATATATTAAAATTATTAAAATCAGTATCTAAATACCATAATATTTGATTTTTAATTAAAAAATAAAAAATAAATAAGTCGAGCCTACTAGTGTTCAGACTCGGTCCTTAATTAAAATGGGCCCAAAAGGGCCTGAGCTCGGCCTGAGCCCGAAATAAGCCAAGCTGAGTAGACGGAGTTTGGGATGACCCAGTCCAATTGCCGGTCCTAGTTGCGAGAGGTGTATCACGTGTATTTATTTTTTTATTACATATGGGTCACGAATATTACAAAAATATATGGGTTCACGAAGATTTAAATACAAAATCTTGAAAAAAATATTTGAATAAGATCTGATGTGTCCTACAAGTACGAGGAGTATCACATTTATTAGGGCACCGATCATTTTGCCTAATAAATGAGATGACATTCTTTCAAAAAGGTTTAATCATGGCCAACTAAAGACCCTTTGTGTCCATTATAAGGCTAAAGCATTAGCATTAGAAACCTTAAAAAAAAAAAAAAAAAAGAAGACTTGATAGTTTCAAATATATTTTGCAGGTTACACCAATTGGAGCCCCTTGAAAAGCAAACAAGTCTGTGTCAAATGACGAAATGGAAGGAAAAGTTGGGATCCATAGCAAGACCTGCATGCAGCATGGAAAACGACTAGGAACCTATTGTCTGCCAGCAATGTTCAACTATCTCTCTCCTCTTGAAATTGCTTACTCATACTGTCCAAAGAAGAAACAACCATGGGATGTCATCAATGTGGCCAAAAGAGGGTAGAAATTGGATCCTTAAATTATTTGATTGATTTGACATATTACTAGGTTATTATGACTGATTTGCTTCCATCCTAATAATATCAACTTAAGCTAGGTATTCAGTTTATCAAATTTATGAGATTACTTGTATAATTTTTATGAGTATTGATAAAAATAATATAATTGGATCAATATTCAATATGATTACTCATTATTTTAAAATCTTTTTTATGTGCAATGATGATCGTTAAATGATATTTCTACGATTATAGAATATAATAACTAGGCATTCATAAAAATTATAAAACTTCTCCCAAATTATACGCGAGAAGGGTTTTATGGGACGTAGGCCAAAAGTTCAAATCAAAAGAGTCAATTCTCAAAAAGTCCACGAAGGACTTCAGTCGCCCGAATCAATCTACCGAAGGGCCTCAGTCACCCGGGTCTACTGAACGATAGGGTCTTAGTCGCTCCGTTAACCGATCGTAACTCATTGAACAGAGACAGTCACCCCGATCGATCAAGCAAATGTCAATATTCCAACTGGACAAGTCTCGAAGGACCCTTATCGGTCAAGCGACTAAACAGTACGCAACACCCCGAACGATTCTAAAAGAATGTCAGAATTTCCTTAACTTTAGTTTTCTATTTCATAACGGAAAATCTCGGATCTTCCAGATAAGGAAAGTATCCCTCTTGAAGTTGGAAGTTTTCCCAATAAATGAGGATTGTGATCAATTCGGAATATTAACCCACAAAATTCCCAGATTAGCTCGATAAGGAAGGTAGGGTGGAAGTCCCTCAGGACGCACGACTCTCACAGGTATAAAAGATCTAAAAACTCTCAACGTTAGGTACGCTCTCTAAACCTAACACAAGGGGCACACTGATCACAGGGAACAACCTTCTCTCAACTCTCAGTATATTCTTTCAATCGAAAATTGTTCTTTACTTGAGCGTCGGAGTCTCCCCGCCGGAGCACCCTTCGGCGGTTTTTGTAGGTGTATTCACCCATCGACGGATACTGATCGAATCAAGAAAGAGTTGGCATCTGTAGAGTCATAACTCACTTCCATCAGATTGGCGTCGTCTGTGAGAAACAGACTAGAGAAGTTTCGGCCATTTCAATAACCATACCTTCAAGAACTAGAGCGTCTTCTAGAGCCACCCCTACTGTAGGAGGGCACATCCCTATACCCGCTGAACCTACTGTTCCCCCAGAACAACAAGTCATAGCCTCAGACCAGAACAGGCAGACCAGCTTCAAATGGAAAGATTAGTGTCTGAAATCCAAAGAATGAGTAAACAGTTGGAAGGACTCAGTCGAGCCCTTGGGCCGGACAACCACTCATCTGCTACAGAATCTGAATATAAACAACCCTCCGGATGAGAATTCCCAAAACCATCGGCGGCCTCCCAATACGACCCCCAAGACCTGAAAAGGCAGATTGAATAATTCGTGGCCGCTGAGCTAAAAAGAGCAAGCGTAAAGGACAGGGAAGATCCCCAACGCTCCCTAAGCGAATTGTCATTCGATGCAAAGATCTTGTCAGAACCAACGCCAAGAGATATCCTTCTGCCTCCAATAGAGCGGTATGACGGGACAAATGACCCTCGCGACCATTCCGCCTATTTCATAACAGTGATGGTCTCTAGAAACCTCTCGGATGCTGTGATGTGCAAACATTTCCCTACCACTCTTAAGGGTAACATCCTAACCTAATTCAATTCTCTTCCCCCGCTCAGTATCAAGAGATTCGTACAACTCCGACAACAATTTGAGACCCACTTTGTAATCAGTTGAGGGGTTAAATAGAAATCCATATCCCTCTTATCATTACGTCAATGGAAAGAGGAACTTCTCAGAAATTTTATGGAGAGATTCAAGACAGAAATGCTGAAAGTTCCTGATCTGGACCATAACATCGCTTTGGCCGCACTCCTAACAGGCCTACGCTCCTCTGACATGAAGGTCTCCTCACAAAGAAGCCCCCAGCATCCATCCAAGAATTTTACTCCCGAGCGGAAAAATATATTGCTGCGGAAGAAGCAGAGGCTTTCGATCGACAAAAAGGTTGCCATAGTAGGAAAGAACGCAGTCGGTCGCCATGCCGGCATTCCCCGAAAAGAGACAAACCAGGAACTCCACCTTCGCAAAGGTTCAGCATCTACACCCGACTAAGCGAAACCCCAAGCCGAGTTTTATATCAAATAAAGAATAAGTCATATGTCAGATGGTCCTCTCGTCCGACGGAAGAAGATCTTAAAATATTGTCATTTCCATAGGGATTACGGCCACATGACCGATGAGTGTAAAAGACTCAAGGATGAACTGAAATTCTTGGTCCGCAGCGGAAGACTGTAGAAGTTCATCAGTTTAGAAGGAAGAAATCTACCTTCCCCAACAGGCGTGAAACACCAAGGGAGAATGAGCCGCTTCATAGGTCAGATTCCAGACCATCATGTGAGGAATTAGGAGGGGTGATTCTCCAAGTCCACAATGAAGATGGCTAGCATGAGCTGTATGTTCCCGTTAGCGTCTGTCCAGCATATGACCCAGACTTCCCGACACTTTTCCTTTAATGAAAATTTCGATATTTTTTACTACTCATTAATCACGCGTGGCCTAGGACTTCAAATTACCTTCGATGAAAACACTCCCCGAATAGGCGGACACGACTCTACCTCCTAAAGTCTCTAATCGACCGAAGGGTCTTAGTCGTCTAAATCTTCCGAACGAATGTGTCGCTAATATGGGATGGAACTCCCCGAACGAGGGGACACAGCCCTACCTCCTAAAGTCTCTAATCAACCGAAAGGTCTCAGTCGTCTAGATCTTCCGAACGAATGTGTCGCTAATATGGGATGGAACTCCCCGAACGGGCGGATACGACCCTACCTCCTAAAGTCTCTAATCGATCGAAGGGTCTCAGTCACTCAGATTTTTCGAACGAATGTGTCGCTAATATGTGATAGAACTCCCCAAACGGGCGGACACGATCCTACCTCCTAAAGTCTCTAATCGATCAAAGGGTCTCAATCGCCCAGATCTTCCGAACGAATGTGTCGCTAATATGAAATGAAACTCCCCGAACGGGCGGACACAACCCTACCTCCTAAAGTCTCTATTTGACCGAAGGGTCTCAGTCGCCCAAATCTTCCGAACGAATGTATTGCTAATATGGGATGCAACTTCCCGAACGGGCGGACACGGCCCTACCTCTTAAAGTCTCTAATCGATCGAAGGGTCTCAGTCGCCCAGATATTCCGAACGAATGAAGGGTCTTAGTCGCCTAGATTTTCCAAACGAATGTGTCGCTAATATTGGATGGAACTCACCAAACGGGCGGACACGGCCCTACCTCCTAAAGCCTCTAATCGACCAAAGGGTTTCAGTCATCTAGATCTTCCGAACGAATGTGTCGCTAATTTGGGATGGAAATCCCCGAACGGGCAGACACGACCCTACCTCCTAAAGTCTCTAATCGACCGAAAGGTCTTAGTCGTTCAGATTAACGAATGTGTTGCTAATATGAGATGGAACTCCTCGAACGGATGGATACGGCCCTACCTCCTAAAGTCTTTAATCGGTCGGAGGGTCTTAGTCGTCCGAACCTTTCGAGAAAACATCTTTGAATCAATCTCCTAAGAACAAACCAAAGCAACCTTAACTTCAAGAGCTTTCAATAACACACCAGAACGGGCGCATCATCAGAGGAGATTCCCCCAACCTCGCTCGGCTAGCAAAATATCAGAAGTTCCTTGATGATTATTACATTTCAATGAATCATGAGGTAAAAAATCATCATTCCAAAAAATTACATAAGAACGGAAGGTGTACAGAGCGGAATTCGAATCCGCTGAACCTTCAAGAGGGGACAGAGTTTCGTGCTGACCAATCTCTCGAAGAATCTCTTCAGCACATTTCAGGCGCTCATGCAACTTACGCTGAGAAAGTTGGAGGACGACAGCATTTTTGACAGCAGAAGCCTTGAGGTCAGCTATTTCTTGCTCGACCCTTCGAAGGGACTCTTCTCGTAAATAGGTTAACGTTTCAGCGGCTGTTAACTGCGCTTTCCAAACACATGCCTCTGTTTCCAATTCCTTACAACGAACTTGAAGCGAAGCAAGATGTTCCTGAAGGCGCTTGAACTACCTGTCTTTGACCTCTCCAATGGTCTTCTCTTGGTTCTTTAAAGCGTCCTTCAGCACCAACACTTGGTCGCTCATGCGAGAAAATTGCTCCTCCCGCGCTACCCTTAACTTTCTTTGAAACTCAGCCAAGGTAGAGGTCTGAAAAAAAGACACAATGGTCAGAATAACGAGACAGTAAAGATCAAATTTCAACTCACACAAAGAAAATACTTACTGTAAGGCAAAGAGTTTGGATGGCCCTGTCGGTACACTCGAGAGGTATCTTTCGGAGGGCGGACTTCGAAGGAAGTTGGAAACGTTCAGCCAACTGTAACCCTTCCTGCGAATCAACAAGATTGAAATTGTGGCCCCCCATGAAGACTGCTACTGATCCTTCTTCGGAATTTCATCCTTCTCAATTAAAATAAGTGGAGGAACACAATAGTCATCTGGTACATCGACCAAAAGACACTGAAACCCCCGATGAGACTGTTTCGAAGTTTCTTTCGGAATGGAAGCGGAAAGTTGCGTCACTAGAGACTCTTCCAACCTTTACGGACCACGAACAGGAACGTTCTCGGTCACTTCGAAAAGTCCCTCGTCGAAACTGCCTCCTTCTCTAACCTCGGTAAACGCACCAAAGGTTTCACCGACTAGGTGACCCCCTCCTGTTTCAAAATGCTCTTGGGACAGCACATACTCTCTAGATTCGGCTTATTCTTCAACCCTAGTAGGCGCACTGGCCGCCCTAGTTTTAGATTTTTTTCGCCGGGACTCAGGGGAAGCATCAATCGTCTTTCTCTTCGTATGAGACCGTATTTCTCGCTCAGTAGATATTTCATCGAGAAGACGGGCGTTAATGTCCGGTACAGTGTCGACCAATTCTTTTTCCTATTGTTCCAACAAAAGGGGTTTGGTGATCTGGCTTGACTCATCCATGAGTAGACCGGATAGTATCAACATGTCGTCCTTCACCAAGCTGTCCACCCACAAACTCCTACAACTAGCCTCACAATAACGGGTCACAACACGTAAAAAACGAGAGTGGCGAAGAAGAGACGAGATTTTCTCGTTCAAAAAGGGCACTTGGTTAGCATCCGGAAATGCAAGAAGGAGATCCTTGTTCAAAAATCTGATGAAGATAATCTTTCGCATCTAATGCTTATCCTAAGACTCACTATAGAAAAATTTCCAGTGAGACTCTCGGCAGGTCTGAAGTTTATACTAACCGTGAGCAGATCCTTTGGAGCTATATCGCCCCAAAGAAAACAGAGCTCCTAAAATCTCCAAGTCAAAACGAATACGGAAAAACCTTAACAAAGAAATTAGGATAATCACGAATCGCCAAACACTTGGGATAAGCAATGAGGGGTGAATGTTCCAATACCTCAAAATCTCCGTCAGTGGGCCCGTATATGGAATCTTTAAGTCGTACTTCAGCACTGTTTATACATTGGGACACAACTCTCGGGGGCAAAAGTCGCTCTATCCCCTTCGCCAGGTAATACGAATTCGAAGTCGCTTCCAAGCGACATTTCCTTTTGAAGTTCTATTAGATCATCTTCGGTCATAATACTCTGAATGTTGTTTATGCTACGTAATGAGGAGACATCTGTCAACATTTTTGCTGAAAAAGAAAGCTTTTTGAAGAAAAGAGGGAAAGTGATATTTTAAGGAACGAAGACTCTTACAAGGCGTGTAGAAGACAGTTCGTAGAAATCGAAGCGGCAAAATTCAAATTAAAAAGGGACATTCCTTTTTCGATGATTGTCACTAATGGCACTTCTTCTTTCGAAAAGACCATGAGTTGGGGGCAAATGATGGGACGTGACCCAAAAGCGCAAACCAAAAGAGTCATTTCTCAAAAGAGTCCACGAAGGGCCTCAGTCGCCCTTATCAATCTACCGAATGGTTTCAATCGTCCGGATCTATTGAACGATAGGGTTTCAGTCGTCCCGTTAACCGATCGTCACTCATTGAACAGAGACAGTCATCCCGATCGATCAAGCAAATGTCAGCATTCCAACCGGACAAGTCTCGAAGGTCCCTTATCGGTCAAGCAACCAAACAGTACGCAATACCCTGAACGATTCTAAAGGAATGCTAGAATTTCCTTAATTTCAGTCTTCTATTTCATAACGGAAAATCTCGGATCTTCCCGATAAGGAAAACATCCCTTCCGAAGATAGAAGTTTTCCCAATAAATGAGAATCGTGATCAATTCGGAATATTAACCCCCGAAATTCTTGGATTAGCACGATAAGGAAGGTAGGATGGAAGTCCCTCAGAGCGCATGACCCTCACAGGTATAAGAGATCTAAAAACCCTCGACGTCAGGTACACTTTCTAAATCTAATACAAAGGGCACACTGATCACATGAAACAACCTTTTCTCAACTCTCAGTCTGTTTTCTTTCAATCAAAAACCGCTCTTTACTACTTGAACGTCAGAGTCTCCCCACCGGAGCACCCTTCGGCGGTTCTTGTAAGTGTATCCACCCATCGACGGATACTGATCGAGTCAAGAAGGAGTTGGTATCTGTGGAGTTATAATCCACCTCCATCAAGGCTATTTCTATGGCGTATGGCAAGTGACTCTTGGTTCCTCCACAAGCTATTATCATATATCAACGGTTGGGGACTTTCGATTACTCTAAGAGTTAATCTTTTTTTTTTTAATCGATCAATATTTAAGTTTTATTTAATTAATACAATTTGAATATTGTGAAATGTATTAAGAGATTGATTCGTTTAAATATTATTTTTTTATTTTTATGATTCAAATCGAATATTTATTAATAAGAAAATGTAAGGCTTTTAAACAACCCCCCCCCCCCCGGGGGGGTTTCAATTGTAAGGCTTCACTGCCACACGAGCGTTTGATTTCGTCGGTCAATCTTATGTAAGGATAGGTATGTAGATGTTTTCTAAATGTGCGGCTGCATTAGAAAAAGACAAAATAAATAAAAATAAAAATGGAAATCTTCAAAAAAGACAAAAAAACAAAAGGAAAATTGTCCAGATGAATAAGTGGCTTCCAACAGGCCACTGCCAAACAATCCTAAAGATATGAAACACAAACTGAAGGGTGCAAAATAATCAAGCTGCAAATAATAAAGATAATTAAAATTTTAATTTGTGGGCTCAGCTCCTATCACACAATTCACAAAACCCACTTCCAAAAAATAATAAATAAATAAGATCCCCTCCCAAAAATCATGGCTTGACCTCTATAATTTATTAATCATAGAAAATCTATGAAAACAATTTTCTAAAATATTTTCAGATTTTTCAAAACCTTAGTGGCTCGAAAAGGTCAATCATCATCTCAAGTCTTCCACTTTAGTCCCAAAATGGGTTATTGCTGTGCGGCATTTCCCATTCTGGGCATGGTCCACACCACGCACACTATGATACATTTTTTTTTTTGTAGTGAAAAAAAAAACCATCAACGCAAATTAAACAATTAATTAAATAATTAATTAGCTATTGAAATCCAGCACTATGAATTAGGACACGATATCGTTACAATTTTTTTTAAAAAAATAATAATATTAAATAAATCAAATAATGTTTTCAATCAAATGGGCTAAATGTCTTTGTATCGGTATATAGCAATGTTTTTAAAACTGAATCATTAAATAACTTGGCTAATTTACTGGTTCATTGATTTATTGATTAGATCGATTTGATCATTTTACGAATTAGATAATATTATTATGATATCATATATATAATTTGTATATTATATATTTTAAAATAAAATAAAATTCATATTTTCCTTTAAACTGATTTAAACAGTTTACTAGTTTTATCTTTTTTGACTGAAATAGTTTTAATTAGATTTGACTTCATCAATTTTAATAATAAAAATTAAACTGAATTATAAAATGATTCCTAATCGAACCGGTCAAATTGACCGGGCTTGTTCAGTTTTAAAAGCACCAATATATAGGCAATCTTTTACTCATTCTTACGTTAATAAATTTCTGGTCAACATGCCTGTGTATTGGTTCTTTTTTTTTTTTAACCAATATCTAATTAATTTAGTTACTAAAAATTAATATCTTTTAAATAAAATTTTAAATTTAATTTTTATGTATGAAAAAACAGATGTTGAGAGAGTTTTGTCTTTAAGAGTTTAATTTGATTTGAACTGAATTTAATCAGATCTAACATGATTACCAGATACAGATAGTTTATAAAAAAAGAATTTGTTTTCTAGTTTTATTTTTAAACCTAATTTTTTTTGCTTCTGCTCCTTGATATTCACTTTCCTTTTTCTTTTTTAAATTCTTTCCTCACGTTTTTTTGAATCCCTTTCTCCTCACCTCCCAAGAACAGCCAAAGAACATTTCTTAATTTTTCTTTTAATTTTTTATTTTTGTTTTGTAATCTACTTTTCTCTCTTTCTCTGATAGCCGGAGCCGATCCCAAACACACTCAAAAGCAATGCAAATTTGGTCAAATTTGATTTAATTCATATTAATACAATTAAAATTATGAAATAATTATTGTGATTCACTTATTGACCCACTAATCCAAATAAAAAAAAAAAGAAAAATATTTTTTGTTAAATAAATTTTAAAAATATATACAAGCAGATCGTATGGCTAGATAAATTATTAATATATAATATATTCATAAAAAAGGGCTAAATAAAAGAAAATCACTGCTACAATTAAAAAAAGAAGTCACTCCATATACTATCGGAAGCCCCTAAACTTTTAAAAATTACAAGATTTACGTGTATAAATTTCATCATCTTCACTCATGCCCTTATGAAATTTATATTTTAGTCGTCAAAATCTTAAATGCTGCACACGGGCTCCTCTTGTTGCAGTTGCATCCCAATTTAAAACCAGTAAATCTGTACTCAACTCAACTAAACCCTTATCCACTTTAATTAGAACAAAAATATCGTCTTAAAATCAGTGATTTTACAAAAAGAAAAAAAAGAATTAAACCTTACCAAAAAATATATATATATTTATATAGGGTTGATACAATTTTTCATTTTTATTTTGTCCTTGATTTCATTATTTTTGGGTTTTGATAGTAGCCTACATGGGTCACATCACATACCATTCCTCGGTTCAGACCTCACCCAATGTCAAACTCCCACCCTTTTTTCTTAAAAAGTGGGTATGCAAATTGGGCAAGTGGCTTAGGCTGACCTTAAAAGCCTCGGGTTACACTTTAATCCATACTACTCTTAATGGAGAGGCGGCGGTGCACTTGCCCTTCATTTGGAATTAAGAAGTTGACATGAACTTGAATTGAATTCATAATCTCTTTATTTTCTCTGTATTTTTTTTTATCTTTCGGAAATTATTTTCTCTCTTTCAATATTTCATCCCTTTTAGATTTTTTTTTTTTAAATTTACTTGACCACCTATATTTAGATTGCCCAATAAATCTGACAAATCCGATTCTAATATTATTGAATCTAATTTAAAGATAGATTCTTTCGATACACATTTTTAATGATTTAGTTTAATTTAACTTTTTTGGTGATTAAGAGGGTTATGTTAGGAGGGTGGAAGTATTAAGGTTTGGAATATTGTTCGATTAAAATTTTTGGTACCACTCAATCAAATGGTGCTAGGTTTTATACTCATATATATATCACCATTATTTTGTTATCATATTAAAATCGACTAAATTTGATTTAGGTCAAATTATATTAAGAATAAAACTCTTCAAATATCTATTTTTTTCATACATATGATTTGAAATCAAAATTTTATTAAAATATATCACTATCCAACTACTAAACCAATTAAAAGTTATTAGTTTTTATGACATTGGTTATAACGAAGATGACTTTCTTTAACCTTTACGAAAGGTATCTCAATTTTATTTTGAAAAATAAAAATTAATTAAATGTAACCAAAAAAATAAAAAATAAGGTGGTTTAACATCATCTAACTCATAATATTATCAGTTAAAAGTGCATTTTAATTTGTTCGCAGGACAAAATATAAATATAATTTATTTATTTATATATTTAATAAATTTAGTTTAAATAGATTTTTTTAACTTATTAATGAATTAAATTTTATGTAAATTGGTGAACTAAAATGAATATAATTTTTAGTGGTCTGTTTTGGAGCTGTAGCGATTACGCACGACGCGGCTTAGTCAGCCATTTCCAGAAACGGGAGATGGAGGAACGCTGACGTGGAGAGTGGGTGGGCCATTCTCAGATATGGAAAACGGGATAAGAAATGCTGCTGACTCATCGCTCTGGTACACTAGCCCACGGCCCGCTAGAGCCTAACTGGATAAGCACCCTTAGTTTGAACCGTGGTTAAATAAATAGCACCGTCTCTTCCCCGGTAGAACCTACCTGTCTCAGCAAACACACTTGCACCGACTAACCTTTAGCTGGTGCAATCTGGCTCGAAATACATGTGGCCCGATATGTAACTCCCAAAGCGTTATCTTCTCACACGTAATACCCGCGCATCATAACTCTAACCGGGCTGGGTACCGACAATCGGCATACGAGTGTAAAATATTTATAAGATATTGATTCAAATAATAAATATGAATAGAGAATATAAAATTATAATTAAATAGATATAAAATAAATATGAATAATAAAATTAATTAAATTTTAAAAAATACAGGAGGTATAATTGTCTATCCTAAACATAACCTTGGTCCACCGTTGCGGACAAACCCTCCGTAGTCAAGTTATATATACAGTTGTGTGACTCCAGATGCAAGTGTTGTCTTACTCTGCGTGACTCTCAAATTGAAGCATTAATGATGTGCAATTTTTAATAATAGCGTTATTAACTCATTACTCAGGTCGGAACAGCTCCCATAGTTTTCAAAACGTCCTAATCCAAGTGTTATCTCACGTGCATATACATTAAACTCTTAAATTAAAACATTAATGTCCTACAATCTTTAATGATAGCCCCTCCCAACTCATTACCCTAGCCTGGACACGCACAAGATTTCTAAATTGAACCAGAATGGGACACTTTCGATTTGGGCAAAAAACAAAAGGAATGGTAATTGAAACCGAAATGATAGTTATGGATTTGGATCAAAATCATTGATTCTGATCCAATTCCAATCTCATGACTAGACAATGTGGATTTTGGTTTGGTTCGTGTTTTATTTTATTTTTTATTATTTCTGTATGAAATTTATGGTTCTTTAAGATTTTTTTCGCATTTTTGTTCTCAATCGGTTTCCATTTTAGAAACTTAAAAAATAAAATTGAATTTGTCATTCAGGAGTTCCGATTCCAAAGTTAAACCACAACCATTTTCATGATTTTGACTCGCTCCTGCTTGGCTCAGGAGTTACGATTCAGGAGTTTTTCTATTTTTTTTCCTCCCTTTATCTTGTTTGTTGCATCCTTTTGTGTTTAAGAGAGAGAGATTTTGCCTAGATTCAATAGAGTTTGGTCCGGTTCAAATCCAGAAATCTTAAGCAGCCCACGGTAACCCCTTTTTCAACCGTGGTTAAATATAAATCTCTCTCCCCCCGCTCCTTTATAGCAGCTCTACGCACCTCTCTCTCTCTCTCTCTCTCTAAATCGAAGCAAAGTAGAAGAGAAGCCGAAACCTAAACGTACCTGATCGGACAATGGTCGCAATTTGCAATCCTCCACAATTTCTCCGTCCATCTCCGCCTTTCCTCCGCCTCACAATTATCGTCAAATCGCCCTCTCCCGCTCCCTCCTCTGTCAAATTCTGTTCTCCGATTTTCTGCGTCGCCGGAGCAGGCTGTGAATCGGCGGACAAAACAAGGCCTTTCTCTTCCTCCCGTCTCTGCTCCTCTCCCTGCTGCAGCACTATCTCTCTCTACGAGGTCCTCGGCTTACCGATCGGCGCATCAATTCAAGAAATCAAGGCCGCTTATCGCAAACTCGCCAGAGTATTCCATCCCGACGTCGCCAGCAACGATTTGAAAGATTCCTCCGCCGACGAGTTCATGAAAATCCACGCTGCGTATTCGACTCTATCCGATCCCGAGAAACGAGCCGATTACGATCGGAAGCTATTCAGACGAATTCGTTCTTACTACTCAAGGTTTAGAGGAATTTCGTCTGGAGTTGGCAGCGGTTATACTAGCCGGAATTGGGAGACTGACCAGTGTTGGTAGTGAAAGATTTAGGGCTTGGAATTTCAAATTCTCAAAAATTTTGAGGAATCGAAGAAGTGTAAATTTGAAGGAAGAACTAGCTCGCCCTAATTGGAATCGGAATTCAGAAGCCGAATTTGCGACTGCGAAAACAAACAATCATCCATAGTAATGCTTTTTGCTACTTTCAAAATATTTTGTTTTATTTTGTTTTTAGAAAGTAGAATTTGTGTATAGTTTTTTTTTTTTTTTCCTGAGATCAATACCAATTTTCTTTTTATATTATAAATTATTTAAAATTTTACTAGACATCGGCAAATTATTTACTTTTTTGTTGATGAATTATGTAGCTTTTCATAGATTAAGATATTTATGTTAATTTGTTCATTTTTGTGATTTTTTTTTTTAATATCACGAGAGTCCACGTGAATGATAAATACTTAAAATCATTAATTATAAATTAATAAAAGTATCTTTTCGTTCAAACAAAATAATTTAAAAATATGACCAAATTTGACTTTTTTACATGATATCGTAAATTGGTCAAAATATTTTTAAAATAAAATAGAAACGGTTAAAACAAACTGAACGGAAGTGGATTGGTTTACGGGTCAATATTAATGAGCTGATATATATTAATAAAAACTGTCGGAGATTCTTACTGATTTTAGAGAAGAAGATCTTATGGGTATGAATTATTGCTATTTATTAATATTATTTATTTGATTTATTTAATATTATTGTTTGGCTAATTAAATTTAATGATTATTTAACATTATGGTTTTAAATCTGTGACTCCAAACGTTGGAAGTTATGGTATAAAGGATATGTTATGTCCCTTAGGATAGTTTAAAAAATAGAATTTTTATTTTTTTATTTTTTTTATTTGATCTTATTTAATTATATATTTTTGATATTAAAAAAGAATAACCCATAAAAATGGTAGATATTTGGGTGCTTTTAGAGGTTTTCATAGCACATGAAGGGGCAAGCTGTGGTTTTAAAAAAATATATTATTTCATATCTAATGGATAATTCATATGGAAGTGGATAAAGAAAAGGGTGGGTTTGCCCTTTGAACTCAAATGCGAGGAGGATACATGATTTGTCAAAAGCCAATAATATTAAAACTTTAAAACATCCCATCCACCAATCTCGATTATCTGAAAGAGAGAAGGCCATGTGCTTGGCCCATTGCCTCCGCCCCCCAACGCCACTCCTCTTGTTGGCTAAAACAATTTATTTATTTATATATTTATTTACTTATTTATTTATTCAATTCATGAATTTAATAGAAAATAAAAATAAGAGTATAGAAAGCCTGACTGATAGACTATCGGGATAAAAGGGCATTATATTGACAGAACTCCTATTTAAAGAGAGTTTGATAACAGTTTAGATTAAATTAAACGAAATATGATTTTAAATATTAATTAATTCAGATAAAAAAAGAATAAAATGAAAATAGAAGAATACCGAATGAAAGACGGGCGTTACTATTGTTAGAGCAATTTAATTTCTTTATTTTTCTTTTTTTTTTTTTCAATTGGAATGACTTAAACCAGATCGATGTGTGTCAAGTAAACTTTGGTGCTTTGTAATTAATTCTAACCACAACATAATTTGAGGACGACAATGAGCTCCTAATCCTTTGTTTGAGCATGGGGTTTTGTTGTCCTTCATATATTGGGCTAAATGAGGATCACAGGGCTTCACAACGGAGGATATTTAATTATGCAAGTGATATAATTTATTTTAGGTGTGACAGGGTCAATTAATGACCCTTTTTTATATTTTGTTAGCTAGTCCGCCCGCCACTGAGGTCGCAGACATGGTGCGGCGGTGGTGACGGCAGTGATGGCGGTGGTCCTTCCCAGTTGTTGCCATCAAGAATGTCAACGTCTTATCTCTCAAGATATCAACAATGAACTACAATTGATGTAGATCTTTTTCTTTGAGAAAGAACATGGGGTGCCGAGAAATTGATAAATCGGTTCTTCTTCGTGACTTGTCCAACCAAGTGAATTTTTTCTTTTCCCCATAAAGAGAGCAGTCATCATCGGTATCAATTGCATCTTTCAAGTATTATTTTTTTTTAAAAAAAAATCTTTATTTATAATGAAATATTTTATTTGAATCATATTATTATTATTATTATTATTATTATTATTATTATTATAAGGAGATACAATCAAATATGATCGAATTTGAGAAGAGAAAATATAAATGGAAAGACTCTATCACTTGAGTGGTCCCGAGAAATATTTGAATCATATTATTAATAAACCGATGATATTACTTCTGAGATTTTAAGAAACCATTGTGTTAGAATTTTTTTTTTTTTTTTTTTAAATCCTCTACACATGAGTTTTATAGGTCAAATATAGGTAGAAAAAAAAAGTATTTTTGGCTTCTATTTTTTTTTTCATTTTAATTATAAATTTTAAAAAATTTTATTTAGCCCCACAGAATTTTTTTTTTAAAATTTTATTTTTGATAATCTGGAGAGGATGACACTTGAAAGCATGTTCTCCTCCCTTCCCGGGGCCAAAAAAAAAAAAAACAAGTCAAAAGGAAAAATTGCATTATTGAAGAACAATTGGGAATGTCTCATTCAAGAAAGAAAAAATGTAGTTGGTGGAGAATGATTGTTGTATGGATCATGACGTTGGAGTCGGAGATAAAGAGGATAAGATGGGAGACATGCTTTAAGCCGACCATTAAGCGTTCGAACAAGATTAGTTAATGCATGTCATGTGCTCCCACATAACGATTGTAAGAAATCAAAATGGACGGAGTGGAGGCCAAGGCAAGACAACGAGAGAGAGAGAGAGAGAGAGAGGACTTGGACAATTTTTGGTGGAGCAAACCACATCATTAAAAAATGTTATGAAGTTGACTTTCTGACTTTAATTTTTTTTTTTACTGATCGGTATCTAAATTTTATCTGATTAAATCAGTTCAAGTATTTTAAGATTTATTGAGATGTTGTCTCTCTTAAATTCTTTTTTTTTATTTTTAAAATTTAAATTTAAAACCTCTAATTAAAAGAATAGAGCAACTGATCATTCAAACAAAAAGTGTTTTGTTGTAATTGCGACCTAATGTCCTTTCGTTAGCTATTCTCCTCTCCAATGGGCTAGATAACCAAATGGGCCCATCTCATTACCTAGTCTCCTCTCCAATGGGCCCATGTCTCTCTCTTTCTCTCTCTCTCAAAAATTTTTTTATCATAACTATCTTGTTCCATAAAAATAAAAAAGAAACATGACTTCTTCTACTCAATTATCATTAAAAATCTCATTTCACCTTAACTTTTTCAAATATTGCCTTATCATCGTTAATTTTGCATATATCAAGGTTGGCGTGAAACAAAAATTGGAATCGTTATCCTCGTAGAGTGAGGAGTGGGGTGGTGTTATTTTCATGGATGTCAATGTCGAGAACGAGATTCACGAGCTTCCCATTTCATCGAATCTGCATGATTGTTCATCTTGGCACACCAAAATGAGAATGGTGGGTGGGACTATACTCCATTAAAATAAAGATATGGTTGATGGTCTCTCAGGGATAGTTCAAGCGATATAACCTCTCTAGTTTCATCATTCTTTTTTCGATTCGATTCCGTTTGATTGCATGTCTAGTATCCAAAAAAAGATATCATTGATGTATTGAAGTGGGTGTGTGTCCAATTATACCCAAATTTTCACTTCAAATCTTCCTTTTTTTATTAATTTTTTTCTATGAAGACCAATTTATAAATAAATCAAGAAAAAATTACATTGCAATTTTATAATTTTTGAACTAGAAAACAAAAATTATCGTTTGAAGTCTTTTCTCTTTGGTTACATTTCCACCATTATTCATGTATGTCCTAAGAGATACCTAACAGATTGAAGGTGAAATGTGTCATTGACTCGTAGCACAAGGGCATAATAGTTAGAATTTGTTAATAAGTTTTTTTTTTTTTTTTTTTTTTTTTTTTATTTATTAGAAGGTAAAATTATTACATTAAAAGAATGCGCGGAATCTGTAACACAAGAAATATATTTATCTCACATTAGATTTTACTTAAAATCTCAATCCTAAATTGTAATAATTATACAAGAGCATGTTGTTGAGAGTAATTTAAATATCAAGGCACCTGCTGGTTAGCAAATGCTTATTTCCGAGATATCATCATTGCTTCTTCTCCAAGGAACAAGAATACTCAAATGATGAATCTGTTACTAAATTGGAACGTTTAACATGGTTAATTACCCTAACAGGTATTGTAAACAACGATAATAATTTTATGAGATCGATGTCCTATGAATTCGTTGATAAAATATTAAATTTAACTAAAATCTTGAATTTAAGATTTAAGAATGAAAAGATAAGGTTTATTCTTAAATTGGGTCTTACAATACTCGAAGCAGATTAATTGAGTAATCAAAATATTACTGATCAAATAAAAAAAAATAATTTACAAGGTAATTTTCATGAATTAATTGAGCTTTCATTTTTTTTTTTAATTTGTCAGATTCAAAATAAAATGTTTAGACTTTTAGTCTCAATTAGATCGAAACAAATATTCATTTCTCAATAAAGAAAAAACCATTACGTACACCAGAAAGCCGCCACAGTTTAGGCATTCCACTGAAATCGACATTAGAGGTCTACACAAACATATTCCTGTACAAACCTTGGTACTAAGGAAATGACCATGTTTTTTTTTTTAAAAAAAAAAATTATATTTCGAGTCATTTGGATGACTATTTGAGCCGATCTCTTAATCCAAATCTATTATATTTTTAGGACAAAAATTTGGTATCTATTATAAATTATTTTGTGGAAATCGTTGAGTCTCGATGAAATCTCTTTATGAAATAAATTTTAGGGTGCTTTCGACAATCAACTATTTTTTAAAATGTTATTAAGCAAAATAAAGGTATAATTTTTGACTCTTATATCTAAATAGTTTAAATACATTTTCAAAATATTATATTATCATTAATATTTTAATATATCTATAAAAGTACTCTTAAAATAGTTAAGCATGATAATTAGCGGTTTGGAGTTCTTTTAAAACTATTAATGTCATCGAAAAAATAATAATTTATTTTTTTATTATTGTTATTATTACAAATACTTAAAAACACTTTGATCGTATCGTATTGCGTTTTGGGAACCGGACAATTTTGCATATACGGTATAAATTCATCTTTATAAATTTGTTAAAATATTTTTCAAATTAAATAAAATAACACACTGAAAATGCCGAGTTGTTGTGATGGACTCTTGACATGGAAGCCATAAACGACTGGAGCCCGATTTAGCTTGCCAACCGGAGCAAGCGCAACACATGGGCCTGGACTGGAACACTTGCTTGTGCTCCGAAAATGAACCGGTCCAAAATGGGCTTAGATGTTGGGGCCCAATATTGAATTGGGAGAATCGTCGGGCTGGGCTTGAGTTTGTCTTGCTTTTGATTTTTTCTTTCCTTGATATATAGAGAATCTCGAATTCGAGACCTTTATAAGGAGGAGAGGGATGACGCCAATTTAGCTATAACTTATAACTAACCTTTTGGCCCAAATTTGAAGTATGACTTTAATTTATCATTTAAAACAAATAAAAAAACAAATCATTTATGAAATACTCCCAAAAAGGGGAAAAGGAAACTCATGACTAGCTGGTTATATTAACTTCAACCTAAGTGATCATTTCTCAAATATAATTAAGGAATTATATATATATAGCGATAATTTTTGCAATCATACGTTATTTGTGAACTAAATTTCGATTCATTTGACTTTTATTTATTTTATTGACTTATAATACTTTTTTAATTAAATTATATAAGTTTAATTATAAAATTTTACATATAAAGAGTAAAAGCTTTAAAATTAATTTTATATTAATAAGTTTTTATATCAAATTTGAAAAAGAGGGATATTTAACCAGATGTACAATCATCCAATAAAATCTCGTGGACTTTTGTGCAGTACAAAGGAGAGGCTGATAAGCTATCTATAACTTTTACGTACGACCACGTGGCTGATCAAAGATCACCGCAAGGGGGCTGTCCTTGAATTGAGGCCAATTAATGTCATCTCAGACCACCACGTGCCCTTGTTTTCCCCCCACCTTTTTTTTTTTTAAAAAAAAATCTATTGAAACGTAGAGTAGGATTATTCCGATCAGTAATTAATATATCCGATCCTTAAATTTTAATTTATTTTTATAAATTTATTTTTATAATTAAGAATTTTATTTTATGATTTTTAAACTTCTAAAAATATAATGAATTAGTGCTTTTATTATTAACAATAACAGCCTAATCGTTAAATAATGATATGACACTCTACGTGAATGTACAGAAACTGATATGTCGAGATCAAATCAATACCTTCAACACCTCATTCAGTCACGTTAATATTTTACTGATGTGACATTGTCACTTTGTTATTTTACTGATGTGACACTATCAATCAGCAAAAATAATTCAAAAAATTCTCTTTTCTCTGTCTTCTCTCTCTCAAAGAAAAAAAAAAAAAAAAAAAACCCTATCCTCAATAAAACTATTCTAAAAGACTAAAATGCCTTCGTCTCTCGCTGGATAGAGAGGTGGTCATGGTTGTGGTTGAAAAATCTCACGGATCTCTCTCTCTCTCTCCTCTAATTTCTTTTCTTTTGATTTTCTCCAATTGGATTTTCATAATTACCTTTTGTTTTCGATTTGCAGGATCTTTAGAGTTATTGGAGCCGACCCGCTTGCGAGATCGACGAGTGAAGAAGAATCGAGATCGGGATTGGGATCGAGATCGAGAGAGGTCATGAGTCGAAGCAAGCGACGATAGGGAGAAAGATTGATGCATAGCAATAAAGAAGACGATAGAGATAACAGTTGGGTTTGCTGGGTTTGAAAACAAAAATCCTAATTTAAAAACCCCTATTATTTACAAACTTTTCACCTTCTTCCGTTGCCTCTCATCCTCATCATACTTCTTCTTATTTTTCACAAACTCTTTACCAAAAATTAAGAGACTGGCCATTTCTTTGTACTTATCATTCCAAGTGGGTTGAGGTTGTTATTTGAAAACCGATTCATCATCGTGGGTTTGTGGTTTTCTCTGGTTAAAGTTGGGTTCCAAAAGTTCTTAAAGCTCTCATGTCTGTTCTACAACATCGCCAAAGGGAGAGAGAGTTGCAAAAAGCTCTCATGTCTCTTCTGGGTTTTGTGTTCATTTCTTTTTCTTTTTCCTTTTTAATTTTTTTCTCTTTCTTTTTTTTCTTGCCAATTTGCCTCCTATTAGGGTTCATATTGAAGACACTATTGTTAATAACAAATTAGGGGATCAGAAAATCGGGATTGAAAAGCAATTTTCCCAAATGGGAATTGGGGTTGTTTCAGTCTATTGGTTGGCTTTGTGTTATTCCAATTGTTGGGAATTGGTTTGGGAAAAGTAAAAGTGGGTTGATCATGGGGGCTTGGAATTCACATACTTCTGTTGGCAACATTGTTGGGTCAGTTTTAGGTTCTGCGGTTTTGAAATTTGGATGGGGTTGGTCTTTTGTGTTGCCTGGTTTGGGGATTATATTTGTTGGGGTTGTGAGGTTTGGGTTTTTGGTTGTGAGTACTAAGGATGTTAACAAAAAAAAAAAAAAAAACAATCAGAACCCGTTACTTCTTGCTCGCTCTTGTTGGAAGCTGAGCGCTCAGAACAAAGAGACAAATATTGAGATTGAAGAAGTGAGAAAGAAAGAAAGAAAAAAAAAACAGAGATGCTGAAAACAGTTTGAGGAGAAGTTTTTGGTGATTATGGCTGGTGAAAATTGTCTACTTTTTTGGCTACACCCATATTTCCAAAAGTTTTTGCTTGCTCCTGCCTTAGTAATATTGATGGGAAGAGAGAGGATGAGGAAACACAAAATGTTAAGAAAGATGAGAGAGCACTAAAGAATAGAGTGCCATTGATATTCTGGGTATCAATCATGAAGTCAATGAGGAAGCACCTACAACAACATTGAGTACTAGTTCAAGCACAGAAAATAGGGAGATCCTAGATCAAGCTAATTAAAGATTTTGTTCATCTGAAAAGGTTTCTGGAGAGATCTTCTGTCTCCCTTCAATTTTTAGTGCTTCTTTTCTCTTTTTTCTTTTTCTTTTTCAAAATTTGAGAATGTAAATTTTGATGTTTAATTCAAAATGGCTACTTGCAATTTATGTTTTAATTTGGAAACCTAGAGAAAACCATAAGCGACTGCGGGATAAATGCCTGACCAATGATTGATGAAATTCCAGAAAGAAGATCCGTCGCATACTGCATTGAAGTCCGACGGAATGCAACCGCAAGAGAGAAGAGAGAGAGAAACAGGAGGTTTTTTTTTGCTAAGAGCAACTTGATTGGAGTTAGAAGCTACAGTTCTGTGAAGTCTGGAATGGGAAATGTTCTTGGATTTGAAGATAAGAATGATAAGTACTATTTTTTTTACATAGCTTTTGAAATTATTCTAAAATAATCATGTTAAATTAGTAAAACTTGGAGAGAAGACCACCGACTATGACTCATTCCCCCTTTTGAATATGCTTATTGTTAGAGATGGATGATGGATTTGTAGATATCGATTTTTTATAGACTTGAATAATTGTCGTCAGAATGGAAGAAATACCTGTAGAAATCATCGGAAGGTAATTCGGTAGAAAGATTCCGACACTTAAACCAGAAAGAACTGTTTTCGAATGAAAGAAAAAACAGACTGAGAATTCAAGGGAGTGGTTTCATGTAATTAGAGTGCTCAATGTGTGAGGTAAAGAGAGCGTATCTGGCTTGGTGGATTTTAAAATGTCTTATACCTGTGAGAGTTGTGTACCGTCGGGGTGTTTTAACCCTACTTTTCTTATTAAACAGATCCTAAAATCTCGATAGTTCAATATTTCGAATTGATCATGATTTTCATCTTTTGGGAAACTTTCGTTTTCTAGTGGGATCTTTTTCTCAACTAAAATATCCCAAAAATATTACTTTTAAATAGGAAATCAAGACTGTTATGACATTTTGACATTCTCTTGGAATCGTTATAACTGTTGACTATCGATCGGTCGTTCGAATGATGAAGGGTCTTCAGAGTTTGTTCGCTTGATGAACCGACGACTGAATATCCGATCGAGATGGTTACCTTTACTTGATGAATCTTATTCGGTTGGTAGGACGATTAAAACCCTATCGATCGGAAGAATCGGGCGACCAAGGCCTGTCGTTCGGAAGATTTAGATAATTTTGACCCTTTTTGTAGATAATCATAGAGAATATTAAACATTGATCGATAACTATTTCTTTGTGGATCTTATGTATAAGTTTTATTGATGTTAACCTTTTTAAATTGGGAGTGGAATTATGTCCCGTCACCCGAAATTTAATACTTATGTCCATAGGAGTGTGACTGTCTCCCATTTGCATGTCATTTCATCAAATGATGAATTTTGTGTCTCATTTTTCATGCGGGTAAGCTTCTTCGAAATACCCTGGAATGGTACTTTTGGGACCCACTCCTGCTATACCCATGTAAGTTTCTCTCTCTCTCCCCCCCCCCCTCCCCTTGATGTAACCAAGCGTGAAGCAACATGGGGTGCCGGGAGAAAAGGCAAAAATTAAGGACATTTTGTATGAGATTTTTTAATTAAATTTAAATTTTAAAATTTAAGGATAAAATATTATTTTAGAAGGGTGGTTTTTTTAAAATTAAATTTAATAAAATTTAAATTAGATTAATTAAAATATAATTTAAAAATATTTATGAAAAAAAATATGACGATCATATTGTTGTCCTTTATCCATGAAATGGAAAATATCTATTTGATTCTTTTGGTGGGGTGCTTTTTTTATTTTTTATTTTTTTGTTTTCAATTCCCATAATACAAATACAAATGATGAGACTCTATTTCTTCCTTTTTCTTTGTCTCAACTTGCATTTTTGGTTTAAAAAGAATCATTTAGGATCTAGGAACCCTCTCTTTTTTGTATCTGGCATTGGGCTTTCGATCTACATAGTCATAGCTTAATTATCTCCCATTCCAAGCTCCCTTCACACTCACTCCTATCGTTAATCTACATTTGTTTCCCAAATAGAAAAAACACACTGGAAATATTCTTTTCATCTTCAATGAGAAAATTATATTTTACTCAAAATTCTAATTATGAAGTCATGAATAAAAATATTTTATGTTTTAAAATTATCTTTAAATAATTTATCATAAAATCAGTGTCAAATCAAATGGTCAAACCATTTTAAGCAAAATAACCGTAGAAACTAATACTAGAGGCAAACTTTCATATAATGGTAGAATTGTTCTTTGGTAATCTTGAAATAACGGATTCAAGACGTGAAAATAATCTTTTTATAAAATATAAGAGAAAGATTCGTATATATACGTCTACTTTTTTTTTATCCCATACTAAATAGAGGAATATTTTGTATATCGAGTGATGAAACTATACAAATCTGAACAGGTAAATATCCACTAAGCCAAAATAGTTTAGAAACTAATTTAAAATATAGATCAATTTTGTTTTTAACCCAAAGATTAGAATTTTTGCTTTGAAAAATTTTTTATAGGGCCTTGTTAGCACCTCGTAGTGAAACTATTTCAAAGTCAATGGGCCCTGTCGATGGGATTGTCTCACAGTAATGGGAAAATTAATACCCATGCTATGATTCTGTGTAGTAGCAATTGAGGCGGAGTTTGGATCTACCCTTCAATGATCTTTTCTCCCATAGATATATTGTATTTAATACAAAAATTTATTATTATAATTATTAGAAAAAAAATTAACTTTTATTTAAAAGTTAAAATTAACGGCCTTTTATATTTATATAATACATTCGAAAGGCCAAATTAATCGATCTGAAACTCAATATTCACTCTTCACAGATTACTAATAGGCCGATAAATGAATTTGAACTAATTAGGAAAGTTTTTATTTTCTAAAAAATTAATGTTGTGTATTATTATTTAGTATATGAACTTTATAACTTTAATTTTAATTCACCTCTCCTCTATGATTATAAACACACATATATTTCGCGGCAATATAAATTTCTACTTTTGCAGGCATCAACCACCAGCAAATAAATCTTCTTTCACAACTTCCCAAAATCTTTACCACCAGCACCCGAAAAATAATGTCTCCCTTTTTTGGTATAACATAGTTGATATTTAAAATTATATTTCGATTAATTCGATTCAAGCGTTGTAAGATCAAATTTAAGAAGAACTCATTTTCAAGCTTCAAAATATGAGATTTTGTTACGTAACCTAATATCTCATTTCACTAAATCAACTGTGAATCGGAGTTAATGTTTCTCTCTTTTTTTTAGTGTCGGATCTGATCTACCGTCGAGTATTCAAAGTTTTGACACGGTTAATTTCAGTCGAGTTACTGTCGGATCTGATATAGAGAGAGTTCTTCCAACATTATTTTTGTTACTATCAAGACTTAAATCTTGATTCTTAACGTGGGAAGTTAGCATCCTCCCTATCAGACCAACGAAGCAATTGTCTCTCTCTTTGGCATAACATTTTTGGATTTTACATATCTATGGCTCTGTTGTGACATGAGACGGTGCCAATTTTACCAGTGAATGCTGGCCCCGGTCATATATGGTGCCAGAAAATTGGAAAGAGAGCCCATGCATGGGCATGCATGCACACTGTACGAATTCTCCAGGTCCTCAAACTCAAACTCAAACCGGGCATTTTTGTTCTTCGTTGTAAAAGGAATCTCTTATCATAGAACTTAAATGTGGACAATGTATCTTCATTGTTCACGTGAACTTAAATGGACAATGTATCTTCATTGTTCACGTGAACTTAAAATGGACAATGTATCTTCATTGTTCACGTGAAATTTTGCTCTTAGATGCTCACTCGTAAAGGAACATGCAGACCCTGTTAGGAATGGAGGATCTTCGAAATGAAATTTTGAAAGGGCTTGCACGTGAAGTGATCACTATCCTTAAGGAAATTATGCCCCCACTATATTGCTGTCTGAGTTGATGGCAAATTTCTTCAAGATATGCAAGTCGAAATAAAAATTTGAGATAACAAAATCTCAAATTTCTCCCAAAAACGAAATAGAGAGTTTCAAAAAAACAAAGTCTTATTGTATTGTCAATAAAAGAAAATTCTAAGTGTTGTTTCTCAATGGTAGGAGGGAGTATTTATAGAAAATGAAGGATTTTAATTATGAGATATCTCTTCATTTAAATAGCACAACGAATATGTCCTTTTGATTTTAAAAATCATTAACATATTCAAAATACATCACTTCATTGTAGGGAAATTACATTTTAATTAAAAAACACTTATTTATTTAATTTTCAAAATGTGTCTTTTGAATAAAAAAATATATAACCGAAGTGTCCAAATCACTTCATCTCAATGTCCAAGATGCCCTATCTTTGACCCTTAAATATTTAAATATTTAATATTATTATTATTTTAGAATCATTTCATGAAAATCATATTTTCCCTCCAATATATCATTTTAACCAAATTTAAATGGTTTTAAATTTGATACATTATAAACCCATCAAATTTTTTTAACTTTTCAATGTATGACAAATGTCCACACCATATTACAAACTATATCTAACAGACCCTTAGTCCGTTTTTGGTTGCAATCCCTTTATGGATTCTCGTCACCATACATTCAGATCAAGGAGGGTCCTGAACAACGTTTGATACTGCGTACAGATAACTGCTACAAAAGACAGAAACCTATGCATCCTTTTTTCTTAAAATTTCAGAGAGAGCAGCTGTTCCCTGCCACCCCATCCCCTTACCTCCGAGACTATCCTTATAATCATTGCATCGGATAAATACATAGGATAACTATTTGTTTTGTGATTTAAGATCAGTTATTTTAAATATGATACTGAAGTTTAAAAATAAATTCAGTAACGTTACTGATGGGTATCAATATTCATAGGAAATATTATTTTGATGGCCAAGGTTTAAATGTAATTTTAAAAAATTTTGAAACCCTTTTTCTTGGGGAGAGGAGGTTCTTTTGTTCTTGTTGGGCTTGTTGTTATGTGTTTTTTGATTAATGCCTAATTGGTTCAATAATTGATCATTGATTCTCTTTAAATAAAATTTTAGATTTAAATCTTATATACGAAAAAAAATAAATTTCAGAAAAGCTTTTTCCTTAAGAGCTTTATTCAGTTTCAATCGAATTTAATTGAGTTTAGTGTAATTTTAGATATGAATTTTGTATAAATTACAGAGCTCATGACTTGATGCACGATGACTTGATGCACGCATAACATTTTTCCAAGAAAAGTAAAGATGATTTTTGTAATTTTAAAAATTGTGCATATTCTATTTAAAAACATTTTTTAAGCAAAGACTTGGCTGAAAAGAGTATTTTCCTGTTAGAAATAGATTGAGCTAGCTAAAACCCTATGAACGCCATGCCTGTCAATGAGCCTGGTTTGTGTAGACTCATTCAGCGTGATTGGCTCTTGCAGCATACTTATCATCTAGCTTTAGATGCATCCTCTGCCTATACCGCTTGTAGGTTCTATGAGATGGCCAATGGCATCATGCATCCCAGCTTTTTGCCTCCGCTGGAGAGAGAGAGAGCGAGAGAGTTTTAATGGGTTAGTTATCCTTTATTTTAAAAAAAATGAATTATTTAAAAATTTTAACAATTTAGCCTATGTATTTTCTTCTATTACACATTGACCACGAAAAATATAGGATTAAAATAAATAAATAAGACCCGGGGTATTATTGTCACGTTTAAAAATTTAGTCATATATATATATATACACACACAGACGGTGTGTGTGTTGGAAGTCCTCAAAACGACAGTCCAGTAATAACAGATCCCTCTCTTAATTTCATGATTCGAAATTTAATTTCTGTTATAATAAAAAATATATATATATATATATATTTATTTATATATGCTGAAAAATAAGTGAGATTACATTTTCATCATTGGATAATAAGTGATATTGAATTTTAACATATGGTGTGACAAATTAATAAATAAGAAAATGGAATTATTTATTTATTTATATTTGTGACAAATGTGAAGATTATATTTTATATAAAAATTCATTCTTTTTTGTTTTTTGTTGTCTCGATTTTGGGAAGAGGGAAACTACCTGGAAAGATCATTCTGGTCTTGTTAATTCTAGGGATCCCCAAAAATAACCCAACCCATGTCTATTATCTGTAGAAAAGCTCTCCCCGCCCTATGAAAATAAGGGATGGTCCCCCAAAAAAATCATTTCAGTTGCTTTATGATATTACAAGAGAATGCATAATGACTTACAAAATTTTCATATTTTTGTCAGCATTGCATTGGATGGATGAAATTCTGTCCTTGATTTTTCCATAAAAAGGAAAGGAAAATCCTTGTCCCGTGAAGCTATGAAACACATGTTGTTCTTGCTTTAATATCATTACCATGTTGATTCACTTACTTGTAAAGTAAGACAATGAAATTCAACAAGCTCTCCTAAATACGAGAGAGAGAGAGATTTCCACCGACGAAAATTTAGTTTTGTAGACAAAGGTATTAGATCTCTTAACTAAATCTCGAGTCTAAAATTTATGAATGAAAAAGTAATAGAGATCTCTTTAAATTGAGTCTGATAATACTTGAATCAGATTAATCAAAACATGATTTTAGATATAAGTTGATTATAAAAAAAAAATATTTGGACAAAATCATGGGTCAAAAACTTATAAGAGAATTTTAAATGGTGATTCCTCTCATTATATTTTTAATTTTTTTTTGTAAGTTAAAAAATTAACAGTTTATCATTATTCAAATTTTAAAAATTTTATTTATTTATTTTTAATAAATATCGACCATTATGTAGATTCTTTTTTAATTTAATCTTTAACTTCCGTATTACTCTTTTACTGTCTGATCAGCCATAGCAGTTCGGTCTTTCCTAATATCTCCATAAAATGGACTCTCGGAAAAATACAACCATGCACTATCAAACCCTCATAATATGATTTAAATTGGCCATTGGATTCTTTTCCTCACTCTACGTCTACAACAAGTTCCCAAACTCAAGTCCTATTAATCAAGATGCAAATCACTTCTCATGTGGAAAGTATGCTGCACAATTTTATAGGCTTTTGAACAAATTCTACTTTTTTAAAAAAATTTACCTACTTGACTCCAAAGCCCCCAAAAAAGAGAAGAAAGAGGGATGAAAGTCGGTTTAGTAGTATGGAGTGTTATATTTTTAATCAACTCTCGATTTTGAAAGTCGGGAATAGAAAAAATTACGTTAAAAAAGTCACTTTTTAAATAGAGCTTTCATAAACCTTCAAATCAGATTAATCAGGGTATAGTTTCGTATATAGGTGGTGAGAGGAAAGAAACGGAAAGAAAAAAAAAAAAAAAAGAGGGACGTCCAACTATTTGGATGGGAAAACATCACTGGGTAAGATGAGAATGGTAGCGTGGGAAAGGGGTCAGCCGCTCAGCCTCATTCTTTGTCTTGAGTATTGTAATGATCCAAGAAAGGGATGGTTGCAGGCCTGCCCCATGGCAAGGGGACTATTGGAGTCTTGCAGCTTGGTCAAAGAATCAAGCTTTGAAAGTCCACTCCCCTATTAACCAATTTCCATACCCATTGTATCGACAGAATTTTCTATAATTTTTAATTAAATTATTAATTAATTTAATATTTTATTTCTTGAAAATTACTGATTAGAACAGAGATGCTAAAGTAATAAAATTTCTCCTCTCCTAAAAGGTAGAAGTTCAAACAAAATTTCAGAATGATCATTTTGAACAACCCCATCCCTACCCGGAGTCCTTGCAAAGGAGGTGTGCCTAGTCATCAGAATAACGAAGAAATGTCTCTCTCTCTCTTCATCATGAAAGGGAAAAACAAAGAATTTCTCTCTCTTTTTAAGCATGACAATTCCATGGCCATCCACCTCCCCAAATAAGCGCTTTCATTACATTAAACTCACAAATTACTACCTTCGAAATTTAGTTGTATGACTTAAACCAGGTCCACCCTAAAGGAATGTCAATGGTCTGCATTGGAAGAGTCTAAGTCTTGGTTTTTCCATTATTATATATACATATACATATATATATATATATGGTTTAGAGAGAGAGAGAGAGAGAGAGAGAGAAATCCTGCTTGCTCGAATTAAAGGGTTAGATGGAATAAACGATGTTTGATAAACAAAAATTTATCAATATTAACGTTTTTTCCATTTCTAAAATATTTTTTATTTTTGAAACGTTTTAATACGTTAAATTAATTAATATTTATATAAAAATTCTTATATTTTTTATATTTACACTTTTAAATATTTAATAAATTATTTATTTATTTGTAATTTTTATTTTTATATGATCATTTTACATTTTTATCATAAAATATGATTATTCTATTATTTTTATAAAATAATTGATATTTATATAAAATTTTTTATTTTTTATATTTATATATTAGTTTACATTTTCATTTTTTATATTTTTATAAAATATTAAATTTTTGTGTCATTTTATATTCATTTTCTTCTTTTTTTTCCCTCTTTCTTGCAACCTAAAATACAATTGGCCGAACAAATGACAACAATGGGAGCCCCGCAAATCAAATGAGGGAAACCTTTTTGAAACAAAAATAAAGATGAGAGAGAGAGAGAATGAAGAGAGAAAATCTCTGAACCGTGCCAGACGGGACCAAATCTAAATCATATATATATATATATATAAAGTATACATCGTAATTAGCCATATCACAAAATTAAGCAATTAGTCGTGGGAATCTAAATCATATACAACAATAATTAGAATCTTAATTTTAATAATTGTGATCGATTTTAGAATCAACGTATATGTATACAATATTTTCCTTACATTTTTGTAAAAAATTATTTCTACGTCTCGAATCCGTGATCTCAAAATTATCAAAAGAACAACTCAACTATTATACTAAAATTTATCTAAAAAATTAATTTTTTATTAAAATAATAAATACTAAATTACCTTATCTATCTTAAATCTCTCTCTCTCTCCCCCCACATCAAGCGGCATTTTTTGACATCTCAAGAAAATGGGGAGACGCATAAACTTAGCCTGTGCTGCATTGCAGACACCAGAGCAAAAAGTGCTCGGAAGGCTGTCGTACTGCACCTTATTTCCCGCATGGAATCTAAATCATATATATATATATATATATATATATATATATATATATATATATAATTCATTAGAATACCTAATTTGGCCTCATAAGTCTCCTAGTCCAGACAAATTCTCCATCCATTCTTTTCTAATAATTATTAAGATGTTAAAGTTCTTGGTGCTTTCTTTTTTTGTTTTATTGTTCTTTTTTAAAAAATAAAAAAATAAAAAAATAAGAACTCAAACATCTTTTGAATCCTTTGATAGCAACCGATTAGGTTTGATTTTGGTTATTTTGGGTTGTAACCACGCCATTACTTAGTTAATATGATAATTGTTTTATAACTCGACAGTAACCTCTCACATATTTAAAAAATAAGTATTATTATTGTGAAAGAAGTAATTTTGATTGATTTGATATTTTCTATATATGAGTAATTCTATTGAAAAAAATATAATATATTGTTGACGAAAGAGTGATTAAGTTCACAAAAAAATCATACATAACTTTGCTCAAGGATAAATTTAATCTCTAATGAATTTAATAAAAACTTTGTATGGTTATGAACACGAAAATCTGTATAATTTATTTTAGTTTAAATTTTTTTAAAGAATTAAAATATTTATGATTTTGATTTAATGTTGAACTGTGAAATAATTACGGATTTTGATTTTGGTTGCAGGTCTAATCGGCCACGTGGTGATGTCTATTGAAGGGATAGATGCGAGGACGCCAACTCAGTGGAATTGGTAGCTGGACATGTGAGGTCCTATTTCTCTGTACACAACTTCAATTACTGTATTCTTTAATTGCTGTTCTACGAATAAGGAAGAAAAAAACAAAAAAAAAAAAAAAGAAAAAATTAATTGCAGCCCTAAAAAATATAGAGAAAAATGAAAAACGCATATGGGTAATTGGGGGTCTGATGGCAGTAATTGTGGGAGCCCAGTAAGGTAGGTAAGGGCAGTGAAGCTGAAAAAAAATACCATAAAAGAAAGAGAGCATACCAACTGAAGGCTAAACGCGTTTGACCTAGTAAAACAGAAAGCAAAGTCCTGGACAACAGTAAGACCAAACCAATTCCATTCTCTCTCTCTCTCTCTCTACTTTGCCCACAAAACAATTCTCCATTTTTTCAACTTTAAATTAAATCCTCCCCCCACATCACCCCTCCGACGTTCCCACAACTCTCTTCGTTGCCAGCTAATTTTTCAACCAACGCCGTTTAGCTCCCCCCCCTTCTCTCTCTCTCTCTCTCTCTCTTATGAGTTTACCCGTTTGATCTATGATCCAGGCAACAGAGGAGAGGATTTGAGTGTTGCGTATTAGTTATGGCAGACATAGTTAAGCAGATCTTAGCAAAGCCAATCCAATTAGCAGACCAAGTGGTGAAGGCAGCTGATGAAGCAAGTCCAAATTTCAGGCAAGAATGTCAAGAACTCAAATCCAAGACAGAGAAACTAGCCACTCTCCTCCGCCAAGCGGCACGCGCCAGTTCTGACCTCTACGAGCGCCCCACACGCCGAATCATCGATGACACCGAGCAAGTGCTCGAGAAGGCTCTCTCTCTGGTCCTCAAGTGTCGTGCTCACAGCCTCATCAAGCGTGTCTTCACCATCATCCCTGCTGCTGCCTTCCGCAAAATGTCCTCCCAGATTGAGAATTCCATTGGTGATGTCTCATGGCTTCTTCAGGTCTCTACGCCGGCCTCTGAGCGCGATGATGAGTACCTTGGCCTGCCTCCTATAGCTGCTAATGAGCCTATCTTGTGCGTGATCTGGGAACAGATCGCAATTCTTTACACCGGGTCTCTGGAGGATCGAGCAGATGCTGCAGCATCGCTTGTTTCTCTAGCTCAGGACAATGATAGGTATGGGAAGTTGATCATAGAGGAAGGTGGGATTGGGCCCTTGTTGAAATTGATCAAGGAAGGTCAATTGGAGGGTCAGGAGAATGCAGCTAAGGCAATTGGTCTTCTTGCGAAAGACCCGGAAAGTGTCGAACACATGGTGCAAGCTAATGTTTGCTCAGTGTTTGCGAAAGTCCTCAAAGAAGGTCAAATGAAGGCACAGGCTATGGTGGCTTGGGCTGTGTCTGAGCTCGCGGGGAATTACCCCAAATGCCAAGATCTTTTTGCTCAGAACAATATTATCAGACTTCTGGTCAGTCATCTTGCTTTTGAAACCATTCAAGAGCATAGCAAATATGCCATTGCCACCAACAAAGCCACATCAATCCATGCCGTTGTAATGGCGACCACAGCCAATTCAAACGCCGACAATGGCAACATTGGCAACACCTATGAAGAGGACCAGAACAATAAACAAATTCCTCATCCATCGAGAAATCAACCCCTAATTCAGTTGCACAATGTGGTTACGAGTACAATGGCTGCCAAGTCCCTGTCCAAACCACCAGAACAGCCTGGCAATGTCACAAACAACACCAACCATGTTAGGTCCAAGAGCCAAGGTAATGTAAAAACAGTACATCAAACCAGCCATCCCCACCACCATCAAAATCTTTCCCTCTCCGGGATTTGCATAAAAGCGCGGGAATCAGAAGACCCGGAGACAAAAGCAAAAATGAAGGCAATGGCAGCAAGAGCCCTATGGAAGCTAGCCAAGGGAAACTCAGCCATTTGCCGCAGTATCACTGAGTCGAGAGCTCTTTTGTGCTTTGCAGTCCTATTAGAGAAAGGGCCTCCGGACGTTCAATACAATTCTGCCATGGCATTGATGGAGATTACTGTAGTGGCTGAGCAGGATACTGATTTGAGAAGGTCTGCATTCAAGCCCAATTCCCCTGCTTGCAAGGCGGTCGTTGATCAACTACTTAAGGTCATCGAAAAGGCAGATTCAGAACTCCTCATACCCTGTATTAAGGCAATTGGGAATTTAGCAAGGATGTTTAGATCAACAGAAACTAGGATGATAGGGCCATTGGTCAAATTACTTGATGAGAGAGAAAGCGAGATATCAGAGGAGGCTTCAATAGCACTCACAAAGTTTGCCTGCACGGGCAACTATCTCCATATGGATCACTCGAAGGCTATAATAAATGCTGGTGGAGCAAAACACCTAATCCAGCTTGTATATTTTGGAGAACATGCTGTTCAAATTTCTGCATTGACTCTCCTATGCTACATTGCAATGCATTGGCCTGACAGTGAGGAACTTGCAAAGGCTGAGGTCCTCACAGTGCTTGAATGGGCATCCAAGCAAGCATCCATGATTCAAGAAGAATCGGTAGAGACATTGATACAAGAGGCAAAAGGTAAACTGGAGCTCTATCAATCTAGAGGATCAAGAGGATTTCACTAAATCCATTTTAAGTCATAATTTATTTGTTGTTCAAAGGGATTCTCCCTGATCTCTCTTATTATTATTGAATATTTATTATAAATATTATTCTTCTTTTTCTCCTTGAGTGTATATACAGCTAGCAGTTTAACTGTAATTGTTTAGAGGGTCTATGGGAAATACTACTGTCTTTTTTTGTACTTTTCTTCTTTGTTTTGCTTATAGACACAGCCATTTGGCATTTTAAGCTGCAAAATATATTTAATACCAAAAATGAGGTTTGTCAGCTTTTCTATTTTTTCTTTTTTGATGTTTCGATGGATTTTTCCTTTTCCTTTCTTTGCTTTAATCAAAGATAAGCAAGAAGTTTTCTGCTTGGAATTGGGTTTAATCTTCCTAAAAGAAGCCAGATTTTATAAGATTGGTAGGTTGAGGATAGGTTGGGAAGTTACTGGAACAGACAACAGAGAGATGGGGAATAAGGATGTTTAGTGCTGTCCTGGTAACATGAATGAGAGAAAAGATCCTTCTTATGATGTGAACTCAATGGGTATAAAAATTTTAGCACTCACGAACAAAAAATATAGTTTAAAAATTTTCCTAACGAATGATTTGAATCGATGAAATTAAAGATCTTAACCCTTACCCTAAATGGGGAAAAACTTAAGGTATATGATCTTAAACCCATTTTTCACTAGAACAAAAACTTTGGTATAAAGATGGAATGAATGATGTCACAATTTAGGTGGTTCGAAACTTAGATTGATAAGTCAAAGAACTAAACAACACTTCTATTTTGAATAAGTTCAGAAACTCTCAAAAGAACAAAACTTGTATTAAGAAACCTCACAATTTTATTAATTCTCTCAAAATTGAATTTTACATAATGTGTACTGACCTATTTATAGGCAAAAGGTGAAAACTAAATTGGCAACTAAAATTTAGTAACTCCCTAAATAATCAAAAATTAGGAAACTAAAATATAAATTACAAAGAAAAATTAGAAAACTAAATAAACCAAACTATTTTGACCAAGTATTACTGTTATTTTTCTTTATTTTCGTCCTCCCTTGTTTTTGGGTAGTTTTGGACCCTTTACTCTTCTAATTGGGTTTGTATAAGCATAATTAAGACCCCTTTTGGTTTTTTATTCATTTGGGCTCCAATTTCTTGTTGTAAAACTTTCTGAATTAAATTATTCAGTACTTTTTTGAATCTTTTAACTCGAGCCTTTGTTACTGGCCTAATTGAAACTTGAGTTGGATCTTGTGAATTCCTTACAATCTTGATGATCTTATCATTCCCCTTCTATTGAGAAGGATTTGTCCTTAAATCGTCACCTACATCAAAAGGACTCAAGTTAGTAATATTGAAAATAACACTAATATTATACTCACCTGGTAAATCAAGTCTGTAAACATTGTCGTTGATCCGTTCTAACACTTGAAAAGGGTCATCTCCTCGGGGCAACAACTTAGAACGTCTTTGTGCCAGAATTCTTTCTTTTCGCGTATGTAACCAAACCCAATCATCGGGTTCAAAAATCAGCTTGTGACGTCCCTTGTTAGCTTGTTTGATATATTGCTCAATCCTCTTCTCTATGTTGAATCGTATCTTCTCATGAAGTTGCTTCACAAATTTTATCTTCTTCTTACCATCTAAATTCACTTGTTCAGAAATAGGTAAAGGTAATAAATCCAAAAGAGTTAAAAGATTAAAACCATTAACAATTTCAAATGGTGAGAACTTGGTAGCAGAGTGAACAGTACGATTATATGCAAATTCAACATGTGGTAAACATTATTCCCAAGTTTTAATATTTTTACTAATAACAGCCTTCAATAAAGTAGATAAAATCCTGTTGACTACTTTTGTTTGACCATCAGTTTGAGAATGACAAGTTGTTGAAAATAAAAGTTTCGTTCCTAACTTTCCCTATAATGTCTTTCAAAAGTAACTCAAGAACTTAGTATCCCGATCTGAAATGATTGTTCTAGGCATCCAATGTAACCTTACAATCTCCCTAAAGAATAAATCCGCAATATGAGAAATATCATCAGACTTATGACAAGGAATAAAATGAGTCATCTTAGAAAACCAATCTACAATAACAAAGATCGAATCCTATCCATATCTACTCTTAGGTAAACCCAAAACAAAATCCATCGAAATGTCAATCCAATGTGAGCTAGGAATAGGTAGGGGTGTGTAAAGACCATTAGGTTGAACTCTAGATTTAGCTTACCTACAGGTAATACATCTACCATAAAATCTCTCAACATCTCGTTTCACGTGTGACCAATAAAAGTGTTCCTGTAAAATAGCCAAGGTTTTGACGACTCCAAAATATCTCATTAACTCTCTACTATGAGATTCCCGAACTAACAAATCTCTCAATAAAAAATTTGGCACGCATAACTTATTTTCTCTATACAAAAAGTTCTCACGCCTATAGAATATACCATTTGCAGATTTTTCACAAGTACTATAAATTTCTTCAAAATCATGATCATCATGATAAAATTCCTTAATATACTCAAAATCAAGAAATTTAGCATCAAGAGTAGAAATTAAGGCATATCTGCGTGAAAATGCATCCGCGATCACATTCTCCTTATCTTGTTTATATCGAATAACATATGGAAAAGTTTCGATAAATTCCATCCATCGAGCATGTCTCTTATTCAACTTATGTTGACTTTTCAAATGTTTCAAGAATTCATGATCCGTACGAATCACAAATTCTTTCGGTTACAAATAGTGTTGCCATATCTCTAAAACTCGAACAAAAGCGTATAATTCTTTGTCATAGATAGGATAGTTAAGTGCAGCCTCGCTTAACTTCTCGCTAAAATACGCATGTGGTCTTTCATCATGTATAAGAACAGCGCCTATACCTACACCAGAAGTATCACATTCAATTTCAAACATTTTAGAAAAATTAGGTAAAGCAAGTAAAGGAGCGTGAATAACTTATGTTTAATAAGTTGAAACACCTTCTCTTGTTTTTCACCCCATTGGAATGTAACGATCTTCTTGATAACTTGAGTAAGCAGTGCAGCGATGGTGCTAAAATATTTCATAACCTCCTGTAAAACCTAGCAAGCCCATAAAAACTTCTAACATCACCTATACTTGAGGGGGTCAGCCAATTTTGGATGGCTTCGATCTTTTCTTCGTCAACCTCAATACCTTTAGTACTCACAATAAAACCTAGAAAAACAAACTTATCGATGCAGAAAGTACACTTTTTGAGGTTAGCATATAACTTTTCCTTTCTAAGTTCATCCAAAACGAAATGTAAATGTGAAACATGATCATGCAAGTTTTTACTATAAACCAAAATATCATCAAAATAAACAACTACGAATTTACTAATGAAAACACGTAAAACATGATTCATTAAGCGCATGAATGTACTAGGAGCATTGGTTAATGCAAAAGGCATAACTAACCACTCATACAATCCATATTTAGTTTTAAATGCTGTTTTCCATTCATCTCCTTCTTTTATTCGTATTTGATGATATCCACTCTTAAGATCAATCTTAGAAAATATACAGACACCATGCAATTCATCTAACATGTCATCTAATCGAGGAATAGGGTATCGATATCTTACCGTTACATTGTTGATAGCTCGGCAATCAACACACATCCTCCATGTCCTATCTTTCTTAGGCACTAAAATCACCGGAACTGCTCATGGACTCATGTTTCTCTCACATATCCTTTTTCCATCAACTCTTCGATTTGTCTTTGTAGCTCTTTCGTCTCTTCTAGATTGCTTCTATATGCTGGACGATTTGGAATTGATACACTGGGTATGAAATCAATTTGATGTTCAATCCCTCAGATCGGTGGCAATCCTTGGGGTAGATATTCGGGAAATACATCTTTGAATTCCTGTAAAAGAGAAACAACAGTACTAAGCAAAGAAGGGTTAAGTTGGTCGGTGCTTAAAAGGGATTCATTGTATATAAGTATAATCATTGGCCATTTTGAGAGCATCGCTTGCTTAACCTCACTTGTTTTGACATAAAAATTCATTTGTTTTCTCTCGAATTTTACCTCATTGGTTGAACTTTTCTCTCTTTTTTCTTCATCACCAAATTCAGCATCTCTTTCTTCTTTTCTCTTTTTTTTTTCTCTTCTCTCAACTCATTTTGATCTCTTTGTTTCTTTTGTTCACTGAATTTTTGCAATCTCACTCGGTCTTCATAGACTTGTGTTGGTGTCATCGGAATCAAAGTGATTTTTCATTGATTGAAAATGAATAAATACTTGTTCGTGAAGCCGTTATATTGTACATGTCGATCAAATTGCCAAGACCTTCCTAACAAAATATGCTCAGCCTGCATTGGCACCACATCACATAACACCTCATTTTCATATTTTCTAATTCGGAATGACACAACAACTTGCTTTGTAACCCTCACTTCTCTATTATCATTCAACCATTGTAGTTTGTATGGTTGGAAATGTTTAGTGATTGGAAAATTCAGCTTTTCCACTAAAGTCGTACTCGCAACATTAATAAAATTACCACTGTCAATAATTAAAATACATACTTTATCTTTCACATGGCAATAAGTGTGAAAGATATTCTCCTGTTGTATTTCTTTTTCATCTCCTTTGGTTTGTAAGCTTAAAACTCGGCACGTAACTAGTACTAACATCTCACTGTGTTCAGCCCCATACTCCTCATCTCCGATGGTGGCCTCTTCCGATGGTGGCAAACAATTAATGTCATCTTCATCTTCGGACTCGATTGCACCATTTTCCCGAATCACCATAACTCGCTTGTTTGGACATTGGCTAGCTATATATCCCCTTCCATGACACCTGAAATATTTAATCTCACTAGAACGAGTTGAAGTAGAGACTACTTTACCTTGAGAAGTTGTGGTGGAGGCGGTTGGTTTGTGTTCAGATTTAACTTTGGAAGTGGTTAAATTTTCTTCTTTTTTTGGATAGCTCGTTTTCCAAGATGTTACACTCGGAATCTGTGGGGCTGATCTTGGCCGTGTGCTGCCTCTCTTGAGTTGTCTCTCAACCTTGATTGCCATATATACCAAATCCTCCAACTCCACATAATGATGAAACTCGATCGTGTTGGCAATCTATCGATTTAAACCATTTAAAAATCTAGCCATCGTCCATTTTCTATCTTCTTCCACATTGACCCTAATCATAGCCATCTCCATCTTTTTGTAATACTCGTCTACGCTTTGATTACTTTGGTAGAGATTCTGTAACTTGAGATATAAATCCCTATAGTAATGACTCGGCACAAATCGTTGTCTCATCACCCTCTTCATCTTATCCCAAGTTTTAATAGGTCGATCCCCATTCCGCCTTCTATTGATGCACAACTGATCCCACCATATAATTGCATAATCAGTAAACTCAATAACAGTCAGTTTTACTTTCTTTAATTCGGAATAGTTGTGACAATCAAAAACCAACTCAATCTTCTTTTTCCATTCAAAATATACTTTAGGATCACTTTTACCTTGAAACGACAGAATTTTCATTTTGATACTATCTAAATTATTGTCTACCCGATTCCTAACTTCTATATCATGACCCAGTCTCCTATGACTACCCACTGATAACCTATCAAACTCTTCCTCCAACCCATCTCCTTCAAACTCATTCACAATTTCAGTTTCCCTTTGATGAAACCTATTCCTTCTTGAGGGGTTCGGCCCTATTGATGGCTGTTCCTTTTGCGATCCCTCTTCTACCTTATCCAACATTTCATGTATAAGATCTAACTCTCTCTTCATTATCCGTCTCATCTCTCCCATAAATGCTTGTAGTTGTAGATTTTGTCCGACGTGTGATTGAATCTCCTCACTTGTGTTATCTTTTTGATTTAGAGACATGATTAGAATCTGTAAAATAATATTAAAATAAAATATGAAAGAACCTCACCACACTCCCTCATGTGTTTCACTCAAAAAAAATGATTTACTCAAAATCACTCGTGTTTCACTCTTTGAATTTTGCTTTTATCTTTAGTGAATTTTCTCTTGTCTTTTACCATTCCTCTTCACTTAATCAAGTTCTTTATTGAACTCAAGAATTCAACTCAAGAATAATTGTCGTGTGAAATTCAAAGACTTATATGAAAAAAATATTAATAAGAGTCACAAAGAAAGAAAGATCAAGAAAAAAAAATAATGGGAAATAAGAAAAGTTACAAATTTAGAAAAATTCCAATTTGAGAGGAAACTAATAAGGAATGAAACAAATAAGAATGTGGGCAAATAAGGAAAGAGATCAAGAATAAAAAACAATTATAGAAAGTTTTGAATTTAGAAAAGTGCACAAATAAGAAAATATTTCAAACTCAACTAAAAAATTTAAAAAATTCTAATTCAAATTTGGTAATAATACTTTAGAATTTATCAAATTTGAAAAAGATAACAAAATGAAAAATTATCAATTTTGTAAAATTTGAAAAATGCCTTTTTTTTTCAATGCCTCTTTTTTTTTTCGGGCCTTTTTTTTGCCTCTTCTTTTTTTTTTTCACGATCTCTTTTTTTGCGGGCCTTTTTTTTTTTGGCCTCTTTTTTTTTGTATGACCATTTTTTTTTAACGGCCTTTCTTTTTTTTTTGAACTATGGTAGCACAAAATAAAGAATAAAATATACCAAAACTAAGAAATAAACCAACGAATAAAGAATTTTAGTCAAGAGGATGAATCGAGATTGAAATTAGAATTTTAAGACACAAACAAGAACAAAGAGAAAGAAAACAAAATAAAATAAAAATAATTCGATGGGAAAAAAAACTGGATTAACTCTGATACCAACTGATGTGAATCCAATGGGTATAGAAACCCTAGAATCCATGAACAAATAATATAGTCCAAGAATTTTCCCAACGAATGATTTGAACCAATAGAATTAAAGATCTCAACCCTTGTCCTAAAGGAGGAAGAACCTAAGGTATATGATCTTAAACTCATTTCTTACTAGAATAAAAATCTCGGTATAAAGATGGAATGAATGACGCCATAATTTATGTGGTTCGAAACCTAGATTGATAAGTCAAAGAACTAAACAAGACTTCTATCTTGAATAAGTTTAGAAATTCTCAAAAGAACAAAACTTGTGTGAATAAATTTCACAATTTTATTAATTCTCTCAAAATTGAATTTTATATAATGTGTACCGGCCTATTTATAGGCCAAAGATAAAGACTAAATTGGTAACTAAAATTTATTAACTCCCTAAATAATAAAAAATTAGAAAACTAAAATATAAACTATAAAGAAAAATTAGGAAACTAAATAAATCAAACTATTTTGACCAAGTATTGCTGTTATTTTTTTTTTATTTTCGTCATTTCTTAGTTTTGGATAGTTTTGGGTCATTTACTCTTTCAATTGGGCTTATATAAGCATAATTAAGGTCCCTTTTGATTCTTCATTCATTTTGACTCTAATTTCTTGTTGTAAAATCTTTTGAATTAAATTATTTAGTACTTTTTTAAACCTATTAACTCGAGTCTTTGTCACCGATCAAAATGAAACTTGAGTTAGATTTTATGAATTTCTTATCATTTTGATGACCTCATCGTATCGTGTCTTTTGAGAGAATGCAGATCTGGGTTTGGATGAGAATGAGAACTTGAGACTTAAGGGTCCTTTAGTCAACCTCAAGTTTCGGCTAATTCGTAGCCACCACCATGGGAGAAAGATTTAGCTCCACATGACCATTTATTATGTTTTTCTTTTCTTTTTTCCTTCAGTTTTTTATGATGGCAGGAATGCACGTCTACTTATCCATTGGATAGTTAACAAACGAGATTGTAGAGACGACATAAATAAATGTGAAGATAAAAGTTACAGAAGAATTTTTTTTATTAAATTTTACGTACCCATCTCTTATGTTTCCTCCAAAAAAAAAAAAAAAAAAAAGAAAAAGAAAAAAAGATACAAAAATGTAACTCATTTTCATCCTGAAAATAAAAATAATTTTTGATTCTGTCTCTACAAACTACACAAAATGTTTTTTGTTTCACACGCATCCCTTGTGTTCTCTGCTTCGAACCAAACTCTACTCAGGTGTGAATGGGATAAACCTTGCTGTTGTGAGCTCTCGGCTGTCATCTTTAGAATAACTTTTTATGGTTTGAGCGAAGAGACCTTTCCTGCGTTCCACTCGGCACCAAGGGATCCTTAAGGCGGGGCTTTCATCTTTTCTTGGATGGGTAGTAGAAATGCGTAGTAATTCATTAATTATTTGTACCAGGCGGAATTGATCCAAACCTTACGCAAGCTCCACACATCAACCAATAATGACTGTTTCAAATCATCTAATGCCAATTAGGCATTATCCCCACGCCACCCACCCCACCCTACCACCCAACCTGACCCCCCAAAATCACACACACTAAACTTGAATTCTGAAGTCTTCAATCATTTTGTATCCATCCCAATGTGTGAGAAAAACAAGGCATACAATTATTCAAACAGCCCACATGCCTAACTGGTTTGGTAGTGAAACATAATGAAGATGTTATCCCTATTGGGGTGAATTTGAAGGTATGTGATTGTTGGAGATATGTTTTGACTCTATAGATATCGGTTTCTTTTAACTCGAACAATTGCTCCGAATGATGACTTGAAATCTGCAAAAAAACGTTGGATAGTGCTCCGGTAGAGGAGACTAGGGGTGTAAGTGAGTCAAGTTACTGGCGAGTAGCTCGAGCTCGACTCAAGACATACTCGAATTCGGCTTGATTTAATCAAGTTTTAGCTGAGTTCGAGTATATTAATTTAAATATCGAGTCGAGTTCGACTATTAAAATATTCGACTTGAAGTGTTTGCTACCCTAATCGAGCTGAGTTCAAATTGAGCCAAACTCGAGTTTAAATATATTAAATTTTAATTTACATTCAAGCTCGATCCTAATCGAGTTTAATCGAGTCTAATCAAATCAAGTTTAAGTATTATAAAATTTCTTTCGAGTTGAGTTTGAAAATTCAGATTCGATCGAGTTCGAGTCAAGTATCGAATATGACAATTTCCTAATCGAGTAGGGTAATGTATCAACTCAACTCGGTTCGATTACACCCCTAGGAGAGATTCCGACATTCAATTCAGAAAGAGCGGTTTTCAATAGAAACAAAACAGATCGAGCAGGAGAGAGAGAGCTGAGAATGAGAGCTCTGTATCTTGTGTGTCAAATGTATGATCTCAGAGAGCGTATCTGATTTTCGATGCATAGTATGTTTATATAGGGTTATCTCTCAGAAGTTTTGTGTTCTCGGAATATTACAATCTTAGTTTCCTTACAAGAAATTCTGAGAACCTTGGGACTCCATAATTAAATATTTTTAGAAAATTTGTGATTTTCATCACTTAGGAAATTCTGCTAATCAGGAAGACTTCTTTCCTTATCGATTAGTTTTTAAAAAATTCTTTCTTTATTAAGAAAATATGTGTGTTACCTCTAGCCAATGGGGATGAACGATTGGTCATTTACCGCGACGATAAAGATCGTGTCACTTTGAATGTGTCGAATATCTTTGAGAGTCACAAATCGATTAGTTTACTACCGATAAAGGTTACTCAATGTATTAGACCGTGTCCACCCTTCGGAAAGATAAATCTCTATCTGTTAACACGTTTAGATGTAAGATGTCTATTGGATCATGGGCTCACAAGGTAGAGTATTACCGCAATGGGATTTTAGTTCATGTCCCAATCAGTCATGAAAGACCTTGAAGTCACATTATGCTCAATGAAGTGAATGACCCCCCATTTTCATCCAGACTGTCAAGCTGAACACGATATGTTGATAGAATCCAGATCATGATCACTTAAGAACCAGGGTTGAGCTCAGTTGTTTGGGGGAACATAACAAGGGATGTAGGCTAAGTAGGGTGCAGATAGGAAACAGAAAAACGTCTCATGCCGTTCAAAGCATGGATTGGATCCCAGACGGCAGGGATCTCTCTCTCTCTCTCTCTCTCTCTCTGTCTCTCTCTCGTGGCACTCATTTTTTATTACTGGCACTCACGAATTAGAGAAAATAAATAATTGACTCACATAAAGCAAAAAAAAATTAAGGAAAAATACTAATCAGTAAGCACAAATATAGTGTCAGTGTATCAGACTAAACCATCACGTTCATCAGTTCAATAGCTGAAGTTTTTAAAAGAAGCTCAAACACAAGAGTAGTCTTCGGAATTTCGCAATATGTTTATTCATAACAAAATTTCCAGAAGCATCTTTTAAGAAAACTATGATAATTAATATAATATATGCATATATTAATGTATCTTATGTAACATTCATATGTCAATGCCTGTTAGCTCTGAAGGAGACAATAGCTAGGCAGGAGGTAAATTGGCTTCCATGCTGCATTAAAATATTGAAGTACCAGGTAAGTCATAGATGGAACAAAAAGACCAACCTAAATATTATAGTGTAATGCTATACAAATCAAATGACTCACTGAATGAATCGTCTAAATTTTAAGTTTTTTTTTTTTTTTTTAATACAATAAGATACAATTGAGATCAAATAAAAAAAAAAGATAAAAATTAAAAAAAAAAATTATAGTTTGAACTATCCACGGGGACCGGCTAAATTTTATGTGATATCAGATTTGGTCAATTTTGAAATTTTGGTGAAAATCTGTTTTAGGAGTAGGCCAAGTCCATTTCTTTGATAGGGCCCAGGCTAAGTGAATTTGGCCCAACTATGCTATATTTTAAGTTTTTCTTTTAATCTAAGGCCCAAGTTCAAGCCATACTCACCCGCCGAATTTCTCTCTTGCTATCATGTATCCACCGATGCACCCAGATTCCAGGATAGATATACCAATTTGATTGAATAAAAAGAATTAATGGAAAGTTAATCTAATAAGATAGAGTATTAAATTTTTTAATTAAATTTAAGATTTAAAAATTTAAAAATAAAAAAAACTACACTCTCTTAAATAGGTTTTACAAATATTCAAACAATATAATTATACAGAAAAAAAAAATGGGACAAAAAGAAGGGTCTCTAAAACCATAACCATGGTTTCAATTTCAACACCACCCGAGTTTTAAGGGTAGTCCCTCCATTATCACTCCTCCGTTACTCGTCTAAATATTTTTATTGTTGTTAGTTTTGATGATTCAATCATGTAGCGAAAATGTATAATAAAATTTTTGAAACTATAAAATAGGTTTGGGTTTTAAGTATACCTCAATAAGCAGTGTAGAAAACTCCAAAAACTGCAAACACTTTATTACGAACAACTCGCAATCGGATAATGATCACAGTACGAACCACTACCACAATTCTACGACGTCGCAACTCCAAATCCGGTGCTTAGATCGTCGTAAAAATTCTATACTTGGAATTTTTTGTCTACCCTCTCCATAGTGTATTTTTCTCTCAAAAACTCAAAATGTGCAATTCTCTCTCTGTGGGACAAAACTCTAGATCTGGAATTGTTCTCTTCTCACTAAGAACAATCTAATTCCTTTCTAATATTGTTCTCACTCAAAAAGGAATTAAAATAATTATTTTCACATAAAAGGAAAAATGCAATAAATGGGGAGGAAGTTATGCGATAATGGAAGTTATCCCATTATCCCATTTGAATTTCAAAATAAAAATTACCTAAGGTAAAATGCCCTTACGTGGGCATTTATCAATATCTCCCACTTGCACACGAGAGTATTTTACAATATCACAAAACCACAATTCATGTGGTCACACCACATCACCCTACTGGATTTTCATATAGACTTGGACGTCATGCGACTAGTCAGTACACCTATATACAAAAACTTCTTGATACATCTGTTAAGATGATCGAATAGTCACCGTTAGTACCAAAAGAAAGCTCATTGTACCCCAGATTTAAGATTAATTACATTCATCGAGTTACTTTCCTTGTCGAAAGTAATTCTCAATAATCGCTCGACTATGTATTTACTCATATGTTCAAATCCTTACATGGATAAATATAAAAGACCGGTTAGTGAATATAATACAATGATATAATATTAATTAGTCTTCCTTTTTCCAAATTTCAATCTATCAGTTTCAACTCAACTGTTTTTCTAGATCTACTCCTTAGATCTCAATTTATCTTCTGAGTCATAGGTAAACAGGTTAAAGTAGCAAATACTGAATCATGACCTCTAGAAATAGCCGAAAGTAATAAGAGTACAAGAGATCTCACCCAATGAATTTTGGATCTCCACAGTGGAGTTCGAGGATAAATATCAAATTATCGTCTCAAATAAAATAACTCACACTATCCCTAGTCGTCTTATCACACGCGGTATGAAATACGTGTTATAGTATTATTCCCCTATCTCTCAAAGGGCATATGTCAGATTTTTCTAAAACTGTACAGGTATGAGACTCAATCTACATTAAGACTTTACCCAAAGATTTCAAAAAGAATATCTCAGAGATAATTTCACAGATTGCATGTGATATCTAAGATCTCATATTTGGCTACTTACAGACAATATGGATGTGGGTACGTCTATATCGGTTATATCGTATATGATCTCATCCTAAACACGTATTAGGGTGACTTATGTTCTAATAGGGGTACTCTCAAAACCTTTTACAGCTAGAAACCGTCTCATCTCTGCTCACTCAGAGCTGGAGGTGGTCACTCGTGTGAGAGAGTTAATCTCACCTACCTGACATATCTATTATCATATCACAGATTATATATATGATAACAAAAGTAAATGCATTAAATGAAATATAACATAAATGTGATTGAATAATACACAATTATCATATATATAGAAAATCAATAAGTATCAATGTCGTCAATATAGTACAAGATGAGAAATGTCAATAAATACCCAAACCCAGTGACTCCCTATGCCCTAAAAAGGAGTCTCTATTAATGGATTTGGTGAAGGGGTCAGCCACCATGCTATGTGTAGAAATGTACTTGACGGTCACTTCACAATTCTCGATGATATCTGGTGTCAATGTGTTTGGTCTTACTATAAAACTTAGGATTTCGAGTGTAAGTGATAGTGGTCTGATTATCACAGTAAATTATCACTGGCCTCCCGCTATCTACTATAATCCTTAAATCATCCAATAGTTTCCGCAGCCAAACACTCTCCTGAACTGCAACTGAACAAGCCATGAACTCAGCCTCACTTGTAATTAGAGTTATACAGATTTGCTTCTTACTACTCCAAGAGATGGTACCGTCATTGAACAAGAAAGCAAAACCTAATGTTGATTTGTGTTTATCCAAATCGTCTCCCCAATCGGCGTCTAAATAAACCACAATGCGCAAATCGCCTCCTATGTAACACAAGAAGAAGTTCGCAGTTTCCTTAAATTATCAGAAATCATTTTCACTACTCTCCGGTTACCCCTTCTAGGATTTACCTGATATCTACTCACCAGACCAGCTGCATAGTAAATGTCCAGTCGTGTACCTTAAAATATCAGACTTTTCACTATACTGGAGTAAGGTACTTTACTCATTTCCCTCATTTCTTCTTAAGTTTTAGGGCATATCTCTAAATTTAGGCCTTCACTTTTCGCGATCAGAGTATCTATAGGATTACAATTACTCATTCCAAAGCACTCAAAAATTTTCCTAATGTAGGTCTCTTATGAAAGAGTCAACGTCTTTCTTGAGCAATCCCTCTGAATCTGAATTTCGAGGATGAACTTAGTTTCACCAATGTCTTTCATGTAGAAACTGGATGACAACTATATTTTAATGGTCATTAAATACTCAATGTTATTTCTAACCAACATTATGTTATCCACATACAACGATATGATTACAAAAGAGTTATCAGAACGTATTAGATAGACACAATGATTCTCCTCGATTATCGTAAAATCATAAAATATCACATCCTCGTGAAATTTTAGATACCACCACCTGGATGACTACTTTAGACGGTATATCGACTTCTGAAGTCAATAGATCTTATCCTCCTGACCTACTAGAACGAACCCATGGGTTATTCCATAGATATCTCCTCATCTAAATTTCTATTAAGGAAAGCGATCTTTACGTTCATCTGATATAACTCCAGATCCATGCTTGCGACAATCGCCAAAAGCAAATGAATCGATGTAAACTTGACTACAGGGGAGAAAGTCTTCTTATAGTTAATGCCTTTCGTCTGCGTGTAACCCTTGGCTACTAGATGGGCCTTGTACCTCTCTATCGATCCGTCAGCCCTTCTTTTGATTTTGAGAACCCTCTTATTCCCAATAGCCTTTCTATCATCAGATAAGTCAACTAGTTCTCAGACCTCGTTGACTCTCATAGATTTCATTTCCTCATGCAGAGCCTCCTGGAATGTCTTGGACTCCTCATCATCTTCGGGAGTCACAATGAGAATCTCATCCTCAATCGGGAAATGACGTCGAGATACATGTCCCCGACTACTCCTGCGAGGAAGGAGAGCCTACACACTTTTAGATGGACCGCTCCCACTAGGATCAAGATCCGTAACAGACTCTTGAGTCCCGTTGCTGGACCCAACTGAGCCATTAAACTCCTTCATCTCATAGAAGGTGTAGTATCGATCGATTTTTCTTCTCTTAGGGAAATCATTCTCGAAAAATATGGCATCACGAGACTCAATCTCTGTGACAGTGCCGTGCGTATGCTCTCCTAGGAACACATGTCCCTTGGAGTGTTTAGAATATTTTATAAAGATACACTTCTTTCCTCACAGGCCTAAGTTGTCGTACTGATGCGAGGATCATGAACATATACGGCACAACCCCATGGTCTTAAATGGATTAGGTCAGGCTACCTCCCTGTCCAAAACTCGTATAGGGTGTTGACTACGAACTTCATTAGGATACGATTAAGGATATAGGCAACAGTCAATAATGCATCCTCCCAATAAGAGATAGGTAAATTAGCCTACGCAATCATCGATCTCACAATCTCTAACAAAATCCTATTCCTTCTCTCAATTACTCCGTTCTGCTGAGAAATAGCAGGAATAGTCAACTGTCTCATAATGTCTCTCTCGAAACAAAACTCTTTAAATTGCTCAGATAGATACTCGTGCTCCCGATTGATTCTAAGAGTTTTTACTCTCAAATCTAACTGATTTTTAACCTCGCTAATAAATCTTCTAAAACATTCTAGCGCCTTAGACTCGTGTGAAATCAGATAGACGTAACCGAAATGTGTGTAGTCGTCTATAGATGTAATGAAATATGTGACTCCATTTCGGGCTTTCACATTCATAGATCCACAAATATTGGAATGGACCAATTATAATAGAGTCTCAACTCTCATTGTTTTTCCAAATGGTTTTATCGTAATTTTACCCACTAGGCAAAACTCACACAAGGGCAACTTGATCCTGGTTAGCGGGCCCAACAAGCCACTCGCAGCTAACTGGGCCATCCTCTCTTATCCTATGTGGCCAAGTCTACTATGTCATACAATCACATCATTAACTATACTATCAGATGCAAAGGCAATAAGAGTTGAAGGAAAATTATCATAGAATGAAATCAAATCTAGTATATAGAGTACCTCATGGACTAAACCAAAACATTTTAAAAAACTGTCATAATAAATGAAAACTCTAGAGTTTTCCAACAAAATAAAATATTCTAATTGATAAAGATATCGGACAGATACGAGATTTCGTCGAATCTTAGGAGTATACAATATATCATGTAGATATAGGACTTGGTTACTTTGCAACATCAGGTTGCACGTACCAATCCCTCTCACTTCTACAAATACTCCGTTCCCCACATACAATCTCATCGTATGGAGACTCAAAACAACAAAACTCCACGTACGCGCTCCTGTCACGAGCTACATGGTCCGTGGCTCCTGAGTTATAATCCACAAAAGAGAAGAGTCAGCGAGAATCACACTAAGTGACATATAACTCAAACCATATAAAGAAGAAGGACGTACCTTTTGCTCGCCACACTCGCGCTTGAAATGCCCATACTTGCCATACACATAGTATTGAATCTTGCTCTTATTGAGCTCATTTTTCTTACATTTCTATCCTTTGTCGTCTGTCTTAGCAGATTGCTTCTTCTTGCCTTGGCCCTTGGTTTTCTTCTTATGCTTGCGCCACTTGCGCTTAATGCCTCGGGAGCCCTTGCTCGACTCCACTATGTTAGCATGACCTGAAGTAGACCTAACTACCTCCCAACGCTCCTCCTCGAGCTCACAATACCTACTCACATCTATGAAAAATATGGATACTCTCAGTGTGTGTGAGATAGATTTTAAAACATCATAGGAGTCAGACAAAAACTGAATCACACCCAGTACTTGAAACTCATCTGATATAGGCTCCCCCATACTCTTCAGAGAGGCAATCATACTTGACATATGCATTAGATGCTGCTTCATGGTATGATTGGATCTCTTCTTGTACATGATAAATTTGTAGGTCATCATCCTCAACTTATGAGCTGACCAGGAGCCGTAATACTCTCTGAGAGCAAACCAGACCTATATCGTAGTAGGATATTGGTCGTATAAAGGGATCAGCTCATCGTGCATGCCGCTAAGGAGGATCACCCTAACTTGACCATGCTTCTTTTTCCAAACATGATACGCCTCTTAATATCGTCTCGCTTGTTGCATGGTACCCTCACTGGGGTCCACCATTTCGTGTTTAAAAACCTCCTGGAGTGATTGTTCCTCAAAGACAAACTGAACTTTCCAGTACCAAATATCATAATTATCACCATTCAGTTTGTTTCTTTTCACGAGATCCAAAACGATAGTTTTTGTAGCAGTCATGTCTCTGTCATACAGAAAAGAAAGACGTTAGTGAAATTGATACTTAATTTCACAACTTTCATGCACTCCACAAATCAATAAGACCCTAATGACTCGAGTACAGACCTTAAGACGAGCGTATGAGTCAATGGATACTATATACTACAATCTGGGATTGCATCTCACCCATAAAAACTCACATTTATTCACATTAAATGGTATAGTACCTTCAGAAAAATAAAATTTTTCATCCCAGCATGGCCAGACGCGCCACCACGCACCGGCAGTGCATTCTCACGCGCCTCCACGCGTGCAGAGAAAAGGGTAGCTCGTGATAGATGCGCGGTGCGTATGTCACGCGCCCTCACGCACCCAGGGGATCACGAACTCGGGTCGGACCCGGTTCTGGGTCGGGTTCATGGGTTGAAGCGCGAGTCGGGTCTGGATCTGGGTCAAAATCGACCCAGACAGGACCCTCGGGAGCTCACGCGCCTCAGCGTGCGTGAGCTTTATGTGCCCATACCCTTGCACGTCACGCACCTGCCGCACGTGTGACGTGCATGCGCCTTGGATCCAAGTCGGGTCTTTTTCGCCCGACGGGTCCTGCAACGGATCTTTCGACCTGGTTGCCGGAAATCGACTTTTTCGATCCCCTTTTTGGCGGATTTTCTTAGGAATCTCTAATTCCTCATATTCCAATCATACTTGGCTTGATTTTTAAAATAATCGCACCCTAAACTCGGTGAATTTAGAGTCCAAAATTCTTGCCCTTTGCGTCAATTTTAAAACTCTACTTTCCAATAATAATAACACATAATATACATATCCAAACGTAGATCATGAAAACAGGAACTCATACATACCAATTTCATGCAACGATTTGCCCTAAATCTTGACAAATCTGAGGTTTTAAGGTCTCGATCACTATTCACGACTGAAAATTTCAACTAGAATTTTCATAACTTAAACATGTTCAGAAAATTACGAAAAAATAATTTTCGTGATCTACGTGACATGAATAACAAAGTGGTATAATCGGATTCACGAAATTCATTCTTGATCTAAACCCCAAATTTTATAACCTATATTTTAAAAATAAATATAATTTGACTCTGATACCAATGTTAGTTTTGATGACTCAATCATGCAGCGAAAACGTATAATAAAATTTTTTTAATCATAAAGTAGGTTTGGGTTTTAGATATACCTCAATAAGTAGTATAGAAAACTCTGAGAATTGTGAACTCTTTATCACGAACAACTCGCAATCGGATGATGATCATAGTACGAACCACCACCACAACTTTATGACGTCGCAATTCTAAGTCTGGTAATTAAATTGCTGTAAAAATTCCTTATTCGGAATTTTCTGTCTACCATCTCTTTAGTGTATTTTTTCTCTCAAAACCTCAAAACGTGCAATTCTCTCTCTATGGGACAAAACCCTAAATTTGAAATTGTTCTCTTCTTATTAAGAACAATCTAATTCCTTTCCAATATTGTTCTCACTCAAAAAGAAATTGAAATAATTATTTTCACATAAAAGGAAAAATACAATAAATGGGAAGGAAGTTATGGGATAGTGAGAGTTATTCCATTCTCCTGTTTGAATTTCAAAATAAAAATTACCTAATGTGAAATATCCTTATGTGGGCATTTATCAACAATTGTGTTATGGGATTTTAAAAAAAATATATTTTTAGCGAATATTGATATTTACAAAGTTAATAGTCATTAGATTGTCACTTATTATTCTACTATTTTATTTTACACAAAATTCGATAGTCATTGAATGATTAATCCACAATCACTAATTCAATAGATATTAATATTATAGATGTTCCTTGAAACTTTAATTCGGTTGATTTATAGTGCAATTGCAAATTTAATTAGATGGGGATTTTATCTGTCCATGCTGACGAGAAAAAGTAAACTTGCCTTTTAGTTTTTGTGAACCAAAATTTATTGAGATTTCTGGTTGGGGTATGGTGACCAATGGGTGTGGAGGGTGTCATGCGGGAGGCAGAGTCATACATTACACAACATGACTTATCCTCAACTGATACCACTGCATTTGCCTTACATTCTCATCCACCCAATTGATACTCCACTCCCAACTCATAAACCCTCAATTTGAGGAAGTCCTCAAATTTTTCTAGAGATCCAAAACAATGGCTGCTGCAGTAAGCGCTGCAGTCTCTCTCCCATCCTCAAAGTCAACTTCTCTTCCATCCAGGAGAACCTCAATTGTAGCCCCTGAAAGAATCAGCCTAAAGAAGGTAAGACTCCTAAATTTAATGAACTTCTATTTACTGTTTTATAGTTTGGGGATGTTATTGAGTATTGAGGGTTTTTTGTTTTTGTGGGTTAAGGTTCCATTGTGCCATAGAAATGTATCTGGTAGTGGGAAAATGGTGTCTATTAGAGCCCAGGTCACAACTGAGGCTCCTGCTAAGGCTGAGAAGGAATCTAAGAAAATGGAGGAAGGTGTTATAGTTAATAAGTTTAAGCCAAAGACACCTTACATCGGTAGATGTCTTCTCAACACTAAGATCACTGGAGATGATGCTCCTGGTGAGACATGGCACATGGTCTTCAGCACTGAGGGTATGCTATGCTCTCCTCTCTCCACTCCAGTTACCAAATAGTTATGTTTTCTTTGTTGGAAAAATACTTTTGTCGTACAAATAATATAATAATCATGAAATTGTTTGCAAGAATTTAAGATTTGAAAATATAGAAACTTTCGGATCATAAAAAGTCATGTCCAAAACTTTGTTCAATATTAGTGTGAGATTGTTTTGTTTTATTAGTGTGAGATTGTTTCTCAATTATCAATAATTTAGGCTATGTCTGTTGGTTGAATTGTATAGGAGAGGTTCCTTATAGAGAAGGGCAATCAATTGGAGTCATCGCCGATGGTCTTGACAAGAATGGAAAGCCTCACAAGTTGAGGCTTTACTCTATTGCTAGCAGTGCTCTTGGTGACTTTGGGGACTCCAAAACTGTAAGGCTTTCATTTTGTACACTATCTGATTGATGTTAGGACTTATATGACATAAATAATTCTTGTATTCGATTCAATGTTTTCATGCAGGTCTCACTGTGTGTGAAAAGACTGGTCTATACCAACGAAAATGGGGAAATAGTAAAGGGAGTTTGCTCAAATTTCTTATGTAAGGAATCTTTACATATGGGAAATGATCAATGCTCTTTAAAGTTATGAACATGAAGAAGCCTAGTTTATTTCTCCTCATTCCCATATTTCTCTTCCTCGTCAGGTGATTTGAAGCCCGGTTCAGAAGTCAAGATCACTGGACCTGTTGGCAAAGAAATGCTAATGCCCAAAGACCCTAATTCCAATATTATAATGGTATGGTCATTCATTGGATTCTCTCCCTTTCCTTGGTAATACAATACCTAGCCACGATCGGATTGGGAACATGTGCTGATCTATGTTGCACCACTTCCGAACTTATAATCCTGTAAAGTTTTTGTAACTTCTCTTATGTCATTGTGTTTGTGTGTCGTATTGGGTCTCTGAATTGCTAAAATGTTTGATTGTAGCTTGCAACTGGTACTGGAATTGCTCCTTTTCGCTCATTCTTGTGGAAGATGTTCTTTGAGAAGCATGATGACTACAAGGTATGATTAACGGATGATTTTAGTACCTTTGATTTTATCTTATATTTTACAAATCAATTTGTCATTAAATAAGTAGGAGGGGTTTGCGATTGTTTGTAGTTCAATGGCTTGGCATGGCTCTTCTTGGGTGTTCCCACGAGTAGCTCACTGCTTTACAAAGAGGTAAGCCAAAGCGAAAAAGGATTCTCTCTGTTTTTCCTCAACGACTCTGATGACACTGATACACCAAACTGTGTTGCATTGTGCAGGAATTTGAGAAAATGAGGGAGAAAGCACCCGAAAAATTCAGGGTTGACTTCGCGGTGAGCAGAGAGCAAACTAATGAAAAGGGTGAGAAAATGTACATCCAAACTCGGATGGCTCAATATGCAGAGAAGCTATGGGAGTTGCTGAAGAAGGACAACACCTACGTCTATATGTGCGGTCTTAAGGGAATGGAAAAGGGTATCGATGACATTATGGTTTCGCTAGCTGCCAAAGACGGTAAGAGGGACATAACACAAGCAATCTCTTTGAATTGCCTAAGGTTGATGCCAAAAAAATCCTCAATCCTACGTCTTTTGTGTGCCTTGTGTTTTCAGGCATTGATTGGTCGGAATACAAGAGGCAATTGAAGAAGGCAGAGCAGTGGAATGTAGAAGTCTATTAATGGATGTCACTTTTGCACAAACATCTTCTCCTCTTCCTTTTTTTCTGTGGAAGCAGAGTATTTCTTTCTTGATTTTTTATCTGTAGTTTGTAGATAGATAACCCCACCTCCACTCCATCCTCGTATTCTTATGGCTCCTTTGAGATTTTTACTAGACAGATCAAGGGATCTTACCATATACAGAACACACCTTTGTTCTCTTGCTTGGCATTGGCATTCATCTCTACCATTACCTACTTGACTGCCTACAAAGAAGTTGTCTTACAAATAGTGAAAAATGTTGCTATGTGCATGGTTGGGATTGGACAAATTTTTCAGCCCATGAGCAGTATTAGGGTCTACCCACTCCCACTATGTTTTAATATCTAAGAAATTTGATCATTTTATTAGTAAATAAAAGAATAAAATTATTATTTAAGAGTCCGTAACTCTAAATATAAATTTAAATTCACAGATCTCTTAATGAGTCCAAAAAACAAAATGGTGAAATTATAAAAATATTATTCATTTCGCTCAGGTACATCTGCAAGTCTACTCAGCCAGGAGGATCAATAGTATGCCATCAAAATTTTCATTCAACCATAGTTCATATTACTATTGAATCGAATTAAAAAGTGCTAAGATTTAGTTTGTTTGAAATTAACGCATTGATATTGTCATTAATATTATTTTGCTAGGACATTTGTGCCACATTAATTCTGAGATAAATCATAAATTAAAAATGAAAGAAAATAACAAAAAATACCATATATTCCCATCATAACAAAAGTATTTTTCAAAATTATTGTCTATATTTTGCCCGATATTTGATTCGTAAAATCCACACAAACTCATCTGAATAAAGGAAAATATATAACAAAAAATCTTACATTAATACCAAAATGGAAAAAAATCCATACTAAATTTGAGACAAAATCAGAGCAATTTTGGAAAATAAATAATAGAAGGTCACCCATAATGTAAATACTTTTGGAAATAATTATTTAATTTTATCCAAATAATCTTATCTTAATAGAAAAAAGAGGAAAAAAAAAAAATTATTGGATAAATATTGGAAACTTGATAAGAGTGGGAAAATAGAAGTACATTAGAAATAGGAAATCAAAAAATATTAGAAATTAGGGATTTGCTACGGTGTCCTTTTCCTCTTTATGTATTACAATTTCGATCCCTTAATTCAGATTCACGCAAACGAGACAGTAAGCTTTAGGGTTTCATAGAGAGAAAGAGCGAGGGAGAAAGAGAGGGAGTGAGAGAGAGAGAGATGGCGCAGGAAGCGAGATCGACAGGCGTGGTAAGATGGTTCAACGATCAGAAGGGTTTCGGATTCATCCAACCGGATGACAAAGGCGAAGATCTGTTCGTTCATCAAGTTTCGATCAAATCTGACGGTTATCGTACCCTCCACGAAGGCGACGCTGTCGAATATCTGATCGAGACCGGCAAGGACGGCAAAGTTCGCGCCATTGACGTCACCGGACCCAACGGTGCCCCCTTACAAGGTAACAGCAGCCGGAGAGACAGTTACGGCGGTTCTCGCCGCGGCGGCGGCGGCGGTTATGGATTCTCAAGGAGCAGTGGTGGAGGAGGCGGCTATGGCGGCTATGGCGGTTACAGCGGAAGGAATGGTGGTGGGAGAAACGGTTTTGGTGGTGGTGGTGGTGGTGGTGGTGGCTGCTATAACTGTGGACTGCCGGGCCATTTAGCGAAGGAGTGTCCGGATGGTGGCAGAAGCGGCGGTGGCGGCGTAGGCGGAGCGTGTTATAACTGCGGTGGTCATGGGCATCTGGCGAGGCACTGTCTCCAAGGCGGCGTCGGCGGTGGCGGTGGCGGCGGCTGTTGTTTCAATTGTGGTGACTATGGTCATATGGCGAAGAACTGTCCCGGTGAGAGTAGCGGCGGCGCTGGAGCGAGGTTTTCGAACAGCGGTGGTGAATGCTATACTTGTGGAAACCTAGGGCATTTTGCCAGAGACTGCCCTAACAACAAGAACAGCTCTTGATTTGGAGAGACTGTAATTGCTTGACTCTCAAATCTCTCTCTTATGATTGATCTTTTTTTGTGGGACTTATAAATTTTTCGATGATCATGGAGTAATCGGTTTTAATATTCTGGCGTTCTTTTTTCGTTTTCTTTTGAAGTTACTGTTCGAAACGTGTCAATATACACATCTGGTGCTGCGCTTTGGTTAATATATTTTGGGTTCTCAATTTTTGTTCTTCAATGTTCTCGCAATTTTTAATCGATCTTAGTATGAATTTCTTGATTCCTCTTTCTGGGTTTTGCTTGATGATTACTCATGCTTATACAGATCCTTAAATTTTTCGATTTGTGCTTGTCATCCCTGCTGAGGGGTCATGCTAATCTTTGTTGTAGCTCGTGCATTGGATTTAGAAACTTTTTTGGCATGGAGGATGATGCTTTGGCGATGGTTTAATCTATGTAAGTACTAATATAGAGTAGTAATCAGCAGAGGGTAGTCGGTTCTTAATGGTACATTCTTTGAGGTTATGTGCCTTAACATGTCTTGATTTGAGTTATGGCATTAGAAGAGTTGTAAGTTTGGAAGAAAAATCGGAGGATTGGTTGTTGATTGGGGGTGAAATGGAGCTTGTAGGTCTGGTTAAAAATAGTTATGTCCTTGTTTTGAGGTTGAAGAGCCTTACCTTTTGAATTTCCCTAGTGGGGAGGTGGGTATGAGGAGTTCATATGAAGTAATGTATCTATCTTTGCTTATTAATAAGAAGGGTGAATGAAGGGAGAATTTTGAATGGGTACCTTGTTTGTTCAGAGGGGAAATTTTTTAGGTTTTGGCTTTCCCGAGTGGGGAGGTGGGTATGAGGAGTTCGTATGAAGTAATGTATCTATCTTTTCTTGTTAATAAGAAGGGTGAGTGAAGGGAGAATTTTGAAAGTGTACCTTGTTTGTTTAGAGGTGAAATTTTTTAGGTTTTGGCCTTTTTTTTGGGGGGGGGGGGGTTGGGTTTTAGTTTCCCTCAACTCAAACAGGGATTAAGCCCTTTATTCTACTTGTAATTGTCTGGCACTACTTACGAATAGGTCAAGAAAACCTCTGTCCTATCCTGCTCCATTGTTGGTTAGAGATTTTTCTTTGCATGGAGCAATTGTGTATATTGTGAGGTTGTGTTTGGTGATGGCTGATAGGCTTTCTGGTTGCTGTGTTTTGCCTGAAAAGCCCTGTTTGTGTGATAAATGAGGTAGAATTCTGATGAATAGTGCTGCATGGTGGCATCTTTTGTAATTTGAGATCAAAAGGTGATAATGAAGGACGGTTGCTATGATTTGATCATCTCCCTGTTACAATGGTGAAGTTGGTGGATGTTATGCTACGGTTGTCTGGTTCATCTGTTTTGGAGTGTGTGGATTATAGTTTAAGAGGCAACAGAGCAAAGTACGGGGTGTTTATTTACGTCAAGGTTTGTGATGTCGTCCGTGTGTTTATACTTGGGTTGGTAATTCTCTTTTTCCAGACAGATTTTGTGATTCTTTTTTTTTTGGGGGGGGGGGGGGGGAGATCTGAATTGGGTTTCTTGAAACGAGAAAATACCAAAATTGTGACCTTGAGCATGAATTTTGAATAAGAGATTTGGGCTTGGTTGTTGGTACACTGGACTAGAAACAAAATCTGGGCCCAAATTACTTGTTTTGTCGTTGTGTGTAAAGTGCAAACGAAAACAGTGGCTAGAGCGAGGTCGCAACGGGGTTGTCGGAATCAACATATTGTCCCTTGAAATCGAAGAGGGAAACCGAGGTTCCATAATCCAATCAGACAATTTCATCCTCTCTCTCGCTCTCTATTGGGCAGATTTCAACCGACAACGTAGCCGCTCTTACTATTCCCACGTGAGATTACTCAATCCTGCCCAATCTGCTATATAAACCTTCCACCTTCGTCCCATTCCCTCACTCTCTTTTCATCTCTATCTCTCTCTCCCTCTCTCCCCAAATGGTCAAATATCAGATCTCTCTTTTTCCTTTCTCTCACGTTCAACATCGTTGCTTTCTCCTTCAGATTAGCAATATCAACATCCACATTCACACTCACAGGCCAATGCTCCTACACAATATGGCCAGGCATCCTCTCCCACGCGGACCCAAGCCAACCCTCCACAAGGGGCTTCTCTCTTGGGCCGGTTCCATCCACAACAGTCAACACTCTATCCAACCTCCTGGTCGGGCCGCTTGTGGACCCGGACCTACTGCACCCAAGACTCCACCACAAGCAAAGGCACCAGCCTCACCGGCGACTGTGGCACCGGCACCATCCAATGCTCAGGAAGCTGCAACAACCCACCTGCCACCCTGGCAGAATTCACCCTCAACAGTGCCGATGGCCTTGATTGCTACGACATAAGCCTCATGGAAGGCTACAATCTCCCTATGATGATAAAAGCAGACGAAGGAACAAGCAGGGATTGAAAAAATAGAGAAAATAAAATTAAAAAAATAATGAATTAATAACTGAAGTGACAAGGGTGGGTTCGTTATTCAAATATTTAATTATTAATTTTGTCAATTGAAATAATATTATTAAATACTATTCATAAGAATTAGTTGATCTATTTTTTTTTTTCAAAATATTGTATCGGTCAAGATTACTGAACTCAACTAAGTAATTGATGATAATTATTAAAATAAATTTAGAGCCGATAATCTCTTATTTTGATCAATATAGTATTTGAAAAAAAAATGTCACCTAGTTATGATAAATAACATATCTTATAATATTTAAAAAAAAGATACAAAATTAGGATGCCAATGGTGCCCTTTTTGTGCGGAGGTGCCCAAACCCAATGCTAGAGGTCAACGGTCCATGTCACGGTCAGTGGCGGAGCCACGTTGAAGGGTACGGGGCAATTATCTCCGCTAAAAGAAATTATTAAATTTTATATATTAAATAAAAAATTACCCCACACAAAAATAATATCCCACACTTAAAAAAATTACCCCCACAAAAAAAAAATTATATTTATGGATTAAAAATAAAATATTTTAACTCGTGAAAATATTTAACCCATTGTTTTTGGGTTCTAAATCTGCCCCCGGTCACGGTTGATCACCATCTTGCAATGATCGGCATTTTTGGCGGCTCTTAGTGGACTTATTTGGGAGCTGATCATTTTCCACAATTTTGGAATATTAGTTCCCTAATTTTCTTCATAAGGACAATTTATTTATTTATTATTCTTTTTTTTTTACTAAAAGAATAAAAGGAAGAAGTTTGCATCATTTTGCACTGTCTTTGGTATATGAGTAGGCATGGACAAAGATAATTCTTTGTGTAAAATTTAAATAATTCTTTTTTACATTTTTATGCACTAAATTGCTTAAATCATAGTTAGCATTAACTTCACAGGGTTCTTTTTTTTAAAAAAAGAAATTCTTTTATTGTTTTATAGAAATCCTAATTTTAACATTTTAAGTTTGCAATGATGTATCTGTAAAAGTTAGTGTTATACGTTGAAACGGTCAATAATGCAAAAGTATTATGTGACCCAAAAATTTGTTTAATATAATTTTCAAAAATTAATTTTTAAATTTGTATCTTTTTATAAATAAAGCCAAAATTTGGATACATTAAATCATTAAATGTATAGTTTCTCACGTCTATGGTCATTTTGATACTATAGTCAAAATTATGATTGAGGAGGGATACAATGACGAATAAAGAGGGAACAGGAATATACTTGGGCTAGACGAGAGGATTATTTCCCAAAGTACGGTGATTTTGAAACGAAATGATGGAAATAGGGTGAATTTTCAGTGGATTCCAATAATAGAGGTTTCGTGATCGGAGACTCTGACTTCAGAAGTCGCGATCGCGGATCGTGCTTTCTAAAGTCGTGATTGGAGATAGCGCTTTCAGACTGCAACTCTGTCTCGCTAAGCTTTTGTCGGTCATGGGTGGGAGTTCCCGTTTCATCCGTGAAGAGGAGTTATTTCATCCGTGAAGACCGCATTTATATCTCCTATCGAAGATGTCTCTTTCGCTCACTCTCTCAGTCCCGCTCTCACTCTCTAGGATTCGTTGGTTTAAGAGTCGGAGATTGGTGAAACTCAACTCCGGTGTGGATCGAAGTCCCTGCCTCTCTGTCTCCGTCTGTCGTCGGCGATTGGAGTGTGGGGGGAAGTGGTTAAGGGGGTGAGTTACTTCTATTCCAGTGGTCGGCAAGGTAGAATCGGTAAGTCCCCCCTATCCGTGAGTTGCTTCACTGATCTCTGTTATTTCTTTGTTGCACAATCTGGTGACTGCAGCAAGTTTGTAGGGGTCAGAGCTCCCCGGCGATTGTGGATCTGGTGGTGGGAGTGGCACTCAGGCGCGAGGACATTTCTCCGGCTTCTGAAGGTGAGTCATCTGATGCTTCTATTCGTTTTTTTTTCAGTTTGTTTGTGAAATTATTATTATTATTATTATTATTATTTTTCGGTGCTGAAATTTCATGTTATGAAAATGTGTAGGTTTGTTTTGTTATTGTGTTGAAAATTTTTTGTGTAATATTCTTGTTTATCTATTGGGTGTGCAAAGATTTATTCATCATTAGTTTTATGTTGATGATGTTAATTTAATTTAATGTATAATGTCATATTAGTTAATATTATTAAATTAATGTAATGGTAAATATAATACAAGGTTAAAATAATTAATAGTTTGGAGTAGGTGTAAATATTTATTTTAAAAAATGTAATGCAAGATTATGTAAAAATAATTAAAGTTATTAATTAAAAGGAAAAAATAATTAATATTTGAACAGATATATTAAAAATAAAATTATTAATATTAGATAATATTTTGAATTAAAAAAATAAATAACTTATTTTAAACATATATATTTATTGTAAATATTAGGTGGATTTGAAATAAATAAATAAAATATTGTTAAAAATTTTAACCTAAAAAACATATGTTTAATGCTTTTAAAGTAAAGTATTAACAAATATTTTGTAATGATGTTAAAAAGAAGTAATAAATATTAGTATTTGTTAAGATATATATTTGTATAAAAATCAAAATTTTTTAATATTTAAAATATCGGGGAAAAAGTATTTTTAAAAAATGCCTAAAATGAAATAAGAAAAAGTGAATTTAAAGAAATTAATAAAATGAAATATAATAATGTTAAAATTATTTTATAAGAAATAAATTTGTTAAGATATATATAATTTATATATATAAAAAAAAATGTGTTAATATTGTTTATTAAGGTATATATTTTTATAAGTAAGAACAATATTTAACATAATAATTGGTTAAATAGTGTTTTTTAAGATATAAAATTTTATAAGTATGAAAAAATTTTCATATTAAAATTGGTTAAAATTGTTTTTTAAGGTATGTATTATTATAAGTATGAAAAATATTTAATATTAAAATTTGTTAATATTGATATTTAAGGTATGTATTAATATAAGTATGAAAAATATTTAATATAAAAATTAGTTAATATTGGTTTTTTAGTTATATATTTTTATAAGTATAAGAAATATGTAATATAAAATTTGATTCATATTTAATAAAAAATAAAGTTGTATAAATATTTCTCTTAGTGGTCCGATGTCCGAAGTAGGTAATCAATATCTGAGGTTTATAGTAAATAGTTTTGACATTATCTTACCTTACATTGCTGTCACGAATGACAACTCAACATAATTGACAATTTGAGTTTAATGCGTGCCTAGGGACTGTCCCTCGTTTTCAGGTCGTTGACAGGAGGTAATCTATATCATTTTCCACCATAATCTTGTATGATTTTAAGTCTGCTTTCTAAAGATGAATTTTTCTACGAAGTATGATCTCCAAAGTCGTACAACCAGTCATGGAAGACCCAGCCAGTAAGGTAAGTATAGGTTTGGTACTACACTTATTCTATAATTGAGTCTACATATTTTTCAAAAACTTCACAATTAAAGGGGACTTTACATTCCAAATAATTCCAATACTTAAAAATTTTTTTAAGTGTTGAAGTTTGATCATTTGGCTATATTTTGACAGCCATAAAATCTTATGTGTTAAGATATTTTTAAAACCGAAAATTGTGTTTTAAAGAAGGTGTATGGGACTTAAATATCAAGTACTTACAAGACATATATCTCGTGAAGACCTCGGTGAAAAGTCAACTATAAGTTGATTAGTTACTCATTTTTCATAGCAGAAATATTTGTCAAAATTTGGTTTCATATGATATATGCCGTTCGATATCTTCATCATAAGTTAAGAACTTTTGAATTTAAGTATTCCACGTTAAAGTACTATAGTTGGAAAGCAAGTATGATGGTTTGTGCCACAATTATCTTGAGATTTTGGTTAAGAAAGAAAATGGTAAATTCAGCTACTTGCTAATCGAATATTCTGAAGTACTGCTGATTGTAAAGGCTGTTCTCGATTGTTTTTTAAGTGCTACCACATAGTTATAATCAAATCAGTTTGTGAGAATAATTGAGGGATCTTTAAATTTCATATATAAATTTTATACCGCATGTAAACATCTCATTTCAATATATAATTATCTTATTTTCAAGAAAATTCTCAACCTATTTTGCAAGACGTTGCTAGAGCTAATATTCGTAAGTTTGGGCATTAAATTTTTACAGTTGCATTCTTAGATTCATTCTTTTTATATAGAGCAACTATTTTACAGGTTCTAAGTGCAATCTGTGGTCGAAATTCACACATCTTGAAGAAAATACAGCATTACAAAACAGAGAGAAAAACTATGCATTTCTGAAGCAAAAGCATCGCTTCCTACTGCCATATTATTTTATTTCTACATTCTGTACAACTCATTTCTTTGAGTTGCATGACTTGAGAAAGTTGATCTCTGAGAGTGTATTATATCTGTGTTGTCTTACTTTGTTGGACGAAACAATCTTCATGATGTGAAAATCAGAAGTCAATAAGTGGATTGTATATTGTTGTGTGGATAATAGTAGAAACTAGCTACTGGTTGGACCTCGGCTTGTTTGGCTGGAAGAGTGGATGTAGGCACAAAGCCGAACCACAATAAATCAGATTTGTCTCATCCTTACCTCTTTACTTTTTCTATACATATTACTTAAATTTACCATATGTTTAAATTAGATCTAACTGTCGTTCATAATATTAAAAAGTTTAATTTTTTATAACTAATTTAACCCCCCCTTCTTTATTGTATTTGATACCAACAATATGAGCTAGTCATGACTGGTCAAAGTTGGCTACTCAAAATATAATTACAAATCTTTGAGCTTCCATTTCTCTTCATGGTTATAAGAGTTTCTGATAAAGTTGTATAAAGATCATTTCATCTACCAACTATCGGATTTATAATACTCTTAAATTTTCTATAAAATTGGCACATTATATAGAGAACAAAATAAATCCAAAATTTTATATATTGCAACTGTAAAAAGATATGAGATGTTTAACCAATAATATTTATTTTAAAGAACTGAGACACTCAATTCATCTTAATTGATTATTTTTTTTTCCTTTTTCAAATTAGAATTTATATTTTAAATTTATTTTAAACCATTTTTTTAAATTTAACCAATAATATTACAAATTTATGTATCAAGCGATATTTATTGGTACAGATTTAATATTTCAAAATATTTTTCATGACCATCCTACAACATTCTTTTTTATTTATTATATGTTTTAATTTTTAATTAATAATTCTTTTTCACTTTTGATGTTATTAAGTCAATTTTTTTTTCATTTTCAACTAATAATTAATAACTTTTCAAATTTTCTTAACTAGATATTTATTTATAACTTTTAAAAGATTATATATTTTTTTATTTCTTTTCAATTATTATATATTTCCTTCTTTACTTATTAATTCATTCTGTTTATTTACTTTCTTAGAATTTTTTATTTTTGTTTCATATCATCCAATATTATTGTTTATTATTTCATTCTTTATAAAATGTATAAAATTAAATTTTTTACTTATTGCTATAATTTTATTAACTTCTTTAATAATATTTTATATCTTATTTCTAATAATAATAACTTCAAAGAACATGTTAAACTAACTCTTTATTTATTATTTCTTTTCCCTTTTAAATTTACAATTCCTATTTTAAATTTTTTTAACAACATTTTTTTTAGAATTTAACCAATACTATTAAAAAATTATTTAGTAACTAATATTTATTGGTATGAATTTAAAAAATTCATACCATTTTTTAGTATGATCTCATATAATACATGACTTTTTTCGTTAATTGCTTCTATATTTCCTTCCAAAAAATTATCGAAACATTAAATAAATATTTTTATTAATTATTGGTTAATATTTAGTTTCTTCTTATTCAAATATTTTTTCATTATTTCTTAACATTCTTTAATATTTAAATGATTCATTAACTTTTTTTTTAACATTTTTCCATTGTATTTTCTTGTTTAATTACAAAATTTAACATACTTTTTTATTACTTATATATTTTCTTTTTAAATTAATACTTTATTTTCACTTCTTTAATTATTTTTTAAGTTTTCCATATTTTCCTATTCATTCTTTTTAATATTACTATATCTTATATTTTTTAATATTATTGATTCATATTTCTTTTTCCCTTATTTATATTAATTAAAATTATAATGTTTCATAACTATTTTTTCCTCACAAAAAACAAAAGAAAAAACACAAAATAAAACAACTTATTTTACCTTTCATACTAACTTTTATTTTTTTACCCCTTGTTTAATTAACAATTACTAATTTAAATTTATTTGGTAACAATTTTTTCAAAAATTGTTGTAATCTTATTATAATTTATGCGTCACCCAATATTTATTCCTACAAATTTACAAGTACAAAATATTTTTTAGTAAGATGTCAAAACATTCTTTTTTTTTAAAATTTTTTTTCCAAATTCAAAATTCTTTTACACTTTTTAAATTATTAAGTAAATTTTTTTTCTCATTTAATTTTTTTTTAATATTACTAAATATTTAATTTCTTTTATTAATATGAAATACATATTTGTAGGTCACTTTTATTACTTATTTTTAAATTTTTTTAAACCAATTTCATATAATTAAAATTTTACAATAACCAAAAAAAAAAAATTCTGAACGCGCTGTTCTAGAAAGCACGAGAAAGCACGATCCTTAATCGCGTCTTCTCAGAAAGCGTGATCCCAGATCGCGTCTTCTCAGAAAGCACGATCCTGGATCGTGCTTTCAAATGAGAAGGCTCGATCGGAGATCGCGCTTTTGCTACTTTGAAAATTTTAAAAAAAAAAAATTACTCTATTTCAAGGATTTTCTCCCAAACTCACCCTAATCTGGGAAATAACCTGGATCGAACAAGGCTCTTCACTTCCACATGGCCCACAGGCCCATTTTTCAAATACAGGTCGAAAGAAAATCCCAAAAAAAAAAAGAAAAAACAGAGGATGGTAACAAATATTGATATTTATTTCAATGAGGTTTCATCATTAAGATTGTATGATTTATTTCAATTATAATCCTATGCCTTAGCATGAAAATTGATCCAAGGCAAATGGGAAATACTTGGGTCATTTTTTTTAGTCATGTGGTGTCTATTTGATATTTTTCTTTTTACTTGATCACTGATATTTAAAAATCTGATTAATTTAATTTGAGTAACTGTAAGAGTCTAATTTAAAAAATATCTCTTTCAACATCTATCTTTTTATTTTGAAACTTAAATTTAAGATTTTAATTAAAAAAGTTTAATATGTTATCACTAGATTTACACGGCATTGTTGTATATATTTGGTTCATTGTATTTGTTTTCCTTGTGGGTGTGCAATCGAGAAGAAAACCTCTATTGTGCACTATGAGGACGAGAGGAGAAGGACAAGAGGATTGATCTCAACTTTATAGCATTTTTTTTTTTTGACACATAATGAGGTCCGAACTCAAATTCATGTTTAGTGTATAGAGCAATGCAACTCAAATTCCTACAATAAGTCGTTTGGAGCTACATACATTAATCAACATCAATGTTTGAAAACATCAGCATTTGATTATCAAATTGTGTTGGAGTAATCATGTTGCTATCTGTTTTAAATGATATTAGGAAAATCTTTATCTGTCATGAAATATCTAAACTATAATTTAAAAATCATAAAATTTTATATAATATAAGTATTTTTTTTTATGCAACTCATTTCACATTAATCAACAAAGACAACAATTTCTCATGAAATAACATAATTGAGTCTCAAAAAATTGAAGTTCACACAAAGAGTTCGTGGTCGACCTTAGTAACTAAGACATCAAGGCGCACTAAGTTCACATCAAACTTTATATGGGATAAGATTATGAAGAGGTGAGTCCTTAGGCTAGGACCAGGACCATCCACCCAAAGCCAAATAGGTCGGTTGGCATTTCAATTCTCCCCATTTTTTTTTTTTTTAGTTACACAAAAATTTGAATATGGGATCTTTAGATCGAAAGAGAGAGATTATAATCATTAAACTGTATTTTTTGGAATACAATTCTTCCCATTTTGACAAAAGTAATGACTCGTATGAACACACCAACCAGCCTTGGCAAAGCCCTCACAGTCACATGCATAGTCTAATGCCTTTTAGTGCCCTATCAATTTGGTAGTTGGTAACATGCATCAAAATTGTGCATTATGAATTAGAGGGGCAACCTAGGCCCCTCTATATTTTTTTGGTGAAGTTAGGCCCCTCTATATATCATTTATTTAAATTTACTTTTTTATTAAAATGGCTGAATGTGATTTTTTTTGTTCATTTATTGTGTTTCTCAATAGTAAAAAATTAAAATGAGAGATGTATATACATTTTTCTTAAATAATTAAAAAAAAACTCGGTTGATAAAGTCACTTTTGTTTTCCATATTCTTTTATTACTTTGCATCTTTAATATGGTACCAACATCGTATTCAACTATTTTTAATATGGTATCAACTTATATTTTTAGGATAAATTATTAATATTTGATAATTAAATTAAATTTGATTTGAATTGAGTTAAATATTTAAGAAGATAAGATTCTATCGATACTTATTTTTTGTATATAAAAAAAGTTGAATTTTGAAATCTTGTATAAAAGACACCGGTACGAACCAACTAGCGTTAGTGTTTCAGAACCATGTTGACATTTTTTTTAATAAATACAATTTATTTCTACTTCGTGCACAAAAGGATAGCCTTAGTTGTGTAGATATTGCAGATTAGGGAATGGTGATTGGCTCAAACAAAGGAAAGATGGGATACTGATTTTGTGGCTATGAGGCCCCTAAGGTTTAAAACTAGAATGACTTTTTTATATTAAAATCTTCAAAAATCCCAATAGATTACATAATTAATATTAATCGTTTCGTCTTTTACTAATTACGAGGATGTTGGACCTCAAAAAGTCATGTAAAGTTCTTCTCAAATGGATATGCATATATAAATATATATATATATATATTCACTGATCTTATCTGATTTTTATTTAATTAATTTGATTTAAATATTATAAAATTTATTTTAAAGATTGATTATTTCAAATTTTTTTCTTTAATTTTAAGATTTTAAATCAAAACTTTTGATTAAAGTATAAAGAATCACTCAATTTAAATGAATTTGATTTTTTAAATGGGTAACAAAGCTTGCCTTAGCTCGCAAAGTGATGCTTATTTTTTTTTTAAAATTTTTAATTAAGCAAGCAATCATTTAGGAAATTTTCTGTGAAAATGCTGGAACTTTAACTTATATATAATTTTTAGAAGAGCAGAGGACAAGGTAAGCAAACAGCATTTTGTAAATAATATTTTTAAAACTTTTAATCACATTTAAGATTATCACAAAAAATTTTTACGGATGAAAATTTATTACCATAACAGTTAATATGGTTATATCCAAAATTCCAAATAGTAGAGGAATTTCTTTATTTAATTTTCTTTTCTTTTTTTTTTCTTTGGAAATAAGGAGAGGCAAAAGGAGAATTTAGAACCGTTATTCCCAGTTTGAGTCAAAACTCTTTTTTTTTACGAAAATCAATTTCTATTAATATAATTTATATATATTTATTATGAAGGGGCGAATTATTTTGAAAAGAAGGATGTAGGTTATAATTTTAGATTTCAGATCAAGAGAGCAGTTTTTGGTAGTATGAAATTCAAATAATTCAAAATTAATTTAATTTATATAAAACATTAGATTGTGCAACCATCACTAGAAAAATAATCCAAGGACTACAAAACTAGATAAAAAGTCACTTTCCATTGCACCATATCTTGATAGGGGAGAGCAAAGGCCATTCACATCACTTTGCCTTCTTCATGTTTGCCTCTAACATTCCATGTCCCTAATCCCCCCCCCCCCAATTTGGCCTTTACTTTAGTCTAGATTTTTATATGGCCTTCAATCAACAAACAGTCAGTTTAATCGGATAGGTGTTAGTTTCTTTAATTAACTCTCAATTTTAAAATTCAAAAAATAAAAAAACTACGTTAGGAGAGTACTCCCTAGATAGAGCCTGCATAGACGTTCAAATTGGATTAATTGGAATATGATTTCGAATAATAGTATTAGATTAAAAAAAAAAAAGACCTTGAATCATTTTGCTTAATCTTGCATTACAAGTTTTGAAACATTTTCCTTGATCTTGCGCTACAAGTTTCTTCTTCTACTCTCTTTCTACAACACTTTTTGGTTATTTATATAATATTCCAACTTTATTGAGACACACCCTTTTGATCATTTAATCACATAATACAAGCCTTTAAGCCTTTAAAGAAAAAAAAGGGTGGACATATCATCCAAAAGCAAGGAAAAATGGATTTTCCCAAGACTTCTCTGAAAGAATTTTACTTTGATAATAGCTTATAGTGGGGTCTGACGAAATACTTTGATGTAGAATTCAAACACATATTGATCTAGTGAGTAAATTATTAGATTTCATCCAAGAGGTCTCAAATTTGAGTCTCGGATGAAGCAAATGTGTTTGGGAGAGCTCTACCCCTTCGAGGGACTTCAGCGGCTCGACCTGAATTAGTCGAAGCGAAATTTTAAAAATCGGATAGTGGACCAAGTCTAGGGGAAATATATATATAAAAAAAAAAAAAAAACAACTTTGATGTAGAAAGCGAAAGTTGCATGGGAGAACAATAGAGAAAGGAACAAAAATACTTATCCATTTAGTGTAACTTTACACCACAAGCACACACAGACACCCCACATTGATGCTACAAAGATGTCGATAGAAGGGTATTTGCATGGTGATAACAAAGCAAATGCACACACAAAACACACAAGCAAGAAAATGGAAAAGGGGAAAAAGGAACAAAGGAAGTGTAAATGGTTTGCTTACTGATACCTTATCACAAGGAGTAACTGGAAATGCTTGATGGGTCAGAAAGGATGATTATCAAATCTTTATTATATTGTGAAGATAATTTGTAATATATTTGGCACTACGCTACTCTATTTTATTCAGCTCAGCTAGTGCTATTGCAACAGAGAAAAATATATATATATCTTATACAAAACCTCATTCATCAATAGACCCATTATTCTAAAATGTCGAGTAAATTTAAGAAATGTTAAATGGATCAGATGAGTCAAGAGCCAAACCCATCAACTCGTTACCATACATATTAGCAAAAAAGAGAATTTTTTAAATTTAAGTAATTTTGAATAAATTCAAATATCTTTTAAATTAAGAAAAAAATTAAAATATATTGTGTATATGAGTTATTACGTGAAATTTAATTTATTTAATTTTTAACCCATTTTGCTTCTCTCGATAAATTTCGTGTTGGTACGGGTAATCAAGAAGTCTACATGACTTCATCCAAATAAAAGCATGTGGTCAAAATCTAACACAAGGGAAAGGAAGAGAGCCAACAAGAATAGGAGAAGAATTGAGCAACTGCCATAGCCATCTAAAAACGGCTAGAAACGAAAGTTCACGTAATTCTAAATATGTATAGCTTATAACTCTATAATGCCCCATTAACCTCCCCCATTGGGACTTTTAAAGGGGAGCCCTGCCCTTTGAATGGAAGACTATGAGGGTGTCCCACTTCAAAAGTTGAAAGGAAAAGACACCAAATCACATGGGTGGGGGTGTAACAAATAAGCCTTCTCTGCATTAAAAGTTGGATAAGCAAATTCATATGCGTCGGCATATGGGAAAGTTCCAAGACAGAAGATTGAGACTTTTGCATGATTCATGAAAAAAAAAAAAAAAACATCAGACATCATCCCATGTGGGATTGTTGGCCTTACTTGGGTTATTTGGGCTTATGATCCTTTCGTTTCTTGATTGTAGACAAGGTTCAAAGGAAACACATATGAACGTTTTGGAAGCATTAAAAGATTTTGTTTCACTTTCGGCCTCCTAAACTCAAACCTTATTTATTTATTTTTATAAACTATTAGTATCTTGAAACCACATTGGATCCGACTAAATTCAATTAGAGTCAAATTTGATTCTTGTTGGAAGTGAATTACGGCTCTACAGATACTGACTCCTTACTGACTCGAACCGTTGCCGTCGACGGAATGTGAAACCTGCAAAAACCGTCGGAGGGTACTCCAGCGGGAAGACTCCGATACTCAAGTAAGAAAGAGTGGTTTTCGAATATAAAAGAAACAGACTATGAGTTCAAAGAGGAAGAGATTTTCTGTGATTAGAGTGCTCAATGTGTTAGACTAAGAGAGCATAGCTGATTTAAAGGGTTTTAGGATATTTTATACTTACAAGAGTCGTATGCTGCGGAGATGTTTCAACCATACCTTTCTTATCGAGCCGATTCGGAAATGTCGAGAGTGCAATATTCTGAATTGATCGTGATTCTCATCGTATGGATACTTTTATTTTCTGGGGAGATCATTTCCTTAACTGAAAAATTTTAAAGGTGTCGTTTTTAAGCAGGAAACCAAAGCCATAGAATGTTTTGACATTCTTTTAGAATTGTTCGAGTTGCTGGCTATCAATCGGTCGTTTGGCTGATAAAAGATCTTTGGGGTTCATTCGTTCGATAAATCAATGATTGAGTACCCAATCGGGGAAGTTATTCTCGCTTGATAAATCTCGTTCTGTAGGCGACTGAGACCCTATCATTCGGGAGATCTGAGCGAATAAAACCCTTCGGTAGACAGTCACAGAGAACATTGGATGTGGGTCTCTTGTATGGGCCCTATTGGAGCTGACCCCTTCAAATTGGGTCTAGGGTTATACCCTATTATTTGCTCCTGATTCATAGCTTTTCTGGCAAAAAGGCGCTATGAGTAAAGACCTATTAGGGTGAGGCATGCTTAATACGTTACAGGAGCATAGGGGTGTCGGATTCGTCCTAATTTATTCCAACCTTTTGTTACGAACGTAGGTATGTCTCATCGGAAGTGACCCCTTCATGAGGAATTGAAAAAAGTAATTACTCTATTTACGATGGGTTATTTTTACTTCTCCATTTCACCTACCATGAGCCAATTAAGGCCCGTTTCTCCACTACTATAAATAGGTATGATAGGTATTTATTCCTTCCCACAGAAAATTGAGGTTTTTCTTCCTTTTTGGGGGTTTTACTGAGAACGGTTCCTTTTCGAGAGTTGTTTCGTGAGGCGTATTGGTATGCGGAGCTCTATGGTTTAGGTAGTTTCTGCTGGAGTGAGATCTGATTAAGAATTGAGACCACCGAAACGAGATATCATTATGTCGGTCATTGTTCGGTTGGTGTGGTGAGATTGTCCATCACTAATAGAGACGCGTCTTGTACTGCCTTGGATGATTTGTCCGAGTTCCCCTCCATCATCCAATCACGGTAGGGATGCCTCTCGCACCGTCTTTGATTAATAGGCTGGGCTCGGGTCATTTGGGGGTGGCAAAACTTGAGCTCAGCCTTCTCTTGTCCCCAACACTACATTGGAAATATAGTTTTTGTACTTTCTAGTATAGAGATTGTGGTTTCTGTATCTTTGAATGACCATATTATGTACTTTTTGGTGTAGTCGGTCTGACCCAGTGACTTGTATACATATTCATGTAATTGAATATATTTCTTACATAAGGAACAATGAAAGGTTACGCTTTACTTACTTGAATCTTGTCATTGTTCTCTCTTGATCTCTTGTCTGGCTATATGCTTTTCTTCAACTTTCGTCAAAGTAGATCTGCTTCTGGCCTTAGACTCCGCACTGAGATGCTGAGTAATATCGGCCCTTTGGATTGCCGGACCTTTGGTGGTTGGATAGAAGGGTCACACCTACTCGTTCGGGGAGTTATGTCCCTATTAGATGATTCGTTCGTTCGGTGAGATCAGTGCGACTTAGACCCGCTGATAGGAAACTTTTAGATAGGGGGCCGTATCCACCCGTTTAGAGAGTTCCATCCCTTATTGATGACACGTTTGAACGATAGGGACTGGGCGACTTAGGCTTGACGATAGGAAACTTTTAGATAGGGGGTCCGTGTCCACCCGCTCAGAGAGTTCCATCTCTTATTGATGACACGTTCGAATGATAGGATCTAGACAACTTAGACCCAACGATAGGAAACTTTTAGATAGAGGGGCCGTGTCCACCCGTTCGGGAAGTTCTATCCCTTATTGATGACATGTGCGAACGATAAGATCTGGACGATTTACACCCGACGATAGGAAACTTTTAGATAGGGGGCCGTGTTCACCCATTTAGAGAGTTCCATCTCTTATTGATGACACATTCGAACGATAAGATCTAGGAAATTTAGACCCAACGATAGGAAACTTTTAGATAGAGGAGCTGTGTCCACCCGTTCGAGAAGTTTCATCCCTTATTGATGATACGTTCGAACGATAAGATCTGAGCATAGGCCCAATGATAAGAAACTTTTAGATAGAGGGGTCATGTCCATCCGTTCGGGGAGTTCCATCCCTTAATGATGACATGTTTGAACGATAGGACACCTTTGATTGAGGGGCAAGAATCGTTTGGTTCTTATTGAGTTGGTTCCTCTGGTTGCAGATAGTTTCAGAGTTTACTGATAGTATATGCGTAGGTTTTATGAGTTTCTGGTCCTAGGCACGGCCGATCCGTCTAGATTGTCGAGACGATAAGTTTCTGGTCGGACCACGGAACGTACTCGGTATGAGTCTTCCCAGTTAGGAGCAAGTTTGGCCACGGGTTGGGGTTGTCCGGTAGCTTCTATCCTTCTTAGTACCAACTCGCTTGGTCTGAACGTTCGGTTCTTAACTCTACAATTATGATATCGTGTCACCTGTTGCTGATAAGCCACCATTTGTGCCGATGCGGACTCTCGTAACTCTGAAAGTAAGTCCAGTCTTTTACACAGGGTACACTCGTTTTGTTTAGCCTCATATTGGGCCACCCAGAGTGAGTGAATTCATATCTCCACAAGTATGACGGCTTCACTTCCATATGTCAGACTAAACGGTATTTCTCTCGTTGCTTTTCGGGGTGTAGTGTGATATGACTAGAGGATACCGTAAAGTCTTTCGGCCCATTGCCCCCTGTCGTCGTCTAGCATCGTCTCTAATCCTTGTAAGATCGTTCGTTTGGTTATCTCAGTCAGCCCGTTGGTCTGCGGATGAGCGATCAATGAAAATCGATGTTAAATCTTGAGTTTTTCACAAAACTCCTGGAAGTGCATGTTATCGAATTGCTTCCTATTGTATGTGATAAGGACACGCAGTATACCAAACCGGGTGACGATATGAGCCCACATGAAAGACTGGACCTTGGTTGTCGTGATCTGAGCTAAAGGTTCAGCTTCCACCCACTTGATGAAGTAGTCGATCGCCATTATGAGGAATTTTCATTATCCTGTGGCCAGGGAAAATGGCCCGAGGATATCCATGCCTCATTGGGCGAACGGCGAGAAGCTAGATATAGGATTGAGTTCGATAGAAGGTAGCTGAGGTACTGAGGAGAAACATTGGCACTTATCGCACCGTTTTACATAGTTGTCGGAGTCGATTTTCATGGTTAGCCAATAGTACCATTGATGGAGAGTTTTGTAAACTAGGTTTCGAGCCCCTAGGTGATTACCACAGACCCCCTCATGTATTTCTCGAAGGATATAGTCCCCCTCCTTGGAGTTAGGCATCGCAAATATGGATAAGTAAATGACTTGTAGTAAAAGATCCCATCAATTATGGCGTAGTGTGCGGCTTTCTGGTTCAGTTTCATCGCTTCACTTGAGGACTCCAACAGACGATTGTACCTTAGATACTCTTCTATGGGGTCCTTCCAATTAAGGGACTGATTGATAGGGAGAGCCTCTTTGGGCTCGTCAATGCTGGGATATAGTAGGCTTTCAATATATAACGTTCGGCTAGAGGCAATCGAATCAGAACTAACCAGTTTCGACAGAGTGTCAGCTCGTGCATTCTCCGACCGAGGGATTTGCTGGATGTTGACTTTGCCTAATTGTTTCATCGTCTCGCGCAGCTTATTCAAATATTTAGTCATGATTGGACCTTTCATTTCATAAACCCATTTGATTTGTTTTACGACCAACTGGCTATTTGTAAATACCCTGACGTTTCGCGCCCCCATGTCAATGGCGATCTGAAAGCTTGTCAGTAAAGTTTCGTATTCTGCTTGGTTGTTGGTGGCCTGGAAATCGAACCGGATGGTGTATTCTGCCTTAAAATCATTCGGGCCTACTAGTGTAAGTCTGGCGCCACTCCCTAAGGAATTTGATGATCCATCAACATGAATGGTTTATTCTGGGATCGACCACTCTTCCTGATGGTTGGGAGACTTGTCTTCGAGCGTTGTTGGCAAGGTACATTCGAGGATGAAATCGGACAATACTTGGCCCTTTATCATTGGTCGTGGTCGAACTAGATATCAAATTCGTCCAGTTCCACGCTCTACTTAATAAGCAGATGAAAGTGTCTCTCTTTTGGAGGATCTGCTTCAGCGGTTGGTCGGTGAGCACCACGATAGTATGGGCCTAGAAATATAGTCGAAGACGTCTTGCTGAGATAACCAATGTGTAAATTATCTTTTCGATCAATCTGTAGTTAACCTCAGACTCCTTTAATATCCTACTAATGTAGTAAACTAGCTTCTGTGTAGCAGATTCCTGTCTTACCACCACAGAGCAAAGTGCTCGTTCAGAGACGGCGAGATATAGGTAAAGTTCTTCCTCGAGGACGGGCCGTGAAAATGGTGATAGATCTATCAGGTACTCTTTTAGTCGTTCAAAGGCTATCTGTTACTTGGCAGTCCATTCAAACCATCGAGACCTCTTCAGCTCATCGAATATGGGCTTGTATTTCTCACCGACTCTGGATATGAACTGACTCAGAACTGCTATCTGACTAGTAAAACGCTGCAGCTCTTTTAAATTCTAAAGATGTGACATATCTAATATTGCCTACATCTTCTCAAGATTGGTCTCTATCCTCGATCGGTGATCATGAAGTTTAGAAACTTTCTGGAGTCAATTCCGAATGTGCACTTCGCCGGATTCAGCCGCATGTTATATCGTTTTAATGTCTGGAAGGTTTCTTCAAGGTCCGTAACATGAACTTCTGCGGTGATGCTCTTGACTAGCATGTCATCAACATAGGTTTCAATGTTTCTGCCCAACTAGTCTTTAAAGACCGTGTTGACCAGCCATTGGAAAGTTGCTTCAACGTTTTTTAAGCCAACGGGCATGACCCACTAGCAATACATTCCAAATTCGGTGATGAAGCTGGTATTTTCTTCATTCTCTGGTGTCATTCTGATCTGGTTGTAATCTGAATAGACATCCATAAAACTCAAAATTTGGTGTTCCGAAGAGTTGTCTACGAGTTTATCGATATTAGGGAGTGGATAACTATTCTTTGGGTACGCTTTGTTAAGATAGATGAAATCTACACACATTCTCCATTTGTCACTGGCATTTTTTACCAAAACCACGTTAGCTAACTACTCGAGATATTTGACATCGCGAATGAATCCGATCGCTAATAGCTTTTGAACTTCTTCTTATATAGCATGTTGGCATTTGAGAGCAAATACTCTCTTTTTTTGTCTCACAGGTTTGAAATTAGCGTTGACTGATAGTCTATGGATTATGACGGATGGATTTATGCATGACATGTCTTCCGGGGTCCAGGCGAAGACTATTAAGTGTCGTCGTAGACAGGCGACTAAGGCCTCTCACAAGGAAGGAGATAAGTTGGTCCTATCTGAACGGTTTGACTGGGGTCGCTTGTTAAAGGGACCTCAACCGTTTCTTTGTCTGGTTCGGGTTTTAATTTCGGCCCTTGCCATCTCTAAGTTCTAGGGCGTCAATTAAAAAAGCTTTTTGTGCGTCTTGGGCCGCAAAGAGGATATAAGGATCATGATCGCTACATATAGTGGCGACCCCTTGCAGTGTTCTGAACTTCACCTCCATATGTCTCGTGGTCGGCAATGCTTCTAGTTCATTCAAACTGGGCCTTCCGAGAATGACGTTGTAAGGAGAGAAAAGTTTCACCATATGGAACAAGATCTGGGCGGTCGCATGATTAAGGGATTTTTCGAGGGTCACGGAAAGGTAGATGATGCCTTCGGGATAAGTGGGCTCATCTGAAAGTTCTCTAAGAGACCCGGTAGGTGGCAGAAGTTGAGACGGATTGAGACCCATTCGGTAGAAGGCGTCCCAAGTGAGGAGATCACAGTCAGCCCCTTAATCAACAAGAACTCTCTTCACGATGTGAAATTCTATCTTAAGAATAATGACTATGGGATCATCACGACAGAGATCAACCCCCAACAAATCGTTATCATCAAAGCCTATAATTGGCTTTTTTCTCTTGGCGGACGTTGCACTGGGAGTGATTGTAGTAGATATCGTCATGAACTTTCAGGAGATCAGTCTGTTCCCACATACGGATCCAATCTATTAGAGATGTGTTATGACTCCACAGATATCGGCTCCTTACTGACTCGAACTGTTGCCGTTGACAGAATGTGAAATCTGCAAAAATCATCGGAGGGTGCTCTGGTCGGGGAGATTCCGACGCTTAAGTCAGAAAGAGCGATTTTCGAATTTAAAAAAAACAAACTGAGAGTTTAAAGAGTGAGAGATTCCATGTGATTAGAGTGTTCAATGTGTTAGGTTACGGGAGCGTACCTGGTTTGGAGGGTTTTAAGATATCTTATACCTGTGGGAGTCGTATGCTGCTGTGGTGTTTCAACTCTACCTTCCTTATCGAGCCGATCTGAAAATCTCAAGAATTCAATATTCTGAATTGGTCGTGATTCTCATCGTATGGGAACTTTCGTTTTCTGGGGAGATCATTTCCTTAACTGAAAGATCCTGTAGGTGTCATTCTTAAGTAGGAATCCAAAACTGTAGGATGTTTTGATCTTCCTTTAGAATTGTTAAAGTCGCTGACTATCGATCAGTCGTTTGGCCGATGAAAGGTTTTCGGTATTCGTTCGTTCGATGGACCAATGATTGAGTACCTAATCGGGAAGGTTATTCCCGCTTGATAAATCTCGCTCAGTAGGCGACTGAGATACTATTGTTCAGGAGATTTGGGTGATTAAAACCCTTCGGTAGACAGTCATAGAGAACATTGGATGTAGGCTCGTGTGTGGACCCTATTGGAGTTGACCCCTTCGAATTAGGTCTAGAGTTATGCCCCATCAATTCTTAAAGGGCAAAACTCTAATTACGCTTATTTTTACTGTACATAAGACTTGAAATTAATTTTTTTAAAAAAGATATTAATATTCAATCACTAGAACAACAAGATATTAGTAATTCAAGCCTTATTTTAAGTCCTAGTAACCAAAACTAAGAGAAGAGAGGATAATGGAAGAAAGAAAGAAAAATAAAATAAAAATAATTCTTAAAAATACAAATGAAATGATTCAAAGATTATATGAGTTAAATTTTATATGATAATATATTTTAATTTATTTTTTGGTGATTTGAAATTTTTATTGATTAATTATTCAAATTAACAAGATTCTTATTTTTTTTTCCTATCATATAAAATTTCATTGATTTAATTTTTAATTTATTTGATTCATTTAGAGTATATTAGAGTTTTTCTGTTAGGTTAACAATTTTATTCTTTTAAAAAAGATAGAATAATAATTATATTTTTTTTTTCATTTATCACGGATTTCAAAATTTAATATAACAAAAAAATATATAATCTCCTAGCCTAGGAACATGTCCACATGCCCAGCAAATCCAACGGTTCAAAAGAGGATGACAAAATGGTAGGACCTGCTTGCTTTATAAAGCAAAGCCTCTCACCTTTCAATCACATGCTCGAAGACCCACCATACTTCTCATGCACCATCATGGCATTATGGGATTCGAGAGTTTACAAAATAGAATTAGAATGGTTGGTTGGTTGCCATGCACCTGTCGCCGGTCCATTCGGGACGGTGTCTCACTTTCCATTACGTCCCCGTAACGGTTATTTTTGTTTTCCTCGTATCAAAATCTTTTAAATTAAATAATTAATTAGACTTAATTTTAAAAATAAAAAAAATTAAAATAATAGTTTCATAAAATAAATTCTATAACATTCAAATCAAATTAATCAAATAAAATCTAAATATTAATAGATAAAAATAAAAAAAAAAATATTTTCCTCACCACGATTAAGCCAACAAACGATGGGCTCTCGGACCCAGACTGTACCTTTTTTGCTTATTTATTTATTTATTTACTTAATTGAACAATTATATTCGAAATCAATTTATTTTAATTAATTAGAAGTAAGCTTAGAATTAATTCAAAAAAAATAATAATAATATTATAATTTTAATATTTATATTTATAGGTTTTTAAGCGCCGACAAGATGCATAACCTAATCGACAGAGACATGAATCGCTGTGGAACAATAGGATTTAAGACACGTGTTGCGTCGTCAGTCCAATGAGATTTGTCCACGAGAAACATTATTACCAGATAAATACTTTCTTTGTTTCATCATAATGCTTGCCCCTACAATGCCATTGCCATGAAACCTTTTGGTAAGCCCCACTTTCACCCATTTTCAGCTTATAATTTATTGATTGCATTCTGAACTCCATGAGATAAAAATGTTGCATTTTACTGTTGATCCGAAGACCGATTAAAATCTAATAAAATTATATGCTCAAAAAAATATAATAAAATCTATCAATGATATGTGAGTCCAGTAACAATAATAGATACTAAAATCTCTTTAATTAAAATCTTGAATTTTAGTATTGAAAATGAAAAAAATTTGATATCGAGAGAATCAATTTTTAAATTAGATCATACAACTACTCGAATCGAATTCATCAAATTTTTAAATATCAATTATTAAGTAAAAAAAAAGAAATTGTAAAATCATACATAACAGTTTATTAATGTACAAAAATATTACACTATTTTTATGATCAAGAGGATACGCTACTTACTTCAAAATTGAAAAATTTTGAATTAGATTCTGATGGAGATGTGTTTTGACTTCTCGGATACCAACTCCTTGTTGACTTGAACAGTTACCGTCGATGGTGGATACTCCTGCAAAAACCGTCGGAGGGTGTTCTGACGGGGAGACTCCGACGCTCAAGTCAGTAAAGAGCGGTTTTCGTTTGAAAGAAACAGACTGAGAGTAGAGGGAAAGTCGTTCCTTGTGTTTTGTGTGCCCCCGGTGTTAGGCTTAGAGAGCGTACCTGATGTCAAGGGTTTTTAGATCTTTTATACCTGTGAGAGCTGTGTACCGTTGAGGGACTTCCACCATACTTTCCTTATCAAACTGATCTCAGGAATTTCGAAAGTCAATATTACGAATTGGTCATGATCCTCATATATCGGGAAACCTTCCTCTTCAGGAGGGATATTTTCTTTATCTAAAAGATTTCAGAATTACTGTTATGAAATAAGAAACTGAAACCAAGGAAGTTCTGACTTTCCTTTTTTAATTGATAGAGATGTTGTCATTCGTTCGGTTGCTTGACTAATTAAGGTGACTATCTTCGCTTGATGAATTACGATCGATTAATCGGGACGGCTAAGACCTTATCATTCGGTAGATCCGGACGACTAAGGCCCTTCAGTAGGTCGATCGGAGTGGTTACGGCTCTTTGATATATCATTGTTGCGGGCGTTAGCTATTGATCGGCAGACCTCCTTTTTGTAGGCCTTTTGGGAATTGACTATTATGGACTGGGTCTTGGAATACGTCCCATTATTTACCCCCCGACTCATGGTCTTCTCGGAAGAAGAAGCGCCATGAGTGATAATCTTCAAAAATGGATGTCCTTTTTTACTTCGATATTCGTCGCTTCGATTTCCGTGAACTATATTATATACGCTTCGTAAGAGTCTTCATTTCTTAGAAAATAGCTCTTTTCCTCTTTTCTTCGAAAAGCTTTTTCTTTCAGTGAAAAAATGCCGATAGACGTCTCTTCATCACATAGCATGGACAACATTCAAAACATTATGACCGAAGAGGATCTGATAGAAGTTCGAAAGGAAATGTCACTCGTAAGTGACTTCGAGTTTATGTTGTCTGGTAAGGAGGATAGAGCGAGTTTTGCCCCTGAGGGTTGTGTCTCTATGTATAAAACAATGCGTGAAATATGGTTTGAGAATTCCCTATACGAGCCCATTGACAGAGATCTTGAAATATTAGAACATTCACCCTTCACTGCTCATTTCAAGTGCTTGGCGATTCGTGATTGCCCTAATTTCTTTGTTAGGGTTTCTTCGTATTCGTTTCGACATGGAGATTTTTTGGGCTCTATTTTACTTGGGACGATGTAGCTCCAATGGATCTACTCATTATTGGTACAAACTCCAAACTCTTCGAGAGTCTCGCTAAAAGTTTTTCTATAGTGAGTCTCAGGACAAGCACTAGATGCAGAGGTTCTTCTTTATCAGATTTTTTAACAGGAATCTCCTTCCCGCATTTCCAGATGCTAACCTTGCGCCTTCCTTGAACGAGAAAATTCCATCCCTCCTTTGACACTCCCGTTTTCTGCGTGCAGTGGCCCGTTATTGTGAGACCAGTTGCAGGAGCTTGTGGGTGGACAGTTTGATGAGAGACGACATGTTGGTACAATTTGGTCTTCTCATGGATGAGTCAATCCAAATCACCAATCCCCTCCTACTCGAACAACGGGGAAAAGACTTGGTCTGTACTGTGCTGGACGTTGATACCCATCCTCTTGATGAAATTTCTACTGAACGGAAATGCGGTCCCATACAAAGAGGAAGGCGGTTGATGCTTCTCCTGAGTCCGGACGAAAAAAGTCCAAGACTAGAGCGCCCAGTCTACCTGCTGGGGAAGAAGAGCAAGCAGAATTCGGGGGGCATGTACTGTCCCAAGAACATTCTGACACCGAAGGGGACCATTTAGCTGGCGAAGCCTTTGGTGCGTCGACCGGAGTTGGAGAACGAGGTGACTCCGACGAGGGATTCTACAAGAGGACGGAGAAAATCCCGATTCAAGAACAAAGGTCGGGAGAGTCTCCTGTGATACAACCTTCCGCTTCCGTTCCTGACGAAACTTCGAGACAGTCTCATCGGGGGTCTCAGTGTCTTTTGGTCGATGTACCAGATGATTATTGTACTCCTCCACCCATTTTGATTGGAGAAGGACGAAGTGCCGAAAAAGGGTCAGTGGCGATTTTTTTATGGGGGGCCACGATTTTAATCTCGTTGATCCCCAGGAGGGGGTTACAGTTGGCCGAGCGCTTTCAACTTCCTTCAAGGTCCGCCCTTTAAAAGGTGTCTCTCGAGTATACCGATATGGCTATCCAATCTCTTTACCTTACAGTAAGTACTTTCTTGGTGTGAGTCGAAGTTGAGTCTTTATTGTCTTGTGACTTTGACCATCGTGTCCTTTTTTCAGATTTCTACCCTAGTTGAGCTTCAAAGAAAACTGAGGGCTAAGCGGGATAAACAATTTTCCCGTATGAGCGATTAAGTGTTGGCGCTAAATGATGCCTTGAAGAACCAAGAGAAGACCATTGGAGAGGCAAAGGACAGGCAGATCAGGCACCTTCAGGAAGACATTGTTTCAGCTCAAGCTCGTTGTAAGGAATTAGAAACAGAGGCATATGCTCGGAAAGCGCGGTTAACAGCCGCTAAAACGTTAACTCATTTGCGAGAAGAATCCCTTCGAAGGGCTGAGCAAGAGATAGCCGACCTTAAGACTTCTGCTGCCAGAGATGCTGTTGCCCTACAACTTTCTCAGCGCAAGTTACACAAGCGTCTGAAATGTGCCGAAAAGATTCTTCAAGAGGTTGGTCGGTACGAGGCTCTGCCCCCGCTTGAAGGATCAGTGGATTCGAATTCTGTCCCTGCTGTTTCTTGTGCTCCTGTCCTTTTGTAGTTTTGTCCCATGATGATTTTTTATTCCCTGATTCATTGGAATGTAATAATTTTCAAAGAACTTCTGATATTTTCACTGATCGAGCTAGGTCGGGGGGAATCTCCTCTGATGATGTGTTCATTCTAGAATGCTTCAGTACTCTCCTAGGAAGTCGATTCAGAGGTGTTTCTTTGAAAGGTCTGGGCGACTGAAGTCTTCCGGCCAATTGGAGACTTTAGCTACGATCGGTTAATCGGGACGGCTAAAACCCAATCGTTTGGTAGATCTGGACGACTAAGACCCTTCGGTAGGTCAATCGGAGTGGTTACGACTCTTTGATAGATCATTGTTGCGAACGTTAGCTACTGATCGGCAGACCTCCTTTTCGTGGGCCTTTTGGGAATTGACTATTTTGAACTGAGTTTTGGAATACGTCACATCAGATTCCAAATAAAAGAAATTGATGTGGAGGTAAGTTGAAAAAATATTTTGCGGCTGTATTAATAATTAAAATTCAAACAAAATATTTTGTAATTAGTTAGATATTTTAATAGGATTCAAGCGGATTAAATGAGATAGAAAAAAATATCTGAAGTTTTTTACGATCTTATGATATCACTTTATCTGAAGGTAAAGTTTTATAAAACGAGAGTAAAATCTGCATTACTATATAATACAAAGTATTGAGTTATTAAATAAAAACAAAAGCATAAAATAATTGTAACTGAGAAGAGAATGTTAACGTGGATGTGTGGTAAAACTAGGAAATATATGATTAGAAATGAAGAGATACGCATTAAATTATGAGTGAACTCAATTGTGGATAAGATGCGAAAGAATTGTTTGAGATGGTTTGGTCATGTGTAACAAAAATCCAAAAATATATCAGTTAGGAGAATCGAGATGTTAAATATAGGAGGTTTAGTAAAATGATAAGGTAGACTCTTAAAAACTTAGATATAATATATTCGTAAAGATATGACAGTTAAAGAGTTAAATGAATAGATAATTTTGAATAAGAATTAATGATGAGAAGAATTAAAATAAATTAAATCATCAATTTTTATATTATAAATTTATTTAGATAGTTTATGTACGATTTGATTTATTTTTTTATCATCTTATATTTACCATTTAAATAACTTACATTAAATTTTAGGATTAAATTTTGGTTTGGTCGTTGTTGATCAAATTCGTAAAGATATGTACGGTTAGATATTTTAATAAAATTATGATGATAAAATCACACAAAAATTAATGGAATATTTTTGTAGCAGGTTTCATTATTAGCCAACAGCCCCGTGGCTGCCTTTTTTTCATAAGAAAAAAGGAACTGTAAAAAGATTGCACAATTTTTCTTTTTTATTTTAGATCAGAATTTGAATTTAAAATTATAAAAAGAAATCGGTGAATATTAAACTATTCTCTTGCCACTGCACAAATTTATCTGGATACTCATTTTAATCGATTACTGCTCAGAAAGAGCCGCACTTCTGAGAATTTTTTACTTTTGGATTTCTTTTTCATGATGGCGATGTGGTGGGCGTCAATACAAGGGAAAGAATTTTGACTCCCGCCGTGACCTGTAATGTGGAGCCTGATTAGTCGGTGAGGGTGTCGGAAGGTAACCAGCCCCCGCCAAAGCAAGGCGGTTTTATTGCTATAAGTAGGGGTCTCAAGCAGATGATTGGATTCCTCCACCCACCACTCGCCTCTCTTCATCCACTCCTTTTCCCAGAAGTGAAGAGAGAGAGAGAGGGGGTTGTCATGTTCCTTCAAGTTTATGGGTGGCGCTGAACCCAAACAACTTCTGCATTCTTCCTCTCTTACTGCCATTTACCAAGGCAAAAAACCCTGTCTTGGATATTGTTCTATTTCTCTTTCTTCTTCTCCAATGCACCACCGCCACTCCCACTTTCACCAATAGCTTTTCCTTTCTTCACAAGACAATTAGACACCACACCCACTCTCTACAACAAACCCACCAATACCCCACTTCATATTTATCCCCAATTCACTCAATCTCTCTCAAAATCTTCCTAATTTCAATAAAAATCTTCATGGGTATTCTCTCCTCACACACTTCTACTACTACCATTTTGAGCCTAATACTATTCATCCTTTGCAAAGGTAAAGGCACTTAAGTCACATGTCAAACTTTCTCGTATCTGTTGTTCACATTCAGTTAATTTTCTTATTTTGAAAGCTAACATATTTTATTTGATTTTTTTCATTTTTTCTATAGGTGTTTCTAGTGCTACATTTACATTTGTGAACAAGTGTGAGTTCATAGTCTGGCCAGGAATTCTGTCCAGTGCAGGCAGTCCAAAACTGGACCCAACCGGTTTCGAACTCCCCAAGGGAACTTCAAGATCCTTCCAAGCTCCATCCGGGTGGTCGGGACGGTTCTGGGGCAGAACCGGGTGCAACTTCGACGGCTCAGGCAAGGGAAGCTGCTCAACCGGCGATTGCGGGTCGGGTCAAATCGATTGCAACGGAGCCGGAGCCAACCCACCGGCAACTCTGGCCGAATTCACACTCGGCTCGGGTAGCGGCCAGGACTTCTATGACGTCAGCCTCGTGGACGGCTACAACTTGCCCATGGTTGTTGAAGGGAGAGGAGAATCGGGTCCGTGTGAGACCACGGGATGCTTAACGGACCTCAACCTACAGTGCCCGACGGAGCTGAAGGCGGAGGGCGGTGGCGCGTGTAAAAGCGCATGCGATGCCTTTGGAAGTCCGGAGTACTGTTGTAGCGGGGCGTATAATACAGCGGCTACTTGTAAACCTTCAATGTACTCGCAGATGTTTAAGTCGGCGTGTCCCAAGTCTTACAGTTATGCGTACGATGATGCCACGAGTACGTTTACGTGTATGGGCGCCGATTATTCCGTTACATTTTGCCCTTCTTCACCAAGGTAACTTTTACACCGTTCCCCCACCCCCCCCCCCTTTTTCTCTTTTTTAAGATTTAATGTTTTTCACTTTTTTTTTTTTTTGAAAAATGTAATATTAAAGAAAATGTAATTGTTGTATTTGTGCAGTGTGACTTCAAAGCAAACAGCACCAAAGACAACGGGGACAGATGGGTCCGGGTCAGAAACCGGGTCGGACTCGGGTTCATTAGAGGCAGCGATGTTGGCAAACGGGTCATGGCTAGCAAATTTGGCTACAGCAGACTCCACTAGACCTCAACCAAGTCTAGTTCATCAATTTGCATTCATTATTCTCACTCTTTTCTCTCTCATCTTTTCTTTCTCTCACTTGTAGTCTCTCAAAGGTTCAAAATCATGTCTTTTGGGGTTCCAAAAAGAGAGAAAAAGAGCCACTATGTGTGATCATGAAATGACCAAAATCAACATTGTTGCTCTTGCCTTTTTTTTTTCAACTTTTATTTTTAAAGCTTAGCTCACTCAAAAAAAATAAAAAATAAAAAATAAAAAGGCCAATTGGGTGTTGACTGATTAGAAAAAGCTAAAAAGGCGTTTAAAAAAAATGCAAAATTGTAAAACACCCACTTCCCAAATTCTCCATTTTTGATGTTTTTGTATACAAAGAATGATAATATATGAAGTCTGTTCTTTGTTTAATTCATTTGTGGATTTGTGAACTTTCGTTTTCTTCTTTGAAAAGATTGATGACCCTAATACTTTGGACCTCGGATTGTTGCTTAGGAAAAAATGATAATAAAAAGAAAGGATCATTCGAGAAATACTAGAGCTTGTGGGTATTTGGAGCCATCTTACTCTCCTCATCTGAACATGATAAAAGAGAAAAGATGACTACTTTCCACATACTCCAAACCATTGATTTATTAGTTAAATATATATAATTTTTTTATCTGTATATATAGTAATTTAGTCAATCCTAATATATTTAATAAATTTTAGCTAAAGCAAGAAGTTGGCGATGGTGGATGACCATCAAAGAACCCACTCTCTCTCTCTCTCTCTCTCTCTGGGGTTGATTATTTGGTAAGTGCCCGTTTGATAGAACTTATTTTTTGTTTTCTTTTTTTTATAAAAAAAAAAGCAAAAATTAAGAAATTTTAAAAAGAATTTAAAAGTTGTTTGGTAATTTTAATTTTAAAAATAAACTTATTTGATAATTTTTGAATAAAGTTAAAAATTAAAAATAAAAAATTAAAAGTAAAATGTAAAAATTAAAGAAAAAAAAGATATGAAGATAAATAAATTTATAATATTGACATATTTAAGATTTTATATCTTTTAAGTAGGGATATAAAAGAAATAAAAAAATAAAAAGTTAAATCTTAAAAAAAAAATAGAATCAAAAGTTCCTTTTGTTAAAATTCTATTTTCTTTATTAAAAAAAATTTATTTTTTTAAAGTGTTTTTTTAAAATAATATTTGGTATGTTTTTTTTAAAAAAAATGAAGATAAATTAAAAAAACTCTGTCAAACGTAGGATTTACAGCTTGTGACGGTTAGAAAGGAGTTACCGTGCGAGACTAATCTTCGGAGATATCTAGTCTTTTTAAGATTTTTATTCTTTTACCATGTCAGACAGATATCAGAAACTTCGATCTTCTTCTTTAAACTACCTTTGACATGACTTCTTTGATGACATTATTCGTCTCTCTCTCTCTCTCTCTCTCTCTCTCTCTCTCTCTCCACACACATAAATTATAGGTTTTTAAGAGTGGACCCGGGGAGTCACTTTTTTGCTCCTTCGGTTGTCATTTTCACACCAACCTCGCTCCATATACTCCAACCATTAAATTCCCATCATTTGACAATTGCCTTCCAATAGCTCCCCTCATTAATTGATTTTTCAAATTATCATAGCAAAACACTACTCAAACAGTCAAGATTGCAACAGATATGAAAATTGACATGAGCTAATCCCAATTCCAACTCTCTTCCAAGCGATGAAATGCAAACTTTAACGGGATGAATCATGTACTTTCCAACCAAGAAGTCCCAAATGGAGTACTACCAGTTGAATCCGATCCTTAAACTAGGCTTTATGCCAATTAATGGGCCATGATATCAGAAGGAGATTGAGAGTGGAGAATAGTTATATTGATTACCCCTTTTTTTATTATTATTTGATGATCGGTATTCAAAAATTCAATTAATTCAATTTTAATAGTTGTGAATCTTAGTCAAAGGTTAACTCTCTTGATATATTTTTCTATTCTCAAAATTTAAACGAGATCTTAACTAAAAAATTTTAGTTCCGTATCACTGGGTCCAGGATTATTGGTTGATCGCCCTTTATTCGATGAAAAAGAAATAAAGGAGAGCTCACGTTATTCCATTACGTAATTTAATTGCATAGATTGGAAGAAGTGTTATTGTCCGTGGAGATGAAATAAAGTTGAAATGGCCAAAAATTTATGATTTAGAACTTTTTAAGATGCTTCTCAGAATGAATTGAAAAGAGATTCTGAAAACCAACTTGTTAGTGGGGAGAAGCCGACCAAGCAATAAAATGAAAGAAACAAATCTACTTTCCAAATGATGAAAAGGGGGCTGGACTCCATCCCAATGTTTTTTGTGGTTGCCTTTGCATTTTAACTTTCTCAGACAACATCGAGTTGCAAAGAAGATTTCAAGGAAAGGATGGATGAAACATACCAAGAAGAATCACTAATGTCCAGATGCAAATAAAGTCAAAACATACTTCGTTTTCTAATTCAAATCATCTGTCTGTCATGTGTATGCCTTGAATTTGTATCTGTACTTGTAATATCCTAACGCGCGCACAGCTTTACGCCCACCAGTACAAAGATAAATCTATATACAAATGGACGGGCCAATGAGGAAGAAATGCATTAGCATATATAATAGTTGACACCAAAGCGGTTCTATAAACTTAAGGAAAGATAGGGAAACTTGTCTCCTATTCTCTGGAGAAAAGCAGTTTACCTGATCCGTAGAGAATCTAATGGTTTGCTTTTTGACGTCTTGTGTGCATCACCGGTTTGGTGGAGGGTCTCTGTTTACTCAATGGCCACAAGAGCTTTCGATTTTGCAACTACAATGCCATAATGAAGATAAGGATTCTTCTTGCACGTCAAAAAGTTGCAGTGCACTATAACCTATATTAAGCGCAGAAAACCAATGATTTTGATTGAATGTTAGATTAATCAAAACCAATAACCATAAGGATCACCTTTAAAATTGCGAAGCCACAACTTAATGAGGGCCTACAGAATGAATAAAGTGCTGAACAACACGGCTAGTGTTAATTAGACCCACCAGCTGAGTATGACAGAGTTAAATTTGACAGTACTTCTATACAAAGGAATTCCCAGTATCTAGGTTCATGACCAGTAGCAACAACCTCCCCAAACCCTAAGTAACAAGGAAATACTCCAAAAACCCACAAAACATGCTAAGAAAGACGCCTATCAAAATATAGCGTTCAAATGTTCAAAGTGACTCTGACCATCAGAGGATAGCAATGATCTTTCTCATAGTTGGTCCAGGAGTAATTGCCAATAAGCAGCTCTTGATGACGCTTCCAAACTTCAGCATCATAGTTCTCTGTCATGGCGTAGTTCAAGCCACTCTCTTTGACATGCTGAAGAAATTTGTGCAGTGAGTCACCTCTCTGGGGGCTGAAAAATAAGGCTTCAGATGTTGAGGCAGGTTTTAGCAAGAGCTTGACAGTTTGCACGAGGCTTTTGTGAAATTCCTTGAAGAAAGTGCTGTCAAAATGATACATTAAGTCAATAAAAATTGAGTGTATTAGCCTAACATATTTGAGAGTAATGTGAAATACCAATCACTTGCTATGATGACATCAAACATGCCGCAGACCCTTGATATCTCTTCCTGATCCCAATGTAATATCAAAGATTTCACTTTTGTATTACCGAATGCTACGAGGTTGGCATCGATGCTGCGCTGAATATCTGCATGTTAAGAAACCCTGCAACAGAGAAGAAAGATAGCAAAGACTGTATATGGCATCATGTACCACAAGCTTGGTCTTTGTACTTTAAAGTTTCCCATAAAATGCCAGAGTCTGCAATCTTCGTAATTTCTAAAATCAGCACATATACCACAACAGCTACCAAAGCTTCACCGTAAACTTTCACTTTCACTAAGAATCAATTCCAAGAGAAACTTTTGTCACATGGTAAATGAACTGAAAATACATCAAATTCATTGAGCCATGGACATTCCAATCAACACAACGCAGTTTACCACGCAACTGTTAGAGTTAAAAGAATTGAATATATTCCAACCTAAAATGACATTGCATGCTAGAAAACAATTATTTTTTTCATTAATGAAAATTGAATAAACTACCATAGACTAGGAACGCAAAATAATCACTTTGCTAGTTGAAAACTAGAATAAGGTTCATGGCCACCATACTTGCAAAACTCAAAGTAAGCCCTAAAACAAACTAGATTGTCTAGCCCAAGGCATCTAAACCTTTTAAGTCCTTTACCTAAAAGCCCGCTTTCCTTCATGGTTCAAACCGAATTTAACAATTTATTGAAAACAACTCTGTTAGTACATTCTTATTATTCCACAAAGGCTCCAAGTATCTAATTTGATTCCAACACATAGTGTTGGCAGTCACTTTACATTTTATATGATGTTATGTCACCACTGCATTGATGCCAGGTTTGCCATCATAAACATGATTCCAAATCAACCTCAATGATTGTAGTCTATATTATGCACATGAAACAGAGAAAGGATACAATCAACAACTCGAGGGTTCCCATCAGAGATCGTAACTTCAGATGCCTCAGCGGCTGCAGCAATCACTAGTCCAGCTAAACCATAGCCTGACCCAAGTTCAAGGACTCTCTTAGATCTGGAAAAATGAGAAAGAATTGGAAAGAAATAATTACAAGTGAAATCGTTAAATATATATATATATATAAATATTTATATAAATATATATATATATATATATATATATATATATATATCCATCAAAAGAAGTACAAGCAAAGCATTCCAGAGACATAAATTTCCAAGAAAGCCTCTCAAATACTGATCTGATTATTGATAAGGCAATATACAAGTTCAAAAACCTGAACGTGTCTGCATGGGTCAAGCAATAATAAGCAAGGACATCCTCTGATGGCCAACGACCTGCAAGACATGTGAAACTGGTATGAAATGCCTCAAGTCGTCCAACTCACAGTTTTAGAATAATAAACGAAATTGAGACATAATTGACTTAAACTTAAACCTTCAATATAAATCTAGGTTTAAGAGGTTCAGCATTCTGCACTAGTGAGGGAGACATTAAACAATTCCTTCTTAATTTTTACACTACTAAAAAATTTAAAGATGACAAGAAAGTTTCAACTATCACGAACTTTTGCCTTCTATTGCTTTCTTATTGATGTAAAACTTTCTTATGTAATTTAGGCATTCCATTAAAAAATATATATATATATATATATATATATATATATATATATATATATATATATATATATATATTGTTGCCATCTTGTTCCAAAGCTCTAGTTGATTTCCATGCTCTGTCCAACATGCAAATGCGTTACTGCAATCTCTCCTACGATAGCTCATTAGCTATGAAACATGGTCACAGACACACAAGATATAGCAAGCATGTCAAAGACACAGTAATACAGCAAAATTATATAAAGTTTACACTATTATAAGTTACAAAATGTTGTACTGAGCCAAGTCTAAAACTTTGATATCGTGATTTCCATAAGTGTGGGTGCCACTAGATCATTAGTAATAGGACAATAGGAACTGATATCCCTAAAATGAGCTCTGCTAAATTTCAGCAACACAGGCAATTTCCCAACTGGCTATATTGCATTCATTTTTTTATTTTGTAATTTATTTGATAGCATCTCAGACCCAATTTATGATACATCCTAGAACATACCTAGGTCTAAGTAACAACTTGTGAAACGAAGAAATGACTTACAAACAAGACCAGTGTTGTCAATGTTGTATCTATTGCATATCTCAAAATCGGCGAGTTCCGCATCATTATCCTCCCTTTGGCTGCAAGAGGTATACCATTATTTGCACAAGCAGGTCATAATGCTAATTCAAACACTTAAACGACTGAACACAAACAACAGAATCAACTCTTTTTCTCTAAAACAGTATAAAGCCACATAAAGGCTTAATACATATGCAAGACACATAATATACACCATTAACCACCAATATTAGGATTCATAATTCAGGCCAACATTTGAAGAAACAGATTTTGAACAATCTCGGATCAGCTTCCTTCTAAACATTGTTGTTTGCTAAAAAAATGAACTTTTAACATTCTCAATCAGACTAACACAAACAACACAGTTAACCCCCTTTCAGAAACAGTTTAAAGCTACATTAAGGCTTGATACACACGCAAGACACATATTTACAACATTAAACACCAGTACTAGGATTTATAATTAGCTCCAAGATTCGGACAAACAGGTTCTGAAGAATCCGAGATCAGCTTTTAAACATCGTTTGATGCTAAAAAATAGTGAACTTTAACCCGTTTAATCAAGCTATCAGAAGAGCTGATGTTGTAGAAAACAATGTAAGAACTTACTAAAGAAGAAGATTTGGGCAACTTTCAATGGGTAATGTGAAGCAGACACAAGCGTCTCTCCGACAATCCGAGACATTCGATTCAATGACACGAAAAGGTATCAAACTAAACCCGGCTGTTGTTTTCCTAGAAATTTTCTTGATACCCATCTCAGATTGATCATCTGAAACCCAAAATCAACCCTTCAATTTGGTAGAAATTTAAATGTGAAGATTGGAAATAGTAGAGAGAGAGAGAGAGTACTAGAGAAAGAAGATTGATGAAGAAATTTGTTTCGGAGAATTTCCCATCTCAGTGATGAAGCCTTCAGTTTCTTCTTCTCCATATCTGCCCGTCGTGCATCCGTAACTCTGCTAGTGCCAATATCATCAACTTCCTCATGAATTGGATGGTAGGCCAAAGCAATACGGTGTCGTTTGACTGCAATTGTCTAAACGATGTCGTTTGGCATGATACCATCATTACAGTGAAATTCAGTTGATTTATTTTTTTTAATTTATTTATATTTTTTAATATTGTATTGGTTTCACATTATCTTCAATCAATAAACTATCATTCTATTTTAATAGTCATTTTAACGATATTTTTTTATATAATTAAATTAAAATATTACATGAATGGTCACAATGATTTTTAAAATTTTTTGTTTATTTATTTTCTTAACCAAATAATGCCACATCGCTCTAGCTCTATCTTTATTTTTTTTTCATTTTTATGGTATTTAAATATTTTTTTTTACATAAATCATCAGTATTTAGTAATCATGTTGACTCTAACTAAATTTAGTTCAAACTCTCCTGACACATATTTTTATGATACATAAAATTCTAACTCGAAATCTTATTTTAACAGATATCGATTACTGGACCAACTAGACATCTATGATATACAAATATAACAACATGATAAAGTTGCTAAAACTTTTATATCGGTGTAAATTGCAAGTTTTTATATCGTCGTGTTTAAATTGTTAAATTCAAATATTGTACTAATTCGTAAATAAGGGGTTATTATTCATTTAGCATAATTTTTTTTTTGTTTAATTACATCATAATTTTGACCCTTGTATAAGCCTAATCTCTACAAGAATCTGAGGATTAAAGGTAAATTTTCAGTAAGGTCACATGATTCTATTTCAAGATTTCAGCCCTTGTTGTACTTAATCTCCTCTCTTCATAAATCTTCTTATAGAGCTTCTTTGTCCGAAATGCCAACAACACATCCAATCCAAACCCAAGAATGCAAGCAAGGGCCATGATCACAAAAACAAGCCTATAACAATGTGGTCCAATACAAGTGTTGCCACCGCCATTTTCAGAGGTTATAGTAGCCTGAGCATCATACAAGTAACCGGCGAGTAGGCCAGAGAAGAGGAAGGATCCCAGAGGAAGGTTTAGAATGAGAATGTTGTAAAGAAGGCCATAATATTTGAGACCAAATAGCTCAGAAGCAATTGGGACTGAGACTGCTAGACGGACTCCATAGCAAATGCCTACCAAAATGGAGCCAATGTAGAGAGATCCAGGCAAGGCCATAGCCATTACTATGTACCCTACTGCCATTAGCATTTGTGAGGCTGCATTCCATACCGGCCTTGGCGTTCCATTTTTCCTGCATTTAGTGACGGTAGAATTTTTGTCAAAGGATTATGACTAGGGGCTAACCCTGAAATTTATATTCAAAGTGATGTAGTCCAGGATGTGGGGGCAGGAAGTGAAGGGGAGCAAATGTTATAATTTAAAAAAAAAAAAAAAAAAACAAATAACATTTTAAAGGATTTTAACAGTATTTCTATTAATGAGAATTGGGATTTACTTGACTCAAAATAATGAGAATTGGGATTTACTTGACTCAAAATAATGAGAATTGGGAAAGGAAAATGGACTAACCAGATATAGTGTTCAGATACCAAACCGGAAGCAATCCGTCCAAAGAATCCCCAGATGCTGGTGAGAGAGATGAAGATGGATATGTCAGCATAGCCAAGTGCCTCACCCATCTGACCCATATTATTCATGACACACAATCCAGTCCCAACCCCACATAGGAATGCCAAAAACAACACCCAGAAGTCAAAAGTCTGCATTGCTTCAAACATAGTGTGGTCTTCCCCAATCAATGGCCTTGATTTGCTCTCACAAAGAACATCCTCCACCTTTTCAGACTTTTTTGGTGAGCTCCTCTGAACTAGTAGCGGTTCTTTAATTTGTGTTTCAATGTCTGAATTCGGTTTTGATAGGAAGAGAATGGAGTAAAGAGGGACTACTAGTGGAGAAGCAAGTAGGATGAGAAGACCAATAGCGAATGCCAAAGAGAGGACATGACCATGACTGCCAGTGACATCGAAGACTAATAGATAAACTGCTACAACTACAGAAACAGCATTGAAAAAATTCAAGAACTGAATTTCTTGTTTTTCATCAACACGTTTGGTTTCTGGTGGGGTCTCATGAAGGAAGAGGACGGCAGTGAGGCATACCAGGGCAGGGACAATTGCAAGCATTAGAAGAAATGTGGATGGGTCAGCTTTGAAGAGAGCTGTGGACAAATCCGTGAATATAGCTGTGCTCAATCCTACATAACCCTTTAGAATACCAGAGACAGGTCCCCGATTTTTCTGGAAGTTTCTCATGCATGTCACTAGAACTGCAGTGTTCATCCATGTTGTGCTATTTCCTCCCAAGCACAGAAACATGCACATCTGCCAAAATTATAGAATTATTTCGCGAGATAATCAAGTATACTAACATGGGTATTTTCGATTTTTAGCATTTTCTTACCTGCCAGTAAGGAAGTGGCTGAATTCTCTGGCTGACAACGAGCCATTGAACTCCATAACCAATTAGTCCTTCAAGTGATCCGATAATCAGTATGACTGAAGTTGAGAGTTTATCAGAGGCTATACCAGAGAGGAGCCCAAATGCCTTGCCAACATCTTTAGCAACAGAGAGATTATTCAGCTGCAGCTGAGAGAGACTCATGAGAGATTTAAGAGCATCAGAATAGTTGGAGAATGTGTAGTTGTTGCCACAAATGGCTTGGACCCAAATCGAGGTCACCAGTCCTAGCCATTTTGCAGCAGGAGATGTAGGAGATAGGAGAAAAGCCATAACTATAAAGAGTCTAAGAAACCAATAGTGGTGGAAAATTGGAATTAGATTTGTAGCTTGTGTTTAATTGTAAAGAATAACATCCTTACTTATATCTTTTGTCCTGCCTTCATCAATGGAATTCTGCTTATGGAAAAAACCAGGTACATTGCCGTTGGTCAGGGTCAGATCCTGGTATTCTAGGAATTCTAATACTCATTTTGACATGTTTAGAAAGATGGTTTTGATTTTAATTTATTTCCTTATTTTTTTCAAATAAAGCAAGTCCAACAATTCAATGAACGGTCACGTATGATACCTAGTAAACTACAATATTCAGAAATTCTGAGAAATCAAAACTAAGTGGGTCACCACAAAAGAGCAAAGCTCACTCAAGTTGACCAAAGCTCTAGAGAATAAACAATTAGGAGGTGAGCCCACTTCATAACATGCACCCATGCTAAAGTGGATAAACTTGAGGAGGAATTTTCAGTTAGCCAACCTTATTAGCCTTCCCCATTGGCTGTGCCCGCCGGAATGAAAGCCGATGGAGCCCATCTTGTTGTTTTCTTTGAAAGCTCATCAAAAGAATTAAGACTTATCCGGCCTCAAGACGCACTTACAAATGGTTTTTAAACCTGAGTATCGTTTTGAATGGCTGAATCGGAGATAAGCTTATCTGACCTGTCCACACCTCAACCGGCTGCAATGCTGATCCGGGTACAGACTGAGTGGTATAAACTTTTATCCAATAACAATTACACCTTGGGTTTAAGCGATCCCCCTTCCCAGAAAAGGCTCTACCCAAAAATAAAAAATAAAAAATAAAAAATAAACAGGACGTTTGCCTAGCAATGTACGGATATACCCCAAATTTAAAAATAAAATAAAAATAAAAATCTTAAAAAAAAACTTGCGCGAGAAAAAAATTCGATTTCTAACCCATGATTGTCGCGTTCTCAAAACCCAACTAATCGATTTTCTCGTTGAGTTTTGAGAACGCGACCATTTCGCGCCTCCTAAATTTCAAACTCTCTCATTTCTCTCTTCTCCTTCACTCTTTCTTTCTCCTCTCTGCATCTCTCCTTCGCTCTTCGCCATGCAATCGTTGAGCTCTCATCTCCTTCGCTCTCTCTTTCTCTCTTCTCATTCTCTCCTTCGCTCTCATCTCTTCGATCTTGCTTCTCTACTCTCCTTCCCCACATTGCCGACCCAGATCGCGTGACATTGCTGCCTAACTGCAGCGTCTCCTTCAAACTTTTCATGACCTGCTGCTTGCCAGAGCCCCAACTGCCGAAGGTAATCTCTCCTCCTGACACTTGAATGATATTTGTTTAATTAATTGCTTTGGTTTATTGTGAAATTAGGGTTGACTGTGATTAGGGTTCTGAAATTAGGGTTTAATTTAGGGTTTTTGTTGTTTTGAAATTAGGATTCTAAAATTATTAAATTTGTTGAAATTATTATGGTTGTTGAATTTAGGAATTTGTAAGATTAATTTAAGGTTTTATACGATAAGTTGATTAATTGTTAAAAAATTATTGAATTTAGGGTAATTTGATTGTAAAAGAGTTGTAATTTAGAGTTTAGAATTATTTTGTTAAGTATAAAATTGTTATAAAAGTTGTTGAATTTACAGTTGTTTAGTATGTTAATAACATGTTTAATTTTGTTGTTCAGAAAAAAATGGTAGAAATTGTGAAATTGCTATATTATATTAATAGTGATATTGTTATGGGTGTCAATGGAGTTGGTTATAACTGTCGGGTTTTTAAATTGATTCGGATAAGAAATAACATATTATTTAATGAACTGGTGTATGCGATATATAAGAATTTTTGGATAAATTGTAGAACGCAACATGTAGAGATTTATCATCGGTGTTCGATGTCAAACAATCAAAGTGAGAATGCATGGTATGAATTGGTGTCAATTAGTGATGATGATGATGTTGTTAATTTGATAGAGTTTGCAGGGATCATGGGAGCGGGTTCTACACATGAATTATACATAAAAACTGTCGATGATGGAATGTTTTTACATCAAGTTGATGGTGGAATGTCCTTGCATCAAGTTGTTGGTGAAATGTTATTGCACGAAGGATGTGGTTGTACGGATGATTATCCACGAATCGAATCTTGAGTGGATTTTGCCTTGATAGAAATAGAGAATGATGTAGATGAGGAGGAAATTGTCGAAGAAGAGGCGGAAGATGAGGCGAAGGAAGAGGATAATGATGAAAATGATAAAGAAGTTGATGGTAGGGGTGGTGATAATGGTGATGGTGATGAAGAAATTCGTACCTCCTCGGTTCCTTATACTTATACCTGAATAGACGAGTCAATCCCCTTCATGACTACTGCGCCCGGAGGTAATAATTATGTGACTTTCGAGGAAAAAAATAGACTGAAGGATGATAATTTTAGTTTTAGCGATGAATTGAAGAAGGGGATGAGATTTGAGACAAATGATGAACTTATTCATGCGGTCAAAATGCACCATATCAAGTATCACTACCAATTTTTTGTTAGAAAATCAACTTTTACACTTTGATCTGCAATATACTTATAAAGGGATCAAGGTTATAGGTGGAGGTTACGTGCTCGTCGAACAAAATATATTAGTGCTTTTGTGATTTCTCGTGTGGACGGTCCGCACACATGTGTGAATGCTAGGTTGACATAGGATCATAGACAACTAAATTCTAATTTGATTACTCGACATATTCTTAACTATGTCAGGGAAGATCCAAGTGTCAAAGTTTTCTTTTGCGGACAGTTTTGACAGAGAAAATCACATACGCAATCTCACGTAGAAGAGTTTGGGAAGCAAAGAGAAAGGCCATAGAGATAGTATATAGGAATTGGGATGATTCATACAAACAGTTGCCTCACATGTTGGATACTATAGTACAAAAGAATTCGGGGACATGAGTTAGTTGGAAGTTAGGTGAACCAAATGCAAGTGGTGAAATGGTACTTGAATCTGTTTTTTGGACATTTGCTCCTAACATCGCGACCTTTAGAAATTGTAGGTCATTGATCAGTGTAGATAGAATTCACCTATATGAGAAATATAAACACAAGTTGTTAATTGCATGTAGTATGGATGATGCCAACCACGTTGTCCCATTGGCTTTCGGGTTGGTTGATGGAGAATCTCTTGCCTCATGGTCATGGTTCTTATATTGTATGCAAGAGTATGTTGTTGGGGATAGGGGGTCCAATCAGCTTAATTTCAGATCGACATAAGGGGATAAGAGCAACAGTTGCTCGTCCTCAGTTTGGATAAGCGTCTCCAAATACTATGTGACAATTTTGTGTACGTCATGTAGTTAACAATTTTAACACACACTATTAAAATTAAGCCTGTAAGAGAATTGCCACTATTGCTGCGTTACAGCCACATCCCAAAAAGTTTGCGGAATATATGGCAAGAATGAAGGAGATAAAAGAAGATGTTCCTGACTACTTTGTAAATATTCCTCCAGAACAGTGTACTTTCTCTCACGATGGTGGATTTCATTTTGGTTAATGACAACAAACATAAGTGAGAGTTACAATGTCGTGCTAAAAGATGTAAGAAATCTATCTATTTCAGTCTTAGTGCTTAAAACTTGTTACAACTCAGTGAACTATTTCGAGACTCAATTGGGTGAGACAAGAGCATGAATTACAAGAGGAGAAAAACATACAAAGTATGCCTAGGCTATGTTAGGGAGGTGGATGAGCACGACCAATCTACATACGGTTGTTAGTTTTAGCAAAGAGCATGAGATATTTTAGGTAGAGACCGGCCATTGACAAATATTGTATGGCCACAAGGTAGGAATAAACATATTGTGAATGTTAATGATGAGTATTGCACATGTCAGAAATGGTAAACTTATAGAATCCCTTACTCTCATGTAGTTGCTGCACTATCACAGACGATGATTGATATCTATATGATCGTAGGGAAATGGTATACATGAGATCACCAACTCAGGATTTATGACCGCCATTTCATGCTGTTAGGAGATGTATCGGGTTAGCCAGTGAGTTCGTATTCAATTGTCATTCCTGACGTATCACTTAGACGTCAAAAATGAAGTTCTAAGTCATCTCGGTATCATAATGAGATGGATATTTGAGAATCATCATCGCGCACATCATGTGGGAGTTGTAGTGTAGAGGGCCACAATCGGAGGAGATGCACGAAACAAATGAGATGTGGTCTTTATGACAGATAGGGACACAATAAATGACATTGTCCTGCCCAAAGCAATGATTCTTGATAGTATTTCACTTTTAAGTTTAATTCTTATATTATTTAGCATATTCGATATCATCGTGTATTTGTTAAACATTTGACCTACATTTTCACTAAATTTTGATTATTTCACTATTGTTTGTCCATTTATTTATCATTGTATTTGTATTTTAACATTGTCTTTTATGTTTATCATTGTGTTGATTATTTCACTTTTTTTTGTCTTTATGTTTATCGTTGTCTTTCGTTGTTTATTTAAACATTTTGACTAACTCGTTTTGCTTTATGCATGCAGATGGATCCAGAACCTTCTGACAAGACCGTTCTACGTTTACAACAAGTTCACCATTCATCGAGCATTTGGGATGGAGATGCCCATACCCACCTCATTGTCGTCGTCGCGAGGCCGTTCTACGACGTTGGGACCACGGTCATATTGATGATTGGGTTATCCCTTTTCTTGAGTGGTTAGGGTTTATAAGAGTCGCTTGGCTGGCATCTGATCACGGCATTGGTTGAGAGATGGAGACGCGAGACACACACATTCCACTTCCTACAGGGTGAGCTTACAATCACCCTCCAGGACATAGAGGTTTTCTTAGGGTTGCCTGTCGATGGGTTACACATGGTGGGTAGATTGATGAATGTGTCGTGGGCTAATGAGTGCGAGCGTTTGTTGGACGTTAGGTCACCACGTTCCACATTTAAGAGCGGATCTTTAAGTATACCATGGTTGAGTGAGGCTTTTGTGGAGTTGACCGGGGATGCTGATGAGGTTCGTATTTTACAATGGATTCGGACATATATTTTGTTGTTGATAGGGGTGTGTTGTTTTGTGATAAAACAACATATTATGTACTTTTACAGTTTTTATTACTTTTAGAGAATTTAGGTAGCTCTGATCACCGTAGTTGGGGATTAGCGTGCTTGGCATTTTTATATAGGCAATTGTGTATAGCCTTGCACGCTGATTCACGTGAGATATGTGAGGTTCTGATTCTTCTTCAGATTTAGGATTGGGAGAGGTTTCTTTACATTGCTCCCGTTAGACAAAATATTGTGGATTTCTATGGTCCACTTGCTTTACAGTGGAGGACGCGGTTTGATATCACTATCCTCTCTACACATGTAGTTCGATCGCATAGGGAGGCGTTTGATAGGTAAAAATCTTATCAAATAATTTGGATACCATATACTGAGGAGGTACTATATTCTCTACCCGACTATTGTCACGATAATAGAGATATTTGGCATGCACGGGTACCTTTGATCTGTTTTAGTATCGTGCATTATCCCAATAGAGTTATCCACTAGTTTCGAGGGATCCAGTTCATTTCCATTCCTTGTGACACAGAGGATCGTCTCCATAATACTAGACACATGGTCCACAGGACGTTGATTGGTCGCTGGAGCATGCACATTATATTGATATTTGGACCGCACGACAGGACCACTTAGTTGAGTTTGACACGTCCTTTGGACCAACCGTCGACCCTGCCTATCCGACGTGGTTTCCTACCATTACCCGCCGTTTCATAGGCCGTCGGGGAGATTACTTGAATCACATGGTAAGTTTTAAGTTTATTCATTTTTTATCTATATCAATAATTTATATTTGTTTTTTTAACTTACAAATCTATATGTTTTTGTAGTGGGAGAGGTTGTATGAGATTCGAGTCTTACGACGTCGATGCGATATATCACACGGCGGATTCGACTATTGCCTTGGCTGATAATATAGACAAGATTATGACTATGAGGACAAGACCAGACATAGTTGTTGATGGCGATCATGAGGGTGAGCATGATGATAGACGATATCGACAATAAGGAGAAAGAGCACATCGTACAAGTCCAGCATCCAACGTCATAAGGCCTTTGCGGACCTACGAGTCACCACCATTTTCTCAGTCCTCCACTTCTCAGCATCCGCTTGACGACACAGGGTCTTCGAACGGGTACGTATACTCCTCACCTTTCTTCAACCTGAGGTTGATGACTCACCCTATGCTTCAACTCCGGATGCTCCTTATAGGGGAGTTTGTCCGGACATTGACATGGATGAGAGGTTGACAAAGGTTCAAGGAGGAGATGACCAACCATTCTTCCATTTATCCTCATCAGTTATTTTTGCCCCCCAGGACAATGATGGTCCTTCTCAGATCTCACAAATAGATAATCAGGGACTTGTACATCATGATCCTAGTGCAGATAAATTAGATGTTAGTGTTAGATATTATAGTAGGAGAAGAAGAAGACGTTGATTTATTGTACTCTATATTTTGTATCTTTCGTTACATTAATGAAAATCATATTTTATTTCATTGATTATTATATTTGCAACTGTTTTACTGATTGGTTGGTGATAGATTTGTTTGGATATAAATTTAGATAAGAATTTAGTTTGAATTGATATCTGTGAATTAAGATTATTTGGTTTGAATATGAGTTTGATTTATGGTTATAGGGTTTGGATTGCTATGGTTGAATTTAATTTCTGTACAGAATTTTGATGTTATGATTTGGATTAGAATGGTTGAATTTTGATTTGTTTTTTTTAAATTAAGGATGAGTTTTGGATTGTATTTATATTACATGTTTTTTTTTTTTTTTTTTTTGTACACATTCAAGATAGAATGGGACGGCATACTGTTGATCAAATTTTTAAAACGCAATAATCATGTGTTAAGAACATTCCGTTGAGATTTTTTTAAGAATTTTTTTTAAATTTGGGGTATATCTGTACATTACTCGACGTTTGCCAGTTAACTACTGGGATTCATTTGTATAGCGAAAATCAAACACTCGGAAGAATCAGCACAATAGCATAATGAATCACAAAAAATGTACAAGATGCATTATATATGACAAATAATGATAATGATGCAGCTCTATAACTCCTCTCAGAGGACAGGGCAGCCTTTGACCACAATACCAGGTTCTGTAGGGCATGAAGCAAGAGGGCAACCATCGGGGGAACTTCCCCACCACTTGAAGCTAACATGCTCCAGATCCAAGCACAGATACAACACCACACCACTGAAGGCCAGTCCAGCATCAAGTGCCCCAGAAAGCACATAGTTATGGCGACTCCACCAGCCACGGTAATAATTATAAGCTATATACCCAAAAAGAAATCCAATAAGGATCCAGCTAGTATAGTTGACAGCGGTTGCCGGGGGCATGTTGATTGTCGCTCCAAGGAGCACCGGCATGGTGATAAGTCTGATCCAATTGTGACGTGGGAAGGCCTGGTGGGCAAGCCAGACTAGTAGAGGAGCTATAGCACCACCTAAGAAAAACCAGTTAATGGTGGAATAGTACCCCAGATCACCAAAAATTCTACGAGGTCCAATTAAACCCCAGATAACAGAGGCATCATAGAAGACATGATCACCAGGACAGGTCCATGGACTATTAGAAGGGAGCAGATCCCTGTCACATATGTCTGGAATTGTGTACATCAGCCACCATGCGATCCCTAAATGCACAAATGCCGCAACTAATGTGCCCACTACCTAATACGAATTTCAAGAAATAAATAAATAATATGAAGAACTTCAGTAAGAACTAAGCCTGCTGTAATTGAAATTAAAAGGGCTTTTTTTTCCTTATTTTACCAAACTTTAGAGAAGAAGCCAGGAAAACTGACCTGTGCCATGAACATTGTTCTTGGGGGTATCTTCATGTAATGGCCAAGCTTGAGGTCTTGCAAGAATAGGATGCCTTGTTTCATACTTATGTATCCGTACACCTTAAAGCATATATTAGCAACAGGGTACCCTGGATAGAGATACCCAATTATATACTCCGTGATCACATTCAGACCTAGCATCTGTTCATCCACGATAGCAAAAATCTCAGAGCAGTTTATTTTTATGATAACTACAGATTAGTGTACAGATGCAGAGCAATTTTGCTATATTATAGACAATGTGCAATGAGAAGTAGAACACCAGCCCTTTTGTAGTCAAGTGATAATGAGTTTCACTCCCTACACAAGGTTGGAGGTGCAAATCCCCCCATCCCTCTGCAAAACAATTGCCTCCTTTAAAACCCAAACATAGAGACATAAGAATGGAATGAGAGTTCGGCAATTTTTGAAGATAAATAAGGTGATGCATAGTCCAGTGAGATGAATGGTTAAATTCATGTGAGTGATAATAATCAGGTTAACTAGAGCAGACATCATGAAGTTGAATCCTCTAACCTGATTTGTTGTTGCAGTGATTACTCCAATAGGAAGAGTGAAAAATAAAGCAAGACAGCAGGCTAGCAAGACACCCCACCATGGCAATTGGAGTTCATCTTTGTAGTACTGGCATGCAAATATGGTGGCTGCAATGTTAACTAAAAGGATGCAAGTGAACCACCACTCAGGAACTTGTTTGTAGTTTCTCATAAGTCTCGTGTGCACATCCATCCTCCTCTCACGGAATGCTGACTTACTCATCTGCCATATATATCTAACAAATTGCAGAAAGAATTTCAAATTAATCACTTCACTAAGTGGGACTCATATGCTTGCCATTATGGAGAAAGCCATACCTCCCATGGAAGAGGAATACATGAACAACAACGGCAGTGAGGCAGGCAAAGCTGACACCATATGTCATAGCAAATAGGGTGCTGATATAAAGAGGGCCTTCACGCTCATATTCCTCAATGTCAATATGAAAATTAGAGTCAACTATTTTCGATATGTTGTACTTCTGTCCAGTAGCAGTGAACAGGCCATCGGAAAACAAGGGAAAAGTCTTGGCCTTGTACATGTTGAGCCAGTAAGCAATTGGAGTAACCACATACATTATAAATGCAAAGCCAGCAGCAACATTGGCAGTTGCAAACCCTGGACTAGCCAGTGGACTTCCAAGGTATGAACATATTGTGGACCAATCAAAACCAAGAGCACCGATCCCAAGACCATGAAGTCCTGAACCTAGTTGATGAGCTAGAATGGAAGTGGGAAATATCCAACAAATCCAGGAGAAAGAGGTGAGCATTGGGAAGAAATAGCCTGGTAAAATATAGTAGGCAAAACTACAAACAAAAGCAGCTAGAAAAAACTGATTGCGGGTTAATCCACCCTTTGGTCTCCCCTCATTATCATGCAATGCCCTGCAATTTTGATTATAAGAAAGAAAAGGTTAAAGATGGCAAAAGATGGTACATTAAGCTGCCACAAAACTCATAACCCATAGCCATGGTTATCTTAAATTAGTACACTTGACAAATAAGTTCACAAATAATAGTAATTCAAGATCATGTAAGATACAACCAATGTACACACTGAGGTGGTAACCTACTGAAGAAATATGGTTGCTTTTGCTTTAGAGATAAGACAACAGAGATACAAAAGTAAAGATGCAGGACGAAAATTTTGAAAATGTACGATGACAAAGTTGGAAAAATAATTTTATCAAATATTCCACCTCCATCTCCATCTCCATCTCCATCTCCATCCCCATCCCTATGTCACCCCAAAAAGGAGACACAAAAATTTAGCTCATTTTATCTCCGAGATGGAGACAATTTTTTATCTTGTCTTCCTTTCTGCAGACCAAGTATGATGATTTCTATTTTTTCATGTGCCCACCATCCCATATACGATTCCTATATACTATTCCAAAAATCTACCACTGAGATTGGTATTTCAAATCGCTAGGTCAAAATTTCGGCCACACTTGAGGTAGCAGAACCTAATCAAGAACCATGTAGATGGTCATTGAATCCCTCTGCAAGTCAAATTAAATATTTTGTAACATAGAGGGAAGATGAAATTCCCCTATATCCCTTTGCACACTTTTTCCCAAGAAACAGGAAAGTACCATACATGGGCTTTGCTAGAAATGGGCCTCAAATTAACACTGATATACAGGAACAATCTGGGGGAATGGGCCAAGAGCTTATACACATTGGGCCCCTGGCAGATAGAAATCTTCTTGTCCAATTAGTGGGTCATTGCCCAAGTTCTTTCTTTTCTCTTCTGACAAAAATCACAATGACAATAAGCTCGAGCATAATTAGGCTGCACATTTTTTTCCCCTTTTTATCAACATATTATTTCATTGATAGTTCTTTTTACATTAAAAATCTCTTCATTAGAGTTTAGCTTTAAAAATAAAAAAAAAAAACTAAATAAATCAAATAAATTGAATTTATATGGCAGTCTTTATATGTTTAACTAATATTTAATCAAATTATCGATATATTTTGACCTTTAATTGGAAATTAATAAAAATGTTTAAAATAAATTGATATGAACGTCGCATAAAATTAATTCATTTGTTCATGATTTATTTAGTAAAAATTAAATTATTATTATTATTATTATACTATAAATTTTATGAATTTAGTCTGGAAGGTAGGGAGCATACGTTCGAACCAATTAAGGACATGTGACGTCAGCAAGAGCGACAATAATCAGTTCAAACCTCTTATGCACATGAGATGATTCCTTTATTAGCATTACTTTACATGTCGACAAAAGCTACAGTATCACGAAATAGACGGCTCAGATATTCTCCAGATTCTCAGTCAAAGGCAGAGAAGAAATCGCGTACCTGAACAGAGAAACTTGGACTAGATTATGCGGCCACCACATCTCCGCCGGTTCAACCAAGAACCGCCGGTGAATCCCCGCCCAACCAAACCCCAAAACCTGCGTCGTTACAACCACTATCGCCGCCACAACAAAACTCATCTCCCTCTTGTAAAACAACCGCACGGCGCTCACTATGTGAATCGCGTAGACATTTCCGGCGCCAGAATTCGCAAAAATCGTAATTAAAACATGTTCTTTAACGTTAAACGGACCAGGATTGAGGGTGAACTCGAAAGGCTTGTCTTTGAAGAATACCCTTTTCGGGAAAATTAAGGACATGAGATTTCCGAGAGGTACGACGGCGATCTGGGCTGAGATTGAAGAAATAGAGAAGGGTTCTCGACGGTACCAGAAAAATTGGTTGATGTACGAGAGAAAAGCGCAACTTAGGGTTCCGAGAATCCATACTCTGAACGTAATCACAGGTAGAGTTCGATCGTCGGTGGTCGGAACTGTTAGCGCCACTTGCTCCACCGGAGAATTTTCTCCGGTGGCCGTCGGAATCGACGCGCCTCCGGAGCAATTAACTGTTAAAAAAATTAGGGTTTAGCTTGAATTTACTTGTGAGAGAGAGAGAGAGCGCGCGCGCTTACCGAGAGGAGTGGTGACATCGTCTGAGGAAGCGGCAGCGGAGGCGGCCGTCATCTTCTTTTTTCTCTCTCCTAAAATTGTGCGAGCCCAGTGGGCTTTTATATGGATTGGACTCCAATGCAAATGGGAGACCACTACTAAGCTCCCAAATTGCTGGTAGTGGCTGACGTCATTCGTTAGGATAGATTTTGAATTTTTTGTGATAGGAAAATTTGACATATTTTCAAGCCAATGATAGTATAATATTAACTTAGGAGGACCACACGATATACGCTATTTATTAGATTTGAGTGGCTTTTATTTTGTACCTGAGTGAGTTAGAATAATATATATTATCACGGATTAAATTATAATTACCGAATAGATCTGTATTTGATTAATATATAATATTTTAATTAAATATGTATTAAATTTATAACTATTGATATAAATAAAAATATAAAGAGATCTAATATTGTACGATAGTATTGAAAGATGGTTTTTCATATAGTTCTTCAAATTCTTTCAATTTTTTTAAATTTAAAATTGGTGCCATGTGAGATACATAGGGAAGAATTATAGTAAGTATATGATTCAAATTTTGGGAGATTTTTCGTGATAATAAGCATGAGTCATAGGAAAAAATTGACTTTTCAAAGTAGGACAACAAAGGAGAAATTTTTATTAGATTTAAATGGCTATTTATTTTGTTTTTGAGCAACCGATCATATGTCATGATTTGCTAAATTATTAGATTGAAAGGATGTAAACTATTTGATAAGTAATGAACATGATGTTTTATTGTTTTCAAAAAAAAAATGTTGTAAGTATAATTTTAAAAATTACAACTCTAAATATTATTTATTTTTTAAATTATATTACAAATACGTATTATATTTCATGCTTTAATATAGTTCTAGTGAAACATAAGGATAGTAATTAAAAACGTAGATACAAATTATCTTTGATTGTTTGTTGTTGTTTTCTCTTGGATTTGGTATGAAAATTAAATTATAGAAAATTGATCCTTGATCTTCACTGGAATGTGAAAAATTACATGTCTTGAAAGATACATAACAAAAAAACTAATGCTTTTTCTTTGGCCAGCTAATAGAATTTTGCTATATTGTTATCAATGAGGTAAAGGAATGACATTTTCTCTCAAAAGGTTTCTCAAAGAGGGAAGTTTTACCCTACAACATGTTTTCTAACCACGACTAGAGGTTCTTATTATTATTATTATTATTATTTTTGTAAGAAAGAAGAAATAACAAATAACCAAGAAAACCAAAGAAACTAGCCACAAGGACTAAAGCACATAGTCCTAGTCCAAGACACGCCAGTAGCATCAAAGGAAAAAAGCAATTTCAAAACCTTCAGAAGATTACTCAACTCAACCAAACCACCCTCTTTCAATAAACCAAGCTTAGCCAACTTATCAGCACACTTGTTTGCCTCCCTAAAAATGTGCTTAACCTCCTGAACTCAATGATCAATAAGTAGGGCTCTGCAATTAGCAATCAAGTATCTCCAAGGATAGTTCTTTCTAACATCTCCACTGATAGCTCTAACCACTTCTAAGGAATCACATTCCACCTCGAGAACCCCAAGATTCAAAGTTTTAGCAAGTTGAAGGCCCTCTTTAAGACCCCAAAGTTCGGCCATTGCTCCATCTATGCGACCCACATTGATCCAAAAGTCATGGATCCATTCACCCCTACAATTTTTGAAAATACCCCTTTCATTAGCTTTCCCTCTCCCCTGTATTGCAGCCCCGTCCACATTGAGCTTAGTGACACCTTCTGCTGAACGATCCCAGTATATCCAAACCTCCCTCGGGCTGTTAGCAACCCTTTTGCAATTCTCAGCATATGATCTTGCTACACTTTTCACTTTAATGGCCACTATGAGGGGGGAATCAAATTTCTTTACTACACTAGGGAGTACATGGATTTCCAAATTTCCCAGATGGCTAGCATGAACACTAGGTCCTTCTCTTCCCTTTTCCTCTCCAACAGTCTTGAAAGACCATCTTTCAACCAAGTTCTCCTTAATTCCCTGGAGCAGGGTATTCCAAATATTTCTCGCATGCTCGCATCTCCTAAGAACATGATTAACCGTCTTTTCCTCTTTTTTACAAATGCTGCAAGTCCCATCTTCTGAGATGCCCCTTCTCTTAGGATCTTCTCTTTAGCTGTCAACTAGAAAAACAACTTTACTTTTTCCAGGTCTTTCTTTTTCCATATCCAAGAAGTTTCATGCACCCCATTACCTTGCATCTGAGAATCTTTCTTAAGCAACCAATAAGCTGAAACAACATTAAAATCGCCAGAAGGACTATCGTCCCAGAACATAAAGTCCACCCTATCTCTGGATCTAGGGATGATAGTTGCTCTTATCTCTTCAACAATCACATTGGGAAGCACCGAAACCAGCTCTTCAAAACTCCACATTCCCTTCCCATCTAAGAAGTGATTAACTTTAATAATAGGATCACACGACTCCTGAGGAATTAAAGCCATGTTCACCAGCATGTCATCCCCTAACCACTTGTCATGCCAAAAGCTAATGTTCATACCATTATCAATTCTCCACTTTATTCCCAGCTTCAAACAGTCCCTACTACGACAAATGCCTCTCCAAATTGTAGAAGTTTTGCCCTTTTTTCGGTGCTCCAACAAACCTTCTCCCGTAAGGTACTTATTACGCAAGATAGAACACCAGAGGGCATTGTCATTTTTTATAATCCTCCACCCCAACTTAGTTATAAAGGCCAAGTTACACTCTCTCATGGTACGAATCCCCAATTCACCTTCTTTCTTAGAGGCACACACTTCATCCCACCTTACTAGATAAATCTTTCTTTTCTCTTCATTTCTTCCCCATAAGATGCCTTTATTCAGCCTATCAATCTTATTGCAAGCACTCTCCGGCATCCAAGTGGACTGCATAATATATAACGGGATGGCTATCATTGTTGATTCAATTAAAGTCCTCCTCCCAACAATACTTAGGAGGTTTGCTTTCCCACTGCTTAGTTTATTTTGCACCCTCTCAACCATCCGATGGTAAAATTTTTTTCCCACCCTTTCATGGATTGCCGGCACTCCCAGATAGCTCCCTAGACCCTCAATGAGGGAGAAATTGTTGCAGGCAACTAAAGAAGCCTTAAGATGCCTTGGAGCTTTTTGGGAAATCCAAATTTTGGACTTTTGAGGATTTACTTGTAACTCACTTTTCTCCGAAAATTCCTGCAAGCAGCTCAAGATATTACTGAGATTAAGATACTCTACTTCTACAAATAAAACTAGATCATCCGCAAAGAAGAGGTGAGAAATGCTAGGACCTCTCTTTGAGGTTTTAAAAGCTCTCCAAACACCCTTTCTCACTTTCTCCTTAATCATGCAAGAGAGCTTTTCCAGCACTAGCAGAAAGAAATAAGGTAACAGGGGGTTCCCTTGTCTTAATCCCTGACCCGCCTTGAAAGGAGGGAGGACTTCCCCATTCCAAATGATGGAAGTATCTCCATTGGACACCGAGAATCTGATCAGCTTTACTAGTCTCAGAGGAACATTGATTTGTAGTAAGAATTTAGCTAAATACTTCCAGTTGATGTTATCGTAAGCTTTCCTTAGGTCAATCTTAAAAATCATGGAATGTCTAGAGCTCTTGGATTATCTAATAAAGTGCAACACTTTTTGGAGGACCACAATGTTGTCCAGGGTGCTCCTTCCTAGCAAAAAACTAGTTTGATGCGGATCAATAATTCTTTGGAGAATCGATCTAAGTCTAGACACCAAACACTTACTTAGGATCTTGTACAAAGTATCAAGTAAGCTAATTGATCTAAAATCAGAGATGACCTCAACCTTAGTGGTTTTAGGGATTAGAACCATATGGGCTTTAGTTATGTCTGGGCAAAAGTAGCCATCCTCAAGGGCCTTGTTAACAAACATACACATTTTCTCTTTTACTGTTGGCCAAAACCTTTGATAGAAGATCGGCTGAATGTCATCTGGGTCGGGAGCTTTCAAACCCTTCATAGAGAAGATAGCATACTTAATTTCATCTTCCTCAAACTGATTGCAGGGAGACTCTTGCTCCTCTAAGCTAATTTTCTCCCTCCCAACCATGAATCTATAGCTAGGCTCGGCAACTTTCTTACCTTTAAACAGCTCATAGAAATAGTTTCCGGCATGCTCTCTTAGTTCTTCTTGGTCAGAACACCACCTTCCATTAATTTTAAAAGCTGTGATTCTGTTAGTATTTCTTCTAATTTTAGTTATGGGATGAAAAATTCTAGTGTTCCTATCCCCTTCAACAAACCACTTGATCCTTGATTTTTGAAATAAAAAAACCTCCTCTTGTTCAAGAACAACCTGGTACTCCTGTAACAACTTTGTCTCCAAGGCTTGAAGGGCAAGAGGTAGGCATAGCTGGGAGCCCTTTGAATGCCCCTAAGCCTATCTTCCAACTCTTTCTTTCGGTGGAAGATGTTCCCAAAAATAGCTCTATTCCATTCTTTAATTTCCTCAGTGGTGTTTTTGACTGCATTCTCTATAGAACCTTCAGAGGCCTTCCATGCACTCTCGAAAACTTCTTTAAAGTTAGGATGAAGGAATCAAGCAGCTTCAAATCTATAGGGCTTTTTATCTTTATTTAAGGGATAGGACATATTGGAATTCCAGCTCACCGGATAGTGGTCTCCATGCAACCTTGTTAGATTGAGCACTTTCATCTCTAGGAAGGATAATTTAGCTTCCAAATTACACAGAACCCTATCGAGTTTTTTCTGCGGTCTTATTCTCCCCTGATGTTTCTTGATCCAAGTAAATTTGGGGCCATCGGCAATAGTACCAAGCAGATTGTAGTTCTCCCACCATGACTTAAACCTCTGACAACTCCTCCAGGAAGAGCAGTTTGTGTTAGTAGTCTCGTCAAGCACAGCTATCTCATTAAAGTTGCCCAACACTATCCAAAGACCCACCATGCTCTTAGCGACGGTACTCAGGTCCTTCCAGCAGTTATCCTTAGCCTTGAAGTGGGGTTGGCAATACACCTAGGTAGTGTGCCAGCTCCTGTCTCCCATCTCTAATTTGCAATGGATTAGCTGATTCGAGTGAGACACAATAGAGAGGTTGATCTTGTCAGAGTTCCAAAAGAGCCACAGTCCTCCCTTAAACCCCTCTGTAGGAACAATAAAATCATTATTCATGCCACCTTTTCTTAAGAACTTAGGACAAGGGTTATTTCGTAATTTAGTTTCCACACAACAAATGGCATCTGAGAGCTCCCTTTTAACCAGGTCTCTACCGGTTCTTCTGAAATCACCACTACCCACTCCCCTATAATTCCACACAATAAGTTTGATATTCGTTATGGACAGAGTATAGAAGATGCTTGCAAAACTCCTAATGAACCTCCATTTCATCTGCACCAAAAACTACGTTCGTTGTGTCGCTTGCACCTTTTCCTGTGCTATCGCACTCCATAGTTTTCTCCTCCTCAGACCCCTTGTCTGACCGTTGATTTTATAACCCCCTAGCTACTGACAGATCTCTTGGGTCGGGCTCTCCTGGACCTACACCTTGAGTGGCCTGCAGTTGCTTGTTCACGCCTAAGCAGATTCGGCCTTTTATGAAATTTTCTGACCCATCCGACGCTTTATTGTAATCCCTCAATAGTTGTTCATTTGGGCTTGACATACTGGGCCCAGTTTCATATGGCAAAGAGAAATGCACCCCCAAGAAGCATATCGGGCAGGGGAGGTCACCATACTCTCGCGGCCTTTTTTTATTTTTATTTTTCCTTTTACTTTTTTATGTTCAAATTAGGATTTTGTATTTTTCCCTGATAAAAGGGAATAAGGTCCGACTAGCATTGCTATACCGTCTGGACGTAATCATAAAATACTTATATCATTGTGAAATGTTCATTAAATCCAAAATAATTACTTTTAGAGTGAATTCGTCACCACAAACTCAAGTAAATTTAGACTCTAAAAAATATATATTTTTTGTATGAAAAAAGAACACATAAAACAAATTAAAAACGAGAACAAAATTCCATAAAATGATCCAATTCAGTCGATAGGAGGACACAAATAGCCATAATATAAGCTATGAGAGGTGTGATGATTAATGCAGATCACCAAATTCTTTTCTTTTCTTTTTTTTTCTTTTCTTATTTTAATTATATAGAGATTTGAATCTGAAATCTTCAGATTGGGAGAGAATAATTGTGACCACTAGTCTGTCCTCTTTAGAGCAAATTCTCTTCTTAGTTGGTATAACAATGAAAAACTGATAGGTTAGCACATTTGAAATCGGGGGGGGGGGGGTAACCAATAGATAAGGGTTTTAAGAAACTTTGCAAACTCGATGTACATTGAGTCGTGAAAAGTCTTGATAATCAACTAATACTCTGAAATTTTGTAGTCATCTATGATTAGCCCATTGAACTAGAAAGAGCTAGCCAATCTCATGATAACAAATAATGCAAGAAATGGCTTGTTTAATTGTCATGCTTCTTATGGTTTCTTCTCAAAGAAAAATATGATTTGTCTTGAGTGCCGTGGCCGCAGACTCAGCTTTATCAAATAAAGTAATATTAATCGAAAATCAATAAATTAGAATCATAAAATTTTAAATTGATTAAAATATTTTTAAATCAAATGAAATATTTAAAAATATAGTAAGTGGACTATCAGATAGGAGTGGGATGTGTTCAATTGTGCGCATCTTTTTAGAAATTTAAGGACAATGGATGATTAGAACTTTGGGCGCCTGATTTAATAGATATGTGTGTGTTGTGTGTGTGTGTGGGGTTCTCAAGCCTCCTGTCATCTTTTGAGGTTCCTCAACAATATTTTGTTCTCTAATTCTAATATTCTAAAAAAAGAATAATAATAATAAAAAGGGTAGGCATTTAGTTTGGAGAAATGCTGCATAGAATATATCAAACCACACAAGAATTAAAACCAAAATACTTGATTATTTACATTGTAATCCCATAATTAACACATTTTGCCCATTTGATTCTCTTATGTTTGGAGGGAGAGGGAGAGGGAGAGGGAGAGGGAGAGGGAGGAAGAGAGAGAGAGCTACAATTATCTCAAAATGTTAAGCAGGCAAATAATTTAGGATATTTTAGAAAGAGATAGTAGACAAATAAATTTGACAGAGGATGTATATAAAATTTTTAGGGATTTTTTCTACTTTAACAACGTGCTTCATGTTGGCTTTCTTTTGTACAAGATCTTGTATACCTCCATCTCCATTGAAGATAGGAACAGTATCTCATTTGAATATAGAAGCTTAACTCCTAGTCCTACCAAGCTGTCTCATTTGTCCTATTTCTTGTTTTTGTCAACCAAATTAGAGAGACAGAGAGATTTCAAAAAGAAAGAAAAAAAAAAAAACTATCATGAACCTATTCCATTGTACTGTTTCTTGTTGTGGGGGAAGGAGGGGGGGCTGAAATGCTAAAGAGTCATCAAGTCCAACAATGATGAGATTCATCAGTTACGGTATATGGTTCTAATGACACTACTAGAAAAAGGGTCTTCAACGATGAAAATTACCGACGGATAAAATTCTATCGCTATCAACGACGGATTATCGATGGAAAAATTAGCGATGAAAATTTTCCGTCGCTAAAACTTTTTCAAACAAATTTGCGATGGAAGGATTTAGCGACGAAAAATTTCTGTCGCTAATCCGTCGTTAAAAGTTAAAAAAAAAAAATTTTTTGTTAAATATAATTTTTTTTGTTTTTATTAAATATAATTTGTATTTTTATTAAATATAATTTGTATTTTTATTAAATATAATTTTATATTTTTATTAAATATAATTTTATATTTTTATTAAATATAATTTTATTTTTTTGTTAAATATAATTTTTTGTTTTTATAAAATATAATTTTATTTTTTATTAAATATAATTTTATTTTTTATTAAATATAATTTTATATTTTTATTAAATATAATTTGTATTTTTGTTAAATATAATTGTCTCTTTTTATTAAAAATAATTTTTTTATTAAATATAATTTTATGTTTTGATTAAATATAATATTATCTTTTTATTAAATATAATTTTGTATTTTTATTAAATCTAATTTTTTGTTTTTATTAAATATAATTTTGTATTTTTATTAAATATAATTTTATTTTTTTGTTAAATATAATTTTATTTTTTTGTTAAATATAATTTTTTGTTTTTATTAAATATAATTTTGTATTTTTATTAAATATAAATTTATATTTTTATTAAATATAATTTTGTATTTTTATTAAATATAATTTTTTGTTTTTCTTAAATTTAATTTTGTATTTTTTTTAAATATATATTTTTTTGTTTTTATTAAATATAATTTTGTATTTTTATTAAATATAATTTTGTGTTTTTATTAAATATAATTTTTATTTTTATTAAATATAATTTTATTTTATTAAATATAATTTTGTATTTTTATTAAATATAAATTTTTGTTTTTATTAAATATAATTTTTGTTTTTATTACATATAATTTTATTTTTTATTAAATATAATTTTTATTTTAATTAAATATAATTTTGTATTTTTTAAATATAATTTTATGTTTTTAGTAAATAAAATTTTATATTTTTATTAAATAAGTGAATTGTATTTTTAATATTGAGAGTTACAAATAAAGTATAGAAATAGAAAAAAAAATAAACTAATAACACAAATGTAATGGTGATATGGTGGTTAAGGTTCTCAAGTTCATTCTCTCACACCCGGGTTCGAACCCAGGTGAGAGGGCAGGCGGGCCGGAGTCCAAACGGGTCGTGGGTGGGCGGTATCAGGCATTTGAGTTTACTGTTGTTAATCATATCAACGACGGATTAGCGATGAAAAATTTCCATTGCTAAATCTATCGGTAATTTGAAAATGCTAAAAAAAATTAGCGACGGATAAATTCCGTCGCTAAAAAATCTGTCGCTGATCTTTCGCTAAAATTAGCGAGGTGACTTTCAGCGACGGAAAAATCCGTCGCTGAATTTCCGTTGTTGACGGAAATTTGGGTATCAATAACGGAAAAATCCATCGCTGAAGTCGTGTTTTCTGGTAGTTATTGTTAAAGCAAAGGCCAAGTTAACTTCAAGAAGCTATCCACATTGGCCACCAAAATATGTACAATTCCACGCACTCACCTCAGATTGATTTTGCGTGGGTGCAGGCAAATCTCTAACTGAAGGATCATTTGGGTCAACTCCTGGAAGCTGTGGAAACAAAAGAGATGCATAACATTAGAATGCTTATATGTTTAATGTTTCTTCTTCATGGACTAAAAAATGAGAAACAGAGTTACTAAAGTCATACAGATGCAAGGATATGTGACACAAATGTCTGCTCTGCAAACATTTTGCTCGTCTGTCTGGTTTGCTGCATCTTTAGTGCTGTCCTGCACTGACAATTGAAGAGCTGCATGTGTCACCAGTGAAGAAAGAAAAGCAATCAGGATTCACAGATGATGAGAATATTACTTGGTTGTGTGGAAAGGAAATTTCTTATGCACAAACCTCCCTTCAATTAGTTTGGTATCACTCCTATTTGTTGTGCCAATTAAGTTCGTTTCAACCATGCAGGCAGCCTACATCAGTATGGATTGTATGCATGTTCCATTCGCTTGGCAATAAAAGGCATTTAAAGTAAAGACTTCTATGAATATTTTATATAAAAACTCCAGTTATGAGGCTGCAAAAGGTAGAAACATCCAAATGCATAGAATATAGTAAATCCATAAGCATGTCTTGTGTTTCAAATTTGGCAACTAATGAATAATAACAAGATAGAAAGTAACCGCTTTAGAAAATCCCTCCTATTAGAATCAGTGTAGAACATTTTATTCGCAACCATGTTAGCTGACATTCGAGTAATCGCCTCTTTCCCAACACCCTCTTCTGTCGGGATCAGACCAATGTTCAATTCAAAATTTTTTTGCATACAATCAGTTTGCAGCTGAATGCATTGAAGAGCAGTTGTAGTTCCAAAGTGGAAATGTACTTCACCAAAACAACATAACTAAAATAGCTTATGTAAAGGAGAAAAAGACGGTAACTCACGGTATATTCAACATCTGTGTGCTCTTTTTCCTTGTAGTCTAGTTACCTGATTTAGGGGGGGAAAGGAAAAAAAAAATCAGTCATAGCCAACGAAGTAAACACCTAGTTAATATCAAAAAGAATTAGACTGATATGCCACCAAAACATGAGAAAACTATGATATAGATAGAGAGAGTGTGTGTGTAATATTTATTGGCATGCATATACATGCTTATGCTCACACTCACACACACATACATTCATATTGGCTAAAACCTGAACCACAAACAAATTACAACCTAATAAATCCATGAACTTAACTGTTGATGAACTTCATCAACTAGAGGACCACAAATGACCCATCAACGGAACCTACAGAGCAAAGGATACAAAAAAGCTAATAAAGACAAAGAATGGAGAATGAAATCAAATTGTGGTCTTAATCCTGTTTATTCAAGCGATTATTGTGGAAGAGAGACTTGTGCAATATGTTTGGAGGATTGCAGAAATGGGAATGTCTGAGAGTTCTGCCCTGCCAACATGGTAAAAGAAATATGCATGCACCAATAAATAGAAATTAAACACATCTTGACACGAAATACTTAGCGTGCCATGTAGGCGAAAGAAACGGCCCTTTTTTAATTGATTGGCAACTGGTATTATTGAGAGTGTGGGGGAGGAAGGTGTGGGGGGCCTTCTTATTAGTGCACTCCAGCAGAGTCTGTATGGTTGTCATTTGGAAAAAAATCAGTCAGCATAGAATCACGCATTGTTTCCACTTGTATGATGTAATCTTGGAACGTCGATAACCCTAGGGTGATGGTTTCTTGCAGAATTTCACTCTGGCTGTGTGGATTCATGGCCGGCCAAATGGAGCACATTTTGCCCAGTATGCAAGCACGATACAAGCACGGACACGAACGTAATGGAGCATTTGCCATTATTAAATTCCTGACCGATGCTTATTTTCAGTTTTGTACTCCTGCTCTCGAGTTGTAGTCTGTATTTGCTTAGAATATGTATCTTCCCTCTTCTCTTCTGCTATTATCCTGCATGGTGCTTCTATGCGCTTCATCATTTTGTCATCTTGTTACGTTTATGGCTTTTCTTTAATCGTAAATATGCCCAAGTTTTTCAATTAAGCTTGTACAAAATTTTGTTAGACCAAATATGTGAATAATCAAATAGACTAAATTTACATGTTAGTTTATTTTAATGTATTTAAGTTCTTTTTTCATTTGATTTGAATCATAGTTTTTCTTGTTGACTATATTCTCGTGTAAAAATTGTTCTATTTATTTTACTTAGTATTACTTTTTGTTGAGACAATGATTAAGTTAATTTACGGGTCATTGAAAATTGCACGAGTTTGCATGGCATTAAATTTCATAATTATGATTATCAACTTCTTTTTTTAATCAGAAAAAGGAAAAAATGAAAAAGAAACTGACAAGCAAGAAAAGGATGCTGCAATTGCCTTTGCCTAGTCCCAAGAGTGGATGCTAACAATTAATCTAGACCAACCACATCAGATGGGTCCCACAAATTTCCCATAAGGTGGACTAGATATCAGCAGCACTGAGATGACTCACCTACCATTCTCTCAGCTCGAGTGGTTTCTCTCTTTCCTTCAAAAACCAATAAACTCCATAGCCCACCGAAACAGATCACAGAATCCCAAAATAGAGCCCTTCATCTCTCTGTATATTAGCTTCAATGACTTCTCAAGAAAGGTCGACTATCTCTACTTATCATTTATTCACTGAAAAAAGCCATTTTATTTTGTGGGTATTTCTGGTATAATCTGTCTTTATGGATTTTATGTTTTGCTCATTTGTAGCTCAGAAACAACAGTGGTTACTATTGATGTTCTTGTGGCTAAAAATCTCATCACTTCAGGTCACAGGTACCTAGATGTTAGGTATGCTCTGATTTTCCCTTTTTTGGTCTTTTCCTCTTTTTTTTTTTTTTTTCTTTTGTTCTTTTTTTCTTCCCTTCCTAAATATGTTCTGATTTGCATCTTGGATGTATTTTTGAGATATTAAAGTTGAATTCACAGGACAGAAGAAGAGTTCAAGAAAGGGCATGTAGATGTGGAGAACATATTGAACATTCCTTACATGTTCAACACACCCGAAGGTAATTTCAAAATTTTTTCTATTCCTTTTTATTATTTTGAAACTTTTAATTTTTTTTTCCGGTTATTTTCATGGGAGATCAGGTAGGGTGAAGAATCCTGAGTTCCTTGAGCTGGTTTCTGCTAAATGCAGCAAGGATGATCATCTTTTGATTGTAAGTTTAGTACCTTTTTTTTTTCCAAATCTAAAACATATTTCACAATTGGCATTAAGGTTTAAGAATTTCAGGAGAATTTTCATGCTAAGATACACCTCTGCATGACCTTTTAATAGGGCTGCCAAACTGGGGTCAGGTCCCTTTATGCCTCTGCTGATCTTCTCAAAGCTGTAATTTCTCTCTCTTTCTCTATTCGAAAATTGACCAAAGAAGTCTTTTCTGATTAGCAATATAATTATATTATAGGATTACAAGCATGTTACCAACATGGGAGGAGGTTATGCTGCTTGGGTGGAAAATGGGTTCAGTGTGAAGAAGCCAGAATTGAATACCTCGTCAGATAAGACAAGTTAACTTGTTTTCCACGTTTAAATAATAGAACCATGGAGAGGAATCACCAATCTCTTTCTTCATCATCCTTGTATGCTTAAATAATGATTCAAGAAAGACCCTAATGATATTGCCATCTGTGCTATATAACGTTGTTTAGCTCCTTATGTTTCTTCTTTGGTTTCACTGACGTCTGAGCTTAATTACTTTTGGTGGGTCGGTTTTCCTACCAAAAACAGTAACTTGTGATGAAAATTAGAAATTTATGGTTTACCTCCAGCACAACCAGCACGAGAGTGTATGGAAAGAGACAGAGAATAAGGCAATGAAATTTTTGACAGATCTGTGAGAGGAGTTTAAGAAGAGTGAATTGCATTCTCAATTTTTAAAATCAATCATATGTAAATCAAATCAGTTATGAATAATAAACTTAAAATAAAATTGTCTAATAACGTACACAATATTTGTATTTGTGATATAGATATTATACGGTTGCTTTTAATCTTTCAGAAATGACAAGTGTAATTAGGGCATCATAGAGCCAAAAAAAAAAAATCTCATTTGAGAATGAATCAAATAAGGTGGTTCTATTTGTCAATTTTTTATTTGTTTGTACGGAATCAGGGTCAAAAAATAGAAAAAAAAAATCAAAAAATCAGTCATCTACTGCCACTCATAAAGAATTTCTTGAAAAGTTAAAGAATAATAATCCATTTTTAAAAAATCAAATGGATTCGAAAAAAAAAAAAGAAGATTGAAATTAAAAAAAATTATAATAGTAAAACTTATAATTTAAAAAATGTTAGAAAATTTTGCTCCTGTTTCCCAGTAATGGGTTTGTTTTAAATGCAAAATTTTCTTACAAAGCAATTTCATTGTTCTCAACATTCTTTTTGAATTTAAAAAGGAACAATATTACAAGATTAGAAGAAATTTTATCTCCCTCATGCAACATCTTGAGCTTAATTTGGGGGAAGGCTTCACGAATTATTAAAAAAAAAAAAAAAAAAACTTCAGTTGTTTGCTTGGGTGAATAATAAATTCGATGCCTCGCATGATTCAGCTTTGGCCATGTTTATCAAATTACAAATTCTAAGATCCACATTTATCTTATTTTTTGAATAAATCACCGATATTTAATAATTATATTGTATTAACTAAATTTGGAGTCGGATTGAATAGCAAAACTTTTTTAATGTTTATTTTCTCTATATACAAAATTATAACCCGAAATCTTATTTAACGGATACAAGTATCCAGTCATCAAATCAAAACATTTGTAAATTTAGATTTATAAATTAAAAAAGAATGTTGTTTTCATTTAATAAGGTATTGTATTGTTCAATTTAAAGCTTCTATCTCTATTTGATAAAGTTTAAGTTAAATTTAAATAAAATAAAATAAAATCTTTCCTATAAAAAGTATTAATGCAGTAATAATAATATTTTATGAAAAAATTTTGATTTCTCAAGATTTTTATATTTTTTATAAAATGTTCACTTTAATTAAAAAACATATCATAAGTAAATAAAATAAAATAAGTTAAGATTTGTCAAATGCTAATTGATGAAAAAAAAAATAAATTTTCATTTATTGAGCAACCCTCTCTATATATATTTATAGGAATGTTGGCCTATTTATAAACGAAAACGAAATATACAAGTATGGATGTCATGTGCGAGGCATGCTGCTCTACTAATCTTTTTCCATATGTTGAATATCAAAGCATGGTGATCGTGACATGTTTTCAGATGAGTATTTTGAAAGCTGCAGATGTAAGACACTAGCATGTTCTAGATCCCCAAAAGAGAGAGAGAGACAGGGAGAGAGAGAAATGCCATCCAAGGAGATTAGACATGCCCATCTGGTATGAAACACTTCTGCATGGGTATAATTCTAAGATGATACGGTCTCTTATTTGCAACCAACTCGACCTAATCTGAGTAACTTCCTATTTAAATTTCATGCCACACATATTGTTTTCTTCGTCAAAATCCCAATAATGTCTGCAAAGAATATCCGGGTTTTGGTTTTGACGTGTTGAATTTTTTGCGATTAGAGGAAATTTTGAATTTTTTTTTTGGAGGAAAATGGAAGGCAGATCCTTGGCTGAAACCCCTTCATGGGCTGTTGCAACCGTAGTTTCTGTCATGGTTGCCTTTGGATCCTTCTTTCACGGCTCTTTGAAGCGCTTTGGCAAGGTCTCTCTCTCTCTCTCTCTCTCTCTCTCTCTCTCTCTCTCTCTCTCTATAAAATCTTTATTTTTGGTTTTTTGTTTGATATTTAAAATGTTGTCCGACAGTGGCTAGCTGAAACAAAGAGGAAATCACTCCACGCAGCATTTGAGAAGGTCAAGGAAGGTAATTTAATGGATTTCTTGAAATGGGTTTTTCTTATTTATGGTGTTTATTTTGAAATTTGTTCATAAAAATTTAATTTCTTTTTTTTTTTTTCAAAATTGCCTTACTTTTTGGGGGGTTGAATGCAGAGTTAATGCTGTTTGGGCTTCTGTCATTGCTATTGGGTCACTGGACTTATTTTGTTGCAAAAATTTGTGTCAAATCATCACTTTTTAGCAATCGATTTTATCCTTGTCTGCCTGAAGATTTTGCTAAAGAGACAATGTCCATAAGCCGGGTCCTTGTTTCAAAGTCAGAATATCTGAATAGCACAAATTTCAGTGAGCATAAGCATACCCGGTCGGAATATTTTTGCCCCAAGGTAGGTTTTCGGTATGATGCCCTATTTTATGTCCATCGTCTGATGCTATGGCTTGATGTTGATCATAATCGTACGGATAGTGTGAATCATTATATATTAAAGCACCGTGAGATATTGTTTCCAGGTTACTAATGGAAGCCCTTGTGACATTCTGAACTAGTGTGGCTCTGTATGTAATCCATTGGGTTGGATGTCTATGGTGAATTTGTTTCCTAATCTTTTCATGGTGTATTATCTTAAGGCATATTTTTTTGTGGGCTATGAGGTTTTTCAGTGGAATTCTGGTTTTTCACCTAAGCAATATTAGGCCAAATATGTTAATTTAGAATCTTGAGAGGATCCCCCTCTTGTTTATAAGATAATTGAAGCTGAATGCACTCATGATCTCAATATTTGAAACATAGTATTTTAACACCTTACAATTTTTCAGGGTCAAGAGTCTTTTGCTTCGTATGAAAGTCTTGAACAGCTACATCGTTTCTTATTTGCGCTTGGCGTTACTCATGTATCATATAGCTTCATTACTATTGCCCTGGCCATGATGAAGGTCAGTTTTCTCCCTCCTGTCCTTGTTGTCTTTTTTGCCAAACAAGCATTTCTTAGCTTACCCAGCATGCCATTGGAGACTCCTTTTGAGCTATCATCAATTCTTTCCTCTTGGTTTCTTCAGATCATTAGTTGGAGAACATGGGAGAACCAAGCAAAAATAATTGCTGATCAGGGAACAGAAGGTGCCATCTTTTATGACCTTGTGATTTAGTTGTTTCTCTTTTATGATGGTCTATAGCATAATTTCCTTCGCTGATCGTAGATTTTATTTTCTCTCTTTGGAATTCCCATTCTAGGTTCCCCTAAAGCTGCTCCACCCAAAAGCTTAAGGCGTGTCTCAACCTTCGTTTCTCACAACACCTCCCATCCATGGAGCCAGCACAAACTTCTTGTTTGGCTGGTAATGCCACATTTTCAAAGGCTATGTCATTAATTAATACTGTTCAATGATAGATTATCCTCCACTAACTGTTGTTTCTTCTCCATTTTGACAAAATCTGTTTCATTAGAAAATGATAAATAAGCTCACAAAAATATTTCAGCACATTTTTTATAAATTCTGTAAATTTGATTTCTTTTGAACACTTATATTTTCTGATATGATCTGAGAGATTTAGTACTGCATGCAAATGATTATGAGACTCGTAGATTGATCGTAGGACAACATTATGAATTCAGTGGTTTGTTCTTCTGAGGAAGTATTAAAAATATAATAGCTTGACATGCATTTTGCAAGAGCCTATATGTATATCTGTTACAGGTTATGATTTCGCTTGCATTTTATTTTATGACATTTTGAATATACTACTGTAGTTATTGGGTTAAAGCTGGGAAAGCAGACCAGGTCTTCTTCAGTTGCTGATCAAATAAAAAAGATTGAATATGTCCTTGGAGATGTTGAGCGGTTTACATTTCTGTGCCCCCCCTGGGGGGGGGGGATTCTGCTTTTGATTGTGATTTGCATAATTAATGTACTGTGCAGCTTTGTTTCAGACGGCAGTTCTGGAGTTCTATCAACAGAGCTGATTACATGGCTTTGCGCCTTGGTTTTATCTCTGTGAGTTTTCTTTGTGTTGCACTTATTTGAAGATCCCAATTTTCTTTCATGAAGTGGATATTTAATCTATGGGATGATTTTACCGGGAACAGCACTTTTGCGTTTCTGAGAATCTATCTTTGAAATATTTCAACAGACAAGCATTGGCATACTCTGATGGTTATTGTAAATCTATCTACAGAGGGTGATTGAATGTAAAAGCTATTCATTTTGAAAATTTTATGTCCTTTTATTGTCTTGGAACTGCTCATAAATCTTTATTCTTCCACTTTTTGTTGCTGCAGACTCATGAACTACCTTTGTCATATGATTTTCATAACTATATGCTCAGAAGCTTGGAGGATGAATTTCGCGATATAGTTGGCATTAGGTATCACTCTAGATCTGCTTGGCAAATTGGTGCTTTCTCTAATTCATGACCACGTCTTATTGGCACCACAATATCAATTTTTGTGTTCTATGTTGAACTTAGCCTAAATGTAGTATGCGTCTTTGTTGCAAGAGATAGACCAGACTGGCACATGGTTTCTTACTTTGCTTTGAATTAGCTCGTTTTGCATAATAACCGTAAGTGCTTCTCAGTTCCACAATACACAAGGAAGTTTGTTTTGCTACCCTGGTCTGAAGCTCATAGATGTGTTTAAGGGTTTAGATTTTGCAACTTGTGTGAACTTTTTTCCTTTTTCAAATGATTTCTTCAGTAATATTATAAGTTCTAGTCAAAATGTTCCGTTGTCCATGTGACATCTCAGTTAAACATTTAATGGTCTCCTTCCTATCGATTACATTGGAGCTAGTATTATAATTAGTTCCTGCAGCAGATATCCCATTTGCTGATTTCATGAAAAAGTTAACAAATCAGAGTGTAGATTTTATTTTCAAAGACTCAATGTATTTTCTACTTAAGATCATCACATTCAAACTTACAATCTTTTGTTTTAAATATGATTTTAGTTAAACAATTCTTGAATGTTTTTGGTGGGATCAAAGCATTGAATTTTCAAGTATATGAGTCTGACTTGATATAGATGCTTCTCCATGTAGTATGTAGAATGGTGACTTGAGTAAATCCTGTTTTCTTTTTTTGTTTTGCATTAAGAGAGCATGAACCGATCAAATGTTATATGGTGTTAATTAGACTTGCGAAAGCATACTTTGCATTATTGAAAGATCCTGAATGGGCCAAACGATACTTGTCTGATATTAGTTTTAACGATGTTGGAACTTGGATATTGGTGTTTTCCTGTCTGATTTTGTGACAACACCCTGTGCCTTCTTGTGCAGTGTTCCTCTCTGGATTTATGCCATCTTCTGCATTTTCCTAGACTTTCATGGTAATTCTTCTTTAACTAGCCATTTTCTTGAGAATATAATGACAGAAAGTTGACTCTCTCTCTCTCTCTCTCTCTGTGCCCTATATTAACCTTCCAAACAAAATTAAAAAAAAAAAAATATAATGTCATTATCACTCCTGAGAATCTAAGAAGTCTGCCTTTAAAGAATAGTTTCTGGTCCTTTCAAAGTTAACGGACATAATGTGATAACAAGCTCCTCTTTTCGACAATTCTTAATTCTATTGCAGTCTTCAGTATGGATCTCTTCTTGGTAGTTTCAGTCCCTATGCAATGATTTTGTATTTGAAATGTTTTTCACTTCTATTTGCCATATTATGGTGGGCCATTTCTTGAAACGACCTTGAAATAAAGACACATAATGCCTAGTAAATAATAACATAGGCTTATCAACAATATTAAGAATTTCAGTTGATTTAGAAATTTTTAGGTCGCATATCTATGTAATCAAGAGCCACTGCAAAAGCAACAATATATGAATGTGCGTTGTTTGAATTGATTGAGATTTGTTGATTTCAAGTATCATATATTCCATCTCTCTCTCTCTCTCTCTCTCTCCCACCTCTCTCTCCCTCTCCCCCCCCCCCCAATATATTGAAGGCAGTCTTAGAGCATGACTTGCATGACACTTATTCACAGGAACAAATATATATTTCTGGCTCTCTTTCCTTCCTGCCTTGGTAAGTTTTTCTTATGCATTTATTAGCCTCTTTTATCCAAATGTTTACAGTCATGCAATGACTATATAAATATATATATATGTATGTATATATATTTCCTCACCATTGATATTTAGTGTATGTGATAGTTGATCCTGCTAATGGGTACAAAGCTGCACCATATCGTGGTTAAGTTGGCAGTTGAAATCTTGGACTCATGTTCATACTCGGGAAATCATCAGTTTAAGTTGAGGGATGAGCTTTTCTGGTTTGGAAGACCTCGACTTTTACTTTGGTTAATACAAATGATATCATTTCTAGTAAGTGTTGTAGATGCACCTTGCATGACAATCCTTTTTTTTTTTAATTGAGTTCATACCACTAAATTCTTACTTTTCTTTACAGAATGCATTTGAGATGGCAACATTCATTTGGTCTCTGGTAAGATTCGTGGAACTTTCTCTAGAAATAAGAATCAAGTTGAGAAGAAAATACATTAATGTGGAACACCGGTGCTGTCCTTGGGTTAATCGGTTTTATGGATCTCCACATGTGCATGTGCTCTCATGAGTTCCTTAATGGCAATCTCTATCTATAGATGTGAACCGTTTAATATTGTACACAACACAGACGCGCTCATTTCAAAGTGTGCCATTTCTCATTTTCTTTGTTTGGCAATTCCTCCTAGTATAGCCAATGCTTTCCATGGTTCTTTCTTTCCTTACGCTACATCTAATTTCCAACTTATTTAACTTCTGCAGTGGGAAGTCAGAGCTCCTATTTGTTTTATGGAAAATCGAAGTTTTGTTGTGGTTCGACTGACATTTGGGTATCTAATTTGCAATTTTGGATTTGATATTTTCAAGTTTGAAGTCTTCTGTGGTCTTAAATTTGTCACTAATAGCTATATGTACAGGAATAGACTGAACTGCGTGCTTTTATTGTCAATGCAGTGTTGTCACTCAGTTTTGGTGTAGCTTTATCACATTCCCTCTATATGTTATCATCACACAGGTTGCATGACAAAATCCTATTGCTTCTTCTTCTTCTTCTTCTTCTGATGATGATGATGAGACTTGTCTGATCAATGATAGATGGGTTCGAAGTTCAAGAGATCCCTAGTATCTGAAAAAGTGAGAGATTCATTGCGAGTATGGCTTAGAAGAGTGAAAGACAAGCACAATTATCCTCCATTTACCCTTCTGACTGCAGCATCAGTCACCTCCTCAGAATCCATGGTAGATGAAATGGAAAGAGTAGAGGCTGTTGCCTCGTGCAACATGGAAGGCAGCTCCTCAATTCTTGGAGACACCTCAAACCTACATGAGCCTGCCTCTCTGGCACAGGATCAAGCACATGATCAAGCACATGAAGATAAAGAGGAACTCGAGATTGCACTTCATTCTGGTCCTATCTTTGAGGTTGAAGGTGATGAGAAACTTGAGATCTCATTTTATTCTGGTCCTATCTTCGAAATTGATGACAATGGTGAAAACCCCACCTCGCCTACGCACCTACAAGATCGGCCATGTCTTCATCCGCCATCATAGTCATGTCTTCCAGAGCCAAGAGCCCACCATGCCAGCAGAAGCCGAAGGAAGGTAGATAGGAGCCATTTGGTGGTGGTTGGTTATGGCGGAGTGATGCTATATAAACAGACAGACGAGTAACCATTATTTTCCGCTGCATCTTTGTAAAAGTTCTTGACATTTTGAAGGTATAGTCCACTCTTAAATTGTTGGAGGAGAATTTTTAGATAGATTTCCATGTGATGGATGATATATTATTCATGGCCTCAATCATTAACTATAGGGCAAGTTTGCTTTTTTTTTTCCTTTTACTTCTTGTTAGACAACAAAAGGGAAGGAATGGGATTCAAGTTCTGCGAACTCTAGATGAGGGATTTTTACTTGGCCAAACTGTGCAATCTAGTAAAATTTTAATCTAATTTTATATTGATTTCTTATTTTGTGGGCTTAGATCTTTTGAGTTTCACTTTTTTTTTTGTTATTTTATCGACATATGTCTGATAATTAATTTTTAATTTTAATTAATTCAATTTGAATCAACGATCGGAACTAATTGAGGATTGAATTTTTTCGATGTCTATTTTATTATTTTTAAGAGTTGAATTTGAAATAATTACACTTATAGCATATTGATTTTGAGTTCTATTTTTACATAATTTTTGTTAGAACTAAATGAACCGCAGTGAGCAAAGACTCTAGACTTTTTGAGTTCTATTTATGAACCGCAGTGAGCAAAGACTCTAGATTTTTTGATTTCTATTTCTATATAATTTTTGTTAGAACTAAGTGAACCGTAGTGAGCAAAGACTCTAGACTAGATAACCACCATGTTCTATAGTTTTTTATTTGATAAATTTTAAAATTTTTATTTTTTGATTTATATTTATGTCTCAAAATATAACTATGTAAATTTATTGGGTAAAAGATTAAAATTTCTAATCAACAATTTTATTTTAAATAGTTATCGATATAAGTTAGATTTACATCTTTGACAAATGTTGAAGCTTCAAAGTCTCCTCGTTCCCTTGAAGAAAAAAAGAAGGAAAAAATGATGAAGAAATGAAAAACTCAAAAATTTATACAATTGTACAACCGACTTCGAACGTAAGCTAGAAGGTGCTTGAAATGGTTGTCCGCCCCCAGTCTGAAAATAAACGACGTCGTTTCAATCTGAACTCAAGCAGACGGCGCACCAAAATTCCATTGTCCAAATTACTTATTCGTTCCTTTTCTGAAGTTGTCCGGCACTTAATAGACTCGACCACACCAGATCACTCCCCCCCCCCAAAAAAAAACCTTTTCCGAAGTATTAAGCAAAACTTCCTCCTTGTGCAAGTAAAGATTTCGTTCTGCATTACGCTCCATCTCGTCTCTCGTCTCTCTCTGTCTTTGTTATCGCGGAAAATGGTGCTCGAGGTATCCCCAAAATCTTTTCTATCTTTTCATTTCATACCTTAATCTCTCTCTCTCTCTCTCTACACGCGAAATTAGGGTTTTTCTATATATTTGCAGGCGACGATGATCTGCATCGACAATTCGGAATGGATGCGGAACGGAGACTACAGTCCCTCCCGCTTCCAAGCCCAAGCGGATGCTGTTAACCTAATTTGCGGAGCCAAAACCCAAGTGAGATTTCCAGAATTCAAATTAGATTTTCTATTGATTTCTCGATTTTGGGGTTTTTAGAAGAAGCTAATTGATTTATTGTGTAACAGTCCAATCCGGAGAATACTGTTGGAGTGTTGACGATGGCAGGCAAAGGAGTTAGGGTTTTGGTTACTCCTACTAGTGATCTTGGAAAGATCTTGGCTTGCATGCACGGTTTGTCTGCTGCCTCATTTTTGTGATTCAATTATTCTTCTTTTTTTTTTGGGTCTTGCATAGAATAATTTAATTTTGTTTGTGAATGAAAGTTGAATTCTTTCAACTCACGAATATTATTGCTATTTTATGTTTTACTTTGGATGGTGGGTTTCCTTTGAATATGGTATGATATATACGTAGAAAAGCCTACTCACTAGAGGTATAAACCTCCAAACTGAGTCGTAGGGTACCCAAACTAAGATAGGATTACTGCTTAATCGAGTTTAATAAATCAGTATGATTCAAGTTACATGAGGCTCACGCTTGGGTAGTTTAGTGATGCCTGCCGATCTACAAGTTAACCTTTGTCAAGTTTGAGCTAACTAGAGGCATAAAGCTCCGAATTCTAGGGCTTAGTTGAGGTGAGTTTAATAAAGGAGTAAAGTACAGTTATAACAGCTTCAAGTTTGGCTCGTTTAATGATGCAAGCCAAGCTACAAGTTTGAGCTATTCTAATTGTTTTATGACCCTCAAAAACACTCACGTAAATGAACATAAGAGCAAGAAAGTTATTTTTTCTTTTTTTCCTCCTAAATAGGATTAGTTTGAAATTCTGTGCCTGGTACTGCTTTAGGTGGTAGAATGTTTCAAGGTTTGTATCCTACTATAGACACGGTATATATTGTTCTTATTAGCATCACAATTTGTTATCTTATACTCAGTCTTTGTTCTACAATAAAATGTGCTTATATTATTAGTGGTAGTAAATTATATAAAATTTTTTCTGATATTTGGTTCTTACCTTGTTTGCCTGTGAAAAATTATATGTTGAAGTGATATTTTGTGTGTGTAGGTTTGGAAATAGGGGGTGACATGAACCTGGCTGCAGGCATCCAGGTGGCTCAGTTGGCGCTTAAGCACAGGCAGAACAAAAAGCAACAGCAAAGGATTATTGTGTTTGCTGGCAGGTTGGTCCTATTGTGATTCAATTGTGATTCAATATTGTTTTGCATTCAAACATTTCTGAGTTCTGCATCCTTAAATCTTATGTTTGTGAATTCTGCATAGTCCTGTCAAATATGACAAGAAGGTGTTGGAGATGATTGGGAAGAAGTTAAAAAAGAATAATGTAGCGCTTGACATCGTTGATTTTGGTGAAGAAGATGATGGGAAACCGGAGAAGCTGGAAGCTATGCTGGCTGCTGTAAATAGCAATGACAGCAGTCACATTGTTCATGTCCCTGCTGGTCCAAATGCCCTTTCAGATGTGCTTATAAGGTTATTTTGCTATTTTTTGTTATTTATTTCTTAAACATCAAGTTGTTGACATGAGTGCTCATTGGGATTCTTTCTTTCTCGCAATGAAGTACACCCATCTTTACTGGGGATGGGGAAGGCGGAAGTGGTTTTGCAGCTGCTGCCGCTGCAGCTGCAGCTGGTGGTGTTTCTGGATTTGATTTTGGTGTAGATCCAAACCTAGACCCGGAACTTGCTCTTGCTCTTAGAGTCTCAATGGAAGAAGAGAGGGCGAGGCAAGAAGCAGCTGCTAAAAAGGCTGCAGAGGAAGCTGCAAAACAGGAAAAGGGTGGGGAGCAATCAAGTTCACAGGATGCAACCATGACAGAAAATATCGCTCCCTCAACATCTGAAGTGGACAAAAGAACTGATCTGACGGTTGGTGCATAACTACTTCCATGACTTACATTTTCTTACCTTAACTTGCTACAAGTAAAACATATTGTGGCCTAGCATAGTGACTCCATTGGATACCTTTTCCTCTGTAGGGCACGGACATTTATTGGCTCTTTTGACTTGCTTCTACATTTGTAAATACTTTAGTATTAATATTCTTGAAATAGCATAATCCTTTTGCAAAATTTTTTCACCTGAACAATCCTTGGTAAAGGTGAAATTTAAGGGAGATAACATCGATTACCACCCCTCTACCTCATCTGGTCAAGCATCTCTTTTATTTATTTTTTATTTTTTTATTTTTTTTGTTGTCTCGTGGTTAAGAATATATACAGGACCAGAGATGGTGGTATGCCAAATTCTTCGAACAATAAGATATTTTGGTGATACGGTCAAGTATTTCTGATTTACATTCATCATATAGGTTATGCCTGTAGACTTTGGATTCGGACCAAATCTCAGGCAGGCTTTAGAACCTGAATGCTGGAAAGCTCAGGGGTTCAATCTTTCATCCCTCTTCCCGTTGTCTTGCAAATAGAAAAACAAAGATGTGTTTATTATTCAGTTTTTCTTGTGATTTATAGACTAATTAACATCCTAACTCATAAAAATATTTTAAATCTATGTCAATAGTAGCTACTGGAACGACAGAAATGTATTTTTATCAGCTATTGATGGCATCATTTCCCTCACAAACTTTTTCCTGGATGCTAAAATTATTAGTGTAATTGGAATCTTAAACTCGAGGTTTGCATGTAAGTGATTTAGAGAAGGACTAGAACACCTGTATGCAGGGTTTTTTTTTTTTTTTTTTTTTTCCATTTTCTCTTGTTAGTAAAAGAGGAAGAAGCAAGATTTAATCAGGATTGTGAGATCAGCTCTGTTGATGTTTTCTGATGGTGGTAATTATGTACAAGCCAGAATAATCTTTTGCCAAGAATCTTTTTTTTTTTTTTTCCCAATAGGACATAACTTTGATTAAATCTGAGGTTGAAATGATTGAAGTTCCTGTTCGCTTGATTTTCCTTCTGTCAAGCTGTTTTTAGCATCCTCACTTTTTTAAGCTCTAAGTTGGCAGCTGCTTTGTGAAAGTATTTCTCTGGGTGGAGTAGTTTTTTGTTGAAAAAATGCTTACAACTCTATAACCTTGTCTCATTTCTCATTTTTTGCCTCATATTGACTGCTTGCACGCCGTAGTCCTCAATTTGACATCGGTTCATACCGCAGGATGATGAGAATGCCCTGCTACAGCAGGCTCTTGCAATGTCAATGGATGACCCTGCCTCTAGCATCAGTGTGAGGGACACGGATATGTCTGAGGCAGCCGCTGACGATCAAGACTTGGCACTTGGTGAGCTTGCATAAGTAGTTGATCTGTTTTTTAGTTGTTTGCATATGTTCAACCCCTATATGATGATTTTTCCGTTAATGGTGGATAGTATGACGATGAGTGGGTATATGCCGGAGGTTGTACTCTTTTGATCATTTCTATAATAATCCTTCCTACTCCCAAATCTGTCCAACCCCCAGGATGGGCAGAGAGCATTTTATGCCAGGACTGTGGGGTCCTGCGGGTTTAATGTGTCTCCTGTTAATTTTAAATGATGAATGAACATTGATGGGATGTTATTAGGATCTATTACCTTCAATAAGCAAGATGCTCATATTGAGAGAGAGAGAGTGAGAGAGAGAGAGATGGATCTAGTGCACTGCACTGCTGAAGTCTAGAAAAGGTGTTTCCATAGTGGGAGGTGTTGAATAAACATTGATGGGATGTTATTAGGATCTATTACCTTCAATAAGCAAGATGTTCATACTGTGAGAGAGAGAGAGAGAGAGAGAGATTTATGGATCTAGTGTAGTGCACTACTGAAGTCTAGAAAAAGGCGTTTCCATAGTGGGAGGTGTAGAATAAACATTGATGGGATGTTATTAGGATCTATTACCTTCAATAGGCAAGATGTTCATATTGTATACCATATTTAGCTAGCATTTTTCTGATATGTTGCGTTTAGTGAATGTGCTTCATGTAGGATATTTGGTCATCTTTCTCATATGATGGATATGTTATCATAGTCAATTTTTTAGTAGGAATCACCATGACCTCTATTAAGTTTCTTTAATGTCCATTGTAGTTGATCCCGTGAACGGCCTAATCTATTGTCTTAAATTGAATTTCATTTCCCAATGCAACGTTTCTTCTTAATGCTTATGGTGTGAATTTTCCTATTTTTGTGCTATTTAGAGTATTACACTAGCTTTTTTTTTTTTTTTTTTTTTTTTTTTTTTTTTTTTTGTGAATCTTGTAGATAAATAAAAATTTAAATACGAAAATCCTTTTAAATTTGACATGGATTCCAAAATAGCTTCCCCTCCCCTCCCAGGGTGCAATAACAGTTGACATCTCTAAAATCCGTTGGAGGTTCATTCAAGATATTGTTATTTTTCATCGATTCTTTGGCAGGTAATATGGAAATGCATAAAAAAGTGTATGCTTAAAATCAGAGAATGGCTAACCTTTTAATTTCCTATGGACTTGGAAGTGTCTTTTTGACAGGAGTGTAGTGTAAAGTTATACTAGTCAGTATACAACTGCTTCCTCTAGACTAGAAGTCTTTACTTTAAATGCCTTTTATTGCTAAGCGGATGGAGCATGCATACTGGGAGTGGGAAATCCATGCTGATGTAGGCTGCCTGCATAGTTGAAACAAACATAATTGGGACGACAAATAGGAGTAATACCAAACTAATAGGAGGGAGGCTTGTGCATAAGAAGTCTCTTTTCCACAAAACCAAGTAATATTCTCATCATCTGTGAATGTTGATCGTTTTTCTTGCTTCACCGGTGGTGCATGCAGCTCTTCAATTGTCAGTGCAGGACAGCACCAAAGATGCAGCAAACCAGACAGACATGAGCAAATTGTTTGCAGACCAGTCATTTGTGTCATCTATCCTTGCAACTGTATGACTTTAGTAACTCTGTTTCTCATTTTTAGTCCAATAAGAACAAACATTGAACATAATCATTCTACTGTTATGCATCTCTTTTGTTTCCACAGCTCCCAGGAGTTGACCCAAATGACCCTTCAGTTAAGGATTTGCTTGCATCCATGCAAAATCAATCTGAGGTGAGTGCGTGGGATTGTACATACTTTGGTGGCCGTTGTGGAATAGAGTCAAATGTATATGTGTCTTGTTTTTAACTTCTTGAAGTGACATTGGCCTTTGCTTTAACAATACTTATGTCATTGGAATCATACATCGTAACTGATGAATCTCATCATTGTTGGACTTAATGACTCTTTAGCTTTCTTACTTTGTGAGTACTGAACCGTTAAGCATTTTGCCCACGCCCATGTCCACATCCACGCCCACATTCCCACAGAGCTTATTTGGTGGATGTTTATTTGATTACTATGTTTCTCTTAAAGTTTGCATTATAATTTGGGAATATATCTCTCTGTCAGCAGAAAAAGGAAGAAGACAAGGCACCAGATCGGGAGGATAAGTGATGAATTCCCTTCCATTTAGCTTGAGCATAAGGTTTCAAGTAGTGAACCTATTAAGCCTGTGATTTCGCAACACTATTGAGAAGTGCTCCCTATTGGCATGCCTGTTCTATGTAACTCTCTTCTCTGTTTTGGGGATTGAGCGTGTGGTGGTTAAACTTCAGAAGCTCTAACATGGAGTTAAGTTCTCATATGATTCATGCCTTGTCTTGAGACGGCTGTAGAAATAAGGATTATGTATGAGCATGGATGGTCTCCATTGTGAATGAAAAGTTTGCACTGTGTCATTGTACTTGACATAAGCACATTTTTTTTCACAACTTCCAACCCTCAAATTTAACCTATTTGTTTCAGAGTTTATTTTTACGACTGATAGTTTTACATTTTGTTACTCTTTAATTTCAAACCCCCCCCCCAACCCCTTCTCCCCTACAACAAGAAACAGTACAATGGAATAGGTTCATGATAGGAATTTATTATTATTATTATTTTTTGGGGTCTAATTTGCGTGACAAAAACAAGAAACAGGACTATTGAGACAGCTTCTGAGGGCCAGGAGATAAGCTTCTATATTCAAATGAGATCCTGTACTTCCTCTGTCACACTTATCTGTCCATCGTTTCTTTCTGAAATGTCCATAAGTTGCTTGGCTTTAAGTTTCCGTTGTTGAGGGACCCAAACTTCCCCGTGTCCTATACTTTGATTTTCTCTTAATGCTATCGACATGAAAATGCATAGTTTGCATCAATAAACACTCTCCGATCAGTCTTCTATTTGGCTAAAGTTTTCTACACGTAGATGGTTATTTGGATAATAATTATTCTCTGAGCTAATTATTTTACAATAGATTGAAATTTTTATGAAGTTAATTTTTAAATAGAGATGATAGGTTGATACATTGAAGGAGAAGCTGGATTGATTTTTTTTTCTTTTTTTTTTTCCCTTCAATGAAGTATACGATATTGGGACAGGAAGGAGGCAAATGTTTTAATTTTTAAAAAACAAATAGATTTAACAATTTAAAGATTTTTCAGGATATTTTCTTCGACTTGTAGTGACTAACTCCTACCATTTTCTAAAATGCCCCAGAACTAGGGTTTTAGTAATATATATATATTTTTTAATTTTTAATGATGTTTATGGATATTTTTCAAAAATACATTTAAAAGATTACATCTTTTTAAAAATTTTTATGCAAAATTTAAAGAGCAATTGTCTCCCCCCTTTGGTTTCAGGAAATGTCCAAGAGTTTTGAGCCTATGAATCTCACCCGAAACTGTTTTTTTTTTTTTTTTTTTTTTTTAGTTTTTCCTTAAAATTTATTTTATGTATATAAGTTATACTTTATTTAATAAAAAAACGGACAAACACCACAGCTTTTAATTTTTTTTTTTTTTATTGTTATAGAGTTATAAAAATTATAAAAATATGTGTTTTATTTACAAAATTTCAAATATTAGATCTCAACTCGAAAAAAACACTCGAGCGAAGACCTTTTATCCTTCTAGTGTCCTTACAAGGACTTCTAAGTTTCTAGCTATATGATAATTAATATATATTTTTGTGTGATAAAAAAGCCACCAAACACTAGACAGGAGCAACAGCAGAGAGAGAGATCAACCCTTATCATGCTGTGACGGACCTACATGCACACGAGGGTGGGCCGTTACACCTCATCAATTTTTTTTTTAAATTTAATTAAAAAAAATATAATTTTAGGTTATATTTTTTTTATAAAATTTTAATGTGTTGCGTTTGTATTCCTTGATTCTAGATTTTAGATCAGTCATTGTCATTATACACGATATGATATGATAATTAATTTAAAAAATAGATGTATGAAAATTCTATTTTGTCTTTCAATTTTTTTATTCAAGACATCATCATCTTGACCTACCCAACCCAAATAAAAAATAAAATATAATTATAATATTTTTATTTGGGTTGGGTAGGTTGAGATGGTGATATGTTGATTAAAAAAAAGAGGGACAAAATGGAATTCCCATACATCAATCCCTCCGGTGGAGCTTGGAATAGCTTCATGGATGGTCATAAAATTCAAAATAAATTTTTAAAAAAATCTCATAATTTTTATACACATATTTATTCAAAAATATATAATTATAATATTTTAAAATTAATCAGTCATCCCAGTTTTTTTTCCACTTCATTTCATTAAATAATTTTAATCTTTTATTAACACAGTTATTATTATTTTTAATTAATTTAATTTTTTTCAAAATTACTATTAAAAATATTTTATTAACACATATTTTTTTAAATATATAATTATAATATTTTAATAAGATCATTATATTTTTATTTTAAAAGATAGAGCTCATTAGGGTGAAGTAGTCATCCCTGAAATTAATTACAAAATTATATATAATTTTTAGAATTCAAGTTTCAAATATTAATTATTCTATAAAAATTATAGTTTTTATTTTTAAAATTATAATTTTAAATACAAATTTAGAAGTTTCTAATTTTTTTTTTCTCTCTTTGAAATTTTAAATTTAAATACATTCTTTTTTACCGGCCTCTTCCCCTTTCCAATCTCGCTCTCTCTCCTGTCTTTGACTCTCTCTCTCTCTCTCTCACTCTCTCTCCCCAATTCAATGCAGGGGGTCCAACCATGGATTCTCATCTCCTTAGAGTTCACCTCACCCTCCAATTTTACACAACAAGACAAATTTCCCAAACACAACCATGCAAGACCCAGTCAGGGAAAAGAGAAAATCTACAGTTTGTTTCTCTTTTACATGCGAAAATTACAAAACAAAAGTGCCTTATTTGACCGTAACCTTAATCCTTGGTCGGCCAACGAGCGATGTCAACGTCATTGGAGAAGCCGAAACAATTTTGTCTTCATTAATGGCTGTGCTTATAAATTTCCCACAAAATCTCAAAGGCATTGGTTAAGTGGGGTGAATCATGAAGAACAATCGATTTGGTTGTTATGTTGCAATCTTGTGGAGTTCAATTGTTGTTCTTCTTTTTGGGTGTGCAAATGTCAGTGGTAAATTTATAAAGTACAATACTAGGTCTAAGGTTGTGGATGGGAAATTGAATGTTCATTTGGTTCCACATACGCACGACGATGTTGGTTGGTTGAAGACTATTGATCAGTACTATGTTGGATCAAACAACTCCATTCAGGTTTCTGTTTGTGAAGCTTACGATTTTGTTTGAACTGGTTGGTTTTATGCGGGGCACTATGAACAATGTCTTGTTTTTATTGATGTGTGTTGTGTGTTGCAGGGTGCTTGTGTGGAGAATGTGCTTGACTCGGTTGTGTCTTCGTTGCTCCGTGATCCGAATAGGAAGTTTATATTTGCTGAAATGGTAATTCTTCAGAGAGGGACTTGATCTAGTGTAATTGTATTGTTGTGGTTAGTTTTTTGCCCATGAATTTCTGTTTGTCCTTTTGATTTGCTTCATGTGTTTTTCCCACTAAAACAGCCCCCCTGAAACAATAACCATAAGAGCATTTTGAAATCTGCCCCCCATATCTATTTCTGCTTTGCCCCCTAGGGGCCATATGGTACAATATGGTTGCAGGCGTTGTACCTTTTTTCTTCTGTCTTGCTGAGAAAATTGGATTCTGCTTTCCAAATTACATCATATTGTTATGATAGCGCATGTCTTGGTCTTTGGCATACATGATCAAAAGAATATCTGACCATTATTTCCTTAGTCCCTGCTTTCCTTTCCCTTCTCACAAATGCATCATTTTTTAGTATATGATATCCCTGTTATGGATCTCTTTCTTAGTGAAGCTTGTTGACGAAATTTTGATGAAACAGGCATTCTTCCAAAGGTGGTGGACAACACAAAGTGTACAAATTCAAAATGTGGTGAAGTCACTTGTAGATGCTGGCCAATTGGAATTCGTGTATGACACTGAGTAGATTTTACTTATTGGGTTTCATGGCTTCTTTAATACCTTCAATGTCTTTATTGGATACTAATATTTAAGTGCTATTTGGCTCAGAAATGGTGGCTGGTGTATGCACGATGAAGCAACCGCCCATTACATTGACATGATTGACCAAACGACTCTAGGGCATCATGCAATAAGGACTCAATTCAACAAGGTTCCTCGTTCTGGATGGCAGATTGATCCTTTTGGACACTCTGCCGTGCAGGCTTACCTACTTGGGGCTGAGGTTTGCACAATTCCTTTCACATTCAATTTGCAATGTTTTCACTGTAATTGTACCTTTTGGCTAACTGAATTGGTTTAGTGGAATCAATCTTCATTTTTTGCTAATGAGTTCTCAGTCTACATTGTTACCTCATTACTTGGGTTGGATGTTATCGGTATCTGTCAGTCACTGAATAAGTTTTGCATGTATGTCATCAATGTTTACAGTCTTGCTTCTTGATTGGTGCAATTTTCCTGCAGCTTGGCTTCGACTCTGTACATTTTGCCAGGATTGATTACCAGGATAGAGCAAAGCGCAAAGATGATAAGACCCTTGAAGTCATTTGGCAAGGATCAAAAACTTTTGGTTCCTCTGCTCAGGTTTGAATCTGAAGGTCCTTTTTTTTTGCCCATAACTTTCTTTCAGATGCTCTGATCTGCTTACATTTCTGGGCTGTCCTCAGATCTTCACCAATGCCTTTCCGGTTCATTATAGTCCTCCACCTGGTTTCCACTTTGAAGTGTTCGATGACATGCAACCTGTTCAGGTTCTGATGTTAACTAGAATCACCTTTCCAAACAACCACTAGAATTGTTCTCGGTTGTGTTTTATAATAGCATCTACATCTCTTCTGATAAATCTTCAGGATAACCCCCTTCTCTTTGACTACAATGTTGAACAACGAGTTAATGACTTTATTGATGCTGCTGTATCCCAAGTAAACTCTCTTTCATGTATGCTTATAAATGGCTGAATTGTTTTTATATTTCAAAGTAAAGTTGCATCCATTCTTCAGAAAAAGCTTAATTCTTCTTAATCTGCAGGCGAACGTGACCAGGACAAACCATATCATGTGGACAATGGGGGATGACTTTCAGTACCAATATGCTGAGTCTTGGTTCAAGCAAATGGACAAGTTAATTCACTATGTTAACAAGGTTGAGTTTGTTTGTTTTATTTTATTTTATTTCAATTCCGAGGGTGTTCCAGTCTCCTGAACTTTCAGATTTTCAGTTTTCCATTATTTCAGTTATTCAGTTTCCCATTTGCTCCATATTGGAACTTGACATTGCGAGTGTCAATGCATAGAGGAAGCAATATCATCTGCTTCTTTTGACAATTTGCATGTGTTAAGTACATCATGTGACCTAGTCCGTTCTTGTCTTGTTTGATTGCCAAATTTTTCTTGTAAATTTTCTTTTTTGTATTTAAAATAGGTTTGATTATGCAGGATGGCCGTGTGAATGCATTGTACTCCACTCCATCTTTGTACACTGTCGCAAAATATGCAGCCAACGAATCGTGGCCTTTAAAAACTGACGACTATTTCCCGTGAGCATCCCTTGCACCTTTGAAAATTTAATTGTATTCTTTGATGTGTTATATTCCTGCTCTTTAATATGAATATGCATGTTATTACTGCTTTCAGGTATGCAGACAGCCCAAATGCTTACTGGACAGGGTTTTTCACTAGTCGCCCAGCCTTCAAGCGATACATTCGTTTGCTGAGTGGGTTTTATTTGGTATGACACTACTTTCTTCTTCCTCTTCTTTGGACTAGTTGTGGGCTTGAGTGTGACACTTTACACTTTGCATTTTATAAATCCTACTTTGATCCTAAAAGGGAGTCTGAAGTCTAATTTCAGAATATTGACTTGATGGGTTTTCCTACCATTACTTTTTGCATGAGTCTAATAGTTTCACACATAGTAGTTATTGAGTGACCATTTTTCTCTTTCAAAATAGGCTGCCCGCCAGCTTGAATTTTTGGTGGGGAGGAAATCACGGGGACCTAATACGTATAGTCTGGGAGATGCCCTAGGAACTGCTCAGCATCATGATGCTGTCACTGGTACTGCTAAGCAACATACAACAAATGACTGGGCAAAGCGTCTGGCCATCGGAAGTTCTGAGGTATGTTCGCCAATTCCTGAATATTAAAGTTATTGAAAAGTGGTTTTGTGGTGCAGTTTAATACTCTTTTTGCTGAGCTTGTCCTTTGATATTTGGTGAATAACTATTTCTAGGCAGAGACTGTTGTTAGTTCGGCTTTGTCATGCCTAGTCAATTCAAATTCAAGTACACCATGTAGAGTTCCAACTTTAGCATTTCAACAGGTAAATGCCAATTTTAACTAGTCTTTTTTATGCTTTCTGGTTGTTTCTTTGGCACGTATATGATGTTGCAAAAAAATCTGCTCTATTCCTTTCAACTATACCTTGTTGCAAATCCATCTTTAGTGCAGCATTATGTTGTGCTTGCATGATCTGTATGTGAAGTTGTTAAATCTTTGGTAAGGTCGTTGGAGTTTATACACATCTCTTGCATATGCTTTTGTGGCATCTATACACTAGATAAAAAGTTTGGTGATGGCTATCTACATGATAGAGGGTGAGCCTTGGCGCAACGGTGGAGTGGAGTTGCTCCTTTGGTAACCTCAATGTTACGGGTTTGAGCCGTAAAAATAGTCTTTTTGCAAAATGCAAGGGGAAGGCTGCGTATATATACGCTCACCCTCCTTCTATTCCCGCATTAAGTCAGGGAGCACTTTGTGTACCGGGTGAGCACTTTATGGCTATCCACATGATAGTGGGTCTTTGGATCAAATTGGAAACGGTGAACATGATTGGCGTTGCTGGTTGGTATTCCATAAATGAGAGTTGTAGGTCTCTTTAGCATTACTAAGTCCTCCATCAGATGATGTTTAAACAAACCCCTGTTCCTATTTCCAGTCGTGGGATTTTGCAAACCCGTGTGATATCTTTATTAAGAGTGTTGAGTAAGATAAAAGCTTATCTTCCCTTCTATATGATTAATTATTGAAACTTGTTTCTTTGAACTTCCATGGTATATGTTCCGGTAGGTGATAAATTGCCTCTATGGTGATCCCAGTTGCATAAAGAGATAAATTTTTCTTGACTTTAACATATCGTCTTTGCAATTCCTTATTCCATTGGAGCCTTTGCACAGCATTATTTTTTATGTGTTGAATGTGGATATTATGAGAAGATTGCACTCTTATAGTATGATGTTGATTTCATATTACAATTTGAAGGAAAAATCTGTCGGATCTTATTTTGATGTTGCTGTTTACTTATTTGTTTTATATTTCATTGAATAATAGTGCCAATTGATCAATATTAGCTACTGCCCACCAGCTGAGGAAAACATTCCAGATGGGAAGAGCTTGGTATGTTTTGTAAGTAATTACATTTTAATAACACAAATTAGCTAGAAAAACAGTTGAGCACATCAATATGATTTCACACAGGTTATTGTGGCGTACAATTCTCTGGGATGGAATCGTTCTGATGTCATCAGGATTCCGGTGAGTTACCCTTTTATTTTTATTTATTTATTTATTTATTTTTTGTTGAAGGGGGGAGTTTTGAGTATATAGTGATTTAGAAGAATTGATAAGGAGGCCATGTGCTGACCAGAATTTTAATCTTATTAATCATCTCTGCAAAACTGAGTAGACTTAAGATGATAAAGTTGAGTGAAGTAAACAGACATGAAATAGATAAGGGGTAGTTAAATACCGAGAACTGAGATATAAAAATAAAAATGTATGAACAGAGGGCAACCAATTGTTGGGGGTACAATGACTTAAAAACTCCCTGTGTGAATGACATTTCTGAGAAGAGTCTCATGGCCTAGGATATGGTAGAAAGTGTCCATTTGGATCAAGCAAAATGACTTTGTTCTTTGGAATGTGGACAAGGTTTAGCTAAGCTTTAGTTGGTCTTTTAGGATGTGTTCAAAATTTTGTGTGGTGGTATGAAAAGTTGGCTGCATGATATGGTAATATTCTACTGAACAACAACAATGACAACAACAACAAATTGAATCTTAATCCTAAATTTTGGAGTCAGTTGTTTGAAACCCTTTTCCTTTGCTGGACCGACGGTGTTAAAAAGATGTTTAGTTTTAAGATCAAACACCGGCAGAGTTGAATATTCTACTGAGCAATGGAACAACCCCCTTCTGTTTTGGCTTATCCAAAAATGTTATCCCATCCAGCAATAAGCACGTGTAACAATTCATTATCTTTCTGAATTTGTCATGACTGAATAATCTTGACTTATAGTGTACAAAATAATACATTTACTGAACCATGGAATTCCTTGAGCAATAGAGTAAGTCGGGATAGAAGGGATGGAGAAACACAGAAATACCTTTACCATCCTTTTTTATTTTTTATTTTTTATTTTTTCAATATATGTCTGAAGTAAAGAATCGACAAAATCAACGCTCTTCTTTATTTTAATCAACTTTATTTCTTTGCCTTGAAGTAAGTTAGATTTTCTCATTCAAAGGGTCCAGAGTAGAATGAGCTTTGAATTCCTGTGAGTATCTAATATATATATAATATATATATATATATATATATATATATTTTACCCCTTATACATCCCCCAGACTAAAAGCGTTGGTGTGGTTATTTATTTTTCCTGAAGTAGTATTCTTCTCTTTAGCCTTGGAAAAAGATAAAAAAAAAAAAAAAAAAACAAAGCAATTATATGTTGATTATGAATAATTTTGAACCATCATTATATGTATGTCTATTTGATGCAAAGCTAAACGAGAAAAGCGGTGGACATTTTAAAATGAGGGGGGAAAAATTCTTCCTAAAAGAAAACTAAAATGAAAGAAAAGAGAAAGGAAGTTACAAGAAAACTTGTTATCATGCTATGTTATGCTCATCTTTGGTGCTGTTCATGGATTTGTATGCATAATGCATCAGGAACATACTTCGTATGTTTGCTGCGTATTGTCAATGGATTATTGTCTTAAGCTTTAATGTTCTGTGGACTTGGGATGGATGAAATTAGTTGCGAAAGTTGTAGTGTTATGAAATTATTATAATAATGCTCGTGCCTCTCATGTTTATTGTGTGAATGCTTGTATCCCCAAATATTTTTCTTTCCAAATATTTGGCTTTTTCAATGTGCTTTATGGAAGTCCAACCTTTGCTCTTCTATTTGGTCTGCTACCAGGTTAACAATGCCAATCTTGTTGTTGAAGATGCCTTGGGCAACACTATTGAGGCACAATACATTGAATTGGATAATGTTACAATTAAATTAAGAAACTTTTATACAGAGGCATACTTGGGAGTATCACCAAGAGAAGTCCCTAGATTTTGGCTTTTGTTTCAAGTATCTTTGCCTCCTCTGGGCTGGAATACATATTTTATTTCCAATACTGCAGGAAAAGGTAGATACAAAGATTCATCTCATTTTTATGTTGACTTCTCCAAATCATTTATCAATTTTTGTTTATGTTTTGGTTGGACTAAAATACCATTATCTTATTCCTCATTCTGACTGCTACTTGACCTTATTACTCAATATTTTCTTTCTGGAATGATACAGGGAAGAGGCAAAGAAGTTATCTCTCAGCAATGGACACTCCATCCAATGAGACAGTGGAAATTGGACCAGGAAATCTGAAGATGTCATTTTCTTTAACTACTGGACAGCTGACACGGATGTTTAACTCTAAAACAGGGGTAAGTGGTTTTAAGTTTTGTGTACAATAGCCATGAAATTGCATGTTCTTTGCTGTTTTAACCAGTCATTTTACAGTATGTTATCATGGTAAGAAATATTGCTCCTAGGACTGCTACATTACCATACTACTAAGTGGTTGAACAGTTGGTGTCGCCAATATCTTGTGTTAATATTGATCTTTTAAGGCTGTTTAGCTACAGAAAAATCTACAACCAAGTGTTGCATTTTACCAGGTTGACCTACCCATACAACAAAGTTATCTCTGGTATGGCTCAAGTGCAGGTGATTCAGAAGATCCCCAGGTATGTAATATATGCTTGGAGTAGGATCCGTTTATAGCTCTATTCTTGATGATGCCCTTAGTACTAGCATCTCATTTTTACTGCTCCTTTTCAGGCTTCTGGAGCGTATATCTTCCGGCCCAATGGATCCCCACCCACTGTTGTATCAAGATCAGTAAGTGCTCTTTTTATGCATTCTACTTGTCAGAACTTGCTCTGACAGTTAGGCCATTCAGGGCTGATTCTGGTCATCATTTCTTCCTTCTATTCATGATTTATCTCAGCCTTATATTTATGTATAGTTATGGCATGCTTGTCATTATCCTAGCTAATATAAGACCACAATTTGATTTCATTCTCCATTCTTTGTCTTTATTAGCCTTTTTTTTTGGTATCCTTTGCTCTGTAGGTTCCATTGAAGGTCATTCGTGGTCCTCTAGTTGATGAAGTTCATCAACAGTTCAGTTCATGGATTTATCAGGTTGTAATGTTATTTGTGGCTTAGTTTTTGGTCAATATGAATGAATGTGTATGTGAGTGTGAACATAAGCATGTATATGCATGCCAATAAATATTTACACACACACTCTCTCTCTATATGTATCATAGTTTTCTCATATTCTGGTGGCATATCAGTGTAATTCTTTTTGATATCAACTAAGTGTTTACTTAGTTTGCTATGGCCGAATTTTTTGTCTTTTGTTTTCCCCAAATCAGGTAACTAGACTATACAAGGAAAAAGAGCACTCAGAAGTTGAATATACGGTGAGTTACCGTGTCTTTTTCTCCTTTACATAAGCTATTTTAGTTATGTTATTTTGGTGGAGCACATTTCCACTTTGGAATTACAATTGTTCTTCAATGCATTCAGTTGTATTTAATTTCAAACTGATTGTATGCAAAAAAATTTCAATTGAAGATTGGTCCAATCCCAACAGAAGATGGTGTTGGGAAAGAGGTGATTACTCGAATGTCAGCTAACATGGTTACAAATAAGGTGTTCTACACAGATTCTAATGGAAGAGATTTTCTTAAGCGGGTATTTTCTATCTCGATATTATTCATTAGTGGCCAAATTTGTAACACGACATGCTTATGTGTTGACTATATTTTATGCATTTGGATGTTTCTGCTTTTGAAATCTCATAACTGGAATTGGTGAAAGGAAATGTACTTAAACTGTCATGAATATAAGAATCCTGAAATGTTAGTCACTAATATGGCACTACAAAAAGAAGTCGGAGCATAACATAAGATATTATGTTCTCCAAGCTGATATGTGTTTGTATAGATAAGAAAGCTTAATATAGGCTATGTTTGAATAGCCTCTAGTAGGCCCTGCTATTAACCTCTATCTTTTCTTATTCTGTTTATTGCATTTGTCAACTAAAGTGGAAAATTTTTCATAGGCTTTAAATTTCTTTTTGATGACTTCAGTATCTTATTCTCATGGTTTTTTATTTTTGTGCAACCCTATGGAGTTCAAAGTGTTTCTGTCACTACTAAGATATCACCTCACTCAGTTGACCATGGTTGTTGGTTTCGATTGTGGTGCTTTGCAGATACGAGATTATAGAGAAGATTGGTCTATTGTGGTTACTCAACCTGTAGCTGGGAACTATTATCCGGTAATCATTAGTATTTGTTTCATTGAATTAGTTACAGATTTCAAGTTTTGGTTTAAATGAATTAACCATAATATGTGAATTTCGGATGGCTCAACCATTGTGGTAATGTTTTGTCAAAATAGTATATAATGTTGAATTCACCAGTAAATTAATTAACCATATGATATTACCATGTATGAAGAACACTTTGATATATGGATGTGGCTGAGGTCAGTAAAGCTACTCAAGCACTTCACCAAGTCTGAAGTCACAATGATATGGCTTTGGAGAGGTTTTAGGATGTTTCCGAGTCTGTCATATTGTTGCATGTTGACCTTCTTGTGTGAGTAGCCCCAAAATGTAGTAATTCGTCTTCCATGGAAATTGATCAGGCCACCCAATAGAAGTTCGGTTACTTTTTGGAAACTTCTCTCTAGGCACCTCAATTTGTAGAAATACCCATCCAATTTATAGGAATTAGAACTCCTAATGCAATTATATTTTCCTTCCTGTTTGTCGTTGTCTTTGTTGGTTATCATTGATGTGAACTTAATTCAGAATAAGGCCTCTTGGTTGGAAAGCTCAAGCATAATCGCGCAGGCTTTGACTTTCCTATACATAAATAATTGATATGCTTTTAATTTGAAGTTCATCATTTTGCCCTCTCAGCTAAATCTTGGAATGTATACCATGGATAAGAAATCTGAGCTCTCAGTTCTGGTTGATCGTGCCACAGGAGGTGCCAGCATAAATGATGGGGAATTGGAGCTAATGCTTCATAGGTTTTCTATCACTTGATAATTTTACTTTTTTTGTGTTGGAGGGTCCATTTAGAAACTGATATATTGGACTGTCTGTTCTTTTTGAAAAAAAAAAAAAACAAGGCGCATGATTTTCGATGATTCCAGAGGTGTTGGTGAAGCCCTTGATGAGACTGTTTGTACAAATTCAACGTGTGAAGGACTCACGGTATGATATTTATTGCATTATTCTTGCTTTTACTCCTTGCTATTAACCTTTTTTTTTTACCATATTTTTTTTTCTTACAGAAGTTGCAGTTCATCCACATTTTTTTTTGCAATCTGAATTGTCTCTTCTTTATCATGCACCTGGAAGGAAATATTTCTTTCCTGTGTAATATAATATATGTTCCTATTACATTTTTTTTCTTGGTTTATATCAAAAAACCAGGGATTCCCTTGTATTTGCTTTTGTTAAGAGGGCACCATAGACTAAGAAAAGGATGCATAGAAAAGCATTTATTTCAAACAATAAACGTAGTAGATTAGTTGAGCATGCTTCACATTATCGTGGAGTTAACACTTACCTGATATCACTGTCTTAAATATTGTCCAGGTTCGAGGAAATTATTACATCAGCGTCAACCAAGTAGGGGCAGGGGCATTCTGGCGGCGAAGAACAGGACAAGAAGTTTACTCACCACTTCTTTTGGCTTTTACTCATGAGGTTTGCCTTAAATTTAGCCACTATGAGATTAATAGATGGGAGTTACCTAATCTATTTGAGTTAATCTTACAGAACTCAGGGGATTGGAAAGCTTCTCATTCAACAAGGGCAACTACCATGGAGGCAAACTATAATCTACCTATGAATGTTGCATTAATTACACTTGAGGTGAATACACAAGATTTTTGTGTGTTAAGTTGGGCACTTGACTCTCTCTCTCTCTCTCTCTCTCCCTCCTTCGCTCTCTCTCTCTCTGACTTTCTTTTTGCAGGAGTTGGATGATGGAAGCGTGCTCCTTCGTCTGGCTCATTTATATGAGGTATACGATTTTCTTCACCAAATGTATTACAGCAACCATGGTGCTTGTTTCCAAGAGATTATGACTGTTTGTCCTCCTAAAAAAAATTAAGAAAAAATAAATTACCCAATTTCAACAAGCTCATCTTTTGGCTATCTAGAAAAATTTTTCACCGCTAATGTAGAGTGTTTTTATTTGTTATCCACACTTTTTCTGTAAAAAATGAAAACATGGCTACAATTTAACAACAGGAGATTGGCAACTTACTCTGCATCCATGCACAAGCAACTAGGCATAAAATGCACACTGCTGTGCTGTCATACAAAAATTCTGATCTAATTATGTGCTTCTTTGCTGATGTTACAATTTCAGGCTAATGAGGATTCAGACTACTCGACGTTAGCTAAAGTTGAACTTAAGAAGATGTTTGCCGGAAAAGTGGTGTGTTAGCTTGCTATTTCTTTTTGGTTCTTTTGTTTGGATTCTCTTTTCTTGTCTATTATTTAATGACATGCCCCACCTCCACCCCCAAAAGAATTAAAATAGCAAGCACATGTATGCATGCTCACACACCATACACCTGGAAATGCACCTTGTCTGGTCTGCCAACAGGCACTGCTTGGCTGGTTTTTAGGATTCACATGGTCAAAAATGAAAATGAAAACCATCTATTTTGCTACTGGTTTACTTGACAACCATGCATGTTGGGCAAAATGAGTTTGATGAGACTTACCATTAAGGTGGTTATCTCAAAAACAATCAATTATTTCACAAATAATCTGAATTGAGATAGATACGAGAGAGGGAAGAATAAAACATTAATTGTTGATGTGATTGTTGCCCCTTGTTTTATTTCAATTTATAGTTATTCAATTGTTATGATAAAGAGTTATGTTTTATTTTAGGGATACAATATTATATCTGTTGGATTTGATTGTATCCTAGTTCTATTAAAACTGGTATTGGTTCATTCAGTTGCATCCTAATTCAAATAGAAACATACATTTTCCCGATTCAAAACATTTGTGAGAAGGGTTCTCAACCAAATGGGATTATCTAGTGTTGTTAGGTGCACATCATTATGGTGTGGTCATCTTTCAATACCCTACACCTGTTAGTTGGCTTGTCCGGGCAATGATGAGACCTTGCTAGTGCCATCTAAGGCTGCTGCTAGAAGTGGGTAACTGAACATCTTGTTCGTAAGTTATTAGCCGGTTTTTAGGATTCGCATAGCCAAAAGAAAGAAAGATGAGAACCATCTATTTTACTGCTAGGTTATTCGATATCCAGCATAGATTATGTGTCTTTATGTTGTTAGACAACATTAAAAGACAAGTCATTGTGGTTTTAAGATTTGATTTTTCCTGATATTTGATCCTTCAAATCTCAGATAAAGGGGATAACAGAAACAAGCTTATCAGCAAATCAAGACAAGTCAATGATGAGAAGATTGTCATGGAAAGTCGAAGGGAACCATGGTGGGGAACCTGTCCCAATCAGGGGTGGCCCTGTCAAGAATTCTACTCTCATTGTGGAGCTTGGTCCCATGGAAATTCGTACTTTCTTGTTAAAATTTTAATTCTATTGCACTCTGTAATTGGATTCGTGGTTAAAATCCTGAGGGCAGCTGAATTAGATCGTAGGGTTATGATGTTTTTTCATGTGAAAGGGAGGCTAAAAGTATTTCTGGCTCTACATGCTCAAATGAGCTCTTGGTCCAGAATGCAAAACTTTGAGACAAGCGCTTCTATTAATGAAATAATGCTGCCAGCCACGGTATCAAAGCTGTAGATGGGTTCATTCACTGTGGTGGACTTATGAATGGTTAATTATGTTTAATTTTCTAATAAATATTTTGAGCTCTAAAGTTTATCATTAATTCATGCAGAGTAAATCAATGGTGATGAACGTCTTCGTCATATTTCATTTCAACGTTGTTGTGAAGATGTTGCTTTCAGGATAAGGTGTGGAGCATATTTCATTTTATTATTTATTTTGTCAAATGAAGAGAGATGAGGGGATATAGAAGTATGAGAGTTTTCTGTGTTACGTGTGTCAAAGCTCAATAAGTTATGGTAAATTAACAAACAGTTATAGCTATGCATGAAAATTAAGATAAATTCGATAAAAAAAAAAAAGTAGGAGAAAATTAAATAACTTCAAAAGGGTAGATTTAGAAGGAAAAAAAAATGAAGTAGAGGAATAATGGGTGATCAGAGTAATTTTAGGATTTTTTATTTTTTTAATTCATTCACATATTTATATTTGTAATTTGCTTATTTTTTCTCACAAAAATCAAAATGTTAATATTCTAAAAAATAAAATATTAACACATTTTAAATTTCTAAACCCGTTATATATACACGTTTGTAATTATATTAATATATTTTCTGCGTGAAATAAATTAGAAAATGTTGTATTAATCTATATTTTAAAATAATTACAATGTTGTGTTTCTTTGGTCTTTTTTTTTTTTTTTTTTTTTTTTTAATTCTGTCTATTAGGAGGGCAATCATCTTTAAAGGGGGAGAGAGAGAGGGAGAGAGGGTTATGAGTATCAAATCTCCATTACCAACAAGTGTTAGAGCCTTTTTATACCTCCATATCTTTATACGAGTGAAAAGACAGCCAATTAGGAGGAAGAGAGGATCAAGAACAGCATCTTAAAATTAAAAAAAAATAATAATAATAATAAAGAAAAAAAAAGAGCAAAAATTTGAAAACCTTATACTATAATTTACTAAACAACAATAAAATTTTTAATATCAACTTTAAATATAATTAAAAATCTAAAAATTACTGTTAAAATTTTTTAAAATAGCATTTATTTTCCTAATAACTATAAGAATTTTCTAACTTATGTATTGTATTTTTATTATTTAAACATAAGTATATCTGACCTCAATTCAATTGATTTCATAAAATTGTCATTAGATTTTTGTAATTTCAAAACTGTTTTTTTTTTTTTAAAAATAAAATGGCAGTTTTGAAATAATAGAGAGACTTCAGGATAATTTGTTCTAATTCTGAAAATAGCCGTTTTAATTTGTTTCTAATTCTTGTTCATTTAAATATCCACCTTCGCCCCATTTGATTGCCCGCGAAGGGGCAGAGAGAGAGAGAGAGAGAGAGAGAGAGAGAGAATTTGTACATATGGGAGAAATTAATTTCTTTTTAATGGAAAACCCACAATTCTTCTCAGACGCTAACATGGGTCCAGCGAACAAATTGTCAAACCCTAACCCTAATTCCATGATTGGACCAGCGAAACAAATTGTCTCATCAGGGAACAAACCTAATCAGTTTTGTCGTCTTCTTCGCTCATGATCGGGCTTATAAATGGATGTGGTTAAGGTTAGGGTTGGGTTTGAGGTTTAAATCGGTGGAAACATGAATAATCGCAGTGCGATCCTATGTTTGATTCTCGTTCATTACGTGTGTCTGATTGTCAATGGTGAACATATCAAATACAAGACTGGATCGAATATTGTTGAGGGGAAATTGAATGTTCATTTGGTTCCTCATTCGCACGACGATCTCGGTTGGCAGAAGAATGTTGATCAGTACTACGTTGGATCAAACAACAGTATTCGGGTATGTTTCTTCAATTATTTGTTTGATGGTAGGATTTATGTTTGTAATGTGTGTTGTGCTGCTGCAGGGTGCTTGTGTTGAGAACGTACTCGACTCTGTTGTCCAATCGTTGCTTCGTGATCCGAATAGGAAGTTCGTGTTTGCCGAAATGGTAATGCTTCATGCGAATTTGATTTAGTTTTAAAGTGTTTATAGTACATATTCTATTATCTTTTCTGTGTTTAAAGTTTCTACAGCACTCATTACCATGTCTAAAGTCATAAGTAGACAACTTCATCATCCACCCAAGTACTCTGTATCCTATATTAACCAGGTTTCTAGGCAGATCCTCACAAGTTTCTCCCATATAATTCTTCAATTCTATTCTCTTGCTTAGAGAAGCTTGTTGAACATTGCTGACAAAGTTTTGATGAAATAGGCATTCTTTCAGAGGTGGTGGAACACACAAAGTGTGGAAATTCAGAATATGGTGAAGAAACTTGTTGATGCTGGTCAGCTGGAATTTGTGTACGCCCCTTAGCAGATATATATATATTTTTTTAAAATTTGAATTTCATGGCTTCTTTCATTTCTAGTAACATCTTCGTGGTTGAATCTTAATATTTGTGTGATATTTGGCCCAGAAATGGTGGTTGGTGTATGCACGATGAAGCAACCACTCATTACATTGACATGATTGACCAAACAACCCTAGGTCACCAAGCGATAAAAACCCAATTCAACAAGGTTCCTCGTGCTGGGTGGCAGATTGATCCTTTTGGACACTCTGCAGTGCAGGCATATCTACTTGGAGCAGAGGTATGCACATGCCTGTCGGCATTTATTTTGCTATTATATGTACTTCTTTTTGTCTGGCAACTCATGCTAGTATTTTTGGCATGTTTTTGGTGCGTTTTCTTGTAGCTTGGCTTCGATTCTGTACATTTTGCTAGGATCGACTACCAGGATAGAGCAAAGCGCAAGGATGATAAAACCCTTGAAGTCATCTGGCGAGGATCGAAAACTTTTGGTTCCTCTGCACAGGTTTCAAAGCTGAAAGTCCAGTATTTTGTTGACAACTTTTTTTCAGATGTTTGGTCTACTTACGTTTTTGGGCTTCCTTTAGATATTCACAAATACCTTTCCAGTTCATTATAGTCCTCCGTATGGTTTCCGCTTTGAAGTGTTTCGTGACTTTCAACCTGTCCAGGTTCAGATGCTGCAAATCACCTTTTTTAAACAACTACAAAGATCATGCTCAGTTGTGTTTGGTAACAGCATCTAACTCTCGTTATAAACCTGCAGGATAACCCTCTTCTCTTTGACTACAATGTTGAGCAACGAGTTAACGACTTTCTTAATGCTTCTCTCTTCCAAGTAAATTGCGTTCCTTTTAGGCTTAGGATCTTTAGGTTTTATATTTCAAGGTAAAGTTGCATGCATGTGTCAGAAGAAGTCTAACCCTTATCAATCTGCAGGCTAATGTGACTAGGACGAACCATATAATGTGGACAATGGGTGAAGATTTTGAGTACCAATATGCAGAGTCTTGGTTCAAGCAAATGGACAAGTTAATTCACTATGTTAACAAGGTTGGGTTTGTTATGAAGAACTTAAGGTTACCTACAGTCTTCTGAAATTGCAGATTTTCAGCTTCTCCATTCACATCATACTGGAACTTGAGATTGCGTGAGTCAATTCAATGAGTGCGCTGGTGGTTGATTGACATAAGGATCGTTCCAGGAAATTTATGTGCATGATGTAACCTAATTATTTCTGTTGAATTGCCTGGCACTTTTCTTTTGTGTTTACACAGCTTTAATTTATGCAGGATGGCCGAGTAAATGCATTGTATTCTACCCCGTCTATCTACACGGATGCAAAATATGCAGCAAATGAATCGTGGCCTCTAAAGACCAATGACTATTTCCCGTGAGCAACATTTACAACTTTCTAAGTATCACTGTATTTTCTAATGCACTAATTTCCTGCTCTTTCATATGAACATGCTCCTTATTACTGTCTTCAGGTATGCAGACAGACCGAATGCTTATTGGACAGGGTTTTTCACTAGTCGTCCAGCATTGAAGCGATATGTTCGTATGTTGAGTGGATTTTATTTGGTATGAAACCATAGTTGCTTATTCCTCTCCTTTGGAATATCATTGTCCATTAGTTTTTGGGGCTTCAAATGTTACCTTACTAGTTGAGAGTATATTAATCCTACTTTGATGCTAAGACATAACCTGAAATCTGGATTTTAGATTCTTGAGTAGATAATTTTTTCCTACCATTTCTTTGGGTGGGTTAAACAGTTTCACATTGGGTAGTAATTGAGAGATTATTGTTCTCTTTCAAACAGGCAGCTCGCCAGCTTGAATTCTTGACTGGGAGGAAATCTCTGGGGCCTAACACTTTCAGTCTGGGAGATGCTTTAGGAATTGCTCAGCATCATGATGCTGTCAGTGGAACTGCTAAGCAACATACAACAAATGACTATGCAAAGCGCCTTGCTATTGGAAGTTCTGAGGTGTGCTGGCTTCCTTGGATATAAGTATTGTTCAGTCATTTTTCCTGATACACTTTGTTATTGGATATGCTGAGCTGGTCTTTTATTATTTGGTAAATATATGTATTTATAGGCAGAGGCTGTTGTTAGCTCGGCCTTATGGTGCCTAGTCAATTCAAATTCAAGTAATCCATGTCGAGCTCCAACATCAGCATTTATACAGGTTTGCCAATTACACTATCCTTTCGTCTTCTTTTGCAGTCTTTTCTCTGGTGCTTCTATAATTATTATAGTGCAATAGTGCTGCTGTATTCTTTTCAATTCTTCCTTTTTTCAAGTTATCTTTTACTAAATGCTACAGTGTGCTACACTGGGTTATGCAAAGTTATTAAACTTGTGAGACACCAGATGAAACGATACACATCTTATGCATAAGTTTTGTGGTATCAATAGACTAGTGTGCCTTGAGGTATATAAAATTATGGTGATGACTACTAAAGGATGGTGGGTTTCTAGATCAAATAGGATATAGTGACCTTGTTTCTATTCAGCAATTGGGATTCTGCTACCCCTCATGGTAACTTTACTAAGGACAGTTACAGTGAGCTAAGAGCTCTTCTTTTCTTCCATCTAATTTACAGTTGGTAATATGTTGCTTAGAACTTCTGGTTGATGTGGGCTGTGCTGAATTGCTGCTGTAGTAATATAAGTTGCATGAGGATAAAATTTTTTCACAAGCTCAATTTGTAGCCTTTGTGCAGGATCAAGCTGTCATCTCCTAATTTTATTTGTAGTATATTTATTTATCTAGTTATCTTAATTTCTATTGTATAACAGTGCCAGTTAATCAATGTTAGCTACTGCCCACCTACTGAGGAAAACATTCAAGATGGGAAGAGTTTGGTATGTGTTGCAGTGCATTACTTACCTTTTACTGGTGTTGATTTGCTAAAATAATTATTCAGTACATTGAAAAATTCTGTTCAGGTTGTTGTGGCCTACAATTCTGTAGGATGGAATCGTACTGATGTCATAAGGATTCCGGTACGTTACTTGTTTTTTGTTTTTGTTCATGTTTTTGTTTTTGTTTTTGTTTTGTTTGTTTGTTTGTTTTTTTTTTTTTTATTTATTTTTTATTTTTTATAAAGGGAGTTTGGGTGGGGGATAGGGATGTATATAGTGATTCAATAGATTTTGGAGGAGATCTAAAATGATGATGTTGAGTAAACAAACATAAGAAAGTGGGAGGGGTGGTGGAAAATTAAGTCGTCAAGATGCAAGGTGATGACGAAAATGTGTGAAAAGAGGGCTTCCTCGTTTCTAACAAATGGTTGGGATACAATGGCTTCAAAACTTCCCTGAGGTTTGATATTTGATTTTCAAGAAGAGCCTTATGGTCTAGGAGGTAGAAGAAAATGTCCTCGAGAGAAGGCAAATTGGTTTTACACACATCCTGAGAAAGAATGAGGACAAGAAAAAAGAAAGAGAAAAGAGGGGGAGTAGTACAATGAGGACAAGGAATTGTCCCGCAAAAAATGTAAAACAAAATGAAGAAAAAAATACAAATATATTATAAAGCTGACCATCATCATGATTTATATTTATCTTGCATGGCATTCTTGGATTTTCAAATATAATGCATAAGTGCTTTGAACCATTTTCAATGTTTAATTCACAGGAATAGGTTTCTTAAGCTTTTTTAGTGATTCTTGACCTAAATTAGTGAACTAGTGAACTGCCACAATGCATTTTTGGTATCTAAAGCTGATTGTGCATGTGCATCTATTGTTGATTTGTTTGGATGAACAGAATCTATTGTCAAAGCTTTTCATTAGTTGCCAAATTTGTGGTGTTATGAGCTTGTTATAACACTGCTTGTATGTCTCATGTTTATTGTGCTTATGCATGTATATCCAAATATGTTTCTTTCCATGAGGATGTGGCTTTTCGCTTTGTTTTATGCATGGAAGTACAACTTTTGCTCTTCAATTTGATCCAGAAGTGGCATATTTATCAGGTTAATGACGCCAATCTTGTTGTTGAAGATGGCTTGGGCAACACTATTGAGGCACAATACATCGAACTGGATAGTGTTACAATCAAATTAAGGAACTTTTATACTGAGGCTTACCTGGGAATTTCACCAAAAGAAGTCCCTAAGTTTTGGCTTTTGTTTCAAGTTTCTTTGCCTCCTCTGGGTTGGAGTACATATTTCATTTCTAAAGCCCCAGGAAAAGGTAGATGTTGAAGATTTATCTCATTCTTGATGGTGACTTCTCTATAATATCATTTTTTTTCCTTTTTTCTTTATTTGAATACTATATTCAATTTCTCGTTTCTGTTTAGTGCTGCAAAATCTGCCAAAGCACTTGGAGCTATTGTAATTTCTGTGTCAGCAACTAAATACAAATGAGTAGAAATGTAGCCTTTTTTATTTTTATTTTTATTTAAAAAAAAAAAAAAAAACTCAGTAAGCTTTAAGCCTTAGATGTTCTCATTTGCATTCTGAAACATGATGCAGGGAGGAGCCAAATTAGTTATCTGTCAGCAACTGATAGTCCATCAAATGAGACAGTGGAAATTGGACCAGGAAATTTAAAGATGTATTTTTCTGGAACTACTGGACAGCTGATGCGGATGTTTAACTCTAGAACAGGGGTACATTGTTTTACATTTGTAGTAGCTGCAATATCTCGTGTTTTCACTTTCAACAAATAAATCTACAGAATGTTTTTGAGGTAAGAAAATTGGATACAAGAATTATACTGGTGCCTCTAGAACCTCTAAATCCACCATGCTTCTAAACGCTCAAATCAGTTGGTGATGCCAACTTCTCATGTCAATCTGCATTTCTTAGGGCTGTTTAGTTACAGAAAGGTCTCCAACTGAATGTTGCATTTTGCTAGGTTGACCTACCAATACAACAAAGTTACCTCTGGTATGCCTCTAGTGCAGGTGATTTGGATCCCCAGGTACTTGATCTACGCTTAGATTAAGATTTATAGCTAGATTCAAGCTAGTGTGCTAAGTGCTGGCATTTTATATACATGGTTTCTTTGCAGGCTTCTGGAGCATATATTTTCCGGCCTAATGGCTCCCCTCCGAGTATTGCGTCGAGATCAGTAAGCCTCCTTTTCGTACAATTGACTTGGTAGAATCTGTAAGCCTCCTTTTCATACAATTGACTTGGTAGAATCTGGTTGGATAATTAGGACAGTTAGTTGCCTTATTTACACTAAAAATCAATGGCTTTCTCATCAAACTCTCTGAGTTAATGTAAGACCATGATTTAGTTCCATTATTTTTTTTCTTTCCTTTATTATTTATTCATCTCATTTGTGCTGTAGGTTCCCTTTAAAGTCATACGCGGACCATTAGTTAACGAAGTTCATCAACAGTTCAATTCATGGATATATCAGGTTGATGTGTTGTTTGTACATCACTTTCTAGCCAATATGAATGTGTGTGATCTCATCTGAGCGTGACTCTGTGCTTGTATATGTATGTACATAAGTATTTAGTCACACAAATAGACTCCCAGTAACAATTTTCTCATATTTTGGAGGCATATTGGTGTTATTCTTTTTGATATTGTAAAGTAGGTGTTGACTTGGCCAGTTCGCTTCCCCTTGTCCTTTTTTTTTTTTTTTTTTTTAAATCAGGTAATTCGACTTTATAAAGAAAAAGAGCATGCAGAAGTTGAATATACAGTGAGTTAACTTGTCTTTTTTCCACTTTCATATGCTATTTTAGTTATTTTCTCCTGTGGAATGAATTTTTGCTTCAAATTATTACTGGTGTGTTCTTTTCCTTGCTTTCAAATCCTATTCAAATTCAACCTGATTGTATGTAAAAAAAAAATTGAACTGAAGATTGGTCCAATTCCTACTGAAGATGGTGTTGGAAAAGAGGTGATTACTAGAATGACAACTAGCATGGTTACGGATAAGGTGTTCTACACTGATTCCAATGGGAGAGATTTTCTAAAGCGGGTAACTTCAAGTCTTTAATACAATTCTTGATTGCTTATGGATTGAATATACTCTTTGCAATTTGATCTTTCTACTTTTTGGTATCTCATGGCTAGAATTGGTTGAAGGAACTATGAGAAATCTGAAGTGCTAATCAATGCATTATTATTAGAACTTGACGTGCACTAAGAGGTTGGAGCAGAACATTAAACATTGTGTGTTCCATGCTCAAAGCAATATTTGGCCTCATTGACTGGTATTTAGTCGTTGATGTGCGGCATCGGATGAATTATAAATAATTTGCATTACTCCTGTTGGGTGTAATGGTAACTCATCTCAAGGTAGAATAATGTGAATGCCAATTCCATTTGGCCTGAGATGGTAGGCGAGGCTAAAAAGGAAGAGGGATTATGGGTTTAGCAGTCTCTATGTTCTAATTCTGCCAGTCCATTTGTGTTTCCTAGATCAAGTTTGCACCTAGTTTGTAAGAACATTACCTGGATCATGGTCTGCTATGGTACTGTGTATAAACATGGAAATTTGGTACCATTTGTCACCAGGGATGCAGTACATGGGACATAAGCTTAGATTACTTTTTCTAGTGGTGGCTCACTTTCAGTTAAATACTTAAAATGCCTTCATGTGTGGTTTTCATTGAAAAAAACATGCAAAATAAATTTTAGTAAATTCTGAGCCAAACAAAGAAATGAATAATAAGTAATCAATATTATACTTACTCTTTAAATTAATTATTTTTTCTGTTTATGTGGTTTGTTTTTTGTGGACTACTTTAAACCTATATTGAGTTCAAACTCCCCTCATTAGTAATCCAGATAGTTATAACACCGCGGTGTAGATTGCCACATTCCTATGAGTAGAGCAATCCTGGTAATTTGAAGATGTGGTAATAGTCCTTGCAAAATTACTACCAGGTTTATAGTGGTCATACTGGAAGTCTTTAAGACCATAGTCTCCCATGCTTTGATAAAGTGGCAGCATGCCTGTGTAACATATCTTATTTGTTTTGTCAGTATTTTATTTTTCATGACGATTATTGTTGACCCATGTGGAGTTCTAAGGTGTTGCTGTCATTACTGAAATCTTACCTTACTCCATTGATTATGTTGGTGCTCTGCTAAACTTACGTCTCAAGTGGTACTTTCCAGATCCGAGATCATCGAGAAGACTGGTCCCTTGTGGTTTCTCAACCTGTAGCTGGGAACTATTATCCGGTAATTGTTACCATTTGTTTCCTTGAATTATTTAAAAATTTTCCTTGAAATAAAATAATTATAATATGTGATCTTTTGATGATTCAGTAATTGGTGTTATGTCAAACGAGTGTAGCACATTTGATTAACTAGTACAATTTATAACCATAAGATACCACCATAAATGGGGAGGGAGGCTAAATGCCATAATGTTGGCCAATGTCTGTGAAATCAGTCAAGCACTTCATCAAGCCTTGGGTCACAATTGGGCTGTGGTTTGCTGAGGTTTCAGGATGCTTCAAGGTCTGGCTTTTTTTTTGCAAGTGCCCACTTTGTGGAAATATCCTTCAACTATAGTAATTCTCAGTCCATGGAAATTGATCAAGGCATTCATTTAGAGGTTTAATGGTTTCCTGAGTATTCAGTTACACTGGTAATAGATAACCTAGCACTCAAATTTGTAGAATTACCCCGTCCAACTGATGAAAACCAATGAGATCTCCATGCTTATTGGACATAATCTTCTCATATTTGAAACAAAGCTCTAAAATGCGGTTTGATTTTCATTTTGCTTTTGTCATTGTCATGTCTTGGGATATTTTTATATCAACTTCAGTTTATAATTCAGTGTTCAGCATCTAAAAAGGGACCTCTTGCTTGGAAAGTTTGGTAGCAATTTTCTTGAATGAACACACAGGCTTCGATTCTTCTATATAGAATTGATTGGTGTGCTTTTAATTTGAAGTTCATCACTCTCCCTTTCAGCTAGTTCTCGGAATGTATACCAGGGATAAGAAATCTGAGCTCTCAGTTTTGGTTGATCGTGCCACAGGAGGTGCCAGCATAAATGATGGGGAATTGGAGCTAATGCTTCATAGGTTTTCTACCACTTGATAAATTTCCTGTTTCAGAATTGCTATTTGCCTTTAGAAACTAATATCCTGGATTGTCTGTTGTTTTTACATAACCAGGCGAATGCTCTTCGATGATTCTAGAGGTGTACATGAAGCCCTTGATGAGATTGTATGTGCTAATTCTACGTGTGAAGGACTCACGGTATGATATTTAATATCATATTGGTCATGCTTTTTCTCCTTGTATACATCCTTGAAATCGCACTAATTTAATTATTTTATAGTCTTGGTTCTCCCTCATCTTTGTTTAGTAACATGGCACCATAAAACTAGGAGAGGGGGAATGTCGAACAATAAAATAGATACTTAAAAGGCCATTTTTATTTTTATACTCCCTTCTAATATGATTTCTCATTGTCCAGGTTCGAGGAAATTATTACATCAACATCAACCAAGTAGGGGCTGGGGCGCGCTGGAGGCGAACAACAGGACAAGAAGTTTACTCACCACTTCTTTTGGCTTTCACGCAGGCGGTATTGTCTAAATTTAGCCATTTTGAGTAATATAGATGGGGGACCTTGCTCTAATTAAGTTTATCTTACACAGAGCTCACAGGATTGGAAAGCTTCTCACTCAACAATTGCCACCACCATGGAGACAAACTATAATCTCCCCATGAATGTCGCATTGATTACCCTTCAGGTCAATAGACAATATTGTTGTATCGTAGGTTGAGCCATCGGCTCACTCTCTCTCTGTCTTGTTGCAGGAGTTGGATGATGGAAGCATGCTCCTTCGTTTAGCTCATTTATACGAGGTACATAATTTGCTTGACCAAATCTATTCCGGCACTCCTATGTGCTTGTTTAGAAAAGATTATCAATTTTTCCTTATTTGTTGTTCTCTGAAGTTGAGTGAAAACATAGATTACCCAACTTAAACAACCTCCTCTTTTGGGAAAGTTGTATGTTATCAATGAATATCAAGAAAATGAAAACATCAAGGCTGAAACTAAACAACAAAAGGAGATTATTAGCATAGTCTGCATGCAATTCCTGAACAAGCAGCCTAGACTTAAAAATGCAAGGCACTGTTGCCTTGTTAGAAAAAATTTCTGGTCTAATCATCCTCTCCTTTGCTGCTGTTACAATGATAGGCTAATGAAGATGCAGATTACTCAACATTGGCGGAAGTCGACTTGAAGAAGATGTTTGCTGGGAAAGTGGTACGTTAGCCTGCTATTTTATCTATGATTGACCTAGCTAGTAGCGTTGAAGGTTGCCCGAAGCAAGTATCCTCATGTTGGGCTAAAAACTATCATGACATGAATGAGGAAACTAAGAACAATCATAGTTTTAAAGTTGTAGTTCCACATAGTCAATTTTCCTTATGTTTGAACCTGCTTTAACTTCAGATTAAGGGGATAAAGGAAACCAGCTTATCCGCAAATCAAGAAAGGTCCGAAATGAAAAGGTGGTTGTGGAATGTTGAGGGAAAGAATGGTGAGGAGTTGGCTCCAGTCAGGGGTGGCCCGGTCGACAATATGACTCTCATTGTTGAGCTTGGTCCGATGGAAATTCGTACTTTCTTGCTGCATTTTTAGGTGGGATGTATTTTTTTGCCTTGAAATTATCTATTGAGCACAATATACTTGTTAAATGCAATGATTTATTTTATTTTATTTTATTTTACAACAATAATAACAATCTGCAAATCAAGAAAGGTCCGAAATGAAAAGGTGGTTGTGGAATGTTAAGGGAAAGAATAGTGAGGAGTTGGCTCCGGTCGGGACAATATGAGACTCATTGTTGAGCTTGGTCCGATGGAAATTCGTACTTTCTTGCTGCATTTTTAGGTGGGATGTATTTTTTTTTGTTTTTTGTTTTTTTTTTGCCTTGAAATTATCCATTAAGCACAATATACTTGTTAAATTCAATGATTTTTTTTTTTATTTTACAACAATAATAATAATCTAAATCTTAATCTTAACAATTAGGTTCGGCTCCCATTTGAGAGACAAATATGGAGAAAATTAAAAACAAAAAGAGAGAAAAAAAGATATGTTAATTTAATTTGTACGGATTTTCTTACGCTATTCATTCTTATCTAAGATCATCTTCTCATCTAAATCATTAATTATCATATCTTTATGAATAATCTGTATCTAGATTTTTAGCAGTCTATCACTATATTTTATTAAATCTTCTATACTTAAGTTTTTTGTTTTCCTAACCAATACGTCTTTGGGTTTTCTTTGTATATTTTCAAATCAGCTCAGATGATATTTTCGTATTTTATCTACAATTGAAGTAATTCTTAATTTATTATAAATCTCTTCATTTTTAATTCTATCTCTTAGGTTTTTTTTTTTTTTTTTTTAATTTTCATTTTCAAAATGTAATAGGTTTGATTCTTTGAGCTGAATTGCCCTTCTTTAAATTTTCTTGATGTAAAGCTCAAATCCGCACATTGAGTACATGGTGTAAAACTTTTTCCTTCATTGAAGTTATAAAACCTTTACGCATATGTCCACATTACAAATTAATAGACATTAACAGACATAGAAATGTGTAATCAAATATGGTATATAATCTCAGCAAAATAATAGTCTCAAAAAATAATCTTTTTAACCTATTTCAATTACAGTGATAAATTAATAGCTTACTAAATTTATAAAATGGTATATTTTAAAGAAAATACACATTTAAAATCATATAGTATATATATTTATAAAACATTAGTATTCGATAAACATGTTAGATTGACTAAATCCAATCCGAATCTAATTATACCTTTGAGGGGCAAAGTTTTTCCGCAGTCTATTTTGGAGTGTTTGATTGCACATTAATTCTAACATTAGTGCATTAAATTCAAATTATAATACAAGAGAGAAATATACAAATGACTTATTTTTTAGTGTTTTTTTTTGACAAATAATATCACATTATGATTTCAATATTTTGAATAAATAAAATAATATTTTATGAATTTATACAACAAAATAATATATTAATAATAAATAAATACTCATGATCCTAACAATATTAATTTATCAAGATTTTATTGTCTCTTAAATTTGCATAAAATTTTAAACGGTGAAAAAATTTCAAGAGAAAGATAAATAATCATATTTTACTAATTAAGGAAGCATCATATACATCAATTTACTTAAATACTCCTTTTTGTTTAATATATGTGTTATTAACAAATAATTACTAAATTATTAATTATAAATTCAGAATATATATAATATATAATGATATTATTATTATTATTATTACAATCGGCGAGATCACTAATTTTCAATTAGAAACTCCGGTCTGGGCAAATTACAGTTTACCGGTACTTGCGCGGGGAGGGGAGTTCCCAAAACGCTAGTCTGCTCCTCTCCATCCTCTCCACCCCCCCCCCTCTCTCTCTCTCTCTCTCTAATTTTCAATTAATTGGATCTCAGACCAAAAGGTCCAAATTGTAACATCCCCCAATAAATTTCAGAGAAAAGATGAATTCTCAAAACCCTAATCCCAACTCTCTCTACCCAAAAATCGACGACTCAAATCCATATGCTGTGAACACTAATCCCAACCTTCGTCTTCTCAATCGCTTTACTACCAAATTGACACCCAAGACGAGAATCTCTTTCCCGACCCTGATACTCCCTCCGCTCCTCCTGAATCCGTCGAAGAGGTTCTGTTAAAATTACAAGGTGCAATTGTCATTTTGATCGATAAAAATTACAATGTCACCCGCGCTTGCAGTGTCTGACGATTATACGGATCAAACAGGAAGATCGTGTCGTTGCTGTGCTCGCTAGGGTTTCTGATGAGATCCAATGGCCTTTGACAAAAGATTGTGCCGTGGTTAAAGTTGATGATTCCCATTACTTTTTCTCTCTCCGTGCATCTGAGTCCGACTCGGATTCAAACGATGATTATGACAAAAAACCCAAATTGGGTAATGAGGATTTCTTGAATTATGGTTTGACTGTCGCTTCAAAAGGGCACGAGAATATGAGTTATGTACGGATTTTATCCGTTATTTAAAAAATATTTTTAAAATAATTTACAAATATAAAAAATTCAAATTTTTATTTGTTCGATGTACGATAAAACTTAAAGCACAAAATATAGAGAAAGAAAAAAAAAAAAAAAAGCATCTGGCACATGTTCATGCAATATGCATTTTTTTGTGTTTTAATATTTGTCGCATGTTTAATATATGACAAATGAGAGTCATTTTATAAATTATTTTATCGTAAGTTGTTTTAAAATTTTTTTAAAAATCGAGTTAAATCCGTACATAACTTAGAATATGTTGGTGGAATGGGATAAGCTTTTGGGGATTTACAAGAGTTTTATGGTGCGAAGGTGTTGGAGAAAGGGAGAGAGAGTGAGGTGTTGGATATGTCTTTGGCAAAGGAGATTGCACCATCAGATTTAAGTTGGGGAAGGACATGATAGAGAAGACGTGTGCTGCATACGGGACTACATTGGCTCCCAATGTGGAGGATTATAGTGGTTTGTAGCCGGTTCAGGGCAGTTGATTAAGGGGATTTTGTGGTGTGGTGATGTTACTGTTGACAGGTTGAAGTGGGGGGATGAGGTTTTGAAGAAGAAGATTAACCTAGGTCAGAAGGCGGAGATTAGTCTCAAGACTTTGAAGAGGATTAAAAGGTTTTCCAATTCTATCATTTCACTTGTGCTCATGTTTTCTGCCGTTCTTTCGAATTTTTCCCTGTCCACTCTGACCTGAACTTGACTGCATTTGATTTAAATTGTCTAATATTGATCGGAGAGTTTGTTGATCATACAAGGACTTGGATTTTTGCCTGTATCTTGTATCTATGAATTAATCACCCATCACACTGAAATCTTTGATGATGAGTCCGTACTGAAAATGACTTTCTAATGATACTTGAATTTAGATTATCTTATTGTGGACAAGAAGTAAGGTATGTGATTTTTGTTTATTCCTACTCCAATTTGTTAAAATGAACAAGCACATTAGGATTTGCATATCCTGATGACTGATGTAGGGTAAAGAGGATGACAAAGGTTATAGAGGAAGTAGCAGTTGGGATTCTTTCTGGGGTTGTGAAAAGGTATCTGGATTCTTTACAAATTTGGTTATAAATAGGGTGCGGGTCCACCCATGAGGGTAGATCCGACCCAAAAGGTATCATTGTTTGAATTTTTAATGAGGGAGTGGTTATGAAAAACCACCCCTCAACTCCCTCTCCTTGGTTTTTCTTTCCAGCTCCAATTTTTTTTTTTTTGAAACATACATGAATGGGTAAAAGGGATGAGCGGTATTGTTGAAAAAATGCATTATTCTTGAAAAGAGAGGAGAACTTCTCATACATTTCAAAGTGAAAAAGAGAGGGTTTGAAGAAGTTTGATTATTTATCCACCAAAAGGTATTTGGATTGTAGAACAAAGAAGGTGATCTGTTAGTGAATGAACGAATTGTGACACAAATAATGGAACAATTTATTAAGTATAGGAATATGAATGACCACTTAATTATATAAGCATGAATGGGACAATAAAGGTGTAATCAAGGAGTCATTTCAGTTTTAGAACGTGTCCATTGAGTAATAGGACAATAACTTCATATTTAGTGATGTAATATATCTTTTAGACTCCCTTGGGATCTATACAAACCCATGGGAACATTTTGGAATGATAAGACAAGAAAATTTGAGTTCATTTAGTCTCTTCAAAATACCCAATAACCTCCTTGTCATATTTTTCTATCTCTTTCATTGTGGTATCAGAGCCATGTCAACCAATAGCCTTTTAGAACCCACTTTTCCTCGTCTTATCAAAACCAATTATGAAAATTGGAGTGTATAAATGAAGCCACTTATTTGATCCTAAGAAATTTGGGATATTGTAGAAGGTGGGTATGAAGAGTTCAAGAAGGTGCAATTCTCTCTAATTAACAAAGAGAGGTTTTAAAAGAAAGTCGTAAGAAGGATAAGAAGGTTTTGTTCTTTATCTATCAAGCCATTGATGAATCCAATATTGAGAAAGTTACAGCAGCAACCTCCTCAAAGCAAGCCTGGGATATACTCCAAAATACTCACAAAGGAGAAAAAAAAAGGTGAAGAAAGTTCTCATTCAATCCTTTCGTAGAGAGTTTGAAACTTTATAAATAAAAGAGTTCGAATGTGTTTCGGACTATTTTATAAAAGTCTTGGCCATAGTCAATCAACTAAAGAGAAATGGTGAGCAAATTAATGACACTAGAGTGGTAGAAAAAATTCTACACTCTCAGATGTCAAATTTGACTATATTGTGGTGGCAATTGAAAAGTCCAAAGATTTGGACACAATGACAATTGATGAACTTACGGGTTCCTTACAAGCCCATGAATTACGGTTCACGAGAAAAAAACAAATGAAGAATCCTTGGTGCAATTTCTTCAAGCCAAGGTTTCACTCAAAGAAGTAAACGGAAGTTCAAGTGGTGATCGAGGTCGAGGTCGAGGTCGAGGTCGAGGTCGTGGTAAAGGATGAGGCTGTGGATATGGTCGTGGACAAATAAAAAATTTGTTGCTATAATTGTAAAAAACTGTCACTATTCTTCAGAATGTTGGTTTAATGATTCTATTCAAGTACAAGATAGAGCCAATAATGTAAAAAGCCAAGAAGAATAGGGAGATTCAGTTCTCTTACGAGTATGTAAGGAAGATGATGATGAGAAAAAAAAAATCTTTGGTATTTGGACACCAAAGTAATCAATCATATGTGTGGCCACAAAGACATGTTCATGGAGCTGGATGAATCAGTGAAAGGAGAAGTTTTATTTAGTGACTCCTCCAAATTATTTGTGAAGGCCAAAGGTAATATTCTTATCCAATTGAAAGATGGTAGCCAACGGTTCATTTTTAATGTGCAATATGTTCCGAACATGACAAATAATATATTGAGTTTGGACCAAGTTTTGGAGAAAGGTTTTAGTATTCAAATGAAAGATAGAAGTCTTTATTTAAGAGATGAGAATGGTGTTTTGTTTGCCCATGTCAAAATGAGTAACAATATAATGTTTGTGTTGAATATCAATCATATTAGTGGGAAATGTCTAAAAGCTTGTGTGGAAGATGTTTCATGGATATGACACTTAAGGTTTGGACACTTTGATTTTGGTGGTCTTAACATAATTTTCAAAAAAAAGATGGTGAATGGGTTGCTTTACATCAATTGTTCTAACCAATTTTGTGAGGGATGTGTTCTTAGCAAACAATCAAGGGAGAGTTTTCCCAAGGAGGCAATATTTCATACAAGCAAGTCACTTGATCTAGTCCATATCGATATATACAGACCAATTTCATCGACATCTTTTGGAGGTAATCAATATTTTCTAACATTTATTGATAATTATAACAAGAAATGTTAGGTGTATTTCTTAAAAGAGAAGTCTGAAACTTTTGGCACTTTAAAAAAATTCAAGACAATGGTGAAAAATCAAAGTGGCTATCACATCAAGGAGTTTCGATTCAATCGAGGAGGCGAATACATATCAAAAGGTTTTGAAAGCTATTGTGAGTAACATGGCATCTGACGATCCTTGACGGCTCCATACTCTCTACAACAAAATGGCATGGCGAAAAGAAAGAACTAAACCATTCTTGACATGGTTGGTAGCATGCTTAAAAGGAAGAATTTGCCCAAAGAATTTTGGGACGAAGTGGTGGATTGTGCAATGTATTTGCTAAATAGATGTCTAACAAAGAGATTGAAAAATATCACTCCACAACAAGTATGGAGCGGAAGAAAACCAAACATTTCTCACTTGAGAGTGTTTGGTTGTCTTGCTTTTGCACATATTTCGGACCAAAGAAGAATGAAATTAGATGACAAGAGTGGTGTAACACCAACACTACGGTGTCCGTATTGTACTCCTGTATTTGAAATTAATAAAAATATTTCCTTCGTTTATATATATATAGATATAGAAAAATTTTAACCTTTATATTGATTTTCGATTTTGGGGTATTAAACTTGAATTTTCGGTATATTTTAAAATGCTACGTCTGTAATTCGCAGTAAATCTCATTTCTACAAAATTTATATGCTAGAGAAAAGTGGATATAATAATATATATATAGATAATTATTTATTTATTTATTAATTTTTTTAAAAAAAAGGGGGGAAGGAAGCGCTGCGTTTTGGCCCAAAATGCAGCACTTCCCCCAAATTAGAATTAGGGCTCTTAGCCCTAATTCCCTCTCTCTCTCTCTCTCTACTCTCTCTCTCCCGCTGCTCTCTCCCTCTCGATCTTCCTCCACCGCGAACGGTCACGTTCTCCGCCCTCCTTTCCGCTGCGAACGGCCACCGCACACCACCCTCGTCTCTCCCTCACAGTCACTCTCTCTCTCTACCGTATTTCTCTCTCTCCCTCTCAATCGAATCTCTCCACCACTCGCGGCTGAAACCTTTCCCTCCGGCCGCCTGCTTTCTCCCGCGCTCAACAGAGCGTGATTGCTCGCGCGAGATAGCCCCTATGCGTGCGTGACCCCGCCCGAGACAGCCTCCCTCCTGCGCGCGCCAGCACGCGACAGTCCCTTCCTATGCGCGCCTGCAGCGCGCGACAGCTTCTGTGCGTGTGCCTGCAGCTCCTTCCCTGCTCGTGTGCCTTCTGCCACTCTTGCAGAACCCAAATCGACAGCCTCTGTCAGAAACCCTAGGCTGAGATACGATTCCTTCTGTGTGCAGGTAAGGGCTGAGTTTAGATCTTAGTTCTAGGGTTTTGATTTTCATAGTGATTAAGTCTAATTACTAAAATTTGCTTCAATTTGGAGACATTGCAGGATTCTGAACTGAGTTGCGCACGGACGTTAGGGTTGTGAACTATGAAAACCCTAGGTGAGGGATTTCTAATTCATTTGATTTATTTGGATGCATTTAGAGTAAATTAGGATAAAAAGTATTGTATATGTTTAGAAATTATGCTCGATTGGAATAGAATATAATTTTGCAAATTCTATGCCTGAATGTGAGGGTTAAGTTTAAAAATTTACGCGAATTAGGTTGCTTAGTATGAAAGAAGCATATTAAAAGATAATGAGATCGAGTTGAATTGATTTGAATACTTTCCTATAGAGTTTAATTTGACATATGTATAAAAATAGTCGAAATTTGGGATTTGAGTCTAAGGATTGATGCGTTATTTTACATTATAGTTGGTGTTGCATATAGGTAAGTCAAATACACTCTCTATATTATGAAAATAGGTTTCAATACCTTTAAAATGACATATGGTTTGAAGAAGTCGGATGAGGATCGAAAAGTGTATGATTTTTCAAAGATTTTTCCAGTTCGTAGGAAACTTATTTATTTTAAGCGTATTTCCAATTTTGATTGGTTTTAGGATTGAATCAGACTTGATTTTGATTTGATTAGTTATTTATAAATGGAATGAAATTGATGAAATGAGAATCTAGAAAGATGATTGTGTAAATGTGTTGATTTTTGCTTAATTTGGGTGTGGAAATCAAGTAAATGAATGTTATAGTGTGTAGGAAATTTCAATATATGAAATGTTTGATTTAAGTCTTAAATGAACACATATTGATGGGAGAAACCCTAAGGAAACATGTACAGGAAAATTTAGAACTTTGGGTATGAAGTTTGATGAGTTTTAATGTGATTTTGAGTGTTAAAATGTGGATTTGATGTATTTGTGTTTTTGGCATTGAAGTGTGGTGTGTTATTGGCTATGTATATGTGAAATTTAGGCCAAGAGTGTGAGGAATTATGTATGTTGAATTTTGGATAGAGGTTAGCGAGCATGTGGATGTAAAAATGTCTTGATCGAATCCATTGGAGAGATTGAGAATGAATCTAGTAAGCAAAATGGAGGCTTGTATGTGTATGATCAAGGTATGTTTATTGTAATTTGTGTGTTGAAGGAAAAAATTTGATAAAAAATGAATCCATGGAACATGGAAGTTGTTGTTGGTGATGGAGAAAGAGGAAGATGAAATGCGCGTATTTGAGACAGTATTTAGCATGCCCTAGTCTTGGTCTGGATATAGGGTTAGTTAAAATGCTAACTAATTTAATAATTTTTCAATTCATGACATATGTGATGTGTTATAATTGTAGTGACTTGCTTGGAGACCAATCGAGGGGAGCACAGTTTCAACACATGTTGTGCATTATAGGGAGTGATTGACCCTCCCGTATACTGTGAGTGAGATTTATTTCGATATTTTCGTTTAATATGTAAACCATAATTTACAACAATTTGATAAATGAGCATGATTTATCGTGTGCTTGAAATGTTTTGACTGGTTTTGAAACTGACTTTTGTGAACCGATGGAGTGTCCAAAAATTGGTTGAATTATGAAAATATACATCAATGTGGTTGAAATGTAAAATGTGTCATTTTATGCTATATGTTGCATTTGGTTTGTGAGCCTGATTTACGGCACATGTTTGATATGATATTGATTTTGGCATTGAGAGCTTTGGTATGTATTGTTCCGTAACTACGAAGGACACCATGAGAGGCGCTTGGATGGCGTCCGGATATGCCTAGACCTGGGGTATCCCACGAGTTGTCGAGATTATATTTACGACACGGTACTAGCCAGGTTGAACTCGAAAGGGGGAGGATTTGGATATTCTCTCCAAGTCTAGCACCTGGACGAGGTCCGTCGCCAATGTCGGGATAGAGAGCACTTTAAATAAATTTTGCATATAACACCCCCGGTGCGCCTATCATAGGTCGATGTAGATCTCTGCCAGGACATTTTTGGCTTGCAGCTCTATGATTTTAATGACAGTGTTTTGGATGCATATTTGATTTGATAATGCGTGCTAATGATATATTGTTGAAATGAAAAACATAATGATTTGAAATATGATTTGTATACTTATACTTTGACACTCCAGATTCACACCCCATATTACACGATTATATTGACCCACTCACTCACTGAGTATTCTTCCCTGAGTACTCACCCCTCCTCTTTCCCTCCCCAGATAGGATTATGGTACTAGGGCAACGCATTTGGCTCTATAGGCTTGATAACTTGATGGTGAATTTGGGTGATTCACGACGGTGAGATTTTAAGTTAAATTTGAAAGATGAATTTCATGTTTTATTTTCGACCCTGCGAGGTCTTGTTGAGATCCGTAGTTAGCCGTGTACTTATTTTGGGATGACTGTATAATTTATATATGTTTATTTGCGAAACTCTCATATTTCATTTGCATTTAGGCAATTGTACGTATTTGAATAATACTTGGGAAAATTATTGTAAATTGTATAAAAACTTAGGCCCGCTCGGTGTAGCGGTTGCTCATGCTCTAGTTGGGCATGACAGTAGAGGTCTGTGGCTAGGATTGTTGATAGTTTATTTAGCCTGGCGTTGTCCTAGATGTCTGCTGTGGTTGGTGGGTTGTTGTGAAGCCGGAATGACCCTTTTATTTTAATTTCAGGATGATTTTGAATATTACAAGATTAAATATATGAAATTGTACATTGGAGACCTCCGATTTATGGGGAGGTTCTGCCTGATTTTTTGTAGAAATACAGGCGGCATCTAGGGCAACGGGCGGCTGTTCACGAACCCGGTTCGGGGCATGACAAGTGGTAATATATTTTTATTGGTTATGATGCAAGGTCAAAATTCTACAAACTTTTTGACCCAAACACCAAAAGGACGCATGTAAGCCGGGATGTGAAATTCAATGAAGAAAGGTTTTGGAATTGGCATACAATGAAAGAAGTACAAATCCATGAAGAAGAAGAAAAAGAGCAAGGAGGAGTGAATATTGAAGTTACCACACCACCATTATCTCCATCATCACCATCACAAACAACATCACCAATAACATCATCATCAACATCGCCATTATCAACATCATCATCCTCTTCAACAATTAGCCCCATACAAAAGACAAGAAATATACAAGAACTCTATGAAGTAACGAATGAAATTAATTTCATTTGTCTTATTGCTAATCAAGAGTCAATATCCTTTAAAGAAGCAAAAGAAAATCAAAGATGGAGATATGCTATGGACGAGGAGAGCAAAGCCATAGAAAAAGATGATACATAGGAGTTTGTTGAGCTTCCCCAAGGCCATACACCCATCGGAGTGGAATTGGTTTTTAAAATCAAGAAGAATGCCTATAGTATGATGGAGAAATACAAAGCAAGATTGCTAGCAAAGGGATATAAACAATAAACTGGAATTAACTTTGATGAGGTATTTGCTCCAATTGCTTACATTGAAACTGTTAGACTACTTATTTCTATTGCGGTACAATTTCAATGGCGTACCTATCAAATTGATGTCAAATCTGCTTTTCTAAATGGCTTTCTCAAGGAAAAAGTGTATGTGCAACAACCTATGGATTATGTGAAAAAGGGAGATGAAAAAAATATCTTAAAATTAAAGAAAGCACTCTATGGGTTAAAACAAACACCATGAGCATGGAAGAGACGTATTAATACTTATTTCAAGGCTATTGGTTTTGTACAATATCCTTATGAACATGCTTTATATATAAAAATGGAAAATAAAGATATCATGTTTGTTATTTTATATGTAGATGATCTCATTTTCCTAGATAGCAATCCTTACATGTTCATGGACTTCAAGTTAGCCATGACTCAAGAGTTCGAGATGACTGACATTGGGTTAATGAACTACTTCCTTGGTTTGGAAGTCAAGCATTCAAAGGAAGGAATTTTTGTGTCACAAGAAACTTATGCAACGGATGTTCTCAAAAGATTCAAGATGGAAGATTGTAATCCCATAGCACCCCCGTTGATTATGAAGCAAAGCTATTAAAATATGACAAAGGAAAAATTGTGAATGTTTCTCTCTGCAAAAGATTAGTTGGAAGCCTAAGATATCTAACGTATACAAAGCCGGACATCCTCTATGGAGTTGGGTTGATAAGTCGATACATGGAAGAGCCCAAAACAACACATTGGAAGGCAACCAAAAGAATTCTTCGCTACATTCGATGCACTATATCTTATAGGTTAATGTATTCTTTTTCTAAAAATTTTCAGTTTTGTGGTTTCTTAAACAATGATTGGGGAGGAGATTTGAATAAAAGAAATGGTACAACTGGATTTGTCTTTTACATGGGTGAGACGACATTCACTTGGTGCTCAAAAAAGTAACAAATTGTTACTCTTTCTACTTGTGAAGCTGAATATGTTGTTGTATCATCTTGTGTATGTCATGCTATTTGGCTAAGGAGTCTTCTCAAGGAGTTATATTTTCCTCAAATCAAAGCAACAAAAATTGGAGTTGATAGCAGATTAGCAATTGCGTTGGCCAAGAACCCAGTTAATCATGAAAGGAGTAAGCATATAGACATCCGGTATCACTTCATCCGAGAGCATGCGAAGAAGAAACATGTGAACCTACTCTATGTCATGTTACAAGATCAAATTACAGATATCTTTACCAAACTGCTTGCAACCAACTCTTTTCATAAATTCAAGATACTTCTTGGGATGATTGATGGAAAACAAATAAGTTCAAAGGGGGGTTTTAGTGAATGAACCTAATTGTCATACAAATAATGGAAGAATCTATTTAGTGTAGGAATACGAATGACCACTCAATTATATGAGCATGAATGGGACAATAAAGGTGTAATCAAGGAGTCATTTCGGTTTTAGAATGTGTCCATTGAGTAATGAGATAATAACTTCATATTTAGTGATATAATATGTCTTCTAGACTCCCTTAGGATCTATATAAACCCATGGGAACATTTTGGAATAATAAGACAAGAAAATTTGAGTTCATTTATTCTCTCCAAAATACCCGGTAACCCCTTTGTCATATTTTTCTATCTCTTTCATAATCCATTTATAAGATATCTTCTAGATTTAGAATACTCAATCGTCAGAAGAGATAAATGATTCTAATTTAACTTAGATCAAAAAAAATTTTATGCATGAAAACTTATTTATCAATATGTTTTAAAACCTACATGCAGAATATTGAGTACATTACTATTATTTATATAGTTGTTTGATATAATGAATGATGTCTTGCCTGACAATAGTTGCTTTAGAAGCATTTGGCAGGTGTCTTCTTTGAATTGGTAGAGTGCTTGGAATAGGTACATCTTAATTGTAGCTTATGATTTAGGCAGGAAGAATAAAATAATAAGTTGGGATTTTTAGCAAGGTTTTAATGCTTTGTTCATAAAGAAGTGGATATATTCCTCTGCTATGGAAGTGTGCTTGTTATCCATCTTAGGACAATGCTATGTAGATCAGGTCACTGATTGCGGTTTTGATCTCTTGAAGTGCTTTTGAGCACTGAACTTCCATCTTTCTTTCTTCACTGATCTAGATAAATTAATCAAGCACAACTCTTATACATCATGTAAGTGTTTCAATACACTAGAAATAGATAAGCACATAGTGCATGGAGGTGTCTTAATTGGTTGGCCGACCAAGATAATGTCAATAATGGTGTTTCCTTGTCTTCTGTGTGTTTACTAGATTGTTGCTAAATTACTACTAGGATATTATATTGAAAGGTCTGCTTCCAAAGTTATGGCTTGTGTTTTTAATACTCTTACATATCTAACATCAAAATATATTGTTTTTAAAATAGAAATAATATGTGATGCTGTTGAAGTGTCCGGAAGGAGTGTCATGTCTACTTCATCTACTGTGATGACTGGACTCGTCTCCCATAAGTAAGTTTTGAAGTTGCTTAATTGTAATACTGTCCCTGCAGACATCATTTTCCTCTTATGCTTTTTTATTTTTTTTTTTTGAGTTATGTCTTCTCTTGGTTGTGTTCTTTGTTCATGTGATTGATGTCTCATTTTCTTGTGTGTCTCTGCATGGAAGAGAGAGAGAGATGCGCAAGTCTTTGTGTTGCCCTAATTAGAAAAGGTCGAAATTTTGAGCATGGTGTTCATTTTGATGTACTTCATTTCAGGCATGGAGAAGCAGCAGCTAAGGAAACAAGTGAAGGGCTTGATGCTGCAGGCCATGAAATGAGCGCTGCTTGGGCTATTTTCAAGATTCGTAATGGAATCAACCCAAAGAGTGTACTCAAACCCTTAGCCAAATCAGGGCTCAAAGCAGCAGCAGAATCTGCAAAGAAATCTAAGCGTTCCGACTAATGGCTGATCTGAGTTTCCTCCTTCAAAGTCCTACTATTTTGTATAATTTGTTTCCTTATTTTCATTTCTTTGTAAAATTTGTTTTATTGATTTACAGAAGCAACTTAATACCCTATTAGTGTATGTCAATATTGAAAGGGTTTCGGTCAATCCATCTACTCAGATGATCAATATTGGGACCAACTATTTTCTACAATTATTTTCTTTAACTTCATGTTTATCCTTGTTGATGTTGACGTCCAATTTATTGTCTATGAGCTAGGTAAAGAATCATATGATTCTCTGGTGGGATTTGCTGGAAGATATTGTTGGAATAATTTAAAATTTATGATATGAAAAAGATAAAGAGTTATTTAAGTGAATTTTAAATAGTCATGGAGTGATTTTCAAAATGTCATATGAGCTTTTTCAAAGTATCTCTTAATACTAATAAAGTCTAGAATAATGTATTAATTATTTATATAAGTGGTCATGTTATACATTCAAATAAGAGTGGAGGGTCACTCTAAAAAGAGTAAAAATTTTATGTAGTGCTATTCATAATTATCTTTTGAGAACTCTCTCTTTCCAGTATAACCTGGAGTATTTGTCTAGAAAATCTTTATTTTTATTATTGGATCTTCTTCTAAATAAAATTCTTTATTTTTCTCTTTCTAATAAGTGGTATCAGAGCGAGATTAAGATTATGTCTAGGTTGGTGTCTCCTAGGATCAAAGAGAAAAATTATTTGCATGTGTTGCCATATCCGGATTTTTAAAAAAAGACAAAAAATCCGTTGAGAAATCTCTGAATTTGAAAAAAAAAAAAGAAAACCTGTTAAGAAGGTGTGAGTCATGAGAAGGACTCCACTAAAAAAAAAGTTTTGAAAAATAGAGAATAAAGAGTATGACTATGCAATTCAAAACAATACTCAAAGAGTTATTTGGAAAAAATAAATTTGCCTGCAGTTGAGTATGTATGTGCAAAGTTTAGTCCAGATCTACCATATTTTATTACAAACGTGATATTTGAAGACAAATAAGGAAGACATGGATAATATAGATTCAAGGCATACACAAAAAAAGATACTAAAAATGAAACGGCTCTACAGGCAATAAGATATTTGAAATGAGTTTACAATGTTGTCATTAAAAATGTAAATGAAAGAAAATTATATAAAGTCAAATATGATTTGGAAGGATTGAGAGGAAGTTACGAAGAATTAAAAAATAATTTTAATAAAGTTATAGATGAATTGCAAGAACTGAAGGCAAAGATAGAAGAGAAAGGAATTTGAAGAGACTAGAAGCAACGAAAATACATTAGTGATTTGAAATAAAATAATAATAAATTCTTAATTAAGGGAGTGAATATTGGAATAATTTAGAATTTATGATATGGAAAAAATAAAGAGTCATGTGAGTGAATTTTAAATAATTATAGAATGATTTTTAAAAAGTCATGTGGGATTTTTCAAAATATCTCTTTGCATGATGATAAAATTTAGAATAATGTATTGGTTATATACATATATAGTATATTAAAAAAAAATGGAGAGTCATTCTAAAATGAGTGAAAATTTTATATGACGCTATTTATCTTTTGAAAACGCCCTCTTTTTAAGAATTTATCTGAAAAATCTTTAATTTTATTATCAACTCTTTTTCAAAATAATATTCACTCCCCTCCTCTTTCCAAGCGATATAGTCTCATAACTTCAAGCCTTTCCTGAAATATCAGAGACGTCATTGCCAACTCCAGAGGGTAGTATCATTCCCACCTACCCATTAACTAAAGCTTGACTAAATTGAGATTATGCATGGTGATTTTTTATTGCAATTCTAGATCTCCCGAGAAGATCTGTATTTAGCCAATGGATCGCAGGCAGACCTGATCGCACTCTCACATCAGCTCCTTCCGAAGGCACGAGTCTTATGAATTCATTCTGCTGTGGACCCCTCAATTGTCATGACTGCCATGTGTACACCATATAAAGGGTTAGTCGGAAACAAATCTCATCTTTAGCATATATAATACTTTCTTCCTGTGTATCATGGGGCATCCACTTGCATTTGCACGGATTTGATGTGTTTGTTCCTTTAATATACACCACTGGCTACCGGTACCACCCCCTTTTCTGGTCCCTTGATAGCAAATCAAATCCTCTTTTGGTTTGTTAACTTTGATCTTTGGGTCCAAAAAGGAAGGAAAGGAACCTCTTCTTAGTGACTCTTATTATATATGTGAAATCCTCAGAAAAAAAAAAAAAAAAGAATAACACATAAACTAATGTTAAACTGTTCTCAAATTCCTCTTAACTCTTCTAAAGCTATTGTCTTTTAAAATCCTGGAGTATAAAATACAATCATATCCCATAGAGAATGATCGTTTTGTGGACTTTGATCGATACCTGCATACTACAATTTAAGTCATGGATATCATCGCAGGAACAACTTGTGTAAATTGTTCTCTCATAATTTTGGTAATGACTTATTTTCTGTGCACTGATTTTAACTTTTGCAGATTTCATTATTTAAAGGACTTGACCCAGTTGTGATGAATGATTGATCCAGTTGTGGAAATGGGGCCGGCAAGGTATGTTCTTCTTTGTTTCAACATTGACAAATTTTGCCCCTTCACGGTAATACCCATGCATGCATCTCTGGCAAACATGTCCTTTGGACATCATGTCGAATGCCCTTATTTGCAACTTCGAAGAAATTTGTCGAAATCTATATATGGAGAATGGAAAGCGGGCCTATCTCTTGCAGCTTTAGTGAAGATTGTATCTTTGGCATTGTATTCTGCAAGTGCTTTTCTATAACATCAGAAAGGCAATTGAGGGTGTGGAAAAGAAGTCCCTTGTTTGGGAATCAAAGAAGCGGACGGTGCAGAAATGATTAGTCCCTAATTGTAGCCTTTAAACGTAAAACACAATCTCTCAACTCTTTTAACACGAGGTGTGCAGTCTACGATATATGTTGCACTGGTAAAGTTAATGGATTACTGATGTGGATTCACTATGCCCATTTTTTTTTCCCCTAGAGGATGATATATGCCTTCCAAGTCGAGCACATTTTTGCTAGCCCATGCTTTTCAGTTTTCCTTTTTAAATGCCATCTCCTATAACAATAGAGAAAGAGAGAGAGAGAGAGAGAGAGAGAGAGAGAGAGAGAGATCACTGTATTAAGTTTGAAGTTAAGTATTTTCAATCATCATCTTGTAAGAAAATGATTGGAATAAGTGATATGTATGTGTGAGACTAAAAAAAGGGAGGGTAAGGCACCTTCTCGGAGGAAACAGGAGAAAAGAGAGGAGAAAAATCTAAACGAAGAAATGCTCTTCATCAGGTTGGGTGTCAACTAAAGCCATGCCTTTTTAGGGTCCAAGATGCAAAGCACATCTAAAGAATTATAAAGCACGGACACGAATATATAACATAGCACACGGCTTCACATGTCACACTAATTTATCCAACTATGAAAATTTTATACTATTAGAATTTATGAAATATCAGTATTGTATTATATATTTAAAAGATTGTACTTGATATAAATTTTATATTAATATGCTCTTTTTAATTTTTTTATAAAATAGAGCCGACAAAAATTTCTCCCAAGAAAAATCATAATTACATGCTTTTATTTTATTTTTTATATAATCTATTTATATTAAATTTAATTAAATTTGATTTAAATCGGGATAATTTTTAATAAATAAAATTTTTTTATTTTTATTTATTTTATATGCAAAACTTAAATATGCGATTTTGGCTAAAAGCAAACCCTAGACATTAGTGGCTACGTGCTATTGATGTGCTAGCTCCATCATCGAGTACTAAGTAATTTAATGTAGGTGTCTTGCTCGACCTTCATGGTTGGACAGAAAAAGGACAGCATTATGGACACGACTCCCTCGCAACCTAAAATTTCTATTTTTTTTTTTTAATTTACTTTTTCCAACAATGATTCCTCAACAACTTCTATTTTTAATTAGCAGATAATGTTTGAGATTTAAGCCTGTAAAATATCATCTGCTGTTTCGACAGAGACATTTAGCTGAATATGCTTGAAGAAAACAAATCCATTATGTGAAGATCATCATATTAGCATTTGCAAGTTCAAAATCTGTCATATTTTGGTTTGAGAGAAAAGGAAACCAGACCATCGCCATTGCTATCCCTTTTGGGTATAGGGGTCTTCTCCTGCTGGGGTATGCATCATTTGAGTCATATAACTATTTATTCTTAAACTGAACTGTCTTATTGAAATATCAGGGAATTGCATGTACCCTCCTTAGTGCAATTGTCTCGGTATCAAGCTACTCTTATTATAATTTTCTTTCTAATTATGCCATCAATTTTAAAATAATCTAATAAGATATAATTTTACAGTTCCCTAAGAGGAAAATAGTGTTAGCAAATAGTATTTTTTTTTATAGCTCGAACTCGAGACATCATAAGGAGCAGGAGAATGATAGCTCATTGACTTAGCAAATAGTATATGAAAAATCTACTGAATCTACTTGTCACATAAACCTTAGTTTGAGTAGTCTTACCACATAGAGTAGGACAGATCTTTATCTCTTTAGTTTTAGTCCTTTTTCATCTAGCCCATGTTGAGGGCATTCGTACAAGTTCTGTTGACGAGACATCCCAGAGTCACCCAACATAACCAAAAGTGAAATTTTGCAATAAACTCACATTCACAACTATTAGTGGTGTCCTTTGGAGATTCATTGCTAGAAATGTAAAACCAACCTACGAATCTAAATCATTGGGTCGGCAGAGTGGTGGTCTAAGGAGGCAGAAACATCTTATATTGCCTTTGCCACTACTAAAAATCACAACCACTAAAATAAGAGGAGAATGCAAACCCCACTTGCAGAATCGGAACAAGTGAGGATTGCAAGTTAGCAAGCACATAATTCTTTGTTTTTCTTTGACTCACGTTTCACCATGGCACCTAGGTGGTCAATCCACTAAGATTTGCTGGGATACGCCATCATCCAATGTCCAACCATCCCTCCCCCCCTCACCTATTCTTTCCATTCCATACTCTCGTGTTGCAGTTCTTTCAACCACTAATCTCTCTATCTCTAGTGCTACTGCAATGACTGTCCTGCTGAAATTCCCACCACACGCCTAACGGTCGAATTTCGCAGAGACAAATTCGTGAAAGGGAGATGGGTTTTGTGGGTGAGGAAAGGATCTTGTGGATGAGGAATAAAAACGCTCTACCTCTCCTCTCCCCCACTTTTGAAATTTGCAGGCTAGCTCTATTGTGCCATCAAAAAAGTGGATTGTGACAAAGCAGTCCAGATAAATTACCAACCTCAATAACTCTCTCTCTCTCTCTCAAGACATTAGTATAAAGGGGCCAGTCATCATAAAATTTTGAACTCTCCTTCAAGCTCATTTTGCACTATAGAGTTTCAGAAGAAAATATGAAAGAGATGGAAGATAGAATACCCTCTTCTGCAAGTGCAGAATCTTCACCAACTCCAGTCCCACCAATGGGATCAAACTTAACAAGTGTCTTCAAAAGAATTACTCGTCGTCTTGCCAGTTTTAGGAAAAGCAACCTATCTCCACGAGGCCAACGAAGCCCTCGTGTGGATGTTGAACAAGAAGAATTCCAGTACGCAAGTACCACTTGTCTCTCTTCATACTACAGTGTCTTTGTAGCTCGCCTCACCATCATGGTTTGTCCAAATCTATCGATCTTCTGCATTAACTTTCCTTCTCTAAAGACTGAGATAGTGGACTTTATGCAGGTCATGCTAGCTATACTGATAGGGATGCTAACCATACTAACATGGCATTTCACAAAGGATTATACTACAAAATCAATCAATAGCTTGGCATATGATCTTCGCTATGAGCTTCTGCAGCGTCCCATATTAAGAATGTGGAACATTTTGAATGCCACGGTGGAGATCACAACCGCACAGGTTAAGCTGTCAGAGTATGTGATCAGACGATATGATAACCCCATCAATCAGGCACAGCAAGTAGAGGTTTTTAACTCTCTCTCTCTCTCTCTCTCTCTCTCTGTGTCAATTTTCCCTTTCATATTTTATACATCGCTAACTTTTGACTGAATCCTATCCAGCTCTATCAAGTAATGAAGGATGTAACTTGGGCACTATTTGCAAGTCGTAAAGCTCTGAATGCTATAACCATAAACTACAAGAATGGTTTTGTTCAAGCTTTTCACAGAGATCACAGTAGTAACAATACATTCTACATCTATTCAGATTTAGTAAACTATTCGATCAGCGGTACTCATGATGCTTATGTCATGTCATCTCGTGGGGATTGGAACGATGAATCTATACATGGAAATTTATCTGCAATTTGGTATCGCCAACCTCTGGATCCTATTACAGGGGAAAGGATAGGAAAACCAAGGCCAATCCCACCAGATGAGCTAATAAACATTGCAGGCCCTTCTCAAGTACCCGATGGGACTGCTTCATGGCATGTCTCAGTGAGCAAATTTACAGATTCACCGCTGCTTTCAGCAGCGTTGCCCATTTGGGATGCCTCAAATGAAAATATAGTAGCTGTGGTGGGAGTTACAACGGCATTCTATAGCGTCAGTCAGCTAATGAAAGAGCTTGTGGAATTCCATAGCGGACATATATACTTGACATCTCCTGAGGGCTATCTGCTTGCTACTTCTACAAACACTCCTCTTTTGATGAATACAACTTCTGGGCGCAAGTTGATGATGGCTATCGATTCTGAGGATCCTGTGATAAGGCAGGGAGCTCAGTGGTTGCAGAGAGTTTATGGCAACAAATTTCCGCCAGATCACGAGGTTCATGTAGAGAATGCGAGGCTTGGTCACAAGCAATATTACATTGACTCATTTTTCCTGAATCTGAAGAGACTTCCCATGGTAAGTTACAAATACATTGACATCTGACTATGTACTTGAAAGAAAATCGAAAAGGGTAATGGACTGTTCTGTGCAGTTTGGAGTTATCATCATGCCTAGGAGCTATATAATGGGGAAAGTAGATGAACGAGCATTCAAGACATTGGTCATACTGATATCTGCATCAGTTTGTATATTAGTAGTTGGTTGCGTTTGCATATTTATTCTGACAAATGGGGTATCAAAGGAAATGAAACTAAGAGCAGAGCTCATAAATCAGCTTGATGCAAGAAGAAGAGCAGAGGCATCAAGCAATTACAAGAGCCAGTTTTTGGCAAATATGAGGTGAGTTTTGTAAAATTTACCATTCATGGAACACATAACCTCAAATAGCAACTTACATGCTTCAAAATTTTTAAGGAAACTAAGATCTTCCCTAAGTTTGTTGCAGTCATGAGCTTCGAACACCTATGGCAGCAGTGATTGGATTGCTAGACATTCTTATCTGTGATGATGGTCTCAACAATGAACAATTTGCAACAGTCACCCAAATTCGTAAATGCTCAACTGCTCTGCTCAGGCTTCTCAACAACATTTTGGACCTTAGTAAGGTACAGGACAATGATCAGCTACAAATTTCTTCATATGATTTTTAATGAATCAATGGAATGCGTGGTACAAAGAATCAGTAAAAACATTGTTGCCTCAATTACCTTTAAATTTGTATCAAACTTACAGCTCTTAGAACAACATGAACTTGGTAAACACAAAGTTGGTACTGCAGGAACAGGGTGGAAAGGTAACAGAGATAAATTTCCAAAACGTGGACAGTAGGAATAAAAAGACAAATTAACTTTAACCCTTTTTTGGAATTTTAAAAATGATTTCAGTTTACTATCAGAATTACAAAAATCTATCCATAGTGTGTCCAAAGACCTAAAGATCTATACTTTATTTGTCACCTTGAATCATTTGTACAGGTTGAATCTGGAAAACTGGTACTCGAAGAAACTGAGTTCGACTTAGGAAGAGAACTTGAGGGGCTTGTGGACATGTTCACAGTGCAGTGCATAAACCGAAATGTGGAGACTGTTTTAGATCTCTCTGGTATTCCTACATGCTTGAGCTAATCCAGACCTAACCACTTCTTGAGAAAGAATGAGCATTTCTGATATTTTAGATATGAAAAACAGTGACGTATGTTTTTTGCAGATGACATGCCAAAACTTGTTGTTGGAGACTCTGCTAGAGTTGTTCAAATATTTGCAAATCTAATCAGCAACTCTATCAAGTTCACGACATGTAAGTGCCCTGCTTGTTATATTTCTTTGCAAGCTTTAACTTTCATGCGTGGCAAGAAAAGAGCCAAAATTTGGCTCTCATTTCTTATGGAAAACAAGTTTCTAGAACCTACTGCTTCATGTGCGTCACAGCGGGCCACATTATCCTACGAGGGTGGTGTGAGACCTCAATCACTTCTGATGATGGTGAGAAAAAATCCCTTGAACGGAAGGATTCACGGTCCACCATTAAAGCAAGGTTGAAACAACATGGAAATCAAGCAAAAAGAGCCTGCAAGAAGGAGAATAAAGTTACTCTTTGGTTTGAAGTTGATGATACTGGCTGTGGTATGCAGCAATCTTAAGCTACCAAGTTTGCATTAAATTGCAATAAAATAGACTTCTTTAATAATTTTTTCCTCTCTTCTAGGAATTGATCCAAGCAAATGGGAGACTGTTTTCGAAAGCTTTGAGCAAGCTGATCCGTCAACAACTAGAACGTAAGCTGTTTATACAAGTATAGTTATCAGCACAAGAAAAGTTTTAAGGTGCCAGAAAGCTTTTCTGATCCTTTTTGCTATTTTCAGGCATGGAGGCACAGGTCTTGGCCTTTGCATTGTACGGACACTTGTAAGTAACTAAACTGATCCAGCATAATATAGCAATGAAGTAACAAAATTTCTCAATTCGACAAGGCACAGAAATCTCCCCACATTTCTTAAATGAGAGGTTCACCAGACATTGCTTTAGTCTGTCAAAATGGTTCCAGTTCATGGACTGTTCTTTTAATACAAGAAACAAAAAGGGTCTAGTTCATTTAGGATGGTCTTTATGTCTTATGTTAAAGATGGGGCTTACAGGTAAACAAGATGGGTGGAGCTATCAAGGTTGTGCCAAAGAATGGCCCAGGCACTCTAATGCGATTGTACTTACTTCTTCGTATGCCAGTGGATGGTGCAGGACAGCATTGTCAGACAGAGTTTGCAGAAAATAACTTAGCTGTAAATAAATACTCTTTCCTCCTTTTCTGTGGGCATTTTCAGTGCTGCGTGAGCCATTGACGCAAAAAATTCGATGCAGGTACTGCTAGCACTTAATGGTCGTGTGGGAAGACTCATTATGTCTCAATGGCTACAGAAAATTGGAGTCTTCACTTGGGAAGCATCCGAGTGGAATGAGCTGACGTTAATTCTTCAGGAACTTTTTCATGCTAAAAAATCAAAACCTGGCTTTGATGTTCACTCTTCACAAAATGTAGTGCAAAGAGCAAAACCAAATGCAAAAGACATGAAGAATTGGTTTTTTGTCATAGTTGTCGACTTAGGACTGCTTGACTTGAGCACAGAAATATGGAAGGAACAGCTTAATTTTCTTGACAAGTACTCTGAGAAGGCAAAGTTTGCATGGATACTTGATCATGACACCTCAAATGCCATCAAAATGGAGCTTCAGGGAAGAGGACATCAATTGTTGATCAATAAACCACTGTATAAGGCCAAAATGATTCAGATTTTGGAGGCTGTCATAAAAGAAAGAAACCATGAATTGCACAAGAGAAGTCCAAATGCACCAAGAACTGTAACTGATGGTAATCTGCATGAATGCCTTGAAATTGACCCTATTCACTTTGATGCTGCTAGCTCTGATGAGTCTGACATGTCTGAAATTGCAAGTTTGAGTTCTGTTATGGGATTACAATTTGAAGAGAAGCACAAAGAAAGGATTACAAATCCCCATCCAGATGGAAGAGTTAAGGACTGCTTGATTGAGTTCACTCAAATACAAACAAGAGTGAGAAAATGTGAAAAAGAAGAACAAGGTGAGCAAATTTTGACCACAAGTTGTGCCAAAGATGAAGATTGTTCATGTTCAGGTAAGGTTGAAAATGAGAAGAAATCTCTTCAGGGACTAAGAATCCTACTTGCAGAAGACACACCGGTTCTACAGAGAGTTGCGACCATAATGCTAGAGAAAATGGGTGCAACAGTAGTTGCTGTTGGAGATGGTGTGCAGGCAGTGGATGCTCTCAAGTGCATGCCCAATGCAGATGACAGTAGAAGGAAATCTCCTTCACCATATGACCTGATCCTAATGGATTGCCAGGTAAGAAAATATAATAGCCAACACATCTAATTAGCTTGCCATTATATAGGTATGACAAAATTTAACGTTGTTTTTGACAAAAACAGATGCCAAAAATGGATGGATATGAAGCAACAAAAGCAATAAGGAAATCAGAATCTGGGACAGGTTTGCACATTCCTATTGTGGCATTGACAGCACACGCAATGTCTTCTGATGAAGCCAAATGCTTGGAAGTAGGGATGGATGCATATCTAACCAAGCCAATTGACTCCAAGTTGATGGTAGCCACCATACTTCAACTAACTAAGAGAATGTCCTAACTTTTTGAATTTCAATGGCTTGTATGCACTGCATGATTATGCACCGAAAGAATGTAACAACTTTACGTTTTATGTAGCATTCAGATGTAAATTTAACCTTAGTAAACAAGAGACCTAAGTGTAACATATGTGCTACAAAAGTTTGTTCTTATAAATATGACAGCATAGTTAATTTCTTGTACTTGCTTAGTTTAATGCAAAAGAGCAAAGCATCAAATCCGCAGATAAAAATAGGTTAGCTGGTTTATGTAGGAATTGCAGGAGTAATGCTACATCGAGTAAAAGAGTCAAGAACCAAATAGGTCAAATTATGAATAATCGTTATCATGGTATGGTTTAACTCAATGGTTTTTATGGTATTATCAAAGCGTAATGATCCAAAAAAGACTCTTAACTTGTTAGTAACGTATACTCTAAAATGAAGCCAAGCTGTTTAACCAACCGAGCTTTTGAGCTCCATCATGGCCCCTACTAGCAAAAATGCTAATTAGGTCTGGTTAACACTATAAATTACTTTGATTAACCTACCAAAAATAATTGAGATTAAAAGGTAATTAATATTTTTGAGAGAACATTTAAGTTATTTTTAATTAAAAAAATTTGAACATCCTGAATAATACTAAAATAATCAATCAAATCCTTTTCGTTATAATTATTTTGAAAATAGTTTAAAAAATTATTTATATTTTTGACTCTATAATTAAAATTTTATTAATACTTTTGCACTTTTTAATAAAAATATTTAAAGGAAAAAAAAAAAAAAGTGCAGTTTACCTATTCGCTAAGTAGCACAAAGGGGTTCATCCCTCTGCCTCTGGAGGGTGAGAATCGATCGAGCTCCCACTCCCTTCTTTTAAAGGGTATTCTATATTTATATTTACAAATGAAATTGATGATGTGGCGACTTTTGATAGGTCACATTAAACCAAAAATAATTTTTTTTTGCGTTGTCGCCTAAGATTAAACTCCCCTTGGTCTCCGACCTGAGAGAGGGAGAGAGAGAGAGAGAGAGAGAGAGAAATCAATCTCTGAGAAAGAAAGAGGAGAAGCTTTGAAAAGGAAATGGCAAGATACGATCGGGCAATCACGGTGTTCTCACCAGATGGACATCTCTTCCAAGTCGAATATGCTCTCGAAGCTGTCCGCAAAGGTAACGCCGCCGTTGGTGTCCGCGGCACCGACACCGTCGTCCTCGGCGTCGAGAAGAAGTCCACCGTCAAACTTCAAGACTCCAGGTCTCTCCCTCCCTCTCTCTCTCTCTCTCTCACACACACACACACACACACATTTTCTTGTCTGCTGCTTGATTGAATGAAAACATAGTTAGAGTTGGGGTTAGGGTTAGGGTTAGGGTTTCTCATGATCTCTGTATTCTAATTCCCTTGGAAATCATCTGTTAACGGATCATTTCGATTCTAGGGTTTTATTAGATAGACTTGACCAGGCTTAATATAATACGTGTATCGATAATAATGAATCGCAGATCATGGAAGAATAGAGTTCAAATTCGACGAGTTTGAGATATTTTGATGGTTATAAGTTTTAGGCAAATATTCATTAATTTGCATCAGATTGGAGCAATATCAAGAATTTCTGGAATTAGGTTTGCCTTTCTGCAGAGTAATAATCACATTCTACTTGTTCCATTTGACGATATGAACAATTCTGTAGTGACCCACCTATCAAACTGCAAGGATCACAGCAGTATTGAAGTTCCATTGTTTTATGCGTCGTTACTATATGATTTCATACTAGAACAATAGTACATAACCGTGCCTACTATGCTTCATTTGCTTCATTGCTTTCTCATTATCCCTAATTCAATATAAGGTTGAGTGGTGCTGACTATTTTTGTTGCTGCTGTCTTGCAGATCAGTTAGGAAAATTGTGAACTTAGATAATCATATCGCATTGGCATGTGCTGGCCTCAAAGCAGATGCCCGTGTTCTCATAAATAGAGCACGTGTGGAATGTCAAAGCCACAGGTTGACTGTCGAGGATCCCGTAACTGTTGAGTATATAACCCGATACATTGCGGGACTTCAACAAAAATACACACAGAGTGGTGGAGTGAGACCTTTTGGCCTGTCAACTTTGATTGCAGGATTTGATCCTTACTCTGGTGTACCTGCACTCTATCAAACCGATCCATCGGGTACATTTTCAGCTTGGAAAGCTAATGCAACTGGGAGAAACTCCAATTCAATGCGCGAGTATTTAGAAAAAAACTACAAAGAAACCTCAGGGCAGGAAACTGTTAAGCTTGCCATTCGTGCACTCCTTGAGGTATAGTCCCCCTGGCTTCTCTTTGTGCTATTGATCTCATCCACAGTATTTAAACTTCCTTTTCAATGTAGTCTTTATTTTTTGTCTATAATTTGATTAAATATTGTGAGAACATTTTTAAACATCTCTTTTGCAATGTCACAGCTTGTTCGTATCATTGTCAACTCTAGAGATGATAGTTAGATTCAGGAAAGTTAAGCTATTACATATAGGTATAGTATGGTGTCATGGCTTAGCAGACAATAGTATTTAAAAAGAATATTATAGATCAACTGCCTTCTTTTGTGGAGAATGCTCAAGACACAAAATCTTATGTCTTAGATGAATGGACAATAGTATGATGTCATGTACTTACATTATCCTGTCTTATATAACCTAATATCTGCTTAGTTAATTGATGACTTAAGTTTGACCAGCTTAAACAAGAAGCTCTCCATCTGATTTGCTGTTTAAGGACCAAATATCTATCTAAGTTTAAAGGTCTCCTCTACTGCGTGGCTTTATTTTAGATTATATGGTGGAGTGTGGGGTTTGGGATTGGATCTGGTGACAGTTCTAGGATTGGTAATCATGGCTTATTGAGGATCTGTTAATGTTGCTCCCTACAAAGTTTCGAAGCCTGTGAAGGATGGACAAGCTCTGTCAAATGTAGAAACCAGACAAGGTTGGGGTGAATGAGAAAAGCTGGGGATACAATTGTTTGTAGAAGAGTGGAACCCCACTGTTGGTGGTTTTCTTTTTAAATAAAATTGGCATTGAGTAAAATTTTGACTGTTGATATTGTTGCAGAAAGCTGATGCTAGAAGTAGCTTGGTTTTTAATTTGCAAAAAGTGTGATATACGTTGAGCACCTTTTTGACTTATCATGTTTTCCAAATTGTGGTCCAAACTGTGCAAATGGTGAGATATTGTATCACGTTTGACAGTGTTGAGGTGATTGTTAGATCAACGGCGCTGATTCAATAGGTCCCTATGGTAGGTTATATCAACAAGAATACTGCACTTCTCTTTGTATGAATATTATGGATAGAGAGAATGATCCAAACTTCTAATGAAGCCAAACTGTGTGATTCAAGTGAAGTCTTCACAGTTGAACAGTTAGTCATCAATACTGGTTATTGTACTCCCTGTACATTTTGTCTTACTTGTATAATTGTTGAACTATTGTGGTGTCTCCTAGTAAATGAAATTCTCAATTCAATTGTTAGATTTAAAAAGTAAGCTGATACTTCCTTCTTTGGGGACTAGGGCTCAAGCACACCCCATCTGTCTTGTATTATCAAGTGAAGTTCTCATGCAGCATGTAAGCCCTAAAAAACATTTTTGGCTAAGCAGCTAGAAATTAGGTCAAGCCAAGATTGTAGTCATTTATTTTCATTATTGGTATACCTTGTTATTTCTATTTTTGTTGATAGGTTGTTGAGAGCGGAGGAAAGAACATAGAAATTGCTGTGATGACGAAGGAGCATGGTCTACGGCAACTTGAAGAAGCAGAGATCGATGCCATTGTTGCAGAGATCGAGGCAGAGAAAGCAGCAGCTGAAGCTGCAAAGAAGGCCCCTCCCAAGGAGACATGATTTAGTTATTTACGGGTTGTGATGAGACATTTATTTTTCCATTTTCTTCATTTTAGGTGAATCTTTCTCATTTGTATTATTAAGTTGGGATATTCGAACTTGGCGGAGTGGCTATCAAATCATTTGACATAGAGAATGGTTTAAACAGCTTTGGCTAAATTGGCAGTGTAATTGAATTCTGGGTTGTGTGATGTGAAACACTTCAGGACTTAAAAGTCTGAGAATGGTTAGAACATTGTTTCCTTAGATCTTTGGATTCGCATTAGCTAGGACACCGGATTTGTTTCGTTTGGTAACAGAGTCGTGGTGGGAGGGTGTCCATCTTTTATGATGGAAGAATAATGCTGACTCGATCAAATGAATTATGGATCCCAATTGTACCAATTACACATAGAAGTCCATATTTGCTTGATTTTATCACCCATTAATCAAATATGCTTATAATTTAATTAAGAATTTGTCGACATATGCTGTGTGGATTGCAATGTAAGATTTAGTTCATGACTCGTATGATTCATCTAACATCGTTGATCATAGAATATTTGATTTGGGTTCTAAGGGTTGTTTGGAAATTTTAAACTTATTTTTATTTTGTATTTATTCTACTTGTAATATCTTTTTATTTAAAACAAAAAGGTTGTATAAGTAATATTAAACTTTGCAAATAATATCAAGAATTATTCGTGAAATAAACTAAAAGAATTACTATATTAATAATTTTTTATGCTAAAAATTAAATAGAATTTACTTTACTTGACTTTAAACTCAATTTTCCTAAAGGGCCCCAAAACATTTTAAATATAAGATCAAATTATTTTATTTAAAATTTTATATTTATAATTTGCAAATTGTATGAATTAATTATAGCATTAAAAGACATTTTGATTTCTATTTTTGGGTCCTTTTAAAATCTATTTTTAATTATAAAAGTTTGATCGGTTATGTTAATATCAATGCTGACTGACACCATCCTGCTTGGTGCTTTAAAACATTTTAAGTTGTATATAATATCAATATAACTGGTTTTAAAGTTCACAAAGTTTTTTTTCTTTTTTTGGGTAAGCGGATTTTTTTTTATTACCAACTATTATTTGGATTTCATTCGATTAATTTTATTTAAATATTATAGTGTTTATTAAGAGATTGACTCTCTCAAATTCTATTTTTTTATTTTCATAATTTAAACTCAAGATCTATAACTTAGAGAATACAATATACTAACCATACTTGTGGGAATTTGGTGTTCACAAAGGTTTTTAGTTTCGATTTAAAATTACTTAACCTTTTAATGCTACAAGTAGGATTTCCCCAGCAACCAAGCAAGGTGATGAGTTTGAGCCCGTGGGCCAATTGGGTCTAGCCATATTAAGCCTGCCCAATACATATTGGCCCATTTGTTAGGCACTTGTGAATGACCCGTAACTTAGCGGGGAAGAAGTTGGTTGGATACAAATATTGACCCGAATAGGAATTAGGTCGAAGGAGAAGAACCCACGAAAAATTCTGAAATCCCCACCAATATGAAAGACGAATACGAGGTCAGATTCTCTGTTCCTTTCTCACTCTCTCTCTCTCTGGTTCGGATAAATCCTTCTTGAATTTGTGAGCTTGGGATGAGGTTTATGATCTGTTTGTTCTTTCCTAGATTTTAAGGTGGTTTAATTTAGGATGATGTTGATGACAAATTCGACAATCTGATATAAAATTTAGTTCGACAAGTGTGCGTTCGATCTTCCTGAGGTTCTTCCTCGAGGAAGTTTATAAAGTTATTTGCTTTTGTAAGCAAGTCAAGAATTTTCATGTCAAATGATTTTTGGGAAATTGATTTTTGGCTTCACTATAATTACTAATAGCATTAAAGCTTTGGTTTTTTAGATCTGAGCATCACCTAAGGATGATGACAGAATTTTATATCAGGATGAAATATGATGCATTTAATTATAATTTCAGGTGCAGATTTATAATTTTTACTGGACAAACAATATTGGAACAATTTATATGATTTTATAGGATTGACAATCCTACCTCAATCCTTTTGGGAAGGGGAATTGCTTGGACCCCGGATCCAATGGTGGTGATGGGGCAAGAGCTTATACTACTTCGGCGAGCTGATTGATGGTTGTTTATAGGATTGTCAAAATACCTATCCTACCTAAATGATTTTACAATTTTGTTAGAATAAAATAAGATGATCAATTGTTTTTCTTGCAAAATCTTGCATGATTCGATGATTCTGCCTATGACTAGAATCCTGATTTTAACGATCGTGGTTAAGAATGGCATGCTTGGGAAGCTAAGGTTTTTCTAATTTATTAACTCAGAGCAATGGATTCGTTTAAATTGTAGAGGCTCCATTACAGCACGTCCATGTTGCTTCCTTGTTTTCTCCGCCATATCCATGTTTATATCAAGTTTTTGCAGTAGCGACTGGATAATTTTTAAAGCACGGTTAGTTATAAGTCTTTCATTTGCTTCAACTAAGAAATTTAGTATCTTTTATTGTATGGAGTATCAGTTGATAAAGGTTATGATAATAATGACGTCCCCCAAAAGTTTCTGCTTTATTGATATCAAATTCCATTTATGGGTATTTGGAGCTTAGCTTTTCTTTTTTCTTTTGAAATGAGTAGTATCATGTATTACATCCTGGATATTGTGTTATATAATTGAATAGAAGTTTTATAATGGGGTGTCAAATTCTTTGTTTTTTCGATTTTTTGTGTTCACGATAAGTTTCTTTGGTTACTCTGGTTGTTTCATATTGGATTTCATTGGTCATACCCTTGATCCTTTTAGGCACAAACTAAAGAGGTCTTCATCCTACATATTAGGCACTGGATTTCGCTGCAATTAGGATGGTGAAATTTTTGTATTTATTTCTTTCAATTCGACTATATTCCATTCCGTCATCCAAAGTCATGCAATATAATTCTATTTGAAGTTTTTTTATTAAAATCATAAACTTGAACAAGCCAACATCTTTTGAATATGTGACCTTCCTCACAATAGTTCTTATGTTGGAGTTCGGTTGTGGTGTGATGGATACATAAGGGTTTCATTCTCTCTGAAGTAATGAGCTGTGGAAAGAGGAGTTTGGTTGGAACTTTTGTCGACCAACTGTACATATATATTCACTTGGAGTCCCCTCCAGTATTTTGCTCATGTTCTGTAGAGTCCTGATGGAGCCAATGTGGGCATTGGCTGTGTTCTCCCAGCTTTAGCATCATATTTTTAAGCTTTAGTTCTAGTTCTTAAAAAGTTGGCACTATTTGGCAGATTGAGGAGAAAAAGCAAGCTGCTGCTGATGTTATGTTCAATTACTCCAAATTTGTTATGGCATGCATTGGAAATCAAGTTCGACCATGTGACTTGAGAATGCATTTAATGAAGGTAATCTGCAGATTTCTGGTTTATTGGGCTGTGCCAAGGGTTCTCTGCCTCCCCTTCAAGCTAGTTCCCCTTTATTATCGAACTAACGTTTGAGATATTGTTCCACATTCACTCAAGAGTATTTGATTTAACTGATTTATTTATCTTGTTATATCGTTGATCTTGCTCTCCTGACTCCTTTATGTAGTGGACAATATAACTGATATTGATATCAGTGAAAATTCCTTATTCTGCCTTGCCCCAGCATGCCTGCCACATTCCTTGTTTATCCATTAGGCCAAACTATCCTATAATTTTCCCTTTTTTGGTCCTTAGGTGTTTGAGCCGCATAATGCAGGGTGGCTTTTCCCCTCCCTCAATCCTGGTGCAAGCGGGATTCAATCATAGGATGTCTCATACTGCCTGAAGTGATTTTTACTAACTTGACTAGCTATCACCTGTGACATAATCATGTTGTAATATCATGTTTTCTGCAACTTCAGGAAATATCAGGTATGCCGACATCTCTAAAGAGGGCATCCACCCAAGTTGCAGCTTCTCCTGATGCAATGGGTGAGTCATCAAGCTCAAGCACTGCCAGACTTGATAAAGCAGATAGCTTCCGTGGTAGTGTATGTTAGGATTGTGGCATTTTACTCGGTGAAGTCCATGAATTGTTCTGCTCTTCTATTTTATTCTTCAATGTTTGTACATCTCTAGCTACTTGTTTCTTCTTTGGTGAAATAACTAAACTATTTGCATTCTCCTTGTTTTCTTTTCCCCTCCCAATCGATACAAGGATTCGTATAAATTGTTTTCAAGTAGACACACATGGTTTAGGCTTGCTTTGGTGAAGTCACAAGTGTCTCCCGTTGATTATTTCTTTTTTTTTAATGATATATAAATTAAATAACTAATGATTAAATAAATCAAATTCATTGTAAGAGTTTATATCAGCATTGACTGATTTTATTTATTTAAAAATTAATTAAAATATGTTGATTTGAATTATTATTTAAGATTTGATCTTTTTAGTTCATTGTTCATTGGATTTATCTAATAAGACAACCAAACAGGTAATGATGCAGCAACTTGTATGAGTCTTTACTTGACCATCTTTGTAGGATTCACCTTTATCTTCTCAAAATTGAGATTGATATGCAATGGGAGCAGTGGCGAATCCAAGAGTCAAGGTATTGAGAGTAAAATACTTTCATGGTCAAAATATTTTATTTTTAACTCACAAACATATTTTATTTTTTTTGTGGGTAATTTTTTTTAAGTACGGGATATTTTTTTGTGTGGAGTAATTTTTTATTTAATATATAAAATTTAATAATTTTTTTTAGTGGGGTCTATTGCCCCCCGCACCCTTCAACGTGGCGGGATGATGGAAGCTTCTATCATGTCTACCTAATCGGTTTGAAAAGAGGGTCGGGCAGGTGGAAACATGAAAAAGTGAGACTCCCCTTTCTCAAGCCTTCTTTGTTCTTTTTCAACTTCTGGGATACATCATTCGTAGCTTAGACTCTTAGAGAAATAGCTTCTCTCTCTCTCTCTCTTAAAGCAAAGCAAAATTTTATTTTTAGTACAAAAAAATAACACAGAAGGTGGAAATTATAATTTTTAACATATAAATAAAATTTAAAAGATATTTTTAAAAATTTTAATAGTATTTTTTAAATTTATAATAATGTTTATTAAAATATCGCTAAAAATATATATACCGATTTTCTTTTTCAAAATTTTAGGGTGTTGCCTTGGTTTCACTCTCTGCTCTCTTGCATTTTGCCCTCAGTTGAATAGTAAAGGTCTATTTGATGCAGGGTTCGAAATATTTAGTGAACCTTTTTTTTTGTTATGTTTCAAAAATCATAAAAATACACGCATTAATTAAAATATAAGATGTTAATTTTAAAAAAATATTTAAATAAAATTTTTTTAATTTAAGAGGACAATATTTAGTGAACCTTTTCCCTTCTCATATGTGAACACAATTAATGGTTTTTCCTAGATGTTGGAAGAAACAAAAAATCGAAGAGTGTACCAAAAGTTGGGGATAAATGATGTAATGGCAATCTAAATTGATTGATTTGTGTGGTCAGCATACACAATTATTGTCGGGTTGGTAGAAATATGGATGATGCAAGTCATAAATACATGCATGGACTGTTCTCCATTTGTGTCTTGCATGATGATGAGATAGGTCATCTACTCCTTTGTTCTTTCTCATCCTCTCATGGCTTATCTGCATCTTCCCAATTTAGAGACAAACAATACCAAGTGAAGGATAACAATAATGAACGAATTAGAATAATATTCACCATCTCTTGGGTGCCAACATGCCTAGATTGTTTGAAAAATGGTCATTCCGCAGAGTGCAACTAATCTGAGTGAAGTTGGAAACTCAATATTCTTCCTTCTTGTATATAGGGCTATTGGTGCATCCAAACCAAAAATAAATAATAATAATAATAATAATAATAATAATAATAATAATAATAATAATAAATAAATAAATAAATAAATAGAGAGAGAGAGAGAGAGAGAGCTGTATTTGGTAGAAAATAACCAAAGATTCCACAAGTACAACATAATACATATTTTCTACAACAAAGCTCACAAGTAATATCATCATTGTCTCGCCAAAATACTAAATCTTCAAATCCAAGAAATCATCATCAGACACCGCAAGTGACGGATCATGTGGATTTTGAGTATTGGGAGGACTTATTTGTAGTTCAAGATTCACCTTGGGATTATTGTTAATTTCCTGAAATGGGAATATTTTCTTCCTATTATTGCTCTCGAGACTACCAAAAACTTTGAGTTTCTTCTGTTCCTGTTGATCAGTAGAAGTTGCATCCCAAGAGATTAATGTGGGGCTCTTTGGCTTCTTCTCTTTCAATGAATCACCGATAGGCCTGTGTGTTGAGGGGTCGATTCCTCTACTCAGTAGCTTCCTCCTTATGTGGGTGTTCCAATGGTTTTTTATCTCATTATCTGTTCTTCCCGGCAACTTTCTTGCCATGCGTGACCATCTGCACACATATATAACCAAGAAAATAAAAGGTTAAGCATAGAAGAATTGAATGAAGGGTATGAACAAGGTAGCACGAAAAAAGAAGTTTGAGAGAGAGAGAGAGAGAGATGACTTGTTTCCAAGGAGGCTATGAAGGGTTATAATAAGATCGTCCTCCTCACTAGTGAAATTTCCACGCTTGAGATCGGGTCTAAGATAATTGATCCACCGGAGACGACAACTCTTGCCACATCGAAGAAGGCCAGCGGCTTTGGGAAGTGATCTCCAGCAGCCTTCGCCGTAGGCCTGAATATGGGCAATAAGCCTCTCATCTTCTTCCTTAGTCCATGCTCCTTTGTTTGTGTGTGCCTTCTCACAACATGGAGACCTCCCCATGCATATGTATGTATTTACTCTCTCTCTCTCTCTCCCTCCCTCTCTCCCCAATACCAATATTGGTTTGGTTTGGTTGTTGCAGAAGTTGTTTCTTGGCAGTTGCTTTCCGGTGTGGTGTGCGTCTGTGGCGGAGTAAGTGCTAGGACGGTGCTTTTATAGGACTGACCCACATATCAATTATGTAATCGTGTACCGCCATTTCTACAATTTTGGTCATTTAGGCCCAGAAGTCATTGGGCCGACTCAACTGGGCCCTTCTATCTCCAAGCGTTAACAGCTTAGCCATGGTCTACCACCATATCAATATGTACCTACTATTACTTTTCCCTTCCATGCTCTAACTAATTGCTTTTTATATATGTTCTACCATCCTATCTTGTGAAGTTATTAATTATTAATTATTATTTTCTTCTTCTCCTTTTGGGTTTAAAAAGGGGGCGAAATCCCCAAAAAAATAATCTAATGACAATAACACATCTTCCCTGTTATAACCCAAAAAATAAAAAAGGAGGGCGAAAGAAAATATAATGAGGACCTTTGGACCTTCGCGCACAGACCCCTCCAATGAAACCATAAATTAGGCTCAATTTTTATTTTTATTTTCTAATCAAAATAGAGATAAAAATAATATTATCAACGTAAAACTCGAATCTTGATAAGAAAATTTCAACTATTGTTATTTTGAATCTAGAAATCATAAGCGATCATCACTTCTTCGACTGATCGATCTCTTCACTTTCAATGAGGATCGATCACTTCACTTTCAATGAGGATCTTCACTCCATTGTTGAAATTATTGATTTACTAACAAATGATCTCCATCTTTAGACTCATCTTAGCCACCCAACTGCTATAGTATTTGACAATTCTTTTTTTCACATGTCGGCAAACATGAACGAGAGAAAAGAGACAATGTACCATAACAATTCTTTTTTAATATTTTGTTTTAAGGCATCTTTAAAGTGTGTCCTAAAATGTATTTGTATTGATCTTTAAAAAGTGATTAAGAATTTTTTCAATTATACTGTGAAAGTTTAACGCAAGTTTAGGATATGAGAAATTCTTGTTACGATTGTTAATCAGTACAAATTAATTCTATGAATTATTATTTTTATTAGTAATTTTGGTAATAGAAATGGTAAAATAAAATAAATAAAATAAAAAAATAAGTAACTATTAAATTTGGTAAATTTAGAAATAAGAAAATATTCAAAAGAAGCCTAGGCGGATGGGTGCATATTTATGGTCGTCCAAAGATTCATCGAGTTCCAGGCGGGAATAATGATCAGACACGAAAATAACAGGCACCGAAACAAATTTCCTAAACATTTGGGGAAGATACGACACAACGGCTAGAATTTTAAACGGTAACCTTCAACGGTCGAAAATTTCAAACTTTCCTCTTATCAAAACCTCACCAACCCCAGATTTGCTTCACTCTCCGTGTTCTCTCTCTCTCTCTCTCTCTCTAAACCACCATAGTTTCTGATCTTTCCCTGCTTTTGTTGTTTTCACGGAGAGTCCTGACTTCATTCACTGCAAGATCTAATCAATCTGCAAAGACTAAAAGATGTTGCAGGACATGTGGCATGCACCACCGGGCTTCAGACCAACAAAATCTGCTCCATCTTCACCGGCAAAGCCACTAGGAGTCTCGAGGACGCGGTCCGAATCCTTCCACATAACCCACAAGGTCCCAGTTGGAGACACTCCTTATGTCAGAGCCAAAAATGTTCAGGCAAGCAATTTCCAGATCTCACAATTCCTGGGTTTCTTTTCTCAGATCTTGATCTGATTTGTGTGTCTTTTATACTTAATTTTAATAGCGTTCTTGGCTTTTTTTTTGATTAGTTGGTGGATAAAGATCCGGAGAAGGCAATTCCATTGTTCTGGGCTGCCATTAATGCAGGAGATAGGGTTGATAGTGCTTTGAAAGATATGGCAATTGTGATGAAGCAACAGAATCGGGCCGAAGAAGCCATTGAAGCGATTAAATCACTGAGAAGTCGGTGTTCGGATCAAGCCCAAGAGTCTCTTGACAACATCCTTTTGGATCTATACAAGGTCTCCTATGTTGCTCTTACAAAAACACCAAAATTTTGTTGCTGTTAATTTTGGTTTTGTTTTTTTAATTTTTTCTAATTTTAATTTAATTTATTTTAATTAATTTATCTTTTCTTGGGGTTTTGATACAGAGATGTGGAAGATTGGATGATCAAGTCAATCTATTGAAGCACAAGCTTTTCTTGATTCAACAAGGGATGGCATTCAATGGAAAGCGGACCAAGACTGCCAGATCCCAAGGGAAGAAATTCCAGATCTCTGTGGAACAAGAAGCAACTCGGTTACTGGTAAAATCATTAACTTGGACTTCCTTAATTGTCTCAAAGTCCTAAATTGACATTGACAATAAGATGATTAATTATGTTTATGATATTGTAGGGCAATTTGGGTTGGGCTTTAATGCAGCAGAACAACTACATTGAAGCAGAAGATGCATATAGGCGCGCACTTCTCATAGCGCCTGACAATAACAAAATGTGCAATTTGGGCATTTGTTTGATGAAACAAGGAAGAATTGCAGAAGCTAAAGAGACCCTTAGGAGAGTGAAGCCTGCGGTCGCAGATGGACCAAGAGGGGTTGATTCCCATATCAAGGCCTTTGAAAGAGCACAGCAAATGCTCAGAGACCTTGAGTCCGAAATGATGAGTAAAGAAGGTGATCTGGTTGAACAAAGTAGGCTCTTCGATGCTTTCCTTGGTTCCTCGTCCATATGGCAACCTCAGCCTTGTAAAGAACCTCATCCAATTACCTCTGCAACAACAAACACAATCAAGCCTCAGGAGGAGTTTGGGGATGAAAATGTTGATCTCAATAGAATGGCCAATCAGATGGTGTTTCCTGGGATTCTCAAATCTGCAGCTCTTTCCCATGTGAATTCACTGAACATCGATGCTTCGCCATTTTATTCATCGAAATTTGGAAAGGAAACAATTGGAAATCACAATCAGTTCCATGAGAGTCTCAAGAGGACAAGGTCTGCTAATGTGTCAAACCCAAAGGAAGTATTAGCTGATTTAGAAAAGCCACAGATGGACCCACATCACAAGACTAGAAGGAAATCGATTTCAACAGATGAAATGGAGAACAAGTGGGCGGAATTGCTGCCAGACAACAAGGACTTCGAAGAGGCTATTATAGCTGCAGTCATTGGTTCGACAAAGAAAACAGAAAACGTTTCAGAAAATGCAAAGATTTCTGAAACTCTGCCATTGCAAAGAAAGGTTGATAAGAGGCTTAAGGTGTTTCAAGATATCACACACTCCTTAAGCCCCAGAGGCTAACCAAAAGTTTTTTAGCTTTTGTTGCTTTCTCTAATTTACACTTGAGTCACCTGATTTAGGTTGGAGATGAACTTGTTCTCCTCAAGCCAATGCTGCTCAAGGTTTGAAGCATAGGCATTATGTCAGACTGTAGAACAATGGGGCTCTTTGGTGTCGGTCAAAACACATCAAAAAGCACAACGGTTGTTTTATTCTTTGATTTGCTCACCCAAAAAATAAAGGAATAGCTGCAATAATATTTTATTTATTTTTTCTCTCAGAGCCTTCAGAATTTCTGAATCATGAAATTACAATTTCTTTTTTCATTGAACAATAGAGATTTTATTTATCCTTATTTCAGCTTAATTTGTACAGTTATACTACTACAAGGCGTTTATTTCTTGACTCTTCGGTGCGAATGGTAGTAGTAACTCAGGAACACCACAGCAGCAGCAACAATAACAGCAACTGCGCCCTGAGCCAGTACTGTAGTGTTCACCCCAGCAAACTTTGAAGGTGGTACAGTAGTTTCTTGTGTAAATCCTAGCTCTGAAAGTTTCTTGTGTGATGCTGCATAATCTTTGAAAAATGCTTCTTCATTCTGCCAAAATAAAAAATAAAAAAATAAAATTGTCAGCATTCCTGCTCAAAGGCACAGATTCCACAGTAATTCTATAAAGTTATAACTGATTTTCAACTTAAGGCGCCAGACGTTTTATCTAGAAATAAATGGAGGTTGTCTGAACCTTAGATCAAATTGAACCTTAAACACACACACACACATATATATTTTACTTACATCAGCGTAAAGCTTTACATAGCGACGGAATGTAGGATCTTCCAGTAGACCCTTATCTGCGGTTCCTTTTGATTCATTTTCCAGAAGCTCCCTGCTTACAGAACAACGTCATAAGACAAATTGCATTTGCACCATAAATTCATGTTTTCTGTTTCTTTCAAATGGGTAGCTCAACGAAGATATGGAAGTGGTAACTAGATTTTTTACTTGAAATATGTGTTGTCAAATTTCATAGGATCCTTTGCTTTTCCCTGCATCAGTAGCACCAAGTACGGTCTACATAGAAACCAGAGAATCACACACACAGAGATCTGATAAAGTGTTTACCAATGTGCGTCCCCCAGAGAGTGCAACTATATCCTTGTCAGAAATACCCATTCGGTAAAAAATATCCTTTAAATGTTGAACTCCTGTGAGAACACATGAACCAGAAAAGAGATAAGTACATTTTATACTTGTTTGTCAGGAATGTGCACATGTGCCACAATGTACTTTTCCTTACTATTAGAATTTTCGTTCATGACAGTGAAGATGAACCGGATTGAAAATTGTAATAATGAACAAAATGAACTTAGTGCTAACTATGATCTCCAAAAAGATCATTCAGGTCTGCAGATTCATCCTTCCAACCAACAATATGTAGATGGTAAATAAGCAAGTCTAATTCCTGGCAAAAAGCGACTAACAAACCTAAGTCCAAATGGTTTGTGAGGTAACATAAAGAAGCATTGAAGGCCTACAAACCGGTGAGACATAAAGTCACACACCCTCCACACACATACATACACAACATGAAGAAAGGAAAGCAAAGAATATCAATTGGGTGATTACAAACCTTTTGTTGCATCGGGAAGGAGCCCTTCTTTTGGTGGTTTCAGTGAGTCCTAATCAAAGCAGCAAAGTCAAGGCCTAAATTTGATCTCATAGAATTGTAATTTGTGTGGTGCTCAAAATAAGAAATACATATGGGACCATTCCTCTCCCAAATAAGTATTTACGATCTAAAGCATCTTACTGATCCCACAAAATGAGAACATGGGACTATTCAAATGCTTCATTGCCTGGTTTAGACTGTAAGTATTATCGAGGTGACTCCATTTGCAACAAAGTAACTCTCAAGTTCTATTGTACAATCATGATGAAGAGTTACGATGACCACTCAAGCCTGTAGAGAAGCATGAAAATATGTTTCATATGCCTCGCAAATGTCAATGTACCTTGCGACCAGGAAAAAAATCAATCGTGGGCCCCCCTGTCACCTCAACTGCAACAACCCCTGCAAGCTAGAAGTCACAAAACAGATGTTGTTTAAAAGTTGAATTTTTTGCTTCTCTATCATGATTTGAAAGCTTAACAAGCAAATTAATATGACCTATCTGGCTTGTGTGACAATCAACTGTGAACCAAATAATACAAGGAAAGATACTGGGAAGAAAAGTGGGGGAGCACCCAGCTGAACTTCTTTCTTCTACTTGTAAGATATGTTCAATCAATATCAGACACAAGCAGGGGCTTTGCATTCTAATGACTTTGGCACAAGACACTAACATCCGCAGCCATTAAAAATTGCTGTCAATTCTGAAACACAAGTCTCTCAGCCCATTGAAGGACTACAGGGAGCTTATTTCACCTGTTTGGCTGCCCTAAAGCCAAAGCAAAGGGCATACACCTAGAAGGGAGAAGGTCCATTTCTTCTTTGGAGGACTTATATGGACTTACCATTACAGACAGAATAAGATAAATACTAGAAGAAACTCAAAATTTGGTATAGGTATACAAAGGAGTTGGAGGAACTGTGCTTACTTGGTAAAGGTCAGCATATGTGATTTTTGGATGTTTAGCCTTCAGTTCTTCTGAAAGCATAAAAGAAGCCAAGTATATTAGCAAGAACTGTAATCCTGATTTCTAACTAAAGCTCGGAAAAACAGTTGGCCCAAGATTTACTTTAGGCCCAGTACCTCTACATGACTTGATGGAAGACAAAATAGCATGCATATCATACAGGTCAACTATGTGCAATACAAAGCCAAGCCCTACAACACCACGGACAAAGGAGAAGGAAGCAAGCGGGACACTCTTCAATGCCAAAGCAACGGACAAGCTGATCCACTCTATCAAAACCAACTCATGATAATGATATAGGCCTAGAAAATCATTTGAACTCAAGTCTTTGTCTGCCAATCATTCAACTCAGCTTAAAATTCTAGTTGCGATAGGAATTAACAGCCTAAGTCACAGCATTTTAATTTTTTGGTAATATTAGAGGTGGAGAGGGCAACCGGTATTACTACTGCTGCGAAATGAAGTTGCAACCCGAAATTTTTATTTTCTACCACGCCCACTAAACGATACTAATATTTTTTGCAGAAAAGCTGTTGCTATATAACAAATGTGATAATGGAACCACATCCGAAATATTATTAGAAAGATAAAAACAAAGGAATACACAAATTTACATAGTTTTTCGGAAAACCAAATCTCACCACAAAATTTTATCGCCTCTTCCAAGCCTTCGTTTTCTTTACGCTTATACACTTCCTCAAACCTGATCGAACCATCGGGGCCTCCCCTTTTGGCATTAGCATCATAAGTCTCAGCATCATTCAACCTACGAGAAAAAAAAATGCAACATTAATACCATCACATCAAATTGGCAGCATAGAGAGAGAAGGAGAGTACGCGAGACGGAGCATGAGGGGAGCGCATTGTTTGGAAGAAATGAGAGCGCGAAGGTCTCGGCGAGCCCTCTCGATTTCTTTAAGGTAATCTGCATCAACAACTGGAGCAACAGACATAATCTCAAGTTGAGGAAAATTAAAATCCTATAATCTGCAAACATGGAATTGAAAAACGAAAGGGTACGTATTTAAGGATTTGGCAATTACCGAATCAACTAGGTTTCTTCTGATAGCGTCACAAGGAAAGGATTGATTCGGCATTGCCGGAGAGGCTTTGAACTTTGGAGGGAATTGCAAGGAATTGATTATTCTCTCGTACGAGGGTTGTCAGAAAGTAAATGATTCTTTTTGGGCCTAACTGGGCCTCGGTTTGGGTCTTGACGGGCTCTTATTTTTAATGCTAATTGGGCCTGTAGACCCAGTTTGTTGTTCAAAGGAGCCTATTTTGTACAATCCTAATAATACATATCTTTTTGTGCAAAAATTTTGACTTTCCCGTAAAATATTTAATTTGTGTCACTGTTATTTATTTTTTATCAAAATACATGCTAAAATAATGTTATTTTACAAATTAGTCATTGAAAAAGCATATAACCATTCATTACTGCAATTTGGTACCAAAATAAATTAAAATTAAAACTATTAATTATAATTCCTGGATAAAAAAGTTAAAGTCTAACAAAAAATTATTCTTTAAAAATAGCTCAAACGATAAAGTTTCTCTACTTATATCTCCCTTTCCCTGATTCACTTCCGTTTAATTACATTTTCTTATATTAAAAAAAAATAAGTCTAAACCAAAATTTGGTTTGGTTTTGCTTCCTCTTTGATTCCCTATTTTAAAAAATTTTTGATTAAAAAAATGACGATTGAGATTGGCAAAAATGCCTTTCAACTAGTCCTTTTTTTTTTCCTATTACAACAAATACTTTGTTCCATTTTTTTTTTTCCTTACAAATTTGTTGTAATTACTTTTCTGAAAAAAATAAAACTTTAATTTGGTCCTTAACTTTTATATATATATTTTTTAATTTAGTCCTAAAATTTTAAAGTTTTCTAATTTAATCCTAAACATAGAAAGTTTTAAGTTATGGGATTTATAAGTTATGGTTCAAAATTGGAAAGGAAAAAAAAATCATGTTAACCAATAAGATGAAGGGAGAAGAGAATGGAGCACTGAAAGAAACATCCGCGTCCCATGAGTTTCAATGTGATATGCCCAACAAAAATAAATAAGATTTCCTAAAGTCTTCTCTTCCTGTCTTAAACCTATCGTGTTGAAATAATAGAGTTAAAGCTTTCTTTGTCCAAACTCCAACCCACTTTTCTCAAAATTAAATCTTACCATTCATTTAATCAAACTCTCTCTCTCTCTCTCTCTCTCTCTTACATTTAGAAACTAAACATACCTAAGTCATGAGGTTGAAACTGAAAATTTGCTAGGAATTTTTTTTTTTTTTGGTGAGGAAAATTTGCTAGGATTTGAAAGATGAAGAGGAGAAGTTAATAGTAAGAAGAAAGACATGGGCTGGGTGGTAAAGTGCTTCAGCACCAAAAGCAACAAGCTTGGAGACGGGGTTTTGAAGAAAGAGAGAGAAACTGAAATGGGTTTTTTTGCAATCAAGTTCTCACAAACGCAAAACCCAGTTTTGATATCAATACGTTTGAGCCAAATCTACAAGGTCTTGTTTTGAGCAAAGTAAGAAGTTAAAAGAAATTAAAAAAAAAAAAAAAAACCTTTCTTCACTCTCTTTCCTCATTTGCTTCTCTTCTTTGTTAATCCCACACACATACGCAGATGGAGAATGGGGTGTTGTTACTCAAGAGTGCGAAGAGAAGAGGTGGTCTCAAGATGCAAAGCAAGAAAATGATACATGAAACAATTTGGGGAAGCAAGACAAGCATTTTCAGCGGCGCACATCAGGTATCTCCGATCACTAAGAACAACAGGCACTGCTAGAAAAATGATTCCTAACGGCAAAAATTTTTGTAATTGATATTCAAATTTTCGTCGCTAAAAGTATTAATAATGAAAATTTTACCGTTAAAAGTCACCTCACTAATTTAGAGATAGAAATTTTTCGTCATTAAGAAAATTCGTTACTAATCCGTCACTAATTGGAAAATTTTAGCGACGGATTAGCGACTGAAATTTTCCGTCTCTAAAATCCGTCGATAATTTAATTTTATATTTTTTTAAATTATTCTTAATTAGCGATGGATTTTAGTGACGAAAAATTTCTTTCGCTAATCTGTCGCTAAGTGAGTAAGAGCAAACTCAAGCGCACGATCCTGGACGCCTGCTCCACCCGCCTCCTAGCTTTTAATTTGTTGAAAAAATACTCATACCCCGATTTGAACCTGGGCGTGAGAGAGAGATCTAGAGAGTCTTAATCATCATGTTACTATCACTTTTATGTTATTAATTTATTTTTTTCTACTTCTATACTTTCTTTCTAATTCCAAATATTAAAATTACAATACCTTAATTTAATAAAAATATAAAATTTTATTTAATAAAAATATAAAATTATATTTAAAAAATATAAAATTATATTTAATAAAAACATAAAATTATATTTAATAAAAATACAAAGTTATATTTAATAAAAAAATTATATTTAATAAAAACATAAAATTATATTTAATAAAAATATAAAATTATATTTAATAAAAACAAAATATTATATTTAATAAAAATACAAAATTATATTTAATAAAAATATAAAATTATATTTAATAAAAATACAATTATATTTAATAAAAACACAAAATTATACTTAATAAAAATACAAAATTATACTTAATAAAAATATAAAATTAGATTTAATAAAAAAAATTAGATTTAATAAAAACAAAAAATTATATTTAATAAAAACAAAAAATTATATTTAATAAAAAGATAAAATTATATTTAATAAAAATATAAAATTATATTTAATAAAAATACATTATATTTAATAAAAATATAAAAATATATTTAATAAAAACATAAAATTATATTTAATAACAACAACAAATTATATTTAATAAAAAAATATATATTTAATAAAAAGATATAATTATATTTAATAAAGACATAAAATTATATTTAATAAAAGTAAATTTTTTTTTTAAGTTTTAATGACAGATTAACGACGAAAAAATTAGTGATGAATTTTTCTATTCTTAAATATGATGCTAATACGAAAATATTAGTGATAGATTTTTTTATCATTAAATCCGTTATTAATTTATTTAAAAAAGTTTTAATGACAGATCATATAAAAAATTTTCATCATTAATTTTAATGATAAATTTAACGATGGAACAAATTTTTTTATCATTAAATTTATCATTAATTTTTTTATCATTAATCTATGTAAATCCGTCGCTGACGATGGATTTTTATACGTCGACAATCGAAAGGCCATTTTCTTGCAGTGAGGTTCTGCTCTTCTTCAATTTGCAAATGCAGAAACAAATCTCCACCACCATTGTCAACACCAAAATCGACCACTTTTGCCATCATCACCACCACCAACCCCTTCACCACCACCAATAAGTCCAAGTTCAGACAACTGAACTTCCTTAGCTGCAACATCAGCTCACCCTCTCCGCCCTCCACCTCCTCCCCCGTCCCCACCGATGGCTTCAAGTTGGGATTTTTGGGACCCTTTTGTGGCTTCTTCATCTAGATCTTTGACTGAAGAAGAATGGGAGGCTACTGCTGTTGCTTCTGAGGCTACTCCTGTTGTTGCGGTTACAGTCACTGTTCCTCCTTCTGTGGTTAGCGGGTTTTCTAAGGAGACTGACACTACTAATAGTGAGCTTGCTATGGTGGTTTCAAGGAACGGTAAAGATCTTGTTGAAATTATCAAAGAGCTTGATTATCGTCTTAGGGTTGCTGATGCTGGAGGTCAAATCTCTTTGATTTTAGAGGTCCCAAGTTGCAATTTTTCTTACCAGAGAACATCAGGTGACTTGTGTATGTGGGTTTCTGTCTAATTTTTATTTTTCCTAAGAATCAGAAATTTATAGTATGGATCATAGCAACATGATCTGTACTAAACGGTATTTATTTATTTATTTATTTTTGGCTTTTGGAGTAATGGAGGAAAAACTTGCATCAGTATCTCAACTTCAATTTAAATATGGGTTTGATTCATACTTCATGTTTTAAGAAATATTTATCATCCGAAAAGAGGAAAAAACGGAGTTTTTGCCTAAAGAAATGAGTTGAGAAAAGGTAGATGTATAGTGTTTCTTTTATTTATTTCTTTCTTTTTATTGCAGCCAAGGTTTGTAATCAAGGAAGGGGATTAAGTCCACTATTATGCACATGGGGTTCAAATTTGAAATTGAATACATTTGGTGAATTGGGGGAGGAAATGATTGGGAGTGATATGAATTGTGTGGGTGGTGCTAGCAGTGGACATTGTTCTTCTGTGGAGAGATTGTATGCTTGGGAGAAGAAATTGTACCAAGAAGTGAAGGTACTAATTCTCTCTCTCTCTCTCTCTCTCTCTCTCTCTCTCTCTCTCATACACACAGACAAAGACAAGAAAAATGGAAAAATAAAAAATTATGCACCTGATTGCACATCATAACCTTGTTTTGCTTTTGGATTCTACAATTTCATTCAGTGATTAACTTTATGCACATAAATGAATTACACAAATGGACCATGTGGGGATGACAACAAATTTCAATCTAATTTTGTTTTCTTATGTAAAAATTGGGCGTCGAATGCTGAGACAATGAAGATAGAACATGAGAAGATGGTGACCAGATTGAGGAAGCTAGAATTGAAATGAAATTACGAAAATGAATAGGGGTATCTGTGGGGCGTAGGTGAGAGGGGTATCTGTGCATGTGGAGAAGCATGTATGAGTGCCATCCAAGTCCAAACACATATAGTTTAGCAACTAGAATTCCTCAACACCATCCCATCATCCGAATCCACTTCTTAAATTCACAGGCAATAAACACTTCAACTCGAGCTTGAAGTTCAACAGTGGCATACATCCTTCTGCAACCTAGTCAAGAGCCATCGAGACTACATCCAGTCCCTAACAGTTTGTCTCCGACCTAGCCTATTCCAATTCAACAAGTATTCACAGTAAAAAACCAGGCAAAAATCTGCTATATATTCACTTTGTGAAGAGTGGCAACTTGCAGTAGACGGCCTTCCTGAAAAAGTTGCAGCTGAGCGATTCAAGAGCTTACTTACAGCAATCCATGCTATCGTAGTTCAACAGGCAGAGGAGCACAGGCAAAAGAAATGGTCTGAATCTGCATTTAAAGAGCTTGAAAAGAGAGTTGTTGAGCTTAGTGCACTAGAGGGCAAGTATCGTCCATTTTCAGGTCTTGAAGCTTCTATAAGTGGGAAAAATAGAGATCTTGTTGCGGAAAAACGTTCCAAAGGTAGATGTTTTAAAAACGAAGGCAGGGGAAGAGAAAAGCAAGCATGAGATATCTGTAGGTGTTACAAGGGAAATGACACTGAACTATCTACAGATGGGTCTACCGCATGTCCTCCAGGTAATGACAGGATTTTCAAGTGGCTGTATGCAAGCATTTGAGTCAATACAACCAAGCTAAAAGCACTGACCTGGACCATGATGCGAAGAGGATACTTCCTTAAAGAGGGTTTTCAACAATAGAAAATGTCCAGTTTTTCATCGCTGTGCGCAGATTTTCCCATTTGTTTTGAATATCAAGCTGAAACCTGGAAAGTTACAAGGGTGTCCTATTCCTAGTGATCCACCAATGCAGAAGGCAGTCTAAGGCAGGGCCTCTCGTTGTGTATTTTTCTAATGAAGGAAATGAATATGCTGACTCGGATGTCAAGAGGTGACCTAGTTCAGAAGTCATCAACATTTGGACGAGCTTTTGAGCGCTTTTGATCTTCCCTTATGTTTGCTTGTCATACAAGTTGTAAAAAAGGATTTCAGAGCTTGTTTATGTGGTGCTCAAAACTTCTTTTCATGTTTATAATAAGAACATCAGATATACATTCAGTTGGGAGTGATCGGATCTACATGCATGCTGAAGCTAAGAATTGTTCAACCTCAAAATTACTGGAAGAAATTAAGAACTTAGACATATCTCCATAATTGTTTCATCTGCCTTTTTACATAACATTCATGGGGTTGTTCTCCATTGCATGGGAAAGCACTCGCATTTAATTACTGTAATTAGCTTCTTGATATATAGAACTAACCATTTGAAACAGGCTTATCAAAAAGACTATAGGCCACTCCGCTGTAAAGGTAGTGCACTAACTATGTGCAAATGCATTTCAAGTTCTAAGAGCTAAATCCAAAATTTCAACCAGAAACCAAAAATATGGCAATAGTTATGTGTCCATGAACCGGAGGGTCCAGCACACTTTCCATGCAACCAGGTCAATGCTTATCACGTTTGAAAGATAAGAATATCTCCCTTGCACTAGGGTTGTTAAACAGATCCAGAGCAGCAAAATAAACCGGTTCATCAATACCTTGTATTTCATCCAATGCTTTGATACAGTTAGTCATAGAGAATTGTGCCATATATTGCTCTACTGCAGCCGTCCTAAACTTTTGAAGCAGCAGCCATCTTCAGTATGGCATCTGCAATTAGGTCATCAATTCCCTTCCGCCCTCTTTTATGACCACTTTTAATCGTGGGATTTGGTGCGTGGCCTTCTTCATTGTATTCCATGTTAGCCACTTCCTCGGAACCTGACGCAGATTCCCTGGGCAGAATGTTCACAGATTCAGGACAAGTAATTTCAGGAGTCTCTTTCCCATGGCTGCACTTTCCATTTGTTCCCAATTCTGAAAATATTATGCATAGCTGTTTGTAAATTGCGCAACCACCAATCCTTATTATATCAGCATCAGGATGATCCTGGTTACAAAATTCCATGTTAAGGTTTCCATCAGAAATAAAACAAAAATATGCTGCTCGAGTTTAGACTAAGAGCCAAGAGGAACTTCAAACTCCATTGAGAAGATTATTACATTCTCCATCAAATATAATACAAGAATCAAGATGACGCCCTTGTGATTATAAACTTTGGGAGGAGGATTACTATATAAAGTTCTGTTTAACAAGGAAAGATATACCTCCTTGAAGTTGGTAAAGCTAGGTGCCTCCATTGTTTGTACATCATTGACTGCTTCTGTTCCTCTTTTCACTCAAGACTTATTCAAATTTTAATGTTTTATGAGGCAATAATCGCATTTGTCTCCAATATGTGCAAAGATATTTATCAAATGTCAACATACATAATGTGGGGTGATTAATTCGGACAAGATTTCAAGGACAACCCAAGAAGAATAGAATGTAGAGTAAACTATGTGGGATAAAGAAAGAGACATGTTATAAAGCAATATCACTTATGCAAAATGGTTTGTGAGAGATCATGAAACCTCCTTGGCAACTATAAGGGTTGAAATGGGGAAAGAGAAGGATCCCAAAACTTGGTTTTGGATTTTATTCAAGCAGAGTAACAAATCTAAAAAAGAAAAATATACCTGAACATAACTGTACAAGCTTCATCAGTGGCAATGATGGTGCAAGAAGATTCGTCATAGCTGAAATCCCTATGTTCAAGAACTGACTTCACAATGTTATATTGTTTCTTTAGAGCAGCAAATCGGTTATTCAGTTGCTCCTTATCCCACTTAAGACCCGTTTCCCTGCGGAAATTGTCACATATAGAGTTCCATGCTTTAGTTCCAAAAGATTTCTTAGGGCGGTTTTCCTTTTCTAACTTGGTCAACCATCAACTCTGCAAGTGTCTTGGACAGAGATGCTGTCCGCTTAGCCCTTGATTGCAGTTCCTCTGGTTGAGTTGGAACTCTCTTAAAACGGGTAGACCGACTAGCCATCTAAATTTAACAGCACCAATTAGTGAAAAAGAAGAAAGCAAGAGGGCTCCACAACAACAGTGTTCAATAACTGATCCAGCACCAGTTAAAATACATGTAAACCATTTTCAGGTGACCAAGAATACAATTCATATTGATCGGTCTGTAATCATTGTACACATCCCCTCCCTCCCCCCCCCCCCCAATTACCTAAATCAAAAATTCATTTCAAGATTTTCCATTGTTATAATAAAATCAAATATCCAGCACCAAAGATGGTTTCTTTTTTATTGTGCAAAAAAATAACAATTGCAAATGGGCTGACAAGCATTACTACTGCCTAACCACTTGAACTAAATTACATAATTTAAATCATAGGACAATATAAATTAAATTACATAATTAAGTTCGAATTTCTTGAAATCATAGGACACCATTCTTGTTGGAGAGCCACGTACACACGCACACTCATTCCGATAACATTCAGGCAAGAAATCAACTACTCCCAAAACCCAATTCAAATGTAAACAACTCAAAAAATAAAAATAAAAAATAAAATGATCGTAAGCATGCAGATTCAAACAATCAGAAAGAGAAAGAGAGAGAGAGAGAGATTAACCTTAAAAAAGAACAAGTTGCAGTCTTCTCGCCGAAGAATGTTGCGGTCAGTCGAGCATTGCCGATTGTGGAGGGTACGATTGACGCCGACGTCTTACTCGTATGTTGTTCTGTTTCTTCTGGAAATTGCAGGTTTTTTCCGATAGAAATAAATTTCCAGTGTCCCAAACATGGCATTATTGGCCCTCTCCTACTTTTGGGGGGTTTTGTCCATATCGCCTCCTTTCTCTCAATTGCTCCTACGCGTTTCCATTATTTCCAATTTTATATATTATTTGAAATAACAAATGAGTAGAATACAGAATAAATTAAATTTTAAGTGGCCATTCATCTAAATATATTTTTTGTTTTTTTATTTGAAAAGTATTTTTTTTTTGTAATTCAAATTTATTTAAATTTGAAAAGTTTTGATTTTTTTTAAATAATATGGTTTTATGAAATCAAAAGAGATATTAATATTAAATTAGAGTTATGGAGAGATATATTAGAGTTCAGAGGATTCAGATTGAACAGATTTAAAACGGAATACGTGAAATGGACATTTAGTGATAGTTATCAAAACGACAAAAAAATAATTAGATTAGAATGACATAACATGTCAAAAAGTGAACGTTTTACATATTTCGAATTCATTATTCAAAATAACGATAACATAGATAGAAATGTAAATCATAAAATTTAAATGAGTTGGATGAGTAAAGAAGAGTATTTGAAGTTTTTTACGATCGCATGATACCACTCTATCTGAAGGAAAAATTTTATAGAATGATAATAAGACTTATATTACTATATAGTACCGAATGTTGGGCCCATTAAACAAAAACAAGAGTAGAAAATGACTGTAATTGAGATAAGAATACTAAAATAGATATGTGGTAAAATTAGGAAAGATATAATTAAAAATGAAGAGATACGCAGTAAATTAGAAGTGAGCTCAATTCTGGATAAGATGCAAGAGTATCATTTGAGATGGTTTGGGTATGTGCAATGAAAACCCAAAGATATACCAATTAGGAGAATCGAGAGTTTAAATATAGGAGATTTAGTCAAACAATGAGATAGATCATTAAAAATATGAATACAATATATTCACAAAAATATGATAATTAAGAGATTAACATAAAAAATGATTTCTGATAGGAACGAGTGTCGTAGAAGAATTAGATTAAATTAAATCATCACTTTTTGTATTATAAATGTATATGGATAGATAGTGTGTGTTTTTTTTCTCTCTTATATTTATCTCTCAACCGATCAACCTCAAATTTTGGAATTAAGGTTCAAATTGTTATTATTGTTGTATGATTTTATGATATAAAGTTGTTTTATTTAATTCTTGTCTTATTTGTTATTACTACTACAATCAAAAGGGTGACGGAGCTAAGTGAGTCAGGTGTATCCATCCTTCGGTTGCCAAAAGAAGACAAAGAAGGGATTGAGAGAATATTACAAACCCCATATTGGATTCATAAAAAAATATAGAATAGTACTTAAATCCAACAGTCTCTCTCACCTAATAGATCAATCTTTTGGACTAAGTTCTTCTATTGTATTGAGTCCATCACATGAATTCATAACAATTGATGTTTTCATTGAGAGTTAATCTAACATAGAAAAGGGCTATCTAGAAGAGGGTTATCTGGTGCTTGATAAGGTCCAGGGTGAGAGCCATCCAGAAAGAAAAAGGGTTACCTGATGCCATGAAAAGTCCAGAGTGAGAGCAGTTCGTGGACGTCCAACTTCTCAAAAGGTGGGTAATGTTACGAATTCCATATCGGATCCACAAATTGATGTTTTCATTGAGAGCTGATCCAACATAGAAAATGACTACCTAGAAGAGGACTATCTAGTACTTGATAAGATCCAGAGTGAGTGCCATCCAGAAAGAAAAAGGACTACCTGGTGCTATGAAGAGTCCGGAGTGAGAATCGTTCGTAAACGTCCGACTTCTAAGAGGTGGGTAATGTTACGAGTCTCGCATAGAATCCACAAGAAAATATAGAATAGTATTTAAATTCAACAATCTCTCTCACCTAACATATCGATTTTTTGGGTTAAGTTCTCCTTTTAAATTTGAGTTCATCACGTCCGGGACATGCTAACACCATAAGATAGTCATGCTTCCTAGAAGTGTTTTTCATTCCTGGTTGCTTTTGGTTTTGCGTTTCATTTTCTTTTGTTTGCATCGTCTTTCACAAAAAAAAAAAAATTAAAAAAAAAAAAATATAGCCAAAAAGGCTAAGCCTACAGGTCAACTTGGCTCATCTTGCATGAAGAGCTAACTTGGGCCTATCTTGTGTAGGTTTGTCTAAATGTGGATCTATTTGGCCCAACCTATTGAACCATGGCCTAGTACAAGCCAAACATGAGTTGGCCCCTTTTTTCTTTTAAAGAATTTACATTGGGAGAACAAAAAAAAAAAAAAATTCATGGAATTATGTTTGGAGTTTTCTTTTCACCTTCCAAAAATAACGATTTATTTATTTCACCTTCCAAAAAAGCATACCTATTATTTCAAACTTTTATTTTGAAAAAAATAAAAACAACACACTGACTAGCCTATTTAACCTACTAGCCTGCAGTAGACAGACATGAACGAACAATTTTCACGCTCAGCTTGGCCCATTTAAGACTAGCCCGTGACTAGTTAGGCCAATAATTTTGACAATGTTAGGGATGACAAAAAAGTTTTTTAAAAAAGGCTTCAAATGAGCCAAAATGGTGGATATCAATCCCATTACATTTCATAAACTGAAACCATCAAGTCAAGATTAATTTTATTTTAATTATATGATTAAATGTATAGATCAAATACTAAAAATATATCAGAAAACATAAACACAATCCAGCTGTGTTTAGGTCAAAATAAGCACAAAGCATACGAGCCATTTGAATTCTTCTACCAAAAAGCCCATTACTAATATACCTACCAAGTTGTGCTTGATTTGGGTTGGCGTTGGTGGTGAGAGTAAGCCCAACATCAAGGACCAACCCAGCTCAGCCATCAATACACACTTTTAGCCCCAATACAATTGCCATCATTGGGTTCTCAAAAAGAAAGACTTATGTTGCCTCCGTCAATGAACTTAGAAAGTGTGATTTCCATAGAAGAGGAAGACCATCTACAAAGAAATAAGAAGAAAGTTAGAGTAGAGGAAAGTAATCTATAAAAGCAGAAACCAACAAAAGCCTCCTTCAAAGAGATATTGCTGGGGGAACCTGATTGTCAAAATTGGATGGAGGAGGACCAAATAGATGAAGGAGATGAAGGGGAGTTCGGTGAAGAATACAAAAGTACAGAAAACCAGTTTCTAGAGGGAGAGAATAACCAAATCCCTACGGTTTCATTTCTACAGGAAGAGCTGAAGAAGCTTTAGCAACCTTGGAAATTAAACTCCTAGGAGAAAAATATAGTCTACCACTTGATGCTCCTGAAAATTAACCAACTGTGGAAGCCAGAAGGAGAAATAGAACTCCTAGACTTAGTAGAGGATTTCTTTATAGCAAAATTTGACATTCATCAAGATTACAGTAGAGCACTCCCCAAGGGGCCGTGAATGATCCACGACCACTATCTCACTATGCAAAAATGACGCCCCTATAATTTGGATCCAATTACCCCAACTCCCTATTGAATTTTTTAATGAAAAAACATTAATGGAAATGGGCAAAACTATGGAAAAACCAATCAAGGTTAACATTAACATGGCAAATGAGCTTCGGGGAAAGCATGCGAGAGTTTGTGTTGAGTTGGATCGAGATAAACCCTTGATACCTAATATTAGGATAGGGAGGAAGGTTCAAAGGATTGAATAGGAGGGCCTTCACATTATTTGCTTCAGCAGTGGGAAAGTGAGTCATACGAAAGAGGAATGCGGGGATCAGAAGAACAAGGAGAGCACTCGAGAGGAGAGCAATGATAAACATGGAGGAGGGGAAGTCTGCTCCTCAAGTCAGACGACAGCGAAGGCGATCGATGGACTTGGACCATGGATGATTGTGTCTCAGAAACCAAAACCTTCTAAATCAAACATGCACAGAGGAAGAGAGAGGAAAGTAAAATTTCACCAAAATAGATTTGCGGGTTTTAAAATAGTCAATGACAACCTTAGGGAGGAGAGCTAGGTGTAGATGGAACAGGGGGGAAAAGTTAGAACAATCAGAGAAATTCAGAGAGATAAAGGACAGAGATCAGTCTGGTGATTTAAAGTTAAATGAGGCGAGAGACAGTAGGGACAAGAGAAGGGGGAAAGGGAAGAAGAAAGAAGTGGTCGAGATAGAGACAAATCAGAGATTGGCTTTGTGCCCTGTGCAGAGGAGAGAGGGGTTATCACATGGAGACAGCTCAGAGAATCGGGTCAAGCAAATGGTGAGGAATCTGGATTATATGCATAATCATATCTTAAGTCCTAACAAACCCAAATTTTATAAAAACCTCTTTATTGGGCCAAACTTTAGAGGCCCTCTAGAGGAAGTTCAAATCAAGCTCCCAAACAATGGGCCCTTAATGGATCCAAGTGCCTTGATCTGGACCCAGGAGAGGAGTGGCAAGCCTCTGCCACACTGGCCCACCTACTTATCGGGAGAAAGTGAAATTTAAACGTAATGGTCGATAATGAGAATGGTGTTGTTGGTGAAATGCGCACTCCAGACATCACAGACATGGAGATATGATCTTACGTCTCTTCCTCCCTCCCTTGCATCAATTTCCAATGAAGATAAAACTAGTTACATAGAATTGTAGAGGAGTTGGAAATGATAGATTAAGAAGAGTGTGTAGAGAGCTGCTTAAGGAGCATGACCAAGATGCTATTCGTTTTCTGGAGACAAGGGCGAACAATAACAACTATCTCATCTTTATCAAGAAAATGGATTAGGATAGGGAATTTGTAGGCCCGACAACAAGTTTTAACGGTGGTCTTTGGCTAAACTGGAATCCCAGGAGAGTAAACTTGTTGGTAATCCAATATTCTGATCAAGCTATTCATGCCCAGATTCAAGAAGGATCCACCACTTGATGGGTTCTTTCGTGTATGTTTAGCGTAATGAGTAAGCGAAGGAGACATTTTGGAGTGATCTTGTTGTTCAGACCACTAGCATCCACTTCCTTTAGGTGGTGATGAGAGATTTTAATGAAAAAATGGACTTTAGATGCTACAAGTAAGCCTGGTGCTCGTAGTTGAAAAAGGTGTTTAAAGGTGAGGAGGTAGTGGGAAAATTACAGTCTGGAGGACCTTCATTCGATAGGCTTTATGTTCACATGGACTAAAAGTTACCATGAGAGGGCTACTCTTCTCCACAAGGTTGATAGAGTCCTGGTAAATAGTCTGACAAGACTTAGGTTTCCAGATATGAAGGTAATAAGCTTTCATATACTTCATAGGGATCATAGTCCTCTTCTTTTCCACTCTTGCCCATCTATCACTCCCAATAAGGAGAAATGGCTTTTCAGGTGGGAGGCTGCTTGGCTTACCCATCTTGACTTCAAAAGAATTTTTAAAAAAGTTTGGACTAACGCAGTGTCTGTTCTATACTATCAATCACTCCAACAATAAGATTTAAGTTAAGAACAAAGAAGTTTTTGAAAATATTTTCAAGAGGAAGTGAGAGCTGGAAAATCGGATCAGGGGCATTCATAAGTCTACTACTTATAAGAATTCTTCCTTTCTACAAGAATTAGAAAGAAGATTTGATGGCACTTGGTGTTTTGAGAAACTTAAGAATGTTACTATCAGGTACTTTGCTGACTTGTTTGAGTGTGCTATAGTGTCCTCTCCCAATACTAGTTTCTATAAATGGCAAAAGAAGATTGAGTTTGATGACCAAGATAATCTGAACAGGCCGATTAGTGAGGAGGAGATCAAGGTGACTCTTTTTCCCATGAAGCGGCTTAAAGTTCTTAGTCCAAACGGCCTCTAAGCTATTTTTCTTTAAAAGAATTAGAACATAGTGAAATAATTTCTTTATTTTCGTCAACAAAGCCTTAAGAGATGAGTATTTCTGGCCAGAGTTTGCAAATGCTCTTATGGTGTTGATTCCCAAACAAGATAATCACGAAACTATGGTTGACTTTAAACCTATCAGTTTACTAAATTTTTCTTACAATATTCTTTCTAAAGTTCTTGTCCAAAGCTTTGTCCCCTTTTTCAAAGACCGATTAGAAACCACCAAAGTAGCTTTCCGCCAGGAAGAGGGACCTTATACAACATTATCGTCACTCAGGAAGTTATCCATTATATCAAAGAGTCCAAAAGCAAAAGGAAAAACATAGTTCTTAAAGTACATTTGGGGAAGGCTTATGATAGCGTTAGTTTGAGTTATCTCAGGTAGGTGCTTTTAATTTACCTCTGCCTTTAGTTAGGCTGATCATGTTCATAGTCGTTGTCAGATGTACCTCTCTCATGTGAAATGGAGAAATCCTCCCTCCATTCAAAGCCAAGAAGGGTCTTCGTCAGGGAGACTCCCTTTTTCCCTATTTATTTATCTTCATTATGGAACGGTTATCATATATGATTCAATACAAAGTAGAAAGGGAGTTTGTTACCCTGTAAAAGTGTGCAGGAGAGCCCTTCCAATCTCTCACCTTTTTCTTGCAAACGACCTTCTCCTCTTCGCTGAGGTTGATCACCTCAATTTGAGCCACATTATGGACTACTTGAGGGCATTCTTTGATGAAAATGGGTTTAGTGTCGATCCCCTAGATTTCTAAAATTTAGATTGCCCCCAGTACCCTTTGATCCCTAAAAGCCTTGTTAGCTACTGCCAGTAAATTTACCCTTAGATTTAGGCAAATATCTTGGATTCCCTATTATCCACAAGAAGTGGATAGGAACACTTATATCCAGCTAGTGGAAAGGCTCCAGGGAAGGCTGAAGAGGTGGAAAGGCAAACTCCTCAATACCGCGGGTAAAAAGGTGCCTTTTTAATCAGTTACAGTAGCTATCCCCATCTATATAATGCAAATTGCTTAGCTCGCAGAGAGTATTTGCAACAAAATTGATCAGATTAACAAAAAATTTATGTGAGGATGGTCTAGTGATCGTGAGAATGTTCATCTCGTGGGGTGGGGGATTGTCTGTAAGTCGAGGAAAGAAAGGGGTCTTGGTATTTGAAGAATGAGAGACAACAACATAGCCCTCATGTCAAATTGGGTTGGAAGGTGTTAAAAGGCAATAAGGCCTTGTGGTGTGAGGTGCCAAGGTACAAGTATCTTAAGAGACTATTTATTTATTCTCATCATAAAACAGTTATCATATATGATTCAATAAAAAATAGGAAAGAGAGTATGATGCCCCATAAAAGTGTGCAATAGAGCCATTCTAATCTCTCACTTTTTTTTCACAGATGACCTTTTTCTCTTTGCTAAAGCTGATCACCTCAATTTGAGTCATATTATAGACTACTTAAGGGCCTTCTCCGATGAAAGCGGGTTTAGTGTCAATCCCCCAGAATTCTAAAATTTGGATTGCCCCCAGTGCCCTTTGGCCCCTGAAAGCCTCGTTAGCTGTTGCCAGTAAGTTCACCCTTACCAGTGATTTAGGCAAATATCTCAGATTCCTTATTATCTACAAGAAGTAGACATGAACACTAATATCTAGTTAGTGGAGAGAGTCCACGGAAGGCTGAAGAGGTGGAAAGCCAAGCTCCTCAGGACCGCGGGTAAAAGGGTGCCTTTTGAATCAATTATAGCAGCCATCCCCATCTATATAATGCAAACTGATTGGCTCCCAGAGAGTATTTGCAACAAGATTGATTAGGTTAACAAAAACTTCCTGTGAGAATGGTCTGTTGATTGCAAGATATTCATCTCGTGGGGTGGGGGAATGTCTGTAAGTCGAGGAAAGAAGGGGGTCTTGGTATTTGAAAAACGAGAGACAGCAACTTGGCCCTCATGACCAAATTGGGTTGGAAGGTGTTAAAAGGAAATAAGGCCTTATGGTGTGAGGTGCTAAGGTACAAGTATTTTAAAAGACTATTTATTTATCCTTATCATGAAACGGTTATCATATATGATTCAATATAAAATAGGAAATAGAGTTTGGTGTCTCGTAAAAGTATGCAAGAGAGTCCTTCCAATCTTTCGCCTTTTTTTTAGCACACCACCTTCTCCTCTTCGATGAGGCTGATCATCTCAATTTGAGCCACATTATGGACTATTTGAGGGCCTTCTCTGTTGAAAACGGGTTTAGCGTCAATCCCCCAGAATTCTAAAATTTGGATTGCCCCCAATGCCTCTGGGTCCCTGAAAGCCTCGTTAGCTACTGCCAGTAAATTCACCCTTACCAGTGATTAGGTAAATATCTTGGATTCCCTATTATCCACAAGAAGTGGATAGGAACACTTATATCTAGTTAGTGAAGAGGGTCCAAGGAAGCCTGAAGAGGTGGAAAGCCAAGCTCCTCAGCACCGCGGGTAAAAGGGTGCCTTTTTAATCAGTTACAGCAGCTATCCCCATCCATATAATGCAAGCTACTTGGCTCCCAGAGAGTATTTACAACAAAATTGATCAGGTTAACAAAGACTTCCTATGAGGACGGTCTGGTGATCGCAAGAATATTCATCTCGTGGGGTGGGGGAATGTCTGCAAGTCGAGGAAAGAAAGGGACATGGTATTTAAAGAATGAGAGACAACAACATGGCCTTCGTGGCCAAATTGGGTTGGAAGGTGTTAAAAGGAAATAAGGTCTTATGGTGTGACGTGCTAAGGTATAAGTATCTTAAGAGAGATTTCATGAACTACTCTCTTAAGCCTAAGGCTACTGGGACATGGAGAGAGATAATGAAATGCAAAGATTGTTTAAAGATGGAGAGGAAATGGAAGATAGGAAATGATAACTAGGTCAAGTTTTGAACTAACATTTGGTTGGGAAATAACACTTTACTTAATTATGCTTTGGCCTCGGTCCATTCCAAAGAGGTTAACTTGAGGTGGGGCACTTCATTGATGCCAATAAGGAGTGGAAGTCTTTGGACCTGGAGAGAGTCCTCCCCATTAGCAAGGTAGCAGAAATCAGAAGTATTAGCATTCCAGAGAATAATAACAATGATGATGACTTTTTTTGGCAGGGTGATGGCTCTTTCTCTGTAGCTTCAGCTTATAGTCTTATCCAGGCCTCGAGATTCAGAAGCAACAGCTATGCTAGTGACTGGAGTTGGGTGTGGAAAGCTGACTCTCCTGAGAGAATTAGATTCTTTCTATGCTTAGTGGCTCGAAACACGATCATGACTAATGTCAAATGAAGGAAAAGACATTTTTCCTTAGATGTCGTCTACCCCCGTTGTAAGGGAATGGAGGAAACCATTGCTCATTACTTGAGAGATTGTTTTGTGGCTAAAGAAGTCTGGAGTCTTGTCTTTCCAAGGGTGGAAAGATGTACAAGCTTTTGGGATGAGAACATGGTAGATTGGGTCAAGGCTGGTAGTAAGGGCTACGTTTCTGGCTCTTTTGTTCTAGATAATCACAAATTCTTAGCGACTGTGTGGATTTTATGGAAGAGCAACTACAACCTTGCTCATCGGAAGGAGCTTTCCCTCCCCATGTAGATTGCCAGATGGGCATGTCACTTTGCCCTTTAGTTCTTTGTAGCTGTAAGGAGGAGACCAAGAGGGATAGGACTTCTAAATGGGTTGGATGTAAGCCTCTGGATGGAGGATTTTTGAAACTCAACTTTGATGGGTTAGTGTTAAGAACTATCAAGCAGGTTGCATAGGAAGAGTCCTTAGGGATAGCAGAGGAGATTGGGTTGCTAGTTATTCAATCAAAGTAGGAGTTTCTTTTGTTCCTGTGGCAGAGTTATGGGGGGTGAAAGAGGGTCTAAAGCTAATTAGAAGTAAGAACTTGTGTGAGATCAAGTTAAAAGTCGACTCTTTAGTGGTTGCTCAAATGTTGAGAAGAGGCGTGACCAAAGATCATCCTCTCAATATGTTGGTGGAAGAGTGTAATTTACTCCTGCCGCAGGTTGATGTTGTTATAGTGCACCACACCTTTAGGGAAGGTAACCACTGTGTTGACTTCAGGGCCTCCCTTTGTCACTCACTGTCTCAAAGGTTTAAAGAATTCCCGCACCCTCCTCCAGCGTTGATCCCCATCCTGAAGGAGGATGCTTAGGGAATCAAAGTTCTTAGGCAAGGAAGAAGTCCTTGTGTGTGTAAGCATTTTGGGTTGGATTTATTGTGCTTGCTCTTTTGTTTCATTTCTTCCTTACCTAAAAAGAATAAAAAATAAAAAATAATTGTCATCATTCATGCATTCCATTTTTTTTTCCTCCACCACCCATATCCAAGGCCCTACTTAGATGCCATTTCTAAGGACCTTGTAGTCATCCTTGTTAGTCTAATAACAAGAGTAATTAATTTTCTTAATCAAAATCTTAGATTAATCTTAAAAATGAAAAAAAATTCCTAGAGAGATCGCCTTTTAATGACAGGTAGCTCAAATTGAAATAATTATAATCAATAAAATTAGTTATTAAATATCAATTCGTTAAATATATAAAATTAGTTATTAAATTTCCGAGAGAGATCGCCTTTTCAGGACCTTGTAAGGGTGTAAACCTCTAGACCGTGTTAGGCACAAACAGCATTGTTCCTCAGACAGCGCCCGCTCCGGACTAAAATAATGCAAAATACCGATCGTTAAAATAAATAAATAAATTCTAAGGACCTTGTAAGGGCGTAAACCTCTAGACCATCTTAGGCACAAAGAGCATTGTTCCTCAGACAGCGCCGACGCCAGGCCAAAATAAGGCAAAATAAGGCACTTGAGAAATGAAAAGCAAATTACAAATGGAACTTTCCCCCCGCACCTGGGGAATATAAGATGGTTAAAGCCCAAACCTGGACAAGATGCCCATCCAAAAGCAATCCATTTGGGACTACAATAGAGATTTTGTTTATCCTTATTCCAGCCTAATTTGTACAGTTATACTACTATAAGGCGTTTATTTGTTAACTCTTCAGCGCGGATGATAGAAGTAACACAGCAACACCACAGCAGCAGCAACAATAACTGCAACTGCGCCCAGGGCCAGTAATGTAGTGTTCACCCCAGCGAACTTTGAAGGCGGAACACTTGGTGTAAATCCTAGCTCCGAGAGTTTCTTGTGTGATGCCGCATAATCTTTGAAAAATGTTTCTTCATCCTGCCCCCCCCCCCCAAAAAAAAAATTGTCAACATTCCCGCTTAAAGGCACCTTCCCTCTGCACCAGAGTCCACAGTAATTGATAAAGCATATATTACTATAACTGATTTTCAACTTAAGGACACTAGACATTTTATACAGAAATGAATGGAAGTTGTGTGAACCTTAGATCAAATTGCAACTTAAATATAATATATGTATATATATATATATATATATATATATATATATATATATATATATATATATATATATATATATATACATATTACTTACGTCAGCATAAAGCTTTACATAGCCAAGGAATGTAGGATCTTCCATTAGAGCCTTATCTGTAGGAAGTTTCAACAGTCCATTTGATGTATCTTTCAGAAGCTCCCTGGTTTCAGAACCGCGTCATTAGACAAATTGCATGTGAACCATAAATTCATGTTTTCTGTTTCTTTCACATCAGTAGCTCAAAGAAGATTTAGAAGTGGTAACTAGATTTTTTACTTGAAATATGTGTTGTCAAACTTCATAGGATCCTTTGTCCATGGGCCATCAAAACCAGATCTCTCATTATGTGCTTTTCCCTGCATCACTAGCACCAATTACAGTCTACATAGAAACTAAAGAATTACACAGACAGAGATCTGAGGAAGTGTTTACCAATGTATGTCCCCCAGAGAGTGCTACTATATCCTTGTCAGAAAGACCCATTCGATAAAAAATATCCTTTAAATGTTGAACTCCTGTGAGAACAAATGAAGCAGAAAAGGGATAAGTACATTTTATACTTGTTTGTCAGGAATGTGAACATGTGCCACAATGTACTTTTCCTTACTATTAGAATTTTTATTCATGACCGTGAAGATCAACCGGATTGAAAAGTGTAATAATGAGCAAAATGAACTTAGTGCTAACTATGATCTCCAAAAAGATTATTCAGGTCTGCAGACACTGAGCCTTAATTCGTCCTTCCAACCAACAAAATGTAGATAGTCAATAAGCAAGTCTAATTCCTGGCAAAAAGTGACTAACAAGCCTAACTCCAAATAGTTTGTGGGGTAACATAAAGAAAAATGGAAGGCCTACAGACCAGTGAGACATAAAGTCACACCCCCTCCCGACACGCACATATAGAGCCTGAAGGAAAGGAACACAAAGAATATCAATAAGGTGATTACAAACCTTTTGTTGCATCGGGAAGTAGTCCTTTGTTTGGTGATACCGATGAGTCCTAATCAAAGCAGCAAAGTCAGGGCCTAACTTTGATCTCATAGAATTGTAATTTCAGTGGTGCTCAAAATAAGAAATACATGTATAAATAGGACCATTCTTCTCATCAAATAAGTATTTACAATTTAATGCATCTCACTGATCCCACAACATGATAACATGGCACTATTCAAATGCTTCATTGCCTGGTTTAGACTGTAATTATTATCGAGGTAACTCCATTTGCAACAAAATAACTCTCAAGTTCTATTGTACAATCATGATGAAGAGTTAGGATGACCACTTAACCCTGGAGAGAAGCATGAAGATGTGTTTGATATGCCTCGTGAATGTCAATGTACCTTGCGACCAGGAACAAAATCAATAATTGGCCCGCCTGTCACCTCAACTGCGACAACCCCTGCAAGCTATAAGTCACAAAACAGATGGTTTTTAGAAGTTGAATATTTTGCTTCTCTATCATGATTTTCAAACTTAACAAGCAAATGAATACGACGTCTCTGGCTTCTGTGACAATCAACAGTGAACCAAATAATACAAGGAAAGATACTGGGAAGAAAAGTGGGGGAGCACCCAGCTGAACTTCTTTCTTCTACTTGTAAGATATGTTCAATCAATATCAGACACAAGCAGGGGCTTTGCATTCTAATGACTTTGGCACAAGACACTAACATCCGCAGCCATTAAAAATTGCTGTCAATTCTGAAACACAAGTCTCTCAGCCCATTGAAGGACTACAGGTAGCTTATTTCACCTGTTTGGCTGCCCTAAAGCCAAAGCAAAGGGCATACACCTAGAAGGGAGAAGGTCCATTTCTTCTTTGGAGGACTTATATGGACTTACCATTACAGACAGAATAAGATAAATATTAGAAGAAACTCAAAATTTGGTATAGGTATACAAAGGAGTTGGAGGAACTGTGCTTACTTGGTAAAGGTCAGCATATGTGATTTTTGGATGTTTAGCCTTCACTTCTTCTGAAAGCATAAAAGAAGCCAAGTATATTAGCAAGAACTGTAATCCTGATTCCTAACTAAAGCTCAGAAAAACAGTTGACCCAAGATTTACTTTAGGCCCGGTACCTCTACATGACTTTATGGAAGACAAAATAGCATACATATCATACAGGTCAATTATGTACAATACAAAGCCAAGCCCTACAAGACTATGGACAAAGGAGAAGTAAGCAAGCGGGACACTCTTTAATGCCAAAGCAACGGACATGCTGATCAACTCTATCAGAACCAACTCATGATATTGATATAGGCCTAGAAAATCATTTGAACTCAAGTCTTTGTCAGTCAGTCATTCAACTCAACTTAAAATTCTAGTTGCGATAGGAATTATCAGCCTAAGTCACAGCATTTTAATTTTTTGCTGATATAAGGGGTGTAGAGGGCAACCAGTAATACTACTCCTGCGAAATGAAGTTGCAACCTGAAATTTTTATTTTCTGCCACATCCACTAAACGATACCAATATTTTTCGCAAAAAAGCTGGTGCTATATGACAAATGTGATAATTGAACCACATCCGAAATATTATTAGAAAGATAACAACAATGGAACGCACAAATTTACATAGTTTTTCGGAAAACCGAATCTCACCACAAAATTCTATCGCCTTTTCCAAGCCTTTGTTTTCATCACGCTTATATTCTTCCTCATTCCTGATCGAACCATTGGGGCCTCCTGTTTTGGTTTTAGCATCATAAGTCCCAGCATCATGCCACCTACGAGGAAAAAAAAATAAATAAATGCAACCTTAATACCATCACATTAAATTGGCAGCCTGGAGAGAGAGAGAGGGAGAGTACGCGACACGTAGCATGATTGGAGCGCATTGTTTGGAATAAATGAGAGCGCGAAGGTCTCGGCGAGCCCTCTCGATTTCTTTCAGGTAATCTGCATCAACAACTGGAGCACCAGACATAATCTCAAGTTGAGGAAATTAAAATCATATAAATCTGCAAACATGGAATTGAAAAACGAAAGGGTACGTATTTAAGGATTTGGGAATTACCGAATCAACAAGTTTTCTTTTGAGAGCGTCACCAAGGAAAGGATTGATTCGCCATCGCTGGAGAGGCTTTGAACTTCGGAGGGAATTGCAAGGAATTAATTATTCTCTCGTACGAGGGCTGTCTGAAAGTAATTTGATTCTATTGGGCCCCACTGGGCTTCGGTATGCATATTGGGCTGTAGACCCAGTTTGTTATTTCATTCATTCATTTTTTTTTTTTTTAAACTTGTTGCTATTACCATTTTTTTTTTAAAAAAAAAAAAAAAAAAAAAAAAAAAGCTACAACAATAATTTGGTCCTTGAACTTTCATATATTTTTTAATTTAGTCCTTAAATTTAAATTTTTCTAATTTACTCCTAAACTGGATTTATAAGTTGTGGTTTAAAATTGAAAAAGAAAAAAAAAAAAATCATCAATCAAATTCTCTCACTCCAACCCCCTTAAAGAATTAATCAAACTCTCTCTCTCTCACTCTTTATTTCATTTCGAAACTAAACACCCATGAAAATTATGCATATATCTAAAGTTAGGAAACTCTAAATATGTTATTTTTAGAGTTTATACACTTTTTTTTAAAAAAAAAATATTAAATAAATTTCATGATTTTACAAACTTTTATAAGATATTATAAAATTTTTATAAAACTAATCAAATGCTCTTTTAGAAAGCATTTTGAACGGTGGCAGTTTTTGGGATGATGATGGTCTGATAACAATGTAAGTGCTATATTGAATAAATTAAATTTACAAAATTTTTAAAAATGAGCAGAGAAACTATTTTTTCTTTTTTTTTTAAATACTTTATTTCAAGTTATTATAAAATCTTCAATTCAAATTGACCCTTAAGAACTTAAGAAAGGGTCACAAAGAAATACATGGCAATTTCTTTAATTAAAATCATTTTTTAGAATCAATTCTTCTATAGTCAAGATTAGATTATATATAAAACTTTGGACATCAACATTTGGTATTATTATTTCTAAAATTATATGCATAATTTTTTTTAAAAAAAAAAAAAATTCACAATACATTTTTTCATTCACCCTTGGTATTAAGAATTTGTACTTATAAGTATATCATGCGTATATTATTTAATAATTATAACTACTTTGCTTGTAGAATAATAAAATTTGATGATATATTCAATAAATTTTCTTTTCCTTTTCCTTTTCTAATTTCCTCTGGTAGGTTTTTTTTTTTTTTTTTTTTTTTTTAACTATTTTGTGATACAAAAATTCCCTTCCTTTATTACATATCATCCCAAAATAGCAAGCATCCTGCAAATAACACTTTCATCAAAATGTCTGTCTATGATTTACAATGTGCTTTGTACATGAAGGTGAAATAAGAGGACAAGAGGCATATGCTGACCAAATCCCTTGTGTTATCTGTATTTCATTATCCTGTGGTTCCATGTATTGAGAGGGAGGTGATGTTGTCTTTTGTACTCGGGCCTGCAAATAAGTTTTACACAATGAAGAAAAAATTCTTGTTATGGAAGAAAATGCTGCATTTGGCTTTTATATGGTCTTCATCCACGTTCACATGAGTTAATTGGCACTGCAGCTTTAGGGTAAGAGAAAATGCTCAAGAAAATATACCTACATGCGAGATAGACACACCACAGACACCTACGGATTTCAACTTCACGCCATTCTTGGACAAGGGCGCAGCAGCAGCAGCACATCAAATGTGACATGAAATCATCAACCAGGCCTCCCTAACAAAAGAATGTCATTATCAGCAAGCCATAATGAACAGTTGAAAGACGAAGCACAAAGCGTACATTCTGGGGGTTGATTCACCCATGTGAGAGGAGACAAAATGTTAAAATCTCACACCCATTAAATCAATCTTTCAAACATGGTATATAAGCATAAAATTAGTTTGCTTCTCATATAGTATGAGAGCCCCAAGCCTTACCTTGGTTTTGTCAAAACTCAAATCCGTTGTGTCAGGTCACCTCCACTTTAAAGTCGATGGTATTATCTCGAATCTTTGTGGAGTTAAAAAGCGCCGATAAGCAGCTCTGAACTAAAGCTTATAGCTAAAGATCTGGGCTACCCAGATATATAGCCAATGATACACCCATTCATTTTACAAAATCTAGGAGATATCACGTCGACGGAAACTCTATAATAAGAACAAGAAAAATCAGTAACATCCAGGTAAGAGTACATCGCATGTCAGACACACCTGCTCTGGTGGTAGAGATTATCCAGATGTTATTCAAAAAACAAAAGGGGTGGAGGGACAAGGAAGAAGAACCACTCACATATGTACCCATTAGTTGCCACGCTAGCAATCTATGAAAATGTACCACAAAGGGCAGAAACAAGTTTTTATACCTGCAAAGTAAGAAGCAACTCAGAAATAAAATCAAGCAAATGTGGCAAGTAAATTTTATACAGCTGAATCAATACAAGACACGGCCAGCAAATTTTCACGGAAGCTCATATTCATTTATTCAATACTATGCTTTGAGACGTGCCAAGTCATGCATACATTAACATGCTAAGCCCTATTAAGAACAACCTCGATCAAAATGAAAAACACTGCTCAACAAAAGTAGGAAACATTAATTTAGGACCATGGTTGTATTGTAACGCTTTTATCTACAACATTCCATATTTGGTTGGTCACTGCCGTTGAAATTTTAGTTACCTGAAATGCCATTTTGCAGTCCCAATGTTCTTCCACTCTTCTTCCAATGTTTGACCGCTGACGACCAATCTGCTTCTACTACTTCTCAAAAGAGGTATGTAGTAAATGAGGGTAAAAGGATTAGGCATTTTGGTCCTTTTACTTTTTTTTTTTTTTCGATAATATGCATAAACAAATTCTTGGCACTCTGCCCAACACTACTGTCTGGGTGTACATCTCAAAATAGTGCTGTGCAGCTACCTCTCTCTCTCTCTGCCACCACCGGCCCACCGAGTATTCCACACATTTTAGAGAGAGAGAGATAAGGTGAGGTGTCTTAGGTTGAAACAAAGAAAATTTGCTAGGATTTGAAGACGACGAGGTGAAGTTAATGGTGGGATTAAGGTGAAGAATAAAGCCATGGGCTCGGTGGTAAAGTGCTTCCGCTCCAAAAGAAACAAGAATGGTGACAGGGTTTTGAAGAAAGAGAGAGAAACCGAAATGGTATTTTTTGTTTTTTTTTTAAATCAAGTTCTGACAAACGCAAAACTCAGTTTTGATATCAACACGTGTGAGCCAAATCTACAGGGTCTTCTTTTGAGCAAAGTAGAAGTCAAAAGAAATTAAAAAAAAAAAAAAAAAACACAAAACCAACAAACAATCTTCGTTCTCTTTCTTTCCTCATTTGCTTCTCTTCTTTGTTAATCCCACACACATCCGCAGATAGAGAGACAATGGGGTGTTGTTACTCAAGAGTGGAAAGAGAAGAGGTGGTCTCAAGATGCAAAGCAAGAAAAAGATACATGAAACAATTTGTGGAAGCAAGACAAGCATTTTTAGCAGCACACATCATGTATCTCAGATCACTAAGAACAACAGGTTCTGCTCTTCTTCAATTTGCAAATGCAGAAACAAATCTCCACCACCATTTTCAACACCAAAATAGACCACTTTTGCCATCACCACCACCAACCCCTCCACCACCGCCAATGAGTCAAAGTTCGACAACTGGACTTCCTCAGCGGCATCATCCGCCACCCTCCCCGCCCTCCGCCTCCTCCTCCGCCGCCACCGATGGCTTCAACTTGGGATTTTTGCGACCCTTTTGTGGCTTCTTCATCTAGGTCTGTGACTGAAGAAGAATGGGAGGGTACTACTGTTGCTTCTGAGGCTACTCCTGTTGTTGGGATTACAGTCACTGTTCCTCCTTCTGTGGTTAGTGGGTTTTCTAAGGAGACTGGCACCACTAATAGTGAGCTTGCTATGGTGGTTTTAAGGAACAGTAAAGATCTTGTTGAAATTATCAAAGAGCTTGATGATTATCTTCTCAAGGCTGCTGATGCTGGAGGTCAAATCTCTTTGATTTTAGAGGTCCCAAGTTGCAATTTTTCTTACCAGAGAACATCAGGTGATTTGTGTATGTGGGTTTCTATCTAATTTTTATTTTTCCGAAGAATCATAAAATTTATATTATAGATCTTACCGACATGATCTGTGCTAAACGGTATTTATTTTTTATTTTTGGCTTTTGGAGTTATGGGTGTTTCTTTTATTTATTTATTTCTTTTTAATGCAGCTAAGGTTTGTAATCAAGAAAGGGGATTAAGTCCACTATCATGGACATGGGGTTCAAATTTGAAATTGAATACATTTGGTAAATTGGGGGAGGAAATGGTTCAGAGTGACATGAATTGTGTGGGTGGTGCTAGCAGTGGACATTGTTCTACAGTGGAGAGATTGTATGCTTGGGAGAAGATATTGTACCAAGAAGTGAAGGTACTAATCCTCTCTCTCTCTCTCTCTCTCTCTCTCTCTCTCTCTCATACACACCGACGAAGACAAGAAAAATGGAAAAATTAAAAAATTATGCGCTTGATTGCACATCGTAACCTTGTTTTGCTTTTGGATTCCACAATTTCATTCAGTGATTAACTTTATGCACATAAATGGATTCTGTCTAACTTTGTTTTCTTATGTGAAAATTGGGCTTAGCATGCTGAGACAAAGAAGATAGAACATGAGAAGATGGTAGCCAGATTAAGGAAGCTAGAATTGAAGTGGGCAGACTATGTGAAGACTGAAAAGATCAAAAAGGAGGTCGAAAAATTAGAGTCAGGAATGATTGTTGCTTCCCAAGCTATTGAGACGACCTCCACTGAAATTATCAAGCTAAGGGAAACAGAACTCTACCCTCAACTTGTAGAGCTTGTAAAAGGGTATGACTACATCTAATTCCCTCACGTTGACACAGAGAGATAGAGAGAGAGAGAGAGAGAGAGTGTCTTTAATAAATAAACGTAAGGGAGGCATGCTTACTAATTTAAATTGCATTTGCATAGTCATTTTCAAATTGTACCTTGTGGTGCTCAGAAGATGTGGAGGAAATTGCTTTTGACTACTTTATTACCAAGCTGGTGCCAGTTTGCTTTTTTTGGAGCGATCTATGATTGCCTTGTCCATTGGATGAATGAGCTACTTGTATCAAAACTCTGGCCCCCCAAAACTCCCCATTGATAAACCTTTCTCCCCCTTTTTTACTACTAGCAAGCAATCTTTTGTTGAACCCTGTTGCTTTAACTTGGCAATCCTGTAATTTTTGCTCAATAATAGACCCGCATTTAGTACCCTTTTCATTGCATCATATCAATTTAAGTTCCTATCATTCTCTTAGAGTTAGAGTACTTACGTGGAAATTATGAAAATGAATTTTGGGGGGGGGGGTATCTGTAGGGCGGAGGAGGGTACGTTCTCTCATTTTAGTTTCACTTTGGTTTTGTAGATTGATGTGCATGTGGAGAAGCATGTATGAGTGCCATCAAGTCCAAACACATAGTGTTCAGCAACTGAAATTCCTCCACACCATCCCATCATCGCAATCCATGTCTGAAATTCACAGGCAATCAACACTTCAACTCGAGCTTGAAGTTCAACAGTGGCATACATCCTTCTGCAACCTAGTCAGGAGCCATCGAGACTACGTCCAGTCCCTTACGGGCTGGCTCCGACTTAGCCTATTCCAATTCAACAAGTATTCACAGTCAAAAACCAGGCAAGACTCTGCTATATATTCACTTTGTGAAGAGTGGCACCTTGCAGTAGATCGCCTTCCTGAAAAAGTTGCAGCTGAGGGAATCAAGAGCTTACTTACAGTAATCCATGCTATCGTAGTTCAACAGGCAGAGGAGCACAGGCAAAAGAAAAGGTCTGAATCTGCATTTAAAGAGCTTGAAAAGAGAGTTGTTGAGCTTAGAGCACTAGAATGCAAGTATGGTCCATTTTCAGGTCATGAAGCTTCCATAAGTGGGAGAAATAGAGATTGTCTTGCGGAAAAACGTGCAAAGGTAGATGTTTTAAAAACAAAGGCAGAGGAAGAGAAAAGCAAGCATGAGAAATCTGTAGGTGTTACAAGGGCAATGACACTGAACTATCTACAGATGGGTCTACCGCATGTCCTCCAGGTAATGACAGGATTTTCAAGTGGCTGTATGCAAGCATTTGAGTCAATACAACCAAGCTAAAAGCACTGACCTGGACCATGATGCGAAGAGGATACTTCCTTAAAGAGGGTTTTCAACAATAGAAAATGTCCAGTTTTTCATTGCTGTGCGCAGATTTTCCCATTTGTTTTGAATATCAAGCTGAAACCTGGAAAGTTACAAGGGTGTCCTATTCGTAGTGATCCACCAATGCAGAAGCCAATATAAGGCAGGGCCTCTCGTTGAGTATTTTTCCAATGAAGGAAATGCATTTGGTGACTCAGATGTCAAGAGATGACCTAGTTCAGAAGTCGTCAACATTTAGAGTAACTTTCGAGTGCTTTTGATCTTCCCTTATGTTTTCTTGTCATACATGAGTTGTAAAAATGGATTTCAGAGCTTGTTTATGTGGTGCTCAAAATTTCTTTTCATGTTTATAATAAGAACATCAGATGTACATTCAGTTGGAGTGATCAGATAGATACATGCTGAAGCTCAGAATTGTTTAACCTCAAAATTACTAGGAGAAATTAAGAACTTAGACATATCTCCATAATTGTTTCATCTGCCCTTTTGCATAACATTCATGGGGTTGTTCTTCCCCGCTTGGGAAAGCACTCGCGTTTAATTACTGCAGTGGGCTTGTTAATATATAGAACTAACCATTTGAAACATGCTTACCAAAAGGACTATAGGCCACTCCACTGTAAAAGTAGTGCACTATGTGCAAGTGCATTTCAAGTTCTAAGCTAAATCCAAAATTTCAACCAGAATGACCAAAAATATGGCAATAGTTATGTGTCTATGAACTGGATGGTCCAGCACACCTTCCATGCAACCAGGTCAATCGCTTATCATGTTTGAGAGAGAAGAATATCTCCCTTGCGCTAGGGTTGTCAAACAGATCCAGAGCAGCAAAATAAACCAGTTCATCAATACCTTGTATCTCTTCCAATGCTTTGATACAGCTAGTCACCTTCCCAGAAATCATTCCAATTATTTCAAACTCTTATTTGAAAAAAAAAATAGAGAGAAAGAGCACACTGGGTAGCCCATTTAACCTGCTAGCCCGGGGCAGACTGTCATGGACCGGCGATTTTCACGCCCAGCCCCGCCCATTTAAGGCCAGCCCGTGACAGGACAGGCTGACAGTTTTGACAGTGCTAGGCATAACAAAAAATTTAAGGAAAAAAGGCTTCAAATGGGCCAAAATGGAGGATATCAAGCAGATTACATTTCATAAACCGAAACTATCGGTATCAAGTCAAGGTTAATTTTATTTTAATTATATAATTAAATGTATAGACTAAGCCCTGAAAATTTATTAGAAAACATAAGCCCAATCCGGCCCAATCCCGTGTTTAGGCCTAAATAAGTGTGCCCATTGGAACCCGCTAATATCACTAAACGGCCTCCCAAGTTGTGCTTGATTTGGAAGCCCAACATCAAGGACCAGCCCAACTTAGCCATCAATGCCCACTTCTAACCCCAATACAATTGCCGTAATTCACATGCCATTTCTAAGGCACTTTTTTTTTGTTTTTTGGTGAGACAGACGAACCAGAGAAAAGAAGAACCCAAGACACAAATAAGTGCAGGAGGGCTCCCCTGCACCAAACCAATTGCTACCTACTCGATACCTTCTAGAACCCACTTATCTCTCTGCAGCAGATTGGATAGCTCCAGAGGAGGATGCTCCAAAATAGTCACTCCCTTTGTGGCATTTCTTCCCACGAAAGCTAGGCGATCGGCACAGCTGTTTCTCTCTCTAATCACATGCATAACTCTAACGACACCAAACATGGCCAGGAGATTTCTACATTCATTGATAACAGGATATAAAGGGTGATTCTCCTGAGTTTGATTCTCCAGAAGCTAGATTAAAGGGAGGCAATCCACGTCCACTTGGAGATTGTTCAGAAGTAAGTCCTTAGCAATCTTCAAACCTTCTCTTAGACCCCACAACTCTGCAGTGATGACATCAACTTTACCTATGTTAACCATATAGCCTTTGATCCAACTCTCATCCTCTCTTCTTAACAAGCCACCTACAGTAGCTCAATTGGAAAGGTGATCGACAACGCCATCTAAGTTCAGTTTGATCTTCCCTTCCTCCGGAGGCATCCACTTAACCCAGACACCCCAAGCCTCTTTGTTTATATGGTTAACCTCAAAAGCCTACGGCCAATACTCATAGTTGGCATTGATCTTCCTTAACAGAGAATTGTTGCTTTCCAATTTGTTTTCTATCACCCTCAGGCATTTTCTCTTCCAAAGGTTCCACACAACAGCAGCAAAAAGGACACCTTCTTTCTATTGCATAGGACCCTTCTTGTCTCCCAAACCCCTCATTAAGTTAACTATAAGGACCTCCCAGAACTCCTCACTTCCCTCGCAAACAAACCTTATGGACTGCCACATTCTTCCATGCAGTCTCTAAGGGCATGAATCAGAGACTCCTCACCCTCCCCACACAGCTGACAGGAGCCTTCACTAGTGAGACCTCTTCTTTTCCTTTATGCATTGGTAAGACATCTGCCCCAAACTGCTGTCCAAAGGAAAAACTTCACTCTCTCTGGAATCTTGGATTTCCAAACCCTGCACCACTCTCTCTCATTCTGGGAGTTAGCCACTTGGTTGCAAACTGCAAGACTATAAGCACTGGCAACCAAAAAGGCCCCATTATTGGTTTCGCCCCACACCATGACATCCCTCTCAACACCCCCACTGACAACTATAATACCACTAATTTCCTCAATCTTATCTTCAAAAATCCATCTCCTAAGCTTCTCAATTCTCCACCTACCCTCACCATCAATGAAGTCACCAACTTAAAATTCGACAGGGCTCTATCCTGAGATTGGACAGCATACTTCAGAATATTTCCCTTACCCATCCACCTATCTCTCCAAAAATCAATATCCCGACCATTTCCCACTCCATTTGATGCCAGCTCTTAAACAAGCGCTGCAATTCAAAATGTCTCTCCAAACACTAGACCCACCCACTCCTCTTCTGTAGTCAAGCAAACTCACTCTATTAAGGTATTTAGCTCTAAGCACCTGACACCAAAGCACATCCTCTTCCTTCATCACCTTCCATCCAAGCAATGCCAAGTTGCTCTCCCGCATTTCAATCAAAATCTCGAAATAATTTTTTTTAAAAAAAAACCTCATCCCTTAATTTAACAATTAGCTCAAACCGAAACAGTCAAATACAATAAAATTGGTTACCGAATATAGACGGGTCAAAAAAAATACTAAGGACCTTGTAATGATGTAAACCTCAGGACCGTGTTAGGCACAAACGGCATTGTTCCTCAGTGCCCCCTCCAGACCAAAATAATGCAGAATAAGGCACTTGAGAAATGAATAGCAAATTACAAATGGAACCGTCCCTCTGCACCAGTGGAATAAAAGATAGCTATAGCCCAAACATGGACAAGATGCCCATCCAAAAGCAATCCATTTGGGACAACAATAGAGATTATTACAGTTATACTACTACAAGGCGTTTATTTGTTGACCCTTCAATGCGAATGATAGAAGTAACTCAGCAACACCACAGCAGCAGCAACAATAACTGCAACTGCGACCAGGGCCAGTACTGTAGTGTTCACCCCAGCTAATTTTGTAGGCAGAACACTTGATCTAAATCCTAGCTCTGAAAGTTTCTTGTGTGATGCTGCATAATCTTTGAAAAATGTTTCTTCTTCCTGCCCAAAAAAAAAAATTGTCAACAATCCTGCTCAAAGGCACCTTACTCTGCATCAGATTCCACGGTAATTCCGTAAGGTTATTACGATAACTGATTTGCAACTCAAGGCACCAGACATTTTATCTAGAAAAAAATGGAGGTTGTGTGAACCAAATTGCACCTTAAATATTTTGTTACTTACATCAGCGTAAAGCTTTACGTAGCAAAGGAATGTAAGATCTTCCGTTAGAGCCTTATCTGTGGGAAGTTTCAACAGTCCATTTGATTTATTTTTCAGGAGCTCCCTGGTTAAAGAACCACATCATGAGACAAATTGCATGTGTACCATAAATTCATGTTTTCTGTTTCTTTCAAATGGGCAGCTCAAAGAAGATATGGAAGCAGTAACTAGATTTTTTACTTGAAATATGTGTTGTCAAACTTCATAGGATCCTCCGTCCATTCGCCATCAAAACCGGATCTCTCATTATGTGCTTTTCCCTGCATCAGTAGCATCAATAACAGTCTACATAGAAACTAAAGAATTACACACACAGATCTGAGGAAGTGTTTACCAATGTATGTCCCCCAGAGAGTGCCACTATATCCTTGTCAGAAAGACCCATTCGGTAAAAAATATCCTTTAAATGTCGAACTCCTGTGAGAACATATGAACCAGAAAAGGGATAAGTACATTTTATGCTTGTTTGTCAGGAATGCAACTAACAAAAGGTCGTTTGGGTAATAATGACAGTGAAGATGAACCGGATTGAAAAGTGAAATAATGAGCAAAATGAACTTAGTGCTAACCATCATCTCCAAAAAGGTCATTTGGGTCTGTAAACACTGAGCCTTAATTCATCCTTCCAACCAACAATATGTAGATAGTCAATAAGCAAGTCTAATTCCTGGCAAAAAGCGACTAACAAACCTAACTCCAAATGGTTTGTGGGGTAAAATAAAGAAGCATGAAAGGCCTACATACTGGAGAGATATAAAGTCACACCCCCTTCCCACACATACATACACAGCCTGAAGGAAAGGAACGCAAAGAATATCAATTGGGTGATTACAAACCTTTTCTTGCATCGGGGAGGAGTCCTTTGTTTGGTGATACCAATGAGTCCTAATCAAAGCAGCAAAGTCAGTGCCTAGATTTGATCTCATAGAATTGTAATGTGTGGTGCCCAAAATAAGAAATACATATATAAATAGGACCATTCTTCTTTCAAAAATAAGTGTTTACAATTTAATGCATCTTACTGATCCCACAACATGAAAACAAGGCACAATTCAAATGCTTCATTGCCTGGTTCAGACGGTAAGTATTATTAAGGTGACTCCATTTGCAACAAAGCAAGTAACTCTCAAGTTCTATTGTACAATCATGATGAAGAGTTAGGATGACCACTCAAGCCTGTAGAGGAGTGTGAAGATATGTTTCATATGCCTCGCGAATGTCAATGTACCTTGCGACCAGGAACAAAATCAATCGTTGGCCCCCCTGTCACCTCAACTGCAACAACCCCTGCAAGCTAGAAGTCACAAAACAGATGGTGTTTAAAAGTTGAATATTTTGCTTCTTTATCATGATTTTAAAGCTTAACAAGCAAATGAATATGACCTCTCTGGCTTGTGTGACAATCAACTGTGAACCAAATAATACAAGGAAAGATACTGGGAAGAAATGTGGGGGAGCACCCAGCTGAACTTCTTTCTTCTACTTGTAAGATATGTTCAATCAATATCATACACAAGCAGGGGCTTTGCATTCTAATGACTTTGGCACAAGACACTAACATCCGCAGCCATTAAAAATTGCTGTCAATTCTGATACACAAGTCTCTCAGCCCATTGAAGGACTACAGGTAGCTTATTCCACCTGTTTGGCTGCCATAAAGCCAAAGCAAAGGGCATACACCTAGAAGGGAGAAGGTCCATTTCTTCTTTGGAGGACTTCTATGGACTTTCCATTACAGACAGAATAAGATAAATATTAGGAGAAACTCAAAATTTAGTCTAGGTATACAAAGGAGTTGGAGGAACTGCGCTTACCTGGTAAAGGTCAGCATATGTGATTTTTGGATGTTTAGCCATCACTTCTCCTTAAAGCACAAAAGAAGCAAAGTATATTAGCAAGAACTGTAATCCTGATTCCTAACTAAAGCTCGGAAAAATAGTTGACCCAAGATTTACTTTAGGCCCAGTACCCCTACATGACTTTATGAAAGACAAAATAGCATACATATCATACAGGTCAATTATGTACAATACAAAGCCAAGCCCTGCAACACTATGAACAAAGGAGAAGGAAGCCTGCGGGACACTCTTTAATGCCAAAGCAACGGACATGCTGATCCACTCTATCAAAACCAACTCATGAGTCATGATAATGAAATAGGCCTAGAAAATCATTTGAACTCAAGTCTTTGTCTGCGAGTCATTCAACTCAGGTTAAAATCATAGTTGCAATAGGAATTATCAGCCTAAGTCACAGCATTTTAATTTTTTGCTAATATAAGTGGCGGAGAGAGCAACCAATAGTACTACTCCTTCTGCGAATGAAGTTGCAACCTGAAATTTTTATTTTCTACCACACCCACAAAACTATACTAAAATTTTTTGCCGAAAAGCTGATGCTATATAACAAATGTGATAATTGAACCACACCCGAAATACAATAAGCAAGATAACAACAAGGGAACGCACAAATTACATAGCTTTTTGGAAAACCAAATCTCACCACAAAATTCTATCGCCTTTTCGAAGCCTTTGTTTTCGTCACGCTTACACTCTTCCTCATTCCTGATCGAACCATTGGGGCCTCCTGTTTTGGTTTTAGCATCGTAAGTCCCAGCATCATGCCACCTACGAGAAAAAAATGCAACCTTAATACCATCAAATTAAATTGGCAGCCTAGAGAGAGGGAGAGAGAGGGGGAGGGAGGGAGGGGACGAGAGAGAGAGTACGCGAGACGGAGCATGATGGGAGCGCATTGTTTGGAATAAATGAGAGCGCGAAGGTCTCGGCGAGCCCTCTCGATTTCTTTAAGGTAATATGCATCAACAACTGGAGGACAAGACATAATCTCGAGTTGAGGAAATTAAAATCCTATAAATCTGCAAACATGGAATTGAAAAACAAAAGCGCACGTATTTAAGGATTTGGGAATTACCGAATCAACTAGGTTTCTTTTGAGAGCGTCACCAAGGAAAGGATTGATTCGCCATTGCCAGAGAGGCTTTGAACTTTGGAGAGAATCGCAAGGAATTTATTATTCCCTCGCACGACGGTTGTCAGAAAGTAATATGCCTCTTTTGGGCCCAACTGGGCCTATGTTTGGGACTTGACGGGATCCATTCTAAAGTTAGAAAACCCTAAATATATTATTTTTAGAGTTTAAAAAAATTATTAAATAAATTTCGGAACTTTATAAACTCTAAAATATCCCTATAAGATGTTAAAAAATTTATATAAAACTAATCAAATGCTCTTTTAGAAAGCGTTTTGATTGGTGGGGTGATAGGGCATAAATTAGTGTAATATTTACAATTCATTTTGTTTTATTTTTAAATAAATATTGCACTAATTAGTATATTTTATTATATTTTATGTGCTAGGAATAATGGAGGGGTCATGAAGAAAAAAGGAAGGAAAAGAAGACAAATTTGGAAGCATTGAAGATTTACAAATATTCCTAAATATTTGGGAATAAGAATTTTGGGAAATTCTAAACTCTTGTAATTTGTCATTTAGTAGTTACCTAAAATCTAGGAGAGTTTTCTCTCTAAAAATTAGGTTAACTACTCCTATATATAGAGAGTTATGAAAACTAAAGGAGAGCCCAAGAAGGGGGCAGCCGCCCCTTTCACCCTCTTTCCACCATTTTTGTCACGTCTTATAGCTTCTAAAGGTCACATTCTTCATTGTCCAGCAACTTTTCAACATTAATGAAATAGTTTTGTGAGTTTTATTTATTTTCCTCCTCTTATGTTTTCTCTTTAATTTTATTTTCTAGTTGAAGGTTAGTTGAAACTTTGATTCATGATATTGTGAGATCTAAATGTGTTTATTCATTCATCAATCATAGATATTTATTTAATTCCCGTACTTCATGGATCATGATTTTTTAGGGTTTATTGAATAGATGGCCAATGTTTAATAGACCTAGATTAATCTACAACTAATTAAAACGGCAAATCCGTAATTGTTTGTTAGTTTTAATGAAGTGGTAATTGGCATTCATGTCATGGGAATGACATTCGTGTCATGGGATTAAATAATCTAATTTAAATGAACCCGATGTGTGTTTGTTAATTAGAATTGGGTCTCTCTAAATTTTAATGCTGTTGAGACTTTTAATCCTAAGAGCTTCTCTAGGGTTGTCTCTCAATTAGGGAAATAATTAACGAGCGTCTCTTAATTATCGACGAAGTAAGGAGAGATTGGTCGTTGGGCGATTGTCGGCGACTATAACCAATTTATTTATGCATTGTTGAATTATTCTTGAATCAATGATCAATCGATTGAATCAAAGTGGAAACAAACCCTTCAACTAGGTCAATTTATCTTGATTTTTATTCATTTAAATTTTGCCCGATTTTATTTTGCCGTTTTGCTGTTTCGATTTTAATTCTTCGTTTATTTAGATTTAGAAGTTAATTTAGTCAATTCAAAACCCCCCAAATTTTATTTTAATTTTCCTTAAAAGAAATAAATCCACCGTTCCCTGTGGATTCGACCCTGCTTACCCTAGACTCGTCTTTCGTAAAGTAGGTAATTTATTTTTGGTTGTTTGACACGCACCATGGGGTGCGCAATTTTTTTGGATGATGATGGTTTGATAAGAACCGAGAGTGCTATATTCGAATAGATTAAATTTACAATCGTAAGAGAATAATTTAGTGATCACAATTCATTTTCTAATATAAAAGTTTCATATTCAAATCTTTATGTAATAAAAAAAATTAAATTTACAAAATTTTAATATTTAAATTATATTGATTTGAATATATCCAAGATAAAATATAGCGAAACTATTTTTTTTAAATACTTTATTTCAGGCTATTATAAAAGCTTTAATTTAAATTAACCCTTATATAAACTTAAGAAAGAGTCACAAAGAAATATATGGCGATTTCTTTTATTACAATCATTTTTTTTAGAATCAATTCTATAGTCAAGATTAGAATATATATATATATATATATATATATATATATAAAAGAAAATAATAATATTATTTCCTAAATAAAAGTTATTTTCTTCTTTTGTATATTTATAAAAACAGAATTATGCCCCACAATATTTGAAGTCTAGGAATGTGATCCAAAGTAAAATTATGTTCATATATTTATGCAGCTTAACTTTGGACAACAACATTTGGCACTATTAATTTTAAAATTATACCGATGCTTAATTGGTTCAGTGATTAGATATTGATATTCATTATTCAAGGTCTCGAATTCAAATTCTTGTATATAGAGAAAACAGAGACCATGAGAGTTTTGCCTCTAAGAATCCAACTCGACTTAAACACTATAAAAAAACAGAAATTCAGCGACGAATTTTAACAACGAAAAATATTCGTTGCAAATCTGCAACAAAATTAGCGACAAAAAGGGTTATCGTCGCAAATTACCAACGATTTTAGCAACAAAAAAATTTTCGTCGCTAATTTAACAACAAAAAAGCTTTTTGTTGCAAAAGTCGTCTCTAATTTTCGACAAAAACATTTTGTCGCAAAATTCGTTGTAAATTTACGACGAAAAAAATAATTCGTCACAAAATTTGCAACGAATTTCAAAATTCGTCGCTAAATTTTCAACGAATTTCAAAATTCGTCCCTAAATTTGCGACGAAAACATTATTCGTCCATAAATTTGCGACAAATTAGGAAATTCGTCCCTAAATTTGAGACGAATAAAAAATTCGTCCCCAAATTTGCGACGAATAAAAAATTCGTCTCTAAATTTGCAACGAATTTGGAAATTCGTCCCTAAATTTGGGACAAATAAAAAATTCGTCCCTAAATTTGCGACGAAAACATTATTCGTCCTTAAATTTGCGACAAATTTGGAAATTCGTCCCTAAATTTAGGACGAATAAAAAATTCGTCCCTAAATTTGTGACTAATTTGCTTATTTGTCCCAAACTTTTGCGACGAATTTCGTAATTCGTCCCTAAATTTGGGACGAAAACGAATTTGTCCCTAAATTTGCGATGAATTTAGAATTCGTCGCAAATTTAGCCACAAATATTTTTAATCGTCACAAAAAATTAGATTATTTGTCACTAAATTTGTTACCAATTAGCGACAAATATCACATTTGTGGCAAAATTCGTTGCTAAAATTAATTTTCCGCTTTGAATTACTTGTATTAGTAACATTTTCTAAAATTAATAAACGATTTGTAAACGGTGATATACACTGATAGCGTAGAAAATTTTAAAATGTTCACAAAACCAATAACTTTTAATAAACAATAATTCATTCATCTTCTGTTTATATAGAAGAATGATAATCTAGTGTAATCTTTTAGATTGGTATATTCATTTTCTGTTGTTTCATATAATGATAAAAATATACATTCATTTTTGCTATAATCTTATAAATTTGTTTAAGTATTCGATTCATTAAATTAAGAGTTAAAGTATAAATACGTGTTAATTAATGATCAATATAATGAATGTTTTTTATAATTATATCATCATATATAAATATTGTTAATAGTTTATCTATTTAGTTTCTATTTTAATACATTTAATGAATTTTTTATCACTAACGATAAGTATTGTTGCAAAATTCATTGCAAATTGTAAAGGAAAAAATTATTCGTTGCTAAATTCGTTACAAATTGCGACGAAAACATATTTTCATAGCAAATTTAGAGATGAAAAAAAATTTTTGTCACAGATTTTAGTGACGAAAAAAAAATTTCGATGCTAATTCAGGGACGAAAAAAATTTTCGTCCCTAAATCAGCGACAAAAATAAATTTCGTCCCTGATTTAGGGACGGAAAATAAATTCATCCCTGAATCAGGGACGAAAATTAAATTCGTCCCTGAATCAGGGACGAATCTATTTTTCGTCCCTAAATCAGGGACGAATTTTTTTTTCGTCCCTGATTTGCGACGACTTTAGGGACAAAAAAAGTTTTGTCCCTAATTTCATTATCCTCCCACACTTAAATGATTTCTTTCTTCATTCTCATTCACTCTCTCTCTCTCTCTCTCTCTCTCTCTCGCTATGTTCATTTTTAAATAGCCGTGAAGGTCGTTCTGCGAAGAGATGGCGGAAGCGATGCCGGATCTGCGATGGTGATAGGTAATCTCTCTCTCTCTCTCTCTCTTGGCCGTTGTAGATGGCAGATCCGGTGGTTGGCCGCCGGATCTGAGCAGGAGAAGGCAGATCCGGTGGCCAAGCCACCGGATCTGGCTTTTGCGAGCGAGCCGCCGCAAGGGGCCGCCCCTCTGCGCGGCCTAGCCACGCGAAGGGGCCGCTGGCCCCAGCGCGGCCCCGCCTCGCGCAGGGTTCACTGGCCCCTACGCTGCCCAGCCGCGCGCTAAGGCCGCTGGCCCCTGCACTGCCCAACCGCACGTAGGGGCCGTTGGCCCCTGCGCGGCCCTACCACGCACAAGATCTCTCTCTCTCTCTCTCTCTCTCTCTTGGCCGCTGTAGATGGCAGATCCGATGGTTTCCCTATGTGGAAAGAATTTATTTACTCTTCCTGTTATAATTTGTGCTCAAGTGGGTTTTGTGCCTTAGGCTTTGTTTGTAAGAAGATATTAGGAAAGAATTGGAGAAACGTAATTTGTGAAAACTCATGTCTTGTGTTAAGGTGTCTAGTTTGCTAGACAACAGTTGGGGATCTATTAATTTTGCAAAAATTATAGTTGGGGATCTTTAGAAACAAAAGAGAAACATATCGCACAGGGACCAGCTTTTAATTGCTAGGATTCTTGCTATCAGAAAGTAGCAGTTTAGCCTCTTACCTTTATTTGCAGCCAATGTTTTCACTTAAAATGTTCTTGCTATTATTGGTTCATAGGCAATAATTTGAACCTTGACTAGGTTTTTCATCTATCCACACCCATAGTTACTATGATATGAAAAGATAGGCGGCATTTGCAGTTTCTAGTTGATATTGTTGTAGCCATGTCTTGTATTTGGTGTCTTTATCATATGATGTTTTTTCTTATCGCTAATAGTTGTAGTGTAACGGAGTATTAAAATTTTATTTCTTGACATCGGGAGATAATATTATGGTCAATATGTGCTTACAGATAAACAATATCCATACAAGGCCCAGCTGCAAAACTATGCCCGATGGAAAAATCTTGATGAGCCTTCCTACTATTTCGTAAGTGAGGGGCCACTTCATGCCCTTCACTTTAAGGCTGTGGTCACAATAAAAAATCAAAGATCAAAATTAAAATAGGCAAAAATATCATTTTTTTTCCTTTTAATTTGATACAAATAGGGTTCCATTACTAGTTTTAATATATAGGATATCACTTTGACAATGGAAAGAAAATTCAAGCATAACTATTTTAGTGCACTTTGTGGGTTATGCAACTTTATTGAAGAACTGTGAAGACAGTATAGCTCTGGGTTTAGTCTCGCTTGCATGGCTGCCAAATTGGAATAATAATAATACCCTTTTCATTAAATTAGCTATAACTCCTAAGTAATGCTATGGATGCAGGAATTAATTAATTTGTCATTATTTTTGTTAATTTTACTTATAACATTTTTTATTAAATTTGCAAATTATAATAAAAATTTAGAATTTACATGTAGCAATCAAATTCTTTACAAGACAAATCACCTAATTTTAAAGTTAACATTAAATTTTCTAAAATTGGGTCTGCTACTTCAAAGATCATCCAATCCACATATCCTAATATTAGTTTTGGTCCAAATTCGGTCAAGTAAATCTTACCAAGCCTCTTTGGTCAAGTAAATTGTTACTCAATTTGTTATCTATTTACCGTCTTATTTTTAAATTTATATATTTGATTTGTTAATGTACTATCTTTTCTTCTATAGGTCATTAGAGAAGATTTCTTGACATATTGGTGCCTTCTTTCATCGCATTTAATTTGTCAAATTAAATATGATAAGTTTATTTATGTTTTTCATTATACATTTGATGAACATGCAATTTTTATTTTTTCATTTTTGTTAATATATTATGGTTGGCAGTTTCGACGTGGTGGTCATAAACGAAATTCTGATGGAAGATCGCAGTCCACTTCAGCACCATCGCAATCTCATTCCCTTGCCGACAATGTACCTTCACCTCCCCCTTTTGTTGTAGCCCCTTCGCATTCTCAACAAATGGCTAGTAATGTACCTTCAGCAGTCCCTTCGGTGGAACACTCATATGCAAAGATGGAAGACAATCGAGAGTTGATAGCTCGTAATGGTGATGATTTCTTCGATGATGATGGCGGAGGTCGTGTTTGAGATTGTGTACTATTATTTGACTGTTACATTGATTTTCTTGGTTATGTATGGTTATTGATATTTTAACATTTAGAATTGATGTTACTTTTATCTTTGATAAGATTATTATGATTTCTTGTTGATTTTTTAATTTATTGATTTTATTGAATAGTTAGTTATATTGATGAGTATGACAGCTAAAATTTGATATTAAAAATGATTTTGATGATTAGTTGTTGATGAGGTATGATGAACAGGTATAAAAATAGGTTATATAGGAAAAAAATAGTCCAAATATGCTAATAAAATATATATTTGTCGCAAAAATACATATTCATCGCAAAATTTGTCTCGGAAAACTATGCTCGTCACAAATTTCATTGGTAAAATTAAACTGGAGTTACATGAAATAGTGACGAATTTTCCAACAAAAAAAAAATTCGTCGCAAATTTGTGACAAATTCTGTGTCGAATTACTTTTTTGTCTCTAATTTGCCACGAACTGTATTTATTTGCAAAATTTTTGACGAATTATTTTTCGTTGATAATTTGAGACGAATACGATTTTCGTCGCAAAATTCGTCCTAAATTTGTGACGAATTTTGCGACAAATATGTATTTGTTGGAAAATTTTGCGACGAGTAATTAATTTTTCGTCCCAAAATTTTGCGACAACTTATTAGCAACGAAAAAAAATTTGTTACAAAATTCGTCGCAAATTGGGTTTGGGACGAATTTTTCTTACAAATTTATTGCAAATTTTGTCACAAATTGATGCTTTTTTTGTAGTGAAACCAGATTTAAACGGATCCAAAAAAAGTTTTGTTTTTTAAAAATCCAACTTGATTCAAATCGAATTTAATCAAATTCAACGTGATTATCGAATATCAGTAGTTTATCTCAAAAATAGTTCTAAAATTATATGCATAAATTTAAAATTTCTTAATTTCCCTAATTTTTTAATTTTTCTAGTTTCTAGTTTCCTAATTTTATTAATTTATTAATTTCTTTAATTTCTTTATTTTTATAGTTTCTTAATTTATAGGGTTTGCATTCCCTATAAATACTTATAATGTTTCATTATTTTGGCATTCATGATTAATAATATTTTTTTTTAGAGTGATATTTCTTTTTTGAGAGTTTTAGGATTTTCTCTTTTCAAACTCTATTGCTATTCTTCTATCTTTCCCGCGTTAGGTGGTATCAGAGCCAAGCTTTTCCCTTGCAATGACCAACCAAGCCGGTGAAGGTAGTACTCTTTCTGACATGTTCAGAGAGTTACAAGCCATGACGGTTGCACTCTAAACTTTGTCTGTACGAATAGAGCAGACAGAAACGGAATTGCAGACGTTGCGATCAAATCAAGGCAATATAGGAGGTGAAGGTGGCGTCAGGAGAATCGCTCATAAACCTCACTTCAATCACATATTACCATAACAACCTCGTAGGGTTCAGACCAACGACGATGATTTTTCAGACGAGGAGATTGCTCAGTTTTTTTATCACAACCCTAATTCAAGGGCAACTCGTCAATATCGACAAGAAGAGTTCCGATTGAAAGTTGACATCCATTCATTCAATGAGAATCTAAATATTGAAGATTTTCTAGATTTGATAGCAGAGGTCAAAAGATTTTCTAGATATTCAGACCAACGATGATGATTTTTCAGAAGAGGAGATTGCTCAGTTTTTTTATCACAACCCTAATTTAAGGGCAACTCGTCAATATCGACAAGAAGAGTTCCGATTGAAAGTCGACATCCCTTCATTCAATGGGAATCTAAATATTGAAGATTTTATAGATTTGGTAGCAGAGGTCAAAAGGTTTTTCGAGTTTACAGAAATTCCAGAGACTAAGCAAGTAAAACTAGTGGCATATCGATTCAAAGGTGGAGTTTCTTCGTGGTGGGAACAAATTCAGATCCAACGAAGGCGTTTGGGAAAACAGCTAATAAGGCTTTGGCAAAAAATGAAGAAGATGTTGATGACCAGATTTCTTCCTCCAGATTATGATTAGTTTTTGTTTCATCAATACCAAACGTTGATGCAGGGGTAAAAATCTGTGGCTGAATATACCGTAAATTTCTTGCGATTATCAACACGAAATAATTTGATGGAAACTGAAGGTCAATAGGTGGTGAAGTATATTCATGGATTGAAACCTGCAATCAATGATAAAATCGGCTGTCAAATCATTTTAACCCTCAATAAAGCCCAGAATATGGCCCAGACAGTAGAGTCAATGAAGTTTAGGGGATATTATGGGAATGAAGGTATCCGTAAACCCTTAGGCAAGACATCTAGGGTAAGTCCAAGAGTCAGTACATAGTCCAGTTCTGAATCCGTGAAGAAAACTATGGCAGAGAAGGAGCATGCTAAGGAATCAACTAACAATAACCCTTATTCGAAGTCAACGGGATATAAGTGCTACAGGTGTGGGCAAGTTAGACATAGATCTAACAATTGCCATCAACGCCATCAAATTTATCTGGTCGGCTATAGTAGGGAGGATGATGAAAAGTCTGTTAATGAGGACAAAGAGATTTGTGAGTTAGATGGAGAAGACGAAGATGTGCAGAAGCTAATGGTTAGAGAAGTGTTGCTAATCCCTAAACGAGATGATGCACAATGGAATGAGCTCTTTCAAACTCGTAGCGGTGATCTTATTGCATGTATAGATTCAAACTCATTGCATGGTATGGAGGACATTGGCTCGCCAAAATCATTACAATCTGCAAATGTCGTTGTTTCTTTAGAGGCTAAGACACAAAAGAAAGTGGTGGTACTTGATATAGGTTGGACTAAAACAAACTTTTTGAAAAATCTGGAAGATTCGTCATATGAAGTTATGATATTATTACCTTATAATTACTTTGCATTCAACTCCTTGCTACCAAGTGTTACATGTGGTATGGTGAAAGTTCTTAATATTATAGAATCAATTCACAATATAATTAGAAAGAAAGTAGATATTTCTTATTCAGAGCTGAATATTTCAAAATTGATCCGGAAAGTTTGTTATCATTCTAATTCAGACAAACACGTAGGTGAGATAAAAGAATTTGAGGTTGACTATAATTATCTGGTTATAACAGTTGTTTTGATATTTATCATGCTCAACATAAGTTTTTTGGGAAGAAAACCAAAGGAGAGAGTTGAGAATATGGATGCAGACGTTGAAGGTATCACTCGAGAGCGAGTTCTTTTCAAGAAGAGGGACTGATGTGGAACAAATTTTCAAAAATTATTCAGATGTCTCAAGAAAAAGGAAGATATCCATTAGTTTCTAATTTCTATAATTTTCTAATTTTTAAAACTTTTTAATTTCCCTAATTTCTTAATTTTTCTAGTTTCTAGTTTTCTAATTTTATTAATTTTTTAATTTCTTTATTTTTATAGTTTCTTAATTTATGGTGTTTGCATTCCCTATAAATGCTTATAGTGTTTCATTATTTTGATATTCATGATTAATAATTTTTTTTTGAAAGTGATATTTTTCTTTTTGAGAGTTTTAAAGTTTTTTCTTTTCAAACTTTGTTGCTATTCTTCTATCTCTCCCATTTTGTCATACAAAAATTCTCTTCCTTCGTTACATGTCATCCCAAAATAGCAATCAACCTATGCATGCTGCAAATAACACTTTCATCGAAATGTCTGTCTATGATTTAAAATGTGCCTCGCACGTGAAGGTGAAACAAGAGGACAAGAGGCATATACTGACCAAATCCCTTCTATTGTCTGTTTTTCATTCAACTGTGGTTCCATGTATTGAGAGGGAGGTCGGGTTGTCTTTTCTTCTCCGGCCTGCAAATAAGTTTTACACAATGAAGAAAAAATTCTTGTTATAGAACAAAATGCTGCATTTGGCTTTTATATGGTCTTCTTCCAAGTTCACGAGTTAATTGGCACTGCAGCTTTAGGGCAAGAGAAAATGTTCAAGAAAATATACCTACTTGCGAGATAGGCACACCACAGACACCTACGGTTTTCAACTTCACGCCATTCTTGGACAAGGGCGCAGCAGCAGCACATCAAATGTGACATGAAATCATCAACCAGGCCTCCCTAACAAAAGAATGTCATTATCAGCAAGCCATAATGAACAGTTGAAAGACGAAGCACAAAGCATACATTCTGGGGGTTGATTCACCAATGTGAGAGGAGACAAAATGCTAAAATCTCACACCCATTAAATCAATCTTTCAAACATAGTATATAAGCATAAAATTAGTTTGCTTCTCATATAGTATCAGAGCCCCAAGCCTTACCTTGGTTTTGTCAAAACTCAAATCCGTTCTGTCAGGTCACCTCCACATTAAATTCGATGGTATTATCTCGAATCTTTGTGGAGTTAAAAAGTTCCGATAAGCAGCTCTGAACTAAAGCTTATAGCTAAAGATCTGGGCTACCCAGATATATAGCCAATGATACACCCATTCATTTTACAAAATCTAGGAGATATCACGTCGACGGAAACTCTATAATAAGAACAAGAAAAATCAGTAACATCCAGGTAAGAGTACATCGCATGTCAGACACACCTGCTCTGGTGGTAGAGATTATGCAGATGTTATTCAAAAAACAAAAGGGGTGGAGAGACAAGGAAGAACAACCACTCACATATGTACCCATTAGTTGCCACGCTAGCAATCTATGAAAATGTACCACAAAGGGCAGAAACAAGTTTTTATACCTGCAAAGTAAGAAGCAACTCAGAAATAAAACAAGCAAATGTGGCAAGTAAATTTTATACAGCTGAATCAATACAAGACACGGCCAGCAAATTTTCACGAAAGCTCATATTCATTTGTTCAATACTATGCTTTGAGACTTACCAAGTCATGCATACATTAACATGCTAAGCACTATTAAGAACAACCTCGATCAAAATGAAAAACACTGCTCAACAAAAGTAGGAAACATTAATTTAGGACCATGGTTGTATTGTATTGTAACGCTTCTGATGAGACCAGGTTTTGAAGGGTTCTTATGAGACCCCTTTCAAAAGGTTGAATACGTCTAAATACAAATAGATCTATGTCGTTCCGTTCTACCAAGAGGATCTATCTCCCCAAACGAGTCATGTTGTCCCGATCCATTGAGAGGATCTATCATCTGTGGTATCCTATTCGCTGTTCAGCCGACTCCCAGTGAGGTCTATGCAATTGATCCACAAAAGTATTCGGTACTCCCAAATATTTGTCTCTCTCTATATTCAACCAATTACTAACAGCTTCTTGAGTAACCGATAACTACAGTTTTCACTGACCAAATACAATATTTGAACGAATTTCACAACAGATTTTGTTTCTTATCTCAGTATGAAATGTATCTTGCGAATAAGGAAGGAAACTCTTGAAAATCTAATCAATAAGGGAAAGAATCTCCATGTATAATCAAACTTCCTAAATGATAGTGATTTCAAATCTCAAACGTTTGGATATTGAAATTTTCAAATCTCGTCGTATGAAAACTAATGTTGTAACAACCTAAATGTACACAGTTCTTGTGCTACCTCATATAAAAACTTTTGTTATATTGAAACTAAGTAACTTTTTTTAACTTCACATTCAACACAAAAAATAATAGAGAAATCTGTTCTCCCTCTCTTTGAGTCTGTTTTCATTCCTTCCACAAAATCGTTTTTTTCTGATTTGAACGTCAGAATTTCTTTCATCAGAATATCTTTAGTCATTTATAGATTTTAAACTTTTTCTTTGAGCTCCCATTTAAATTACAAAGAATCATATTTATGAAATTAAAACCTATCTCTAATAATTTTCGTCTACAACATTCCATATTTGGTTGGTCATTGCCGTTGAAATTTTAGTTACCTGAAATACCCTTTTGCAGTCCCATGGCTCCTCTCACTCTTTTTCCAATGTTTGACCACTGACGACCAATCTGCTTCTACTTCTCAAAAGAAGGGGGTTATGTAGCGTAGTAAGTGAGGGTAAGAGGATTAGGCATTTTTGGTTCCTTTACATTTTTTTTAATAAATTACTTACTTAATCCTTGAATTTTAATTTAATTTCGTAAATAAGCTCCCAAATTTTAAAATACAACGATCGAAAATCTTAATTTTTACGTGAACCTTTTATTAATAACGGTATTAATATAACCGTTAAATACTAATATTATATCACGTGTGATGATGATACGGTGGTACACATTCTGGCTTAAAGAGTTACTGATATATTACATGACATGTTAGCAACCTGCACGCACAACGGTGCCACATCATTGCCATATCATCAATTATGATGATGTGGCAATGACGTTGCAATGCCAATTAACCAAGTTGTTGACGTGATAGTGGCATATTAGTAAGTGGGTTTTTTTTTTTTTTATTTGTCTTTTTTCTCTGCTCCCAAACACATACCGTCTCTCTCTCACCGAAAAGAAGAAGGCACTCCTCTCCTATCCTCCCCTCCCCCTTTCTCTCACAATCCGTCTCATTCACTTCCCACGATCGTCCGAATTTCCTTCCCAGAATCATCCTCGCATTCCCCTCTCCACCATCTTCTCTTCCTCACTATCATCCTCAATTAACCCTCTCTCCCCCCTCTCCCTCTCTCTCTCTCTCTCTCTCTCTCTCTCTCTCTCCAAAAACCCCATTTCAGAAGAGCTAGAATCTGTGACTCGAATTACCAAGCCACTACAGTTTCACCTTTCTCTGTGCACTCCTTGCATTTCAAAACGATGCCGTCTTGGGGATTTTCGGTGTTCGTCACCTTCTCTACGACTCTGGAAATTTCATTAGGTCTGAAATTGGGGCTCGCATTCAAATTCGTCGACATCAGGTACTTCTCCCTCTGAATCTCCAGGTTCTGAATCTTCAAATCGTAATCAATTTGGGGAAAATATGGCATCGCCTGTGTTGGAGGAGGAGGAGGCGGAGGAGCGAAACCACCGGAGGTGAACATCGGCATCGCAATAGTATTCTGCATGTTTCTCCGGAGAAGAAGAGGAACGATTTGAATCTGAGAAAAATCGATCGAAGAATGCAAGAATTCCTCGATCTCTTCGAGGCTCTGTTTCGGTTTGCGCCGTCTCTGTTTTCTCGATCTCTTTAGCGATCTTCAGCGACACCAAAAAGTACGAGTCCTTCGTTTCGAAAATCGCTGAGAAATCAGTCTTCTTGGAGATTGAGATTCTGTCCCAGTGCTCCGATTTGATCTTCAAATTCTGCTGCAAGACGAAGAAAATCGACATCTGGTGAGCTAGAATCCCGATTCTCTGGCTCAGAATTGACTGAGAAAGCGAAATTGATCACCTGCTGCGAGGTTTTATAGAGAAAAAACTGGGGTTTAAGGTGCATTTAGTAAATTTGATGAGGCGGTGGGGGCAGTTCCTCGGTGAATCCTCTCTCTCTTCTCCCCCCCCTCCCCTCCTCATGATGCTTGAAAAAAGGACTTTGGAAGACCAGAGGAATGTTCTCCAAACTTCAGGATCAAGCTCAAAATTGGGACCAACGACATTTAAGACCAACGAAATTTGAACAACTTGGGACTCCATTCTTGGAAATAACTCAGGATCAAACTCAAAAATTGGAGAAGGAATGAATATTTGTTTCAATTTGAAGAAAAAATAGCCCACCATTGACGGAAGGAGCTTGATATCGTCGTTAATGGCTCAGAGAGTTTGAGGACGGTCAGAAGTTTGTAGGAGAGAGAGAGAGGATTTTTGAGAGAAATCAGAGGTTTGGTTTTTTTTTTTTTTTTTTAAAGAGGGGAGTTTTTTTTTTTTTTTTTTCTTTCTTTTCAACGAGAGGAGAGAAGAGAGATGATTTTTTTCCATCTGATCTGGGTTTTGCTGACATGTTCTGCCACATCAGCATCATTGCTGACGTGGCTTTGTTAATGTGTAAAGTGCTGATGTATCATGTGATGTGTCAACACCTCTGGTCAGGATGAAAGGCAAGTCAAAAACCATCATCTCACATCATTTCTGAAAAAGTTTAGATCCTCTGTTATTATTATATTTTTAAATTTAAAGATTAATTTATAAAATTGGGATAAAATTTAAGAATCAGTAATTTACTCTAATTTTTTTCTTAAAATAATATGCATAAACAAATTCTTGGCACTCTGCCCAACACTACCGTCTGACTGTACATCTCAAAATAGTGTTGTGCTGCTACCCCTCTCTCTCTCCCACCACCGGCCCACCGAGTATTCCACACAGTTTGGAGAGAGATAAGGTGAGGTGTCTTGGTTGAAACTACGAAAATTTGCTAGGATTTGAAGATGAACAGGTAAAGTTAATGGTGGGATTAAGGTCAAGAAGAAAGCCATGGGCTCGGTGGTAAGGTGCTTCAGCTCCAAAAGAAACAAGTTTGGTGACGGGGTTTTGAAGAAAGAGAGAGAAACCGAAATTGGCTTTTTTTTTTTTTGGAAATCAAGTTCTGACAAACGCAAAACTCAGTTTTGATATCAACACGTGTGAGCCAAATCTACAGGGTCTTCTTTCGAGCAAAGTAGAAGTTAACAGAAATTAAGAAAAAAAAACAAAAACAAAAACGAAACAAAACTAAACAAACTTTGTTCGATCTCTCTTCCCTCATTTGCTTCTCTTCTTTGTTAATCCCACACACATACGCAGATAGAGAGAGAATGGGGTGTTGTTACTCAAGAGTGGAAAGAGAAGAGGTGGTCTCAAGATGCAAAGCAAGAAAAAGATACGTGAAACAATTTGTGGAAGCAAGACAAGCATTTTCAGCAGCACTCATCATGTATCTCAGATCACTAAGAACAACAGGTTCTGCTCTTCTTCAATTTGCAAATGCAGAAACAAATCTCCACCATCATTTTCAACACCAAAATAGACCACTTTTGCCATCACCACCAACCCCTCCACCGCCAATGAGTCCAAGTTCAGACAACTGGACTTCCTCAGCGGCATCATCCGCCCACCCTCCCCGCCCTCCGCCTCCTCCTCCGCCGCCACCGATGGCTTCAACTTGGGATTTTTGGGACCCTTTTGTGGCTTCTTCTTCTAGGTCTGTGACTGAAGAAGAATGGGACGCTACAACTGTTGCTTCAGAGGCTACTCCCGTTGTTGGGGTTACAGTCACTGTTCCTCCTTCTGTGGTTAGTGGGTTTTCTAAGGAGACTGGCACTGAGCTTGCTACGGTGATTTTAAGGAACAGTAAAGATCTTGTTGAAATTATTAAAGAGCTTGATGATTATCTTCTCAAGGCTGCTGATGCTGGAGGTCAAATCTCTTTGATTTTAGAGGTCCCAAGTTGCAATTTTTCTAACCAGAGAACATCAGGTGATTTTTTTTGGTTGTTGTGAAATTGATTCACGTTTAATATTTTGAGTTTTGTTTTAATTAATTTAGATTGAATGACAGTTCAGTGCACGTTCGAAAGGGCTCTCCGTTTTTGCTACTGCTAAGGGTTTGCGTAGAATTTTAATACCTTCCACTGGACGAACTAAACGTGATTTGTGTACGTGGGTTTCTGTCTAATTTTTATTTTTCCAAAGAATCACAAATTTATAGTATAGATCTTGGCAACATGATCCGTGCTAAACGGTATCTATATTTTATTTTTGTTTTTTGGAGTTATGGGTGTTTCTTTTATTTATTTATTTCTTTTTAATGCAGCTAAGGTTTGTAATCAAGGAAGGGGATTAAGTCCACTATCATGGACATGGGGTGCAAATTTGAAATTGATTACATTTCGTAAATTGGGGGAGGAAATGGTTGGGAGTGAGATGAATTGTGTGGGTGGTACTAGCAGCGGACATTGTTCTACAGTGGAGAGATTGTATGCTTGGGAGAAGAAATTGTACCAAGAAGTGAAGGTACTAATCCTCTCTCTCTCTCTCTCTCTCTCTCTCTCTCTCTCTCTCTCTCAAGAAAAATGGAAAAATTAAACAATTATGTGCTTGATTGCACATCCTAACCTTGTTTTGCTTTTGAATTCCACAATTTCATTCAGTGACTAACTTTTATGCACATAAATGGATTCTGTCTAACTTTGTTTTCTTATGTGAAAATTGGGCTTAGAATGCTGGGACAAAGAAGATAGTACCCACATTAAGGAAGCTAGAATTGAAGAGGGCAGACTATGTGAAAACCGAAAAGATCAAAAAGGAGGTTGAAAAATTAGAGTTAAGGATGATTGTTGCTTCCCAAGCTATTGGAACGACCTCCACTGAAATTATCAAGCCAAGGGAAACAGAACTCTACCCTCAACTTGTAGAGCTTGTTAAAGGGTATCACTGCTTCTAATTCCCTCACTTTGACAAAGAGCCGGGGGAGGGAGAGAGAGAGAGAGAGAGTCTTAAATAAATAAACGTAAGGGAGGAATGCCTATCAATTTAAATTGAATTTGCATAGTCATTTTCAAATTGTACCTTGTAGTACTCAGAAGATGTGGAGGAAATTGCTTTTGACTACTTTATTACCAAGCTGGAACGTGTTTGCTTTTGTTGGAGGGATCTATGATTGCCTTGTCCATTTGGATGAATGAGCTACTTGTTTCAAAACTCTGGCCCCCCCAAAACTCCCCATTGATAAACCTTTCTCCCCCTTTTTACTAGCAAGCAATCTTTTGTTGAACCCTATTGCTTGAACTTGGCAATCCTGTAATTTTTGCTCAATAATAGACCCGCATTTAGTACCCTTTTCATCGCATCATATCAATTAAGTAGCTATTATTCTCTTAGAGTTAGTATACTTACGTTGAAATTATGATATCTTTTTTTTTTTTTGGGGGGGGGGGGGGGAGGGGTTATCTGTAGGGCGGAGGAGGGTATGTTCTCTCATTTTAGTTTCACTTTGGTTTTTGTAGATTGATGTGCATGTGGAGAAGCATGTATGAGTGCCATCAAGTCCAAACACATATAGTTCAGCAACTAAAATTCCTCAACACCATCCCATCATCCCAATCCATGTCTGAAATTCACAGGCAATCAACACTTCAACTCGAGCTTGAAGTTCAACAGTGGCATACATCCTTCTGCAACCTAGTCAGGAGCCATCGAGACGACATCCAGTCCCAAACGGGCTGGCTCCAACTTAGCCTATTCCAATTCAACAAGTATTCACAGTCAAAAACCAGGCAAGACTCTGCTATATATTCACTTTGTGAAGAGTGGCACCTTGCAGTAGATCGCCTTCCTGAAAAAGTTGCAGCTGAGGGAATCAAGAGCTTACTTACAGTAATCCATGCTATCATAATTCAACAGGTGGAGAAGCACAGGAAAAAGAAAGGGTCTGAATCTGCATTTAAAGAGCTTGAAAAGAGAGTTGTTGAGCTTAGAGCACTAGAATGCAAGTATGGTCCATTTTCAGGTCATGAAGCTTCCATAAGTGGGAGAAATAGAGATCATGTTGCGGAAAAAACGTGCAAAGGTAGATGTTTTAAAAACAAAGGCAGACGAAGAGAAAAGCAAGCATGAGAAATCTGTAGGTGTTACAAGGGCAATGATACTGAACAATCTGCAGATGGGTCTGCCACATGTCTTCCAGGCAATGACAGGATTTTCAAGTGTCTGTATGCAAGCATTTGAGTCAGTATACAACCAAGCTAAAAGCATTGACCTGGACCATGATGTGAAGAGGATACTTCCTTAAAGAGGGTTTCCAACAATAGAAGAAATCCAGTTTTTTTTTTTGCTGTGCATAGATTTTCCCATTTGTTTTGAATATCTGGCTGAAACCTGGAAAGTTACAAGGGTGAATGGGTTGAACTCCTATTCCTAGTGATCCACCAATGCAGAAGCCGATCTAAGGCATGGCCTCTCATTGAGTATTTTTCCAATGAAGGAAATGCATATGGTGACTCAGATGTCAAGAGATGACCTAGTTCAGAAGTCGTCAACATTTGGAGTAACTTTCGAGTGCTTTTGATCTTCCCTTATGTTTGCTTGTCATACATGAGTTGTAAAAAAGGATTTCAGAGCTTGTCAATTGGGTGCTCAAAACTTCTTTTCATGTTCATAATAGGAACATCAGATGTACATTCAGTTGGTGTGATCAGATTTACATACATACTGAAGCTAAGAATTCTTCAACCTCAAAATTACTAGGAGAAATTAAGAACTTAGACAAATCTCCATAATTGTTTCATCCGCCTTTTTACATAACATTCATGGGGTTGCTCTCCACTGCATGGGAAAGCACTCGCATTTAATTACTGCAATTAGCTTGTTGATATATAGAACTAACCATTTGAAACAGGCTTACCAAAAAGACTATAGGCCACTCCACTGTAAAAGTAGTGCACCATGTGCAAGTGCATTTCAAGTTCTAAGAGCTAAATCCAAAATTTCAACCAGAATGACCAAAAATATGGCAATGGTTAATGTGTCTATGAACTAGAGGGTCCAGCACACTTTCCATGCAACCAAGTCAATCGCTTATGATGTTTGAGAGATAAGAATATCTCCCTTGCGCTAGGGTCGTTAAACAGATCCAAAGCAGCAAAATAAACTGGTTCATCAATACCTTGTATCTCATCCAATGCTTTGATACAGTTACTCATAGAGAATCGTGCCATATATTGCTCTACTGCAGCTGTCCTCAACTTTGAAGCAGCAGCCATCTTCAGTATAGCTTCTGCAATTGAATCATCAATTCCCTTCCGCCCTCGCTTGCGACCACTTTTATTTGTGGGATTTGGTGCATAGTCTTCTTCCTCGTATTCCATGTCAGCTACTTCCTCAGAACCTGATGCAGATTCCCCGGGAAGAATGTTCACAGATTCAGGACAAGGAATTCCAGGAGTCTCTTCCCCAAGGCAGCACTTTCCATTGGTTCCCAATTCTGAAAATATTATGCATAGCTGTTTGTAAATTGGGCAACCACCAATCCTTATTATATCAGCATCAGGATGATCCTGGTTACAAAATTCCATGTTAAGGTTCCATCAGAAATAAAACAATAATATGCTGCTCTAGAGTTTAGACTAAGAGCCAACAGGAACTTCAAACTCCATAGAGATGATTATCACATTCTCCATCAAATATGACACAAGAATCATGATAATGCTCTTGTGATTATAAACTTTGGGAGGAGGATTACTATATCAAGTTCTGTTTAACAAAGAAAGATATACCTCCTTGAAGTTGGCCAAAGCCAAGTGCATCCATCGTTCGCGCATCATTGACTGCTACTCTTCCTCTTTTCGCTCAAGACATATTCAAATTTTAAAGTTTTATGAGGCAATAATTGCATTTGTCTCCAATATGTGCAAAGATATTTATCAAATGTCAACATACATAACATGAGGTGATTAATTTGGACAAGATTTCAAGGACAACCCAAGAAGCATGGAACGCAAAGTAAACTAATTGGGATAAAGAGAGTGACATGTTATAAAGCAATATCATTTATGCAAAATGGTTTGTGAAAGATCATGAGACCTCCTTGACAGCTATAAGGGTTGAAATGGGGAAAGAGAAGGATCCCGAAACTTGGTTTTGGATTTTATTCAAGCAGAGTAAGAAATCTAAAAAAGAAAATACACCTGAACATAACTGTACCAAGCTTCGTCAGTGGCAATGATGGTGCAAGAAGATTCATCATAACTGAAATCCCTATGTTCAAGAAGTGACTTCACAATATTATATTGTTTCTTTAGAGCAGCAAATCGGTTCTTCAGTTGTTCCTTATCCCACTTAAGACCCGTTTCCTTGTGGAAATTGTCACATATAGAGTTCCATGCTTTAGTTCCAAAAGATTTCTTGGGCCGATTTCCTTTTCTAACTTGGTCAACCATCAACTCTGCAAGTGTCTTGGTCAGAGATGCTGTCCACTTAGCCCTTGATTGCGGTTCCTCAGGTTGAGTTGGAACTCTCTTAGAACGGGTAGACCGACTGGCCATCTATATTTAGCAGCACCAATTCGTGAAAAAGAAGAAAAAAAGAGGGCTCCAAAACAGTGTTTAACTGATCCAACACTAGTTAAAATACATGCAAACCAATTTCACGTGACCAAGAATACAATTCATATTGATCGGTCTGTAATAATTGTACACATCCCCTCCCACCCACATAAACTAAATCAAAAATTCATGTCAAGATTTTCCATTGTCATAATAAAATCAAATATCCAGCACCAAAGATGGGAAAAACAAATTATAAATTTGCGGGTTGGGAATGAGTATTAGCCCACATTAACCCTTTTCTTTTTTATTGTGCAAAAAATAGCATTAGCAAATGGGCTGAGGAGCATTGCTACTGCCCTACCACTTGAACTAAATTACATAATTTAAATCATAGGACAATATAAATTAAATTATATAATTAAGTTCGAATTTCTTCAAATCATGGGACACCATTCTTGTTGGAGAGCCACGTACACACGCACACTGATTCCGATAACATTCAGGCAAGAAATCAACTACACGCACACTAATAATAAGGATGTTTGAGAAAATCTTCAACACGTTCCCAATTTTCATTTGGCTCCTTTGATATTTGCGTGCCCATGTGTTAATGATTGACTATTTCTATCCGGATTTCTTCTTGTATGCCATATCACCAATTTTTGCTCAATTTTTCACTTTCATTCATGAATGCCTCCAATAATTCAAACACAATAAATACTTAAAATTAGTTAATATTTACTCAAAAATAATATTAAATAAATCTTACACTAAATTTATCCCTATCAAATTCTCTCACACCTAAACGATACTTGTCCAGACATCCTTATGCAAATAAAAAGCAAATTGTTCTAACCATTGTTTTCTCTTCTTCCAAGCTCGAAAGCTAATAAGCACCATAAAGTCAAGCAACTAAGGGAAGGAGGAAAAAAAAAATCACCTAATGATCGCAAGCATGCAGATTCAAACAATCCGAAAGAGACAAAAAAAGAGAGAGAGATTAACCTTCAAAAAGAACAAGTTGCAGTCTTCTCGCCGGAGAACGTTGCGATCAGTCGAGCATCGCCGATTTCGGATGGTACGACTGACGCCGAATTTTCCGATATTTGCTTTCTCCTCTTACTCGTATCTTGTTCTGTTTCTAATAGAGATTGCAGGTTTTTTCCGATTGAAATAAATTTCCAGTGTCCGGAACATGGCATTATCGGCCCTTTCCAATTTTTGGGGGGTTTTATACATATCGCCTCCTTTCCCTCAATTGCCCCTTCACTTTTCGTTTATTTCCAATTTTAACCTGCTAGACAGCACACTGGCTAGCCCATTTAACCTGCTAGCCCGCGGCAGTTCGGTCATGGACCAGCAATTTTCACGCCCAGCCCGGTCCATCTAAGGCCAGCCCGTGACAGGCCAGGCCTACAATTTTGAGAGTGTTAGGCATTAAAAGAAAAAAGGCTTCAAATGGGCCAAAATGGAGGATATCAGGCCCATTACATTTAATAAACCCAAACTATTTTTTTTTTTCTAATAACAGAAATCGAATTTTGGATCAGGTTAGAAGAGAGAAATTGTTACCATTGAACTATCCTTTAGAAACATAAACCCAAGCAATTCTAAGTCAAGATTCTGCTGTAGACAAGATTGATATTTGTGTTCAAACTAAAATTGTTTAACTTGAGTAAAGTTTTATATAAAATTAGTCTAATCTATAAACATGAATAAAAGAAACAAAACCTTGTCGTTATTCAACCCTTGTTGGTGTTTTTTGAACAAGAATACCTTAAATATTTAAATCTTATTATTTGTAATTAAAAAAAAAAAAAGTAAAAGACAGGATAGAGATTTAAAAATCTAAATAAACCATGCAATTATTTTTAAATAAAAACACTCAATAATCTCTCTCTCAAATTTACTTTTTAAGATTTAACTTTGTTTGGTTAATTTATTTTTATTAATTATATTTTGATTATATAATTAAATGTATAGACCTAGTCCTGAAAATTTATTAGAAAACATAAGCTCAATCCGCCCCAACCCTCATGTTTAGGCCCAAATAAGCGCAGAGCATAAGAGTCATTTGAATTCTTTTTTTTTTTTTTCGGTTGAGAAAGACAAAAATAAAAAATAAAAACAAAACAAAACAAAAACAAAGAACATCCAAACAAAACCACAAAACAACCTAACAAACAGAGACCGGCTCTTACTTCTCATCCACTCAACTCCCTCAGCATCTTGCTGCGGCAACTCGTTCATCTCAGGCAAGGGAAAACACAGCTCTGTTAAACCAGGAGCTGCTTTCTTACCCAACTTGGCAAACTTGTCTGCGCATTTGTTTAAGATATGATTCATAGCTACAACCCTCAGCAGTTCCATAATTTCTCTACACTCCTAAACAATCAGCTCCAGCGGATGACCATCTTTAAGACCTTTGTTTAACGCTTTTACCAGAAATTGGGAATTTGATTCCACCTCTATATTAGTCAGATTTTTCTTCCTAGCAATGACCAGGCCCTCTCAAAGACCCCATAGCTCTGCCATATCAGCACTGGCGACCCCTATATTCATCCAAAATCCTGTTATCCAGTTTCCATGCCAGTCCCTTATAAGCCCACATGTGCTCGCTTGGCCTCCATTAAGATTAACCGCCCCATCGTGTTAAGCTTCATAATTCCTTCTCTTCGCCATTTCCAACTCACTCTCTCATAAATGCCATTTTGACATTGCTCTTCCTGTCTCCTAACACAATCCCTAGCCATACAAACTGCTAAATTGGCCACACATAAGGGATGCTGGGATTCCCTTTGGTGAACTCTCATGCACCTAGACTTCCAAATGCCCCATAACGTTGTCAAGAAAACCAGCTTCTCATTTACAACATTTAAATTATATCCCTTCGTAGTCCCTACCTTGAGCCAAGTCTCCTGAGAATCCTGATTTTTCTCTATACTTGTGTCTACCAGTTTCCAAACCCTCCTGGCATGGCTGCAATCTCTTAACACATGCACCACCGTTTCCAACTCCCCCGAGCAAATGTCACAGGCCCCTTCTTGTAGGGTGCCTCTTCTCAACTTTTCAACATTAGTCATAATTCTTCCCATAGCAGCTAACTAGACAAAAGTTCTGACTCGCTCCAGACATTTTATCTTCCAGACCCAACACCAATCACCTTCTGAATCTTCTATAGTGTTGTTCTCCTTCCATTGGAGCCAATAAACTAAAGCAACCGAAAACTAACCATTGGCATTCTCCTTCCAAAAGGTGCAGTCCTCCTTAGTTTCTCTCACAGGGACCATAATTCCTCTCATCACCTCCAACTTTTCCCTAGAAAGGACCTCTAGCAGCTCTCCTATCTTCCTTTTCCCCTTTCTATCGATGAAATGGCTCACTTTAATATCTCTATGGCATGTCTCATTAAGAATTAAAGCTTGATTCTCCAGCTCCTCTTCCCCTGCCCATTTATCCTTCCAGAAACTGATGTTTTCACTGTTTTCTATCCTCCACTTTAAACCCCTCCTTAAACAATCCCTGCTCTTCAGAATGGCTCTCCACACAACTGAACTCCTTGCTCTCTTTTGGTAGTCAAGAAGCTCTTCTACTTTTAGATACTTTTACCTCAAAATCTCCCCCCATAAAGTCTTCTCGCCCCTACTTAGTCTCCAACCCAGCTTAGCTAACAAAGCTATATTGCACTCCCTCATCTTTCTAAGCCCCAATCCTCTATTCTTCTTAGGAAAGCAAACTCTTTCTCAACTGACCAAGTGAGCCTTCCTCTTGTCCTCCAAGCTCCGCCAAAGGAAGTCTCTATTCATTCTATTTAACTTATTACAAATATTACTAGAGAGCCAAGATGATTGCATGGTGTAGAGGGGCACTGCTGTGGTTACCGACTGTATTAGAGTTTTTCTCCCAGCCGTGTTTAGCAGCTTAGCTTTCAAATTGCTAAGTTTGTTCTGAATTTTCTCCATCACTTGCAAATATTGGTTCTTGCTTACTCTTCCATGTATGACAGGAACTCCAAGATATTTTCTCAAGTCATTTGTTAGAATATATTTACTACTGGCAGCTAGCGAGCTTTTGAGATAAGTCGAAGCTTTTAGGGATATCCACAACTTGGATTTAGCAGGATTCACATGCAGCCCACTTTCCTATGCAAATCCTCTCAGGCACTCCATCGGAATCCACTAATATACCTAGGTAGGATGACCCCCCAAGTTGTGCCTTGATTTGAGCTGGCTTGGGCCGTGAGACTAACCACAACATCAAGGACTAGACCAACCCAGCTCAGCCATCAATACACACTTCTAGCCCTAATATAATTGCCATAATTCATGCATACCATTTCCAATGACCTTGTAGGGGTGTAAACCTCAAGACAGTGTTAGGCACTTACAGCATCGTTCCTCAGACAGTGCCCGCTCCAGACCAACATAATGCAAAATTAGGCCCTTGAGAAATGAAGAGCAAATTACAAATAGAACTTTCCCTCTGCACCTGTGGAATATAAGATAGTTATAGCCCAAACATGGACAAGATGCCCATCCTAAAGATTTGATGAGCTCAAGCCATCATATGCAGTGAATCTCTTCTTCATCATCTCATACTGCATTTGAAGTCAAGGCACAAAATTTCATGGAAAGATTGGTCAAAGAAAAGTGGATAGAAAACAAGATCATGGCACTGAATTAACAAATTGATGTCGGTGATAAAACCTTTCCCATCAACAACTCATTGATGGAAAGGAGGTAGGCGCCTATATCCGATCTGACAGTCATAACAAAGGACATATGTTTCATGAAGTATGTTTTAACTTGAGACTACCTTTGCCACTTTACACCCCCATGATCCTTCTTAGAGACCTGGCTTTCAAAGATGGTTGCTTGTTTGTTCAAGTATCATTTGAGAGAGTCTCTCCCAATTTTAGAATTGACATCAGAAGATTGTTTATGTTCACCAACTAGCCATGCACCTTACCATAAGCACCAAAGGGAAAAGTTCATGATTTTATTTGGGCACCACCATAACCACTACCATGAATCACTATCAATTATACCTTTTTCCCTAAAGAGATAGCTCCTTATCACCTTGTTGCACACTGATGACGGTTCAACCTGCCATATCTTTGGGCGCCAAATAGCATGCCACCTGCATCCTACAAATTTTGGTGATGAAACTTCAATTTTGAAAGAATAATCAACGTGAAGACATCACAGGTATAAAACAAACCTGGAAAAGAGTGGATTGGCATTTCCTAACAACACTCCACGGACAGCAACTGAAGTGGCAGTCGATTGTAGAACACTCTTGGCCTCGTAGCTTCTGGTTATTGCCTCATGGGAAGATGCAAGAAGGAAATCGGCCTCTGAGAGATATGAAGCCACAGCCCACACATCATCTCTATTTTCATCCCTGCATAAAATCTAAAACTGTAAAAACAAGATAAATTAAATAAAATACAAAAGCAGCAAGGAAAAGAAAGACAATAAAAATAATAAATAATGCAGTTAATATATGGAATCAAAGATTATGCAACTATATGTCAGCTTTTAAAACTAGTCATAGTTGTACTTGAACAAAGGAATTACCTTTGGAGTTCTCAATCTTTGCTCAAACCTCATTTTAGCTTCTTCCACCTGTATAACTAGAACAACAGAGATCAGAAAAATCCTCAATCAAAATTTGTGACTCACAAATCAACATAAAATCCAACCTTCTTTTTGTGAATTGCAAGCTCCTCCGGTGATTGGGGTTTGTACTTATCAACCCATAACTCCTTACTCTGACTTTTTACGTTTCCAGTAGAGCCATTGAAAGCCCTAAAAGCTTCATCAAACTCATCGCCGAAATGTTCAATCCGATCCACGCGACTCGAGCGAGAACGCGGAACAGAACAGGAGAGGAGAACCTTCTTCTTCCTCTTGGCTACTTTAGAGTATGCTTGAGGAACAGATGAACTCAACCTCGACCTAGACCTCTTATTTGGTTTCCAATCTTCCTTTTCTGCATCAGATGATAGAACAACAACAGCGTTCCTCTTCCCCATTACTGGAAGGTTCAGAGCCCTAGAAAATTAGGGTTTCACATTGACATAGAAGACTGAGAAATGTCGAGAACTGAGTTTGTTTTTCCAAACCCTAATTGAAGAGATTTAATCAGAGAGAGAGAGAGAGAGAGAGACGGGGTTTTGAGGTTCGAAAATGGGCGGGAATTTTGGGGGTCGTCGTGACGATGAATGGGTTAGCGTAGCTGGGAAGTGGATAGAGGAAGGAATGATTATGTGCATCGGCGGAGCATGAATTGGTGATGCGGATTACACTTCCGGGCTCGACGGTGCTTGCAATGCCTAACAAATCTCAAGGCCGAACGAAATGGACCGAAATTGCGAGGGAACCGTGAGAACTCGTGACTCGACTCTTGCAAATGAACAACTCAGTTAGTCGGAATAAATTCTACTCGGTTGCCAAGCAAATGAACAACTCAGTTACTCGGAATAAATTCTACTCGGGGGCTAAGCATAAGTCCGCGATGATCAATCATTTATAAATAAATTTATTTTAAAAGCAAAAATCAAGTTAAGGTAAATTTGAGAATAAATAGAAATTTTAGTACAACAAAAATTTAATCATAATAAGAAATGAAATTATTTCTTTAAAAATATGACTTTACTTTTTGTAATTTAATAGAAAAATACAAGTAAAAATATATTAAATTAAAATGCCCACATGATTTAAGTTTGAAATTATGGTTTCATTATTATTATTATTTTTTTTTTTTTGTATTTTGAAGATATTTTGCATTCTCAAATAATTTCTGTTGCTATTTCTTTTTTCGGGTGTTACCATGAGAGTGATTTATTTGATGTCAAATGTTTAGTTCCAATTATAATTATTATTTTTTAAACTATTCTGTCATTATAATTTTATCAAAATATCAAGGACAAATTTTGAATTCAAAATCTTGGGTTATGAAGTATAAATTATATTAATTTTGATAATTGATTCCGTAATGATAAAAAATTATGTGATAAAAAAAGAGATAAATATGAACGAAATTGAAAAGATTTATGAAAGAAAATCATTTTTGAACGAGTGATGATTGGTGAAATTTTTGAACTTTATCTTTCATTTTATCATTTTAAACTGTAAGAAATGAATTAACTATAAATGGATTGACAGATTAATTTTTAAGGCATAACTATTGCAAATACAAATGTTCATCATTAAAAATTCCATTAATGATAGATTCAATAAAAAAATTATCAATCAAACAATACATGATGAAAATAATGAAAAGATGATAAAAATATAAAATTTGAAATAAAATCCACACATTACATAACTCTAATAATATTATAGATCGAATCTAAATTCATATTTCAACAATAAAACGAAAAATACAATTAATAAATAATTATATATTTTTTTTCTAGAGTGGATAGGTTGGATTGGGGTGGAATATTAATAAATTATAAAATTTTAAATTATCACAGAATATATAATAGTATAATCGAAGAGTTTTAGACATTTATGGTCATCCTTTGTTCAAGGATACTCCTTTTTTGAAGAGGGTACAAAAATAAAATAAAAGAAATAATATGCAAGGGGGTGATGGGAAGAGAAGATAAGTGCTGGTGAGTGGTACGATATATGTACCTTTTTAATCTAAAATTAAAAAAAAAATAAAATAATGTTTCATTTAAAAATATTCTAAAATTAACACACCCATCTCATATTTTTAAAATGTGACATATACTATTTATATAAACAGTATTATATCATATTTTAAAAATACGACATGATACTATTTGATTATTTTACATATCGTATTTTTAAGATATGATATGTGTTGTTTATATAAATATTACATGTCATGTTTGAAAACAATATCCTAATTTTGAAATATTTTTAGATAAATCTTTATTTTAATTTTTTTTTTAATTTTTTTTAGGTTAAAATGTTACATTTCTCGAGTGGTACTAACCAAGAAATGAAGAAGGTGGACCAACTGGTCGGGTCCGGTGCTGAATTCAAGCCAGTTCTGTCCTTACCTACCTAACTTCTTTCATCATCTTCCCTCTTTACCAAAACCCAAATCAAATGTCACCCTCCAAATCAAACGCCAACTCTCTCTCTCTCTCTCTCTCTCCACCTAATTTGAATTGAATCTATGGCTTCTGCTGCAAACGCTTCCTCTCTCTGTCTCTCTCTTAAATCATCCATCAATTCGTCTTCTTCTCCGGTTTCTAGATCTTCCGGTTCGTCTGACGTCTACCTCCGGTTAAAGAACCGCTCTCCAATCTCTCTCCGTTCATCTTTTTTTTCGAATTCTTCTTCTATTGAATTAAATCAGGTTAATAATAAGTGTCTGGTGAATGTGAATCGGACTCAGTTTAAGACAAGTGCGAGTTCAACTCAGGTAATGGAACCTTCGCCAAGTAAAGCCAATTCTAGGGTTCCTACTATTGTGGAAGTCGATTTGGGCAACCGAAGCTACCCTATTTATATTGGCTCCGGACTTCTTGATCAGCCCGAGCTTCTTCAGAGGTATAAACCTCTTTCTCTCTCTCTCTCTCTCGTTTACATGCGCTATAAACAAAAAGGGTAAACTTGCATGCGCTAAAAACAGCATAGTGCACCCGAATTTATTGATTATTTTATTTGTTAACTTTTGGGTTAATTGTCTAAAATCGTGAAAAAGATTAAAAATTATATTTTGAGACGGGCCCCTGAAATTTGATTGAGCTCACTTCAATCAACGGCAACAACAACCAGAGCCTTATTCACTTCAACCAAATTATGTTTTTTTGGAGGAATTTCTGGTATTCTGCATGAACTAAAATATTAATTAATTCTTGGAATCTGTGGTCCTGATCATGAGTTGTGTTGAAACTATTTTGGGACAGGCCCCTGAATTTGATTGAGCTCTTTTCAACAAAATCATGTTTTTGGGATGAATTTCTGGGTAATTTGAATGAATTGAAATCTGGGTTAATACTTGGAAATCTGTTATCCTGATCATGATTGATTTAAACTGATGTACATTGTTGATATTCTTGTGGGCGGAATTGATCTGTTCCCCGTTTGATGTTCAATTATTAATTGTTGTTCAATAGGCATGTTCATGGAAAGAGAGTTCTTGTGGTTACAAATAATACAGTTGCACCCCTGTACTTGGATAAAGTTGTTGATGCTCTAACGAGAGGAAACCCCAATGTGTCAGCTGAAAGTGTCATCTTACCTGATGGCGAGAAGTATAAGAACATGGTATGTTTTTTATGGTTTTTAAAGAAGATCAATGATGTTGGCATAGCTGATTCTAACTGTATTAGTTTTCTTGATAGGAAACTCTGATGAAAGTCTTTGATAAGGCCATTGAGTCACGGCTAGATAGACGCTGCACATTTGTAGCTCTTGGCGGTGGTGTGATTGGTGACATGTGTGGATACGCTGCTGCCTCTTTCCTCCGTGGTGTAAATTTCATTCAGATCCCTACAACAGTAATGGCACAGGTTCAAATTTGTGTTTAATATTATTGTTTTGTTTGCTTGAGACAAACACCTTTGGTCTGCCTAATCTCATGCCATCCTCCTTTCCCTTTATGAAAATTTGTACAGGTGGATTCTTCAGTTGGGGGGAAAACTGGTATAAACCACCCATTGGGGAAGAATCTGATTGGTGCCTTTTACCAGCCTCAATGTGTCCTTATAGACACTGATACGCTAAACACCCTGCCAGACAGGGAGTTAGCGTCGGGGCTTGCGGAGGTTATAAAGTATGGCCTTATTAGGGATGCCGAATTCTTCAGGTGGCAGGAGAATAATATGCCTGCATTAATGGCAAGGTACAAGGTCATCACTTCTGCTGTGAATTCTTAGGTTTATCAAAAGTCCAATAACTGACTATGCTTTACCCTTGAAGGTCAGCCCAGAACCTGGAGCAATTTTGCCTTTTGAAAGAATTTCTAGTTGATATTACTTGAATTAATTTGGATCCACTGGAAACTGTGTGGTATTTAAGAATAACATTTAATTTTTTGGGGTCTGGATAATAGAGATTAAATTCTAAATTTTGGAAGATCAGGACTTGGCACTTACTTTTGTCTTCTGAGAGATTGTTTTGTGTTGCCAGTTTTTCCTTCAAAGTTAGAATGCTCTATGAGAACCACTTATTTTATTGTCTTAAGTGGATCCTACTAAGTTAATAATGTGGCTAACCTGGGCAAGATTTGGAATCCTTTTATGGTGTATTTGAATTATGAAGTGAGGGATCACATTCGCTGCTATATGCTGCTTTGATTGCTGCAGAGATCCTGAAGCTTTTACTTATGCTATAAAACGCTCATGTGAAAATAAGGCTGAGGTTGTAGCCTTAGATGAGAAGGAAAGCGGACTGAGGGCGACATTGAACTTAGGTCACACCTTTGGTCATGTGAGTGTCTAGTTCTTTTTTTTTGGGGGGGGGGGTTGGTTGCCTCTTCTCCAAAGGCACCAGATAACTCTGCTATGAGTACCTCTCTCACTTTTATCATATATTCCTTGTTTTTTACAGGCTATAGAAACAGGATTTGGCTATGGACAATGGCTACATGGAGAAGCAGTAGCAGCTGGCATGGTAGAGTACATTCTATTTTCTATCTGCACTCCTGATTTTACATTAAGTTGGAAAGGGGAGAAAGAAATTTCAATCCTTGGTGATTGTTTTTAGAGGAACTATTATGATGTTGTTCAGGTCATGGCTGTTGACATGTCACGGCGCCTTGGTTGGATTGATGATTCTATTGTTAGGCGAGTTCACAACATTTTGGAGCAGGCTAAGCTACCAACTGCCCCACCTGTGACAATGACTGTTGAGATGTTCAAGTCAGTTATGGCGGTAAGTTTATTTTCCAATTTTATGTCGAAATTTTTAATATATTCTTATTAATTCTGATAATTTTTTTGATTTTCTTTTTCTTTCTTTCTGAATGCTAGGTTGATAAGAAGGTGGCTGATGGTTTGTTGAGGCTTATTCTTTTAAAAGGTCCTCTTGGCAACTGTGTATTCACCGGAGAATATGATAGAAAGGCCCTAGATGAGACACTTCGTGCCTTTTGTAAATCCTGATTTTCACATAAGGTAGACATCCAGTTACTTTTTTACCCAATTTCATTGTGATACGTAATTTTTATGGCATTCCCAATCATCTTTTTGTATAATTAATTGGTTTTCTATTGGTTTCTCATTTGACAAAATGTATGCTTTACAAATCAGTAAGCTGAAGCAGATTGTAAGCAAGACCTGTTCCTAGATTCGATTAAATCATATTTGGCTTTTCATCCTATTGCCTTCTCATTTTATCTCTTAGCATTGATTCCACTGTAAGCAGTACGGTTATAAAAGTTGATACAATCTGGTGAGGAGCTCAATCTTGGCGGGCACATATCTTAATTTTTTTGGGTTTTTTTTTTAGGGATAAAGTTGAACTGCTGAGCCCAAGTGGCTTAAATATGGTGAAATATCACTATTTTCTGTGAGAGAGAGAGATGCTGAACATAGGAAAGAGTAATTGATATTCTTGTATTGGAAAAAAGAGAAAAGAAAAATGAGGAGAAAAGATGCTCTATGAATACACTTGAAAATTTAATGCAGGAGGAATGGTCACTTCTGCTAGACCGTGAGAAGACCGAGAAACGGTCAATTACTCTCGCTAGACAATTCAGCTATGCTCTAGTACCATAACTGCAGGATGTTAATCCGTGTCATGTCCGCATTTCACCTGTATGGCTAGTGTTTTTTTCACATCTGGGCATAGATTGTTGGCACTATCAAACAATTTCTGTTGGAATGGTACCTCACAGCTTTGTTTTCCTATGCAATACTGTCAAATCAAAACCAAGAACAAGTTAGTTAGATGTTCTATTGGTCTAAACTGTTTGCGCATATATATATATAGAGAGAGAGAGAGAGAGAGAGAGAGAGAGAGACCTGTTCAACGATTTTCGTGGCATCGGAATTGCATTTCCCTTCAACAAATTGTCCACAGACACCGGCGGCATTTCCATAGCTTGCGAAATGTACTTTGCTAATAACTTTACCTTTAGGACAAACTAGATGAGCCTTTGTCCCGGTATCATCAACACTGTGAATAACACTATCTTTCCTCTGCCATGACTTTGCACGGGGAGGATGGTTTTCAGTTATGATGCTACAGATTATATCTCTGGTAACGGTTTGAAACTGGATCCCTTCTGGGTTTCCTCCAATTTCTTCAAACAGGACCAAAAGATTATCTGTAGGCTTCATGTATGATCTTGGGATATGGTAGCTATTAAATACAAAACGCAATCAGCCCAAGTAGTTGTACAAGAATTCATCAGTTTGGTGAAGCATTCTAAGTACTTACACACTCTGGGAAGGTTGTCCAAGAGGAGAGAGAAATGATGTCCAATAGCGTCCAATGCTTTTGCCATTGACCCAAACCATGCCTTTGGACATATTGCTTAGCTCAATGACAACAGGATTTTCCCCTTCTGGTTGATCAAAGTAAGTCTACAAAGACATGGAAATGATGCACTCATGGGACAATTTTTTCGCTTCACTTTTTATAACATTGCCAGAGAAAGGTCTCTTCCATTTACCTTGTACCATGTAAGAGGCGGTCCTCGTCCATTGTACTGTTTCCATTGTACTCTGTTAGAACCTTCCTCTGTGTATATCTGGAGCTTTTCTCCGTTGACGCCTACCTGCAAATTGTTGCCAGACATAAACTTGGTTAGCTTAGGACCCATCCACTATGAGAAATGAAAATTTCCGTTTAGGTCTCTGTCTGCCATATTTCTTGTCAGGTAAGTTCTGTAGGCGTTAGTGGAAAGCTAGGGATCAAAAATTCCTCGAGGCTCAGAAGGATTAAAAACTGCTAATTCAGATAGAGTCATCGAGCTGGTCCAACTGGCAAGCAGAGCTGTAGGCATTATATGGACAGAAAGTAGCCAATCACTCAAGTAAATTACCTTGTGACCCCATCCATTTTGGGTAATGTCAAGGGTTCCGGTCATGAGGCCTTTTAGGGACACTGTATGCACTCCGGCCATCCTACGCTCCAGATAGACTCCACTATCCTTCAAATATTGAAGACTTATGATCGTAAGTCCCTATGCAAAGGTGAAGGAAATGACAAAAAGGTTATGTATTGCCATTGTTACCGGAAGTCCCACTGTCATGGATAGAAGAGCTATGTTGTTAGTTCCTATCTTCAAGTCTATGGCTTTTGTATAAACAAAGCTCTTCTCAATCTTACTCCCATGTCCTGTCCCTGCAACCATGGCAAGGACAAAAATTGAATTTTTGGGGTTCCTTTGTTCTTTCAATGCAATTAAAAGACCTCTGATGTTTCATTGGAGACTAAGAAGATCTTAGAAACTTGTTGGAACTTACCTACATATTCTCCATTTACAAAAGTATGCATTGCATGCCCTAAGTTTGCAACCTCAAGAACTGGCTTAGAATTTTCTTTAAACGGTAAATCCTCCCTTTCCAATTCAATTCTGCAAACGAGATTAAACCAGAAGGTTGTTAAAAATCAATTATTATGAATACAAATTGCAAAATTCCAGAAAATTTTATTTTCCTTTCCCTGCTTACCTAGTGGTGTACCACAAGTAGTCCGAAGTATCCTTAGTCGTGCTTATGAGTTCTTGTGGCCTCTTCTTTCTGTCCGGGGTATCGCTGTAACTTTGAACTTTTTCCTGGGTCATTTCCCACTGGAAGTTCTTGTTAGCTTTCTTTGATCTGTGATAGGTTCGCACATTATGCTGAGAAACTATCTGTGTGGGGACAAAAACCCGTGTCTCAATGGATAGTGACGGAAAAGTCTAAAGAAATTTTTCTATTTTGAATCAAAGCAACAAAAGGCTGAATTTTAGTGGATCGTGACAGAAAAGACTAAGGAATTTTGATTTCAATGGCTACCGTTTGAGTGTTGTATACAACAGTCTTGCAGTCCGGAAGGATGCTAATCGAATGCTGTGGCAGATAGTATTGGGAACCTCTAAAAGTTACAGTTGCAGCTGTTCTAGTGTGATTGTTGCATAAGAAAGCAGCGCAGACATTACTTCCAGGCTTTTCATAGACCCTAGCCTGCAATGATCAGAAAAAATCCCCATTAAAGCATATCAAATTTTGTATGGTCGGACCGTCGGTTTTCATTCTCTTACCTCTATGCCCTTGCCTAATATTTGGACAGAAACACTTCCCCATAGTAGTGCTTTCTTACTTAGCCTTAGCGCAGTGTGCAGATCACGGAGATGACCCCATTTAGGCTCCCTGTATAGTCCTGAAACAAAAACATATGAGAACAACATAAGACATTTGAACTTAAATGTTTCATCCCTTTCTTCAGGGGCGAAGGGAGGGGGAAGTAAGGGGAGCAGCCGCCTCCCTGAGTTTTTAACCCTTAACCTCTGAAGTTATAATTTCGACTGTATTTTGTACTTCAATGCCTCTGATATAAATTTTTTGTTATTTTTTTTTTTTTTTTTTGCATTTTTATAGGGCTTAGGTTTGTACCATATTCATCTAGTGGAGCTTCATCATAATAGCGAGTTGTTACGAATGCTGCCGCTGTCCTTCCAAAATTTGTCCCACCAAAATACTGCAGATGGGAAAAGAAAATTACTTTTCATCATGAACATGAATAACATAAAATGATACATCCGGAATTAATCATTATTGGATCGATATGAATATTTCGATATGAATATTCAGAGAAATGGTTGAAAACTCTATACTGGATTGGCATTTCATGTAATTGAGTGAAGTCTTTACCATGTAATAGTTTGCAAGACTGCCATTCTTAGAGAAGAAACGCGCAGTAGAGAATGCAAGATCTTCTGCAGACCTTTGCGATGGTGGATCACCGAACACTCTAAACCTGTTACAAACAAGAAAAATAAGACGATTGAAATGTTCTTAGTATCCTTAAAAACATTTGAGAAAAGAAGAATAAAGTCGAGGGATACATACTGAGCAGTCCAATTCTCAGTCCATAGACTCGGCTTGTATGGTTTGTTGGGGCCAACAAATGTATCTCCACAGTGCCTTCCATTACAAGCGTTAATCTGCAGTCCTTAAATCTTTCAATTTTTCCTTGTATTGATAAAAGTACAAAAGAATTTGAGGAAAAAAATAAAGGAAGGAGAAAGAAAAATGATCCACAAACCACAGGATCTGGAGCATCCGTTTGCTTGCACATCATCCATGGCACACCAGCATTGAGCCCAACTGCCATATTTCCTGCCCATTGAATATACTTGGTTCCTTCTCCTTCGAATGCGGGTTGTATAGTATTGTATTCATTCTCAATCTACAAAACCCACCAAAAGAAATCTAAAATTTACCTCCAAAAAAATTATATTGTAGCAAGAAATGAATAATACCAGAAGATTAAACGAGCCAAAAATCAGATAAATCGAATCTTATGTGAGTCTAGCTTGGCATTTCTCGCCGGAGAAAAGGAAGAAAGAACCTGCGCCAAAATAATAGGACCTCCTTGAGGTGCAAATAGCTTTGCCTCCTTCAGTTTGTCGATGATCATTCTGACGAATTTCTCCATGTGATACTGAAAATAATAATAATAATAATAAACACATCAAACAACATTATCTGCTGGTACCAAGTAAACAGTGTTTAGCAAACCTTGAAGAAACCCAAAGTACCTTATAAGGCTCATTATTAGTTCGAAATGTAATATCTTTAACGTCTCTCAACCAAACTGGAAGTCCACTGTCCAAATGATTAATCAAAAGAAAATACTTAAGATTAAAGTCTCATATTAGCAAATTTTGTTGACTTCAAATTCAGAATTAAGTAGAATATAACTGGTGAATACCCATAGTTCCATTCGCCTTGGATGAAAGGTCCAAGTCTTACGGTCACGTACATCCCGGTATCACCGATCATTTTTATGAATTTCACCAAATCATAATTTCCTTCAAAATTATACTGCAATGAAATTTTTTACATCAAAGAATAAGAACCAAAAAAACCCTCTATTCCTATTTAATCAAATAAACCAAGTTAATTATTTTTTATGCTTGATCGACTGATATCTGTTAATCAATTTATTAATTGCGATTAATCCAGTTGAGTTAACCGTCGAACCCATTAAGGACAGATTTGTTTTTTTTTTCTTATTTTCAAAATTCTAATTCAAAAATTTGATTTAAAAAAATGTATTATGTTTAAACCAATAAGGGGTTGGTATAAGCTGAAGTTTATTATCTCGTATGGTTGGGGATTCACTCATTGAGTAACGTTACCTGGCCCTGTACGGGTTCATGTATGTTCCAGAAAACGTAAGTCTGGATGACATTAAGTCCTCCTTCCTTAGCCTTGTCTAAAATACCTTGCCACATCTAAAAACAATAAAATAAAATAAAATAAAAGTCACCAAAAATATGAGTCAAAACAAATTTCATAACAATTAATGTTTAGAACCTCCGGAGGAGCGCGAGGATAATGAAGAGAGCCAGAAAAGAGAAGCTCTCTTTTGCCGTCGATGATCAATGATCGGCCGTCATATGTTACGGTGGCTTCTTTTTTCTCATCATCAGAGAGCGTCGGAGAAGCTAAGAGAAAGAGAGCATTAATCAGAAGTAAAATGAGGGGTTGCAAAGACATTGTTGCTTCTTGTTAGAACAGGAGGTTTGCTTTGCTTTGAGCTTTCCTAAGTGATTAAGGTTTCATGAAAGAACAACGTAGTATCAATGTAAGCGAGCTTGGGGCGCATTATAAAACATGAGAAATAAGAGCAAGGGTCGGAGAGCTGATCGTTCTCATTGCGTCGACGTGTTGGTCTTTCATTTTGTCTCAGGGTCTAGGTACTCCTTTGCTCTCTCTCTCTCTACTATTCCTGGGTATATAGAAAGAGGAGAGGGAAGCGAAATAGGTGTTTGAAATTTGAAGGGTCAACCTAGGGGGAAATGAATTCAGTTGTTGAACCAGTCACCAACACTTTCTGGGTACAAAGAGCGAAAATGGCGTTCAGGGGTTTTCTTTTCTCCTAGCTGGATTGAACTTTCTAATGTCTTTTTTTAGCTTAAAATCTAAGACGGCGGCTATTGAATAGTTGTTAAAATAAATTTTTAATTAATTTTGAATGATCAAATTACAATTTATTTATCATACTTCACAAAAATTAAAAAATAATCCATTCTTATATTATATACTTTTCTTTTGCTTTGTCATCTTTCAAGTCCCATTCCAACAACCCCTGCATGATATAAACCTTCTAGCACAAACAAAAACAAAAGAGAAATCGAAAATTGTCAATGATCCCCCAAGTAATTGGAGATACAATTATGTCTAAATGCAAGTATGCTTTAAGAATTTAAAATTCAAAATTAAGTAATAATTATAATAAAATATTTTAAGAGGCACTTGGGTCGCACTTAGAAATAAGAATAGATTTGAAATCAAATATCTTAAAATGGGTTTCATAAACTCATATTTTCACTTGAATTTTAAGAACTTTATAATTTATGAATTTCATTCGTAAACCTCATTTTCATTCCATTGATTCAAACAAATCATATAAATTTAATCTGATTTTTATTTTGATTCATTTTAACTATTTTTACAATATAATTACTTACATTATTTTGTGGGTACGCATAATTTAGGTTTTTGTTCTTAATTCAGATTTGTATGAAGTTTTTGTTCCGGATCCTATGGGGATTACATCCTTAGAAATTTGTTTCTGAATTTACCCCTCAAACAAATGAAGTAGAATTATTAGGGAGACCTTAATCCCAATTTGACTTACATTCTACCCCTTAAACCCTTTACCATTTGAAGGGTAATATTGGGGGGGGGGGACCTTTAGTTATTCCAAAGCATATTGCAATGAGAAATAGAATATAAAAAATAATATTAATTGATTGCCCTGAAATTTTCAGGAAAATATTTATAATGTAATTTTAAAAATTATAGCTTAAAATGTTTTTTGTTGTTTGAAAATTGTAATTTTTATCATTTTTTAAAATAAAAATTTAAAATATATTTGACATATTTACAACTAATATAATTTTTTTTTTTTACTTTCGTCCTTATTTATTATTATCTTTTCATAATAACTAGTAACTTAAAAATGTTCTAGGATGATTCATCTTTGCACACAATTCTTAAAGAGAATCCAATTATATGTTTTATATGTATGTATTTAGGTTGGGACCTGCGCTGAGACTAACCCAACATGCCCCATATTAGATTTTCCCAATTTCTTTAATCAGATAAAAGGGAAAATAAAGGGATGTGAATATGGAAAGCAAAAAATGAAAGACATATAATAATAATAATAATAATAATAATGATAATAATAAGCTAATTTTTTTTTTTTTGGGTCAAACTTATAAAGGCACCTCATTCTCATCAAATTTTTTGGAGGTGAAAACAATAAATACAAAAAATTTTATTTTCTAATATTAAGGAACTTGATTTAGAAATTAAAATTACTATTTATGAATAGAATTAAGATAAAACTGTACAATTGAACCAAAAGTCCCACAAATCTTTTATTTCAAAATTATTCAAGTATTACCGAAAATATGATATAATATAAAATATAATGATGTAAAAATATTTATATTATCAAACTTATTTAATGAAATAAAAATATAATTATTATAATTACATAAAAAAAATAATCATATAAATAAGTATATGATATAAAAAATAATATATCTATATAGTTGATCCCACTTCATATGATAAAAACTTTGATCGCTGATCGACGTTATTGTCGTAGTTTTATTTGAATACTTTCAAAATATAAACTTAATTAAGATAAACAATGTTGCATGTCTGCACTTAATCTCATCTATAACATGGGATACCATTTTCATTTTTTTCCTTAGATTTTGGAAAAATTACAAATTAAATCAAAATTTGATGATTTTAGTTCTGAAAGCTAATCCCAAAGTAACTAGACATCCCAATCCTCAAAGTTATTCGATCTATAATCCAAACAAATATACAAAAATCAGAAATTTATATTTAAGAAATAAAAAGTTAAAATTTTTTAAAAATAAATTATTTTTTAATTTATAATTATTGAAGTCTTATATATATAAATTTTTTCTTAAAAAAAAATATTTTAAGAGTTCTATCAGCTATCGTTTGTCTCATTGCTGGATGTAATTAACTAATTTTTCTTTTTATGTGATTAACGTAAAATTGTACAATACAAAAACACGTAAAAAATATTGTTATTATTATTTTTTAATTGGTTACATTAAAAAATTATTATTATTATTATTATAGAGTAGTTAAGAAAAAAAAAAAAAGGAAAAAAAAATGAGTGAGAGGGTGGGGGAGCGGTTTGGGTTCGGGGAGACCAATTTGAGAGAGAGAGAGAAGATAACGAAACAAACGCATTTGTTGGCGAAGGGTTTGGAAGATCCAGCGAGAGGGAACGCTTCATCCTCAACGGCTTCGCTTTCCTTTCTATAATCAGTCCTCCCTCCTTTTTTGGATCTCTCTCTCTTTCTCTCTCTAACTTTCTTTCTCTGTCTTCTCCGTCTCATTCTCTCCATTTTCTAGGTTTTTGTTTCATCATTTCTCTCTCTCTTTCTGTCTCTCCCCACCTTTCTCTGCAAATGTTGTTGTTATTGCACTTTGTCTGAGCTCCAAAATTAGGGTTTTCTGAGTTTTGCTAGGGTTTCGTTGGATGCGGTTTTGTGGGTTCTCTCTGTTGGGGAGCATTTGAAGAAGAAGGGAAATTGAAGAAGAAAATTGAGGAATTCTCAGGTCTTCCGGAGAAGATCTGACATTGATTGTTTGTTGAAATGAGCGCTTCGAGGTTTATTAAGTGCGTCACGGTTGGTGATGGCGCTGTTGGCAAAACTTGTTTGCTAATCTCCTACACCAGCAACACTTTTCCTACGGTCAGTTCTATTCTTTCCCATTGTCTCTAGGGTTTCGCCATTTCTGATTTTTTGGGTTTTGAATTATTCATTTCCTCCCTGAATTTACACTTTTTGGAATCGAAACTCTCTCTCTCTCTGTGTAATTCAACAGCGAATTTTATTTTTTGAATTTGAATTCTTCGATTTTCCGTGAAGTTTACCCTTTTTAAAATCGATAATTGTTTCTCTCTCTGTGGTTTGGATCTAATCGTGCATATTTTGATCTGGGTTTTATGAAACGTAGTTCTTTTTTTCTTTTTAGGAAAACCCTTTTTTCTCCTAATGCAGTACTTCTAAGATTCGGCATTTCTGTGATTTGAAGAAATTATGGTGATTGTTTTTCGAATTTCCCGTGAATTTCTTTGGGGTTTTCTTATTTAAATTTTGAAATTGCATAAAGGGTTGGATCTTATCTTTCATGTTTTCATCTGGGTTCTGTAAAAAAATGTTTTTTTTAATCTGATTAAAAAATATTTTTGTTACCTTTTATGGAGGGCTCACAAGAGAATTTAAATAAAATTTTTAGGACTTTGTGTAATCATAACTTGTTTTATCCATAATTTGTGGAAAAACAGGATTATGTTCCCACCGTGTTCGACAATTTCAGTGCAAATGTGGTTGTCAATGGGAGCACTGTCAACCTGGGTTTGTGGGATACTGCTGGTAATTATTTAATTGCTTTTTTTTTTTTTTTTTTTTTGTAATTTCACAATTAGAAATTTTTGTAATTTGGGAATTGAATGTTGGTGTTCTTTGGTACAGGTCAGGAGGATTACAATAGATTAAGGCCATTAAGTTATCGTGGGGCAGATGTTTTTATATTGGCGTTCTCTCTCATTAGTAAGGCCAGCTATGAAAATGTTTCCAAGAAGGTTAAGGATTGATGTCATTTTTATTATATAACAATGCTTTAAAAAAAAAAAAATTACATGCCGAAGATTATTTCTCGGTTTTTTCTTTTCCAGTGGATTCCAGAATTGAAGCATTATGCACCCGGTGTTCCCATCGTGCTTGTTGGAACAAAACTTGGTTAGATTTGCTTTCTTACATGAATTTATCATATTACTATAATTGGTAAAATCTTGTTGGGAGTTGACCCTCTTTGTGTGTGATCCGTCTGATGACATTTCCTTAAAGCTTACTGCGGGAGTGTTCTATGATTAGATTTTTTGAGTTAATTTCGTGTAAAATGGGTGTGGTACCCTATGATTATATTGGTTAATCTTGGCAGCAAAAGTTATCTCACTCGGGCACCTTTCTGATTGAACTGTAGAATTATGCTCTTAAAAGAGACATTCAGCTCATGTCATTGATTCCTAAGGTTCTATTTGTGGTAAATAATACCCACGCCAACTATATTGACCATGGTCTTAGCTTCCTATATTTGATCTGATAATAAAGGGACCAACATCTGGCCTTAGGGACCTCCTGTCTTTTTGCAAAGAGGGCTAATGGTCCTTATTGATCTTGATGCACCATTTTTTTGTAAATGTTGATCCCACTTCTTTGTCATGTTCTAAAGACCTGCGGTCTAAAATATTGAACACCGAGTTAGACGTGCCTTAATTGACATATTTTGTGGCTTGGTGTAAGGGAATATTTGAACTGGCAGTAGCACCTGAATTTGCTTACTTGCATGCTTTCTTTCTGCTTCGAGATTTGTTGTATTACTTCCACAAAGTATATAGTATCTTCCATTTTACCTGCTTACTAGTCCCAAAGGTTAAATGATAAGAACCCTTCGAATTTACCAATATTAAGTAACACTCTAATCTACTCAGCAAAAGAGGGAAAAAATCCTGAAAATCAATTTTATGATTAGGACTTAGAAGTCTTTGGTTTATTGGACTTGGTCAAGAGATATTGCATTTCTTTTTCACTTTTTTGTGTGAAAGGTGTATGTATGTTTGTATAGGCCTTTTCTTCTTTTGTTTCCTTGATTTTAAGTTAAGTATTTGTTGCATTTACAAATTAAATGTGAATTGAGTCAGATCTTCGAGACGACAAGCAGTTCTTTATAGACCATCCTGGAGCTGTACCCATTTCAACAGCTCAGGTGCGCACAACATGCCTCACATACTCTTTAGCAGTTATTTTGTTGTCTGAACCTTATTGAGTGGTGTCCACCTTCTGGTTTCTTTCTTAATGGAGTTAATCAAAAGGGAACTAATTATCTTTATTTTAATTAATGTTAAAAGGGAGAGGAGCTGAGAAAGCTGATTGGAGCACCTGCTTACATTGAATGCAGTTCAAAAACACAGCAGGTAAATGTTTCTATCATTAATAGCATGCTTCTTGTTTTGGAGAGTTGAATCAAACCTCTTCATGGAGGTTGTTGTTATAATTGCAGAATGTGAAGGCAGTCTTCGATGCGGCTATTAAGGTCGTTCTTCAACCCCCCAAACAGAAGAAAAAGAAGGGAAAGGGGCAAAAGGCCTGCTCCATTTTGTGATCAGACAAAAGCAAGAAATGAGAGGCTCTCCAAGTCACACAATTCCAACCACTATTCTCTTTCTTTTTCCTCAAAATCACTTTTGTTTCTTCCTTTAAGATCCTAAGGGCAGCAGCAGCCGCTGGTATATATAAAACGTCTCAACAGTCAGTGCCAGGGATATGCCGTAAATTGCATCATTGGGTGGTCTGTTGTTGCTTTTTTTGATAATTGTTGTGATCACATTGCACGTTTGCCACCTTTTACCCTGTCTTGATTGGTTTTTATTGTATTAACAGACCTGTAGTAGATTCCCCCAACAGTGACAGATTTTATTATGGTAATCAGTGGTGCAATTACATTTTAAATTCTCTTAGCTCTTAACTTTCTTTCACGTGATAGCCTCCGCATCGTTAGATATTGTGGTATTGTTTACTTTGGTGCTGCATTCAATAAGCTCTTGTAGCTTTAACCCATCAGATTTTGTCTTGTAGGCCAGCTTAGGCAAGCTGGTTTACGAGCCACGCATCCGATCTAGTCATTCGATTTGCCCTTGCACTTTTTGCGCCATCAGATCTAGTTATTTATGCATGCATTTAGACTAGATTTCAAGGAGAAAATTCCTTGGAAAATAGTTTGTAAAATGTAGAAAGGGACTGTGCCATCTTTGACCAGTTGAGTCAAATTTTCTTTTTTTTTTTGGGCGCCGCGGGAGGGGTGTGTTGGAAGAAAGTAGAGACATAGTTATGAAGAGGGTCAATTTTTTAATGGGTTTTATAGTATTCAAATCGGATTAATCGAATAAAATTCGGATACTGATCCGTGAAAACAAAAAAAAAAAAATTAGTTATGGAGAGAGAGATGTAGGGTAAGGTAGGGTAGCGTGACCCATATTCAAAATGTTTGGGCTAAGCACGAATATATCCTTTTCACCAAGCTAATATTGTGACCGATGATAGTTGGAGTTGAAAAAACCCTTTAAGATTCCTGATTAAAGAATAAGATATTAAAAAAAAAAATTTAAAATCTGAAAAGGGTCTTCTCATTTCCTTATAATTCAACCTCTCATTTCTGAGGCTATCATAGCTTTGAAAGTGCCGGGAGGAATATGTGCTGCCATCCCTTGCAAAAATTCTCCATTTTTTGGCTGTGGACTTGATTTGAAATCTTGAATATTTATCTTTAAAGTTTGAACCTAACCATTAAAATGGCTTCCTTAGGCAAGGTTCAATGAGGATGTTTTGATCCATGGGGTAGCATTGCATAAATGGGGGGAGAGAGAGAGAGAGAGAGAGAGAGAGAGAGGATTCTTTCATAGTGGTAGTGGGAGAGTATAGATGCCAGAAGAATGCAACCAAGCCACGGACCCAAAAAGATTTTCAAGTTCTATATTCTCTCTCTCTCTCTCTCTCTCTCATCTAATAAGAAGTGCGCCTCTTTATATACCCCTATAGTTGTCCCAATGAGGACTTGAAGCTGAGGCAAAGGAAAGAGCGCAAGATCATATTTCCATAATAGACATCCAAAGATATTGCCAAACAATCTCGATTTGTGCGAGTCAAGACCAAACTGCAAGGAATGGCATCAAAAAGAATTCTCAAAGAGCTGAAAGATTTGAAGAGAGATCCACCAACCTCTTGCAGTGCTGGTATCTCTCTCATCTTTCTAACCAAAGTTTCAAGTAACAAAAATTCTCATTCTCTCTCTCTCTCTCTCTCAGGTCCAGTCACTGACGACTTGTACCATTGGCAAGCAACCATAATCGGTCCAAATGACAGTCCATACGCTGGTGGAATTTTTGTAGTATCTATTCATTTCCCTCCTGACTACCCTTTCAAGCCTCCCAAGGTAAGCAGCAAAAAGACATACCCTTCCGTAAAATAACCAACACCCAATGGAGGTGGGAGGAAGCAGCCATCATCTTGAATTTTTTTTTTTTAATAAATTTAAAAATTATAATTTTAAATATTTTTAATCTAACCGTGCCTCGTCTCTATGCCATTAAAGAAATTTCTCCAGTTAGAATTAAATTTTTACCCATGATGTAAAAGTTTTCTGGTTTCGCCCGTGCTGCTTCATGGCTCTATATAACAAATATTGAAAGAGCAAGTCCGATTTTGATTTTCATAGGTTGCATTTAGAACAAAAGTTTTCCATCCAAACATCAACAGCAACGGAAACATCTGCTTAGACATTCTCAAGGATCAATGGAGCCCTGCGCTCACCATAACTAAGGTACCAAGTTTTTCTTCCTATGTTTGGCTCATTATAGTAACGCATGCATGTCTTAAAAGAGATTTAAAAATCAATGGTGTAGGTTCTCCTCTCCATATGTTCACTGCTCACGGATCCAAATCCAGATGACCCATTAGTTCCAGAGATTGCTCATATGTACAAGCAAGACAAAGACAAGTATGAATCGATGGCACGAAGCTGGACACAGAAGTATGCCATGGGTTGAGGACAAAACTCAAAACTCAACTAGTCCTACCAAAATATGAATGCTTTTGTCCCAGCCATGTATAAGATAAACCTCCTACGCTGTACGCAAACGATACATTTGAGTTGTGTTTTGCTCAGAATAAATGGCTGGCAATTTTCCAAGTTACTATGCACATTACCATCTAAACTATGTTTCTAGATATCTATGGCCTCAATCAATACTTGACCGCAGGGATTGTCGGACCGGCCCAGGAGGCCCATAGGCCCATAGGCCCGGATCTTGAAGTAAACTTTAGGCCCATCAGAATGAGAACCAGGTTTGGGCTATGCACCACGGGCCCGAGTCCAGCCCAGCCCAGCCCAAAGTTATGCACTGATATGCAGATTATTACAAAACAATCAAGAATTGGAAATCTAGAAGACGGGTCTGAAAAATATACATGGATTTGATTTCTACTTTTTCCCCATCACAAGAAATCATGTTGAACATTGGAGTACGAATAGGAACCATGATTCAATTTAGAATTTAACTGGGAGAAAACGATTAAGTCAGATGGTTGGCGGTGGTGTGTGTTTAAGACTCCTTGGAGCTTGTCTTGAATACCATGGTAGGAGAGGGATTTACTCCTGAGAAAGGCTATGGCATCTCCTCTTTATAACTTAGGCCACCGGACAAATATTTTCAACCAAAAATAAAAATTAAAAATAAAAAGATAGAGAAACACCGTCCTTAGAATTAACTTTAAAAAAAAAAAAAGAGGGGCTAGACAACAAAGCAATTTCTAGATTATTATATGATGATTTTTTAACTTTCTATATATAGAAATAGTAATAGATAGACTAGAAGATATTTCTTATATCGATGACACCAAAGCAAAGGGATATTAAATGAATGGAATTGAAATATGGATGGAATATAATATACTGGGACAAATATTTTCAACCAAAAATAAAAAATTAAAATAAAAAAAAAGAGAGAGAAACACCGCCCTTAGGATTAACTTTAAAATAATAATAATAATAATAATAATAAATGGGGGCAGGACAAGTTTGGCTCGGAATACAAATTCTATGATTGGAACTAAGATTTCAATTGATTTAACCGTAATATTCAGCACTTAAGTAATAGCTGCACCATGGAAGTGCCGTATGCTAACCCAGACAAATCATGCATTAGTCACAATCCCGCGATAGCAATGGGATTCAACGTCGAGAAAACAGCCCAATCTGAAATCCTTATGAGACCTCTATCAAAAAGTTGTGACTGCTGTTGTTTGATTTTACATGTACCTCTGCGAGTACAGTCATTGCATGAGCTAGACCTTAATGGCCTCATATTTCTCACCCAGTGTACCGCCCTTTTGTTTCTGGAACTGAATGTATCTTAGTGTGCTGGCAAAGAAAGCATCAGCAACCGGATCTGCTGGACTATTCTCACTTTGCATCTCAGTTGTAATTAATTCAATCAGGCTTTGGACAGCAGCAACATTCACCTGTGGATTGCCCTTCTCAAAGAAATATAGGTACCTGCAATGAGAAAAGGATAAAACAATTTGATGCTCCATCGAGTAGATTTCCATACTTCTTTTAAAACAGGTCCAAAGCCAGACGAGTCATATTGCTTCCAAGTAGGCGGCAGCATAAGATTTTCCAAAAGATACGTAGTTGATTTAACAGACCCATGAGCTAAGTTGAATTGTTCATTCCACATTTTCCAATCAAAGAAGATACCCACAGAAAGTCAAAAAGATCAAGCAATTCACTGGCAAACAAAAAGTGGGTTGAAGCCACTTACTTGTTCAGGATTTCAATAAATAGCACAACTGATCCACTGCTACCTCGTGTTGCATTGGACATCTGTTGAGCAGCATTCGCTATCCTTAAAGCACGCTTTAAGCAAAGCATAACCCTGCATAAAGATTCAGAAATGATGAACAAAAGAACGCCTTTCTATGAATAACAAACTTAAAGAAACCAGGCAATGGAACGGAAATCAACACTGATATGGTAAACCAAGCACTAAAAGGGAGAGGTTTTAAATCACTGCTAGACCCAGTTTAAAAACGCGAGACATCTAGCCTCTAGGATCAAAACAGAACAGCAGCTTATCCCAGAGTTAAGAAAGTTTGGCCATTTCATGCATTGAGAAATTGATTGATGCTCTATGTACTTAAGTTCCACAAATCATAGGACTTAAAAAGCTTTTCTTTTGATTCATTAAAAAGTTTTTCTTTTGATTCTTGAAGAAAATCTATTTATCAATTTATCAATGTCATCAATGAAAGAACAACCATAAACACAAATGCAAGGGCATCAAAATGCACCTTTCACCATCCTTCATGCTATCTTGCTCATCATTCCAGAAGAGATGCGAACAAGAATAAACAGCTCTGCACTGATCAGGTTTCTTCAAAAGCTTTGCAGAGTACTGGCAACAGGAGATTCACCATGTAAGGTTTTGTCAGAAACAGGTTAAAATGGTGTTATCCTCGATAAAATGTCAACAGTTTATACCCCTGTTGCCTTGTGCGTTAAAGTATCCCTGTTCTCAATGCCAAAGACATGCATTCTCTGGAGAGTTCCTATTATTAGATGGAGCGCAGTAATCTGTGCTTTTGAATCCTGAAAGTATTATATCCAGGCAAGGAGGCAATAAGCTTATTTCTTCACATCTCTCAGAAGATATGAAAAGGTGCTAAAAGTCTGCGTGCAAATTACTGCAATTTCTTCTTCGTAGAGTATATAAGCCTGGGCAAAAAACTCATAAGCCACGGGTTCCAGATCACAGTCATTGGCAGCCTGCATCACAAAACAGAATAATACTTAACTCACAAAACTAGCTCTTATAATTGATCCTTCATTTGGAGAAAAGATTTCATCTACCTCGGCGCACTGCAGATACAACCGTAATGCCAGTTCAGGAACAGGAACAGCTGAGAGAGCTTCAATCGTCTGGAGGAGAGGGAGGGGAAATGACTATCATCAGCAAATAAAGTGCAGAAGATCAAAGAATGGACAAATAGCAGTAGCATATATAGGTGAGAAAGTTCACTCTTTCTTTGTTATCTTTGTTGTTGGTTTTTCCCCCCTTTTTTAAGCTAAAATAGCAGACAACATCTGGTTCACCCAAAGCTCAAGCAGCATCTAGGTCAAATTTGGAATATCCAACTAAAAGATACAGTTTATACATAAGGCAATCTGACTTGTTATATATGAAAATGCCCCTTCAAGTAGATCTGATTACACACATCAAGGTTACAACAACAACAACAATAAATTGGGCCTTAATCCTAAATTTTGGGGTCAGCCGGTTGAAACCAATATAGAAAAGAGGAAAAAAAATGAAAAGAACAATATATATATATATATATATATATATAAACTATCCATAAAAACTTAATAACAATAACAATAACAACAATAACAATAACAATTCAACTGGTTCGAATTTTTATACGTCACTCATTTCTATTTAAAGTCATTTCTTCAACTAAACCCTTGTCACTTATATCTTCACGAATAACTTATATCCACGTTTACACATATCAAGGTTACAATAACATTTTACAAATTAATTGCATTACGGGAAATAATGAAGATCAAATTCGTCTTACATATACCTGATTCAAAATCTGAAAAATTTTATTTGGTGTGGTGGGTGCTTCTTCCTCAACAACATCATCATTCTTGCCTTGCAGTTGCCTGACCAGCTTCACAAAAGATAACCACGATACAAAGAAATAAACATTGACAAGAAATAATTCTCCTTTTCCTTTAAATTATTTATGCTTGGAAAGTAAAGATTCCTACCAAAGTTAAGGCTTTTATTTACCCATGGTGTTTAATAAAATGAATACCAATGATGATCCTCAAAAGAGAAGACCTTATAAATCTATCTCCCTCGATGTTTGTACAAATCTATCTTTATTGTGTGTGATACTGTTTAGGTGTGCCCTAGGAGAATTTCTAATTAGTTCCTCACAAAGTTAAGAGATTTAAGGGGGGAAGAAACATGTTTGATTGTTATGGAAATGTACACTTTTAACCATCCTATGGTGTACCAGGATAGTGGAATGCTAGAATTTTTCACGATCTGAGGATTGCAACTTCTCTTTAATGGGACATTTATAGACTCATGCTTCATGGATTTATAAAGATTTATAGCCTACAAGACTTGGAAAGGGATTTGAAATTAGTCTTTTTGTTCCACTATGCTATGTATTTTTTAACTTCTGATGATATTTCATCCTTAGGAGTTCTTGTACATTCTTTCATACATCTAATATATTCTTTTTTTTCTATCAAAAAATGTAACTAATAGCATATACTTGCGTAATTAGATCCTGGGAGACCATTCAGTATGTAACCTTGTAACCAGAACTAATTACCTTTTTTTTATGAATTGTAACCGGAACTAATAACTGCGCGATAATAACTTCATGGTCCTTCATAAACACATCCAACTCTCATGGAGATAGCTGCTCACATTAGCATTTTTAAAAACATTATGCCACATCTTGTCTAGTTACTAATAGAACTCCAGAATCCTGCCAAGTCTTGATATTTCATGCTTCCTTATTAGCAGTCAAGACAGTCATGAAATGAGCAATTTCAGGAAGCTGCTGTGATATATGCCTCACTAAAACCCACAAACTGCAAACTTATTTTATAAATATTCAAGCTTGACTGGAAGTAAAAGACAATCTTGCACAACCATTTGAATATAATTGGGAAATAAAATCAAACCTTAAGAGATGAAAAAACAAGAGGAGGAACTGTGAAGGGCAGACGCCTTGGTCCTCCGGTCAGGATATGCTTTCTCACTGTACATATGATCTGTTCAGAATATTTTATTGGTTAATACCATGCCAGAAACTGTGGCCAAAGGAAAACTTTTGACTGTAGAAAGTAAACAGCAGAGAAAGGTGCCATTGCAAAAATTACAAAAGCAACCCAAGTACCCCACAAAATAGTTGGGGGCAAACGAAATCGGAGTTCTGTAATTCCTACTAATGTAAATGTATACAACTAAAATAGTATATGGATCAATTGATTAGACATATAGGCTTGGTGGCAAACTATTTTTAAAGCTATAGATGCAGAATTAGAGCACCTTCATCTCTAAACTTGTGCAGAATTAAATAGCTGAAAGCAGTAGATTAACTTCATTCTGAAATATTAAAGGAATGGACACAAAACCTTATCACAAGACAACTAGGACTTAAAAGAATAAGAAAATCATGGACCAATTTTACACCTTCAGCATCTCCTCTGGTTCATCATTATAGAGCATCTGGATAAGGCGTGCAACACAGCTTTGCTCCTCTTTAAAATCCTCTTCATCAATCTATAGTACACCAGGAAAAGGTGTGATCAAGCTGGAATATAAGAAGGACTAGAAAAGAATTACAGAGCACAGCAATAAAATAAGCCTGTAATGTTCTACTTCCTCAAGGAAATAATAACAGCGAAAAAGTTGCCACAAATAAGATAGCTTCATTCTGATTCTTTCTAGACAGAATCTTCAATGCAGCAAAAATCAAAAAAAAAAAAAAAAAAAAAAGTCTTTCATTATGTAAAAGTAACAGCACTTAATGTTAATTAACCTCCTCAGAAGTCACATCCAGGTCCTTTATCAATCCTTTGATCAATTCAAACAAAGCCTCAACCTGCATGCGAAAAATAGAAGTATACCATTCAGAAGCACATTCTGAAAAGTAAACCATACTGAAAAACACCATACCTTGTCAGCAGTGGATATACGGGTTTTATTCTTCATTATGCTTTGAATTATAATCGTAGCCATGACTTTATGTGTTGCATCATCCAGGTAATCCATGACCCGTGGGTAATTGGAAAGTTTCAGGGCAATGACAACATCATTGTATTTGTTCAGTGGAGCACTCAAAAGTGAAACAATTTGTTTCGTTGCGTTGCTATCTTCAAGCTTCCCATTCTCAGAGAGTTTCTTAACACATGCTCCCTTAAAAGTATTAGAATAGAAGCAATTTCAGTCACAATCTTCGGCTATAAACTAAAAGCATACAACAACAATAACAACCTAGGCCTTCTATCCCAAATTTTGGGAGCGGCCATTTGAGAGACAAATATCGGGAAGATTAAAAAAAAATACAAGAGTATTGATTTAATTTGTGCGGATTCTCCTACGCCACTCATTCCTATCTAAGACCATCTCCTTAACTAAATCCATAACTATCATGTCTTTACGAATAACTTGCATCCAAGTTTTCAATAGCTTACCTCTACGTTTTACTAAATCCCCTATATTTAAGTTCTCGATTCTCCTAACAAGTGCAAAATTCATATGCCAAACAAAAAGAAAACTGGTTAATCTTTCTTTCCACATTCGGCACATGACATAAAACTTGAAAGAAATCACGTAGACCCTAAAGTCTCAATCTTGGCTATCTCTAGCCAAATCTGAACATAGTCTGATGAAGGGTGTTCCACATGGCTACCCAAAGTTAATTTGGCCCCAACATGCAGCAAAATACAAGTTAGTCCTTTAAGATAATTTGCTAAATTTCAAGCAGTTTCTTGCAATAATGTTTTAAAAAAAATGTGGACAATAAAATATAGCCCAGCGGCCCCCAGTGCCAGTTCTAATATTTGAACATGGTGCAACCATTTATAAAAGAAATCTGAGAAGGAGCATACCAACACTTGATCCACATAATCAAGGCGATCAGGGTGAACATGAAGGGTAAATGTAAGAAGAGATGAATATAACGTAACAGCTCCAAATATTGGCATGTCAACTTGTGCTCCAATAACCTGCATCCACATGTAGGCATCAAACTTTTCAATTGCTTGGAAAATCAACCTGACATTATGACCATTGTGAGATAGAGAGGTCTGAATTCTGGACACTATGAAAGCAACAGTTTAATGCAAGGAAAGTTGCATTGGATGAACATCATGTTTCAACAGGAGGTGGAGCATTGTTTTACCAGTTGTACCTATTCCAACTGGTTAGCTTCAGCAACTACTGGGTTGACTTGCCTTAAAATGCACAGCATGTTCCAATAACAGCAACTAGAGTAATAAACAAGTGCAAGTGAAGCATGCAGACCCTAACTTTTGAACAATAGTGCCAACAGAAGTTTCTTCAGGTCCAAAAGAAAACAAAATCAATAGAACATAAGTTATTTTATTTTATGAAAAACCAAAACCAGCTAGAATAATTGAAGCTGTAAAGTTCTGGTCCATGCAAAAGAATACAAGAAGAAGCATCTACAGTAAAAGCCAATTGATAAGCATATACAATTGGGGGGGTTTAATGCACACAACAGGATTTGATGAAATAATCAATAGTTTAACAATCGTTGGGAACCAGAAGGCCGAAGTTATGATCTTTGTCTGACTAGTCTGAGGTTTAGCTAAACATTTTATGTGATAAAGAAATGAGGAAGAGCAGAAATTATAAAAAATTGAAAAATCAGGCTCCTTAGACAATTGATCCATCACTTGAAGCATTAAATGGGATCTGGCAATAGAAAACAATGGCCATATCTTGGAAAGATTGGTTGTTTAGCAGCCACAATACAAACAAGAGATACCTAAGACACTGTTTATAGTGACCAACATGTTAATTGGTCATATGTGATATTTTGGAATACAGAACCTCACCTTTCCTATAGCATTGTTGAATTTAGCAAAGGCCTCTACTTGCAAGAATTCAGGTAGAACCTGGAGGACACAAAAAAAGGGTAAAAACAGAGAGAGTCACACTGTGAAACAGCAAATTTTTAGCTTACCTCAGTACTTGTAGCGGCATAGTTGGATAGCCTCTCCATTAACCCAGATAGTACTGTCTTGATGTCGACAGAAGGCTGAGATATATAAATGCATGTCAAGGAATTAAACCGTAAAAGATAACATCAGCTGCTACAGCTACAAGTTCTAATGTATATAAAGAACAGTCATGCTCAGCTACTCTGTAAATCAAAGTTCCCAGAACCAAACAGCTCAAAAGATTTCAGATAAAGAAATCTCTCTCTTCTTGATATGATTTTAGAATAGAGGAAGTCAATTAAGGGGCTGAAAATGAAATATGGAGTCAAGAGATAGGGGCCATAGTACAATAGATGATTTCAAAGTCGAGGGCATAGTATCTAATTATATGCTTGCATTCAAACAACCACGAGGGCTTACATTCATGTGTATGAGAGACAGATGGCATATTTTGAAGACAAGCATAACAGCAAAACTACTGGAACTTTGGTGGTGCATTATTTTCATGGTAAATTGGGGATAGTCTTGAGTAGTAAAGGATTAAGTCACAAGAATTCATATTGCACGCAACCAATATATATATATATATATATATATAACTTGTTTACGAATAAAAACTTAAGAGGCAATAAGGGGGTGCCGATCTAAAAACTTACAAAGCTAATAATTCAAAGCAAGACAAAAGGGCTACGTCTACATCTAGATTGGGAAGCCATTATTGTTGTTGCTGTTGTTGTTGTTATATATTACAGAGCTTCAGAAAGTAAGAATCTTCACCTGAAGCTGGGGACAAGCTCCTAGTAACGTCTCAAGTGTCTGCAAGTGGTACTCATCAGGAAAGACTTGAATTACGCAATCCATCAAATAATATTGCGCCAGCTCATCTTTACAGTTAACAACCTGAAAAAAAAAAAAAAACATTGGATGAATATTGAATTAGATAATATGTTTTGGCCACAAGCAGAATTTCTGAAACCAAAAAGAGAAATGAATGAAAAATGAAGCTCTCACCTGCTCCAGGACTCGAGGGAGCACGGTGTCTTTGTACATATCAAGGTCAATGCCCTCTATTTGACTAAGAACATGAAGGTTCTTCCCAACCTGATGAAAGAATCCAAGGGACAGAGAAGCAGCTTTTCACCATAAGCACAGCAAAAGATACACCAGCGAATGAAGTGAGTTAACCAGTTTCAGGTAATGATATTACAAGATCTCGAAGCTCGTTCCTTTCTTTCTCCCGTTTCTCCTTATCCTGATGAGGTCCCTGCAGACCAGAAAGCCCGATTGCATGCCTCAACTCAGGATCAGCAAAGAGTATGAATCATTCACAAGCATATAAGACCTGCATGACCACAAATCATGCCCTCATGATTCACTTTTACCCTTTTGGCATGCAAGGACTGAGGTACCAAGCATGTCTGAACATGAGAGCGGGTAACAGTCCACGAATATCTCAAGATTTTCAACCAACCTGATGTTGCATCCGCACCCAAAGTTTGTTCATCTCTGTGAAGTTTTGGAGGACAAACTCTACTGCGTCCATGAAAGTGTCTGCATCTCTGTGGAAGTCATGAAGTCATATGTATCAGGTGCTGTCTCAACAACAAATCACACCAAATTCTAGGAGATCAAGGGAGATTTGACATCATTTTGGTTTATAAGAGACTCTTTTAACATAAACAAGTAGAAAGTAGGGAGACAACAAGTACATACACAGAGAGCACTAAGTCAGAATGCATTACTTAAAAGAAGGGAAGAAGAAGAAGAAGAAAAGATGATGCACTTGCTACCTTAATAAATTCTTGAATAAGTAAAATGATAGTGGTGCCTTTGATAAAACAACAGCAGCAGCAATCTAAACCTACTATCCCAAAATTTGGGGTCTGCCATGTGAGAAACAAATACCCAAAAACAAAAAAAAAAAAAAAACAAACAAGAGTGTTGATTTAATTTGCACAGGTTTTTCTACGCCATTCATTCCTATCTAAAACCATCTCCTCAATTAAATCCATATTTTTTATGTCTTTACGAATCATTTGCATCCAAGTTTTCAACAGCCTATCTCTACGTTTTATTAACTCTCCTATATTTAAGTTTTCGGTCTTTCTAACAGGTGTATCATTGGATCTTCGTCGTACATGCCCAGACCACCTAAGACGATACTCTTGCATCTTATCTACAATTGAGCTAACTCCTAACTTATTACGTATCTCATCATTTCTAATTCTATCTTCTATAATTTTACCATACATCCACCTAAATATTTTCATTTCAGTTATAGTTATTTTTTACTCTTGTTACCGTTTAATGACTCAATACTCAGTGCCATACAACAGCACAGATCTTACTACGATTCTAGAAAATTTTCCCTTTAAATGCAATGGCATCGTGTAATTGTAGAGAACTCCGGATGTTTTTCTCCACTTCATCCAACCTGCTTGAATTCTATTGTTCACATCCTCATCTATATTTCTATCATTCTAGATGATGGAATAAAGATATCTAAATTGATCATTTTTGGGATTTCTCTAATCTGATCGTTTTTTCATTAACCTGATGGTTGCTACTAAATTTATATTTCATATATTCAGTTTTGAACCTACTCAATTTAAATCCTTTAGATTCCAATGTGACCCTCCATAACTCTAATTTAGTATTGATACCCTCTCTAATTTCATTAATCAATACTATATCATCTGCAAAGAGTATATACCATGATATTTCATTTTAGATATTTTTTATGATTTTATCTATCACTTTTGCAAATAGTATGGAGCTTAATGACGAGCCTTGATGGAACCCAATGTTAATAGTAACTCTATCACTCGGACCCCCGCAAATTCTTACATTGGTCACAACTCCTTCATACATATCCCTAATAAGATTAATATATTTCAAAAATATTTTTTTTATCGGCGTCCACCACAACATTCCCTAGAAACCTTATCGTACACTTTTTTCTAGATCAATGAATACTATATGTAGGTCTTTCTTCTGTATTTTAAAAATCTCCATCAACTGTCTTAAAAAGTGAATTGTTTCGGTGTTGGATCGTCCTGACATAAATCCAAATTGTTTTTGAAATACACTTATCTCCGATCTCAATCCATACTCTATCACTCTCTTTCTCATAATTTCATCTTATGACTCATGAGTTTAATTCCTCTGTAATTAGAACAATTTTGTATGTCCTCTTTATTCTTATACAATGGGACAACTGTGCTCTCTCTCCATATTTTCGACATTTTCTTTGTTTACCAAATTTTATTGAAAATAGTCGTTAACATTATTACTCCGAATTCACCTAAACATTTCCACACTTCAATAGTGGTGCCTTTGATAAAGACTAGTATAATGCAAACACACAATCCTGATGGTGATGCTATCCTGAATTGAATCGGGAAGAACTTCAAAGAGTGTAATTAAAAATTATAGAAGAAATCTTAAAATGCATTGCTAAATCCTACACATTGTTAAAACAAACACCTGTCCAGTCCACTCAAAACATGATGCACCATTATCAGCATATAAACTCTCTACCGGCTCATGCATGTTGTATGGTTTATTGAATGTGGCAGCATTAAAAGTTACAGCTTTCAACAGCCTAGGATTCAGGTGTTCATGGTGTCACCATGGGCATGACGTTGGAAACCACTTCATTGATGCCCTAGAGGATATCAAATTTCTAAACTTAAAGCAGCATGAAAAGAATAACTGAGTTGCTTACCCTTCATACTCAGAACAAATATCAGGTAACTTGTCCCTACTGACTTGAGCAAGGTAACTCCTTAAAAAGAGACCACGAACAGGGTGTTGAATGCCATGGCACATTTCAACAAGATCTTTAAGAACATCCTTAGCAGGAGCCTCCTTTGATTTGATATATACAGATCCTACTGTACAGAGCAGATACCTAGAGGGATATATGCATGATCAAGACCAAGAGAGTAATATGTGTACTTTGTAATAACTTTGAACTCGTGCTGGAAGAGATCATCAATTACAAGAAAACAAACTTTAAAAACTGCAGTTAGGAAGAACAAACATATATGAAGAAAGACTATTAATTGGAGAACAATGTAAGAAAATTAACAGAATTCTTAAACCCATTTCCTATGTTACTAAGTTTTTACAGCATATGTCAATTGCAAGCATCAAGGAAAACTTCACCTGCTCGATTGACATACTTTCTTAACAAATTAAAACAAATTATGATTCAAACACAATTTCGGAGCTGATGGGGTTGACAATATGCATCTTAAAATTAAAAGTGCCTCTTAAAATGAAAATCAGACTTACAATCTAGGCAAGATGTTGCCAGCATGCTGCACAAGCTCATACAGATCTACAATTGAACAGCCACGACGTGTCTCTTCCTTGAAAAACATCTCTAGCTTCCTCAATTCATCAAAAGCTCGCATATCTGAGATTGAATTTTTATTCAAAAATCAAACAAATGAAATATATATATTCAAATTTTTATTCAAAAAAACAAATTTCCTAGAGTCAAGTTCGGATCTATACCAAAAAAAATAAATAAATAAATAAATAAATTCTTAAAACAACCCACTTACGAAAAAATTTCTAAAAATGCCCTAGGTTGGACGAGTTTTCAAAACTCGACCAACACTATTCACTATTTGATAGTATTGAAAAATAAGGTTGGCCGAGTTTTTAAAACTCGACCAACCTTCTACAAAACAATGAACATTGTTATTCGAGTTTTCAAAATTCGACTAACCTAGGTCATTTTGGTTATTTTGGAATATATTTGAAGAGCAGGTTGTTTTAAGAAATTTTTTTTTTGATTTTAGGTCAATTTCGAACATTTCTCAAATTTCCTAGATCCAATCTAAGGATGAGAGAAAAAATATTACAGAGTTCGTAGTATTTGTGAGGAGAAAGCCTCGTGGTGCGAAGTTCGGAGAGCATCTGAGCAGAATACTTCAGCGCGTCTTTCAGATTGTTCGAATCCTGAAAGGGAAAGAAAGAAACAAAATACAAAATTTACGATCCGAAATGAGGAAAAAAAATAAGGGTTTTGAAAGGAAAATCAGAATTGCGTTTTCACCAAAGCACGATGCATGTAGAAGGCGTTTTGTTGAAGGCCTGCAATTCCAGCAGCGAGCCATTTCTCTTCATCTTCAACGCCATCTTGGATCATCATTCTCTCTCTTCTCTCTCTCTGGTGTATGCTCTGACTTGGATTTGGGGTTTTTTGATCCAACTGCCTGTCTGTGGGTCTCTCTTTCCTTTCGGGTTTCTCTGCGTGAAACGGACGATTTTGTTTGTGCGCACCCGTTTTGCTTGCCCAGCGCAGCGTGCGCTAGCGCCTCAAACAACGACATAAGAGTTCACGCCCTGTAGTCATACATGCGCTCAAGCACCTCATTGACCCAAAAGCATCAGTGTATTGTCTATAACCAAATCATGGTTCATTCATCTCTTGTTTTTCCTTCCAAAAAGGGCATTAGGTGCAATCGAGTTATCTTCTCCAAATCTTACTAAGCATCTGTGTTTTTACCCTGTCTGAATGAATATGGTCCGGATGTGATCATAAAAGTTTTCTAAAATTTTTCTTCTCTACAGGAAACTATCATTACCTACGAATGTTTGATTTGAAAATTTCAAAATTATAAAGTGTTTGCAATATGTTTGGCAACCTAATCAAAAAGGAAAGTTAAAAAAAAAAAAAAAATGAAAAGCGAAAGGAGTAGGAGATAAAATTAAAAATCATGTCTCACTACAATATTTGGTTAGATAAGAGAAAATGGTAGAACATAATCAAAAAAATACACAAATTTATTTTTTATCTTTTTTTCTTTTTATTAAATTTTTAAAATAATTTATCTTTTTTAGGACAATTCCTCCAAATAAAGACTCAAGTAAGTATTTAAAATATAATATAAAAATAAATTTAACATTTATAATTTTAAAAAGTGAATCCGATAGAATTAAAAATTTAAGTTTTCCTCTGATTAATTATTTTGTCAAATATAAATAAAATTTTAAAAACCCTTTATTTTCTTGCTTTTTTTTTTCATCAAAACCCTCCATCTCCATTCAAAGGGAGGGTCAGAGTATCAACAACTATACGAGTTCGAGAGTAAAAATTTTGATCATTATTTTGTTTTATTTCTAATTACTCAAATTGTCACCAACTAAACCAAAAAGTTATGTTCTTAAAAGACCAAATCATGTTGAAATATTTGGCATAATTTGACCACCTTAAATCAAAACTAAGCTGGTTAAATTTTCCTCAATTTACGAGTTACCCCTATTATTTTTACTTATAATGCTTTTCAAGTTGGGAAAATTTTTTAAATATAAATTATTTAAAAAATTATAAAAAAATCTAAAATTATCATCATATTAATAAATTTTAATATTAATGTTATCTAAATTTAACTATATTTATTTTTTTTGGGATAATTGTAAAAAGTGAGGAATTTGACACCCAAGTGAAAGTACTTGTTTACCCCCTCTCTCAATCTAACAATTTTGTATTCAAATTAAATTTTAGCGTAATCAAAAAAAGTGAAAGTACTTGTTTGCGGTGCAAATCAACTTTTTTCTAAAATAATTGAAAAAGCAAAATATATGTGAGAAAAAAGAGAATGGAGAAAACAAAAAAGAAAAAATAAAATTCTTGAGTTTCTCATATTTTAAGGATCAAATTTTCACTTTATTAATTTAACGCAGGTTCCATTAAGATGTACCCAAAAAAAAAAGTAAGAGAGCACTAGACTAAAAAATGAACAAAATCAAGATGAATACTTTTTTGTCCTCAAACATATTACGTTATTGAATTCAAGACTTTTAATATTCTTTTATAAAATCGATGACTCTGTGGAAGAAAATTGCAAGACAAACAAAATATCAGTGTCAAATATTTTAAAATTTGAAAAAAAAAAAAGCATAGAAATTTAAAATTGAAAAATATTGTGCCTCATGATTCGAATCGGTCACAATATAGATGATTGAAAATAGGATCACTCTTCCATGATTCATCATATTTTGCTATACCTTTTTTAATGGGCAAATAAAGGAAAATAAATTTAAAACAAGAAGCGAGCTACGTGGAGCTATTCATTATGGGTTAGGATGAACATGGACTGAAACAACTAAAACAGCATCAAGAATAGTCCATAAAATTCTTGGTTCTTATACAAACCCAGAGTCATATATCCAACACTGAAGGACTGTGCATCAACCTGGGTCAGGGGTGCCTTAACGACAACGGGTTTTATATTGAACGGGTACAGCTATAGCTAACATCTGTGGTAGGACGGGCATTAGCAGACCATGAACGGACAACCCATGAGAACATCCATATTGTCACCAAAATGACCCTCGTGGCCAACCATGTAACAAACATTTGGATGGAAGGAATGGTAGCATACTTACCCAAGTCAGTATTTCTGATGTCCTCCCAAAATTTTAAAAAATAATAATAAAAAAAAAAATCCTTGTCAACCTCTTCAAACGATTCTGTATCAGCTCCTCATATAGTGTGGCCACCAAAACACATAAAAACAGCTGAAGTCCTGGCAACTGCTCCTTCACACTTTGAGCACCGAAGTTATATGGTTAAAGAAGGATAAACTCCCAGCCATCTTCCCCTTGACCACAACTTCAGAATGGTACTGTAAAGGGAAGGGCATAGATATCAACCTCAGGCAAATATGATGCACATGGCAATAGGGTATCCTTTGAGCAACATGATCCATCAGTGGTTTTGAATCTTTTAGCCCTACTGTCATGATCCAGCTTGGTCTCAAACAGCCATCCTTCATCATACAGATCCGCACAATCACTCTGCAATGAATGTGCAGTCCATTTCTGCATTAAATCCCTGAATTGCAACTCAATTGGGTGAGGAGCTCTGCTACGAGAACATGATGAACTGGCACTTTCAACCCTTTGAGAATGAGCATCAGTTTGAGATGTTCCAGTCCGTGACTTCTCTTTGCTAGGTTGCGAGATAAGCTCCGGGCCAATTTGACTGGAGGTTAAGCACTCCTGTTGCAGATGATCTGGCTGTTCTGTGCTGCTGCTAGGAAATTCACGCATCTCTTGAACCAAATTATTGGTCCTTCCTGAGATAGAGCTAGAGCACGGCTGTTCTGTGTTGGGCAGCACTTCTGGATCTTTGTGCCTTTGCAATGGCAACCGGATCCGAATAATGCTTCCTTCACATAGATAACAGTAACGTGAACAACATGAGTGACCGGATCAAGCTACTATAGCCTCCTCCAATTAAGGAAGAAACAAAAACATACTCACCATGGTTAGGCTTGCTATCAGCAGGCGAGCTTTGCTTTTGCTTTTGCTTTTGCCTCTTGTCACTGTTCAGGGTGCTTTCGGTAGAATTGCACAGGTTTTCAGACCCAAAAGCCTGACCATGCTCTTCAGTGAGAGTGCTCTTCTCCAACTGTTCTGTCTCATTCTCCTTTCTCTTTTGAAGGTCTCCTTCCTTGTGATCTACATGGCTCCTCTCATGTTTATACCCTTTTTCATGGCCGTGTTTCTTGTTTTCTTCATCTCTCCTCCTCTTTTTTTCTTCCCTTTTCTCCTTCTTTCTCTCCTTTCTCCTTTCTTTCTTGGCCTTCTCTGCTTCCTTCTGAAGCTGCAAATTACCAGAGTCACTTTTAATTCCAGAACTACCCATCTAAGATAGATCAAGGAAAGGACAATCTCCCCCCATAAGATGAAAGGATCTACTTCTCAAGTGAATAGTTATACATCAATCTTATATCAATCTCCAGGCAGCAGCAAAAACCTCCATAATTTCACGAATTACAAATTACTATATAAATATCACTCATAAGGCTTGGCTGCACAAATTTTTAGTACTATTTCCTACTCAGAAAATAGACAGATGCCTAAGTGATCCGAAACCTTGCCAAGACTACCTTTTTGTAAATTTCATAATTTAACAGTTCAACGCAATAGTGTCATTCACAGGTAATATTCATATGTCAATCTACAAGTTCAATATATGTGTGTGTACATAGATATACATAAATGTAGCGGGCTCCAAATGTATCAGCATAAATAAAGCTCCCCATCACAACAATTGACAAAACAATTTTGACCACGACCTAAAGATAACCACACCATGTGTTAGCAAGCAGCTCAATAAATGCAAAAAAGAAAATCCACAACAATTGACAAAACAATTTTGACCACGACCTAAAGATAACCACACCAGAGACATCCACTTAACATGTACTCCCATACTATGAGCAGGCTTGAACTAAAAGAGAAACCTTTTGAGGCATCAATTTGCTAGCACTTCCTTTGACAAATAATTTTGACCCCTATTTACTTCTCTTGAAATGGGCTACCAAAGAAAGAGAAAGAGAACTTATTCTTCGCAGACTTAAAAAATCAGAAATTAAGTCCAGCCAAAACCTCATTGCTTTTAATCAAGGCATAAGCTGCTCTCTACTTGGTTTATTAACTAATACATGCTCATGTTCATCCCACTCACATTTTCCCTGTTCTCTACAAGTCATATTTGTAAAACTTCGTCCAATTCTTCAATACAAACTCCATGCAGAAAATGAGCAAGTACAAAGCACATTTCAAAATCAAAAGAAAGCTTTCCTCCTCCAATAGTTTAGCATACCGGGTCTACACCCCCGCTAGGTTTGTATCTCCAAAACTGTCATACTACAAAGAGCAGGCTAGAACTTATTAATAACAAACAAAAACTCGACATTAAATTAACTAAACTTGATATCTTCATCAACTTTTATAATGGTACTTATCACCCTCCACCTTTCCATCTATTCGTATAAACAACATATAGTTATCTAAGGACTTAATCACCAAAGAACTCAACTGTGTTACGTATTGGCTATCACTGCAAAATCAAGACCGAACTAGCCAAAGATTCAAAAATCCAAGAGGAAATAATGTACATAGTAAATTCAGAAATCCAAAAGAAAAAAGGAAATAACGTGCATAGTGTTCTTTGGTCAACAACATGAATAATCCGTGAATTCTTTTCAACTCGATACAATTAAGTTATACATATATTTTGTTTTCCTCGACAAACTCCTTTCAGCATATTCGTGGTACCTTAGAATCATAACCAATCCACTACAACTTAGAATAGTAGTCGTCCTACCGAAGAAACCATAGCATAGAAGTCCACCACATAACACGTAACTCATGTCCATAAGTTGAAATTTCATGAAGCAATAGCATTAGAATATCCCTAGTCTCCAAAAGTTTCGCCAGCATTTGTTTCCTACACCTCCGGAAAAGAAAAATTCACAGCAACTAGTCCAAATTCACAATAGAGTAACAATTGCTTGACAAGACCCACTTCAAGAAAAAATCACTAGGCACCATTCTCATCCTTTACACTTCAATTTTACCAAAAGCCCTAAATTACATTGCTTGCAATCAGGGATTTCTCCCTCTCTCCCCTCCCCCCTCCCCCTCCCCCTTATGTCCTTAGATGAAGCAAAAGCAATAGACATTCAATTCATCCAAAACTTTCGCCAACATTTGTTTTCTAGACCACAAGGAAAGAAAAAATAAATTGCAGCAATTCACAGAACACATGCATTCCCCCAGGAGCCTTTTCACCGCCTCACATCCATACGCAATTTTACCAAAAACCCAAGCTCGCTCTCTCTCTCTCTCTCTCTCTCTCTCTCTCTCTCTCTCATCCACAGAAAATCCTCTCAGAAATCTTCAATTCTACGCTAAACCACAAGATCTTGCCCAAACAAATTTGACAACCTAAAACTTTGGGTCTTTTTACGTTGAACCTCGTATTCCTTCTGATTAACAAAATGATTCATTTTCAGTTACAACAAAATTATCAGATTCAGAGTCGAGCATATGAACACAAATTATTTTGTTGAATGCTCAACAAACCTTAATGGATTCAATCAATGCCTCGTCGCGTGTACACTTCACCTCATAACCCGGTGGAGGGTATGGAAAGCATCGAGACATCCTTAAAATCAACCAACAACCTTTGATCAAATAAACTCACTGAGATCAAAACCGATCAACACGAATAATACAAATTTCCAAACGTAATAACAACAGATTTACTCAAAAACCCTATCCCACAAAATCAAAATCGGTGATCAGGGTTTGATTCAAGCGCGCGAAAAAAGAGATACCCAATTCGAAATTTGGGGTAACTCTGCGTCTAGGGTTTGAGAGAGGAGAGAGGAGAGAGGTTTCCAAAGGCTAGATCTAAAACCAACGAAGGTTTCCTTCCTGTTTTACGCGAGGCACGGAGAGAGCATATATAGTACGGGAGGTTCTAAAACGACGACGTTACGAGAGTCTCGTTATGCGACGTCGTTTTGAGTTGGATTCCTTGCCGTGTGGAAAGTGGTGTGCTATGACGAGGAAGGGGCTGTGTGGCTGCTGCTGCTTGGCAGACAGCTCAGCACCTGCTCACCGCAAGTTTCCCCTCTCTCGCTCTCTCTTTCCCTCTTTCCCTCCTAATTTTTCTTGGTTTCTAATTTCTTTGCTTTGCTTGGTTACTTTTTTTTATTATTATTTTTTAAGATAAAGATTCACTTATATAATAAAAATAAATTTTATATTATTCACTTATAATTTTAACATAAATTGATTTAGGATTATGATTATAATTATAGTAAGATAATAATACATTTATTAATATATGCCTCAAAAAATAATTATTTTCATGAGAATAATGACGTGCTTTTGACCCATCTCTTTCTCTTATTAATCAAATATGATAACTCGTTGATAATGAAGTTTTGGAATATAATGATTAAAATTAAATCATTAGTAATTTTTTTGGTGTTTTGAAATTTTTTCTAATCGGAATTTAATTTCATATTCTAAAAAATTTGATTTAACTTGTGGTCAGACCCTTTTTAAAGAAATCTCTCATAATGTAATTTTTTTATTTCTAATATTCAAAGTGGAGCCTAAGTAATTAAGTTGTTAGTATTGCCAATAATGTTTTTGATGAATTCGACAAAATTAGAATTCAAGTTGACGGTCAAAGAAGAGAACTATTGGTGATGGTTAGAACTAGTGTTTTAAAATTTTAATTGAATTGGCCGGTCTGAACGGTCAAAGAAATAAACTATTGGTGATGGTTAGAACCAATATTTTGAAATCCAAACCGAGCTGGTTAGTCTGATCGATCCAACCAAAAATCGAACTAACATTCGATTCGAGTTTCTTAGCAAAACCAGATTCTTAAAAAAAAAAATACTAGTCAAACCCGTGGATCAAAATCAGATTGAACCAGTCAACCCCAGTGTTTGGGCGTGAACTTGAACCTAGCAACAGCAATGCATTCTTGAGTTGTCATAACCACCAGAGTGCAATAACTTGTGTGTGCTTTCCCTTTTTTTCTTTTTCTTTTATCTCACTCTCGCCTCTTTAAGATTTTTTTTTTCTGGGGTCATGTTTTTACATTTTCTTTCCTCTATCTCATTGTACTTTTTTATTGTTGAAATTAGATTTTGATATACTCAACCTTATTATTTGAATTAAATTTTAATATATTTAAATAATATTTCGTATTGAATGATATATAATTTTTAGATGAATAAATTATGTATTATTAATATTATATATTTTGAATATGACTTGATAAATATTTATGATTAGATATAGATTTTTAAATTAATATCTTATAATTTAAATTTAATTATGACATCAAAATGATATAATCTCATTTTTTTTATCTGGTCTAATCAATTCGATACATTGACCGTCTGGTGTGAGCTGTTTGTACATCGGTTCGGATTTCAAAACTCTTCAGAACCTTCTCAATAGGGTTGCTTACATAAGGGGAGGTAGTCTCCGTACACCGATAATGCTCAAAAGATACTCAATGGACCGGATTGAATTTGTGCAGGAAGGGTTCACATCGATACTACTAGTTCGGTGGGCTCTGCATCCTCCTATGTCAATTCAACAAGAGTTGCTTGGCCATTGGTACTTGTTGCTCTTTGTCAAAGTTTTAGCCGACTAAGTTCCCTTCCGGTAGCCACGTTATACTTCTTTGCAGAATTCTAATTGTGGCCATTTTTTTGTTGGGTAGGTTTCTGTCCGTCGGGGCCTTACATTGTCTTGTTACATCTGGCTCGTTTGGTTAAATTTTTGCTAAGTTTTCTATTAAAAATCAGAGTAATACAATTTTTATTTTATTTTCATAACAATTTGTTTTGATGTAGAGTAGAGAGGCAAAGTTTTCAAGTTTGTTTGGTTATTATGCATCTTGTTCCAAAAAAAGGGGTTATAGTCGAATGTGATCTTTGACAGATTTGGAAACTTGAACACTTGAGTCTAATCCTCGGATAGACAATTTTTCAAGTGCTTAAACTAAATAGAAAAATCTAAAATTATAATCGTCAAATTGGTATCTATCTTATTGTATATAAAGTGGAACACGAAAATAAAATTTATAACAAGAAAATTCTATAGAAACAGAATATATTTTATTTTTCCTTTCAAGTATTTGGTTAGGGAGGATGAAGAGAAAGTAAAAAGTAAATACATCATAAAAATTTTAATTAAACGTAGAAACATAATATAATTTGATAGGTCAAAAAAAAAATTCAGTGAGGGCAGCTGCCCCAGTACGAGTGTAGGGCCTACCCAGAGAATATTTAAAAAAAAAAACATAAATTAGCTTTTTTTTTATCAGCCCTTTTCCGGTAGATGCATATTCTATTCTCATATGTATTATGCGGGTGTCCGAAATCCAGCTGAAGAATTGAGTATAAAAGCGGTTGTGCCACCATATCCTGATCCAAACTTACAAGTTGATAACCTTCAAGTTAGCTTTGCCTCTAGAGCTTCCGGCTATGACCCTCTTACGCCAGAAATAGTTGCTAAATACTCTCTCTCTCTCTCTCTCTCTCAGTTGACAGTTGTGAAAGGATTAACTGTAACATGAACTGTAATACTTTTTTTGGGACAGAATGTACTATCACTATCAGATCAGTTAAATATGTTTCAAAGCTTACATGGGAGGTTAGCAGATGCAATTGGTGGGGGGATTAAGTTAGACTCTGCAGAAGATGGACCGTGAAGAAGAAAGTTTGGACCAGTAGGTGCATGCCTTTCCAAAGAATACTTGGTGGAGGGATTAAATTAGACTGTGCAGAATATGTAATGATGCAGCTATGCTCTTCAACTCCAATCTTTCATCCACGGTCGATTGGCTCAGCAAAAAGGTCCCACAAGCAAAGCTTGTTGTCCTTGATACCTACAACCCTTTTGCTAGAACTAATTAATAATCACGAAAAATATGGTAATTATGGCATTGATCTTTCATCCATACATGCATTGATCTTTCATTGATTCTTGATCTTTCTAATTTTCTGCAACATATTCGCCATCACTTGCTCGAATGACAAAAAATTAACTATTCTGGGATAGTCATCATCCCACAGAATATGCTTACGGAATTCTTGTCCTCCACACTCTTAAGAGGACTCCATTGGCAAATTCTTTTAAGAATACAGATTTTAATATATGTTTGAAGTTTTAGAGAATTCAACCATCAATGTCTCAGTTCATGCAAAATCTGCAGATTCTAATATCTTGGAATTCCCATATTCCATGGCAATGATCACACTAAGCATTGTATGAATTATAAACGATTTTGGTGCAATCTCGATCAAACCCAAACTTCAGAATCACCTATCATCACCAGACAAAGCTCAAGAACTTCAATTGTAGATGTCGTATTTATAATATTTTCCTCATTAAGCATAAAAATAAGATTAGAATGATCAAAAATCAAGACGATTCAGCAAGGGTACAATTTTCATTAACCTGCGTAAATACCGATAAAAACTCAAAAAAATAATAATTTTATTTTTAGGTCATACCTCTTGAAAATACCCTTTCGAATATTTATAAAATTAAATCTAAATATTAAATACTCTTATTTTCTCAAACAACAAATACAAACAACATATCATAGATTAATTCTATAAAAAAAAAATTATAAGAAAAACATGAAATCTTCAAACTTAATTTAAATATTTAAACTTTATTATAATTTTTATTACATAACAAAATTATTGATAATTTACACACATCAGGTAACATCTGTCTAACAAAACATTAAAATTCTATATCAATAAAAAAAAATTACAATAAAAAACTTGATAAGCCATCAATTTAACACAAGTCATTAAGGAAAAACCTAATAAATCAAAACCCTTTAGTTTGATTAGACAAGTATTTACATGACGACACAAGAATTAGGGTTTTCATCGCTAAAAGCAGTGGTATACTTGACTTCCAAAGAGTCGGCACGTGCCAAGCTATCAATCCGAGGATCTCCCAAAGTATTCCGCACGTATCCAGAAGGGGCTTTTTTGTCATAAACACCCGGTACGTATGGATGATCAACAAGGTCGTATGGAACATAGGGCCAAAAGTCAGCCTTCTTCCCAGTTCGATATCTCACACGTCGTAACACTTTGTTTGGGTTCACGTAGCCTACGACCGTTAGCTTGTGTTGCTTTGGGTTTACTTCCACACGCGTCACTCCTCTCATGCTTTCCACTGATTTTCTCACCCTCCTCTCGCATCCTTCGCAATCCATCTTCACTTTAATCTCCACTGTCTGTTCAGAATCAGGAAATGATCAAAAATTAGAACGAAAACCCATCAGAGAGAGAGAGAGAGAGAGAGATAGAGAGGATGGGTTATGCACCTGGAGTTGATTGCGTCTTTTGAATTTCTTCTCCCTGCGAAGAGAGGAAAAGTCGAATGCATCTGACAGATAATCCAGAATACCCATTATCCCAAAAATGATTTATTACCGTCTATGCTTTGGGCCACAGCTTAGTCCCAAGACCCTCCTTATATTGCAAATGTCAGTCGGCAAATCTACTTGCACGTGCATGCTTCCAATACCGCCACATGTCCCAAAACCACGTGGTCAAATAGTAAGTTGACAAGTCATCGGCTTTCTGAAATTCTTGTGTAACAGTAATAAATGTTAAATTCTTTGAACTTATCACTTTGAAGTGATAAATTTATCCTAAACACAAGGGATTGCATAGCTCTTAATGAAGTCAAGTTCATAATAATTCTGTCGCCATTAATCACGAACTGGAGTAGGGGCACGTCAAAGCACATTTGGACAGCAAAATTCTTAATCAGCTCTCGTCAGCACTGTGTTAAGAATTTATATTAAAGATTAAATTATAATATATATTTTAGTATGAGAAAATCTTTGTATGCCTCTATTATCTTTTAATGGGTCTGTATCCCATAAAAACTGTTTATTTAAGAATATTAATTAATTCATAGATTTTGAAATAAAATTAGAATTCTAATCCTTTCATACCGGTATCTCCTCAGTGGTTGGATCCGAGGAGGCCTTCTTCACTTTCCACCTAAACTGCTCGAAAGCAACCCCTAAGCCAATCTCCTCGCCTTTGGCCCTGATTCGCATTTTGTCGGGAACAAACTTAGTAGTAGTATTGGGAGGAAATAAGAAATAGGTCTTCGAGAAGGTTTGTATTTTCTACAGAGTTTAGTTTTTTTTTATTATTATTATCTATCATCGATTGATTAATTTTATTCGAATATTTACGCGATTCTATTTAAGAAGTTACTTTTTTAATAAAATATTTTTTATGACTAATTTTATTTGAATAGTTGTGAGATTTTATTTAAGGGGTGATTTTTTAATGTAATATTTTTTATTTTTAAATTTTGAAATCAAAATTTTGTAAAAATTTTTAGTATCCCGTCAACTTTCCGTTCGTTCAAAGTCTGAGGCTTTTGGGGTGGGGAATGCTTATCCGCGCTCATGAGAATCTGACCAACCATAATTGTGTGTTAGCTTATAATTTTTCAAGATAACAAGTTTACTTTTTAGTTATATTATGTACTATTATGAGAATTTTTATGAAATATTAGTTTTATTTATAGTCACTGCTTTGTTGGGGAGCTCAGCATAGTTACTTTATTAGCTTAGTTGCCATTTCTTTGGCCCTTAGTGGACAAATAGATCATGAAACAAGTGAGCATCCCAGACACCATTCATGAAATTTGACTGCTGGTGAAATCAAGAGAAGTTGAAGAAGGGTGCTGATCGGTCCCATCCTCTCCACCACGCCATCACCGATTGCACCAAGTTATTGGTCGATGCTGAAGTCAACGACGTGACTCACACTTGCAGAGAGAACAATAGAGGGGCTGATTTCCTCGCAGATATGGTCACCTTCTCCCCTTGGGTTGCATAAATTTTACTCTCCTCCGTCGGGTATCTTGCAAATTCTTCGAGATGATGCAAGTGGTCTACTTCTTCCTACAAGATAGGTGTCTCTAAGAGGTTTGGGCCTGCTTTTTTTCTTGTTTTGCTGTCTCCTCTTTACCAGGAAAAGAGAGAGAGAGAGAGAAGTTGAAGGAGCGGAAATTGGTATTCTGTAAACAAAGATCCAACGGGGAATAAAACTTTGTCTTTAATGGAGGTTTCCCCTCTGGCATTGGCTCAGAGATTCACTTAATGACCTAGCAGAAAAATTGACCAAACATATGACCCACACTCCGTAGCCTCTGATAAATTGATGGACTCAGCCAATTGTATGCCCAACTTCGAACAGTCCGACGATTACGCTGCAACAACTGATGATATCACATCGTTCTATTCAAAATCGCTCATCGTGAGATATAATAAATGAAAATTTAATGATTACTATCTATATTGGTATCACTACCCATAATATTTATTATATATAAAAAAATTATAAATATTCACTTATAAAAACAAAAGAGAAACAAATAAGTTAAAATTTAAATGGATACAAATTTTATACAGCAGTCCATCTAGACATGTCACCGGGTTGATTTGGACTGAAAAATCAACCCAATCGGCCCAAAAAACCCGACCCGTGAACCAAATCGGGATAAAGAGTAACCCAAAGCAGGCCGATTCGGGATACTATAGTGGACCGGTCCAGTTCAACTCTTTTTTGAATCCGAAACTTGCCCAGGCCCACTGGTTCGAACAGCTAGTTGGAATCGGCCGGGCTGGGCCGGTTCCAACTGCTAGTCTCCTTTTTTTTGAATTTTTTCCAATTTTTTTCCTCCAAATAGTTATAAAACAGCAAATTTTTAGGTTATTTTAGTTCATGAGGTCAAAAAATTTTCCTATAAATACTTAACATCTCATTTCCAAAATCTCTACAACAAAATCTCTCTCTCTCACATCTACATTCTTTCAATATTACTATATTCTCTCAATTTCCATCACTTTCATTATCATTTACACCATTTCTACAATTCTCTACATCATTTTTATTACCATTTTCTATACCATTTTCACTATTTTCTACAACAATTTCTACACCATTTTCATTACCATTTCCATTATCATTTCCACCATTATCTATATTTCCACCATTTTATTCATTAAATACATTTCCATTAAACACATTTTCAAATTTGTACTCTAAACTTTTGTGAAATCCGTTCACTAGTATGCAATGGCATAGCATGTCTAGAAAAGTTCTGTCTAATGGCAACTAATTGTCGAAGAAGTATTTAAACGAGGACAAACGAGTTCCACCTCTTACCTGAAAACTTTCCTGGTGCTCTTGCAACAGAACGGTCTGGGTGGAACCTAAGGGAGGATTACAAATTTTCCACGACATTCAACATTCATCAAGATTTGACAAGATTTCAAGATTGAGAGTTCAAATTCAAGATTTTGTAAAAAATTACCGCGATATTCGTCAAATCGGTACATTTAAGTTTTTTGCATCTTTATTTTCTTGCATTTACATTACATTTGCATTACATTTCTTTTTTTTAAAAAAAATTAAATCTTATTTGAAAAAAAATTAATCGTATATTTTATTTTGAAAATTTAATCTTAATTTTTAAAAAAAATAACCAGAACACACTCTTCATAATTTTCTCAACAATCTCCTCTTCCTCCATTTTTTTATAAGATGAAATTCCCTATAATATAGATATTGAAACTCTTTTGGAAGAAATTGAATCTAGTAACACAGAATCTAACACAACACGCACTAAAAATGATGATATTAATATATAGAAATTTTTTGAAAAAAAAAATTGATGAACAAAAATTAATTAGTAAAATTTGTCATCAAAAATATAAATTTTTGAAAGGTTGGGAGTAGGCACACTTAGGAGACACTTAGTTAATAATTATTCGGATAAATTATCACAAACAAGATAAACACAAATTGCTACAGGGGAGGTAATATAACTGATACATTTAAATATAATTCGGATAAAGAAAAAACTGAAAAAATAAAATGGTTAGTAAGAAAAGAATTACCACTTAGATTAGTTGCATGTCCCGTATTTGAAAAATATGTACAAAAATATTTACAACCCTATTATAAAAAAAGTAGTAGAGCATCCGGTGGGAGAAGATTATCAAATAGATATCAAGAATTAAAAAATTGTATAATTACACAATTTATGAATAGTCAATGTAAATTTTCATTAATTTCGAATAGTTGGAAAAGTGAGTATAAAAAAGAATATTATATTATAGTAACATATCATTGGATAGATAATTCATGGTGTTTAGAGAAAAGAATTTTAGTTTTTTAACGTTGAAAATTTCCACATTTAGGTGCACATATAGCTAGAATAAGAGGAAATTACTTGTCAAGTCCTTAAACTTTACAGGGAATTCACAAATTAATCTCTAAACTTCAAAATATTTCAACGTGATCCTCAGACTTCCAAAAATGCAACTGATTGGTCCCTCCGTTAGTGACAGAGCCAGCTTGTCTGTTAACTGCTGACATGGCCAATGAGTTAGACGTATGGATGCTGACGTGGCAGCACAAGCCATCAATTGCTGATGTGGCACTGCCACGTCAGCAACTTCTTCCCTAAATCAGTTAGAAAAAAATCCTTTCTCCTCTCATTTCCTGCTGAAACTAAAAAAAAAAAAAAAAAATGAATACTATAAATCCATAAGGGAAAACTCAAAGCTCCACATTACAAAATCATATGAGAAAACCTAGATCCAAATCTTACAAAACATCATGTGACTGCTTCCACACATAAATCTTACTAACCTCAATTTAAGTTTGTAAATTTCTCTTCACAAACAAGTATTTCTTAGAAAATTGAAAACGCCATAAATCTTCAGACAATTTAACTATACTAATTCACAATTTACAAATGATTCCGGACAAGCATATCCTAGAGAACCTAACTTTTAATCAATCAATGATAAAAAAACAACTAGTTTCAGAAAATAAAGTAGGAAATGAAGCAACTGGGTTTACCTTGAAACCGATAAAAGCTTCAAATTGGGTCTCAAAATTGAGTCCCAAAATCTAAAAGATCTCGCATTATATTTCAGAGCGAACAGATAGAGAGAGAGAGAGAATTTGCTCTGCCACTAAAATGGACAAGATGTAGAAGGTGTAATAGCGAAGAGATAGAGATATAGGAGCAATGAAGAAAAACATCGGAGGAGAGGAGAGAGAAGCAAAGCATCGGAGGAGAGAGAAGTAAAGCTTTTGTCTGCCATGAAAGAAGACCAAAGAAGGGTTTAACGCACTCTTCACAACGACAGCCTTCTCTCTCTCTCTCTCTCTCTCTCTCTCTCTCTCTCTCTCTCTCTCTCTGCAAAATTTTAGGGATTCTTGACACATAATTTCATCTTGTTTCTTCTTTCTTTGATTACAGGTACAGAGACGAAGACGGAGAGACTTTGATGGACTTTGACTATATCCAATCCGACGACGAACCTTAACAACACCGAAATGATCTTCTCGATGACGAAGACGGTGATGATTGGCACTAGCAAGATTGGTCTTTGATGCCGAATTGGGGGAAAAGGGCTTTCCAGATTAAAGAAACGAGATGGAAATTAGTGATCCAAATTGGGGGAAATGGCCTTCCAAAAACGATTGAAGCCCTCTCTCACTCTCTCACCACTTTGTGTTTCTCTCTTCTCCCTCCCAGCCTTTATAGGAGTGATCCGAGTAGCTATGCAATCATGCTCGTCTATCAGGACCTTCTCACTGGTATCTTTCCCTCTCTCTTTAGTGATTTAGGTTTTAGGGTTTTGTATGATTTAATCGCTTTCAATTTAATAGATCAGGAAAAGAACAGAGGATTTTGATTTAATCAACAACACTAACACGATCTTTTTTTTTCTTTACCTGATTTGACGAAGAAGTTGCTGACGTGGCATTAAGATGCGTTATGGGATGCTGACTGGCACTGCCACATCAGCATCCGTACGTTTAACTCATTTTCCATATCAGCAGTTAAAGGACAGGCTGGCTCCGTCACTAACGGGGGACCGATCAGTTGCATTTTTTGAAGTCTGAGGATCACATTGAACCATTTTGAAGTTCAAGAACTAATTTGTAAATTTGCTGTAAAGTTCAAGAACTTAACAAGTAATTTCCTCGCTAGAATAATTTCAAATATTGTTTATGACTATGGAATAAGTGATAGAATTTTTTTTATTTCATTTGATAATGATTCGGCTAATACTACTGTAATTAATAGTTTAAAAAATTCTTTAAAAATAATTTTAAATGGAACTTTTTTTCATGTTAGATGTGCATGTCATATAATTAATTTATATGTTAAAGATGGTTTAGCAATGGAAAAACTATTTTTAAAACCTATTCGCGATTTAATTCATCAAATAAGAAATTTTTCTGTAAAAACTCAAAAAATGAGACAATTATGTATGTTACATAATAAAAAAATATAAAAAATTTAAAATGGAATGTGATACTAGGTGAAATACAACATATGACATGTTATAGGGTGTACTTTCTTTTCAAAATATTTTAATTGAATTTGCAAATTCTAATTACGAATATGATTTTATTGATAATACCGCTTTCGATTTTATATCTACACTTACTAAATTATTGGAAATTTTTTATTTATGTACAAATTTATTTTTCGGATATTACTATCCAACTACTCATTTAATGTTACCAAATCTTTGTAAAATTATTTATGTATTTAATCAATTTGAAAATGGAAAAAGATTTGGTGAAATTGTTCTTTTTATGAAAAAAAAAAATTAAATATTATGAAAAAAATTCCAATTTTATATTTAGTTGCAAGTGCATTAGATCCACGTATTAAGGTTGAAGATGTTAAAATGTTAATTGATTGTTTTGGACAATCTTTTCCATCAGAAATGTCTATTAACCCATATTTTTTAAAACAACAAATATTTCATTCTTTACAAACAATATTTGAACTATATGAAAATGAAAATAATAATTTAAATACTAATAATGTAGATAGTAATAGTAGTAGTAGCACTTAATCATTTTCATTTTTATTTAATCCCTTACACATGTTTGGAAAAAAAACAAAGAAATTTTTCATAATCATTTAATGAATTACTTTTATATAAACAAACATTTAGATTAGAAAGTTTTGATAATACAGATTTATATGATATATTAGATTAGTGGAGAAATAATGTATCGTATTATCTAATTTTAGCTCAAGTGGCCAAAGATATACTAACCCCTCCGTGTCCACAGTGCTATCAGAAAGTGCTTTTAGTGCAGGTGGTCGAATGTTAACCGAGAAACGTATAAATTTAGTGGACGACACTTTAGAAACCTTTATTTGCATTAAAAATGGAAGGATGTAGAAAAAAGAATGCAAGGAATTATCAAGACCTCAGAAGATTATGAACAAGAAATAGAAGAAGAATAATAACAATAATTTTTTTGTATAAAAATCATTGTAAATAGAAAAAAAAATCAAAGTGATGTAAAAATCAAAATAATGAAACAAAAAAATTAGTGGATTTTAAAATCCAAGCGATGAGATTAGTAGTGGACGTACACTGAATTCGGTAGAACCACTCTAAAAATTTTATGTCTCTAATGTTTAATTTATTTTTTTATAAAAAGTGAATTAAAAAAATAAAATGAAGAAATAAATCACAACAAAGGAGTTAAAAAAAAAAAAAAAAAAAAAAAAACAACAACAACAACAACAAAGTTAAAAAAAAAAAAAAAAAAAAAATTGGAGTTACAAAAATAAAATAGAATTAAAAAAAAAGAGTTACAAAAAAAAGAGAGAGTAATACAAAAAATAGTTACAAAAAAAGAGTGAAAAAAATTTCAAGAATACGTGTTATTAAAAAGAAAAAAAAAAGAGTTAAAAAAGCCAATTGAGGGGGAAAAAAAGAGAGTAAAAAAAAAAGGCAATTGAGCAAAAAAAAATTCCGGTCAGAATCGGGCCTGGCCAAGCCTGAACCGACACGCCGGTTCCGGTTCAGGTTCACCGGGCCGGGTCGGTTCCACTTTAAAAAAATTTGGAATCGGCCCAACTCGTCTCGCGATTCAAGGAACCGGCATTGAACCGGATCAGGTCCGGTCCGGCCCAGCCCGGTTATAAGTCTAAACCCATCTCAAGATATTTTATAATTTTTTTATTTAATTTTAGTAATTTAAAATTACTTAATTTTTTTTTTTAAAAAAATTATAATTTTCTGTTAAAATAAATTATATTATTGTTAGATCCATTTATCTAGTGCATGTGATGTTGGCATTAATGTTTACCTACTTCATTCACTTTTGCACAAGAAAATATGGCAAGCAATGGCACTAGAGAACATGGGAGTATTCATTTTCATGATTGTCTAAAGACTGCATTTTCCGCAAGACCTGAGTTCAATTTTAATGCCTTTGGTCTCGAAATAAATTTGGGTGTGAGGGCAATCTCTTTCTGGTTGCTGGATTGTGAAAAGACCCTTTACTCAAAATTTGTGATTTCCTTCTCTGCTATGGGCTATTGAGAATAACAATTTTTATCCAATAGACATGTGATTATGTGATATTTAATAGAATAAAGATTTTATTATTGTTGTTGCTGTAAGCAAATACCATTACAAATGTTTGTTAGTTAAATCGGTAAATTTTTCAAGATATTAAAGGTTTAAAGTCGTATTTATTTTATACTAAAACAAAAATAGAATTTGGGGAAACTAGTTGATCAAATTTAAGTCGGGATTTGGATACTCTTTGGTTCAAAACATGATCTCAAATTCTGATTCGATGTATCATAATTGTTATGCTTAGAAAAGACACATGATCTTCGTTGTAAGCAAAATCCAAAAATTGTGAAGCTACGGTAGACAAGCCAAAGTATCAATAGGAAGACACCAACTCCTTAAAAGAATGCAGTTGGGGGATTTCTTCCCCCACTTTGATGGACAACCAATCACCAATTACACTAAGTTCGCATTTCCCAATTTATTGGACTTAAATCATCCAACCCCTAACAACTTTTTTAGAATTTTTTTTTCCCTTTTAATTGGATCGTAATTGAACTCAGATTCTGACCTTTTTTTATCCCCTAAATTCCTTCAACTCTGATATCAAAGATCATTGATAAGTTGCTGCCTAAATGTTAATACGACAATATTAAATATTGGAGTGATAACATAAGAATAGCTGATTATCAATTTTTTTCCTCGCACTTCTTTAGATTAATAACCTTGTATTCTCACAATTGAAGTAACTTGTGAGTTTTGAAGACTGTTGTGGAACCACCTCCTTGGGAAAACTTCATGGAAGTGAAGGCCCAAAGTTTAAAAAAGAAAAATTGAACTTAATGGAATCAACCACTAATAGACATCCAACTGTTTTCCTAACCCTTTTAGAGTCCAACAAATAGCTCAAAATTCATAATTCTTGCATCAACCACTAATAGAAATCCAATTGTTTCCCTAACCCTTTTAGAGTCCAATAAATAGCTCAAAATTCACAATTCTTGCATGCACAAAATAAACCCACATACAGATATACAACATTTTCATATCAGTATCTTCCTCCGTTCACGCAACTTCAGTATAAGCAACCTCTTCAACCATGATTTTCTCTCTCCTCATTTTCTCTTTCTTCTTCCACAATGCATTAGCAATCATTCCTCTGCCCAGGAACCAGAGTCTTCCAGCACTCATAGTGTTTGGAGATTCCATTGTGGATCCGGGGAATAACAACAATCTCTTGACTGTGGTAAAGTGCAATTTTCCACCATACGGGAAGGACTTCGTTGATGGAAAGGCAACAGGAAGGTTTAGCAATGGAAGAATCCCTTCAGACTTGATTGGTAATGCTAATAATTCGAAGTTCTACTGTTGATTCACATGTTTGGTATGTATAAGTAATGAGCTCCTACCCAGGAAGGTTCTGCATTGTAGATACCCAGAATTTATTAGCTAAGTGTGCTGGCAGTACTCTTACTGTTGCACATCAGTATGAACAAAACTCCTCTCAACTCCTCTCTCTCTCTCTCACATTTTCATACTTGAATGTCTTATTGGAGATTATAGACAATGATAGGTGTTTAAACCATATCTGTTTGGAACTTTCCAAAGAGATACGCACCTAGACTGTAGATTAGTTGCTAATTTTGAAAACAATAGAAGTCCATAGTGAGGGGTTCTGTTGGTTTCAATCCCACGGGGGTACAAAGTAGGTGTAACGTTAGCTCAATGTTCGATGTTTCTCTAAGAAAATAAGGCAGCCTACCCCCCCCCCCCCCCAAAAAAAAAAAATCATAAATTAGCATGTTTTGGGTACCCTTTTTTAGTAGATGGAAATTCAATACCTGTTTATTTGCTGATGTAGCCAATTATCTATAGCTATGCTTTTAAGTCTTTGAATCTATTTTGCGGATGTCTGAAATCCAGCTGAAGAATTAAGTATAAAAGAGCTTGTGCCAGCATATCTAGATCCAAACTTACAAGTTGATGACCTTCTTACTGGAGTTAGCTTTGCCTCTGGTGCTACAGGCTATGATCCTCTTACATCGAAAATAGCAGTATGTATTAAGCTCTCTCTCTCTCTCTCTCTCTCTCTCTCTCTCTCTCTCTCTCTCTCTCTCTCTTTCTCTAAATTGTCTCTGATCCTCTTCTTTTTTTGTCAGTCTGTACTATCACTATCGGATCAGTTAAATATGTTCAAAGAGTATACAAGAAAAATAACAGAAGCAGTTGGAGAAGATAAAAAGGCAACCATCATATCAAAAAGTCTCTATATAGTGTGTGTAGGAAGTGATGACATTGCCAATACTTATTTTGCCACCCCAGCAAGGAAATTTGATTATGGCATAAATGACTATACTGATCTTATGGTCACATTTGCCTCAAAATTTTTGAAGGTACGTTTTTTTTAACCAAAAAAAAAACCCCTCATCTTAGTCTCTCACCCTTTTCTCTGACTAATTGACATAATGAACAGGACCTATATGGATTGGGAGCTAGAAGGGTTGCAATCATTAACATACCGCCCATTGGGTGCGTGCCTTCGCAAAGAACACTTGGTGGAGGGCTCGAAAGAGGCTGTGCAGAGTCACATAACCATGCAGCTATGCTCTTCAACTCTAAGCTGTCATTAACGGTTGATTTACTTAACAAAAAGCTCCCACAAGCAAGGCTTGTTGTCTTTGACATATACAAGTTTTTAATGGCACTATTGCAAAATCATGCAAAATATGGTAATTATCAAGTTTGTTTTTCATTTAGTACATATGGTTTATGTTCTTGTTGTTTCGACCAACACTAGGTTGTCATATTTTTCAGGATTTGAAGTGGTGAATAATGGATGTTGTGGAACTGGAGTTATAGAAGTAAGTATACTCTGCAACAAATTAACCCCATTCACCTGCAAGAATGACAGAAAATACCTGTTCTGGGATAGTTACCATCCCACAGAAGAGGCTTACAGAATCCTTGTCCACCAAGTTCTCAAGAAGTACATCAACAAATTTTTCTAGGACTCCTGCAGATTTTCAGTCTTGCTTTCAATCAAAATCAGATGGCAAACAGCCAGTTGAGGTTTTGAAGGATTCAAACATCATTGTGTCAGCTCATGCAAAATGAGATCTTCCCAACATAAATACTAAATAACCATGTTAAAATAATTGATCCACATTACAAAGCAATGTCAGAACTCCCACATTCTATGGAAAATGATCATTAGTCCATAACAAAGCATTGTGTGAATCATTAAAAATTTTGGCACAATCTTGATCAAACCAAGTTTCAGAATCAGACATTAGAAGACAGAAAAAACCAGCTCAGCTTATATTATACTCAAAAATAGAAAGATAGTCGTCCTTAGCAACAACGATTATATACTATACAAATATTCACTTCAAGATATGTTATTCCCACAACTGGCATACTAATCTTTCACCTCCAGATGCTCATCTAAAGTTCCATGATACCTAACCAAGCTCCAGAACTACAAAACTGCATCCTCTCTACTCTAATGAAGACCACTATAAAACAAAATATGCACATTAATAACACCAAGGGATGAGAAAGAAGCCACAATAACCACAAAAACAACTCAACGAAGTTTATTTTGAGCAACAGCCTGGCACAACTCATCTTCATAGAACAGTGCCCGATTAGAAGCCACCACGGATTTGCACATTGGCCTTGATAGAGCAGATGGAACCATGCATCTTGACGGTAATGTTGATTCTCGGAAGAGAACAGCAGCAACTTGCCGCATCTCGGTAAATTTGATGCGCGATGGAGGTCGCGGAGCATGCTTCGGAGCTTTTGGGGTATGTGGGCTTCCAATCATGATGCCTCTCCCATCTCCCTTGCTACAATATATAAAACCATACAGAAAAATGCTAGAAGTTAAGTAACTGAGCAAGAAATATGTATAGAAACATAAAAGTTGGGGCAAGTTTTCAGAGTAAAAGACTAACCTGAGAAAAGGCCAGTGCTCTGTTGGGAGAGGAGTCATTGTGCTCAACATCTCTTGCCGAGACCGATCAGGTGTAGTATAATTGAAGTGAAATTGTCGAGCAAGCAAAACCTAATTCAAAGAAATTGAACAGTATTAGCAATATTGTACACATAAATTAGTATTCAATTTTGAGAGTGAAGGGGAGACTCACAGCCTTCCTGATCCTCTGAGAAACATGAAAAACTGCCCTTAACTGGTCATGATGCAGATGACACAGTACTTTCACCTGAAATTTTGAAACTAAGGGTGTCTCAAAAGCTCAAAAACTTGAATAGTATAACCAAATTTTCTAGGCATATCCGTGCTTATGCTCTGTCCTGAATCAATACAGATGCACATACATTCAAGAAAATAGAGAGAGACAATTAGTGGTTCCATCTCAAAAGAGGAAGAGAACCCAAAGTTAAAACTACGCAAAATATGCAAGTTTATGTTTCTCTTTAGCAGTCTCGATATGTTTGTAGAACTTTATCCAACAGCTCCCTCCCCTAATCCAACAAAGTTAAAGAAGCTTACAATAGAAAGATAAAATCTGGTTTATAAAAATTTAAACGGCAATGCAGAATGACACCCAATTGGGGAATAACTCCTAGAAAATTGAGAGATCCTATGTCAGAGAGAATAAGAAAAGAAGAGCAACAGTAACAGTGTTTGCCTGAGATCAATATGACATTAGAGGATGGATAATGTCTACAAGCAACTGTAAGTTCCAAGGTTTAACACGATGGACATTGTTCCACAAAGAGGAACACCTAGGTGGATTAAGCAGAGCAGAACAAAAGCTGGCAAGGGATGAATGAAAAAGCCCATCATACCTATTAACAAAATACAACATCCACAAATCAAGCTCATAATTCTCAAAAATACCACTAAGGTTCCACAGAATCACATAAGTACCAAATTCCACCCTTCTGAATTAGTAAATGAATTCTGTTCAGAAACTTGAACATATATGTACATGTCTGACACAAAAGTTCTACCAGCTGTCCCACAGACTGCACAAAATCAGCAACTCTTTTAACAGTAATATAAGTAAGCGTGTTCTGATTGACCAAGGTTCTTCATTGGTGAGAATTTCAAATAATGGGCTGACACCAAATATACAAGTAGAGACCAAGCTTGACATCTCTAACTACGCAAATGCTCAATGTTGTTCAATGCAGACATCTTTTTCTGGTCAAAAACTTTCTCAAAACATTATGGACGCTCCCTTCCCTGTCTATGCCCACAGACGAACACAAGTAAATTTAGAGATCAGTCATAAAGAGAACCTGGTTTTCACGCTATCAACCCCACCCTAGATATAAATCTTAACATCATCATGAGCAATACATAAAACAAATTCTCACTTGCTAAAACAACAACAAAATCCAAGAAACAAACAGGTAAAGAATGGATAAGAAAAATCGTGAACAGATTAATTCTTTTTTTTCCTTGTCTCTTAGGACAACCAATAGGGAATATACAAAGCCAAAAGTCAATGCATCCTTGTTTTCTTCTCCCTAAGAATTGAAGGAACCAAGTTCATCTGTATAGTGAGGAATAAAAACCAACAATCAACTTCCCACTTTTGATGTCCCACACAAGACTGGAAACAACTCAGCCCATTAAGACTTCATAACTGATATTCAATTCACAAGGCCATACTTGGGTTCGCAAACCTTTGTCATTTTCAAATGTGAGCATTATAAACCAGCAGAATATGAAGTCCACAAATTCATAGGAAGCCCCATAATATTATCCACTGGTCTTTTCACAAACCATAGAACATAGAACATAGAACATCAAGGGCAAACAAAATCTAGAAATGTCTCAACCATAGCATACAGCAATAGACATAAGAAGATGCAGCAAATAAACAAATTGATTATCAAAGATTAAAAGCAATACCAGTAGATCCATGGGAAGGGACTCGAGCCTAGATTCTGATTCACAATCATCGGACCGTGGCGTCTTAGGTGTCATCAGCAAATTACTATTTGATCTAAGCAAATTCAATGGAGAAAATGCAAACTTGACAGGCGAAATCATCGAAGGACTATCATCAGTAACACAATCTCTAAGCGTAGAATCATTCTTCAACTTCTTGGCACTTGACAGAGCAACCCTTTTCTTGCCGAGATCAGTACATGACTTTGCATTTGCATTTGATGCCTTGCTGTATCTGAGCTGAGCAAGAGCACCCGGTTTTAGAAACCGATTGCTAGAGCTTCTTAATCGCCTTTTCTGCTTCACGGCCTTTGAATCACTATCTTTCGGAGACACTTTACCCATAGTTTAGCAAATTCTTTAAAACGGAAATTATTCTAATTTTGATTTCAAAATTAAACTAAACTTCCAATCCTCCAATCTGATATATAGAGAGAAAATTCACAACAACAGAATCAATCAGATATATGTCATAATTAATCCCCGAAAATAATAGCACAGGACAGCAAAAAAATAGAAACCCCAATTTTAGAAAACGATAAACTAGCCAAAAAAAAATTTAGAAATCCTAATTTTTTAAGAGAAAAGAAACCCCATTTCTGCTTCATAGAACAGTGAAATCGAAACACCGAATTGAAACAAAAAATAAGATTAATAAAAATTAATCCTAATTGTTTAGGCGAAAAAACCCTAGTTTCTGCTACGCAGGACTGTGAAATCGAAACACTGAATTGAAAAAAAAAATGATGAACAGCAACTGATCATCAAAACAGATGAACAAGAACAAAGCATAAACGACCAAGGACTGCGAAGAAGCCGACGAAAGTTCGATAAAAACCAAGAATCGAATAAGTAATTCAAACCCTTAATCGAATACCAAGTTAAGAAAAGAGAGAGAAATGTACGAACGTACCTTGTAGAACTGCTAATTTGCAGAGAGAGGGAGAGAGAGAGTGAGTGAATAATGGGACCGGGCCGCCTAGGGTTTGCTTTATTTGAAATCCCTTTAGTTTTCCCGCCAAAGTTTTCATTGAACTGTTGGCGAAAATAAAAAATTAAAAGACACGTGGCGATTTTTCATTGGTTAAACGTCATTTTATAATAAGAGTGGGCCAATAGGAATCCGATGTGCTAAAGTTATTCTGATTGATCTGACGGCCGTAATAGCGAGTAAGTCGATTTTTCATTTTTTTGATTAGATTTGGATTTTGTGATTAAGTAATTAAATTTCATTAAATTTTTAAATTTTGGGTTTGGAGGGAAATTAAAAATAAATGTTATTTTTGTGTCCAATGTAGTTTATTATATTTATGTGAATGCGTTACATGTCAATTTATGGCAAACAGGCTGTCGGGTTTAATGAAATCTTAAAGGTTAAGGTTTTTAATTACTTACTAAATAATCTCATCCATTAAAAAAAGTCTTAAAATACTCAAATTTAACAAAAAAGTCATACTATTACAATTATTTATTCTTAAAAAAACTAACAACCCCATTAATTATTAGATTTTTTTACTTTAATTTATGTAATGCATACGGAGAAAAAATATAAATGCAACGAGTTATATATATAAATATATTTATAGTAATATAATAAAATTATAACAAGATTTATGTTGTTATACATTACTCAAAAAAAATTATAGCATATAATATTATTATTTATTCTCAAATAACTAACAAAATAGTTATTTATCATATTCATTTACTTTAATTTATAAAATACAAATAGAAAAAAAATATAATGACGCAGTAAATTTTTTAAAAAAGATTTATATTTTATAATTTTTCATTATTTTTATGACATCAGTGGGGACTTTTAGAATTATGGGTGTAAAATGAATTTTTATTTTTCTTGTTTAAGATTAAAAATTGAAGGGACATGAGATTGTGTGAAGGGTATTTATGAGAATGGATATGAAAGTGTGTGACAAGGAGCTATCTCAGCCGCTTCTTATGAAGAAATAAATGTGAATATTAAATTAACTTTAGACTTTTTCACGCGACATTTATTTTTTTTGGTACGGATTATATGAAATTGGAAATTGGAATCCTATGAAGGTCCTATTTGAGAAATTTTACTTTGTCTTTTCTATTTACATTATTTTTAATTAAAGTAAAATATTTATTTAGAAAACATAAAATTTTGTAAATAAATATTCATTTTTTGTGAAGTAATGAAAATTATAATTATGCCAATAATCTTTTTTTATCAAAAATTTATCTGATCTCAATTAAATCTGATATTAACTTTTTTCAAATAAACCATTGTATAGCTGTGTTTTGAATTGAAATGTATACCTAAACTAAGATGAGAAATTTACAATAGCTGGGCACCTATGAGATTTTGAGTAACAAGTGTTAGGCTAAACATGGCCCTGATTAGGATTAAACTCTTAAGTGCCTAGTGTTAGTTTAAACATGGCCGGGATTAGGATTAAACACTTAGACGGTGCGGTTATGGTCTAAACCTGGCCCAATATTACAAAGTTTCAAAGGCTTGCTCCATGTGATCTCGGGCAGAAATAAAAGCCCTCAACCTGTTGGTCTGGGCCTATATTGCCTCTTGCGACTCGTGGTGGAATTTTAGGAACATGTTACAAATCTCATATTGGATCTATTAAAAAACTCATAGAGTATTATTTAAATCTAACATACTCTCTTTCCTAATATGTTGATCTTTTAGGTTAAGTTCTTCTATTGGGTTTGAATCCATCACATGGGTCTATAACAAATTGGTATCAGAGTTAGTCCAATATGGAAGAGTGCTACCTGGTGTTTGATAAGGTCTGGAGTAAGAGCTTTCTAGAGGGGAAAAGAGATATCTGGTGCCGTGAAGAATTCAGAATAAAAGTCGTCCAGAGGAGAAAAGAGCTACCTCATACTGTGAAGAGTCCGGAATGAGAGGCGTCCGTGAACGTCCGACTTCTCAATGGGGGGGCGGTATTACGAATTCCATATTAGATCCACAAAGAAATCATAGAATAATACTTAAATTCAACAGTGTCTCTCACGTAATAGATCAATCTTTTGGAAGGAGTTCTTCTCTTAGGTTTGAGTTGAAATCATATAATAGTATTTAAATCTAACAGACTCTTTTACTTAATATATTGATTTTTTGAATTAAATTCTTTTATTAAAATTAAATCCATCACGTGGATCCATATCAGAACCCTACCCTAATCTTGAAGAGGACCACACTGCAGGAGGCACGGATGGAGGGGTCAACATGGCAATGATAAACCAAACCACGGGGGCACGAGCGAATACCGGCCAAAAATGGCGATAATGATGTGGCCGGTTCTTTTGTGGTCCAAATCCCGCATAATCTCATTAAGTTGAACTATCAAGAGTTTGACTGGTAGATGATGTACTACCATTCTTGGTGCTTATCCCATGGCGACCAATCAAAACACTCTCATTTTGATCCCTCACAAACGCGATCAAACTAGTTCACAATTACTTTTCTTAGGAGTAGGGATTATTCTATTTATATCATGAGCAGAAGAAGACAATATAAATTTACATTTACAATTTCATAAGAGAGAATTATAATTTTTAGTGGGGTTTTTTAAAGTCTTAGCTCCCTTATAGTATTATCAGAAAGACCACATTTCAATGGGCAACTACCTCAAACAAATGGAAGAAAAACCCATGGACCCTATCGTCTCCACCCTGTAACCCGTAGGAACAACGATGGGAACTTCAAAGACACAGTTTAGTAATCAGAATCTTTTCTTTTAATTTCTATATAAAAAAAATTATATAAGAATACTAAAAATTTTACATTGAAGACCAAAACATAGAAAATGTTAAGGGAGTAGGTCATTGTCCAAACCCCACAAAAAGGCTGTGCACTTTATAGTCACAAAAGTGATCCAACTTCACTTCTACACATAATAGTATAAGTGTATTCCTTGTGAATGTGTTTGACATTTTTCTTTTCATTTATTTTCAATATCCAAACACAACCAGTATTGGTGAGCCTATTGAAATCAATATGATTTTTTAACCCCACTTTTTAATATACTTTGTCCACGCGTGACTTCTAGGTTTCATAACTTTTCTGCACCTTTAAGAATAAAAAAGTACCCAAGTCTTTTGTTTCTGCCCTTCTCCAACCTCATCTACCAACACCCATTTTGTTCTCTAGTTTCCACTTCTTCAAATCACAATACCGCGGAGCCTCCTAACATACCAACAAAACTCGGTTAAATCTATTAATCAAATTTTATATTTAAAAATTAAAAATTAAAAAAAAATATATTGAGAGAATCGGCTACTAAATAAGATTTCAGATATTCGAATTAGATTAATCAAAATATAATTTTGAATATTGATGATTAAATTAGTCAAAATATAATTTTAAATACCGATTATGAAAGTAAAAAAATCACAAAATCTAATCTTATTTATTATAGATTTAATTCACGATATAAATTAATTTATTGTTAAAACAAATCTACTATCATAATTTCACTATAAATTAATTAAATTAAATTAAATTAAAATTTAATAAATATATATCAAGTATTTTATATATTATATATGTATGAGTGTAAGCAATAAATATTCCTTAGATTCCAAGTGACCCACATCACATGTGGAGTCCATTTGGTCAATTTTCTACTTGAATTTATTGAAAACCACGTGGATCCCGTTAAGCCCCCTTCAAAAATATTAACAATCAGACAAATTTATGATTTCTGTTGGAATATGGTCAGTTTATACAAATTGATTAGAATCTCGCCACACAAAAATAGGATGTTTGATCAATGGACATTCTCGGTCTATTGGAATAGTGTACTAAATTTTTTAATTAAATTTTAAATTTAAAACTTAAAAATAAAAACTATGACGAGAGAATTATCCCTAAATAGGGTCTTCACAAATATTCGAATTGAATTCATTATAGGTAAAAAAAAAAAATTAGAATGTTCATCTCGCCTGCCATTAAAATTAAGAACCTAGTTTATAGATTTTAGATTTTTTATTATCCTCTGAATATTAATATTTACATTAATGATATTCATTAAATAATAATCAAAACAAAGTTTAAACATCTAAAAATTTTAGTTATCAAGGTTTTGCTCTAAATATTGCGATGATATCCTGTGTGAGTATCAATATTCCAAATCAATGTCTAATTGATTCAGTGGTTCAATATTTGTACTCTTTAAGTATGATTTCAAATTCAATTTTTGTATATTATAAAAATTAGCATTAAGAAAGTTTTATCTTTTAATAGTCTAATTCAATTGGAATCAAATTTAATTAAATTTAATATAATTATCGAATATCTCACAAATTTATTAAAACAGAATAATTCTTTGTATCATGCAATTTATTATATTTAAAAAGCTATGCAAATAGGACCCTACCTTATTTTGTCTTCCCCTTTGTTGTGTTGGGGGAGTTGGATATTGACGGAGACATTTAAGATGCCCTAAATCATTCTCTTTCTTATTCTTAATTTCTTACTAGAAGAAAAAAGATGGAGACAGGCAACAATTTGGGAGCATGGGTCACGTCTTAAATTGCCTTCCTAACCAATTCTTGTCACATCTTCTATGAATCTTGCCAAACTCCTAAATTTCTTTTTCCTTAAAAATGATTGTTTTAATTAAGGATTACAATTATGATAAAATACCCAAATGATGTGTAAAGACAACAATACTGCAATTCCCCATTCTTGATTTATTTTTCCTTTTTCTTGTTTCTTAAATTTGTGCACAGGATAGCCCTAGACCCTATGAACTAACATTTGAGGGAAATTACAAGGGGAAGAAAGTATTTCAAAATGTTTTTATGAATTCTCATTAAATCTTGTCAATCGGGAGAGAAAAAATTATGCCAATTTTCCCGATCTTTTATTTATTTATTTATTTATTTTTGATACAAAGAGTTATAATCAAGCGAAATCGAATCGGGAAAGAGAGTATAGAAGTGGAGAGACTCTATCGTTTGAACTGTTCTGAAGAACACCATCTTTTATTAAACAAACGTATGAATTTTCTTTAGATTTTTGAATCTCAAAATTGAAAAATTTCAACTTTTTCTTTTTTTGTAAACCTTAATTCTCACCCTACGAGTTTTCATTTGGTTCTTAATTTTTTCTGAGAGTAAAAACTATACTCATAATATAAATATTATTCCCCAGTATTACAAATTTTCAGCTAATTAATGGGTCACTTTAGGCAGAAGACACGACCATGTTTGAGGAATCCAAAGTGCAAAACAGATAAAGATATTCTTTGGTTATGGTTGCTCACCTGTCACCTTTAACTATGATTTTTCAGCTCCAACTACTCGACAGAGGCCGAGAAGAGAGTGAATCCCCAACGCTAAGTTCGTTGCTTGGTCTCTTCCCTTCCACCTGCCGTCATTCCCCCAACCGTAATTGTGTCATGGAATAGGTAGAATTTTGACAAAATTTTTAAAATCACAAAAATAAACTAATTAAGTTTTAATTAATTGTATACAAGATTTATGAAACAAGCTCAAATAAAGAACTCGATATTTTTAAACGATATCATAATAAATTTTAAATAAAAAAAATTCCGAATCGAAATCTCAAAAATATAGTAATTTGTTTTTTAAATATCATTTTAGGTGACTTTAAAAGTTTAATCCAACCCCAAAAATTAAGTACTAAAATTTAAAATAGCATAAACTGAGCATTATTGGGTTTAGGGTTGCGTAAACTATAATTTAATGCTTAATTCTTAAATTATGAAACATTTTTATGAAGCATTGGTGTGAACTTTTCCACATATAATTTTGAAAAGGTACCAATAATTTGCTTCTTTATAGGGTCACATCCTTTTTGTTTGTCTTATTTCATAATTCACATCTCTCTCCTCATAATTCCCATTTACTCTTGTCGAGCTTTATTTTTTATTTTTTTTTAAAAAGAAATGGTGTATATATTATGATTTAAATTTAGCAATATATGGATCTATGATGATGTTTTGATGCGTATTAAAAGTTGCTAATTATGAAAACATTAATTTTTAAAAATTTCATTTTTTTTCTTTTCTTTTTGCTATATTAATCGCGAAAACTCTACAATAATTTTAAATTTAGCCATATCTTTTTCTCGCTTGAGAAGTTTTAATTCTCTCAAATTTAGAAAGAATTATATTTGGTTCAATCCCATCATTTATTTAATTAAATAAATTAAACAAAAATAGAATTTGGATGTTATTTATTAACCAAATCGTTTATAGAAAAATTGATTCATTTTATTTTATTGATTATATAAACTGAATTTCAACATAAGTTTTAAATTTATTTAGAAATAAAATTTAACTTAAATAATTTTATTCTAAAAAGAAATTGAATTTAAATACCCCCATTTTTTTTATTTTTCAATGTGTATCTCCTTTTTTTTTTCATTTTATAATAAAATAAAATTGAATTAAAAAAAGAGGATGGAAGTAAAAAAACTCGACTTGAATGAGCATGAGTAAACATATAAGGTGAAATTACATATTTAGTCCTTTGAGTTGTGGGTCAAATTTTAATTAGTCCCAAGTTCTTTATTTATAACATCAGCATCCTTAAAGTTCCAAATTTGCAATTATCTAGTCTTTAAGCAAACAGACATTTATTTATAGGCGAAAATTGTTTGACCATGATGTCCCTCCTCCAGTTGACCTCTCTTTCTCTCTCTCAACCGGCACCTCTTTTACCCAATTGAATCCCATAGCCTTCTCCATCACCATCATCATCTCTGGTCGGTGGGATTTCAATTTAGTTTACTGGATTTTGCGGGAGAAAGAAGGGGTTGGTCCTTCATGAACCAGGAGTGAAACTACTATCCGGGTTAAAGAAGGGGTTGAAATTTAGCCCAAAAATTCAGGAGTTGGATAGAAATTTGGTCTAAGGTGTAGAGACAGAGCGTGACGGACGGGGAATACGTGGCAAAGGTATGGCATGTGCCCTTCTCTATTTGTCAAATAGAGGTGAGTAGGGTCCACTTGTCAGTTGCCAGAGAGCATGGATGTTGAAGTTGATTATCAGTATATCTGGAATATGCGTCTTCCTGTTTACAAAGTTAACCCCTTCAATTACATTTCTGCCCTTTTTACCCTCCTTTCCCTGTCCATACTCTCCCCCCCTTCCTGGTCACATAAAATCAGAAGAACTATTAACACCCTCTATTTGTATTATCTTAATATTATTTAGAGAAAAAAAAACACTTTAAAAAAGTTCTTGTTTGAATGGTTGAGAGAAGATATAATAATGGAATGGCCCATTCAACCAAAATTAATGCCCCAAGGGAATAGTAAACCCATAATAATCCATTCCTACGATCTTGTGATTTAGAATTTGATTTATATCGTAATCAAAATTACAATAAAAAAATTGTAAAACATCATTTATGTCCAAATATAACTTCATAGGAACTTTTTCATATATGGAAATTGCTTTCTAGAAAAATAGGTAGAGCCAATAGAACCTACCTGTTCTCAGTTCATTTCCATTTCTATTTTATTTATTTATGATTTTTAATTGAATTTAATAAGATTTTATTAATATAATTTTAATTTTTTTAAAAAAAAACATAGACATTATTGCATAATAAATTTGCAATTTATTTCCAATGTCAGGAGCGCAGCACTAGGGTTACACTTCAACCAACCTGATCAGAATATATAGCACTGACCCAGCCCACCACCCCTAAGCGTCCCATGTCTAGAAATGGGCAGCCTCACGAGGCCATTAAATGTTTTACCTTTTCTTTTATATATAATATAATTAATAAAATCCTTCCAATTTTAACAAACGCCCTATTTCTTAATCCGAAATTTTAAATTCAGATTTTGTGAATAGAAAAAAAAGTTCTAAAAAAATTAACCCCTTAATGAGTTTCACAGTATTTAAATCAGATTAATCAAATAAAATCAGAATATCGATCGGTAAAAATAAAAAAATATATATAATTAATAAAACATTTGAATTCAATAATGCTAAAGGTTTTCGAATTTAATAATATTAAAAATTTCTTTTTCTTTACCGGATGTCATAAATTCAAGTGTCGATTTCTCTTTCAAGGTGATACCCTTATTTTAATAATAAAAAAATAAAATAATTCCTTGCTGTTGGAGAAGTAAGAGTTAAATGCCAAATGGTGTTTATTCTCCTTAGATTTTTACATAAAAGTAGTTTGCATTCAAAATTTTTAAAAAAATAAAGATGGTATTAATTAAATTATAATTTATTAATCTGTTGTTATAAGCCTTATGAACTGGGATGACATGAAACTCCATAAAAATATGACCACTACCACTACCATCTCATATCGTGCCATTTAGCCACGTTGTGGCCACAAACATATTGCACCTCCACTCTTTTTTTTTTTATTTACTAATATTCTATATCTGATTAATCCGATTCGAACATTATAGATTTTATTAAGAGATTGATTTTCTTAAATCTTATTTCTTTATTTCTATAAATTAAACTCAAAATCTATAATCAAGAATTATAGTATTTTACTATTACACCCACGAGAGAGAGAGAGAGAGAGTTTGATTACACCTTCACTCTCTTCTTCTATCTTCTATGTTCAGTTAGGTTCCTATGAAGGCCTGTTTTGTTTGTTTGTCTTTTTGGGGGTTGTTCGGCTTTGATTTTTTAACTAATTTTGAATGTGAACAACTTAAATCAAATTGAAAAAGATGATCTCTGGAACTAAATTAATGAATTTTTTTTTTTTTAAAACGAAAACTATAAATAGGGAGGGCAGGGGAGAGTTGTCTCTGAAACTGCGAGGAAAAAAGTTTTTATATATAATTTAAAAATTATAATCTGAAGTATTATTTGTTTCCAAAAAAAACTATAGTCCCTGTTCTTAGATTATAATTTTAAATATATATTATATTTTATTTTTATACAATTTTTACCATTTTACACCTTACTTGGCGAGGAAAACTAAGCGAGAGAGACTTTAGAAACCCCTAGATTTGAGTCCTGTTTGCCGAGCCAAATGTTGTTTATAATTATAATTTGATTAGAACTCCAAAAATTTATGCATATAGTATTAAAAATTAAAACCTCAAATCTTTTTTTTTTTCAAAAAACTATAATTCTAATTTTAAAATTATAATTTTTTTATAAATCACTGGTATTCAGTAACTACGTTGATTATGAAGAAATCTAATTTGAATTGTTTGGATTCTTAAAAGACAAATATCTTCTGACGTATATTTCTTCGTATACAATACTTGAACCCAAAATTTTTCTTAAGAGACATCAGTATCCAACTACTGAACTAACTAAACATTAATTAAAATGATAATTCTAAATATATGTATATTTTTATATATATTATATCATACCATTTATTATAAGTTTATGACTATACTCTACTTGTGCCTATTAAATGTCAAAGGGAAAGAAAAAGTGATAAAATAAAATGTTAGCAATTAAATATATGTTGGAACAAAAATAACTTGAAAGATATTGCAACTAATTATACATACTTGTAAGAGGGTGTACACCAGAATTCAATTGGAGCTAATTGTAAAACAACCAAGCCAATCACGAGTTTCTTTATCAAATAATAACAATAATTAAATTTTTAACTCGTTAAATCATTATCCAACCATATGAACTCTTCTAATAATCAAATCAAAATGATAAATTCTATAGAATTTAAAAAATCATTAATTTTAGAATTAAAATGGGACCTACAGATCATTTAATATCATTAATTTTTTTATTTCGATATTTTATCTCTTATCAACTCTAAAATTTAGAATTAAAGATAAATTTGTTGCTCGTGGTGGTATAGTTCTGATCCCTCTCTCTAAATATTAATCGACAACCTTTTTGATTTCTAGTAGAGGAGGGCATAGGCCGGTTCCGGTCCGAAAACCGATCCAGTCATATCGATTTAGCCCAGATCGATCGATTCTGGACCAGCCCAGCTACAGTAGTCACGCCGATCCGGTTCAATAGATTTTAAAACCGGGAATTGACCCTACTCGAGCACGGAATCGGCCTGGACCGGGAACCAAACTACCGGTTCCAACGGTTATGTTTTTTATTTTAATTTCTTTCCCAAAATACGCCTCTTAACAGTTATAAAATGGTTAGTTTGAGAAATATTTTAATCTATAAGGTAAAAAATGATGACTATAAATAGATACAATTCATTTCTTAATTCTACACAATTTACAATCTATTTACAACTCTCTCTCACAATGTCTCTACAATTTGCATCATCATCTTTTTTTCCCTCCACGTATTATTTATAACTTCTCACCGTTTTTTTTTTACCTACAATTTACATTTACAATATCACTTACAATTTACAATATCTCACCATTTTTTTTCACATACAATATATATCACAATTTTCTTTTTCATAATATCGCAATTTTTAACATCTCTACGAATTTGACAAAATTTGTAGGTTGAAAGTTCAAATTAATCAAGAGTTGGCGATAAACAACCGTAATTTAGGTCAAATCGGTACCATTTATTTTTTTGTATCTTTAATTTATTTTTTTACAAATTTAATTCATTATCTTTAATTTTTTTACTTTAAGTTTTTTTTTTTGAAAAAAATGACCGACACACACTCATCACAATTTTCTCACCAATCTCATCTACCCCTATTTTTTTTCAAGAATATTTTTCCGGATAAACTAATATAGATTTAGAAATAGAAGAATATCAAATTAGTCAAACACAATCTAATACCACACGTACTAAGAAAGATGATTTCAATACGTGAGATTTTTTTGTTAAAGATTATGAGGAGTAAAGGGCCACTTGTAAAATATGTCAATAAAAATATAAATTTTTAAAAGGTTGAGAAGTAGGGAATCTTAAAAGATATATTGTAAGATATCACCCGAATAGGTTACCACAAACTAGACAAACACAAATAGTTACTATGGGAGGAATGTAATGGGTACATTTAAGTATAATGCAGAGACTAAAAAAATAGGTCAAATTGAATAAATAGCTTGTAAGAAATTATTACATAGTATTGTTGCATGTGAAATCTTTAAGAAATATGTTTAAAAATATTTATAATCGGGTTATAAAAAAATCTCAAGGAAGTCGGGTAGGAGGAAATCAATAAATCTATTTCAAGACTTAAAAAATGGTATTATAGCAAAAATTAATACAATTTCAAGTAGAGTTTCATTAATTTCGGATACTTGAAAAGTTAAAAAATGTAAATATTTTATAGTGGTTACATGTCATTAGATAAGTGAATTTTGGATTTTAGAAAAAAGAATTTTAGCTTTTCAAAGATGAGAACATCCACATTCGAACGCACATATTGCTAGGGTAATAACAAATGTTTGTCGTGAATTTGAAATAATCGATAGAATTTTTTGTTTGTTTTTAGATAATGCGTCGGCCAATATTTGTACTCTAATTCATTAAAAAATATTTTATAAATAGTATTAGATGGAGTATTTTTTTATAATAAGTGTGCCTGTCACGTATTAAATTTATGTGTAAAAGATGGATTAGAGGCCGCATAAATAATTTTACAACTTATTTGTGACCTAATTTATCAAATTAGAAATTTTTCTGTTAAAATATAAGAATTTAGGCATTTATGTCAATTAAATAACATAAAATTTTAAAAATTTAAAACAGAAATTGACACTAGATGAAACTCCACATATGACATGTTACAAGGTGTTTTACCATTTAGAAATATTGTAATAGAGTTTGTAAAATTTAATTACGATTATGGTTTTATTGATAAAACCGATTTTAATTTTACAAAAACAATAACCGATTTATTATAAATTTTTTATACTTGTATAAATTTATTTTTCGGTATATATTACCCAACAACTCATTTAGTTTTATCTAATTTATGTAAAATTTGTTATATATTTAATCAATTTGAAAATGTAGAAAAATTTACAGAAATAGTTGAATTAATGAAAAATAAAATTTGAAAATATTACGAATAAATTATTATTTTATATTTGGTAGCTACTTCTTTAGATCATAGGGGTAAAAATTCAAAGGGTAGAAACTTTAATTGATTATTTTGTATAAAATTTTCTTATAGAAATATATATTAGTGGTCCACATTTAAAAAATATGATATATTTTACTTTACAAAATTTATTTACATTATATCAAAATAAACAAAATAGTATACCTACTAGTGATTTATGTGGTAGATCTAGTATTTCGATATGAGCGTGTTCATCTACTTCTAGAGTTAATCCTTTATAAATGTTAAGAAATAAACAAAAAATATTATTATCATTATCGTTAAATGAGTTCGTTTATTCTTAACAAACATAAAGATTAGAAAGTTTTAATAACGATGATTAATTTGACATTTTAGGTTAGTGGAGAAACAATTTTAATTATTTCTCAATTATGGCCAAAATGGTCAAAGATGTACTAACTTTTCTAGTGTTTACAGTGCCATCAAAAAGTATTTTTAATGTAGGTGGACGAGTTTTAACATCGAAACGATCAAAATTGACGGACGACATTTTAGAATCTCAAATTTGCATGAAGGATTGGTTAGATGCGGAAAAAATACAGTAAGACATGAACATTAATTCGACAGAAGAGGAAAAAGATGAAAAATAAATTTTAATATAAAAAAATATAAATATGTATTTAAAAAAATTATTTATGTAAAAATATCAAATGTAACTATATTGAATTTGTAGATCTAAAAATCTAAGTGAAAACTTGATAGTGAACGTATACCAAATTTGATAGAATCACTCTAAAATTTTATTGTGTCTATTTTTTAGTTCTTTAAAAAAATTTAAAAAGAAAAACCCCAACTAAAAAAAAAAACTCAACCAAATTAAAATAAAAAAACTCAAACAAAAAAAAAACCCAAGTATAAAAAAAATAAAAAAAAAATACAAGAAAAAACAAAAAAAGAACCATGGAATCGACCCGGGCTAGCACGGTTCAACCGGATTGGTTCACTAGATTGGATCGGTTTTAAGAAAATATTTTTTAGACCTGGTCCAAAATTGATTTCTCTCGAAATCGTGACGAAACCGGCTCGCGGTTTAAAGAACCGCCGGGAACTGGATCGGGAATCTGCCCAATCCGGCCGGATCCGCCTCTATTTTGTAGGATTATAATTTTAAATATATGTTATATTTATTAATATAAATTTTTAATTTTAGCTCTTATTTTCGAATGATTGTCAAAAAGTACGAGAAAATGTTAGTAGGAATTAAGATGAAAAATTACCTTGGAGGTGATGATGACTAATCATGCAAACATATGGGCAGCAAATCCACATTTACATGATCCAGCTGTCAATTAAGGTGCTACTACTGAGGCAGACTTTTCTTCTTCCTTTTTAACCTCCCGTGACGAAATGCGGGGCATTTCTGTAATATTGTTACCCTTCCCAACGAGGACAATTTCGTACCTTCACAAGCCTCCATCCACTAAATTCCAGCTTGTCTGGCATGGGGTTTGCACTGACAGCCAAATCTCTCTCTCTCTTTCTCTCTCTGTAACACTGAGCACAGCAAACAAACAACTCCAACCGAAGTCTAGAGAGAGAGAGAGAGAGAAGAAGGTCTTCTTATTATGCGCAAAGCAATGTCTGAATCGCAGAATTCAATGCCTCTTTTGTGAATTGCATTTTCTTCGACGTTCCTTTCACGAGTTACCACACCAAAACCACCCAAAGAAACGTGACATTGCGAACCCTAACCGTAACATAAGCTTTTTCCCGTGGTAAGATTTTTGAGTTTGTGCGCTGCGCTTTCTGGGTTTTTTCTTTCTTTCTTTTTTTTTTTCCCGGGTGATTCTAAGCATTTCTATTTTTCGTTGGATAAATTATGTGAGTTGTCAAATTTTCGCTTTTTCGTTTGTTAATTTCACTGACTTCACATTTGATTTTGTGTAATTGTTTTTTTTCTTCGCATTTGGACAATCTCTCTCTCTCTCTCTCTCTCTTCTTTTCTCTACTCTCTCTCCCCCCTCTGTATGTTCTTTTAATTTTTGTCTCTTGACTTGAAAAGCGAGGGATGAAACGTATTGGAAAATCTTTGAGAATTTGATGACTCATTTACTGATTTTTTTTATTAAAAAATTATTATTATTTTTTTATGTTTTCTTTTTTCCTTTTTGCAGTTGAATTATAGGAATATATTTGAGTTTGCTTTGACGAAGATCTTGGATCAAAATGCCATTTCGAGGAGTTTCTACTGATGGGTAGCTTTTGATCTGATTTGAACATCAGCAGTTCATCAAATACTCTGTTTTTGCCCCATTCACTATTGATCTGGCTTTAAAAAATCAGACCCAAATTGACTTCTGGGAGAATTTATGTGGGAAATGCTTTAGAGGAGAATTTATCAATAGAAATGAATTGTTTGAAAGGGCTATTTCGGCTGTAGATTGAGAAAAATAGGTTTTGGTGTTAGAGAAATTGGAGGGGTTTGATTATTTGAAGGTGTGAAGATGGCATCTACATGGGATCATTTAGGGGAGATTGGAAATGTGGCTCAGCTAACAGGCCTAGATGCAGTGCGGCTTATTGGGCTGATAGTGCAGGCTGCAAGTACTGCTCGAATGCACAAAAAGAATTGCAGACAATTTGCTCAGCATTTGAAGCTGATAGGAAATCTATTAGAACAACTGAAAATTACGGAGCTTAGGAAGTATCCTGAAACTAGAGAGCCTTTGGAGCAGCTTGAGGACGCCTTAAGGAGGTCTTTTATTTTGGTCAACAGTTGCCAGGACCGGAGCTATCTCTATTTGCTAGCAATGGGTTGGAATATTGTGTATCAGTTCAGGAGAGCTCAGAATGAGATTGATCGGTATTTGAAGATTGTCCCCCTCATCACTCTTGTGGATAACAATAGAGTCAGGGTATTTACCTGTCTTTGCTATTCCCATTTAGTTTCTTAATGATGTTTTGCTGTTCTGAATAATGTTAGATGGACTAAATGGACCAAGTTCTATATGACAGTTCATATCTTGATTCTTAATCATATAATCAGCATATTTTGATTAATTTTAAATGAAATATTTATTAAAATTCGTTAAAACATGCTCGAATGGACAGTTAAGTAAGATTTGGTCCATCTAGTATTACTTTTTCAATTTCATGCCTGATATATGTAACATAAATTTCTCACTTTTTCCTAGTTTTGTCATTCTGTGATGATTTGCATGTTTATAAAGATATCTGGACTTGTCTGTGTAGTTTGTCATTGCTATTATGATTATGCTTCTTTGTGTTTTGGCAGGAAAGATTCGAAGCTATTGAGAGGGATCAACGTGAATATACATTGGATGACGAGGACAGGCGGGTGCAAGATTTAATACTAAAAGAAGATCCATCAAAAAATGATGCACTCGTGCTGAAAAAAACCTTGTCGTGTTCGTATCCAAATTTGCCTTTTAATAAAGCACTTAAAAAAGAAAATGACAAGCTTCAGCTAGAGTTACAACGGTCACAAGCTAATTTAGATATTAACCAATGTGAGGTAATTCAGCATTTATTGGAAGTCACAGAAGCTGCAGCTGCTGCTACTCTCCCTGAGAAGAATTCACCCGTGAGAAGTTCAAAGAAGGTGGATCCTAGTTATTCAGATGGAAATAGTGAGAAAGAATATTCTTATGAAGAAAGTTATCCGGAGAAAAGTGAAGCTCACACCACTTCAAGGTTGTCCTCTGCTATTGGTAGCTGAAACTGGATTCACACCTTTTCTTTTGCTTGCATTTTGTGAGAGCTGACAAATGCGTGCTTCCTCACTAATTTGGGCACACGTGAAAATATTTTATATTTTTGCTATGTAATTACCATTAATGGTAGATAGTCTGTTTAACTGACGTTAGATAAGATAGGCACACACGTTCTCATTTTACTTGTTAGTTTCAGGCAATCTCTCTATTTTGATCTTAAGATGCTGGTAAATTAACATAGTATGATTTTGCTGTTATGCCAAATTTCGTTGTTTTTTATTTTGAGGGGAATTTTTGTGGCCATTCTTCTGCAGGTCAACTTCAACCGTCTCATCAGGGAAGGATCTTCTTTCCCGTGAAGGTTCATACCGGCATGAAGAATGGCATTCTGATTTACTTGGCTGTTGTTCAGAACCTTACCTCTGTATGTCATTTTTCACTCTTAGTTGAATTCTATTATGAGTGTGCTATTATCTATGTGCATCCTAATATATGACATGCAAACATATAAGATTTTTAAATGCATTTCAGAGGGCCTTTTTTTGTGTCCATTCCTAGGCTAGTAGAGGTTTTGACATTAATATTAGACTACGCCTGGATTATCGACTCTTGAGTTTGGTAAGTTTCTATCAGCATCATTTTCTGATTATAAATTTACTGGCCAATTAGTCAGTTCAAACGTGGTATCCGAGTCCCTAGCCTGATGTGCTAGGGCAATAACAAGCTTAACTCGTCAATTATTTGTCTTAACTGAGCATGGTATGTTTTGTTATTTGGCTTCATTCCTGGGAAGTACTGATCTTCCATAATACAATCACTCTACAATGTGATATATTATATGAGATTATTGTAATATGGGTTGAAATGGCATTTCTGTTCTGCGTCCTAGTTGCGATGCATTAAACTTTCTAGAAATTTTTTGTATTTCCATGTGTGGTATACATTTTTCTTTTAACATGTTGTGTCTCCGAGAAAATTATAGAATGTGAGCTTTCATCAAAATTTGCTGGCTGTGCTATGTATTCATGCTGCAACAACAACAAGAACAAACTGAGCCTTAATCCCAAATATGGTGTCATGCTGCAGTATAGAATTTACTAATCACATGTGCTTGGTCTTATTTCTGAGCTGCTTCACATTTTGCAGGTATAAAAACTTGCTTCTGCCCTTGTGGTACATTTTCGAAGATTGCTAGTGTGGTTACCAATCGACACATGTGTGAGTAGCTCTTTTTCCTTGCCTCTCCAACCCTTCTGTTTTCGAATATGATGAGTATCTCAGAACCTTGTACAGTTCATATAAACATTCCTTGTGGTATCTCATCTAGCATCACAGCAGGTGTGACGTGATCTATGCTTAAACACATGGATGTTACTGCTTTTCTCATTCTTATAGAGTTTATGTCAAACGTGATATCTTATAGATTTTTGAAAAATGAATAGGGGCATTTGTGATTATATACCCAGCATAGTCCCAATCTTTAGCTATAGCCTTTATATTTGAATAGCATATTAACAGAACTTCTAATGAACAGCACCAGCAGAAGCCTGTAATGAACTGCTGGCATATTCATTGATATTGTCCTGTTGTTGCTATACCTGCTGCATCAGAAGAAAGCTTCGCAAAATGTTGAACATCACGGTGACTACTTGCACAATCCTTTTTTTTTTTGTTGTCTCCTCTCACACTATTGAATCAACTAAGCTTGCCAAGAATGCATGCTTGCTTTGTGCTTGTTTTATCCGACTTTAACTGCTCACTGTGGCTTGCTGATATTGACACTCTTTTGTCAGGGAGGCCTGGTTGATGATTTCTTGTCACATTTGATGTGCTGCTGCTGTGCCCTTGTACAAGAATGGCGGGAAGTGGAAATCCGTGGGGTCTATGGTATGTCTATCTCTCTATCGCATTATTAGTTCTGATAACATTTTCTATTGCATAAAGGCCAAGAACTACAGAGAAGCCAATGCTGCATCATGTTCTGCAACGTGAATTTGTTCCTGATGATCTAAAACTTGTTTGCAGGCCATGAGAAGACAAAGACAAGCCCACCTCCCTCTCAATACATGGAATCCTAGGCTGATGAAATATCAATACTAGAAAGGGTTTGGTCAGTGTGTCAAGATTGAAATACCTTAAATACATTTTATACAGAGGTGATGATGAAATATTGTTATTCGTTATGCTCTGAAATTGGACTGGCCTTCTTAATTCACTTTCATGTGTAAAGCAGATTTGTATATGATGGTCCAACTTTAGTATGAAATGGTGTTATTGCGTTGATTGTCCCAAAATACTTAAATATGTCGCTGGCTTTAGTGGTCCTTCTTAGTTCTGCCCGTTATATCTTTATTTATTCATGTCTAATAGCCACTATTGGTTGAGAGTGAGTTTGAGATGAGATTTGATTGAATATATATATATTTTTTAAAAGAACTTGTATGCAAATATTAGAAATGGAATTTCTATTGAAAACATTTTAACAAGAAAATTTTTTATGTACTACCAAAAAGAGAGAATAGTTTTTTTTTTTTTTTGGTTATATATAGATTCGAATCCGGGATCATCAGATTGGAGGAGGGGGTTGTGATTACTAGACTGTTTTCTCGGGAACAAAGAGATAATAGTTTTTGTTGTGAGAAAAACAAGGGAAGAAGGGCTTTTTCCCATGAATTTAAATAAGTGACATATGAGTCATAATTATTTTGCCTTTTTAAATTAGGGAATGGCTTGTAGAAATATAAGAAAGAATAAGTTATTTATTTATTTATTTTTAGTTTTACAATTACTTGTGGGTCATAAAAAAGTTAGGATGAATTAACAGGTGGGAATTTTTATTAGAAAATAAGAAAATTTTTAATATTAGATTTGGCCATGCCATATTAGCATTCAAGATATCACTCCAAGATGGTCAATTTGCAATACATTTATAAAATTTATGCGGGAAACATTTCTTAAATTCAATTCAACATTTGTTGGCTTGTGTAACTGGGAGACAAGAATCAAGACACCCATTGCAATGAAGTTTCAATGGTTTGTCCCGATTTTGTTCTTTTTTATTTTTTTTGGGGGGTGGAGAAAAGAAAAGACAAAACCAAACAGGCAAACAAAAGAACAACCGCAGGCCAAACCCTCACTTTCTTACCCACTAGCAGCACCAGACGGCAGACGCAACCGGCTGGAGCAAAATCTTTCACAGTGCTGGGAGGGAAGATACTTTCTTGAACACCCGGAGCGCGATCTCTTCCCAGCTCTGTAAGCTTATCCGTGCACCAATTGCCCTCCCTTAAACTAGGCGTGACATCAGAAACACCAATGTCAGACATGATCATCCTGCGGTCTCTAAGAATGTTCTTCCACGAGTGGTTGTGACCAACTCCCTTGTTGACCGCATTAACCAACGAGGGAGAATCACACTCTTTATTCCCTCTCTCAAAGCCCACACAGCTCCGCCCACTTTCCATTTGTTGGACCAATATTGGCCCAAAAGCCATGCAACTAGCTTCCATTTTTTTTTTGATCTTGATTTAGCCATCATCCAGTATCTGGAGTTATGTGCCAACTAAACTGGATCGACCTTCTGTCAGGCCCAGAATGGGGGGAGGTCTCTCACCGCGGTTATTTTACGTTGCCAAAGGGACTTAAATCTGAGATCTTGGGAACGGAATGCAATGCCCTTCTCATTGCACCCAACCTGCAGTGGTATGCAACTAGCTCCCTGCATTGTCTCTGAACACCCCGCCCCCACTCACCTGCAAACCATCCAACTTTGCAGCACCATCCACGTTGAGCTTGATGAAACCTTCGGGCGGCTTCTTCCAGCTAATAAACAAATTCTCCTTAGTCCTGTCACCCCCTCTATCTTCTTCTTGCACACCTCAACCCAACTCAACACCCTATTAACAACAACAAAGGGCAAATCCTTCTTACTCTCGTGGACTGCCGAGCATCTATTCTTCCAAACGTGCCAAGTTGAAATTAAGAAAGTTAGATCCTTTGACACAGAAAGGCCCAAGTTGAATTCCTTGTTGACTCCTTTCTTTTGCCAGTTTAACACATTATCATCCCAAAAATTGCTAATCAAGAATATGCCGAACACCATCCTTGACCAAATGGCCTTTGCATGGCAGCAATCTCTCAGGGTATGAATTATCGATTCCTCCTCCTATTTACAAATGGGGCAAGCCCTTTGCTCAATAATTCCTCTCTTTTTTAGCTCAGAGGTGGTTAAGAGTTTTCCTCTAACCCCATCCAAATGAAAACCTTAACCTGTTCCGGACAATACTTCTTCCATAACTAACTCCGACTTCCACCCTCCCTTGAGTGCTCCATCGTCGCTCTTTTTTGCAACCAATAGGCAAAGGTTATTGTGAATTCTCCATTTGGATTCCTCTTCCAGTATAAAGAGTCTTGGGAGTTCCTGACTAGGAATCATAATAGTGTTAATTTTCTTAACTGTATCCTTGGGGAGAACAGTAAGTAACTCTTCGAGTTTTCACCCATCCTCTCTATCCTAGAAGTGGCAGACCTTGAGATTTTCTAGGCAGCGGTCCTGAGGAATGATTGCCTTATCAATCCAACCGTCGGTCCCTACCAATTATCATGTGAAAACTTGATATTCTTACCATCCCCAACCCTCCACATTAATCCCCTCTTAAGGCAATTCCTACTATTGCAAATGCCCCTCCATATTGAAAATTGTTGGTCCCTATGATAACCAAAAAGAGGGGTTGAATTGGTTATCTTGATTGATTTTTAAAAAATTTGATCTAATTCCACTTAAATATAAAATAATCCTATGATCAATCTAAATATGTGCAGCAAAAAATAAAGATAAAATAAAAATAAAATGATAGAGAGACAAATCCAATTTTATATTGGTTTGGTCTTGTGTCTACATCCACTCTTCTAGCCAGCAAGCCAGAATCTAACAATTTGTTAATTTTTCACTATGATGCGAAATTACAAATTACAATCCAAACACTGTTGATTTCTGATCTTCCTTACTATAAGATATTTTCGTCCAACAATGATGATCAAACAATTCTCATAAAATTTACCTCACAATACTTCACTCAAAAGTCAATTCACGATAATTAAAGTACAAATAATTAAAGAAATGACAACAGGAATTTGAGTTTGTGACATTCTTTTGATGTGCTGAATTTTCGTCACTTCAATATGAAAAATTGCTATTCAGAATGCTGATTATTTGTTGATTTTCGTCCCCTTATTTAATTCCATTTTTCAGCCTTCAAACCTTCTAAAAATAGCACAAAATCACCATCAAGAGCAGCAACTTTCCTAATTTTTTTATGCTGAATAATTTGAAATTTTCCTTATTGATAAATGTTGTTAAAAAATTCACAAATCATTCCAAATAACCATCCAATCTTACCCATGATTTTCTCAAACTTTTCTTAATACATTTAGTGCTGAATATTTGACTTGTAGTCCCACATGCTTTCTTTGAAATGAAATTTTGGAATTTGAACAATTTTAGCCATATGCAAGGATATAGTTAACTAAATTTATGCAAATAAGCATGTCATCTTTTTGAATTTTTCGGATAAAGATATTTATTTTGGATTTTCCTTCCCTAAGAAAATTCTTATTTTTTTGTTGAATGAAATCAATAGCCACAACTTTCATATTTGAATTTAAATTCATTTGAATTTAAAAACTTTTCAATTCTTCTTTTCTTATTAAATCAACTCAATAGTGGCAACTTTCATGTTTGAATTAAAGTTCATTTGAATTTAAAAACTTTCTCGGATTATAATTTAGACTTGGAGATCTTTCTCTTTTGATTCTTTTAAACTTTCATTTCACATAAAATACCCTCTTAATCATGGCTTAGTCAACATATTTTTTAAAATAAGTACAGTATCCAATCTATGCTGACATTACTGACTGGGTCTTCAACAAATAGGGAAAGATATATTTTGTTTCAGCAACAACATCTATTCTCCGAAATGCATTGCCTCTATGGCATTTTCTATAACAATCTCTATGACCAACTTTTATGAGAATTTTCAAATAAAATTTAATGTATACACTTAGTAAAAATATTAGATCAATATGAAATGTTTTGTTATAATCAAAATTCTTAGGAGACAACAATTTCCCTAATAATTCTTCCTTTTTTGATAACAATAAAATCTTAAAAAATAAATATTCAAAAATTTTAAAAATACACATTTTCATGAAAGTACATTTTTAACATTCCCCTCAATTTAGAGACTTGTTAACATTTTCAATTTCCCCCCTTAATGTGCATATTTGTTATTTATTTTTTATTATCTATTTCTCCATCTTTTTGTTTTATCAAAAAGAAAATAGAGAAAATATTAGAGTAAATATCATACAACGAAATAGAAAATAACCATATAAATCTCAATTTTAGAGTTTATTCATTTTCACTCGCTAACTTCTATGCAAGCCACTTTTTTTTTGTTATTTTAGTCATAAGATCTGAGAACAATAATTTTCTATTAACACATATTCCAACATGACCGAGGATAAAATAATTGAATTTCTTACAATTCTATTTCCCAAATGATTCAAATGTATCATTTTATTTTTTAAAAATAAAATATAGCAAAATCATTTATTTTTAGATATCCAAACAAGTTTTGGTTCTTTAGAAATAATTTTGTATCATAATTAAATTTTTCTTGAGATGTACTAAGCCTATTCATGAAACAAGTCCTAATAAAATGACCAATTTTATGACATATATATCATAAAATATTATTATTTTTATTTATTAGATAATTAGATCTATAACCAAAATTATTTTGCATATTTCCAAATTTACTGTACCTATATCCAAAGTTAAATTTTTTGTGAAAATTCAATATTTCACAAGAATTGCTATGGGTGCTTCTATGAAAATTTCTGTGTGACATTCTGTAATATTTTCTTACTATTTGTGAATAGTTTTCATGATTATATTGTGCAATTTGTGTAAAATTTCTATGTAGTCTTGGTGTAATTTGTGTGACAACATTTTTACTATTGTTTGCAATTTTTTGAACACATTTGTGAGAATTTTTAGAAGTCCTAAAAGTGAATGTTTTCTCTAAATCTACTACTTTGACAAAACCACCAATTTTAAGTTTAAACAAATTTTATTGTCACATGCATAATCTAACCCCTTTTTAGAAAAATTCATTTTTTGAAAAGAAAGTAATTTTTTCAATTTTTCATCACTCTTATGAAATTTTTGAAAAGTGTTTTCAATTGAAATTGACAATTCATCTACCATATTTTTCAAAACATTTATATTCATTTTTAATATATCATTTTATGTTTTTGTAACTTTTAACTCAGAATTCAACAATACATTTGTTTGGTTTAACACATCTTTCCCATTTTTTAAATCAATTATTTTGTATTTTAATTTATGAATAACATTAAACACATTTTGAGTATCAAAATTAGAATATGTAAAATTTTCAGATTTAGTGTCAGAGGTAACTTGTGATTTTGTTATGAGATAAAAGTTGACTTCTTCTGCATTTTCTGAACTTTCTGATTCTGAATCGGTCTCAACTAAATCACTCCAAATTGCCATCTTATCAATTTTTTTTTTTTGAAATTTCTATAACTTTTTAAGTAAAATAGGACACTCATATTTTATGTATCCTGATTTGTTACATTCTTAACAAATTATTTCTTGATTCTTATCTTTACTGTCATTTTCTGCAACAAATTTAAAATTTTGAAAATTATTAGATTTTTTAGATTTAAAAATTTTGTTACTCTTATTTTTAAGAACGCGGCTGAGTTTTCTTGTTAATATGTACAACTCTTGATGAATGCCTTTTTCATTCTCTGAATCTTCATCTTCTTTTGCTACAAAAACTATTGTTTTCTTCTTACCTGTTCCCAAGGATAATTTGCTTCTTAAATCATTTAATAACAGTTTATTTAGATCTTGTACTTCTTCAATTGCTGTTTTCTTGGCATCTCATGCCGCGACTATGCCGAAACTTTTATCAAGTGAGTCAAATTCATTAGTAATAATAGAAAATTGATTAAAAAAATCCTTAATGTTCTCTCCTTGCTGAAATCGAAAAAACCCATATTGTTGCATCAATAAATTTATTTTAGTTTCTTTTACCCCATTCATGAAAAGCAAAATCTACCCAAATTTCTTTGAGAACAAAAGCGAGATAAATCAGGGAGGGAAAATTAGTTCTAAAATTTATAGAAATCATTCTCTTATCATTTTCACTTATTATTGAGTCTTTTACAACTAGATCACCAGAAATGATAACCTTCCAAATCTTATAGTCAGAAGTTTTTATAGATGTTTCCATTCTACATTTCTAATGGGAAAAATTCTCTATCAAAGTATGGAGTCCTATTTATTGATTGATCAAATAATAAATATGAAACCATTAGATCTTTTGCTCAAAAGTAATCATTTTTGTGGAGTAGAGTACTATACTCTGATACCACTTATTGGTCCATGTGACAATCAAGAAGAGGGGTTGAATTGGTTGTCTTGATTGATTTTTAAAAAATTTAATTTAACGCCATTAGATATAAAATAATCTTATGATCAATTTAAATATATGTAGCGGAAAATAAAGATAAAATAAAAATAGAAAGATAGAGATACAAATCCAATTTTATAGTGATTCGGCTTTGTGTCTACGTCCACTTTTCCAGCCAGCAAGCCGGGATCTAACAATTTACTAGTTTTTCACTATGATGCAAAATTATAAAGTACAATCCAAATACTGTTGATTTCTGATCTTCCTTGCTCGAAAATATCTTCATCCAACAATGATGATCAAACAATTCTCATAAAATTTATCTCACAATAGTTCAATCAAAATTCAACTCACAACGATTAAAGTACAAATAATTAAAGAAATGACGATATAAATTTAAGTTTGTGACATTTTCTTGATGTGTTGAATTTTCTTCACTTCAGTATGAAAAATTGCTCTTCAAAATGTTGATCATTTACTGATTTCCGTCTCCCTTATTTAACTCCATTTTCAGCCTTCAAACTTTCTAGAAATAGCACAAAATCACCGTAAAGAGCAGCAACTTTCCTAATTTTTTGATACTGAATAATTTGAGATTTTCCTTGTTAATAAATATTGCTTAAAAAGTCAAAAATCTTTCTAAATAACCATCCAATTTTACCCATAATTTTCTCAAGTTTTCCTTAATGCATGTAGTGGTAAAAATTTGACTTGTAGTCCTACATACCTTGTTTGAAATGTAATTTTTGAATTTGAACAATTTTAACCATATACAAAGATATAGTTAGCTAAATTTGTGCAAATAACTATATCATCTTTCTTAGAAAATTTCTGAATTTTTCAGATAAAGATATTTATCTTTAAACTTTCTTTCCCTAAGAAAAATTCTTCTTTTCTTGTTAAATAAAGTCAATAGCCGCAAATTCCATGTTTGAATTTAAACTCATTTGAATTTAAACTCATTTGAATTTAAAAACTTTCTAATTCTTCTTTTCTTATTAAATGAAGTCAATAGTGACAATTTCCATATTTGAATTAAAGTTCATTTGAATTCAAAAACTTTACTGGATTATAATTTAGATTTGAAAATATTCCTTTTTTATTCTTTTAAACTTTCTTTTCCCATATGGTATCCTCTTAATCATGACTTGGTCAACATATTTTTTAAAGAAGATAGACACAACTAACCACATTGGGTTTCAATAAATAGGAAAGAATATTTTGTTTCAACACTTTCTCCGAAATCTCAGGATCTTTTATAACAACCTCTATGACCAACTTTTATAAGAATTTTCAATTAAAATTTAATCTGCATATTTAGTAAAAATGTTAAATTAATATGAAACATTTTGTTATCATTAAAATTCTAAGGGGACAATAATTTCCCAAACAAAGATGAATTAGCTTGCTTTTTGCACTCTAGTAGACTGTTTCCTTTAAGATACTTGTTCTTCAACACTTGACACTAAAGAGCTTTATTGTCTTTCAAGACTCTCTGCCCAATTTAGCCATGAATGCCATATTGTTTTCCCTCATGGACCTTAATCCCAGACCATCGTCTCTTTTGGACTTGTAGACATTCTCCCACTTGACAAGATGGACTTTTCTCTTGTCACCAACACTTCCCCAAAGGAAATCTCGGTTAAGTCTATCAAGCTTCTTACAAATGCTTTTTGAGAACCATGTTGACTGCATGGTATAAGGAGGAATGGCAGCTATGATCGATTGCACCAAAATCTTTTTCCATGCTGTACTGAGAAGATGGGCCTTCCAACTACTAAGCTTGCTTTGTACACGTTCCCTCACTTGTTGGTAGAAATTCTTACCCATTTTACAATGGATAGTTGGAACTCCTAGATACTTTTCCAAGTCCTCAGTGTGGGAAAACTTGCTACAAGCAGTAAGAGAGGACTTTAAATGTCTTGGAGCATTGGGGGAAACCCACAACTTGGACTTGCTGGGATTAACTTGCAGTCTGTTCTCCTTTGAAAACTCCTTAAGGCAACTCAGGATATGGCTCAAATTCAGGTGTTCTACTTCTGTAAAGAGGATAAGATCATCAACAATAAAGAGGTGGGAGATTCTAGGCCCCATTTTGGAGACCTTGATCGGCTTCTAGACACCCTTGCTAACCTTTTCCTAAATCATTCAAAAGAGTCTTCCATAACCAAAAGAAAAAGGTAGGGTGAGAGCAGTTCTCTCTGTCCTTTGAAGGGGGGAGAATCTCTCCATTGCAAATAATGGACGTGTCTCTATTCGAAACCATGAACATGATTGGCTTTACCCATTTCATGGGGATATTGATTTCCAACAGAACTTTGGCTAAGTACTCTCAACTCACATTGTTGTAAGCTTACTTAGAGTCAATCTTCAAGATCATAGAGCGATTTCTACTTTCCGACACTGTAATAGAGTGAACCGCTTCTTGAAGGATCACAATATTGTCTAGGGTTCCCCAACCAGGAAATTGTTTTGGTGCTGGCCGATAAGATCCTGCAAAATGGGCCTGAGCCTAGCAACAAGGCATTTGCTAAGAATCTTGTAGAAGGTGTTCAAGAGGCTGATTAGCCTGAACTCTAAGATCTCCTCAGGATTTTTGCCTTTAGGGATCAATATCATATGAGCCTTGACTATGTCAGGTAAGAAAAAACCTTTTGTAAAAGTACTATTGACAAAATTACATACCTTCTTTTGGACAATCGACCAAAATCTTTGATAAAAGATTGGTTGGATGCCATCTGGGCTGAGAGCTTTTAAACCCTTCATAGAAAAGACTGCCATTCGGATTTTGTCTTTCTCGAAATGCCTATAAAGCAACTCCTAATCAGTATGATAGATTTTTTCCTCCTAACCATAAACCTCCCGCTCAGCTCCCTTACATTCTTAGGTGTGAAAAGATTGGAAAAATATCTGATAGCATGCCTGCATAGCTCCTCTTGATCGGTGCACTACACACCACTTATCTTGAGGGCTGCAATTCTGTTATTGCTCCTTCTCATTTTAGTAGTGGTATGAAAAAATTTGATATTTCGGTCTCCCTCCACAAATCAGGAAAGTTTAGACTTTTGGAACCACAAGATCTCCTCTTGATCAAAGACCTCATGTTAATCTTGCATCAACTTCACTTCTAGCTCCTGTAAGAAAATAGATTGGGTATAATTATGGGCCCTCTGAATGCTCCTAATCCTGGCTTCTAGCTCCATTTTTTGTGGAAGATATTTCTAAAAATTAGTTTGTTCCAAGTCTTCAACTCCTGAGCAATGACTTTGACTGTTACTTTTAAGGAGGCCCTCTGAATCTCTCCAAGCAATTTCGAAGACCTCTTTGGAATTCGGATGCAGGAGTCAAACAGTTTCGCATCTAAATGGCTTTCTATCGTTATTGGGCAGGAGAGAATGACTGGTACAAAGACTAATAGGACAATGATTGCCATGGAGATGGGGAAAATTGCTACCATTGTCATTAATCACAATTGACAAATGAAAAATCGGTATCATCCGAATAATTACTACCAATACCATTGTCATTAATCACAATTGAAGAAGGTTTTGCAGTTCTTAATACACTTTTTCACATTAAAAAAAGGACATTTTCACGTAGAATACATAAAAAATCAATGTTCAAGTTTTCTATGTGAAATAAAATTGAAAAAAAAATGTTATCAAATTGCATCCACGTCTACATTTTCTTGTTACAAGTTAAATGGCTACGAATTATTAAAGGTAATGTCAATTTCTGCTCATACTGAATGTTTTTATACCGTTTGGGACAATTTATAAGGGAGTTAAGGTAAGGAAAAATCATTGTTAACCAAAGGTAATTGATTGTACCAATGCATGCATGTTGGTCTAATGGAAAAGTACTAACATTTCACATGAAGTGCTTGGATTCAAAATTTAGTGACGATAAAAACGATGTTGAGAGAATTTTCTCTCAATTGGGATCCGATAATAATTCGGATGAGATTAGTCAGAACGAAACTCTAAATACTCAATGGTGGAGAACCAAATCCAAGAATTAAAAAACAAAAAAGGTAATTGATTGTAAATGAAAAACGGTATAGTAAATCCCTTTTGCCTTTTTGCTTTCCCATTGTACTAATCATTTTCTATACTACAATTATATTATCGAAAAACTTCATAATCACCTGTAACCATTTTTCTTACCATTGTTTTCTTAAATTTATTTTTACTACTAGTTATCCATTTTGTATGCTTCTTGCTTTCAAAAAATTAAAGAGATATTTCTAAAATATAGTGGGAGTGGAAATATAGTGAGAGATTATGTATTAAAAACAAAAGGTGAAAATGTAATATAGTTATTTTTTTTTTTTGGTTAAGGAAAAGGAAATTGTAGCAGTAATAATAATAATAATAATAATAATAATAATAATAATAATAAAACACACTGCATGCATGCAGGTCCTGGCCCAACTAAGTTAAGCTCTACGCAAATCAACTCCGACAGATATTGGGCCACGCTCAACGGTGCAATTACCACCATACCAAGGTGAATATATTTTGATTTGCTCCTATTCTCTTTCTTCCAAAGATGGGAATAGCTTCCAGAGAATTGCGTGTAAATACAAATATTGCTAAAAATACCCATTTCTTAAAATTTTAAGAAAAAAATTATAAATGCAAATATTGTGTTTATCCTCCATGTATTGCTGCATAACTATTTATTGTTTTGTTAAGGTGAAAAAAGAAAAAATATTGGAACAGCTTCCTATTTTTTTTTTAATAAAGAGATGCAACCAAATTAAATAGAATTTAGAAAGAAAAAATAGAAGTAGAGAGACTTTACCACTTAAACTGTCTTGAGAAACAAAAAACTTAATATTATGGTGAGTCAAGATAATCTACATGTTTGACTTTGATTCTATTCTTTAGTGAGAATTTTTCTACGATGAAATTAAACTTACATTGAACTCACAAAAGAACTCAATTCGTATTATAAGCTCACAATATGAATCTAACTAAAAATTTCTAAATGAAATATCCAAATTAAAAAACAAATAAAAATTATTTTATATAAAATAAAATCAAAATAATTCTTCAATATGAAAAGATCAATTAATATCCGTAAATCGTTCAATGTTACAAGAAAAAAGTTCTAAAATAAAATTAACTAAATGAGATCTTTGAATTTTTTTAACATATATTATACATAATAAATTGTAAAATGAATTTAATTAATATTATTACATAATAAAAAAATTAAAAAAAAAGAGAGAAAAATGGAAAGTAAAACTATGGATTCTAGAAGTCGCCACTGAAGCAACCGCACAGCATCAAACCGGAGAGGACCCCAATATCAACCTTTCTAAAATTTATTTCCCATATTTTATTATTATTATTATTATTATTTTCATCTAAAAGAAAAAATTAAAAGAAAAATTTATAATTTTTTTTGTTTAAAAATTTAAATATAAAAGAAAATAATTTCTTTAAATTTAATTTTTTTTAAAGTAAAAAAAAAATGTAGTGGAAAGAAAATATTATAGTTAAAATATTTTTATATTTTAAAAATATTTTTTAATAATTAAAAATAAAATTTAAATAAAATAAGAGGAAGAAAAAAATATATATATATATTTTTTCTTTCTTAACTCACACTTCAAAACTCCTAAACATATCATAAAAGAGCCCTATTCTCCCCGGCATTCCTTCTATCTCTGATTTTAGGGATTGATTTGTCTTTTTGCAGAGAAAAGATGTCGTCGAAGAAGATGATAACATTGAAGAGCTCCGACGGAGAGGCATTCGAGGTCGAGGAGTCTGTGGCTTTGGAGTCTCAGACGATCAAACACATGATCGAGGACGATTGCGCCGACAGTGGTATTCCTCTGCCGAACGTCACTAGCAAGATTTTGTCGAAGGTTATTGAGTACTGCAAGAAGCACGTCGAGAACAAAGAGAAAAGCGGTGAGGAACGCGCTTCTGAGGAAGATCTCAAGGCCTGGGATGCTGAGTTTGTTAAGGTTGATCAGGCTACTCTCTTCGAACTCATTCTTGTAAGTTTCTCTCTCTTTATCTGATATTTTTGTTTATTTTTGTGGTTTATTTTGCGGATTTTTATTCTGTTGCGTTTAAGGGTTTTGTGTTGTTTGTCCTGTGACTTGGGTTTCAAGGGCATTTAACGTTTATTTTGTGGTTATCGTGTGAATGGTTTCAAATTTAGGGCTTTTAATGTTTATTTCGAATGTATTGTCCTTTCTCTTCCTTTTTAATGTGTATGCTATGGCTTGATTTGTGGTTTATCATGCGGATTTTGTTTTGATGTGTTTGTGTTGTTCTTTGTTAAGGCTTATCCTTCTTCTAATGTTTATTTTTGTGGATTTTTTGTGTTCTTATGTGCAGGATTTCTTTTTCCTTTTTCTGACTTTCATAAATTCACTCTTCGCTTTTTTCTTAATGCTTTTTTTAGGGTACAGTGTTCTCTTGTCAGTCTCGCGGTTGTAAATTTGTATATAATTTGTACTTTTTCATTAATCTGTTGACCGGAAAACTATAATAAAGGTTGGCTGCAAAGTTCTCCTCAAATCGTTTTAGTCATAGCATTTTTTTTTTTTTGGGTATTTCAAGATTGTTGCATAGACTTGTTTGGATTATTCACCGAACCCTACAATAACAACAATTTAGGCATTCTATCCCAAAATTTGGATCGGTCATAAATATTGAAAATCAAAATAAAAAATTTAGCACTTACATTTAGGGGTAACATCCTATTTAGAAATCAAAACGTAAAAGTTCTGTGCCATCTCCAATTTAGAAATTGAAACCAAAGTGTTGTGTTCTATGTTCTTACATTCAGGGCAAAGCCATAAACTTATATCAGGGCAAAAAAAAAAAAAAAAAAAACATTTGGGGTTAAACTTTCAGTCTGCGGGGTTTCTAATTTCTAGTGGGGGAAAACAACATTTAGAGTTATAATTTCTGGAATTATGTACTTATTTTTCTTCAAATTTCGGCGGGGTTCCTGCCCCCTCCCAACCCCAACCCTTTGCCTTTGCTGACATTGGCATGGTAGGCTTCTTATTTGGCATGATTTTTATCGTATTTGATGTTACGTCAGCGGATAGTGTATTTGATGTTTTCTCAGTGGCTGGTAAGTTCTATACTCAAATTTCAATGGTAATGGTTTCATTTCAAAAAGTAATTTGAAAAGCAAAAGGTCTTGCAAGCTTGAGAAGTTATGATGTCCTTTTTTCTTGGTTGTTGAGTAGCTTCTACATGAACAACGGCAACATTTTTTGCCTTCTATTCACCAGAGGTTAGATTGCTGGGTTTATTCTTTTGGGATTCCTATATGAGTTTGTGAAATTGTTGTCTTGGGTTTTAAGTTAGACTGCATCTGTTTGATGCCATATGCAGTTTTCTGTTATTTGAGGTTGCTGAAATTGATAGTCAATTTAAACTGTAGGCTGCTAATTATCTGCATATCAAGAGCCTCTTGGACCTAACATGCCAGACTGTGGCTGACGTGATCAAGGGAAAGACCCCAGAGGAGATAAGGAAGACGTTCAACATCAAGAATGATTTCACCCCTGACGAAGAAGAGGAGGTCCGCCGGGAGAACCAGTGGGCCTTTGAATGAGGAATGTGTGCGACTGCACATCTTGGCTGAAGAACCTTAGTTGAACATATAGGTGAGGGAAGGGGCTTCAATTGGGGGTTATTGTAAACATCCTGTGCACTTTTTGATGACATTAAATTGCTTCTGTTAATGGTGTTCCTGTGATTATTCTATAATGATTGTGCTGTTCCTTGCTATTATGGTTTAGTTTCTCTTTTATTTGACATTATAGCCTGCTCAGCATTTGGTATATCTCTATTTTGCTGGTAACAGATAGCAATTCTCCTTGGTCCAGTGCTCTGTGTTTGCAGTATGTGGTAAGATTGTGCTTCCTTTTTTACCTTTGTCTTACCTAAATCTGAATGTTCTATGGTGCATGGTATTCTGTTTATGGTCTCTATTGTGTTGTGTGTGCTCAAGCTTGATCTTGGTTCTCTTTTATGGCATTCTGCTGATGTGTCCATTCTATTGATTTCCGAATGGGAGTATTTGGGATAAATGTGTTTCTCTCCTTGGCAGTTAACTGTTTGAGCTGTCTTTTGTGTGGCATTGCATAAGAATATACACATATTTCTTCATTTTTTTTTTGGTCGAAAAGGGAGTTTGGATGAATTTATGCAGCGGCTTAAACCTTGCTGCTTTTTTTAGATTGGTCAATCCAGAGATGGAACACTCTCATTTGAAAGCCTTTTGGGGTGGATGGAGCCTGGTTTACATCTTTGCTGTTTGCATAATGAAAGGAATTTAGGACATAATTTTTGACTCTGGAACTTGGAACCGGGATGTTTTATTAGTCTTAAGCAATGATAAGATGTTTAGAGCTTGCATGATGGCCCCATTCTCTTCTCTTCTTGGTGTTCCTTTTAACATTTGTAGGTCTTTTATTTTGTTTTGTTATCTTTTTGTTTTTGTTTTTATTTTTGTTTCTTGTATTTGAGAAAAAAAAAAGTCATGATTATTGCGGGTAAACTATATTGCTATTTGAGCTCATTTGCCTGTTTGGGAACCTTAATTGTATGTTTTAATGTAATAATAATAATTTTTTTTTACAGAGAATTTATTTTTTTTTTTAATTTAATTTTTTTTTTTTTTAAGTTTATGTATTTTAATTAGAAAATATTAGTCCCTTGGTTGTGTCACTTTGGTTTTCCATTTTTTTTTTAAAAAAAACCCCCCTTCTTCCTTCATTTTAAAAAAGGAGAAGTGCTGATTGGTATTTCTTTTCCAACTTTACTTTTGTTTAGAGCAATGGAGTGAGAAAGGAAATTATTAAAATGCGATTTAAAAGGGTAGTTTAGTCAATTACAATTACAGATTATGTTGAATTGAAGTTGATTAATGTTTCCTTTTATTCTTTTGTGATTACCTTAGAAGATAATTAAAATATGACGTACTATATATAAACTTAAAAAAGTATTTTGACAAGTTTTTTAACAGAAATATTTTAGAATGTGCTTCCAAAGCCGGTCTCTCTGTTTGATTTTTGACTTATTTAATTGTTAATTGTAATTTTTTTTTTGTTATTATATAATTCTATATCATGGGATGTGTTTAAATAGTTTACCATAATATGAGATATATTAATCATGTGCTTTAATCGTTTACATTTTTATGCTTTAATTGTTTAACCCACCTGTACTTTCGATCTGCCATTTATGTTTCTATATATAAATATATATGTATATATTTTTTTTCTTAATTTGTAAATTATAATTATATTTATATATATAATCATGTACATATTATTTGTTTTATTAAAAATTTTTAGTTTTGAGGTTGTTTTCCCCTTTTTTTTTCCCTTCAATATAATTTCAAATAAATATATCTACTTTTTTTTTAACAATATAAACATAAAATTCCATGCTATTATTGGAGATTTATACTTTGCGGACTTCAATTTAAATTTCATGTCTTTTCTTTATTTTCATTTTCATTGAATCAATTATTGGTGAAATTTTTTAATAATGAATATTTGAAAGAAATTATATTAGTCTAACCCAAGGTGCGCTGTCTGAGATGATAAAGTGAAAGGTGTAATTTGAATTTAGCCAAGTTGGGTCAGATTGATTTTCTTCTTACATATACCTGTGCACGCACGCCCGTGCTGTCGCTGACGGAACATGGTAAGAAGTATGTGAAGAGTTCCAATTTAAATCAAGAAGACTCCAGCCTGATCAGCAAACCTTGTACGAAGTTTTGTAAGAATGTTGTAGGACCATGAGAAACAACAAAAGGAAACGACCTTGGGAAAAGCCCTCCGGAAAGAATGAAGTGGTGTGACTTTATCCGGCAACTAGCGCAACTCTTTGGTTCCAAAACCTGTACGTTACATCAGGAACCACTGTCAACCTAAGAAAGAAGGGTGAACGGATGAAGAAAAAGAAAAGTTTCTGTTGTTGAAAAGGGGGTAACTGATAAATAGTTTCGGGAGGCAGCACCGCCAAGCTTTGTCTTGGGAGCAGTTTATCCTGGCGGTATCTGCACTCCTTGAGTTTCCTCTTCTAATTGGCATCTACTTGCAGAACCTTCTACCATATCGATTTTTCATACCCATGAAATTCATGGCCTATGGAAGTGTCGATCAAATTGTAAAATCCATATGGTCATTCGTAGGATTAGACCACAGCCCAACCCTCTCGATTCACTATAAATAAAATCAAAAGATTCCAAACTCAAAATCCAGACTTCAGGCTGAGCAAAACACTGAGATTCGGAGTTGCTGCCAACAAATTGTCGCTGATCTGCGATGGCACAACACTAAGGTTCACTCTCTGCTTTTTCAGTGATGACCTCACTACTTTGAACAGCTAGGACTCGGGCATAATTTCTGTGCCGCTTTGTCCATTGCCATGCTTAAACCCTCCATTCCCGGTTTTTCTTTAAGCCTGAATTTGTGAACAATTTCGTTTGGATCAACAAGACTACAACCTGGCCTTCTTTCAAACCCTCTTTCCTGCACCATTTCCCTCACCATGGAAACTCTTGCCACTGACCTCCTGCAGCGTAAGCATTTAATAGCAATGCATAGCACATGATCAGTTGAACTGGTAATGTAAATTGGGTTAATCTTAGTAGGATCATTACCAGTTATGAGCAACACCCATTTCACCACTTTTCATACAGGTATCAATGATTGAATTCAATGACTCAAAATCTCTTTTCGACATTTCATCAAACACTTTCCTAGCAAACATAACTTTACCACAACAACCGTACATATGAGTCAGAGATTTCTGCACAAACAACACATCATCAAAACCGTGTTTTAGCCCCAATGGCATCACTGCCCCAAGACTCCTCCTGGTGATTTTGCATTATTGGCAGTAGATGCATATTTGTTTCCTTTATGTCTTCAAAATTTCAAAAGTTAAATCTTGTTGGAAAATTTTTGTGATTTTTGCCGAGAATGTTCCGTTCCTTTTGATCTTACTAAAGTTGAACTGGTAATCTAAATTGGGTTAATCTTAGTTTAGTCGGTCATTGCTGCACACGAATTTCATGCTATAATTGCTACCTAGAATAGCAGGCTTTGTGACTTTTGATTGGCCAATAAATGGTTTTAGCAGATATTCATGTCCAAGGACTCCTAGTGCATGTTTGTTTTGTTTATGGATCTTGATACAAATTTTTTGTTTTTCTTTTTGCTAATATTTGACTGATAGCGAATGGGACCCCGTGCTTTGTACCCAGGGATGGGAAAATACTTGACACCGATGAGACATCAAACCCTGATGGTGCTGCGGATTCATTGGTCACAAACAAGGAATGAGCTATACCACTTGATGTAAGCTGGTTTTTCTTGTTCTCAACGTGAACAATTTTGAAAAATAACCTGTGCGGAGCCCTGACTGTAATACTTGCAATTCTTTGAATGAAAGTCCATCATCTACTCTCTTTTATGGGTTATTGGAGGATTCATGTGTTGTGTGTCTGAAACTTCAAATAGCATTGTCTCATTAGTTCGTGTCGTTCTGAATGGCATTGTCTCATTAGTTGTGTTGTTTAAGTGAAAACGCTTCAGCTCCATTGTATCATAGTTTTGGTGATCTTGTGCCAATCCTTAATCTGAAGTTGAACCTGGAGGTACAAAACCTTGAAAACCTTTACTGTCTAAAGCGTATGGTCCTCCTTTTTAGGGTGCATTGTGGGAAACCAATGAGAAAAACTTTGACACTGGCAATTTCAGCAACTTAAAGTGGCGAGTGGGAATCTGGTTTGCAGTCTCTGCTCTTATGTCTCAGATGGAACCTATTGGATCACCTCATCTCATTGCATTTTGCGATGATCTATAATGAAATCTACCTTATGATTAGGGCAGAGTATGAACTTGATACTGATTCAGGTGTTCAGTAATCATTCCCGGATCTGAAAGTAGAGCAATAGCACTAACACCAAATTCTTTTCGCTTTTCAGTTCTGCAAAACTTTCCGAGGAACTTTTTGTCTAGATGGGCGTATTCCCTCTTTCAGAAAACTACCCTGAAATTAGAGAGGTGAGAGCACATTTTCTGGGCCATCTTCTCCTGCTTAGAACCTTTGATTGATCCGGTATTAACATTAAATCTGGATAGGCTACAACAAACAACACTTACGTAGGTCCTAAATCAAGTTGTTGAGCCACGTGGGTCTTGTGATCAGGTGCATCCTGCGTGTAGATTTGCCAAAATACCCTTTTCTTTTTATATGATACGTCCGATTTTAATATTCTGATGGCAGGCGTAGATGCCTCCCATCTCCTTTCTGTTTCACTTTTAAGGGAACCTTTTCTTTTATCTGAGTTTCAAGAATGGAGATTAATACCTTTTCTGTTCTACAATAATAAAAACTAGAGAGGGGCAACTGGGCATACCTACTATCTCTTGGCCACAACTACTATCTTTTATATGAACTTGCTAACATAACTCTTATACTAAAATCACTGCAGGGCGACCATGAGATCCTTTTCTTCGTGAACATGAAAGCTTTTCCCCTGTTGTGCAATGTTCGTTTGAACCATAATTAGGGCTCTAGGACGAAACCATTACGACAGCCTCACTAAAATGTCGAGAAGTGGCAGTTCTTTCTAGTATTTAACCCATTATGTAGTGGTTACAAAATTTAATTTTTCATTAACACATGAGCGACCACCTTGGCAGGATGTTGAATTAAGATTAATAAGTTCAAGCTAGAAGATTCAAAATGTTGCTAATTGGATTCATTCCCAGATAACTGCCGGAAAGAAGACCAGAGATCTTTGGGTGAGTGAGTTTTTGACCTTATCCAAGAATGACTCAAAATATTAGAAATAAGCATAATAAAAGGTCAAGGGTAAACCTCGTTTAGGTGCAACTGCCTTGTGTTGGACACTCAAAATCGGTCTCTTCCAAACTTAACCACCCTTCCAAACCACGCAAATCAACTGATCAACGAAAACACCCTTCACTTAAATCACACCCTTTATCAACCCTCACACCTCTTATTAAAAGATAACCAAAAATGCTCAACCCTTCACACAAGATCAAGCATATTAGGATGAAGAAACTCTTCTCTTTGATCTATAGTTTGATGGGTCTGCGATGCAGGCAACGGATCAAGGATGCATCATCGTCAATCGTTGTTTTTGGATTGGACGTTGCAGAGAAAATGGATGGAGCTCTTGAATCTGAGCTGTGCTGTGTCTGTTTATCGCGGTTGGAAGAGGGACAGGATCGACGAATACTTCCTTGCTTGCATGGATTTCACAGAGCTTGCGTAGATAGGTGGTTTGACATGTGCAAGAAAACATGCCCCATTTGCAGGTTTTCATTAGAAGATGATCAAGACAAGATCAAGAGAAGAGAAGAGTTAACGGAAGAGATGATTATATGGTTCTCTTCCTTCCATGTAGCAGGATTTTGAATCCTCGAATGTATATGAATCTACCAACTACCCAGTTAAAATTTCTCCAAGAATTGGTAAATCAGCACGATGACATTGTTTTCTAAGTTGGAAGTTGAACATTATTCCACAAGAGAATGGAAAGGGATTTCCAAATTGGGGAAGTTGTTCATAGTTAACTACAAAGTCAAAAGATTCATTGTTTAGATATCAAAATAAGTTTATAAAAATGTTAATATTTGGAAAAGAAGGTTTATATAAAGAGGTGCCCTTAAAAAAAAAAAAAAAAGGAAGAAGAAGTAAAAATTAGAGTAATTTCCACTGCGGGGAATCGAACCGGGTCTCCTAAGTGAAAGCCATTGGACCACAACGGATTTGTGCAAGGAATTTATTTTAAATATATTATTTATCTTGCATCTATAATGTCGTGTGTGAGATTATAATTGTAAAAATTAAAACTATAATATTTAGTAGATCAAGTAATATTGGAATTATAGCTTTCCAATTTTTATAGAGATAATTTTAAAAAAAAATTGTTCTTGCTGATTCTTCCATAATTAAAGTGTTATAATATAATAAAAAATTAATAAATGATCTCCGAAGAAAAATATATCAACTGTCAACTAAGCTGAATAACATTTTGTAAAGAGGATTTATATTTCGAATTTAATTTACTTCCTGGGTAAATTCCTACTACCACCCTTTCGTAGACCATGATTTAGGTATACCATTTTGGACTAAAGTAATATTTTTCCAAAAAAAAATTATTATACATCTAATATCTCTTAAAACTAATTTTTAGGGATGCATATAGGGTGAGATTATAAGACATTCAGTAAATAATACTTAGTTCTCTCTCTCTCTCTCTCTCTAGCTTCTGATCTTTGAAGAAAGAAAGAATTGGGATTTGATATTGTACAACTAAAGAGAAACTTTTAACCAAAAAGCGAGGGAAGAAAAAAAAGGATTGGTTTGGGGGGGGAGGGGAAAAAAAAAAAAAAAAAAAGAGATTCGGAGAGCATGACGGAAGAGGAAGATCGCTTACTGAGGAGCATTAAGAAAGCAAATGCAGAAGACGAAGGAAGTTTTCTTTCGAAGACGAAGACTGAGCGAGAGAAAAGAATCTTGAGCGAGAGAAAAGAATCTTGATTTTGTTTAGGTTAGGCTTATAAATGGTCCTACTCCTAGTCCATAGAACATCTTAAGAATGCCGAGCTTTTAAAGGGTCAAACCTATTGATGTTCAGATTTGGCTCGTAATTAAAACGAGCCTAAATAATGGGTATGAGCTCGACCCTTCAAAAAATGCTAAGTTTGAACTGAGCTTGATCTGGTTTGACCTAATTGCCATCCTAATCAAGACAAGGAGAGGGGCCAAATGATATTAGTGAGGTCCAATGGTGGAATCACTACAAAAGAACACGATTTTAACGACGGAATTTAGTGATGGAAAAAATTCACCGCACAACAAAAACGGAAATCGTCGTTAATTAGCGACGGATTTAGCGACGAAAAATAATCCGTCGCTAATTAGTAATGGAAAAAATGTTCGTCGCTAATTAGTGATGAATTTTAAATCCATCGTTAAATTTAGCGACGGATTTCAAAATCCGTCGCAAATTAGTGACAAAAAAAATATCCGTCGCTAAATTTAGCGACAGAAAAAATATTCATCGCTAATTAGCAACGAATTCAAATCCGTCACTAAATTTAACGACGGAAAAAGTATCTGTTGCTAAATTTTGCGGCAGAAATAATATCCGTCGCTAATTAACAACGGATTTTAAATTCATTACAAAATTTAACGACGGAAAAAATATTCGTCATTAAATTCGTCGCTAAATATAATTTTATATTTTTATTAAATATAATTTTAGATTTTATTTTATTAAAATAGGTTATTGATTTTTACTAAATATAATTTTATATTTTTTTCAAATATAATTTTATATTTTTATTAAAGATAATTTTATAATTCTATTAAATATAATTTTGTGTTTTTATTAAATATAATTTTATATTTTGTATTTTTGTTAAATTAGGAAAATATATTTTTAATGGTAAGAATTAGAAAGAAAGTAAATAAGCAAAAAAAAATATATATATATATCAGATATGCTAATGTGACATAGTGATTAGTGTTAAAAGCATTTCAAACAACCTCTTAAACACAGATTCGAATATGTGCATTTTTTGAAAAAAAAAAAAAAGGAGGCGGGCATGCGCGGCGGGCAAGGACTGACGGTATGCGGGCATGGGTGGGCAAGCCGTAGGGAGTCAGGGCGGTGGTGGGTGGCTGCCGGCGGGCGGGCGGGCAGGCCCTATAAATAAAAATATGAAATGCGAAATTTAGCGATGAAAAAAATATCCGTCGCTAAATTTAGCGACAGAAAATATTATCCGTTGATAAATTTTTACGACGTATTATTGGCGATGGAAATTTTTCCGTCGTTAATACATTTAGCGACAAATTTTTTAAAATTTTTATCGTTAAATCGGTTGTTAATCATTTTTTTTTTTTTTTTTATAGTGAATAGACATGTAGCAAGCCCGATCAAATAAGGAAGAGGGAATATGGCTTTTGATCTGGGAAAAGTGCAAAGGGCTCAGGGACGTTTAAATTTAACTGTCAGATATAGGAGGGAAGGAAGCTCAATTTTAAGAGAGGAGATGGGTATGAACTGTGATGAGAACGGCGTTGAAAAGGCCATTAAAGAGAGAGCAGAGGAGGACGAAGAGGACATAGAGGTCCAATAGTTCTCTCTGGTTTCTATTTCATCATTTTCCAGCTTTTCCAATAAATACAAAAAATTAGAACGTGGAATTGTAGAGGTGTTGGGAGTAAAAGTTTCGGAAAAGTCTGCAGAGAAATGCTCAGTAAAGAGATCCCGGAGATCATCTGCTACTTAGAAACAAAAGCCAGGAATAATCTCTTTCTGAAATTTATAAATGGTGGTTTTTGTCATGTCTCAATTCTCGAGTCGAGTACGCAATAACTGTCGTATTATCTTGGAACAAGTGTGAACCTATTTCGTGTCTCGAGATATTGCAAGACATTTCAATATTCTAAACACGAAATAATCCAAATATCCCAATAATACGAACAAGTCTTGCAAAAGAAAATTTATACTAACTAAAGGGAGTTTCAAAGTAAACAAATATTTAACAAAAATCAAACTTTTAAAAGTTTACAAAATCTTCTTCCATGAGTCCGGTCCACATAGTTCCCATAGGTAGTACCTATAAAGATCAACCAAATTAAATTCTTCTGATCCGCAACTAGACGACGACTAGTGTCCAAACTAGCTTCTCTTAAAAAAGATAAAAGAGTAGAATGAGTATAAAATACTCAATGAGTGTAATGAATTTTTGAATATGAATGAGAGGTGAGGGTGATTGTACCAAATAAATATATCAAAATCATATAATTGCAATATCAAATGTTATTCGCATAAAATAAATTTAAAACAAGTCTTCCATGGCTCAAATGTTTCCATCAATAATCAATTTCATTTTTTTTCCTTATTTTTTCTTGGGGTTTGGCGAAAACCATTATTCTATCAATGACCATTGATAGAATCCGTCAATGAATTTTTCTACAATTTTCTATAAAAATAATCATCATTCCATGGCAGTGGCCCGAAGTTTTCGTGGAGTGAAAAACCACATCATCACGGCCAGTTTAAATGACTCTCCATCCCGCCACCTCCAAACCCATTAGTCACTCAGCTTTTACCATGCCGCCTCGTCAGTCTCGATGTATGGAAGACTATAATCTTTATCCATGTACCATGTTACAAAAATTCATTTCACAATTTAGCACGACAATTCATTCACTAGGGAATACAATTTCATAATTCACTATCAAGTTTACTTGTAACATGATGCAAGCATTCAAAATCAATGATAGAGTCATGAATTTGTCAATCTATTTAGGAGACACACTACAATCATAAAATATTCCAAATCCAATTCAAAATTCATTTCAAAATAAATTTCATAAATCATAATTGAAAACATTTGTCATTCATATTCAAAATAATCATCCACTCACAATGTTAGGAGAGTGGTCACTCCTAGTTTTCTTCACAACAAGAGTCTAGCCTTGATCGGTTTTGTCCAACTTCTACGGGACATCATTAAGTAACCCAAATTATCAATATTTATCATTATGTTAACTCATAACTCTAATATCCAAAATCTAATTTTCTCTCACTTAAGGAGATACAAAATCCTCCAAATTTGATTCATCAAATTTCATTATAAAATCCCAAAGCCATGAATGAGAAAAATAAACCCAAATTAAGAATAAAAAAATTACCTAAATTTTTGCCATTAATTTCGCCTCAAGCCGAGCCACCAGCTAACCCTAAATTTTCTTTCACTAGAAAATCTCAAATTTCTCACTAGATTAACTTTCTAGAAATTAGTTATAAGTTTTGGAGTCTTTAGAGTGTGAGTTTTGTGGTATTTTGATTGATCTTTGTTGGAAACAAGAAAAGATGGAGAAAAAAATGTGCAGAGAGAAAAGAGTGAAGAAGTGAAATTTTTGCCTTCATAGGTTCTAGAGTCCCAACTCTGTTTTTTATCTACAGACCCATTTCACTTATTCACTTAATAGCCCTCTCACTCTACAAAATTACACAAGTGCCCAGTATAACTTTCTTGGGTTATTTGGAGACCCAACTCGATGAGTTGAAGTACTGAAAGTTTTATTTATTGAGAAAAAGGGTGATAGCAAGAAAAGTAGAAGTGAAAGTTGTAAACTATAAAAAATACATTTAAGGCAACAAAATTTGTTGGAGTATTCATGAGTATGAAATACAATATAAATTTCTGCATATCATGAGCAAAAGGTTTCATAGCATAGCACGGTGGTACCAAGTCTTTTTGAAAGTTGGTGGAGATCGGATTCAATTCCAATTGGTTATTGAACAGGGAAGCGCAATCATTCCAACACAGTATGAAAGAAAATGTCATTCAACAAAGATTCGAATTTGCTGCATCGAAATGAGTCTCACATTTAATGGAAACAAGTTAGAAGAAATAATAAGTAAGAAATATAATACATATGTAACATGGCTAAGATGTTTGGCTGGTTTGATGGTTAATAACTTTTTGGGTAAGAGGTTAAAATTTCAAATCTCAACGGTGAACGATGGAAAAAGGCAAATTTCAAACCTTCTTGCTACAGCATGACCGATGGGCATATTGGAACTGAAGGGTGAAAGTGAAGGTTGGAAATTGTGGGAGATACATTTAAATAATAAAATTTTTTGGAAATTCCTTGGCATGGTGATTCAAACTCCTTTTGGAAATTCCTTGGACCAGGGTTCAAACCTCAAGTACTGCTTGTACGATGGAAATTGGAAGTGCAAATCAACTTGAGTTGCATTCAAGTGCTAAATGGATGAAGGTATCGATGGAAGTGCTAAATGCTTGGTCAAATACAAATTTAATTGGACACAGGCAATCCACAGCATTTTAAAATTACAAGCAAGTGACAACCAATTTGAATGGAAATATAGTGCACCAAGCATCATTCATGTTGATTGGAATTCTCAAATTCATGAATTAACACCATATACCGAAGGGGTATTTGGAAGTATTAAGTGTCCGATCAACGTACCAACAAGAAATATATGTATAAATGTGGCAAAATGTTGATGAGTTTATGAAAGTATTCCAACATCAAGAAGACTGAGAGGCATATGAAAATCACCAATAGGTAAGCACCCACAAGAATTTGAAAACTTGACAAGGTAGGTACCGTGAGCCAAATGAATATATACTGACTAGAGAAATGGAGTAAAGTACCAACAGGGTTCCAAATTTGCAAAATAGCAGACAGTTATCGACGGGTGGTCAATTACCAATCACCAGCTGGAAAACTAAAATTGAAAATAATAATCCATCAAATTTAAAGTTTTACCAGACAATCAATTTCTCACCAAAATCTTAATTCTCACAAAACACTGAACACAAATTAAAGTTCACCGAACACCAACATTCCGATAACCATTCATTTAAAATTAAAGATCTACCAATCAATCGCATGAGAGATTTTTGGACAACCCAAAGAGCAGAATTTCACATTTATATCAAATTAATTATTTCTCATACACTTTCACAAAATATAAAAATTTCCTAATGACCCATTTAAAGTTAACATCTCCATCTGGACTTGTCCGATATTACAGTTTTGATGCTGGGTTTATAGTGTCGGCCAAGGGATTCAAGGGTGGCCTTTAGTTGTCTTGGAATATCAGGAAAATTAATCTCTCTGTGGTATATCATACTAACCAACTTATCCATTGTAATGTTATGGAAGAGTGCAGAAGTTGGTTTTTGACCTTTGTCTACTGTCAACCCTATATGAAGGCTAAGGAAGAGTGCTGGAGGGACTTGGCAGTTATAACTGATAGTATTACAGGTCACTGGATCATGATAGGGAATTTCAACAACATTGCTAGTTCAAATGAGACAAGCAGAATAACCAACAATACGTGGAGGAGAAGTCAGAGATTCCAGAGGTGGTGGAAGAGATGAAATCTTTTAGATACCAATGTAGGAGGTTCTAAATTCACCTGGGTTGGGAAGGATCGGGGCAGAATAGGGCTGTATCAGAAACTTGATAGGGTCTTTTGCAATTTGGAGGTCAAGCTAGAGTTTTTTGGATATGAAAGTTCTCAAATTGGCCAGACTCCATGGTGATCATTATCCAGTGAGCATGAAAACTAGGTTGTCCCTCCCCTCAACAAGGAAAGGAAGCCCTTTAGGTTTGAAGTAGGTCGGATTACACATTCTAGTTTTAGCGAAGTGTTTGTGGAGGCTTGGAATAGTGTGGAAGGCCCTCTCAAGAATGTCATGACTGTTGTTATGAAGGAAGTGAGCTCAAGAGCAGACTAGGGGGCATTTAAAGGTCCAGCAGCTACAATCACTTCCATTACCTTCAGGAGCTGGAAATGAATTTGCTTCAATAGTACCACAATTTTCAGGAGCAAAAGGAAAATTTTTTGTGTCAAAAGTTCAGAGTCAATTGGTTAGTGGAGGAAGATAGGAACACTAACTTCTTCCATGCCACAACCAAGTTGAGGAGAAGTGTGAATAGAATCGCCGCCCTAAAAATCAACGGAAATTGTTGCGTGGACCAAGAAGAAATGGGGAGGCATGCCATTTCTTACTTCGCTATGATGTTTGCAAACAAGAAGGTGGTAGAGATGAGTGGGTGGTTCGCAGCTAAGAGGGAGAAAATTAGAACGGAAGATCATGAGTCCTTTTGTAGATGGTTTGAAGAAGAGGAAGTTAGAAGGGCAATTTTCTCTATAAAAGGGTTGAAGGCTCCAGGTCCAGATAGCATACAACCTCTCTTTTATCAGAAATTATGGCCTATTATTGGAAATGAAGTTTGCAATTTTGTCAATAAAACTTTAGCAGATGAGTACTTTTATCCTGAGATGGCAAAGACTCACATGATTTTGATTCCTTAGTCAAGCAATGCAAAGGAAATCTCAGATTATAGACTATCAATCTACTGAACACCTCTTACAAGATTCTTAGCAAGTGTTTAATTAATAGGCTAAGACCATTCCTTCAAAATCTTATCGGACATCACCAAAATAGCTTCTTACCAGTAAGGGGCACCTTGGATAATGTAGTGGCTTTTCAAGAGGTGATTCATTCCATAAGGCAGTCTAAGAGCAAGAAACACTCAATGATCATCAAAATCAACCTTAGGAAGGCATACAATAATGTGAATTGGGAATATTTGGTGAAAGTCTTATTGGAGATCAACATCCCTCTGAAATTAGTGAAGCTCATTATCTTTGCAGCAAGTTCTCAGTCACAGAGAACCTAGGAAACTATTTGGGCATGTCAACTATTCATGGGAGGATAGGCAAACACTTTTACCATCAGGTGGTAGAGAGAGTGTAGGACAAGCTTAGCAGCTGGAAAGCCAAGCTTTTAAGTATCGCAGGTGGGAAAATCTTGATCCAATCAATCACAGCCTCGATATCTATTTATACCATGCAGTCGGCGTGGTTCCCGAAAAGTATATATAAGAGATTGAATAAGCTGAACAGAGATTTTTTTAAGGGCAACAATGATAAGAAGAGAAAAATTCACCTGGTGAAATGAGATAAGGTTTGTGATCCCAAAAGGGAGGGAGGCTTGGGAATTAGAAGTATGAGAGAATGCAATATCACATTCATGGCCAAACTGGGGTGAAGAATCCTGAAAGACGATGGTGACTTGTGGACCAAGATCCTGCAAAGTAAGTACCTTAAGGGCAAGAACTTTCTAGAGCATATGAGAAGAGGAAACTCTTCATCACTGTGGAGAGGCATTTGTATCAGCAGGGATTGCCTGAAAAAAGGAATCAAATGGAGACTTGGAGATGGGAATTCCGTAAGGTTCTGGTTTGATAAATGGCTTGGCAATGAAGAGCTGGTTGGTAAGGCCTTAATTCCTCAGGAGGAGTGTTCTTCAGAAGCCAAGGTCAACCAGTTTTGGGATGAAGAGTGCAGAGGGAAGATTGAGGACCTGTTGGCAATTCTCCCAAGGGACAAAGTGGAGGAAGTTTGGGTGGTGCTAATCCCCACGAACAGAGGTAGAAGGGACTCATTCTTCTGGAAGCAGAGAGCTGATGGAGAGTTCTTTGTGGTCTCAGCTTATTGGTCGCAAAAGAAGACTTCGTCAAGTCATAAGGAGCCTGAGAGGGACTGGTGTTGGGAATGGAGATTGAGTGCCCCGAGTCAAGGTCTTTCTTTGGTTTGCTATAAGAGGAAGTATAATGACCAACATAGAGTAAAAGAAAAGGAGAATTATTGAGGAAGGTATGTGTTCTATATGTAGGGAGGTTGAGGAATCAGTGGGGCATGCTCTAAGAGATTACAACCATGCTAGGACCAATTGGAGCAAGCTGGTTCAGGGCATTGACATCCTTAGGTGGAGTGAAAATGTTTGCGAATGGATCAAGAGTGGGGTAGATCAGAAGTTCAAATTGGGTTTAGAGGAGGACTTGAGCTTTGCTTTGGCTGTGTGGGCGGTTTGGAAGTTCGGATGCCTCGTGGTACATTCAGAAGAAGTTGGAACTACCCTTGTAGGTCATGAAGAGGGTGATGAGTATGGTTCAGGTGGGTAAGAAGAGGCTCAGTTTGAGCAGCAAAGGAGAAGAAGAGGCGAGGGTTTCTTGGAGATGTCCTCCCAAAGGTATGATCAAGCTTAATGTTAATGGTGCTGCTAAGTTGGAAGGCGGTAGTTCATGGCTTCTGGGCTAATGTGGGGTCAATGAATGGCAAGACTGTAGAGCTTTGGGGGTTGAGAGAAGGGCTGCTGATAGCTAAAGAAAGAGACTTTAGAGAGCTTTATTGTGGAAAGTGATTCCATGGTTATTGTTAGTGCAGTGAGCAAGGGGGTTGGGGTGAACCATCCTCGGAGGAACTTGGCTCTTGATGGCAGAGAATTCATTAATGAGCTGGGAATCGCTGAGGTCCATCATATTTTCAGAGAGACCAACAGGTATGCAGGCAAATTAGTTGAGATGGGACAAGACGCTCAGCCTGGTGTGCATGAAGCTCTTAATCCCCCTGCTGAGGTGGAAGCCTCTTAAAGCTTGATGCTTCCGAATCCTTTTGGGTGAGGAAAAGGTGGAAAAGCCTCAAGATATGTAATTGCCCGGGCGGGCTTGGTGTTTGTTTGTTTGTTCTTTTTTTTTTTAAGTGTGTTTCGGTGTTTTCTTATGTGCCTATTGCCGTTTCTTTCTTCACCCAAAAAAACAAAAAACAACTAAATGCTGAATACGTGCCTTAATCTACATTTTGGGTTACTATGATTCAACCCCTTCAATTAGAAATGAGGAGAAAATTTGATTTACTCAAAATTTAGATTTTACACAATTTTTCATTCAGACTAGTGGCACCTTAAGATTTAGGGTTAGGTCCAAAACCTCGAACCCTGGTACTATAGTTATAACAGGGCATAAACCTCGTAATTAAAAGGAAAAATTACAAAAAAGTATTCTCAATTTGACCACAATGGATTTGAATTTTGAAAAATGTTGAAAAATGTTGCCCATTCAAGGACTAGAATAAATTCTTGGAAACCTAATTTCCCACATCATTTAGTGAAGGTCTCGTTTGGGGAAAAAATTAAAATAAAATATTATTTACATACTAATAATGATAATATTGTATTTTCTGAATATTTAATGATTTCTAATTTAGAATTCTATTTTTTGCAGAAGTTACTTATTTTAATCAAAATTAAATAAGAGCAACCGAGCCAAATTAAGCCCTATATTTCATTTTAAAAAAATTAAAGATAACACAAGAAAAGGGAAAAGATTCATACAATGATTTTCTTAAAATTTTGCGCCCCCTCCTTCGGCTCAGACGAAAATTTTATTTTCTTATAGTGTTAATAATTGCTTAATGCTTTACAAACTTTTGCTTGGCCTGCTTCAATGGACACAATAACCATTAGAGGTTTAAATTGCACTTGTAATAGAATCTAATCGTTGGATCAAAAACTCCAAAAAATTGTGGAAATACTCTCCTTCCCTTTCAAATCATGGAAAACATGAAGATAAAAAGGTAAATTATAGACAATGGAAATGAAAATATGACATGGGGGTTCTAGACGTTACTAAAGACAAGGTGAGGATATTGAATGGACATGACGGGCACTGATGAAACACTTAATGATAACACTATATAGTCTCTCTCCAACCACTAATCCCTTTTGCCAATTTCCAAGAAAAGATTTATGAACAAACAGAATGGCCAATACATTCATTAGGAAAGAGATGTGGCCCTGCCAAAAACCCCAGCTAGTGGGAAATGCACAGGTAAGGATCTTAATTCTCATTTCTTCCTTGTTTCTCTTTCCACACACAAAATCTCTCTCTCCCCCCACAGAAACTAAAGTGGTTCTTCGTTTATTGTAAGTTGAGAGAGAGAAGACCTTTTGTCTACCACATTTTAAAATGGAGCAGTTGATGACCTATAGAGAGTTGGCTTTTTGGGAAATTGCGCAGCTGCTGCAACATACAACTGTCCATACAAAACACAAAACAAACATAGAATCAGTAGAAGAACACCCCCAAAAAGCCAATCAATATTTAACAAAAACAACAAAACCATCTAAAAACCTCAAAATTTGGAAATACTAAAACTGCCTTCTTTTGTTTTGGCACTTTCATTTTTGGGTTTTTTTATTCCTGCTAACTCCGACATTAAAAAACCCAACATAAATAGCATCCTTTTTTTTGGGGGGGTGGAGGGGCTAAGTTTTTTACCTGTTGTTGCTCTCTTCTGAGCCTTGCATTCTCTTCCATCAAATGTGCTACTTCAAGCTCTAGCTCATTTGTGTAAGCCTGTAATTAATATGATTAAAAGACAATTTTTTAAAAGGAAAAAGAATTTTGTACAGAAAGAGTATACAGAATAAATCTTTTTTTCCCGGCAAAGAATAAAGGAAAAGAAAAGTAAAACAAGAAAGGACAGAGAGATTCCTGTTTCCTAGCTCTTGATCTAGCAGCAGATTCTCTATTCTTAATCATCCTCTTATGTCTTCTGTCACTTCCATTACTATCACTTTCAGAGAATCTCTTCCTCCCAAAACAACTCAACCCAGAAGAGCTATTTGCCAAAGCCTCAAAACCACCACTAAGACCTGTGACATTTGAAACGGGTTTTTGAGTTCTAAGAGGGTTTTCAAGAAAATGAAACTCTCCAATAGAATTCAAGCTCAAAACCGTCGCCGGAGAGTCACCGTAGACGGCGGAGGAGTTGGTGGTGGAGGAGGAGACGAGGCTTGTTGGTGGGTCTATGTTAGATGGTCTTGCTAAAAAGTCTTGAAGAATCATTCCTCTAAAGTTCGCATTTTGAGAGTTGCGGTGATTTTGTGAAGTGGGTATGTGAGAGATTATGTCTTGATGATGATGACCTCTTGTAGGGTTGTCTTGAAGTGAAGCTAGGTTTATGTCTTTCCACACTTCTTCCATGGTTTTGTTTGTTCTTGGGTTTTGGAGGAGAGAAGATGGAGAAAATGGTGATGGGGATGAGGAAGACGATGATGTCGATGTGGATGAGCCTCTGTGATGGTTTTGGCTACTAGGACGAATGTTTTCTTCCAATGGTGTTGAGGACAACATGCCAGGTAGAGAGAGAGAGAGAGGAGAGAGTTTTATGTGGAAGCTATGAGTTTAGAAGAGGGCCAGAGGTGAGTGTGGTTTTTCATCCAATGTTTTAAATGATTTTCATTTGTCCTTTTCACTTCAACTTACACTGTGCAAATGAGAGACAGAGAGAGAGAGATTTCCATTTTTTGTTTTTGCAGCCCATCACTAACCATTTTAATTACCTAAAACAGGATATATGATTAGGTTCCTAGCAGATCTTATTGTGGGATTATCCAACCAATGAGCTGTTTACGCTTGTAGAATTGAAAATAGGCCGGGCCCCGGTATGCTCTGGATGGGCTTGAACAAGCCCGAGGCCCCATTTCTCCAAGCCTAGGTAGCCCAATCAATAGGATCATATCGAGTTTGTGGCTATAATGGAAAACACAAAAATAATTAATTATATTAATTTTTTTAAAATTGAGTAATCAGACATTTTATTCTCTTAATCAGAAATTTTGAATTCTAATTTTAAAAATAAAAAAAAAGAATTTGAGAGAGTAACTTTTAAAATATATCTCATAATACTCAGACTGAATTAGTCAAATGAAATCTAAATCTATAAAAATCAAAAAAAAATAATTAATTGTATGAAATCTTTGTACCACTTAATCTAAAATATACCCCTTAAAAAGGGCTAAGTGGAGTCACGTGAGCGACTACCACTCATGTGATCCCACTCTCTCTCTCTCTTTTTTTCTATCTATTTTTTTTTCATTCTCTCTTTTTTTTTTCCATTTTTTAATTAATTTTACTTTTTTTTTAATCTGGATCCCCTTTTTTTTTAATCTAAGTCCTTTTTTTTATCAAACCCTTTTTTTTCACTTTTTTTTTCATTCATTTTTGTCTCCTTTTTATTTTAAGATTCCAATTGTCCACTTTTTTTTTTTCATCCTCTTCTTTTTTTTGTCCACTTTTTTTTCATTAATTTCATTTTTTTTGGTAATGTGGGTCCCTTTTTTTTCATCCAAATCCTTTTTTTTTTATCAAACCCTTCTTTTTTTTCACTTTTTTTTTCGTTCATTTTTATCCTCATTTTTATTTTAGGGTTTCAATTGTGTTTTTTTTTTATAACTCACGTGACCTTACTCTCTGTCTCCTTTTTTTCGTCCACTTTTTTTTTATTGATTTCACTTTTTTTAGCAATCTGAGTCTTTTTTTTTTATCCAAATCTCTTTTTACCAAATCATTTCTTTTTTTTTTTTACTTTTTTTCCCGTTCGTTTTTTTCCCCTTTTTAATTTTAGAACTCCAATTATATTTTTTTCTATATATTTATATATCTAATTAAATTATTTAAAAGGGTTTTTGTGGTCACGTATGATCGTTAAGTCATGTGACCACTCACGAACCCGTGATCATGTTTTTTACCTTTTTTAAATATTAACGTTATATAAATATTTTTTAACATTTTAATTTATCTATATGTAAACTTAAAAGAATTTTATGGAGTCACGTGAGTGACGACCACTCACGTGACCTCACTCTTTTTTTTTTGTCCACTTTTCTTTTCATTGATTTCTTTTTTTTTTTACAATCCAGATCTTTTTTTTATCCAAATCCTTTTTTTACCAAGTCATTTTCTTTCACTTTTTTTTGTTCATTTTTGTCCCTTTTTTTATTTTAAGATTCCAATTGTATTTTTTTCTATATATCTATATATTTAAGTAAATTTTTGAAAGGGGTTTGTGCAATCACGTGTGATCATCAAGTCATGTGATCGTACGAATTCATGATCATGCTCCTTACCTTTTTAAATATTAACATCATATAAATATTTTTTAACATTTTAATTTAATATATTTAATTTTGAATAAATATTTAAGTATTTAAATTATATATTTAATTCTTTTTGTTATTATAAATTTTTAAATTAAATATTAATATTTATAAATTTTCTTAAATTATTTTTAAATATTATACTAATATTAATATTATATAAATATTTTTATCATTTTAATTTAATATATTTAATGTTAAATAAATATTTAAGTATTTAAATGTTTTTTTCTTATGGATTTTGAAATTAAATATTAATATTTATAATTTTACTTAAATTAAATTATTGAATATAGTTTTAGTTTATTTTTTAATATTTTAACATTTGTGTTATAATTTATTTTTTTATTTAAAAATCAAATATATAAATATTAATATTAAAAATATTTGATATTTCAAATTATCATTTGTATTATATAAATATTTAAATTTTAGAATTAATTTTAAATTTTTTATATCTAAAAAAATTAAATTAAATATTAATATTTATGAGTTTTTCACAGTTAAATTATTAAATATTATAATTTTAGATTAATTTTTTTAAAAAAATCAATATTTTCTTTTTCCTTCCTTCAAAAAATAACATTTCTTTTTATTATTATAAAATTATAAGTTTTATATATATATATATATATCTTGTTGGTTCTAAAACGTACACACGCAAATTTATAACTCTTTTAAAAGCAACATTTGTTTTTTTCTTTCTCTCACTTCCCCTCAATTGTGTGTTTCAATATTCAACGATATATTTTTAAAGATTTTTTTTTATTTTTTATATATTTTGAGTTTTTTTCAATTTTTGGGATGTGATCTATCTATCGTATTATTTTAAAATTTAAATTTTTAAATATTTTATAATCAAAATCTTAATATTTTTTTTAATTATACTTATATTAAAATTTTAATAAATTATAATTAATTTTAACTATTTTTTTTCGTAACACTGTACAACACACGGGCTGTGTTCCCCGCCTGTTAGTATACGAGAATTGTTGGATCATCACATTTGCAACTTAAAACCATGGAGAGAGAGAGAGAGAGAGAGAGAAAACTGAAATCCCTCTGGTCTATAATGTTAGGTCATGTTATGTTATCTTTACTACTTAACTACACATGCCCAAAATTTGGTTCCTAAACTAAATCTTATAGAATTAAGCAAAAACCGTGAAAATGGATTTGAAACTGGTACTGCCATGCCATTATTTGGGTTTTTCTTTTTTTTGAACTTTTTATTTTTAAAATTAGTTTCCGAAAATAAATCATAGAGAAATCTTAAAAAACTATGAAAATCACGAAAATCATAAAAATTATAATTGATGAGGGTGAGTTATGACTCCACAAAAACCAACTCTTTATTGACTCGGACGATAACCGTCGATGGGTGGATTTACCTGCAAAAACCGTCGGAGGTTGCTCCGACGGGGAGACTCCGACGCTCAAATCAGTAAAGAACGGTTTTCGTTTGAAAGAAACAGACTGAGAGTTGAATAAAAGTGGTTCTCTGTGATCAATGTACCCCCTGTGTTAGGTTTAGAGAGTGTATCTGATGTCTAGGGGTTTGAGATCTCTTATACCTGTGAGAGTTGTGCACCGCTGAGGAACTTCCACCCTACTTTCCTTATCGAACTGATCTGTGAATCTCAAAAGTCAATATTACGAATTGATCACGATCCTTTTATATCGGGAAGCCTTCTTCTTCGTGAGAGATGTTTTCCTTATCTGAAAGATCTCGAAATTGCTGTTACGAAATAAGAAACTGAAATTAAGAAAGTTCTGACCTTCATTTTTTAATTGATAGGGATGCTGCCCTCGTTCGATTGCTTAACCGACAAAGGGTCTTTTGAGATTTACTCGGTTAGAGGACTGACATTTGCTTGACCGATCGAGGTGACTATCTCCACTTGATGAGCCACGATCGGTTAATCGAGGCGACTGAGACCCTATTGTTCGGTAGACCAGGGCAGCTAAGACCTTTCGGTAGATCAATCGGGACGACTACGGCCCTTCAGTAAATTATTGTTGCGGTTGTTAGATATTGATCAGTAAGCACATTTTTTGTGAGTCCTTTAAGAATTAACTTTTTTGGATTGGTTCTTGGAATACGTCCCATTAATAATTAAAAATTAAATCAAAGTAGACTAAACTAAAACCATTCTAAAATTAGAACCAAACGTGAATAGTTGAGTTTCAAAAGTTGAACAAGAACCATCGTGCTGATTTCGGTTCTAGTTCTCTTTTCCACTAAGGTTTCGATTCATTTCAAAACTTGGATCATATCTGGTCCGAAATCTTCTGTGCACAACTCAAGCTCATATATGAACTTCTTTCTTATTAAATGCGCTAGTTGACCAAATAATTTAAATAGGGATGAGATTGTTCTCTAAGAAGTTCGCATAAATTAATTTAGTCACTGATTAACGGAGTCTATTTTCAAAAGCTTTGTACATTTAAGTTAATATATATTTTCTCATCAAATTTATTGATGTAGTGAGAGAGGGTTATATTTTTTTAATTATAAATATTGGTTTTGAGTCATAAAAATAAAAAAATAAGATTTTAAAAAATTAATATTTTAATAGATTTTATAATATTTAAACTGAATTAATCATATAAAATTCGAAAATCAAAAAAGAAAAATCCGTTTCCGTTGAAAAAAGATATGTACCCCTTAATTGCACAACCTTCAGCCAGGGAAGCAACAGACATGGCATACAAATTTTTGCCAGTTTTTGTGATGACAACAAGGACAAGAGAACCACCAACATTACTTCCAGTAAAACCTTCTGCATATGCAAAAATGTACAACCTATTATTTATTTATTTTTGATGGGTATAACATACACAATTACGATGTGTCTCCCTCAAAAAAGAAATTAAATTCTAAAATTTGCACGTCTCAGGTAACAATGGAGACTAATTTGAAAACTGGACTTCCCCCCTTTGGTTGGCTCCCCACCCTCCCCTTCCCACATCGGGCCATGTTTTGTCACCTAAGATTGTAGGGCGAAAAGATTTGGCCAATCATCTATTCCATCTGGCAACTCCAAAAAGGAGGGGAGGGGGGAGGGGGGGACGACTATTTCAGCCGTAATGAGCAATTTTCCTTTCTAATAAAGTAGGACAGGAGAGGAGGGATTGCCCTGACATGTTACTTCTCTCTCTTCCCCCCCTCTCTCTCTTAATTTGAGGATGATATACAAAATCTGATTAATTTTATTTAAATAATTATAAAACTCATAGATCATAAGTTAGTGAAGTTTAATACCCAATCACTACATCTTATTTCTAGTTTTGAAATATTATTATTTTATGTGAGTCATTTTGATGTTACAAAAATAAATTATAACATATAGAGAAAATTTAGAAATATTTACAGAAACGGTGTTAATAATAGTACATATCCAAAATTTTGATAAATTTTCTCAAAAAATATTTTTTTTTGAATGAATAATAAACACTTGCAACCCTTTGCATATTTTTATTATAAAAATTTCTTTAAAACTCCATAATAAAAGGGGTTGGAGTTGGTTTCAAGTATAGTTCAGATTATAATTTTTTAAAATTTTATAATTTGAGATTTAAATTTTATTTAACAACAAAAAAAATAACAGGGGTTGGAGTTATGTGTGGAGCTTGCAGGTGGAAACCAATTTGCCCTCGATTTATTTTATACTTTTTACTTTATTTAATATAAGTTTTTAGTTTGGTTTTTGTTTAACATTAATACAAAAATAGCATTTTCCCTATTTTGTTAACCATATTTGTTGTCTCGGGAAGGCATAAGTGGGCAAATTCCAAGTTTTTTTTTTTTTTTTCTGGATTTGACCTTTCACTTTATATTTAAAATTTTGTTACAATTAATTTGGATTGAGTTAGATCTTTATTAAAAATAAACTTCTTTAACATGATATTTTTTATATTTATAAAAAATTAAATTTACGATGATAGTTAAAAGAAATCCAATTCCATTCCGGTTGAACCAATCAACTTCGGTGCAAATTCTAACTCCTGTTGTTGTTGGACACCCGCCGCCCGGAGGGAGCCCAATAATGAACAGGAAAAGGTGAGTGCCTTTGATATGACTGCTTGGCTTAGATTGTATAGTAGTATTTAGTATAGATCACAGGTCCTGCATGATTCGAGAGAGAGAGAGAGCACCTAAATTGAAGGACAGACGTCAAGCTCAGCTCTGTACTCACCACTCCACCGCAGAGATTCTCTCTCTCTCTCTCTCAATTACATTTCCAAGTATGATTCTGCGAGTGAAACCGTGAATTCACAACCCAAAAACAAATACATCTTTTTACTCACGAGTTATTTTGTTGTGCATATTTGCTATCATCATTTACTTCGAGAAAGTAAATACACACTTGACGCACTCCTTATTAGATTAGTTAGTGTGAACTTTGGCCCCACGGGAAAGTGAAATCGCATAAGACAAAAATAGTAAAAGTAAGAGCAAGTGCTCAGGACAAACCAAAGGGCGAGAGAGAGAAAGAGAGAGAGGCATCAGACTATGCACTATATGCAGAGTGCAGTGTTCACGGGACAGCTGTCAATGCTTCTAAACACTGCTCAAAAACTCAAATCGCTTGAATGCTTTCTGGGGTAGTCTACCATAACTTGTACGGATCCCTATCCCTCCATCACCCAAAGCAAAAAGTGCAAAACCCACCTAAGAAAATGAAAAATTACATACCCGAATAGTTGGGGAACACTATTTTTATATATTTTGTCTGTGAAATGAAAAAAAAAATTTATAAATATCAATTCATATTAATTTTCACAAAACATTTAAGCTTGACCATTTGAATAACTTTGTTAAACAAGACAATGAGAGGAACTGCTGATATGATATTCTTCTTTAATATTATTATTACTATAATAATTTATAATTTATATTTTTGATTTAAATCATAGTATTTAAAAATAAATTTATTATCAAAACAACTCTAGCAATATTTTGATCAATTGTGGGAGTGGGATTTCCTTTTTCTTTTTTCTTTTTGAGGGGGGAGGGAGGGAGTGAGAGAGAGAGAGAGAGCCAAAGATGGTACATCCTATGAATGACAGCCTCCTTTCCTCTTAATTTTGAGGTTTGATTTGATGGAGACTTATCGAGCTTCCATACCCAGTTTCAGCAAAACAACCAGATTTTTGTCTTTCAATTTATTACTTTGCTCAGCCACTTCTCAGATTCTAATCCTGTCAGATTCTACCATTCTCCATTGTACAAACAATTGCTCTCAATTATTAACCTTAGGTCTTTTCTCCCTCCTCCCCCCCTACCCGGGGCGGGGGAAAAATTTTTCTTATTTTGTTTATCTATGTAATTTTATGGATATTCGGAAAAATATACTCATTATAACAAAATCCTTATAAATTTTGTTATGGACGTCATTAGTCCAATATTTAAAATAATTATATATCACATGCCATTATTTAAATTAAATCCATATGAAAATTTAAAAAAATTTAAAAATTCAATAGTTTGAGTTGAATGCATCGATATAAAAATAAATAAATATATAAATATCAATAAACATTTATTATTTATAATAGATTAAATAGGAAATATTTACAGATAATTTAAAGATAGCTCTGAATTTGATAAAATAATCAGAACAAATTAAACAAACAAAATTGTTATTAATTTGAAAGTAAAGTTATCCCTATAGTTATAAATAGAGTTATGGTTTCTAAATCAATATATAATTTTAATCTTTAATACTCCCATCATATAAAGAGATTTTACGAGAATACATTTTATCTAAAAGATCAAATTCAGGATTCTTCTTAGATTAGGATTTCATTCATTTGAGACTTTTTGACTATGGAATTAGGTATCTTTTTTATTGAATTTGGATTTTAAATTCAGTTATTAAATTTTAATTCGATAATTTAACACAATATTTAATATATTTTGTGTTAAATTATTTTTCCAACAACGGGTTCATGTCATTTCCGATTATTGAATATTTTTAAATAACAAAATATGATTTAAAATTTTTTTTTAACGCTATAAGTAGTATTTCTCATATATATAAATATATATATATATATATATATCATTGCAACATGGTCTTGTCTAAAGTAATATTATTAGAATTCAAAAGGCTTGCAATGTGAAGGAATAAATAGAAATAAAAGGCAAACTATTAATCCCATGCTACATTAAAAATAAAAGGGGAGAGAGAGAGAGAGAGAATGTGAAAAGGTGAGGGAAAAGTAGAACAAACAGTGACATTCAATTTTATCCTTACGTGTATCTATTTTGCTGTAATTTTCCATTTTTTCTTGACATTTGTCGTCCAAACTCCCATGGGCTGTCGTTTCATGTTTATAGATTTTTTTTTTAATATCTTCGCTTGTCCGCTATCTAATATTTAATATTTTATTTTGATTAATTTTTCTATCGAGTCCATTGTTAAAAAAGGTTTTCAATAATGTTTTTATTAATATTCAAGAAGGTTCGAATCTAAAAATTTAATTAAGTAATGTTTTTATTAATATTCAAGAAGGTTCAAATCTAAAAATTTAATTAAGAAACGATGTGTATTTCCCACCGCGCCGGCAAACCAACGGTATTTCATGTTTATAGATAGAAGGTCTTAAAGGTTCAGGATAGGTGTTAGAAGAAAAACAATTTGGAAAAAATAATATTAATAAAAATTACTTTAATTGGGTCCCTCGTTGTGGGGAAGCCTGAGCTTTTGTGAGGGAACTAGATGGGAGGGGAGGGGAAGGGAGGGACAGTGATCTGCAAGGAATTGTCATTTTAAGAGAAAATTTAAGTTCCACCATGCACGATGAAGATGCCATCCTGCAAAGGTAAACAAAAGTAGCAGCAACCTATGTCGGGCTCACCTGCGAAGCTGTGTCCATTGGGTTGTTGAAACGCACACGCACGCACGCATACGTTGACGTTGCGAAGACTTGGGAAACCTTGTTTCCAGCAAAGACAAACAAAGATGTTTTGTGACCCACAAAAATGGGTTGCTCCTCCTTAATAAAGTAAAAGAGCTCGAGAAACGTTGAAAAAAAATGGCCATGGCCATGAACAACATTCCACATAATGCCCCATGAAAGGAACAGGAGAGAATTGTCTTAGAATCAATGTATCATTGAGTATGACTGAGGTTTGACTTCTACTGGAAGTATCACTCTCATATATATAAAGCGTTTCCCGTTAAGAGACTCGCCCTCCGAAAAGAGCCACTGTAATGATCGATCCGGATTAATCGGGATAAAATCGTGGATACCAAACGGTGTCCAAAACATGATACCAAAAATAAAAAACAGAGAACGGTCTCAGAAACTGTTTTCCCTTTGTCCTTCGTCTCGAAAGTCTTAAACTAGTGTTATTGCTGTCCAAACATAATGCCCTGTGTAAGGCCGGTAATAGAGTTACATGGCCCGCTACCTACTTTGCACATACACACGTACTCAACATAAATTTCATAAAAGCCTCGCCAGGGTAAACTTTTCAATCAAAAATATTACCAAGATGTGTATCACAACTCATTAGCATCTCGGGGAGATGTGACGAGAGACTCACTTTTAACAACAGTAACCATGGTTCAAACAGATTTCATGGTAAGCATAGAGGGAAAATTTTCTCTCACAGTTACGCGCAAAGGGGTAGCAAAACCCATTTCCCCTGCTAAACCGTTTCCCCAAGCCAAAAAAAAAAGAGCATCCCGTTTCACCTCAGGATTGCTGCAAGAACCGTCAAAGCTGAGTTAACCTTTAACACAAGTAAATGACACTTAAAACGATTGTAAGAGCTGGTTTTGCTCAAGTCCCCCATGTCTAGGTCTAGTTGCAATGTAAGAGGGCAAGGTGACATCAAATGATCGAGTATGAGCATAAGCCTAACATTGTGTACTTGAAACCCAATGCATGGAGTTGAAATACTGGTTCATACATGAACAATAACCAGCAATGGATCCATTTGACCTTGCTCACGATAACATACATGTACCATTCAAAGTAGAATAGAGAAAAAGCGACAAGCACAACAAGAACTAAAGGTCGCGATTTCATATCAAAACAATACTTCTAAATGTATACAACTCACATAGATCTTCTCCAGGTGGTATTTGCAGGACAGCGATTCTCAATTTTCCATTTAAATCTGCTCCCCAGATAAATGGGTTGTAAGCACAGAAAAAGCAAGAAAGAGCACTCGAACTCGGCATAATGATTCAAGATAAGTAGGGCTTGATGACAAAGTTTAGTTAATACAAGGGCTACTAAATTTTATAGCGGCAAAAGCAAGACAGGGCAAGGAACGAATTCAGCCAGTAGGTTTGCATCCACGTGCTTGGAATGAATGGCTTCCATGCTAATAACTACCAAATCCAGATTCAGTTCATCTGCAACCTCGCCTATGATGGCTGTAGGTTTGCTTCTTTCTCCAAGTCGCTCTAACAACTTGAATTCTTGGAATCCGCCTATCAAGATTTTTGTAATGTCAGAACCCATCATCAAACAAATAAGAAGAAAGTCATGTTTATGTATCAAATCTAAGTAATGATAATCCAATAGCAGTGTAGTTGAACAGGTATATCATTCACAGGCCCAATGAATATTCTACATAGGGAAGTTCTTCACTTTTGGTTTTGACTTTAATTTGTGGAAGTTCCACCAAACCATATAATTTTTCTTTTTAACCATATCTTCCATTTTTATCAACTTCAATTGAAGTATGCAGTGCTAATCAAAGCTGACATTTCTCTAAGAATGTGGATTGAAAACCTTCATGCTCTTTTGCAGTTTTCTTTAGATTATAATGCTATTATGTATATGCACAATAACATGATTTGCCCAAATAATGATTTTATCAATGCACAACCAAATTATGATACCATATGCTCTTTTGATAATCATATTTTAACTATTGTTCCATGCTTCTAGCATCTGGGAAACTCGTAAGCATAAGCAATCGGTGTTCCTCAAAAAGGGATATTCTTAAAGTACACCTTTCGGTTAGAATTATGATCTTTCCCTTCTCTTAACCTTGCGGAATATGATGAATTTTTTCTTAATTCAAAAAGGCCAAAGAAGTAGAAATGAACCTTCATTCAGATGCCAGCGAATGCTTGACAATTGGGTTTCATGCTCGGGCAATGACTCCTTTTGCTTCTCATCAATAACTGCAAAGAACATAAAGTTCTATACCCTTGAAATCTGGCGCTAAAAAGCGTCTGTAACAAAAAGTAAAAGAGTTGTTCTTCTACAGCTTAGTTTCAAACACTGTGTCATCCAGAAAAAAGGAATCAAACAAGGGTGATCACATACCAACAACGGTGATGTCAGCCCCATATTTCTTTGCCAAATCAGCAGCAGTTGCTGCAGCCTGTCAGGAAAAGGAGGACCAAGAATCAGAAAAAGAGCTTAGCTTTCTATCTGCATATCGCTACATCTATTTGGCATGCAAATGAATCGATATCAGCATCTTAGGATAAATCAAGTTCAAGAAATATCTCTCATAAGTTAATAATGCTGTCAATTTGAATGGACTATACTGCAAATAATCAGAAAGGGACAAACTAAACATCTTTTCGGATTAAGTGAACCTGTCTTGTTCCTTCAGAAAGAAATGGATGTCGGTCTGTTACTGGCAATAGTAGGTGCTTGTAGTGAGTAAGGGCATCTGCAGCCACAGTGACCTCAGATTCTTGTGGTGTACCCTTAGCTGAAGATATACAAAGACAGAATGAGTACCATATCGACTAACCATCAAATTGAAGTTTTCTTAACTAAATTTTTCATGTAATCTTATGCCATTTTCATAAATGAGAATAACAGAATATTTTCAAATGACCCTGATAAAATGAAGAATGAAAGATAACCATGTCATCATTTATGCATTTGAGAACCCACTGCAAAGGTGGGGAAAAAAACCACAAACAAATGGAATATACAGTCAGTTGGCTTAGTTTGGCTTATTTGAGTACCGAAACCTAAAGGCTTGACTCTTTCAACCATAAAATCCATGTGGGAAAATAACCAAGGACAAGTCGTGTCCCTTGACCCACAACAATTTGCAGTAATAACACTCAAACAATAGTGAACTCAAAATGACAACGCTTTGCACATAAATTATGCTTTGATCCTTATAGCTATCAGCACAGATTTCACATCAAGTAAGCTAGTTCTACGGAGACAAGAACACAATCTCTTAAAGAAACCCATGAACAGCTGATGGTAGAAAATGGAACAGATAAAGATGGACGACCAAAAAAAAAAAGCACGGACAAGCCAACGATGCACATATTCAAGATAAAACTTCTTACAAGGTAGAAGCTTTTCACCAATTTTAAGGTTTCAAGCTACTATGACACCAAATTCTCTATAGGCAAGCCTGAGGTTTGAATCTACCAACAACAGCATGTAGACATTAGCCGTATCAGCCATAACCTTCTGGCTGGAATAGTTGCCTCGGAAAACCTCTATGTCATCCAAAATTCAACACAAAACGACAGTAAATTGGACCAAATCTCCAACTTGGGCTGATCGCAAGCATGCATTAAAAATTTCTACTTTTCAAATTAGGATCTTAAACTTCAAAATGTTGTTAAATAAATCCTTCTCAACCAGGCTCTTCAAATATTCAAACAGCTTCAGGGTTCTGCTTATCAGATACAATTGTTCCAAAAACAAAAGAAAAGAAAAATACTAAGTTCCCCCTTTGAAAAAGATCTGGGTATAACCAAGAAAGGGACATGGCATACTAATTCTGGAATAACAAAGCACCTTTATTGATTATGTAAGGGTGACCCAACTCAGTTAGTACCATCAATGCCCTGCACACAGTTCACAGGCATAGCACACATTCAGTACATACACATACAAACATTCGGTACACAAATCCTTCAACCAGGCTCTTCAAACATCCAAACAACTTCTGGGTTCTGCATATCAAGTACCACCACACCAAAAACAACATTTGGAAAAAAAAAAAAAGGAACTGAAGTCCCCCTCAAGGGACACAAAGCACCCTACTTATTTTTTGGGGTTGACCTAGTTCAATTAATATCATGAATTGTTTACACACAATTCACAGGCATATCGCATATTCAGTACACATACACATACAAATACACATAAACAGCTCTCAGACACAGTTCAATATATGCTAGCCAACCAAACCAAAGCCAAGAATTTCACAGTTACCAAACCCATAATCATGGATTTTCCCAAATTACAACAAATCATAACTACTACAGAATACTAAATTTGAAACCCTAAAGCCAAAAAAATTTAATGAAAAATAGAAAGAATACTAATATTACCTTTGTGGCCGAGTTTTCGGAGTTTGGGAAAAATCGAGAGCTTATTACGAGCTTTGGAACAGAGAGAAGAAGAGAAAGAAATTGAAAAAAGCGAAGCGAAAGAAGAAGATGATGATGATGACGACGACGACGAAGAAGTCACCAGAGACGCCTTGCAAGTGTTGGTTTCCACAGGAACTGCAAGCAAATAGTGAGCAAACGCCATTGATGGGCTGCGCAGATAAGCTTCAAAAAAAAAATCACAAGATTTTTGCAGACGATGTTTTCAGAAGGCTTTAGAAGGAGGAGAAGAAGAAGAGGAGGAGGAATGATTGCATGCGTGCGACGGGTACTGAGATTAGCTGCACTTGAGTTACACGTGGGCCACAGGTTTTCTCTTCTCCGTTGATCGTCTCGGATCTAATGGTTGATATGTTCATTTATCGGCTCTTCTTATCTTGGAGGTGAGAATTTTTTTTTTTCAATTTTTTTTTTGAAATAATGTTAAAAGAAGGAAATGAATTATAAATTAAATTTTACATAATAATTCTTCAACGATGGAATGGAGACTGAAAATCCATAACAACTTTTGTGAAATTGTTTTCCATGACCAATTTTAGACTCGTTCGAATACCCCCGAGTTCGGCTCTTAAACCGTCTACAATGCCTATGTTTTTTTTTTTTTTTTTTTTTATTAAAAACATATTTAAAATGGGCCGGTGAAGGTAAGCAAAGGAAGGAGTTTGAGTTGTTCTTGGGCCAAACTTTTTTATTTCAGCCAGTGAAGGCCCAGAGTAAATGGGCCCAGTAAGATAGGCTGCACTTTCTTTTTTTTGGGGGGGGGGGGATAGGCTACATTAGTCATGAAAATGGTTTGACCTTGCACTCGCCGAAATCAGCAGCGAACGACATGGAATTCGAAGACGATGACGAAGAAGAAGAAGAAGAAGAGTCGGAATCTTCTGGTGCTGGTGAGGAGTGCACCATGACCACAATCTCTCACCATAGTTTCGACAACTCCTTCACCATTCAAATCATCGAGGTAAAATCTAAAATCCCTGTCATTAGACCCCAGGAAAAAAAAAACATGGCAAACATTATTAATCTTAAATTTCTGATTTCCAGAACATGAAGGAAGAGTACGGGCTGTTCGTTTGGCCCTGTAGTGTTGTCCTTGCCGAGTACGTCTGGCATCAGGGGTCGCGTTTTTCTGGAGCTAAGGTTGTTGAGGTACCAACTCTTTTTTTTTTTTAAAGATTTTGGATATGAAATTTGATGTGATTTGGTTGGTTAAATTAAGGTTTTAAGTTTGTAGCTCGGTGCAGGAACTTCGTTGCCAGGTTTGGTTGCTGCGAAACTGGGTGCGGACGTCACATTAACCGATGATTCGGAGAGATTAGAGGTACTAATACTAAATGCATTTGTTAATGTTGATCATTGTTGAGGTTTTGTAATAATCTTGATGCTTTCAACTTAATTTGTGTCTTAAGCTCATCAAAATGTCAATTAAGCCAAACCCGCAATTTTTTTTTCCTAATCCTTGATTTACCCGTCTTGATTTTTCAACTTAATTTAGTAAAAGTGTTTATTATTGATGCTTATCATCGTTGGTGTTTAGCAAAATTCTTGATTTTTTCCACTTGATTTTTGTCTTCGCTCATTGAAGTGTCGATGTGGACAAACCCACATTTTCTTCCTAATCCAGTGTTGATTTAACTGCTTGATTTTGAACTCAATTTAATTGAAGTCTTGAATTTGACGTTAACCATTGTTGGTTTAGTAAAAATCTTGTTTTTTCCACTTAATTTGTGCATTAGCTCAATGTAAATGTCAATAAAGCCAAAACTCTCACATTTTTTTAACCTAATCCAATGTTAATTTAACCCTGAATTATGTTGAGGATCAATACTAGAAGAGAACAATAATGCTTATTGACCATCGCAAGCAACGTTGGCTTCAATCATTATGTATTATTATTTTGAGACCCTGACAAATCGAGTTTTCTCTTTGTACTTGTTTCTTTGATTCCTGGATCATCTTCCAGGATTAGATATGAATTTGTTCCTATCCTTGTATTCTACTTTGTGCTTGTGCAATTTTCTCTTTATTTATTTTTTCAACTAGAAATAGCTCTCAAATTAGCAACCCCATTTGACAAGACATGCATGTTACTGGATTTTGTGGTTCATGTGCCTAGAATGACTCCATCATTTGCACTACATATGCTTCTCTTTGTTTTTGTTGGTGCTACCTTTATCAAGTGTTGGGACCTTTAATGTTCCTGACCTCTGTCTACTACTAATATTGTTGCTCTAGATGAAGATGCAGTGTATATTTTGCATGTTTCTGTGAGTAATTGTGTTCCTGATGTGTTTCGGTTCTACAGGTCCTAGAGAACATGAACAGGGTGTGTGAGCTCAATTGCATCAAGTGTAAAGTAATACTATCACCCTCCTTTTCGTTACATGGGTGCTGACAGTTCAAGTATTGCATCTCTTAGGCGTTGTTGTGAACCATTTTGAGATGCCTAATGCGATTATATCCTTAATTCGTTAAGGTTTTCTTAAGATAAGCTTACTTTGGTTGTTCTTCTAGGTACTTGGACTCAAGTGGGGGGTCTGGGATGCACCCATCTTCACCTTACGCCCAAAGATTATTCTTGGGGCAGATGTCCTGTATGACACAAAAGGTAGATTTTTTGCTACTACGATTCTTTATGTATTTCATTTTTTTCTCCCCTGGTCTAGAAGTTAATTTTTTTTTAAAAAAAAAAAAAAAAACTTGTTTTTGGAAAGCTTTTGATGATCTCTTTGCCACTGTGACCTTCCTGCTTGAAAATTCTCCTGGGTCAGTCTTCATAACAACATATCATAACCGAAGGTATAATTCTTATTCAATATAGATTCCATGGATGAGTGATTCTTCTTGCATTCTTTTCTTCCTTTTGGTGGGCTTTAGTGTTTGTCTCTCATATGCAGTGGGCATCATCTCATTGAATTCTTGATAGTAAAGTGGGGATTAAAGTGTACCAAGCTTCTCGATGGCTTTTCATTCATGCCATCCTCCAAGGCATCAAAACTGAGTGGCAACATTCAGTTGGCAGAGATTGTACTACTTGATAAAGCGGCAGACCATGTAACATAGCACCAGAAGGCCAACCAATCAAATGTTCCAGAAAGCCAACTAGAAATCGTTGTTGCTCACTTTTTGTCCCGAGGAGATCCCTCATTTCTCTTGTTGTTCCAGAAAGACTCGCTTTCATGCCAAACTATTGCAAGTTGGCATTTTTACAGTAGAAAAAAATTTATAATTTCACTTGTTCCAATTAATTGCTTGAATATTTGCTGCTCATTTTAAGCCATTCCTTCAATTCTGGATATGAATGAGACAAAGCAATACCTTTTCCAACCTGTGATGCCCGACTGTGATCAAATTAGGAGGAAGGCAACAAGCCCAGGACTGATTTTTCATATGATTATTACTGTGCCAGCTGTTAAAATCAGGTGTACTTGTGTGGGACTCAATCTTTGAGCCTATTATTGAAGAAAACTCAATGAAGCAATGATTGGTGCCATAGGGAGGCGGCCATAAACCGGAAGTCTTAACCAATTTGAAAGATCATTTAATATAGTTAAAATAACTGATGAAATAATTGAATTATATGTGCTTAAAAGCTGCCTTATAGATGAGTCTTTCATACTATGGACCAGGCTGGTAATGCAAAACTTGGGCTTCTTCCTTTGCTACTAGGCATTTGTTGCAATAAAACAGTTTGAAAGCAATACCACGGCTCACTTATTCTAAATCCAAAGATAATTCATTTCATGGATCACCAGTTTGCATAATTTTATGCTAAACAGAACATGATTCTTGGGGTGGTTCTTAGTTAACCACACTGCAGTACTTTCTGACCTCTTGTCCACCAGTAATGCTACTCATCTTGATCATGGACTTGACAAAGGCCCTATAGAAATCTCTTTTGGAGCTTGCAAACTTTGTAACCAGTTTTTGGGTGCTTGGTGAGGTAATCAAAGTCTGGTCTGAAGAGAACAAGCTCCTTCCCTGCAGAATTAGCTTGAAATATGTGTTATCAAAAGCTGTTGGAGAAGGATTCATGGTGGATCCAGCATTCTTTACTTTGTTGTGAGCTGGACAAACATTTCTTAAGCTTTTTGCAAATGATCGACTAAGTGTAGGATCAACATCGGCTGTCTGGCTGAAGTTGTGGATTCTGTTTTGGAAAGATGAACAGTGGGAAAATCCCAAAGTATGACCACCTGAGAGAGCCACTAGGTCTTTCATTGACAAACCTCTTTGTAAGAAGCTCTGTTGAAGCTGAGATAGGTTGAAAACAGGAGCTGGCAACTGTATAGTTTCACTTGCCTTTGAAACTCTTCCATCTAGTCTTCCTTTTGGCACATCCCAAGTTGGTCCTCCCGACTGTTAAGTTAATCGAAGCCCCAAATATTGTTAATTCTTTTTGGCATTTATCAGTAAAGATGGAAGAGTTTTTGGGCCATTTTACATCAATGTTTGACGCTAACAGGGTGCGTAGCTGTTGAATGGGTTACGATTAAATCGTGGCCATCCAAAGATCAATTTTGGAAGGTCAGAATTTGATTCTTGTTCATCAAGTGGCAACCAATATAATGAGTATTAATACTTACAGGAATTTTAGAAAAATCTAGAGTTTTTATGTATGGTTCTTACTAGTGCAACTGCATCCCTCGCAGCTATGGCCAGGATATCAGCACAAGACACCACGCCAGGACACATAACTTCAACTGCTTTTTTCGCCTGATCAATGACATAAAAGGCATGCAAAGAAATATTTGGCGGTCCGTCTTTCTCTGCCTTATTGTTATTAACTGAATTTAGTAACAGTGATCCATCACAACCCTTCAAAAAATAAGAATAAGAATAAGAATAAAAATAAAAATAGGATATCAGTATTAAGCAAGTAAAACCAAATTGAGAAACAAAATAGTTCCACATTTTTTAAGCATACTCTTATGAAACAGTCATGGAAATGCATCCGAAGCAGTGCTGCAGGCACAGTTTTGTCATTCGCAATAGCCTTCTTGACTGCATCTGTAATGGCAGACTCTGCATTGGGACACGTTTTGTCATAGTAGTTGTTGCTAAGGGCATTTGATGGAGTCAATGAAGAGATAAGAAGTAAGCCCAAGATTGCTGCAATGGCTACCATTTTGTGAAGAATCCTCTTAGCTTTCCTTTTTCCTTTTTTCTTTTGCTTTTGACTTGGATTTTGAAGAAGGCAGCATGGCTATTTATATAGACGAAATAAAAGGAATGTAGACGAGGGTGGGAGGGTAGTCACTCAGATTTAACTGAAAGTTTTTTAGTAGTGAATTTGGTATTCATGTCTGCCTATAATGAGTATGGTTGAAGCATCCTCTTCCTCACTATTGGACAAAAGATGCCATGTGCCATCTAGCCTCTTCCGGGCATTTTTGAGTATCAACCATGAGCTTGAGTGGTTGAAATGGGGCATGAAACATGAATATAATGATTCGGGGTTGCTATAATCCATGATTATCATTTTGAAGGCTTAATATTACCATTCTAAGATTTAAGTTACCTTACCCTGTGGAATAGCTCAGTGGTAACAGTCATTAACTTCAAATAGTAACCTTTACGCCGTTTAAGTGGGAGTATTAAGACTTTTAAGTTGTAATATTAGGTTTTCTAGTGGCAATTTAGGTTTTGGGGTACTTATTAAGTTTTTTAATATTAAACTATATGGGGATTCTATAATCTCTCAAAAATTTATTATTGGAATGAAAATGGTTTAGAAAAGTTAAAGTACTTCTTAATCATGTATATAACTACATTATTATTTTTATTGAAAGTAAGTTCTGTAATTTTAAATAGAGGTCTTTTTAATTACCGAAGATTTTGAAAATTATTATTATTATTATTATTGCATGAAGAGAGTGGTAGACAGACCGCCGTCACCTCCCCTAAATTTTAAGAAAAAGAAAATTATATATAATCTTAAAAATTATAATCTCAAAAATTATTTATTTTATTAAAAATTATAAACTCAGTCTTTATAACTCTGAATGAATATTATTTTTTCACCGGTGATATATATAAATATCTGGCTTCCCATGTATCAAGTGAATTGGATACTCACATTGAGCTTTAAAATGTGAACATTTTCCCATTAAAAGAACCCTTTAAAATGCCTCCAACTTGATGCAACCATACCATTTTTCTCCCACACAAATAAATATTGCTTCATTATTGCGACCAACCAATCAAATACTGGAACTTGACATTTTGGAAACACTTGGGGTGGGGGGCAGAGGGTACAGGTTATCCAACAAGGAGAATGAGAGGAGGAAGAAGAAGCAGGTAAGCTTGATCCATCAAATTCGTTATTCGTGCCATTGAAAACCTTATAAATTAAGCTTTTAAGATACTTTGTTAGTTGCAATGTGCTAACATTGTGATGTTGATTGTCATGTTAAATATTAATTTTGAGTTAAAGGCACAAGTGTGACTCATCCATGCCCTAGCCAGCTTTAGCAGGGCCACCCAACACCAACCTTGCACTCACTCTCTCTTCTACTTCAATGCATGGAAATGGATCCCTTCACTACTAATTTATATTAATCGTTGCTAGTAGGTGGGCCCACTCATCTAACATAACCAATCTCCTTTTTCTTCTTCTTCTTCATTTTTTTTTTTTTTTTAAATATATATATATTTTGACGGGGGAATCGTTGCTGGTAGGCAGAAAAGGGCTTAGCTCGAATCTTACTAGAATGGGTGATATCCATGGAGGTTAGGTTTGGTTGCTTTTGGAAAGAGTCATGGCCGAATAGAGGTTAGAGCCCATCATGTGTATCGGGGGAGGAACGAAATATGATATGCAGTTATGTTATAATTTTATGGGGTTGTTATAATTTTGGGGGAAACAGTATTTGGGTTATTTTAGAATTTATATATCTAAATTTTCTTTTCTTTTTTTTTTTTACGATTAAATAAGATTTTAATCGGATTGAACCTTAAGGAATAAAAATCTACTGGTGCCTATTTTTTTCATGAAATTTTATTTAAAAATATCAGTAAACCAATTAGACGTTGATTCTTAAGATTAGATTCTTACATAATTCTTAGCCCCCCCCCCCCCAAAAAAAAATTCCGTAATCATTTGGCAGCAGATTTTGTTTGTGCGGTATGTTTGATGTAGACTTTCTCATGAATGTAGTCATGAACATTGTTCTTTCTCTTGGTGTTTGATATGTTACCAAAAATAGCACATAATCTGAATTTCATCACAAGATTATGCCGTGTGAGTAACGATATAAGAAAAGGTGTAGGACTTGATTTCATCGTAAAATGTACATTGTCATTAACATCAGTGGTGGTAATGAGCATCTCTTTTGATTCCAACATATGCTTAGATTGAATTTTTTATGCATCAAATGTTGACACACCTCCTGTTGTTGTTGTTTTCATCATCATTGTTGTTCTCTTGGTTCAATGGGAACATGCATGGCTGAAAATTTTGTTGCATTCTGCAGGCTGTTGACATTTATGTTCTATTGAGTTCTTTTCTCCCTTAAGGTGGACAAATTCTGGCTGTATCTGTCTATCCATCTGAATTTGGGCTGAAGCATGACAATGATGACATCTTGCGTGCTGTTGATAAATGCCCAACAAGTGTCATTTTACCTATCGTAATATTTCATTGTAGAAATTTAAAATGGAAACAAGATAACTCTCGTTCTCATAAATGTCTCTACACTTATGATACTTCCCTATTTTTTTGTGATAATCTCTTTCCTTGTGTGGGAACGACAGAATAGGAAAAGTCTAACGCTATTCTAAATCAAATGAAGTATTCCTACGGATTTAAACAATTACCATCGGAGAGAATTCAAACACCAATTGTATTTTTGAGAAAAGAAAAATAGATCACTAAGAGGGTTTAAGAAATTTTGAGTAGAAAATTTCTACGTCAATTGAATCATCGTATTTAGGGTTGCGACGTCGTACGGTGATAGTTCGATACTCGTGATTATCATCCGATTGCAAGAGAGATCGAGACGAAAGATTTGCGGTTCTCGAAATATTCAATACTGTTTATTGAGGTATACCCAAAACCCTAATTTTGTGATTCTGAAAATATTTTTCTTTACTTCTGCTGCGTGATAGAGTCACCGTATATTCTAACATTAGTATCAGAGCATGTTAGATTTAATTCAAATAATTCTCGGAATTAAACTTTTGGATATAAAAATATAAGGTATAAAAATTTGGGGTTCGGATCACGGATGAGTTTCGTGAATCCGATTATACCACTATATTACCCAAATCATGTAGATCATGAAAATAATTTTTTCGTAATTTTTAAACACATTTAGGCTAAGAAAATTTCGGTTGAAACATTCGATCGTGAATAGTGATTGAACATTTCAACCTCAGATTTGTCGAGATTTGGGGCAGATCTTTGCTTGAAAATAGTAGATATAAAATTCTGAGGTCGAGATCTACATTTTGACATGCATATTGTATATTATTATTGTTGGAAAGCGAGGTTTCAAATTTGGCCGCGAAGGGCAGGAAATTTGGATTCAAAATATGTCGAGATTAGAGCTTAATTATTCCAAAAATCGAGTCAAGAATGATTGGAATAAACTAATTAGAGAATTCTCAAAAAATTTGGTGAAAATGGTGCTGGAAAATGGGCTTTCTGGATACCGGGTCGAAAGACCCGGTTGCAGGAAAATTCGGGTGAAGACGAAGACATCCGAATTTCAGGCGCGTGCACAACACGCACGTGCAGGCGCGTGTGTGAACAGGTAAGTGGCACGTGGAGCTCACGCGTGCTGAGGCGCGTGAGCTCCCAGGTCAGAACAGGTCAAACTGACTCGGATCCAGACCCGCCACGTGAACCGGGTCCGGATCTAGGGTTTCCAAGTTCCAACCCGAACCCGTGAACCGGAACGACCCGCCTGAGCAAGTCGCTCGCGTGCAAGTGCGTGCCTGACGCGCTGCGCGTCCTGCATGCGCCCAGGCGCCTCCTCGGCGCGTGAGAAGCTGTGGAGACGTGCCGCCGGGGTTTGGCGGGGCGTACGCTGTTCTAAAATTGGAATTTTTCAATTTTTTGGGGTTCTATGATATAAATGTAACTAAATGTGGGTTTTTGTGTATCGAATTTTAGTCCAAATGGTGAGATGCAATCCCGGATTGTGGTGTATGGTATCTGTAGACTTATACACTCGTCTTGGGGTCTGTATTCAAGTCATTTGGGTCTTAATGATTTGTAAGGTGCACAAAAATTATGAATTTAAGCATTAATTGTCACTAATGTCTCTCTTTTCTGTGTGAAAGAGATATGGCTACAACAAAGACTGTCGTTCTAGATGTCGTGAAATGAGATAAACTGAACGGTGATAACTATGATATTTGGCACCGAAAGGTTCAGTTTGTCTTCGAGGAACAAGAGCTTGGGGAAGTTTTTCGACACTAGATGGTGAACCCCAGGGAGGGTACCACGGCACAGGTTAGACGGGATCAGGAAGTATATCGTGCTTGGAAGAAGAATGATGGTCAGGCCAGAGTAATCCTTCTTAGTAGCATGCATGATGAGCTGATCCCAGTCTACGAGTAATATCCTACTGCAATGTCGGTTTGGCATGCTCTGAGAGAGCATTATGGCACCCCGTCAGCTCCTAAGTTGAGGATGCTGACATATAAGTTCATCACTTATAAGAAGAGACCCGATCAACTATGAAACAACATTTAATGCATATGTCAAGTATGATTGCCTTTCTGAAGAGTATTGGGGAGCCGATGTCTGATGAGTTTCAGGTACTAGGTGTGATCTAGTCCTCGTCTGATTCCTGGGATGTGGTTATGACCTATCTCACGCACACTAGGAGTATTTATACTTTCAGGGATGTGAGTAGGCACTGTGAGCTCGAGGAGGAGCGCCAGGAGGTGGCTAGGTCTTCTTCTACTACTCATGCTAAAATTGCGGAGTCGAGTAACGGCTCCTGAGGAGTAAAGCGCAAGTGACGCAAGTATGAGAAGAAGGCCAAGGGCCAAGGCAAGAAGAAGCAATCTGCCAAGACTGACGACAAAGGGTAGAAACGCAAGAAGAAGGAGCTCGATAAAAGCAAGATCCAATGCTACGTGTGTGGCAAGACTGGGCATTTTGCACACGAGTGTGGTGAGCGAAAGGTTAGTCCTTCTTCTTTACATAGTTTGAGTTATGTGTCATCTAGTGTGATGCTCGCAAACTTTTCTCCTTTGTGGATTGTAGACTCAGGAACCACGGACCATGTAACTCGCGACAGGAGCATATTCGTGGAGTTCTGTCGTTTGAGTCCCCATGCGAGAAGGCTGTATGTGGAGAACGGAGTATTTGTAGAAGTGAGAGGGATTGGTACGTGCAAACTATTGCTGCGAAATAACCAAGTCCTGTATCTACATGATATACTACATGCTCCTGAGATTAGGCAGAACTCTTATCTGTCCAATGTCTAAAACAGCTAGGATACTCTATTTTGTTAAGAAACTCTAGAGTTTTTATTTCTTATGACAGTACTTTGATATGTTCCGGTTTAGTCTATGAGAGACTTTATGTACTGGATTTTATTTCTTTCTATGAGATTTATCTTTCTTCTCATATTGCCTTTGTATCTGATAGTGTAGTGGATGATGTGATTGTATGACATAGTAGACTTGGTCACATAGGGTGAGAGAGGATGGGTTGGATAGCTACGAGTGGTTTGTTGGGTCTGCTAACCAAGGTCGAGTTGCCCTTGTGTGAGTTTTGTCTTGCGGGCAAAACTATTGTAGTTGGTTTATTCTGACATTTATGGACCTATGAATGTGAGAACCCGAAACGGAGCTACGTATTTCATTACGTTTATAGACGACTACACGCGTTTCGTTTACGTCTACCTGATCTCGCACAAATCTGAGGCACTAGAGTGCTTCAGGAGGTTTATAAGCGAGGCTGAAAATCAGTAAGACTTAAGAGTGAAAACTCTCAGAACCGATCAGGGACGTGAGTATCTGTCTGAGCAATTCAAGAAGCTCTGTTTCGAGAGAGACATTTATGAGATAGTTGACTATTTCTGCTACACCTCAGCAGAACGAAGTAGCCGAGAGAAGAAATAGGATTCTGTTGGACATGGTGAGGTCTATGATGGCGCAGGCCAATTTACCCATCTCTCATTGAGGGGATGCGTTATTGATTGTCGCCTAAGTCCTTAACCGTGTTCCAACAAAATCCATAGTCAGTACTCTATATGAGTTTTGGACAGGGAGGCAGTCTGACCTTAGTTGAGGCCATGGGGTTGCGCCGCGTATGTTCACGATTCCTCGCATTAGTACTGTAAGTTAGATCCGCGAGGAAAGAAATGTATCTTTATAAGATATTCTGAATACTTTAAGGGATATGTGTTCCTAGGAGAACATACAGACGACACTGTCACTGAGATTGAGTCTTGTAATGCCACGTTTCTCGAGAATGATTTCCCTAAGAGAGAAGAAATCGATCGGGACTACACTTTCTATGAGATAGATGAATCTAGTAGCTAAGCTGAGCCCAATGACGAGATTCAAGACCCTATTACGGATCTTGGTCCTAGTGGGATCAGTCTATTTGAAAGTGTAGAGGCTCTCTCTCCTCGTAGGAGTAATCGGGGACATGTACCTCATCGTCATTTCCTGATTGAGGATGAGGTCTTCATTATGACTCCCGAGGATGATGAAGAGCCAAAAATATTCAGAGAGGCTCTCGAGGGTCCAGCAAAAGATGAATGGTTACAGGCTATGAAGGAAGAAATGGAATCAATGAGAGTTAACAGTGTCTGGGACCTAGTTGACTTATCTGAGGATAGAAAGGCCATTGGGAACAAGTGTGTTCTCAAAATCAAGAGGAAAGTCGATGGATCAATTGAGAGGTACAAGACCCGTCTTGTAGTCAAGGGTTACACGCAGACAAGGGACATTGATTACGAGGAGACTTTCTCCCAAGTAGTCAAGTTTACATCGATTCGTTTACTTTTGACGATTGTCGCTAGTTTGAATCTGGAATTACATCAGATGGACGTAAAAACTACCTTCCTTAACAAGAATTTGGATGAGGAGATCTACATGAAATAACCCTTTGGGTTCGTTCTAGTAGGTCAGGAGGATAAGGTTTGTCGACTTCGGAAGTCGATATATGGCCTAAAGCAGTCATCTAGGCGGTGGTACCTAAGATTTCACGAGAATGTGATATCTTACGATTTTACGATGGTCGAGGAGGATCATTGTGTCTATCTGATACAATCCGATAACTCTTTTGTGATCATGTCGTTGTATGTGGATGACATAATGTTTGCTGGGAACAACATTCAATATTTAATGACTATTAAAACATGGTTGTCATCCAACTTCGACATGAAAAACATGGGTGAAGCTGAATTCATCTTCGGAGTTCAGATCCAGAGGGATCGCTCGAGAAAGACATTAGCTCTCTCACAAGAGACCTACATCAAGAAAATTCTCGAGCGCTTTGGGATGAGTGATTGTAATCCCATAGATATTTCGATCGCCAAAGGTGAAAGCCTAAACCTGAAAATGTGTTCAAAAACTCAGGAAGAAGTAAGGGAAATGAATAAAGTATCTTATTCCAGTACAATGGGAAGCTTAATGTACGCAATGTTGTGTATTAGACCGGACATATGTTATGCAGTTGGTCTGGTGAGCAGATATCAAGCAAATCCTGGAAGGGGTCACTGGAGAGCAGTAAAAAGGATTTTTCGATATCTTAAGGGAACTGCAACCTTCTTCTTGTGTTACGGAGGAGACGATTTGTGCCTTATGGGCAATTCAGACGCCGACTGGGGAGGCGATTTGGATAAGCGCAAATCGATATTAGATTTTGCTTTTTTGCTCAATGACGGGGTCATCTCTTGGAGCAGTAAGAAGAAAACCTGTATGGCTCTATCTACGATGGAGGCTGAGTTCGTGGCTTGCTCAATTGTAGTTCAGGAGAGTGTTTGACTCCGGAGACTACTGGATGACTTAGGGATTGTAGCAGATAGTAGGAGGTCAGTAATGATTTATTGTGATAATCAAACTACTATCGTTTACACTCGAGACCCTAAGTTTTATAGTAGGACCAAATACATCGACACCAGATACCATTTTGTGAGAGATATCATCGAGAAGGGTGAGATGACCGTCAAGTACATTTCTACATACAGCATGGTGGCTGACCCCTTCACTAAACCCATTACTAGTGACTCTTTCTTAGGGCAGAGAGAGTCATTGGGTTTTGATCTTTTTTGACATTTCTCAGTCTATACTTGATGACGATATTGATGCTTATTGATTTTTTCTATATATATGATCATTGTGCATTATTCAGCCACACTCGTGTTATATTTCATTTAATACACTTGCTTTTATTGTCATATATATACTCTGTGATGTAATAATAGATATGTCAGACAGACAAAGTTGACTCTCTCACACTAGTTACCACCTCCAACTCTGAGTAAGTGGGGATGAAACGGTTTCTAATTATAAGAGGCTTTGAGAGTAGCCCCATTAGAATATAAGTCGCCCTGATACATATTCAGGATGAGGTTATATGCGATATGACCAATATGGACGTACCCACATCCATGTTGCCTGTGAGTAGCCAGATTTGAGATTTCAGATATCACCTGCGATTTGAGATATTGTCTCTGAGGTGAGGTATTCTCTCTGAGATCTCTGGGTAAAGTCCTATGTGTAGACTGGGTCCCATACCTATACAATGTTAGAGAAATCTGACATATATCCTTTTGAGAGATGGAGAAATAACACTGTGGCACGTGTTTCATATCGCATGTGATGAGATGACTTAAGATAGTAGGAGCTGTATTGCTTGAGACTATAATTTTGTATTGCTTGAGACTATAATTTTGAAATTATCCCCGAGCCCAACTGTGTGAGATCTGAGATCCATTTGGTGTGATCTTTTGTACCCTTACTACTTTCGGTTGTTTCTTGAGACCGTGATTCAGTGTTTACTATTTTAGTCTATTTATCGATGGTCCAGAAAATAAATTGAGGTCTGAGGGACAGGTCTAGGAAAACAGCTGAGTTGAGACCGATAGATTCAAGTTTGGAAAAAGGAAGATCAATTAATATTGTATCACTGTATTATATTCATCGACCGGTCTTTTATGTTTGTCCGTGTAGGGATTTAAACATAATAGTGAATATATAGTCGAGCGATTTCTAGGGATTACTTTCGATGAAGAAACTAGCTCGATGGATATAATTAGTCTTGGATTTGGGGTACAACGAACTTTCTTTTAGTAGTAACGGTGATTACTTGATCATTCTAATAGGTGTATCAAGAAGTCTTTTATTTGTAGGTGTATTCGCTAGTCGCACAATGTCCAATTTTGTATGAAAGTCCAACAAGGTGATTTGGAGAGATCACATGAGTTGTGATTTTGTAATGATCGTAAAATACCCTCATATGCAAGTGAGAGATGTTAGTAAATGTCCAAGAAGGGGCATTTTACCGATGGTAATATTCCATTGTTGGAATTTAAAATGGGAATGAGATAACTTCCATGCTCATGAATGCCTCTCCATTTATGGTAACTTCCCTATTTTGTGTGGTAATCAATTAATCAATTTCCTTGTGTGGGAATGAGGGAACAGGGAAAGTCTAACCTTATTCTAGGTCAAGTGGAGTATTCCTACGGATCTGGACAATTATCATTGGAGAGAATTCAAACACCAATTGTATTTTTGAGAAAAGAAAAATATATCTGAGAGGGATGAAGAAATTCCGAGTAGGAAATTTCTACGACAATTGAATTGCCTGACTTAAGATTACGACGTCGTCAAATTACGGTGATAGTTCGATGCTCGTGATTATCACTCTACTGCAAGAGAGATCGAGACAAAAGATTTGCGGTTCCCGCAGTATTCGATACTGCTTATTGAGGTATACTCAAAACCCTAATTTTGTGATTCTAAAAATATTTTTCTTTACTTCCGCTGCGTGATAGATTCACCGTATATTCTAACATGTGCATATGAGAGAAGCAAGCTAAGGTGATTGTCATATATAAGATGATCCTTTGTGATGCAGTGTTTTTTTTTTGGGGGGGGGGGGGGTTAGAACTTTGAAGGGGAAAGGTTGATTGGGAATGTAATGGTGTTTTAAATTCTTTTGGTAGTATTGAACAACTTTGTGAATTTATTGGCCATAGACAAATACTTTGTTCTAACACGTAACATCTTTGATTTCTTTCTTCTATAATAAAACTTTCAAGGCTTAAGAGGACCTGGTTCTTTCTTTGTTTATTTGCTTTTTTTTTAACCTTTTGTTTTTCTTCTTTAGGTACTACTATGGTGTGGTTGGTTGTGATTCCAGTGCTACTGCTGACCATCTTTATAAAGGGTATGATAGGCTTGAATTTGAAAGATCATCTAATGTGCTTGACTTGAGGTTTATTCCAGACATGGAGTTCAAGCATCCTTCTCGCGATGTTGCAACAGAGGTAATTTTTACACATAGCGATGAAGATGATTGATAGCAGAGTGGCAATAGCCAAAGATTTTTATTTTGACTTATACATTACAAAAAAAAATCGTTTTGTTTTTAAACAGGCACCCAAAGACTATGTCGGATTGGATTTCCATACCCGGGCACTGCAACACAGCAAAGTTCATCTTACCTGGGATGAAGATGAACCACAACGATCAAAGGCATTAAAGCAGAAATTTAATGCTGATCGGGTTAGTCACTTTTCTAGTGTAGGTTGATCTTGCCTTGTGGAAATTTCAATGTATACAATTGCAATAGAAGTGCAGATGTTACATTTTGCAATTCTGGATTTTGCCTGAGTTTTTATTTCTAGTTTATGAGAATTATCTGTTCTCGCATTCTTTGTGTCTTTTTCATTCTAATTATTTGAAAAACAACACAAATATCACTGACTATATCTTAAGTAGAAGGGGTTCCACTTAAATGAAAATGTGGATTGACTGTTGAAGTTTGAGTAATTAGATATCCCAAATTGTGCTCTTTTCAAGCCACTCGGTTTGTTTAAGTTGACAAGACGTACTCTTGAAAGGGCACCGAATGAAATTTCTTGCCCTGAGGATTTACTATTCAACAGATTCATGTATCCATATACAGCTAGCTACATCTTTTTGTTCTTGTTGCTGCTTCTTAATCCAAGAGAGACAACACTTGAAAATCTGCTGCTGACACTGTTAATGAGAAGAAAAATGTGATAATGACTTTCAATTTCAGATTAATTGAAAAAATGGCAATTGTAACTAATTCTTTTGGGTCTACGATTATAGAAATTTATCAGTGAGGTTCTTTTTTTTGTTGGTAGTTGGATGAGTTGGACTTCCAGCAATTTTTGGCTTCTAATGAGAGTGAATCTGATGAGGATGAGAATGAGAATGAAAACATAAAAAAAAGCATAGGAGAAAAGATATGTACCAAGCTTTGTTTCAATCTGGTGATGGTGATGGTTCAGACAGAGACAAAGAGGATGAAGACCTGGATATGGGAGTCTTTTTTAATACTGGTCTGGAGGATATGAACAAATGCATTCTAGAGAGGAAGAATAAGAAAGCAGACTGTTTGGGAAGCTTACCTCAGGAAAAGGAGAGAGAAAAAAGCTGGCCAGGAAAAATATATCCAAATACTCATCTGACGATGACAGCAGTGATACTGATCAAGAACCACCAGCGGAGCAACCTGATGACTTCATTGAAGAACCTTCAATCAAGAAGAAAGGGGCTTCAGACAAGAAAGACAGGAAGGAAAAGCACCAGCAAGAAACAGATAGAGAAGTAGAAGCCAGCAGCGAGAGCTTGAGTTATTACTTGCTGATGACAAGGGAACCAATAGTGGGCACAAGTGTTACAATTTGAAACCTAAAAAGGGCAAGGGAAAGAAAGACAAAAAGGCGCCTGACGAAGACAAGATACCTACTGCTGACTTTGATGATCCAAGGTTTTCAGCACTTTTCACATCACCTCTTTTTGCTTTGGATCCCATAGACCCACAATTCAAAAGGTGTCTTCGCTTCAAATTTGACATATCTGACTTTATTGTATAGTTGGTTCGAAATTGTGATCTTCCCTTGTTTCTATGTGATCTCTTGGCAATTAACATGGTTGATGAACCTCGGTATATGACTGTCCCAGCAGCCAGCAATTGCTTTTGTAGGACTTGCAATCATCCTTAGTCCCTTACAATCAGTCAATATGTAGCTTCTGATTCTAAGAAACAAAGCCTGATTAGTCACTGAATGTTGAGTTGCCGTATCATTTTTCTGTAATTCTTAACTATTGACTTTGGCTTATGCAGGAGTGCTACTTATGTTCGGCAATAGGCACAGCAGCAGCAAAGGGGTGATCATGATGTACCCTTGGATAATGGAGAAAAGAAGTTCCCTGGAGCAACCCAGCTGCAATCTAATGATCCCGAAGTGAATGGTGATGGTATATTGGGATCTGATGTGCCAAAGGAAACAAAGCACGAAATATCTTCTTTAGTACGTTCAACTAAGATGAAGTCCAATCAAGTTCAAGCTTCCCCCAAGGCTAAGATGCCAAAGAAAAATGAAAAGTTTCAGGTTAATTTGGCAGAAAAGGAAGAGAATCGTAAGCTCTCAACCATGGTCAAATCGGTTAAGAAGAAGGCCAGAAAAATAAGAGGTAAACCTGAAAGAAATCAACCAAGTATACTACTTATCCGGATTAGCTCAGAACAACTCTGTAATGAGTTTGTTCATAAATTTTGTCAGGTATGTTGTTTTACTTGATTCCTTTAATCTTATTTTCATCGCCCCCCCCCCCCCCCCAACGAGTTTATATAGTACACTTCAGCATTTGAGCTTACTTGGAAATTTGGGCTTCAAATTTTCACTTCTAGGTTCCGAGTTTCCAGTTTCTGCTCGAGGTAATTGCGATTTATCAATCAGTTTTGGGAAATTACTTGATATACATTTGTTGCGGAGTCCAATTGACCACAACCACAATGCTGGAAACTGGCAGCATCCATATCGACAATAGCTAATATCTTTGGCAAAATCTTAATTGTAGGGTTAAAAATATACTTGTTTCCTAATTAAGGTTAATAACAAATTACTTCCGACTAAGATGGCTTAACCGGTCATGGGAGGCGGTGAATAAAAATTGCCATTCAGAACAACAGTTTTAAAATCTCTTTTATAGAGGTTTTAGTGTAACTTAATACTTTTAAAACTATTGTTCTCGACAACAATTCTAAGTTCCATGTATGGAAAAAATGGGTTTCTACCATAGTGTTGGTGTAACCGATCAAGACTCCTAAATTAAAATTAGCTTGGTATTAACACCAAAATATAGATTAATTGTATTGCTAACCCTTAGATTAGAATGTTGGCTCAATTTCTTATAGGTTTGTTTCTTGCTAAGCTAGTGCCATTCCATAGAGTAAAGTTACAAGAAAATGCATTTGGCTTTCAACCTTAAGAGCTAATCTCTTGGCTGCATCTTACTGTTCTGGCTTGTATGCTATGACAGATTCATAGCTAGAAAAGGGCTTTTTCACAAGACTGGTTATGGGAAGAAAGAAGAACAATTTATTCAAAATCTCTATGCTGTCATATAGATGGATACGCTGCTATTGTAAAATATTTACAACCTATATGATAATAGTGGTGAATAAATGCTGAAATATCAAAAACTGGAAGCCATGAAAGCCCCCAACCTAATCTCACACTGTCCATAACTAAATATGATGCAGCGGAGGGAAATGCCCTGGCTGTATAAGGAAAAAAATGATCAAACAATTGCTAAAACCGAAAGCAAAAGCACAGTAAGGGCACAAGAGAAAGGGTTCAAGAATGGTGATTGGTTTGAGTGAGGTGGTGATGCTCCTGAATTTTGATTCTCATTCCCTGATTCTGTAGCTTGTGGATTTACAGCGGTAGCAGGAGATACTGCAGGAGAGCCTCGTGGACTGACAGGCACGGTATTATATTCAACAGTATCATAACCTGAAAGGAGAGAGTCACAGTTTGCACTTAATAAGCTTCCGTAGACAAGCTCATGCAGACACGAATATAAACACTAAATTTAAGAAAGTTGAATTCACTCACAGTTTGATTCCTTCCAACCCAAAGCATTCTTCTCACGGTCAAAGACTATGCGTTTTCCAATCATGAAGTTCTCTGAACAAAGAGCCATTAATTCATGTCATTAGACAAAATTTCTCAATAATCAGCAAATGCAAACAAAAATCAACCATGGAAAGTAGTACAGTGAGAATTAGTTTTGGTTTTTAATGCATTCCTAGGTAGTAAGCAGGTATTATTGGTATGAGTTCTGTACTTTGTCTTGTCTATTCAAACATGAAATCTTTCACCTGAGCAAGTCAGGGGTGCAGAAGCAGATGAATAACGAATTTTACACAAAACATCACCATCTCCGCCCATTAAGTAAAAGGCTAAGCAATGTGCGAAAGTGAAGGAAAGAACCAGAGGGGAATTAACAGACTGTTCGAGCATGTGTCAACATAAGTAGAACATTAAGACAGGGAATTTCCTCAGAAGATACGTACGCCCAATAATATTGATGTCTCCGCTCTTGACAATAGCCAGACAAGACAAATTAGCTGTCTGTAAATCATGAGAACATGGTTTAGTAAAAATGGTAGAAACTCAAATGAGCGTGCCAGAACCCTAGGCACTGAAAGGGAGACTTTACCTGCGTTGCAACCAGTATTGTGGGTTCTGTGACATTAAACTGATCTCCACCTTGCATTGTTAGAATCACTTGTGGATAAACTATAGTTTCACTAAAACTGTGCGCAAGAAACACAAGAGTCAATACCTTCCATAGAAAAAAGATTATAATTTACAGGTAGTGTCTCCGATGACATACTAACTTTACATCATAACAATACTCAAAGGGAATCGAAGAATCAGATGCATGACGATTATATGAGGCCTGCGAATCAAACTGTAAAAGATACAGAGGTTTAGTCATGCCCAAAAAGCACCTCTAAAAGGTAATTGCGATAAAAGCTTCAGTTGTTCTTACACTCTCAGCAACAACGGTATAGGCCGGGTCATTTAAGTATGTGAAAGAAGTCCCGGAGTCAAAAATGGCACTAAAATTGACATAGCTGGCGTTGTTCCCAACAGTTACTTTAGTCATGCTAACGTTATAGGTACGACTGATAACACATTGCAAGAGAAAGGATATCAGGATGATCGAAGGTCATACAAACAGATAATCTATGCTAAAATTGAAAAAGGGCATTATGTAGACCAAAATTTTACAACTCACTTTGAAACAAATAGTGTTTCTCCCTGATCGGAACTTCCTTTGTCTCCGAAACTGATTCGGCCAATCCCATCTTCTCCAAAACACATGGAGAAAGAATTTGCAACAAGGCCTTTACTAGCTAAAATGCTGGGAACAGATATATTCGTCATTCCAAGCCCAAGTAGACCATTGGGTGCTGCACCATCCAAAAATGAACCTGTCTGATTTTCACCACAACTGCACCAGATGTAGAATAAAAGCAATCAGCAAACTATAGTTCAACAGGAAGAATATCCAAAATAAAAGTGACCCATTGTAGCTAAAGTATTTCAAATGAAAAACAGCCTCCAAAACGAGGGAGGGGGACTTCCTACCCAAAAGTAATCTGTGCAACTACAGCTTTTGCAGCAGTATCATCAGTGATCAAGTGTAGCACATCCTCCACCAAGTATCCAGAAGATGCAGTATTACTAGAAAGATACTCAACTTGGTAAGGACAGGTATTGTCAGCCGCCGAGCATTTATTCTGTTGACCACACAGGGTGCTATTACAGGGAACCTCAACACTAGTTGAAGATGCATTTGGGCTGTACATGTTAAGGTCCAACCGCTGTTCGCAAACAAAAGAAAAAATGCATCAGAATAATGGACATGTGAACATAAAAGTCAAATCTCTCATCCTAGCATATGAATTCGTAATGACAAACATAAATCAAATTAATATCAGTACTCTCACGGTGACAAATGATTATCTACAAAATTCTCTCATAATGTTATATACACACTTCCTCCAATAGAATCGTACAAGAGTTGCAGCTTAAGCATTAAACGGAATCGACAGTAGGTACCTCTCTGTTGCTGGAAATTAAGGCCGTAATACAAGATTTGCAGTCACAAGGTAACCAAAACAGGTCACTGCCTGTATCCAGCGCCACCAGGAACCATAAACTCGGTGTTCCAACAGTAACATTTGCATAATGCAAACTGAAATATTTACCAATCATACCATTAGAAAATATTATGAAAATATTTGATTTTGTTAGAAAATGTTATGAGAATATTACTTTTCATACCTTTACATTGCTTCCAATTTATAATATGCTATCACTATTTATAATATGCTATCAGAAATTTCTCTAATAGTTATCCTCCCAAATGTTAGTTCAGTAGAAAATGAATTTGCATAAAACTAAACACCAACAAATCAAAACACAAATTGATTTATAAAAAATACCCACCAATCAAAACCCAAAACTGTTCAACACAAAGATCAGAAAACGGATTTATAAGCCCCAAACTGGAAAGAGTTAATCAACATCCCAAGTCACACATATTTATTTGAAAACACTTTCACTCGAAAAAGAAAGGAGACAAAAACTGAAGAACCCACCAAATCAAAAACTTGACCAAAAAATCTATGAACCTCAAATTCGGAGAAATTAACAAACACCCAAATAGGATAATGATATTTCAATTCAAACGATCAAGTAGAGCAGAGAAAGAAAGAGGAAAGAAAGGGGTATACTATCCCAAAGAGCTGATCAGGTAAGTGATGTTTCCATCTGCGAAAGTGAGAGCCGTCTGATTTGAGGAAGTGGAAGCCAATCGACGGCCATGAAAGGCGCGATCACGGTGGGCCATAGCAGAGTAATAATCAAGAGATCCTTTTTCAGGCAAGTCATCAACTGGCAGAATTCCCTTGACAGAATCAGAGAATCTGTGATGAATATCGAACCCAAATATTCCAAATCCATAACAACCACAAATCTGACAACCCCATATCATCAAAATCAACATAAAACTTCTAAAATTGAGATTCAATTCCATGTCTTAGGATACCCAAATTAGAAACCTCAAAAAAAATGTCAAATCAAATATTTGAGAGACCCAGGTCTTAAATAGAAAAATGAAATGAATCAGAATCTATAGTTAAGAATTGGGGGGTTTTATGAAAAGAATTTAATTCTTCGCGTTCCGGGGATGGGAGAGAGAGAGAGAGAGAGAGAGAGAGGCAGAGAGAGAATCGACCTCTAAACGGAGAGTACGTATGGAGTACTAGTAGTAAAAAAAAGTCGTCGTTCTTCGCCGTCTCTCTCTCTCTTTCCTCTGTCTGTCACTCTTTCTCTCTCATATCTCTTTCTAGAGAGAGAGAGAGAGAGAGAGAGAGATGACTGATTTATTTTAGGAAGAGACGTGGTGGAGGTCGGACTCGGACCAGACAAAACATAACTGATTTATTTTAGGAAAATGTTTTTTTTTTTTTTTTCCCATTACATTCCAATGAACAGACATAGAGAGCGTCCCACTTTTGGAAACCTCAGTCTATTTTTTTGATTGGCTTAAATTTATATTTCATTTTATTTATAATATTTTTTAATAAAATATTTTTAAAGAAAACATAAAAAAGCTTTTTAAGAAAATACCAAATTTTATAACTAAAAATTAATGATAATATACTAAAAGGGTTTTCATTATAGTAATAATATATTATTAGCAAAGATTAATTATTATACAAATTTGATTTGAGTTATAATTATTATTAAAAACGATACTATTACCATAATTTTATTCAAAACTTAATCATGCAATATTCATTTTATGCGTTATATAGTGAAATTAATATTTTTACATTATGAATAGATTTTCATTAAAAAATTAGAAGGAAAATCCCCTGCACCCTAATGTTAGTTGGATAATTTTTTTAATGGTGAGAAATTTACTTAAAAATTTAGTCAATGGAAATATTTTTAAATATAAACTCTATTTGATTATTTTAATATAATTGTAGTAGAAAAATATATTATATATATATATATATATGAGACATAATTGCATTTGAATGGAAAGAGTGGTTGGAAGTTTAAAAACAAGAAAAGAGAAGGGAAAGAAAGGGAAATACAACACGGGGTTTGACGTTGACCTTTGAAAGTATGTTTTGGTTTTCCAATCTTCACCGGAAAGATTATTAAACAAACAAGAAACTTCGCCCTTTCCACATTGTTGCACTTGTCACGCCCGCCATCACCTCCCTCAAATCTTGAAGAGAGAGAGAGAGAGCCGCGTGATTGTAGGTAACTTGTTTAATCCCGAGCATAATTGTATTTTTGTATAATTATTTAATAAATTAATCAAATTTGAGTATATGGTTCATATTTATTTATAAAAGTACATTTGTTTAGAAATTGATTATTTGAATATATATTTTTTTATTATTTTATGTTGTTTGTAAAATGAGACTTATTTCCATTTCTCTCTTTCTTGAGTCTTCACATGCACTTGCGTGTAGACTTAGCTTTGATGTTTTAAAAAAAAAAAAAAAAATTGTACATTGCTCGCCATATATAAATAATTTTCAATTTTTCAGCAATTTAAAGTTGCTTACCACATGGGCCTAGATTTGGATGAATTAATTATTCAAATACTAACAAAAAATTTATAAATATTGAGATACCTTGCAGATGAAAACTAAAATTTTATTAATTTATGACGGAAAAATTACTTTTAAAATATAATATATATATATATATATATATAATTTTGAGAAAATAGTACACTTCTTTCTTTTCTTCAATCCTTTTGGAAAGAACCTGATTGAGTTGACTAAATTATTTTATGAATCTAATATTTAGTTTCTTCGTCATCACCATACGTCAAGGACTTCTCTGGTTCAACAGATGCATCCGAGGACTACTTCTTTTCACATTTAATTTTCAGCTTTTTTCTTATTTTAAAAAATTAAACAAAATTGATTGGCGATAGAAAAGCAAACAAGGGTTGAATTTGTCCACAGGGTAGTTCAACTCTCACCATCACCGTCACCTTGTTTTACTATTGCAAGGAACAAGAACAGGAACGGTATGGACGCGTATTTAAGATTTGCAATTGGGATTAAAATGAAAATTTTTTATATTTATGGGATCACTGATTTTGATTACATTTGCAGCATGGAATAAAATACAAAATATATCTAAAATTATAATTTTAAAGAAGAATTAATTATATCTAAAATACATAAAAAAAATTGGAGATATTATTTTTCTCTTCACTCTTTGTCCCAAAAAAAAAAAGATGAATCTTGATATAACAGTGAAGTTATTTTTTTGATAATTTTGATATCATGGGTTTGAAACGTGAAAATAATCTTTTTATAAAAATATTAAAAAAAAGACTACGTGCATATATATCCACTCTTTTCTAACTCTCATAATAAATTAAAGAATATTTTATCCATGAAGTAAACCCTTATTTTTATCGTTTGCCCACAAAAAAAAAAACAAAATAATAATAAAAAAAAGTAGCTAATGGAATGTGAAAACACGAGCGCAAGTGCGGTTGAGAGAAAAATGTGACCCAAACATACACATTTAGGGCGCCTGCCCGCCTTTGGTCATTGTGCTATGTCATGGGATTCGGATTTGTTGAGAAAGAAGTCAAATGTAAGACTCCCACATCCATTAGAGAATTATTTCTTAGTAAAATTATGAAAATATGGTGGTTGAATATGGCGTTCCTTTTGTGTCTTGGTTTCTTGTTTCTTATTCTCCCTTTGTAAAGGTTCTCATTTGTGATCTCTCTCATATTTTTTGTGTCTAATTTCAAGTTGATCTTCTCACTCCAAGCTTCTTCTTCTTTTTTTTTTTTTTTATCCTGAAAGAGGGAAAAGCCAGAATATAGAAAAGCCCAAAAGGAGGCCTAAAAGGACATACACAAAATAATAAAATCATCCATTCCAAATGAGGGTGAAAAATCAATAACAAAAAACAATCAACCAAAACCATTTAGAAGATCCAAACCCTAAACAAACAGAAAATTACCCAGTTTTTCTAATAGCTTATTTGTTTTAAGCTATGCAAATTTTGCAAGGTCATCAAGCACCAGTGGCCTAGTTGTAGAATAGTATCCTGTCACAGTGTAGATTCCCGGCTGGCGCAATCATTTCCCCTTTTTCTGTAATTTTTATTTATAATTTTTTTTTCTCTTGCTACCTTCAACTGAATTTGCTGCAGTGCTTTAACCAACCCAACATGTCTATATACAAAGACAGGGGGCACCTCAGAGACTCCCAACAATAAGCTCAGCTCCAAGTTTGTAAAAGTTGAAGGCTTGACACATCCCATCATTTTCCCTTGTGATGGTAGTGAAATTCACAACACAAAGGGGAATGTCTTTTCGTTCACCTAATTCAGCTAGGGTGACTATCCCACTCCTTTTCTCATTTCATTGTCATTTTTTTTCCTTGGTTGAACTTGTCCAATGGGATGTTCAACTCTCATCGCCACCTTGTTTTGCTTTTGGAGAGAAGAGATACGGACACCCATTTGAGATTTTAAATTAGAATTCAAGTGAAAAAAAATGCTATTTATTTATATAATTATTATCTATTTATTTTGGTATTCACCCTATGTAATAATATTTGATATGTTTCCACAAACTATCGAGCATCAAACTCGTCACCTAATTAATTCCTCGTTTATTTGGATAATCATCTTAATTGTTTGATTAAATTATAATTAAAAGTTCATTTTGAGTTTTGTCATGTATATTTTATATTTAATATAATTATATTCCTTTTTATGCATATAATGCTAATACATACGTTTGTTTTTTTTTTAATGCCATAAATTTAATCTATCATCTAGTATTTAAATTTTTATTTAAACTAATCTAGACAGAGTTATGATCGGGTTTTCATTTAAAGAGATTCTTTTAATATCGTTTTTGTCACTTCTAAAAATCAAATCTAAATATTTGATATAAAATTTTAATATCCTTCGCACTATATTGATAAATCGCTGTTCATGCGTTGGATTTTATAGAATTATTTATCACTAAAATTAATATATATAGGATATTTACACGAAGTGATGGAATGGGAAAACACGTGCGCACACGTGGTTGTACGAGAGATTTGACCAAAATAAAATTCATTACAAATTTGCCTTCTGCCCGCCCACAATGGTTCAAATATGGAGGGCTTCATTTCGCATTTGGTGGCTCAATGTGGTGTGCTCTGGTGTTTTCTCTTGGTTTCTTGTTTCCTATTCCAAGTCTCCCATTCCCTTGCAAACGACGAACATCAAAATGTTTTCAAACTTAATGGTTTAACACCAAAGAATTCACTGATGAATGAACCAACGAAACTCTGATTTATTTCTTCTTAGCAGAAATTAAAAATAATTGCATATTATCGGAGTGAAACTAAAAATTTTTTATTATGAAGCTAAAATATAACATATAGAGAGAGGAAAGGACGAATGGGGTAATATGTTATAATTTCTAATATACAAACAATGTTGCAAAAAGCTTTAATGAAATTTTTTAAATTTTATATCAATTTTTATAGATTTTTTGCCACATTTGATAAAATACAGTTTATAAGTATTGTGAAAATTTGAAGTGAGGGGAGCTTGCCATTGATGTATTGTATAGATTTGGGACCAGTTAGAAATTTATATTAAAAAGACAACTATAATATATATTTAAAATTATAATTTTAACAGAGAAAATGATTATAACCGAAAACAAACAATCTTCAAGTTTATAATGATTAAAATTATATACAACAACAATAATTTAGATTTTCTATTTTAAAAATTTACATATGAGAGACAAATATCGAGAAAATAAATAAATAAAAATAAAATAAAATAAAATTGATTTAATTTGTACGAATTCTTTTACACCATTTATTTTTATTTAAAATTATCTCTTCAACTAAATCCATATCTATCATGTCTTTATGAATTCATTGTATCCAAGTTTTCAACGGTCTATCTTTACGTTTTATTAACTCTCTTATATTTAAGTTTTCGATTTTCTTAACAGGTGCGTCCTTAATTTTTCGTTGTACATGTCCAAACCATCTCGGATGATACTTTTTCATCTTATCTATAATTAAATTAAATCCCAACTTATTACGTATCTCATCGTTTTTAATTCTATCTTTTCTAATTTTGCCACACATCCATCTAAATATTTTTATCTTAACAACAGTCATTTTTTGCTCTTATTGCTATTTGATAGCTCAACACTCAGTATCATAAAAGAGCGCAGATTTTACTACGATTCTATAAAATTTTCCCTTTAAATATAAAGGTATCGCGCGATCATAGAGGAGTCTAGATGCCTTTTGTCATTTTATTCAATCCATTTGAATTTTATTGTTCAAATCTTCATCGATATTGCTATCGTTTTGAATAACGAAACCAAAATATCTAAATCGTTCACTATTTGGTACTTTTCTTCTTTCTAATTTAATCATTTCTTTATTGTCCTGATAGTTTTCGCTAAATTTACATATCATATACTCAATTTTTGATCTACTTAATCTAAATTTTTTGGATTTTAATGTGACCTTTCATAACTCTAAATTAGTATTGATATATTCTCTAATTTTATCAACCAAAACTATATCATCTGCGAAGAGTATATACTATGATATTTCATTTTGGATATTTTTTATAATTTTATCTATCACTATCGTGAATAGTAAGGGACTCAGTGCCAAATCTTGATAGAGTCTAATATTAATAGGAAAATTATTGCTCATACCCTGAGAAATTCTTATATTGGTCACAACTTCTTCATTCATATTCCTAATAAAATTAATGTATTTCAGTGAAATCTCTTTTTTTATTAGTGCTCACCACAAAATGTTTCTAGGGACCATATCATATATTTTTTCTAAATCAATAAATACTATATGTAGGTCTCTCTTCTGTACTCTATAAGTCTCCATCAACTCTCTTAACAAGTGAATTGATTCGGTAGTGGATCGTCTGGTATAAATCCAAATTAGTTCTGCAACACTCTTATTTCCCTTCTCAATATATGCTCTATCACTTTCTCCCATAGTTTCATCGTATAGTATCACTCTCTCTGATAAGGATAAATTTAGTGTAATATTTGTGATTTATTTTATATTATTTTTGGATAAATATTGTACTAATTATGAATATTTGTGGGGAATTTATTTTATATTCATTTAGTTGGATTTAAAATATTGCAATAATTATGAATATTTATTTAGTACTTGTGGGGGGGGGAAAAGGAAAAAAAAGGGGGGGGGGGGGGGTTTTGGGGGGGGGGGGGGGGGGGGGGGGGGGGGGGGGGGCGGGGGGGGGGGCCGGGGGGGGGCCGGGGGGGGGGGGGGGGGGGGCATATTCTTTCTCCAGCGGTTGTTGTTTCTTGGCCTTGGGGACGGCTCCTTCAGAATTTTATCCACCATTTGATTTTCAATTGCAATAAATTATTTTGTGAGTTTTTATTTTTATATGTTTTCATTTTAATTTCCCTTTTAGTTGAAAGTTAGTTGAAATTTTGATTCATGATATTGTGAGATCTAAATACATTTATTCAATCATTAATCATAGGTATTTATTTAATTCATACACTTCATGGATCATGATTTTCTAGGGTTATTAAATAGGTGGTCAATATTTAATAGACCTAGATTAATCTATAACTAATTAAAACGGTAAATCCGTAATTGTTTGTTAGTTTTAATGAAGTGGTAAATGACATTCATATCATGGAATTAAATAATCTAATTTAAATGAACTCATCGTGTGTTTGTTAATTAGAATTGAGTCTCTCCAGATCTTAAGACTTTAAGACTGTTGAAACTTTCAATCCTAAGAACTTCTTTAGGGTTGACTCTTGATTAGGGAAATAGTTAATGAGCTTCTCTTAACTATCGACGAAGTAAGGAGATATTGGTCGTTGAGCGTTTGTCGACGACTATAACCAGTTTATTTATGTATTGTTGAATTATCTTTGAATCAATGATCAATCGATCGAATGAAAGTGGAAACGAATCCTTCAACTAGACCAATTTATCTTGATTCTTATTCATTTAATTTTACCCAATTTTATTTTTGTCGTTTTGCTATTTCAATTTTAATTGTTTGTTTTATTCAGATTTGGTAGTTATTTTAGTTAATTCAAAACCCCCAAATTTTGTTTTCATTTTTATTACTTTGAAAAAGATAAATCTCATTCTTCCCTGTGGAGTCGACCCTAGTTGCCCTAGACTTGTCTTTCGTAAAGTAAGTAATTTATTTTTATTGGTTTAACACCCAACAAATTTTGGCGCCGTTGCCGGTGAAGAAGGTGTCAAAAGATTTATTTCTTTTAATTTTTTTTGTTTCCTTGTTTCTAGTTTATGCCTCGTTCTTCTCGTACAGGTGAATTAGTTTTTGACATAGAGATTGAGAAAATAGCTCGGTGACTTACAAAGGAAACAAACAAACAAAACAGCTAATATCTTCATTACTTGATCTAACATTGGACGAGAATTTGCAGGACCAAACAATTGATGACAAGGAGCAACATATCAAGGACAAAACCATGGTCGCACAGAGGACTTTAAGGGAGTTAACTACACCGGACCTCTTTGCTTTAATCTTTCTGATATTGAAACTCCATTTGAATTGAAATCTGAACTCATTCATTTACTCCCTAAATTTCATGGCCTCGCAAGAAAAGATCCCAACAAGCAACTTAAAGAGTTTCATATCATATGTTCCACTATGAGATCGTAAGGTGTATTCGAGGACCAAATGAAGCTGAGAGTTTTTCCATTTTCTTTAGTTGATAAAGCTAAATATTGGTTATTTTATTTACCTCCTGAATCTATTGCTGAATGGACTAATTTGCAAAAAATATTTTTAGAGAAATTTTTCACAACTTCTCGCGCAGCAAACATTCGGAAGGAAATTTGCGGTGTGAGACAATTCGGTGGAGAGACTCTCTACGATTATTGGGAGAGATTTAAACAACTTTGTGCAAGTTGTCCGTAACACCAAATCCCTAAACAATTGCTCATCCAATATTTTTATGAAAACTTCTTGTTGTCAGAGAGGAATATGATCGATGCAGCAAATGGTGATGCGTTGATGAACAAAACACCCAAGGAGGCACGAACGTTGATTTCCAACATGGCAGCGAATGCACAACAATTTGAAGGAAGGCAAGATATTCACAAAAGGGTCAATGAGGTAAACATTTCTTCTCTTGAACATAAGATTGATTCTTTAGCCTCTATCGTAGAAAAGTTGACTCTAGGACAAGTGCACCAAGTGAAGGTATGCGGAATTTGTTCAAATGTGGGTCACCCAACCGACATGTGTCCTACACTTTAAGAGGAATCAAGTGAACACTTAAATGCTATAGGTGGATTTTCAGGGCAGTCCCAAAGAACATACGATCCATACTCTAACACTTACAACTCAGGTTGGAGAGATCATCCGAATCTTAGCTATGGAGCTAGATCTCAAGGATTTTCACAACAATCCTTTGGAAGACCACCGTTCCAGCAGTAGCAATCTCAAAACTGACTTCCATTTAAACCTCAACAACTCTCTCCAAATCAAGGTACGTCTCTAGAAGAGATTGTTAAAAGTTTGGCTAACAGCACTCAATTGTTTCAACAAGAAAGTCAAAGGTTTCAACTAAAGACAAGAACCAACATCAAGAATTTGGAAAATCAAGTTTCGCAATTGGCTACAAACATGAGTCGAAATGAGAAAAATATGGGAAACTACCCTCTCAAGTCGAGATCAATCCGAGGGAGAATGTTAGTGCTATGATCTTTAGAAGTGGAAAAGAGGTGCGAGATACTACATCCCGAGTTAAAGCAAAAAGGGCAATCAAAAGTGAAAAAAAGTCAATAATTTTGTATGCTTTAACTAAGAAAGTAAGTAGTGAATGTAATGCAAAACCTAAAATAGTGATTCCACCACCTTTTCCTGACATTTTGGTACAATCAAGGGAAGATGAGGAAGAGAAAGAGATCTTAGAAACTCTCCGAAAGATGGAAATCAACATCCCACTCTTGGATGTGATTCGACAAGTGCCAAGGTATGCCAAGATTCTTAAGAATTTGTGCATTAAGAAATTACGGTTGAAAAATGATAAAAAAGTTGTGGTGAGTGAGAATGTTTTAGCAATCATTCAAAGAAAGTTGCCACTGAAATGCAAAGATCCCCTATACCTTGTATGATTAGCATTAAATTTTTAGAAAAGGCTATGTTTGATTTAAGAGTAGCGATAAATATTATGCCTTTGTCTGTTTATAAGGATTTGAATTTATGACCTTTGAAAGAGACAAACGTGATAATTCAATTAGCTGATAGGTCTTATTCATATCCTGAGGGTGTGATTGAACATGTTTTAGTGAAAGTGAGTGATCTCATTTTTCCTGCTGATTTTTATGTGAATGATATGGATGATACATGTTCTCATAACCCTTCTCTTATTTTGTTAGGTAGACCATTCATGAAAACAGCTAAAACGAAAATTGATGTAGATTTGGGTACTTTGTCTTTTGAATTTGATGGTGAAATTGTAACTTTCAATATTTTTGACTCTATAAAGTATCCAAATAATTCTGAATCTATTTTTCATGTTGGTATGATCAAATCTATCATGCAAGATAATTCTGAAGATGATTTTGTGCATGACAAATTTGATTTTATGTTGCAAGAGAATTTGATAAGTGAGGAAGCACAGTTGAACAAATTTCTCCATTATAAACCCATATGCCGAAAGCGATCTATGGTCAACCAAAAAGTTCCTCACTTTTGTTCAAGATTAAAATTTATACTCAAAAAGTTGAAGTCGAGATGGACAGGACCGAGTTATGAGCCAGGTTGAGACAAAGAGACAATGTCGAGCTAACGACACTAAACAAAAGTGCTTGTTAGGAGGCAACCCAATATTTTCTTTTATGATTTTTAATTTATATTTATTTGATTTGATTTATATTTGATTTTGATTTTTTTAGGTGAATAAATGCTGAAAAATTCGATGACCAGAAGTGTTCTACCATTAAGACGTGCCCACGCTTTAACAAGCCTCAAATGCTATCCAGTTTTACAAATATTTTCAAATGACCAGAATTACACATGAGTTAGGGCATGTCCACGCCCTAAGAAGGGGTCCATTGCTGCCACCAAAACTTTTTCTTCAAAACTTGTTGGATTTGACCCTCCATTCACCACTCCACCTTAGGGAAGTTTTGTTCTCACTTTATCTTTTTATTTTTTCTTTTATTTGATATAATAGTTATTTATTTTTTTTATTTTTTGTCTCTATCATTTAGCATACATTGGGGACAATGTATGATTTAGGTGTGGGGGGAGTGCTTAGTAGTTTTTTTTTTAGATATTTTTAGTTCTTGTTTGATGATAGAATTATTTTAATTTTGCTTGTTTGCTTGATTTAGGGATTACTTTATTTAAAAAAAAAAAAAATCTTTTGAACTCTCTTAGTTAATGTGTGCTATTTGGTTGGCTGAAAAAATATGAAGAATGACATGTATCAATGGTCTTTATACTTGAAGTGGCTATTCATATTTTTACTAGTTTTCTTTGGATGATAAACATGTGAAATTTGACACAACCCCATTTAAAAGTGAGGTTTTGAGCCCAACAAGCAAATTCATTCTTTGTGCTCGCAATTTCTTTTCTTCTTGAGTGATTATCGCACTTGGATTGGTTATTCTAAAATTTGCATTGTTATGCATTTCGAAATCACATTTAGGATTTCATGAATTAAAATGATAAAGGCACCTAGGTTTTCCCCCATTTTAGCTTTCGTAAAAAAAATTCCTACTTTTGATTTATAATCCTCTTAGTGAACCAGTTTGAATCTGAGACTCTTTCTTTCTTCAAAACCCTTCAATACAACACCATAACCCTATTTTGGTTTGCGTTTCAACTCTTGTATCAAAGATATATGTAGTTAATTGCATGATATTAATTATATGATTGTCTCATGAAATATGTATTGATTAGAGTTTTGAAAATGATATTTGCTACATATGACCAGGAGGGAAAACGTTTGATTTGCTTATCCTTCGTGCTGAGAAGTTATTCATAAAAAAAAAAGAAGAAAAAAAGTAGCAAAAAAAAGAAAAAAAGAAAAAAAAATGCTACATTTTTTAGAATTTCATTTCAGTCATGGATCATTGATCGAAAAAGTCTACATTTTTATGTATTCATAATTGTTGGCTATTATGAGCACATGTGGATAGCGAGATCATTTATTTTTTGCGTGTTATTTGTGTGGGGCGAAAGTGTTTATTGTACAAGAAATTGTATAGTTAATTATATATTATTCTCGGTACATTTTAAAACCTTGTTTACCCCTTTATCCTACTCTTAACTCTAACCGTGTTATAACCAAATGAAAGACTTTTAGATTGGTGCATGAAGTTCAAATTATCAAGTGGTGGAAATTTGATATATTTGCAAGCATATGGTAATATCAATTCCAAAGTGTTGATTTGAGTGATATTGACATATTCTTAACCCAATTTTGAATGCATTTGAGTGAACCCTTGAAGAGGATTGTCGAATCTCGCTGTTTTGATTGTATAAGAAACTAGTGGGGTTTGTAATAGTTGCTCTCGTGTAAAACACTATGAAATACATGTCGTTTCGATTATGTTTTAGGCTTGACTCTTATGGTGCTTATTAATTTTGGAGATCAGAAACAAAATAGATAGGATAATTTTGTTTTATTTTTATAGGGATGCTTGAGGACAAGCATCATTTAGGTGTGGGAGAATTTGATAGGAATAAATTTAGTGAAATATTTGTAATTTATTTCATATTATTTTTGAATAAATATTGCACTAATTCTGAATATTTGTTGTACTAGAATCATTAGAGGTCATTCGTGAAGAAAAGTGGAGAAATTGAGAAAAAAATTGGTGATATGACATGCAAGAAGAAATTCGGACAGAAATACTCAACCGATAGTACGTGGGCACGCCATCTTTAAAGGAGTTGGACAGAACTTGGAAATATTGAAGGTTGAAGATCTTTTAATTCATTTAGTTGGAATTTTTGAAAATATTGAATTTTTGGTAATATTTATTTAGTCATTGGGTTGTTTAGTTATTTTAGGGAATTTCTTTTTAGTTATTTTGGAGTAATTTAGGATTATAATATTTTTACCTTGAGTAAAAATAACAAGAGGGGTGAAAATCCTTGTTTTTAGTTTTTTTGTTGCTTTAAGAGATTGACTCCACGTAGGAAAGTGCATCATTCATATTGGGAAGGAAAGTGACATTTGCTAGGAGGAGTCTTTTAGGTTAAAAAAGAAGGAGACACATTTTTTTCATATATTCTTTTCCTCTCCAGCGGCTGCTGTTTCTTGGCCTTGGGGACGGCTCCTTCAGGATTTTATTCACCGTTTGGTTTTCAATTGAAATAAATTATTTTGTGAGTTTTTATTTTTATATGTCTTCATTTTAATTTCCTTTCTAGTTGAAAATTAGTTGAAATTTTGATTCATGATATTGTGAGATCTAAATGCATTTATTCATTCATTAATCATAGGTATTTATTTAATTCCTACGTTTCATGGATCATGATTTTCTAGGGTTATTAAATAGGTGACTAATATTTAATAGACCTAGATTAATCTACAACTAATTAAAACTGCAAATCCGTAATTGTTTGTTAGTTTTAATGAAATGGTAAATGATATTTATGTCATAGAATTAAATAATCTAATTTAAATAAACCTATCGTGTGTTTGTTAATTAGAATTGAGTCTCTCTAGATCTTAAGACTGTTGAGACTTTCAATTCTAAGAGTTTCTTTAGGGTTGACTCTTGATTAGGGAAATAGTTAATGAACTTCTTTTAACTATCGACAAAGTAAGGAGAGATTGGTCGATGGGCGTTTATCGACGACTATAACCAGTTTATTTATGCATTGTTGAATTATCTTTGAATCAATGATCAATCGATTGAATAAAAATAGAAACGAACCCTTCAATTAGGCCAATTTATCTTGATTCTTATTCATTTAATTTTACCAAATTTTATTTTTGTTGCTTTACTATTTCAATTTTAATTGTTCGTTTTATTCAGATTTGGTAGTTATTTTAATTAATTCAAAACCCCCAAATTTTGTTTTCATTTTTATTACTTTGAAAGAGATAAATCTCCTTCTTTCCTGTGGATTCGACCCTACTTGTCCTAGACTCGTCTTTCGTAAAGTAAGTAATTTATTTTTGTTAGTTTGACACCCACTACTCTCCCATAGTTTCATCACATGGTTTGTGAGTTTAATTCCTTTATAGTTAGAACAATTTTGTATATTCCTTTTATTCTTATATAGCGGAATAAGTATATTCTCTCTCTATAAATTATATAAATATTAAAAAAAAAAATCAAGGCCCACTGCCTCTTTTCCTTTGCTTGTGGCTCAGATTCATTTGCAATTTTTTTTTTCTTTTACAAATGAAATCTTTTTTTTAATTAAAAAATGTGAAGCTCATGTCTTAAAAGTCTTATCGAAAGGCTATAAGTGGATACAAACTACCATTAAGACAATAGCTAGAGCATTATCTCGTAATCTTCACTTGATAATGGAAACAACAATGAAGGAAGATATTGGGAACAAGATGGAACGATGATGATGTTTATAGCCATAGCCAACATCAATATCATAAGCCAGACGACCCTAGAGTGTGAGAGCTTAAAGTCCTACAACTAGGGTGAAGAAGATGGCTAAAGGCAAAGATTTGGAAAAACTTATGATACGGGGGTTGAGACCTAAAACTTACTACTCTATGGCACTGCAGATGGCTCTTCAAAAAGGACTACAATGACAAAAACAACATCAAAAGTAGTACTAAGAAACAGTATCTGAGGTCATAAGTTTGCGTGCACCGAAATGATGATACAGTTGAAACTTGGGAATTCGCTCTGCCCTCTTTTGGTCTTCGAGTGGAATTATGATCTAGTCCAGCAGCGAACGCAGGAGTTACGGTGCTTTTGTTATGCACATTGATAGTGTCTTCAGTTTCATAACCTGTGTGATGGGGATACAAGGGTATTAATTCATCCATCTGTTGCAAAGCGGCAGTGATTTTTGTTGTCTTTTGTGTAGAAGTAATACTTACAATCATACTTCTTCCAGCCTAGGACAAGCTTTTCTCGGTCAAAAACAACTAGGTATCCGGTCATAAAGTTTTCTGCAAGAAGACCACAAACTCTTAGGTACATTTTGATCAGAGAGTTCCGTAGACAGGCTCTAAATTTTCTTGAACAAGAAATGCAAATTCAAAGTTTTGTCCACAGGGTTAAACAATAAAGACTCATGCACTAATGCATCATGCAATCATGCCACCCGCATCTGGCCATGCTTGAGGAAAATATATATCATATAAACGTATATATTATATACAAATACTGGGAACCAGAACACTTACGTCCAATTATATTCAGTTCTCCACTCTTCACAACAGCCAGGCAATATATAAGTTCATTCTGCAAATCATTAAGGCCAAAAATGTGTGAGCTGTGAGCTAATCTGAATGTTGAACATCGACTACTAGAAAATTGAAGATTACGGAGCTGTGCCAGAGGATCGATCCTACCTGGGTCGAGATGATAATTATTGGGTCATATACAGCAAACTGGCTTCCTCCTTTCATGGTTAAACTCAGGCTGGGGACCAAACTACTATTTGTTTCAGGGCTGCGCATCATGAGGAGGGTTAGGGAAGTGGGACACGGTAAACATGGGCAGCTAGTAATTTGCTAATTCTACCTCATATTGTAACAATATTCAAAAGGTATCCTTGGATCAGCTGGACGGCGAGTGTCCTGTATCTGAGAATGGAACTGCAACAGACAAAACACTGCTCAATGCATGAACAAGCAGTCAACCTGGGAAGCAACAAAGTTTTGGTAATCTAAGTTCTTACACTCTCTGAAAGTCTTGTGTAAGATGGATCAACTATGTAGGTAAATGATGTCCCAGAATCAAATAAAGCAGTTAATTCCACATCGATAAGGCTAGTGCCAATGTGAATTTGAGTAATGGTGATATTATAGGTTGGACTGCAATATGTCATCAGACATGAGAAATAATGTTAATTCAGATAACCTTTCAAACAGAGAGGAAAACAGCAGTTTAAATGATGAGGCAAGCAATCAGTTTAGCAGATGAGGGATTGCCACTTACTGTAATGCATTAAAATTAAAAGGTGTCTCTTCCTGGTCAGGGCTACCTCTGTCTCCAAAGCTAATTCTTCCGACTCCATCACGTCCAAAGCACATGGAGAAAGAGTCAGCTATAAAACCTTCCTTGGATAAAATACTGGGAACCGATATCTTCTCCATGCCAAGCCCAAATAAGCCATTAGGTGCGGCAATATCTAGAAAAGAACCTGTTTGAACCTGTCCACAGCTGCATTAATCACAAATTAATCATGACTCAGGTACCAGTAAGACATGATTATATCACAATAATATGTCCTGCTGCAATTCACTAGTGATGATGCACTGCACTTGTAGCTCACCCAAATGTTATCGAAGCTTCAACTTCTTCTTGGTAACTGTCTTCCGTGGTCAGATGAAGAACATCCTCTACTAAAATCCCAGAGGTTGAAGTTTCGGCCGAGACATATGACACCATGTAAGGACAATTGCTAAACGTACCAAGGCATCTATTACGATGCGCACACAAACTGTTGTTGCAGGTGACCTTCTTGCTTGTTGACGACACTCTAGGGTTATAGATACTAAGCTCAAACTGCTGCAGAAAAATCATATAATAGTCCAGTCATTCCATGAGATGCAAAATCTCCCAAGAATAGATATTGAAAACAACTTAATCTATAAAATTGGCTCTAGAAGCTGCGAAGGTTAAACTAATGACCATTTTCAAAAGAATCAAACTGATGCCTCTCAAAAAATCATGGCATCAGCCATCTCCCATATGCATTGAATCCCCCCTCCCTGTTTGAAATTAAATTTAATCAACAAGATCATAAATAAAACATTACAAACTTGAAGATAGAACTATATTGATCCATCATCCAGTATACCTACACTCAGGGGCAAAGGGAGGGTGGGAAGATGACGATTTCGAAACATTCAGAGCAATGCTCTCAAAAATATTGTGGCTTTAGCATTCCCCATATGCATTCACCCCCCCCCTGGGCGCACGCACACGCGTCTGAAATTAAATTTAGTGAACAAGATCATAGAATTAAACATTACGAACTGGAAGATGACATTATATTGGTACATCATCCACTATAACTACATTGAGGCAGGGTCAAAAAGAGGGTGTGGCAGGGGGGCAGCTGCAGCTCTGAAGCTTTTTTTTTTTTTTTAATTATGTATTTAATTTAAAAAAATTATAACACCAAACATGGCTTGTCTCACTAACAATATAACCAGTGACCCTGAAATTAATATCCCCAGATACATGTTATAACTGGATGCCCAATATAAATTTCTAGTTTTGCACGTGCACTAAGACAACAAACCTAGGAGATCTAGTAAACAAGAATGATTTTTTATTTTTTGTTTTTATTATTTATTTATTATTACTATAATTATTTGGCAATTCAAAGATGAGTATACTAGTAAGTATGAATTGAACTACTGGGGCAGAAACTCAAATTAGAAAATACACAATATTTACCCCTAAAAGGTCATCTACCGTTCATCAGATTTATTCATTCAAGCAAAATAATGGTAGAAAAAAATCCACCAAAAGACAAAGTAAAAAATGGTAATGGGCATTACAGAGTCATAGGCTGAGCCCTTAGTAGGCGCGCATTTGGTGCAATCACAGGGAACCCAGAACAGGTCACTTCCGGTGTCAAGCGCCACCAAGAACTTCATCCCCGGAGTACCCAACCACACTGTCGTATAATGCAAACTATATTAAAATCCACAAAAAAGAACACAACAGAATTAGATTTCTTTTTTGACATTGATAACCACAAATTTCGAGAAAACTAATTTTGAGAAGAAACATACAATCCCAAGGAGCTAATTCGAAGCGTTGAATTGCCATCGGAGAAAGTGAGAGGTGAATCTATTTCTAAAGCTTTTCGACCTCGGAAGATCCGATCGCCATCTGCTAACTCTGCATAGTACTCAGCACTACCTTTTACCGGCCAATTAAACTCTTTTCCGGTTCTTTTCTCAGACCATTTCTTGACCGGTTCGGAAAATCTGTGGTGCATTTCGAAGCTGTATATACGCGCATTGCATTTATGAATGCCATTGAAGGCACAGATAAAGATCAAGATCAAGATAAAGATGAAGATTGGTTTGCATAAAGGAACCATATTTTGGGTCAAGACTCCTGCAAGATTCGCATCTAGAGATGGGGTTTTGAAACCCTAAATCCCCTTTTTTTGGAAATTTTCTTTTAACCAAGAAATTTAGGGTTTAGAAAATGGAGGTGAGCAGGAGAAGAAACAGAGGAGGAGACGAAGTTAGGAAGGATTTGAAGCTTTTGAACTGTCGAAGTGAAGGGTTTTTTGCAGGATGTTCCAATGATTAGATGGTATTTTTTTTTCTTCTCTGCGAGTACAGAGAAGAGAGAGAGAGAGAGAGAGAGAGAGAGAGAGAGAACTGTTGATGACCGAAAGTAAAGAGAGAGAGAGAGAGAGAGGGGGGGGGTTATGTGTTGCTGAGTGTGTCCAAAGTTCCAAAGAGCGAACACCAAAAGTGGGGTCCTGCTATGCTAAGTCGACAGTTGAAGGCCGTTGGAGTTCCGCGTAAAATTTAGTCCTTAACCGACATTAAAGTATTACGTTGTGCTTCATTGGTAATTTTCCTTATTTTCTACCCAGCGGAGTTAATTAATATTTCCTAATTATATTTCAAATTAGATATTTAATAATAAATAAAAATTTATCTGGTAATATTTATATGAGATAGCAATGTTGATCTATGCTAAATTCTTTTTTGTTGACAAATTATTAATCAGAACCTTAATTATTACTAAAAATAACCTTAATTTGATTAAACATATTAGTAAATTTCGGGATTCATGCTAAAGGATATATACATTCTGGAGTCCGTTCAACTCAGAAGTATTTAATTACATATTCATACAGACCCAAAAAAAAAAAAAATTGACCCTCAAAATCTATACTATGACAAACAAACACTACAAAAATGGGGGGAAGAAAAGAAAAGGCTCAACAAAGCCAGTTCATCCAAAGAGGAAAAATGTCAAATTGGAGAGGCAGAGGTAAAACTGCCAAACTTGTCGGAGAGTTTTGTTCTTGTAAATGGTGAAAGAACCTCCATTTGATGAACAAATTGCACGTCGTGAACCAGAGGGTTTTCTGTTCTTCCTGGAGGGGATCCTGAGTAACAAGATAGCGAACAGCCGGTGCAGACCGACTCCCTTCCATCATTTGACTGTTTATAAGAAAATTAAGAATAACTGTCAAACATATGAAATTTGCAGAATATGCCAGCATTTGCTATATTGTATGAAATGACACCTTTTCTGCAATCATGTTGAGGATTTTGCTTCTTCCATCTGTGATTTGTTGGCTGATCAAATGAAGCAATAAGAAAACACAATACTCTGGTATCAGAACTATGAAAGAGGAAACAACATTGGGGAGAGACAGAGAGTGAAGAACCTGTGCTTGCCACATGTATGCTGCTTCAGAATGTCGGGTACAGTAGATCCAGCACGGCGAGGCTTTGGGCAAATGGGTGTGTTGTTGCATCCAAACCGAAGTTCTGTTGCCTCAGGACCTGCATTTACTAGATTATTTACTGCCCACCGATGCATTCTTTCTCCTCATCAAGCAATTAAGTCACAATCAGAGCAATTTTTTTATTCTTCGTGAGAGGAATTCAGCTAATTATATATTTACTGGTTCAAATGGTAAAACTAAAACTTACAAATTAACTAAAAAGATAAGCCACATATATATATGTTTGTGGGTAAGAGAGAGAGAATAAAAGATTACCAATAATTGAAGCCGTATCTTCTTCTAGACTCGGTTTGAGTGAAGAAGAGGCATGTGCTTGGCCGAGAGTGGATGTAGGATGCATCTCGACATGCTGGTTCTGCTTCCCTATTTTTTCTCTGTTGCTCATTTTTCCTATAATTCATTCGATCCAAGTAAGTATCACCATGACTCGGTCCTTAAAAAGATTTCCTCTTCTCCTTATCCCCATTCATCTCTCTCTCTCTCTCTCTCTCTCTCTCTCTCTCTTGAAAAGTTGGGAAAGATGATAACTCTCAACACCAGCAACAATCCTGTGGAATCCAACGTTTGATTGCATGAACTTTCACATTATCAGCATGATAAATGACCAATATCAGGTTCTGATTTAATTGTTTGGCATGCCTGCCAGCACACATTTCGAGCTCACCTGCTGTAATTGTTTACAGGAATATTAGAAGCAAGAAAAAGGAGTCACATTTTATGTGCAGAACAAAAAGCATTCAAAGATTATATTAAAATTTGAACAAAATAGTCATGATGTTGGTTCAACACCAACCTTCAATAAAAGTGTGATTTCTAAGTTGGCAATCAACATCTCTCAGTATATCACAGTTCTCTTGCGGCAACATCCAGCCACATCCAAGTGATTGACCACATCATGCCCGGCATCCATGTTCAAGAATCAACTCTTGCATTTTTTCAGGGACCCGCATTTTAGCTGGGCTACGGTGGAAAACTCTAAAGACAGTAACTATAGTGCAAATCAGACATTTCATAGTGTGGTTTATCAAACGAAAGTAGTGTCTCTCTGTCCTTTTTGCCGAGCCAAAAAAAATAATAAAAAAATAATAAAAAAAAATCTGATCCCTGACATATACTGTTGTTTTCATATTTGAGCCGAATAATCACCCCATTAGATTCAGCATCAGCATTCAGTGACACGGCTTTACTTCTCTACCTGGCAGCATTCAACAAAACAAGCATTTTAAATGTTACATTGGAAAGGAACAAGTTCTTCATTACTATGTTAGTAGAAGATTCAATGTGTTTCCTTGCCTCCTACATTGAATTCACCAAATTCTCCCGTTCATGTTGCCCCTTGTACAAGTTCACTTTTGAGGGCCGCGCAATGTTCTTATATCATAAAGCCCACTAAGCCAGGCAATGACATTAAAAAACAAATAAAATAAAAATATAAGTGAAAATAAAAGAAGAAGAACAAAGAACAAAGAACAAAGAAGTATGGAAATTACCATTAACCGCTAAAGCTAATAATACTCCATTGATGCACACAACTTTGAGTTCATCAAGATCCAAAGTAATTACCAGGTTTAGGGTCTGAAGTTCCCCCAGTTTCTTCTGTAATATTGCTGCAGATCGAATTGTAAAAATAGCAGGATACCAAAACCAGAACTCAACAATGCTGTCAAAGCTATATTGGAGAAACTAGAGAAGTTCAAATTTAAATCCTAATGTTTTACATAGTCCCAAAAAGCAGCAGCAATCCTCGCAATATAAAACTCTATGAACTGTAATTTATTACCACAGCGGGGAGGATCTGAGCTTTCTGCCCATGAGGTAAGAGGCAGTATAATGCATGAAAACTTTTCTAAGCACAAATGAGATCAATCTATCACAAACTAAAATGGAAAAAAATAAGAGAAAAATACTGGGAGTGAGGAGCGGAGCTCATTAAATGCCAATAAACCCAGAAGCATACCCAACTCCCTGCCCCAACGAAAAGAATATATACATATACATATATATATATATATATATATGTATGTATAGAAGCAAATTCTTAGAATTCTGATCTGATGTCTGTATCAATCTGAGACAATTGGAGATGATGGAACCAACAGATTGTGAATCAGACCAAACACAATAAGAAGTTACTGGAGATCGATAAAGATCACCATATTTCAAATGCTCAAATGCCCATGTAACATAAACTTTGCGACCAGACCAAGCTGCACAACGATGATGACCAAGAGCTTTAACTCAAAAGGTCATCCAAATGACTCGAGACCCCAAACCCCCCACCCCCCACCCCCCCAAAAAAAAGACTGCACCATGATGACGATCTCCCAGATTTGCTTATGCAATTCTGTCTGTGGGATTTTGTGCTGCTCTAAGCTTTGTAATGGAAGTCTCCTTTCATTAATTGCCTTCAAAGAAGACTAAACAGATGCACAAGTCCAGCAAGTTGGGGGAGGGCAAATCTGCCCTTTGGTACCACAACTTAAAGATACCACACCATTCACTGCATGAGCCACTCATCAAACAAATTTCTTCTTGAGCAATAAATAACCGTTCAAGAATTCCCTACCAAAGAATCCCCAACAGCAATGGCAGTAAACATAGCCCTTGATTGAATTTTGTAGAGCTCACCTGGGGATTTGATGATCTGCTCACAACTGAAAATGAATCTCAGTCCATCACAAAGTACAGATGCTGAAGAAACAATATTTATTCTCTTCATTTTGCTCATCAAACAATATCATGAATGCTGCACTGAAGGCAGAATTCTGAACCGTTTCAGCTGTAGATCTAAATGTGGAGCAGCAAGAGATCCAGAAGCTTTGAGCTAAGGTTTTCACCAAGTGATTTGACAATGTAACTAGGACATAAATGAATCTCCAATAAAAAGGGACAAACAAACACAACAGTCATTTCCTTTAGCAGAATGGACTATTAATTTTGATCTTCATAAGTTAATTGTCCAATTCCAATTGTATTGAGTTCAGGAAACTAAAAGGGGCATACAAAGAGAACAAGTGAAAAACTATACAAGAAAGCCAGCATGGTCCTTTCCCCCCTCCCAAGGCAAATGAGAACACTAATATACAATGATAAGGAGTCATCTCGTGGGTGAAAGTGGCAAATCTCAATCATATCTGATATGTATCCCAGTCAAAGTTGGGTTGTGAAAAGACTTCATAATCAATAGGGCCCTCTATAACACTATCAACAGTTTGCATGCCTTCCAACAGAGCTGGCTGAAAACTATCATTGTAGGTTGGCAAGAGCTTGTACACCAATAACATTCCAAGGGTGAAGATGGCTTCGAGCTTAGTAGAATCCCCATGGACAGAAAAATACAGGAGCATCGAGAGCAGGAATAGGTCAACACAGAACCGCATAATACCCAAAACTGCATCCATCAATTTCCCATCATTCCCAGCAGGAAAACCCCGGACTCTGTATACAAAAAGGAAGTTGTACTTGTCAACCACATACCTGTAACCAAAGTATACAGCACCAACAGGCACCACAATTGGAGCAAATGATGAGTATATCATGGTCAAGGCAAATATTGTCAGATTAAATGCATAATATTGAGCAAAATCAAATGTCTGCTTGGGAACGTGCGAGGTTCTACTGATAGGATAGTCTGAAAGATCTTGGCCCTGCAGATCAATTATGTTCATTCCGGGACCATTTGAGATCCTGCCATCTACTGGACCATATGCTCCTTCAGGCATCAACGGTCTATGGTGGCTCTCAATTTCCTCGCTTTCCAAGGGATATCCCTCAGTTTGTTCTGGTACCAGGTGAAGCATGTCATTCTTCCGAAATTTCTGAAGCTTCCTTTTAATCCAAGGTACTGGTGCCAATAGATCATATGAGATTCCCAGGAAAGTACTTGTGATCAGAAATGCAAGAGAGGATAAGCATGATCTAGAGAGAAATGATGCACTCATGTATTGCTCAATCCTTTTGCAGTCCTCTCCATCCAAGTAACAGCGACCCATCCGGAGAATCGCTCCCTCCAGAGATGATTCAACCAAACCCCTCAGAAGGATGAGATTAACCAGAAAGAAGCAAACCATTTTTACAAGAGCTGCCCTCTGCTCACCTGAAACTGTTAGATGCCTTTCAAATTTTGACAAGTAAGAAAGGGTTGATGGTATTACAATATACATGCTCACAAATATCAGAACATTAGGCAAGAACTGAAATATAAGGCTTGTGAGCCAGCTCGAGCTCTGCACCCAGGCCAACCATGTCTTTGCATGATCCATTGCTTCTGCATTAATAATCCTCCCAGCACTCTTTACCGCGCTAATGACTGCAAGTGGAGAACTGCAGAATAAAAGCATCAAAAGCAAGCATGTGTTGACAAAAACTCTCCGCAGTTTCAATGAGAGTTTTGAGGAACCCAAATGATTCCAGTATATGTCTGTTGCAAGTGGTGCCCGCTCTACTTTCCATCGGTTCCTTTCCATCTGCAATTCTGTGAGAGAGAAGAATTTCCCAATCTGCCTCTTCTTCTCATTCTGGAAATCTTGAACTGCTTTATTGGCCGCATAAATGTCCTTAAAAATCACAAATGCAGCCCCAGCACCAGGTGCACGACCTTCTTTATATGCCAACAAGTCACTTTCCAACTTGGCTCTTCTCTCTTGCAATTTTCTCAATTTATCTTCATCTGTAAAGCCCAACTTCACAACAACCAGACCCCACAACTCGTTCACCCTTTTCCACACTAAACGAGCCATACCCATTAACCCCTCCGAAGAAACATCAGTAACATCATTAAAACCAATTTCTTCTGACAAAAACTGTGAATCCCTCCGAGCTTCAAGCCAAGAAATCTCATCTCTAGCTTTCACCAATTCATTAACTAAATCATCCAATGAACACAAATCCATTGGAACAATAACCCTATAAACCTTTCCAGGATACTTATGCTGAAAGTACTCCTGAAATGCAGTCTTATCAGAAGCTAAGCTCTTGGGTATCCCCTGAACCATAATCGTAAATATTGCAGCAGAACTGGCCACTGGGTCACTAGGATTTCCATACCCATCCCTAAACCTAGTTATCTTTAATCGTTCTTCCATCGCATTAATACCAAAATGAACCAACAAAACAACAATAACAACAAACAAGAAATGAACCCATAACAGAGGAGACCCTTTCTGGATGTGAATAATAGTAGTTTTCGAAAACTGATCGTCCATTAAGACATTGCCAGCATACAAATTCAAAGGGAGAATCAAAACTAGGGCAAAAACAGCAATTGAAATCAAAATCCCAGAACTCCCACCTTCTATTATAAGGAACTGAGCAGCATCCGCTCCACAATGGCTTGCGATTTCACGAAACGTCGCATGCCATACTGCGAGAAGCTTGCTCGTAAGGGCACTTGGCCCCGGCATTCGCCGATGATCGCTTCGTAACTTGACGAAGAGGAAAATAAAAACACAGCAAAAAGCACCGATTGCGGAGATATTAAGAAGGTATTGTATGTTTCCGTACCAGGAAATCTCTCCATATTCATCGTTAGATTCTGGTGGAGGAGAGAGGAAAGACTCATTGATTCCGCTAATTGGCGATGTGAGATTCGAGAAACTCAGTCGATCCATTCGAATAGAGCGAATTAGGTTTAGAGAACCCAATTGAGGACTTTCATAAAATTTCTCTTCATCTGAGCTGAGTCCGTAAGGGTAAATTAGGATTAGGGTTAGGGTTTAGGGAGACGAGAGAGAGAGGGAGAGAGAGAGAGAGAGGGAGGCTAGCAAGTTGGGGTTGGATTCTAATTGCGGAAAAGAGGAGGAAAACTGGTGGAGGTTTCCCCAGTATGATTGAAGCGGCGGGGAAATAAGGTATTTTCCTTAACGACCATGTTATTTTCCTTTTTTTCACTTCCCCCCCCCCCCTCTCTCTCTCTCTCTCTATCAATGAAGCATGGTAATGGTAATCAAACCTTTTGGTGATTATTAGAAAAATGCTTATATGTATAGGCCTTTCCTCAAACCCATCTCAATCTATTTCTATTACTCTTGACTGTTTTAATTTATTATTATTTTCAATCGTGCATTTTAATTTTTTTTTTGTAAAAATCAGATCGATTATTTATTTTAATTTTATATAATTAAAGAATGAAAAAGACATTTATATAAGCATAGATGTCCTTGAATGATAACGAAAGGTTCACCTTATTGGTCCCTTTGTATTATTGAATTTCTCTCGAATAAAGAAATAAAAAAATAAAAAAAAATCATAAATAGTGTATTCAATATTTGAACTTGAGGTTTTTTGGAGTGTTATATTCAATGACAACCATATCTTTGATATTATGAATATATTGACCAATAGATTAGTTAATATTAAAGCCCATGTATTCTCAATGGAGTGTTACATCTATTCAATGACAACCTTGTCTCTGTTATTATGAATATATTGACTATTAGATTAGTTTAGAAAATATTTAAAGCCCATATTTTCTCAAAAAATCTTGCCCCATGAGCTGGCAGGACTAGGCTTCTTACAATTGCCCAAGACATATATGTCCAAGTTCTGAAAATTGTTGCTAGGATATCCATTTTTGTTTTTTCACTTGATATGGATATTGGAGTGGAATGGATTAGGTTTTACATGAGAAGTCCCTTTACCTATCCTTTTGCATTCTACCTCTGTCTAAGATTAATCAATTTTCACTACCCTAATGCATATTTAGTGTGAATCACCATTGCAAGTCAAAAAATAAGGAAAAAACTAGATGTAAATTAAAGTTCAAAATGGGCATTTGAGAGAACCTTAATTTAGTTTATTTAGTCAATGAATTCAGACTTTTGTATTTGAAATATGTATATATATTTTTTTGTTACAACGAGATTCGAATCCCCGACCAGGGGGTTGGAGGAGGGAGATGTGACCATCAAACTGTCTCTTTGGGACTTTTTGAAATTTGTATATGAGGATATTAACATAATTATTGTTTTTTTTAAAAAAAAAAAAAAAAGAAAAAGTGTTAGAGGAGAATTTTAAGAGGGAGTTTTAGACTAATTTTTGGCTTATCTAGCTAGTATTAAGAAGTCATCTACTTTCGAAATTAGATGTCCCCTTTTGAGAGAGTTATTTCCTTTGTTGGATGATGATCCTTGTGATGTTTGTTTTCTTCGCCCTTAAGTTAGGAGGTCCAAAATTGAAATAAAATAAAAGTGAGAGATTGATGTTTATATCTTGATTAGTCTACCTAAATCTAGGTTAGACTTCTCATGGTCGTGCATACATACTAGTGTCAAACTCGAGGAAAGAATAGAAATCAGAAGATTTCAAGACATCTAAATTTAGCTTTTTTTTTTTATAAAAAAAAAAAAAGTTTGTTTTAATTGGCAATTGGAAAGGGTGTTGCCAAAAGTCTCTCTTTATTGTATCTTTAATGGCTCAACTTCAGATCTCCATGAAGAGAGAGAGAGAGAGAGAGAGCCCCAATTGTATTATTCTTATTTTATGGAGACATGTTTAAGAAACACCACATTACGTAAATGCTATATGGTTATTCCTCCAACTTTGATATGCCACCAATGCTTCCTTTTCCTGTCTAGACCTTCTTCACTGGTGATGTGCTCAAAGAATTAGGGCATTAGCATTTAATCACATTCAAAGCAGCAAATATTCCTAAAAGGGAAATGTGCTCTTAAAGCCAAGGTGTCGCAACATTATGACATTCTTACCCGTTGTCGAGAAAGTTTACCCATTAGAGGATTTGCAATTCCCACAAGCGATTTTACAAATACAAACTTTTGGTCGGTGACTCACAAGTGAATTTTTATAGGAGAAATATAATTCTTGATAATTTCTGAGTACTTAGCCCACGAACGTCCAACCATTTAAGGGGTTAATGTAAGAAATCTCTTAGTATCTATGCTCAAGATTAGGACATGATACAAAACCTAATCTGTGAAGAAAACATACATAAATTTACTCCTGATATTTAGTAGTTACGATGCTCAAATTTCAATTAACTGTGCTTAAAATGAAGTTTATAAAGAACATCTTTAATGTATATTAAATTTAGGGTTAAAATCATGGTTTTTGGAACTAGATTGGGATATAAAGGGGCAAAACTCTTCCTACATCTGTTTTTTTCATTTACAATATTCGAATCTGAGACCTTACTTAACGGTATCAATAATCAACCACCGAAGCATTGGTGATGTCACATTGAATTGATATGTATAAACATGAAATTCTCATTTGTTTTCATTTAATCAATTTGCAAGGAAGAAAACCTGACTAGCAGTATACTTGACTTTATAAAAGGATCATGTCATTCTAACTGCTGCATGAGCCTTCATAAGATGTTCAACTAAGTTTTGTGCCCAATTTTTTTTTTTTAAATCAAGGTTTTATTAATAAATTTATTTTATGCAAGCAAGTTTCTCAGCCCTTCAAAATTATTGATGATGGAATCAACGACCATCTTTTCTACACGTGGCAATTATTTTGAAAGGAACAAATTAAAACATGTCAAAAGAAAAAACACAAATAACAAATTTAAAATATACACCAAAAATATAAATATATTTTTTTATATAAAAAAAAGAAGTGAGAATGAAGTGATCAAAATATCAAATAGATTCAGAAAATTATATAAAAACAGGAAGGATGGCACTTCCTTTATTTCTCCTTTGAAATTCACACAGCATGATATAGCGTAAAATATACAGTTCAAAAATGATTTTGTAATTTAAGAAAAAATAGGATTTTGGGACTTTCTTTTCACAATTTTTTTGTTTACTTTTCGTGATAGTAGTATTGATGATAAAAAAATTCATAATTCTTAACAGTAATTTTTTTTATTAAAAATAATAAATAGTAATAAATATAAGAAGAAGAAAAACATGAGCACTTAATTTCAGGAAAAACAAAAAATAATATACTTGATTGAAAACCTCAAAGTGCAAGCACTCAATGGAATATCCAGTAAAAGTTCAAGTACTCCAATGACATTACCCTATTATGAAACAAGAAAAGCATAAAAGCCTATTTTGGGGTGTTGGGGGGGAATTAAGAAGCTGCCTTACACCATAAAAAAAGGGATGCAAATGAACATTGAATTCATGGAAATCAAACGAGCATCAAAACTGCTTACAACCGTAGTCTACTTCAGGTTTGCTCCCCAAATCTCAGGCCATGAGCCGACGAATACCTTTGGCAAGCACTCAAGATTCATCTCATAGACTTAATTTAGGTTAACAAGCTTACATTTGCATAAAGGGCATCGCCAATGATCTTCAACTCAAGTGTCATCTCCCCCTTTTCCTTATAATATATTCGGGTTAGAGGTCTTAGTGTGTGCACACAAAAAAAAAAAAAAAAAAAAAAAATTGCATAAAGGACAACAGGTAGACTGCAGACCAAGTAAACCTAGGAAGACAATAATATTAACCCCAAATTTCTCCACATTTTAGGTGTGCCAAAGAAGCCTAAATATTTCCACTGAAGTCAAATTGTTGTCACCATAAATGGAGCTGGTGTGTGTCTACATATTCTAAACAAGTTCTGAAGATCCTATTCATATACAAGTTCAGACTTGAATGAATAGCATTCCGATGGCACTAAGCTAAACCTGTAGAAGGTAATGATCTCCATACTAAAATCTATCCACGTTGTCGTATTCCCTAGCTCTAAGCCAATTCCATCGAAAGTGATTCCATTGTAAACATAATCCATATGACAACAAATATTACACGCAAATTCTTGTAATTTTTCTCACAAACAAATTTTGATACCATACTTGTGCTGGCATCAATGATTACTAAGAAGTGGACCAGTCTCCAAAAATATCAATGTTCAAGTAGTCACCATTAGCTATAATTTGTCAAGCAAACAGGTTCATAATTACGCAAGTTGCTAACTAAAGCCAACATTTATCCACATTCTAATGCTTCTATTTGGTTTGAGAATTAGCAAGGAAAGACAAATACCACAAACAAACTCAACACACTTATGATCAAACCTATGACTGAAAACATTCCTAGAAGCTGTTCAAATTTTCCTCACAGATTAATTTGTTAACCTCCTTCGACTTAATCCATATCCTGATGTTGCCTACTGAATCTATGTCAGCAACTAATATGTTTTCACTCTAAAAAAAGCTCATAAGCAGCGGTCTATTCTTTAAATACTCCATTTAAGTGCTTAGAATCTTTTCCCATAACGAGCTTTAAGGTTGCTTAGCAAAACAAAACATCTCCAGCATTCTCATATTTTATCTGTTTCCTATAAACCAATAATTAATCAGGTAATCAAGTTTTTCCAGCATTCCAATATTTATCTGTTTCCTATAAACTTATAATTAATCAGGTATCAAGTTTTCCCATATTCCACAGGTTTTCATTAATCAAGAGACAGTCCAACCGGGACACACATATGAATGACAAACGAATAATCAAAGTAAACACAAGCAAAGAAGAAAATACCTATCTGAAGCACAATTATAATACCGGCTGCCTAGCCGCATGTTGACCGCAAATCCATTACCTTCCAAGGACAATCAGCTTCTGTATATTCTACTATCTTTCACCAATGTGGCCCCCAATTTCTCTTGGGGTTTCAGAATGGTTTTGCATAGTTGAAAAAAAGAATTTACACTTTACATACAACTTAGGTCCCAAAATTGGCTGGACAAAATTATGTGATTACACTATAGAAAATTTTACATGAATGAATGAATAATTCTCTTTATATTGAGTATATAAATTTACAGAAGATGTTTGGGGTAGATTGCCCCTTTTACATGAAGAAAGAGAAAGAAGAGAGAGAGAGAAAAAAGTGGAGTAGATTAGTCCATTCTAGAGAGAAGATTAGTCTTTAGATTTCTCAATGTTTCTCCTTACATCAAATTAGAAGAGAGGTCCTTATGAGAAATGGGGCTTATTAGCCAGTAGAGAGAGGAAAGAGCTATTGGGAGAGGAGAGGGAATTCCACCGGCTAGTTTTCTTGCTGCTAGGCTCATTTCTGTACAAGGTAAGTCGACATGATGTCTTTCCAGGTCGACTTATTGCCTTCACAGGTCGACATGTTGCTTTCACATGTCAACCTGACTAAGTATGCTCTCAGAAGACAAGTCTATAAAAATTGTAGATCGACATAAGAAGGAAACAGGTCAATACAACCAGCAAAGTATTAGTATTTTGCAGATTGAGTCGACTTGGTATCTTCATAACTTATTTTCCTTATCTAGTTGACTTGACCTTTTAATAGGTTGACTTGCTGGGCTGCTTGCTCACTTTTTCTAGGTTGAATCTTAGGTCTTTTTTTGAGCTTTAAATTCTCCAGTCTCTTATATCCAAAATGTCTTGAATGAAGAATGCATTGTTCTCTTCAATACTCCCTCACAAGTTTGGTGAATAGTTTTCTATGGAGCCAAACTTACCAGATTCAGTTGGAGATTGATTGACTCCAACTTTGCTGATAGCGGGATGACTACTAGCCTCTACATGGTTGGACTTTTTTATGGCTTTAAAAGGAGTGTATGGTGATGAATCTCTTATTACATGAGTTGCAAGCATAAAGACCAATAGATTTGGTGGCTTTCCCTTTAATTTGATCTTTTCTTGTTGAGTAGTTGCATTTAAATTGTACAGCACCCACTTGGATGGAGGGAGCCTCGATCTTGTAGATCTTTTTGAGAGGTGATCGAGATGGTGGAGATTCCCTGGTTTCTTCTTGAGCTTCCGGAGAAGATGAACTATTTTGGGGTTGCTCTCCTCCTTGCTATGTTCTTCCTTCAACTTCCTGGATATTCTCCTCCCCCCTTTGTTTAGTGGATGCCGGAGCTTCTCCCCCTAGCTGTGTTCTTCCCTCCTCATTGGATTGTTGAGGAGGATTGTTTGGCAATGGTGGGATATAGTAGAAAACTTGCAGATTTTCTTGCCTTGGTGCTTCCTTTACATTTGTATCTACAAAATAATTTTTTTTCTACAAATATTACATTTTTCGATGTGTATATTTGATTAGTTTCAAGATCATAACATATATAACCTTTTGAAATGATCCATATCTTAAGAACACACATTTTTTATCCTTTTTGTCTAATTTGTCCCTAAATTAACTAAGAACGTGTATATGGCATACACAATCAAACACTTTATGATGATTAAGGTTAGGTTTGATTTTTCTAACTAATTCCATATCTTAAGGTTAGGTTTGAAATATCCTAGAGGGCAATCTATTGATTAGGTGAGCAATCGTACTAACCGCATCATTTCAATATTTTTTAGATATTTTTGCTTGAAACATGTTTGTTCTAGCGATTTCTAAGATGTACTAATTTTTTTTTTTTTTGTTACACCATTTTGTTGTGGAGTATATAAGTAAAATATTTGGTGGATTATACCATTATCTTCTAGACATTTTTTAAAAGCATTGCTTATACATTCCCCCTCATTATCCGTTCTAAGCATTTTTATTATCCATTAAATTGCTTAGAGACATATTTTTGGAAATTTTGAAAAGTCTCAAATGCAAGTACCTTAGATATGAGCATATAAACCCATATGAATGTAGTTTTGTAGTCAACGAATGATATGAAATATTTGAAACCTCTTCTAGATTCTATAGGGGCTGTCCATATATCCGAGCGTGCTAGCTCAAAGGGCTCTTTATATTGGGTTTATGGTGTGTCTTTGTTTCTTTCCCATATATGCATACTTCACGATATTTATCCTCACAAATTTTATTTGGGAATAATTTCTTTAGAGTTTCACTATAAGGATGACTTAATCTAACATGTCATAATTCATAGTTATTTTCTCCATACAATGCATGATTATTTGAAGAAGAAGAGGTAAGGCAAACACCTTGATTGAGTATTATGCCTTGCATTTGTTTGCGTAATATTATGGTCTCAACCATGGCTGCTTCCTTTGTTGGCTTAGGAAAAGATTGTCCCCTATTTTAGAAGTACTTGGCCTTAAGATTACGATGAAGCCTCTAATACCGATTTTTGGAGTGGCCTACCTTCTTACAATGAGAGCATCTTCTCTTGGTCTTTTGATTCATTCTTGCGAAAAAGGATTGATCATAACTTGCTCTGATACCAAATATAAAATTTTACATGAATGAATGAATAATTCTCTTTACATTGAGTATATAAATTTATAGAAGAAGTTTGGGGTAGATTGCCCCTTTTACATGAAGAAAGAGAGAGAGGAGAGAGAAAGGAAAGTGGAGTAGATTGGTCCACTCTAGAGAGAAGATTAGTCTCTGGATTTCTCAATGTTTCACCTTACATCAAATGAGAAGAGAGGCCTTTATTTATAAAGGAATGGGGCTTACTAGCTAGTAAAGAGAGGAAAGAGCCGTTGGGAGAGGAAAGGGAATTATAGCCATTGGAGTCCAATGGCTAGTTTTCTAGTTATTAGGCCCATTTCTGTACAAGGTAAGTTGACATGCTGTCTTTCCAGGTCAATTTATTGCCTTCACAGGTCCGAAATGTTGCTTTCACATGTCGACCGGACTAAGTGTGCTTTCAGAAGACAAATCTGTAAAAATTGTAGGTCGACAGGACCAACAAAAACTAGTACTTTGTATATTGAGTTGACATGGTATCTTCATAAGTTGACTACTTTTCCTTATCAGGTCGACATGACCCTTTTATAGGTCGACTTGCTGGGCTGCTTGCTCTCTTTTTGTGGGTTGAATCGTGGGTCTTTTTTCTGAGTTTCAAATTCCCCAATCTCTTATGTCCAAAAGGTCTTAAATGAAGAATGCATTGTTCTCTTCCATGCAACAACCCACCATCAACATATCAAAGGCCCCTGCTTCTCCTCCACATTTCACATGCACACAACACCAATGACGTGAGAGAGAGAGGGAGGGAGAGAGAGATCTTACCCGGTGTGGTCTTCTGAACCCGCCATTGAGTCCAAATCCTGAATTTAATCATTAGTGGTTCTCTCCCCCTCCATCTCTCTCTTTCAGTCTTTTCAACAAACACGTCGATGACATCTTCTACAAAACAGAAGAAAGGAATACATCCAAAGGAAATAAAGAGGTCAAGAAGCAAGGATTTTCAAGATGATCTAGAGAAGAAAGTGATTGGAAATTAAATTTCAGTCATCAATCAAAAACGAAATTATTGAATTCTTTAAAAAAGATCAATCAAACTTATCCAGAAGTAGAAATAGAAATAAAGAAAACGGTTATACTTTGTTCTACCCAAAAAAATAATAATAATAATAATAACGGTTATACTATGTATGTGCTTCCTCGACCTCTCTGGTAGGGGCCCGGGCCCAAACCATGCCCAATACTTACTTTTTTAAATTTTAAAACTTTTTTTTTTATATATCAAAATTTAAATATAAAATTATTAGGTTGAGAAAAAAATTATAATAACTATACTATTCTTTTAAAACTCCTATTTTATATTTAAATTCGAGTCCTCTCCTCTCTCTTTCTTTCTGAGAAATTTAATCCCCCATTTATAAAGTATTACATCTTTTTTATTATATGAAATATTTTAGATATTCTTGTACACTGCAAGGCCTAGACACGTCAAAGGCAATAGTTTTATGCAGTCCTATCTAAAAATATCTATAAAGTAATATGAATTATGTAACAATATAGGTAATAGTTTTTTTGTGAGAGAATTAAAACATAGTTTCGGTGTTTTTTGTATTTCTTTGTAAATATTTTTGAATGTCAATGTCACATTAAAGTTGAAAATATGTCTCGTAGCCCTTTTAAGTTTGGGTCGATAAATAATACAAGAATGGGGAAGAAATGAAATGGTATTTGTGAAAAGAAGTTGGTCATGTCCCCTTCCCATCTCTCAATTCCGTAACTTAAGGTTTGAATTTTTGTGTTAAAAAAAAAAAAAAGAGAAATTGGTCATTGTAGGGCCACAGTGAAAGCGCAAAGACGAGATTATGAGATTATGAAAGGTAGGGTCTATGGCTTAATGGGGTTGGGATGCGAGAAGAATACATGCCACATGAATTTTCTCAAGTACTAAAATCTAATCTTATGCTTTGGCACGTTAAATGCTTTGACTAATCTGATGTTGATGTTGCCCCTTCTCTCTCTCCTCCCCCAACCCAATGCAATACCCCCTTTTGACCTCCCACCAACAGAACCGGCAAACTTTGAAATTCAATTTTTTTGGAACAATTAAAATCACAATTCAATGGTACTTTGCATTCAGATTCTTAGAGAGAGAGAGAGAGAGAGAGAGGGTGTGAGTAATCAAAGGCAATTCTTTTTTTTTATATTATTTGATATTTAAAATTTTTTTCTGATTAATCAAAAATCTTTTTATCTCTAAAATTTTGATAAAAAAAATAAAAGTTTCTTTCGTCTGGTACATCATTAGTAATAAATTGACAAGAGGTGGATTTTTCCAGGAAATCTCGTCCTACAAATTCTTGGTCCTTAGGTACTATAGTCAAGAGAGGATAAATTATAATTTTTATTTTTATCACAATAACAATTCACATATTTTATAAAAGAAGAGAACTCAGGAGAGGATGGCACGTGGAAACCAGAAAATGAATGTTCAACTACTATTGCAAAAGACAATGAGATTTGATTTTAAATTGTAAAATTAAAAAAAAAAAAATGAAGAGGTGAGTGAAGTCATAATCCACCAGTCAAGTCCCAACATTTATTGGCCGGCCGGCCAAGGTCAGAAAAATGGAGCAACCCCTGAAATTTGGCCTCGACTGGACCGTTGCTCAGCTGGGTCCTTGCTGGCCCAAGGGTTAAAAATTAGTTCCACAAATAAATGATTAAAAAGTCATATTAATTTAATCCTTTAAATAAATTTATTAAAAAAATTAAGATTTGCTTAGTTATTTCTTTCTTTCTTTATAGGAGATTTATATGAGATTTTTTTTTAAAATTTTATTTCTTGGAGCTCGAAAAATGTACTGCTTATTTTGCGTTTGGAAAGCTATCCATTTTTCTCCATTGATGCATATTTCTGTGTCTCTTTTTTTAAAAAAAAAAACAAAAATAAAAAAAAAAAACACAAATGAAGGGGTTGATTGGTCTAGGAAACTTAACTTTCTAGAAAAATTGCTAAAATTATTTTAAAAATTTACAATAAAATGCATTATTAATTAATTTTCTTTTGCAAAACATCATTTCTGAGAATATATTATTACCCCTAAAAACAAATACCACCTTAACTCTTATAATTTTTTTATATAAGTACCAAATTCTTTTCTAAATAGCATACCCCCATCCATCCCATTTTATAGCTCAAAACGTTGCTCCTCTTTTATAATCATAAGAGTCCTTTTTCGAAATGTTTTATTTAAAAATATTTCTTAAAACAAAAATATTTTAATTGATTAATTTTTGAAATACTTTTTTTTTAATGGGTCCGGAAAATTTTGAACATAGACAACTCTCCTAAACATGCTTTAGAACTGTGAAATAAAATATCTTTTTTTTCCCCTTTGATTTGTAAAAATAGGTGACGAAGCAAGAATTTTGAACCAGAGAACACTGCAAATTGAGAGTTTAGCATTCCTAATGAGAAATGATTTTCTCTTACCGTAATAATATGAAGTGTCTTACTCAATAATCTCTTCCCCAGAACCCACAATGTGGGAGTTTTAGTATTGGATACGTATTTTTTTTTTACTCAACAATCCATAACCAAGAAAACATATTTCACTCTCTAGAATTCCTCCAATTAACCTTATTTTTTGATTCAAGTATAAATATTACACATTATTAATTAAATTACATAACATTGTAAATTGGCTAAGTATAAGGACTAAATCAAGGAGGTAGAGGGCAAAAATATTAACTTCCTTGACCTTCAAATCGCCCGTTATTATCAAAATAATAATAATAATAATAATAACAAAATAGTTATTTTCAAAAAATTGATAGTTTAAATTTAAACTCTTATCTGATTTAGAAATGAATTTAATTTTAAATTCTAATTTTCTTTGAAATTAATATTGAGATTTATTACTTATTTGTGTTAAGATATGCTACTTAATTTCTTTTTAATTTTTACTTATTAATAATAATCAAGTTATTAAAATTTTTAATATTTTATGATTAATTAATTTATGTATTTATGAATAGGGATGAGATTAATTTGCCCCCCCCCATTTTTTTTTAATTAGGAAGAGGGAAGACCCATTTAAAAAGACAAAAAGGAGGAAAAAACCAACCCCCCCCCTTTTGGGGTTCCCTCCCCGGGGCACCCGGGGTGGGGGGGTGGACCCCACGTTTACCCATTTGCATTGCTGGATTTCAGCCATCGTTTGTTCGTTTCTTTTATAGGACTTCTTTTCTAAGGCAGAGAGAGAGAGAGTATGAGTTTTCAATTGTTGGTTCAATCACACTGATTGAGAGAACTCGTTGATTCACCTTTCAATTTCTTTGTCTCCTCACAAACCCAAAAAAAAAAGTAGAAATTAGAACTTTGTAGAGAGAGAACAGAGAGAAGTGAGAGAAAAGAAACAAAACAAAACCCTAAATTGTATTTGATTTGATTTGATGGATCTGCAGATCTAATTTCTTTCCAATCACCACATGTATTGCTTTGTTTCTTTCAGATCTCCATCGCTTTCGTCTCCCCTGCTTCTCTAGCCCAACTAACTTCACCAATCACACTCTTGGTCTGTACTCTCTCGCTCTCTCGAGTTATTGTTGTGTTTCGTTATTTCTTGTAATTTATTGCTTTTTGAAATTTGATTTCTCATATGTGTGCTCTGAGTACAAACAACAATTTTTGGCGGGTGATTAAAACTTTACAATTGTATAGTCCTTGTTTCTCCACAAACCTATTGTTGTTTCCATTTCTTTTATTTGCTTCTAACGTTAGAATTCTTCATGGGTTTTTTTTTTTTTTTATTTCCATTCTAAAATTGTGAGAAATTTTCCTGATTTGAACCTTGAAGACGAGGGCTTTGGGTTTTACGCCTCGGTGGTTGTTCTTTGCAATGGTTAACCTTTTTCATCAACTCATGTTATATTTTATATCTTAAGGTTAGCATGATTCTAGCATGATTTTCAAGTTCTTACTTTTGTTGTATGTGAATTATATGACGATTTACTGGTTTTGCCTGGCAACTTTCTGGTTCAAATGGATATTGTTGTTGTTACGAGTCTTGTAATTTGGAGTAGATGATTAACTTTGTTGTTGTGGTTTTGACTTGTAATTGTAGATACGGGAATTGTGGAATTTTTCGTTAAAAGAGTTAACGTGGCATCCATTTTTGGATGTTGAGGAATTGGTGGCCCGTTTGGTGAAATGAGGGATGTTATCAAGGTTAATGAATTTTTTGAGGGCCTGTTTCCGGCCATCTTCGGACCGTTACGTTCATACTGGTTCGGATGCAGCAGGAAAGCAAGATGGGCTTCTTTGGTACAAAGACAATGGGCAGCACCTAACTGGTGAATTATCAATGGCCGTTGTTCAGGCCAATAATTTGCTCGAGGATCAAAGCCAGATTGAATCTGGGTGTTTAAGCACTATCGAATCTGGCCCTTATGGTACATTTGTAGGAGTATATGATGGTCATGGTGGTCCTGAGGTGTCTCGTTACATCAATGATAATCTTTTCCAAAACCTCAAGAGTAAGGTCTCTTAAAGCAAATAAGGCTGATTGATATAAGAATGTGCTATCTTCACAATTGAGTCAATTGCTTATTGTGATTCCACATTTTGTAGGGTTTGCATCTGAACAACAAACTATATCTGCAGATGTTATTAGGAATGCATTTCAAGCTACTGAAGAGGGTTTTTTTTCTGTTGTAACCAAGCAGTGGCCAATGAAACCCCAGATTGCAGCTGTTGGGTCATGCTGCTTGGTTGGTGTTATTTGTGGCAGGAATCTTTACATAGCCAATCTTGGTGATTCCCGAGCTGTCCTTGGGCGGCTTGTTAGGGCAACAGGGGAGGTTCTTGCCATCCAGTTATCAGCAGAACATAATGTTGGCATTGAGTCTGTTAGACAAGAGATGCGTTCTCTGCATCCCGATGACTCACACATTGTAGTTTTGAAACATAATGTGTGGCGTGTGAAAGGCCTGATACAAGTAAGTTTTGGCAATGATAGCAGTGAGCAGATTATGGTTGCGATAATGGGAATGCTAGAATGTTTTCATTACTATTGACTTCTTGAATCTTTATTGGCAAATTGTTCCTTCCATGATACAAAAGAATTTTACTTTATTGATGGGCAAGAATGCATAAGTTTATTGTCTTCCCCCACTGCTCTTCACTTTGGATAGAAAACAGGCATTAGTTGGAGCAGATTTCTGAAATAATCAACTGAAGTGAAAATTCCATTTTTAGATCATCACATTAAGTTAGCTCTTTGGTAGTTTCATTTGATACTTACATGACCTAACATGTATAGATTCCCTTTATGTCTAGTGCTACAATCACATCACAATGAGAACTTAGATACTGGGAAAATGCTTAAGTTTGTGGGCTGAATTTTTAAGAAGGGATCTGCAAGGGCATGAACTCCAAATTTTTAAAATGCTTAAGTCTGTTAGAACATGTAGTTGGATAAAACCTGAACTATGTTTGACATATGTGTTTAGTCTAGGGGCTCTAACTAGCAGGTTTAGAGGAAATTGATTTAAACGTAGAGGCTAATTCTAAGGCTTAGAGTAGATTTATTGTTAGTTGCCACTGCTTTTCAATCGGTTGAGATGTTCAAATGAGCTTCTTGTTACATGGTGTTTTTGGGCCAATAGAAAGAACGTTGTGTTTGGATTGGATCAGGAGTTATTGAAGTTATGATATCTCCTTGTAATGAGAAATAGTCTTCGATGAAGATCAACACTAATGTAACTTATAATTCGAGAACTTTTTTAGTTGATGAATACCTTCCTCAAGACGATTTATCACTGATTTTGTTGGAGCAAAAATTTGATTCTTTACCCAAGGTGGTTCTTCTCGGCTCCCGTCAGCACCCCCAATGGAATGTGCATGTTGGAAAGCTTGAAACTGGAGATGCTCAGATGATCATTGGGCCTGTATATCTCTGACTCCATTCCTGACTAGCACCAAATGACTTTCAATGTCTTTGATGAGTCTAGTAAAGATGAGGTTTAATTTCTGAATATGTATGAAGCATTGCAAGATTTTGGGGATGCGGTTAACACATCTTACTCATGGACAATGACTTTTGCAGGTTTCTCGGTCGATTGGTGATGTGTACCTTAAAAGACCTGAATTTAACAGGGAGCCCTTGTATGCTAAATTTCGCTTGCGTGAACCTTTCCAAAGACCAATATTGAGCTCTGAACCATCAGTCTCTGTGCATGAACTCCAGCCACACGATCAATTTCTCATATTTGCTTCTGATGGGTTATGGGAGCACCTTAGCAATCAGAAAGCAGTTGATTTAGTTCAAAATCACCCTCGCAGGGTAAGTCACTTTATTTCTGCATTGCAGCTGGTTTCTAATAAATGTATCATCTATGCCCTTGAGTTTTCTATGGAAGTTTTATCGGAGTGATTAGTTCATTGATTTTTTTTTTTTTGTGGTTCAATGATTTTGGCTCCCAACAACTAAGGCTAAATCCTATTCATGTAAAGTAATTCTAAAGAAAAAGGAAAAGTAAAGTGAGAGTCCTTTTAATTATCTTTTATTCATTATCAAATCCTTGTTTGAACAAATAGATGTTATTGATTATACTGTGGGGAAACCATTGACCCTCCAGGTACACATTGTCCTTACAGTCGCAGTCTGTGTTACTTATATTTTGTTTTTGAGCAACTATTTCTGTCTTCTCTCTTGCTTTGCATGCACTAGAGTATCAAATCTGATTTGGGCTATTGAAAGATGAACAGTATATATCTATTATATGAATGCCACAGTCATGAAGGCAATCTAGTGTGCAGGACTTTAATCATTGGGATTGGCCTTCTATACGATACAAGGTATCCTAAGCTAAAATTAGGAGAAGTTGACACATGTGCATTCTAATGTGCAGGGGATCGCACGGAGGCTTGTCAAAGCTGCTTTGCAGGAAGCAGCCAATAAAAGAGAAATGAGGTACTCAGATTTGAAGAAGATTGACAGAGGGGTGCGCCGGCATTTCCACGATGACATCACAGTTATAGTTGTATTTCTTGATTCAAATCTTGTCTGTAGGGCCAGCTCAGTTAGAGGCCCAAATGTGTCGGTGCGAGGAGGTGGTCTCAACCTCCCTGCAAAAACTCTAGCACCGTGTGCCATGCCACTTGGAACGCCTTGATGAAGCTGATCCATTGTCTGTTGTTATCTTAGGGGAGGAACCCTTCTTGGGTTTTACTTACATTTCGCACTAGTATATTTAAGAGAGAAAAGAGAAGCTGCGGACGTGATAAAATTCTTTGATGTACAATGTAACTCGTTTAACTTGGAGAACTTACTACATTTAGTTCTTCAGCCGCAAAAAAGGAGAGGAAGAATCATGGGAGTTGTGGGAGGTGAAAGGAGATTTCAGAGTACGATGAACTTAAAAAAGGTTCTTTCTTGTCATGAAATCTTTTCTACAGATTCTTTCTTTTTTTTTTTTGGTTTTCACTTTTCTTCCTCCCACTGTACCAGTTGTATTCTGTAAATTAAAAGAAACAATGCACGAATTTATGTTATGTTCATATTCTTGTGTTCCCATTCTTTGCATGCTTTTTTTTTTCCCTCTTTTTTATTTGGACATAGGAGTGGGCGACTTGTGTCACCACCCCTTTTTGAGTTTGAGCATGAGGTTCTTTTCTTGTCATAGATTGTAAAATTTGAGACATGTATGATATTCTAAGAGCAGCTGTGTCATTGCAGCAATATTAAGATGCTAAATAGCTTTTGTGTACTCTTTATATGAGATTTTCTTTCTTTAATTGAAAATTGAATCTGTGATTTTAAAGCGACTCATGTTATTAACCCTTTTTGGGCTTAAGCATAAGGGCTTTTTCTTATCGTCATATATCTAGTTTCAGCAATAATTAATACTCCTAGCATTGCTATGATGCCAAAGAGTCATGATGGTGTATGGATCTTAACTTCACCATGGTTGATCTTTTTTGGGCTTTGAGCATGAAGACTTTTTCTTATAATGGAATTTTTAGCTTAAGCGATCCTTGATATTCTTAAGGCAACTCGGTCATTGTAGTGAGTCATCGAATATACTTTATATAATTTGATCGTTTTGACATATTTTTATAAATAATTTTCTTTAATTAAATATCATATTGAGTCTCCGAGTTTGACTTTACCAAGTTGGCAGTAATCATCTGGGTAGTGCAATGATGAAATGATGGGCATATTGGCATATGAATTTGCATTCGTATCTTTTACTTTACCGAAATATTTTAGGGTCAGATCAGGAGATGGTGTCAAAGTTAGGTTTGGATTTTTGACGTCTGTCACTAGAGTTCGAACACAGAGAGAGAGAGAGAGAGAGAGAGAGAGAGAGAGAGAGGAGGAGGAGAAGAAGAGGGGAGGTGATACGTTGTTAATAATTAATTAATAATATTAATATTGATTGGTTTAGTTAAAATGGAATTAAATATTTTTAATTTTGATCGTGATTTTAATTCTTTATATATGTAAAAAATTTATATTAGAAAAGCTATCTTTGAATGAGGATTCGATGATTCGGTCTAAATTAATTAAAATAAAATTTTAAATATTAGATCTGAAATAAAATTTTAATTTAAAATTTTAAATATCAGATGATCGAGTAAATTTAAAAAAATAAAAAAGAACAAAAGAAAACCGAGGATGGAGGGATTTCCAAGGGCGTTGAGACTAGAGGAGGACTGCTAAGTTGTATGTGGTCAGGGCATATTTCACACTAACCAATAAGAGAGAACCTTTACACCTCTTTTTAGGACACAAACTTCGAACTCTACAGGAACAAAATATAGAACTTTACCTCCCCTTCACAGGGACAACATAACATCTATTCCCCCCCCTGCCCCTCTCTCTCTCCCTACCCTTCCCATGGAACAAAATTATTAAAAAAAAAGTAGTTACTCTACAGGAGTAAATTATAATTAAAAATTAAATAAAAAACTCGACTAACTCCCAAAAATTCAACAACAACATACTTGAATTTTTAATATGACTCTAATTATATATTATGAAAAAAAACTTAACTTTTATTTTTTAAAAAAATTATTAAATTTGTTAATATTAATACAATCAAATTAAAAAAAAAAAAAAACTCAAAGTTGTTTATGAAGAACTTGGTGTTCTCTTACTTCCACAGAATGCCTAAAGATCCATCCCTTCTAAATTTGGTGTACACTTTATCTTTCCAAAACAAGCAAGTCTATTTGCCAGAGTAATCAATCCAGTTGAAGCCATCAATGCCAGTTGAAGTTTTGTGAAAAAGAAGGTGGCCCAGTAATTAGAACGCTAATTGGTTGGTTCTGGTCTTAAATCCTTTCACAGAATCCTTTTTATCGACAATTATTGGAAAAAAATTTATATATTGGTTATTCATTTTTACTCTTTCTTTCAGGAGGAAAATATGAGTAATTATTGCAGCAAATTATCTGTACGACGTTGAAAAAAGACACAAGTCTTTTTATTTATTTATTTTTGGTTAGGTTTGTGGCTGTTGCCTGTTAGCAGTCATTTCTGGGTCCCAAGATCCTTGTCCATATCCTGCTCTGCCCTGCCCCTGTTTAATTTAATTAATTAAAATGTCTTGTCATTGAACTTATTTTTTACTTATTTTTCTTTAATCTTAGCTATATAGTTTATTAAAGATATAAGCCCAATTTATTTTTATTAAAAATATACAATAACTATAAATGAGCAAAGTAGAAAACTATGCAGCACAGAGCAAAGTAGTGCCCCTGAAATGGAACTTAAAAGTTGGAATAGAAAAGGATGGAAACAAAAAATGGGGAAAAGGTTGAAATTATAACCAAACCCCGACACATCAAAAATGGGAAAAGGTTGAAACTATAATCAAACCCCACCAATTTTCATTGAATAATAATTTTAGATACAATTGGAAGGTTACCCCATCAAGCTTCTAAGCAAAGCATTATTACCCTTCAATCATTTTGAGTACTTCCCCCCTCTCAACCCTGGTGAGTGAACCGTAAAATGTAAGGCTTTGTGTTGATGAACAAAACAAATAGTTCATAGAATTGTTCATTATTGCGTTCGTCAGATGAATATCGCGCCTCAAAGATTCTTAAGACCCACAAATGTTGCACACATTAATAAGCAGCAAATACCAACAAAACAAACATAACCCCCCCCCCTCTTCTCTCTCGCTCTCTCTCTCTCTATTCTCGTAATAAGCTTCACAAGTTTTGAGGCTTTGACCATCTCCCTGTTTCCTTCCCTTATACCATTACCAACCACTCAGAATCTCTGTCCTGTCACCCGTTATTTTCTGCGAAATCTAGGAAAAGATCTGAGTTTTTTTGAGTGAGAATAGGTAATACCCCTCTTCTCCAATGTAGAACACGAGAATGAACGATTTCTTTTTGCTCCCATTCTCTAAAACACATTCACTAATAAAGATACACATTCACAAATGTCCCTCTCTCTCTCTCTCTCTCTTCAAGTTTCCACTCAATCAAGCTAAAATTCCCTCCTGGGTCTGGTTTGATTGAAGTATCCCATTTGTTTTACTTCTGACACACTGCTTTTCTCCTGATGCCTCACCCATTACCAATCTCTCTCTCCCCTTTAAACCACTGTGACTTTTGAGCAAAACCCATTTTTCGTATTTAAGAAAAGCATTAATTTTGTTAATATCGAATCGATTAGACACGGATGACATGTTTTAGGAATAACAAAAACATTAGCCTTGTTAATATCGAATCGATTAAACACGAATGACATGTTTTAGAAATAACTCTCTCTTAACTTTTGGACTTTTAGTCCCAAAAAACCCACTTTTATTTTTCTGTACTAGAAAACAAAATTGGCATAGAGGGTTTTATCAGAGGAAAAAGCCCAACTTTATTTAGAAAAGAAAGCATATCAATTTATTTTCTTCTGTTCTAAAACCTCAAAGCCGCAAAACCCACCATTTTTATCAGAAACCCATAACCAAAAATCTTCACAGAGAGAGAGAGAGAGAGAGAGATTAAAAATAAAAAATGGGTTGTGCTGCTTCAAAGTCAGATGAAGAAGACGATGTGGTTTCACTGTGTAGAGAGAGAAAAAAGCTCTTGAAATCAGCTGTAGAGAGAAGACAAGCACTTGCAGATGCACATTCTAGATACAATCACTCACTCTATGCCGTAGCAGCTGCTATAAGGTTGTTTGTAGCTAGACATTCCTCTCCTTCCTCTCCATTTCTCATCACTTTCCCGCCAGTACCTACAGTTACTACTGAGCTCTCTGAATCTGAAGCCCCTGTTTCTGAAAACCCTGTTTTGCTTCCCTCTGTTGAGTCTGCAGCTCATAAACAAGTTAAGTCCTCAGTTTCTTCTTCTGTTTCTTCTCTCTCTTCAGATGAGGAGAGAGAAAATGAGCAAGAAAAACAGGAAGAAGAAGAACACGACGACGACAACGACGATGATGAAGAAAGAGAGGAAAATGTGTGTGAAAAGTTTTATTCTGAAGAATTGCGCCCAATGCCATCACCAAGAAGAGATTTTGGGTGGGATTTCTTCAACCCCTTTGATGGAATGACGAGAAATGAAGTGATTAATAATGGGTTTGATCATGGCTCAGATGATGATTTTAGGATTATCAGAGAGCAGGAGGGTATTCCGGAGCTTGAAGAAGATATGGAGAGAGAGAGGAGAGAAAAAGAGGTTGCCAATCTTGCTGCTGCTGCTGTTGATGATGATGATGAAAAGAATACTGATAATGATGTGGTGGAACAGGAAGGAAGTGGGGTTGAGGATGTTAGAATGGTTGGTGAAGATATGGCAAGGCAAGAGGAACACAAGGGACTTAGTATGATTGATAATCCTACTAATGGGAGAGAATTGTTGGATGCATTAAAAGATATTGAGGACCACTTTGTTAGGGCATATGGTTCTGGTTTGGATGTTTCTAGGATGTTAGAGGCCAAAAAAATTAATCTTCAACCAGGTTCTGAAGAAGTCAAAGGTTAGTCGTAGTACAACCATAATTTACTATCTGATTTGTTTGTTTCAACTTAGGATTTTGTTGTTTATTGAATTTATCTATGCTTTTAGTTTTTCAGCTTTGGCAAATCGACTTTGGCTAGTATCCCACTTCTTGTTTCACATTTTGTCATGATTGAATGTAGAACACAATAAGCGAGTCCCTGCAATTACATGGCATCGAACCACATCGTATCAGTCTTCATCTTGTAAGAGCTTTCTTGCTTCCAGCTCCAAAAGTTCTTCGACGTGGACAGATTCTAAGACTGATCTATTTGATGATTATGGGGGGATGGAGGCGGGAAGTCATTCGCTCACACTAGGGCGGTTATATGCTTGGGAGAAGAAGCTTTATGAAGAGGTTAAGGTAGACTTGTCCTGCATTCTGTTTAACTCCATTCTACATTGGCTTATTTATTCTTAGAGATGTTTCTCCACAAACAGCTATCTCACGTGGTACTTGACTAATCATTCACGAAGATTTGGGCGATCCCTCCAAGATTGCATCGGGGTTGAAGTTCTCTTAGAGATGTTTAATTGAGGATTTCACAATTAACTGGAAAAAAAATTGTAGCCATAATTTAGAAGTGAGGCTGGTTGTAACAGGGTTGGAAAGTAAAACATGTCTACAAGGTAAAACATTAACAAGATTAATTGGGGAAATTACTATCAGATGCATTCGAAGTAGTTTGTTCAGATGAGATAGCTCTAAGTAAGGATTAAATTGGATGAATTCGTCAAATCTGATAATTTCTGATGCTAACATATGGATGCATCAGTTAAAAGGGTTTTTCTTGCATTGGCTGATAGTGCATCCTAAAATGAGGCCCATCCAGAGGCGAATGGCAAAAAGTGATTTGCATTGTGGGGTCTTGAGTTGTTTGGAGGAAAGTTTATTCTTTTTTGTCTTGTTTAGCAAAACGTAAGTCAGAAAAAAAGGGGACTATTTTGAACTAAAAGTCCCCTGATCCAAAAAAGTCCAGGAAAAAAGTAATGTAAAAAATTGAACTGTTGGATGGAAAGATCGAATTGGTGTACAGTTCAATAAGCATCAAAGCTGGAATTGGGGAAACCTTCTGTGACAGCTTAGCTAGCATATGAGAAGACTGTAAATCAGGTATTATCAACATCTAGATGGTGAAAATGTGATTTACATATCTTTGTTGAGCTGCCTTAATAATCTGCATATCCTTTGTATGCATGTTGTGTTGTTACTGTTGTCCTGAAATTGAATATGGACTAGAATACATGGTGCTAATGTCTGGGATTATAACTTTGGAAGAGGTAGGAAGAGACAAATATGTGGACTTTTAACTTATCTACTAAATATGATCTCAATTAGATATGGGGGGCTTGGAGCACCAGTGAGGTGGGCATCGATTTAAACAACAGAAGAAGCCTCTCTGCTTGCAGAGAGGTAAGGCTACATACATCTGACCCTCCCCTAGCCTCCACATAGGCAGGAGACTTCTAACATGGCCTTCAATAGAGTTGGGGGAAAAAAAGGGAGAAGAAGAAGAAAGAAAGGCTCAGTTGAGCAGAGCTGATTTGAAAAACCTATTTCTAGTTGAGCGAAGCTAAAATCTTCTAATGCTGTTGGCCTATTTCCAGTTTGAGTCTCCTGGTGTCATTTGTCATAGTCTACTTGACATCCTTCTATTATCCACATTTTCAGGAGGGTGACAAAACAAGAAAAACCTATGAGCAAAAATGTTCAAAATTGAGAAACCTGGATGCCAGGGGAGATGGACTGCATTTTTCAGACAAAACAAGGGTAGAGGTAAAAGATCTGTATGCTAGGATCTTGGTCACCATTCGAAGTGCGGAATCAATCTCCAAAAAAATTGAGAAACTTAGAGATGAAGAGTTACAGCCACAACTTGTTGAGCTGCTGCATGGGTGAGAGCCAAAATAATAGAAATTGTCTTCAAGGATTGACTCTTTAAAGTCTTTCACATTTAACTAATACATTTATGTTTATTTGACCTTACAATTTTCCCCACTTGGGCAGTTTAATGAGAAATTGGAAGATAATGTTGGAATCCCATGAGACGCAATTCCGCACAATAGCTGAAGTGGGATCCTTTACCTGTCCCACCTATGGGAAGTTCTGTAATGACTCTCACCGTCTTGCCACACTTCAGCTTGAGGCGGAGATTCATACATGGCGTGCATGCTTTGTTGAATATGTCATTGCACAAAAATCATACATAGATGCTCTCTATGGATGGCTAACCAAGTTTGTAGCTCCCGAAGTAGAATTCTACTCCAGAGGAAGGTCTTCAGCCCTGCCATTTTGCGCTAATAGGCCACCATTGCTTGTTATCTGTCATGACTGGTTGTCTTCCTTGGAGAAGTTGCCTGATAGAGCTGTAACAAATTCCCTAAAAAGTTTTGGAAAGGATATCCGAGCTTTGTGGCATCAGCAAGGGCAAGAACAGGAACAGAAGAGAAAGGTTGACAGACTTGCAAAGGAACTTGACCGCAGAATTCTTGCATTCCAAAGGACGGAGACTAGAATCTTGGAGTCAAAGCTCACAGGACAAAGATCAGATGTGGATGCCAGAGATCGACTGCAGTACTTGGCAGAGAGGAAGGATCAGTTAGATATGTTCAGGAAGAGACTAGACAGTGAGAAGGAAAAGCACCACAACAGCATGCAGGAGACGCAAAGAATCATATTGAATGGATTCCAGACAGGATTTTCTTCGATATTTGTGTCTTTAGCAGAGTTTGCTAAAGCTTCCTCAAAGATGTATGGTGACCTTGTGACATATAGTGAAAACGTAAAGATGTCAGATGAAAAGAGTTGCAACCCTTGCATAGAGGATGGTAGATATTGTGAGGGTGCTGAAAAAGGGTTTTTAGGATCCTGAGTTTCAATTATGGATTCTCAAAGAAAACTCTCTGAGGATGTGCGTGCCAAAGCAGATCTCTTACATATTTTAAGAGATAGGGATTTGAACTTTTTAGGCACCCAAGAAAATTTTCTGTTGTTCTTGTCCCACCATTTTGGTGAAAATTTCTTCAGTCTTAGAATCTTTATTTCTCAAAGGATATGAGAATATGTGGAGTTGGATTTGTTTGGGTAGTTCTTGTAAGTATTTGTCTTCTGGTGATTAAATAGACTATTATTTTTTCTACATGCTCTTGGCAATGAGAATTCTTTTACATTGACTGAAACCTTACAAGGTCTATTGTCTCCTTTTTTCTGAAAAATCATCCTAGCCATAGAGTTATATGACACATTCACACACACAAACGAAGATCCCTCTAAAGAACACTTGGCACTCCTCAAGGTCTCTATCACTGCACAAGTAGCTGTTTGCTTAAACAGAATTAATGGCGCCTGAGGCTTGATTCTTGTTCTTGACTTCTTCCTTAGTTATCCCTCTCAAATTATTCTTGTCAATTTCGATGATTATACTACCAGTTTCCAAGCATCTCAAGCTCGTGCTTTGGAAACCAAGGCTATCCATTTCAATGTGAAACCTTTGCAGTCCAATGCGATCAATGCTCAAAGAACTCTGTGAAGTATCAGAATCTACTGATCCGCAATGTGCATTCCCAATTGATCTTCTAGAACCCCCTCGAATGCTGTTTGTTGATGAAGTTATTGCTTTCATAAAGTGCCTCCTCTAGCTCCTTCCAAACCTGAGCCATCTTGGGGCGCTGCTTAGGTACCTTTACTGCACACCTTAGACCAAGTTTTGCCATTTTCAGCATCATCTCCATATTGCACGGCTCTTACAACAGATTCACATCTAGAATTTCATCTATGTTGCCCCGTTCTATGCTAGGTCTTGCCTGCATTAATCATCCATTCTTCAAACTATGTCCTGTTTCAGTAAAATATAGAGAATATATGCTAAGTTTACTTACCCATTCAATAATGTGATAATTAGCTTGGCTTCTAGTAGAATCTAGCACAGGACGAGCAGTGACAAGTTGCAGAAGAATGAGTCCAAAGCTATAAACATCGTGAACGAACAGTGTCAAATGAAATCTTGTGCAGTATTCAGGGTCTAGATACCCTGGAGTCCCTTTAATCTGACTGCTAACATGTGACTGATCCCCAACCGGACCTGATCTTACTAGTCCAAAATCTGAAACTTTTGCCTCAGCACCATCTCCAATCATAATGTTGCTTGGTTTCAAATCTCAGCGAATTATGCTTGGCTTGATTCCCTCATGCAAATGAGCAATGCCTGCATATTTTGCTTTGCATTTAAATGCTGCAATTTTGTGAAGACATGTTATATGAAGAATGTACCTTTAGCTGCTCCAATGGCTATGTTTACACTCCGTCTCCAAGTTAAGGTCCTCACTCTCTTCCCTGCAAGGAGATTTCGTTAAGAGTAAGCCTTTTTTTTTCTTTTCCTTAACTGAAAAATTCCTGAGTTGAAGACTTACTTGCTACAATCTCTTTGAACCTCTTCCTTCTGTTGAAAATTCACAGTTAATCTCTTTAAACTTGTAAAAGAAAACCAGTTGTATGCATCGTCTACTTACCATCTTCTTCGCAATATCCAACCAATCCAACTATATTCCTGTGCTTTACTCTTGAAAGTAACTCTACCTCTACATTGGAAAAAATAAGACATAAATTTCAGAAAACTCAAAACAAAATGCAGGCATATTGAAAGCTTACCATTTTGAAATTCTCAGACAATTTGGTAAGAATCAGCATGAGCTCTCTTGATTGCCAGTGTTCCTTCTTCCTCAAACGTTGCTTTGTAGACATTTCCAATTGCCCCGGAACCTAATAAGCACTGATCGCTGAAATTTTCAGTAGCCTTGTTCAATTCTTCAAACTGAAATAATTGCCTCAACCTTATTTTCTCACTGAGCGAAGAATCATTGTTCTGCTTTGATGTTCGTTGATGAAAGAAATTTGGAGTGAGCTTTCTCTTGTAACAAAAATACAAAACCGCACCCAACAATCCTATGAAGGCTAAACTAATGACTCCTTCAACATGCTCCGAGGAAGCTGCATTAGGCGATGCATTAGCCATTTTTGATGCAGAGAAGGTTGTAACGTAATCCAATGAGGCCATTACATGGTTTCTCTCTCTTTTCTGATGAAGTTCTTTGGTTGGAAGGCCGAGTAAGAGCCGAAGAATAAAGGATTGGATGTGAGGTTAGTGCACTGAATGACTAATTGATTGCCGGCATTTGTTATATAATCAAACCTCATCTCATGCTCATGCAAATTTTGTTTTTCTTTCTTTTTTTTCATAATATTCATGACCAAGTCCTCTCATAGGACGGCAAATAAAGCCAACATGACTTATCAAATTTGTTGTACACATGCCAAGTCGAAAAGGGTCTTCATTAAAAGAAACAACATACGAACAATTAGGGTTTAAATTAACGTTGTTGATGTTACAGTGGGGACCAATTGTTGAAGGCATCAATTGTCACTTAAAATGTCAATGAGTCAATGAATCAGAAGTAAGAGACCTTTTATCTTCACATATTTTTAATTTAAAAAATATTTTGAATAATATAAAATTAATTAAATGCAAAAGATTTCGATTTATTAACTGTTATATTATATGACACAAAATTTAATTCATTTGATTTATCATTTATTTAATTTATATAGTAAGCAAAGATTCAAATCGAATCTCCGAATATTTGGATTTGCAGACAAACACACGTAACTAGGAAATTTTAATGTAAGCATTTCGACCAGGTTAGCGTAGCCCAAGTCAGTGCGACAACTTTTTGTCCTTCTTCTTCAAAATTGACTGAAATTATTTATGACAGTAAAGATACTTTCATTAGTGTTTTGAGTTGATTATTGTTGCAGATTTTTGGCGGCATGCAGAAGAAGATTCCCTTGGTTTCGTGTGCGGGTATCATAGCTCGAACCTTGGTCCAGGGTCAAGTTCCCAAACGGGACCATAACCGCTAAGCCCAAAGTTGATGGTTGCCGCCAATATAAGGTTGTGTGCATATGCATCTGTAGTCAGTGAGCTTGGTGATATAAACATAGTTACTTTTTAATGGTCTGTCAAATCAATAAAAATAAATAATTTATTTTTATAAGACGAGTTTAAGATAAGAAGAGTCGAATCCACAGAAAAAAAAGAGATTTATCTCTTTCAAATAAAATAAAAATAAAATTTTAAGAGTTTTGAATTAACTAAAATAACTACCAAATCTAAATAAAATAAACAATTAAAATTGAAATAACAAAACGATAAAAATAAAATTGGGTGAAATTAAATGAATAAGAATCAAATAAATTAGCCTAATTGAATGGTTCGTTTTCACTTTGATTCAATCAATTGATCATTGATTCAAGGATAATTTAACAATGCATAAATAAATTGGTTATAGTCGTCGACAAACGTCCAACGACCAATCTCTCCTTACTTTATCGATAATTAAGAGGAGTTCATTAATTATTTCCCTAATTGAGAGTTAACCCTAGAGAAACTCTTAGAATTGAAAGTCTCAATAGTCTTAAGATCTAGAGAGACTCAATTCCAGTTAACAAATACACGATGGATTCATTTAAATTAGATTATTTAATTCCATGACATGAATGTCATTTATCACTTCATTAAAACCAACAAACAATTACAGATTTACCGTTTTAATTAGTTATGATTAATTTAGGTCTATTAAATATTGGTCATCTATTCAATAAACCCTAAAAAATCATGATCCATAAAATACAGGAACTAAATAAATACTTATAATTGATGAATGAATAAACACATTTAGATCTCACAATATCATGAATCAAAGCTTCAACTAATTTTCAAGTAGAAAAAAAATTAAAATGAAGTCATTGAAAAAAAAAATCGCTAAAATTTCATTCCACATTAGAATTGCAAAAGAATGGAGAGATAAACAAAAAAAAAATAGCCGTCTCCTTTTTCTCCTCCCAAAAGAATGAGCAGCTGCCTGCGTGAATGAAGAGCAAAAAAGTGACCCCCTTGCTGCAGCTGAGAAGAAATGAATAATTAGGAGAATGGACGGCCTCTATTTTGTGTCTTCCCAAAAATATCCTAAAAATATGAAATTACACCCTTTTTTTCTAATTTTAACTAAAGGTAAAAAATTCTAAAAATCTAAGTTACCAAAATAAAGAAATCTTGTTAATATTTTTATAAGCCCAAGGTTAAAATAAATATACCCAAAAATTCCTAAATTCTCAAAATCCAATTAAAGCAATAAGATCTTTAATATTTATGCTCCTAATTTTGTAGTCCAACTCATTTGAAATTGACGTGTCCATGTGCTAACGATCAAATATTTCTATCAAGATTTCCTATTGCATGTCATATCATCAATTTTTGCTCAAATTTTCCTCCTTCATTCATAAATGACCTCTAATGATTCTAACACAATAAATACTCAAAATTAATGTAATATTTATCAAAAAAAATAATATGAAATAAATCACAAATATTATACTAAATTTATCCCTATCAGTTCTGTTTTGACTATATTACGGCCGTTTTGATTCATTAAGTCAATCCTAAAATTGTTTTAGTTGCAGATAGAGCCGTGGCTTGGAAAAGTGCTGGTTCAAGGTAGACTTGAGCACGGGCCGGGGTCCGCCCAGTAAGCCTGGTCAGCCATGATTTTTTGGAGATCTGTAGCCTAGGCTGATGGACCTAATCAAATCCGGGCCAATTGGGGCACGAATGTTTAAATCATTGGGTTTGAGATCTTTTCCCCCATCGGAAACTCTGCCCCACCCTTCTTTTATGTGCTATAGCTTTGATCTGAATATTTTGAGGGACTGGGTAGGATGTGTAAGCCCTATTCTTTTTTTTTTTTATTATTTTTAGACTACTTAGAATTATACTTTAACTAATTTGATTCGAATATTTACAGAGACTTTATTTAAGGGATGATTCTTTCAGCGTAGTTTTTTTCATTCCTAAATTTCAAACTCAAGATTTGATTAAAAAATCTAACATTCCATCCTACTAAATCGATTATCCATCGCTGAATAATCCCTAATTCAAGACCATGCTTCAAAACATTTTTCCTTGAACCAGACTAGGACAGTCTGATAAAGTCCTCCCTAGTCTAGCTCAGGATGCATTGTGCAAGTTGGGAGAGCTCTCCTCTAAAGTTGACTAAAAAACGATTAGATCAGATTAATTAAAATATGAATCTGAATACCGATTCATTAAAAAAAAAAAAAGGCTGCAACAGGCTCCATTTACATGCATAATATTTGGGGTGGTCTGGACCTACAGAGGGACGAGGAATCTTAATCTCACACCTTCTGATCAGGTTAATCGAACCAAGCGTGTAATATAGTGTGCAGTAATAAGATGAATCAAATTTTAATATGACAGTTTATGTCATCAGAAAATTAGAATGTTTCAATATCGAGTAATTTTGAATTAGTCATCATATTTTTTGAAACGAATAAAAAAAATGACGTATAATTTATTTTATTTGGTCTTTGAGTGTCTTTTTTTGACATCGTCCCATGGCATGTGATTGACTTGAACTTAAGATGTTCTGTATCGACTTTAATGCATTGGTTTGCAAGCACACCCACCAAAAGGAACCAGAAGAAAATGTGGACTTTCGTTAACTTGACACCCGTTTGGGAAGTAATCCCTCCCATAGGTCAATAGCAGGGACTAATGCTTGATAACAATCAAAGTCTTAGACATCAAAACCTCGAAATTCTAGATAGTAGGTTCCAAATCGGACAAGCATCGCGCCAAGTCCGCTGCATATGTAATGTAGCCGACCGGAGCCTTAGTTGTCCCAAACATTTAATGTGTAGTTAGCTTGCCGCTTATTTGATTATTCACTAATTATTGAGCTTTTGTGGCTCGAATTAAGACCATAATTTTTGTTGATTATCACCTGGCATATGGCAATATGTGAGAAAAATTAGGGGTTTCAAATGTGGGGTTTGCTTTCATTAGCTAATCTGCACGAGTTCAACAAGGTGCTGATATAACGTGTTGTTTCGATTGCCAATAAGCGAAGCAAAGTCATATTGAACTTTTTGGGTGACTAGGGTCGATTCTGCAAGGTGCTGTGTGAAGCTTGGTTTTAGTCACCCCTTGTGATCGAACAAAGTAATGACTTAGAATGTGATAGGGTTTGCTTTCATTTGTTAATGAAGTGGAGAAATTGGAGACAGAATTGAATCAAGGAATTGGTGGATGGGAGGGTCGAGAGGGGTGTGGTGTCAAAGTGAGGCGTGTAAATCCAGTCAATACAGGACCGAACATGAAATTTTTCTAGAAAGCAATTAAAGTTGTGTTGCAAATTCATACTTGGAAGGGAAAACGACTCTTGGGAATCACGGTGTAATGCAAGTTGCAGACAATTGTGCAACAACCTCAAGCTAACGTTATCTTTCCACATTTCAACTCTCTGCATATATATGAACCGTAGATAAAGACACGGATACTGGGATCAAAACCAACCCACATACAAAGAACTCAAAGCCAGCTAAAGGCTAGCACATAAGCTAGGCCTCCATAGCTGTTTCCAGGATGTTCTATCTAATTTCCCGCTATAGAATTTCATCAAGGTATAGTCATGCCTAGGGGACATAACAATGATTGGTTTTCACTTATATATCCAAATAACTAGGGGATTCTGCTGTCCAATATCATCTTTCAAGGATCTTACAGAAGAAAAACAATCAATCCACATCCAGTGGGGCTTTTTTTTTCCCAATCAAACTATCATATATATATTGCATATTGCACTAAAACAAAGGACAAGGGAAAAGAATCATCAACACTCAGATTTTTATACACAGCCCCTAATTAACACAGTATTACACTTTGAACCCGATACATGGCATACCCAGAGCTATACAAAAAGTTGCAGAGGTAGATTGGGATAACTCAATGTTCGGACTACACAGACTGCAACCTGAAGAGCCATGAATAATAAAATAACTCTTCTTTATTATTATTTTTTCTAATGACTTTTTACAAGGAATATATTACAGGTCCCTTCTGCACAACGGGCAAGAAGCATGCCGAATGAGCCATGTATCAATGCAGGGTAGATGAAACAAGTGATGACAATGAGGTAGGCTTCGAACTGATTCTCCGGGCTGAAAGTCCTGAAGAAGGAAATAAACAATATATATATAAACTGGTCAGACAAGTTTCTTCATGATAGATCAAATTGCTCACTGAAATAAGTACAAACCTGAAGACAAACTGAACAAGAAACTCTCTCTCCAGAATCATCCACATTGTTGGCGCTAGTTATTTTTACAATAGGGATCTTTTCCATTGAATCTCCCGGCAATCCCTTAACACCCCCTGTATCAAAGATATCTGGGACCTCTTCAAAGGTTCTTTCCACAGCACCCATCTGAACAAAAACAATATATGGTAAGCGATAGCCAGCTAAAATTGAAAGTCCTGAGGTAGATAGACAAATTGTTCACAAACATACCTGACTCTGGACAGCACTAAGCATTGCAGGACCAATCTGTTCACGGACAAGTCTCCCACTTAAAAGGCTAGCAATGACATCAATCTGCTCAGGATATAAAATCATAAATTCCCATGTGAATTTTCAGTAAAATCAAAACTTGAAATCATGCCAGTCCAATCATCTACATTTTTCCAGTCCAATTGAGCCAACAAGAACCTGTCATTCCTCTATCCATTACACCCCTCGCTCGTAACCCAATTTCAGTAACACATTACAGTCAAAGAGATTGATATTTTGCCAGTCCAATCATCTACATCATCTTTTTTTGGGGTCCAATTGAGCCAAAAAGGACTGGTCATTCCCCTATAACTTGAACAACTCTATTCAGTTGTGTCAAAAAGCTTGTATTCGTGCCTTTCCAATCATCTACATCAACTTTTTGGGTCCAACAGAGCCAAAAAGGACTGGTCATTACCTTATCCATTTTATCCCTAAACCCAACTCTATTACACCCAAGATTCAATCCAAGGTTTCTTGGTCTAGGGTGTTACTCTTAGAGATTATAAACTAGCTAACACCAATGTCAATTATATACGTTAACCTTTACTAAGAGTACATATTTGATTGATGATATAGTAATAGTGATGTGGAAATTATGTTCATCCATTTCACTTACCAAGTAAAGGAGACACCTAATTCCAGACTCATCCGATTGCCACAAAACCAGAGAAGATTCAAAGACCTCAATCGAGAAAACAGCACCAGAAATGGCGCCTACCGCAGCACCACGTATAAACCCACTTTCTGTTTCTTGGCCTATCAATGCACCTGTCATGGCTCCTAGCAAGGTGCCCACTGCAGCATAAAAAAGCCCACTTGTTTCAATGATTCGAAGATTAACATTAATCAGAACCACGGCAGGCACTTTACGACCTAAATCAAACAAGATCTTAGCCTAGGAAGATTGGAATTACATGAGATTCAAAGAGGGCATTTTTCATCGTCATGTGTTGTCAGCAAATCAAGATCCTATATAGGCAATCAAAAAGAGATAAATACTACAAGAAAGCCATCATTAAGATCCCCAAAAAAAAAAATCAATCTTCAATCGTTCTCAAAATCCATAACCAAACCAAAAGTTGTATGCAGATCATGGTACTTTCGGATTGCCGTATGTTTTCATAGAAAAACCAAATCACTCCTGATTAATGTCTAAAATTAGGATTGACTCTAGATTACAAATTTAACCGATCCAATAAGACAACCACAGATCAAATTTCACATCGAAAATCGAACAAATAAATAATTCACATAAATCAAGCATATCCAGTTCGGAAAATCTCACCTAGAGCGAAAAAGAAGGTGAAGATCGCGGATACTAGATTTCCAAGAAGAGCAGAGACAGCAAAGCAGAAAATTTCTCTAACCCTTTCAACAAAAGCCCCAATTGAAGAAAGAGAAAGGGAAGAGGAGGAGGAAGAAGAAGAAACAGCACGAGATGGGTATGCATAGAACTCCATAATTGATTGCTCTGGTCAGAGACAACAAGCAATCAAGCAAACCTAAAAGATATTTTGTTTGAGAGGACAATCAAAGCAAAAGTAGAACTTATAAAGCAACGATGATTGGGGTGAAGAGGGTAATGCTTAGTGCTTAAGAGTATGGAAGGAAACCACAAAAACCAACGCGCATTTAAAGCTTCTCTCTCTCTCTCTCTCTCTCTCTCCCCCTCCCTCCTTCCCTCCCCACTCTTTCTTATTTGTCTGTCTAGAATAATCGTTTTCAGCACACGAGATGGGAGAGAAAGCAAAGCATCTTTACCCTTGAATCAACGGCTAAACGGGATCTCTCGCTCTCTCTCTCTCGTCTCATTTGGACCCCGCAAATCGCAAATCGCAAATCGCAAATCCCAAATCCCAAATCGCAAATCGCAAATCGCAAATCGCAAATCGTAGGATTTATTTTTTCCACCACTCGTTTTTGTTTTTTCAACTGTGGAATGGTGTTTTATATACGTTAATTGCTAAGCGCGTCGTTGTTTCTATGTGCCTTCTTCTTCGTGCCCAATTCTTTAAAAAAATAAAATAAAATAAAAAATAATAATAATAATAGAACAAAAGAAAAATACAGGTTAAGTAAATAGTTATTTATGTATATTATATCGTAATTTTAATTCAGTTGATGTTCAATGTCAAAAACCTGAAATTGAATTCCAAGAGGATGGTTAGATCAGATTAGATGGGCCCTTTTAAGTGGTGGGTTGGTTTTGCATTTCCTTCTTCCTTGTAGCCCTTTCAGGCCCTCTGTGTATTGCATTTAAGAACAATATTTGAGTGTCTTTTTTTTTGAAAAAAAAAATTTAATATCCTTGCCTCCCAAAATAATTATATATTGCTGTATTGAAGGGGGAAAAAAAGATAGCTAACGTGCAATCCTTATATTGAATAGAGTCTTTGTCCTTTTATATTGAAAGAAAAAGGCTATCTTCTTTTTTCCTTTTTGTTTTTCCTCGAAAAGAATTTTTATCATTATCTTAGTTTGAAACCTATTTTTTTTAATGATTTTATTAATAGCACATGGCATTTATACAAGGGTAAGGTCCAAAATCCATAACGTTGAAGGTGAATTATGATTGCACAGATATTAGCTGCTTATTGATTCGAACGGTTATCGTCGAAAGGATGTGAGACCTGCAAAAACCTTCAGAGGATGCTCCGACGGGAGAGATTCTGACGTTCAAATCAGAAAGAACGATTTTCGAATGTAAAGAAATAAACTGAGAGTTCAAAAAGGGAGAAATTCCTGGTGATTAAAGTGCTCAATGTGTAAGGCTAAGAGAGCGTATCTGGTTTGGAGGGTTTTAGGATATCTTATACATGCGAGAGTCGTGTGTCGTCGGGGTACTTCAACCCTACTTTTCTTATCGAATCGATCCAGAAATCTCGAAAATTCAATATCCTGAATTGATTGTAATCTTTATCGTATGTGATCTTTCATTTTTAGAGAGAATTCTTTTCTTAACTGAAAATCCTAAAGATGCTGCTCTTAAGTAGGAGATCGGAGATATTTTGACATTTCCTTAGAATCGTTAGAGTTGTTGGCTATTAATCGGTCGTTCGACCGATGAAAGATCCTCAGGGTTCATTCGTTCGATAGACCAATAGTTAGGTACCCAATCGGGGAGATTACTTTCGCTTGATGAATCTTGTTCGGTTGGCGAGGCGATCGAGGTCTTATCGTTCAGAAGATTCAGGCAACTAAGGCTTTTCAATAGATAGTCATAGAGAATATTGAATATCGATCAGTAGCTGTCCTTTGTGGATATTGTATATGGGCCTTTCGAGGGCTGAACCTTCTAATTAAGTTTAGGACTATATCCCATCATTTGCTCCCGATTCATGGTTTTCTTGATAAAGAAGCGCTATAAGTAGAGACCTATTAGGGTGAGGTGTACTTAATACGTTACAGAAGCATAGGGGTACTAGGTTCGTCCTAATCCATTCCACTTTCTTGCCACTAACGAGGGTGTGTCTCATCGGAAGTGACCCCTTCATGGAGAATTGAAGACAATTTATTTCTCTATTTATGACAGGCTATTCTCGCTGATCTGTTTCACCTTCCTTAAGTTAATTAGGGCTTGTTTCTTCACTGCTATAAATAGCTATGACAGGTACTTGTTTTCTTTTGTAAAGAATTGAGGTTTTTCCTCCTCTTTGGGAGTTTTGCTGAGAGTGGTTCCTTTTCGAAAATTATTTCATGGGACGTTTTGGTATGCAAAACTTGATGGCTCGGATAATTTCTGTTGGAACGAGATTTCATTAAGGAGGGGGACCACCGGAATGAAATCTCATTATGTCGACTTGTACCACCTTGGGTGGTTTGTCAAGGTTCCCCTCTATCATCCAATTATGGTGGGAATGTCTCTCGCACCGTTTTCGATTGGTAGATTGAGTTTGGGTTGTTTGGGAGTGGCAAAACCCGAATTCAGTCTTCTCTTGTCCCTAGCACTACATTTATTTTTGTACTCTCCAGCGTAGGGACTGTGGCTTTTGTATCTTTAAGTGACCCCGTTATGTACTTGTAGGTGTAGTCGGTCCGACCTAGAGACTTATATACATACTTATGTAACCGAGTGTACTTTTTGCATAAGGATAAATAAAAAAGTTATGCTTTACTTACTTAAGTTTTGTCTTTGTTCTCTTTTGTTCTCTTGTGCTTCTCTTCAACTCTCGTCACATTAGATCTATTTCTGGTTTTAAGCTCCATACTGAGATGTTGAGTAATACCAGCCTTTCGAACTGCCAGACGTTCGGTAGTTAGGTTGGGGGGTCGCGCTCATTCGTTCAGGGAGCTCTATCTTGATAATACATTCGATCGATAGAAACTGGGTGATTTGGACCCGCCATGCGATAGGGAACTTTTGGATTGAGGGGTCGTATTCACCCATTCGGAGAGTTCCATCCCTTATTGACGACACGTATGAACGATAGGATATGGATGATTTAGACCCATCATGCGATAGAAAATTTTTTAGATAGAGGGGTCGTGTCCATCTGTTCGGGGAGTTCCATCCCTTATTAACGACACGTACGAACGATAAGATCTGGGTGACTTAGATCTGTTATGCGATATGAAATTTTTAGATAAAGGGGCTGTGTTCACTCTTTCGGGGAGTTCTATCTCTTATTGACGACACGTACGAACGATAAGATCTGGGTGACTTAGACCCGTCGTGCGATAGGAAATTTTTAGATAGTGGGGTCGTGTCCACCCGTTCAGCGAGCTCCATCCCTTATTGATGACACGTACGAACAATAAGATTTGAACGATTTAGACCCACCATACGATAGGAAATTTTTAAATAGAGGAGTCATGTCCATCCGTTCGGGGAGTTTCATCCCTTATTGACGATACATACGAACGATAAGATATGGGTGATTTAGACCCGCAATGCGATAGGAAATTTTTAGATAGAAGGGTCGTGTCTACCCATTCGGAGAGTTCTATCCCTAAGATCCGGGCGATTTAGACCTGTCATGCGATAGAGAATTTTTAGATAGTGGAGTCGTATCCACCCATTTAGAGAGTTCCATCCCTTATTGACGACACATAGAACGATAAGATTTGGGCGACTTAAACCCGCCATGCGATAGGAAATTTTTAGATAGAGGGGTCGTGCCCACCCGTTCGGCGAGTTCCATCCCTTATTGACGATACGTAAGAATGATAAGATCTAGGCGACTTAAACCCGTCATACGATAGGAAATTTTTTAGACAAAGGGGTCGTGTCCCCCCGTTCGGGGAGTTCTATCCCTTATTGACGACACGTATGAACAATAAGATCTTTCAATTGAGGGGCAAAAATTGTTTGGTTCTTACTGAGTTGGCCCTTCTGGCTACAGATAGTTCTCGACTTTACTGATAGTATATGTGTAGGTTCTCTGAGTTTCAGATTCTGGCACTACCGATCCGTCTAGAACTATCTGAACGTTCAGATAGTGCCAATATAGAACGTAGGTTCTCCGAGTTTCAAGTTCTGGCTCACTCCAGTTATGAGCGAGTTTGCCCCTGGGTTGGGGTTGACCGGTAGTTTCTACTTTCCTTAGTACCAACTCGCTCGGTCTGAACGTTCGTTTTTGACTCTACGATTGTAATATCATGTTATCTGTTACTGATAAGTCGTCATTTGTGCTGATGCGGATTCTCGTAATTCTGGAAATAAGTCCAATCTTTCACGCAGGGTATGTTCGTTTTGCCCAGCGTTATATTGGGTCACCTGAAGTGAGTGAATTCCTATCTCCACGGATATGACTGCCTCGCTCCCATAAGTTCGACTGAATGGAGTTTCTTCTGTTGCTCTTTGGGGTGTAGTGCGATATGACCAGATGATACCCTAAAACTCTTCGACCCACTGCCCCTTGACGTCATCTAGTATCGTTTTTAATCCTTGTAGAATCGTTCGGTTGGTTATCTCAGTCCGCTCGTTGGTTTGCGGGTGAGCAACCGATGAAAATCGATATTGAATCTCGAGTTTTTCACAGAACTCTTGGAAGTGCTTATTATCAAATTGCTTCCCGTTGTCCATTATAAGGACATGCAGTATACCGAACCGGGTGACAATATGAGCCTACACGAAGGACTGGACCTTGGCTGCCGTAATCTGAGCTAAAGGCTCGGCCTCCACCCACTTGGTGAAATAGTCGATCGCTACTATAAGGAATTTTCGTTGTCTTGTAGTTGGGAAAAACGGTCCGAGGATATCCATCCCCCATTGAGCAAAAGGCCAGGGGCTATATATAGGGTTGAGCTTGATGGAAGGTAGTCAAGACACTGAGGAGAAGCGTTAGCACTTGTCGCTTCGTTTTACATAGTTGTTGGAATCGACCTTCATGGTTGGCCAGTAGTACCCCTAACGAAGGGTTTTGTAAACTAGATTTCGAGCGCCTAGATGATTATCACAAATTCCTTCGTGGATCTCTTGGAGGACATTGTCCTCCTCTTCAGAAGTTAGGCACCACAGATATGAGTAAGTAAATGACTTCTGGTAAAGAATTCCATCAATTATGGCGTAGTGAGCAGCTTTTCGCTTCAGCTTCATCATTTCCCTTGGGGACTTCGGTAGATGGTCATATCTTAGATATTCTTCTATGGAGTCCTTCCAACTAGGGGACCGATCAATAGGGAGAGCCTCTTTGGGCTCGTCAATGTTGGGATGCGGTAGGCTTTCAATGTATATTGTTCGGATAGAGGCAACCGAATCGAAACTAGCCAATTTTGATAGAGTGTTAGCTCGTGCGTTCTCCGACTGAGAGATTTGTTTGATGTCAACCTTGGCTAATCGTTCCATCGTCTTGCACAATTTACTCAAATATTTAGCCATGATTGGGTCTTTAGTTTCATAGACTCCCTCAATTTGTTTCACGACCAACTGACAATCTGTGAATATCCTAACGTTTCGTGTCTCCATATCAATGGCGATCTGAAGGCCTATTCGTAAGACTTTGTACTCTGCTTGGTTGTTGGTGGCCTAGAAATCGAACCGGAGGGCGTATTTTACCTTAAAATCGTTCGGTCCTACTAGTATAAACCTGACGCCACTTCTTGAGGAATTTGATGCTCCGTCAACATGAATGGTCAACTCTGGGGTCAACCACTCTTTTCGATGGTTGTGGGGTTGATCTTCGAATGTCGTAAGCAAAGCACATTCGAGGATGAAATCAGCAAGCGTTTGGCCTTTTATTGCTGGTTGCGGTCGATACTGGATATTGAATTCACCCAGTTCCATACTCTACTTAATAAGCCGACCGAAAGTGTCTCTCTTTTGGAGGATTTGTTTCAGTTGTTGGTCGGTGAGTACCACAATAATATGGGTTTGGAAGTATGGTCGAAGGTTTCTTGCTGAGATGACTAAGGCATAGGCTATTTTCTCGATCGATCGGTAATTGATCTCGGACTCCTTTAATATCCTACTAATGTAGTATATTAGTTTTTGGGCAGTAGATTCCTGTCTTACTATTACAGAATAGAGTGCTCGTTCAGAGATAACAAGATATAAGTAAAGTTATTCCCCAAAGATGTGTCGTGAAAGTAGTGGTGGACTCATCAGGTTTTCTTTTAATTGTTCGAAGGCTGCTTGATATTTGGATGTCCATTCGAATCGTTGAGACCTCTTCAAGGCATCAAATATAGGCTTGTATTTCTCGCTAACCCTGGACATGAACCGACTCAGAGCCGCTATCCGACCAATAAGATGCTGTACTTCTTTTAACGTCTGGGGAGACGACATATCAAATATCGCCCGTGTTGGCCTCTATCCCTCGATCGGTGATCATGCAGTCTAGGAACTTCCCGGAGGCGATCCCAAATGTGCATTTTGTCGGGTTCAACCGCATGTTATATCGTTCCAATGTCTAAAAGGTTTCTTCAAGGTCTGCGACATGGGTTTCTGCGGTGATGCTCTTGACTAGCATGTCATCAACATAGGTTTCAATGTTCCTGCCTATCTAATCTTTAAAGATCGTATTGACCAGCCGTTGGAAAGTGACTTCAACGTTTTTTAAGCCAAAAGCATGACCCGATAGCAATACGTGCCGAACTTGATGATGAAGCTGGTCTTTTCTTCATCCTTGGGTACCATTCTGATCTGATTGTAACCGGAATAGGCGTCCATAAAACTCAAGAGGTGGTGTCCTAAAAAGTTGTCTATGAGTTTGTCAATATTGGGGAGCGGATAACTATCGTTCGGGTATACTTTGTTGAGATCTGTGAAGTCTACACACATTCTCTATTTGTCTTTGACATTTTTCACCAAGACCATGTTAGCTAACCACTCAGGATACTTGATTTCCCGAATAAACCCAGCGTTAATAGCTTTTAAACTTCTTCCTGTATGACGCTTTGGCGTTCGAGAGCGAATACCATCTTCTTCTGTCTCACTGGTTTGAAATTATGATTAACTGTTAGTCTATGGGATATAATGGATGAATCTATGCCTGGCATGTCTTCCGGGGTCCAGGTGAAGACTTTGGAGTGTCGTTGTAGATAGACGACTAAGACTTGATAGTGATATTTTTATACACTTGAATTTATTTTATTTTATTTTATTTCAGGCTTTATTTATGACTTTTATGACTATTTTAAAGTTTTATTTTATGATTTTATATTGATTATTTTCGTAGGTTTTATTTTAGGATTATTGGACTTATTTAAGGATATTAGATTGTAAAAATAGCTGTTAGTATTTTGGATATAACTTTCTGCTCCGATATCCGATTGATCTGATTCTTATTGGATTGGAAAGAAGACTTCAGGGTCTACAAATCTTATGAAGATATCAGAGGCTGGGTCAAACCAGAAGATATCTGAAATTTGAGTCGAAATTGCTATAGTGCTGGAAATCAAGGCCCATGAGTTCCAAAAGCCAAAGTCCAAGTGAAATATCAAACTGTTACGAAGACCCACGAATTTTAAGTCATTTAGAACTCTTATAAATTAGATTATAAAGAGGAGACATTCTTTACACTAAAGGAGGGGAGATGAGAAACCCTAACAACCACCTCCTTTGGAGGAGGATTCATTCGGATGCAAATGAGATATTTTCTTTACTTTTCTTGTTTTTTTTTTTATCATGTCCACTTAGATTTCTTATTCCTAGGACTCGATGGATTTTGTTCTTTGATTTATAGTATGGTTTGATTTATTTCTTTCCCTTAAATCTTTATTAGCATGTTCTTTTTTTGATAAGATTTTATTGTTGAACTTAATGCTTCATTCGTATAGGTACCTACGATTTGATGATTTGTGATTACATGCATGAGATCGAAAAAAGATTGCATGAAATTTGACCAATACAATAAAATCCATATAAGGTTATGAGATCGACGGATGATTTACTCTGTGTGTGGAGATTTTAACGGAAACCCTAGATTACAGATATTCCATAGATCTTAATACAGTTTGGCCTAATCAAGATTGCATGACCATTGGGTGTTGGTTAGTTGAATTAGGGTTTTATTACATGACCATTGAGTGAATCTAATCTTGAGAAATCTGCCATCATTAAAAATGAATCTTTAGTCAATAAACTTTAAGGGATTTGAAAGATTTTGATCATGTGAAATAATTGGAGACAGATGAAATCGATATTCTATGGTTTTTGTCTATCAATATTTCTATTTTTAATATTTTTGTAATTTTAACATTTTTATTATCTTGATTCGTTTTGTTCAACTTAAATAGGGTATTTTATATTGGGTAATACATAATATCCTTGTGGGATCGACACTTGTTTTGCACTATACACAACACTCGACTAGGGTATACTTGTCCAAAATCGTGATATACCTAAATCGCGTAACAACCTCTCGCAAGGAAGGTGATAGATTGGTCCTTATCCGGACGGTTTGACTGGGGTCGCTTGTTAAAGGGATCTCAATCGTTTCTTTGCCGGGGTCGAGTTTTGATTTCGGCTCAGTATCATCCCTAGGTTCTATGGTATCGATTGGAAAATCTTCTTGCACGTCTTGAGCCACAAAGAGGATATAAGGATCAGGATTGTTACGTATGGTGGCGACCCCTTGCGGTGTTCAGAACTTTACCTTCATATGCCTTGTGTTTTGCAATACTTCTAGTTCATTTAGACTGGGCTTTTCGAGACTGACGTTGTAAGGAGAGTAGAGTTTCACCACATGAAACAAAACTTGGGCGATCGCATGATTGGGGGGTTTCCTGAGGTTTATGGAAAGGTAGATAATACCTTTGGGATAGGTGGGTTCGTCTGAAAGTTCTCTAAAGGACCCAGCATACGGCAGGAGTCGAGACGGATTGAGACCCATTCAGTAGAAGGCGTTCTAAGTGAGGAGATCATAGTTAGTCCCCTGATAGACGAGAACCCTTATTACGATGTTAAATTCTATCTTGAGAGTAACGACTATGTGGTCATCATGACGGAGATCTACCCTTGACAAATCATCATTATCAAAGCCTATGACTGACATTTTTCTCTTGGCTGGCATTACGCTGGGGGTGATTATAGTAGATATCGTCATGAATTTTTTAAAAATCAGTCTATTCCCACAGACGGTGCCAATCTGTTGGAGGTGGGTTGTGGCTCCACAGATATCGGCTCCTTATTGACCCGAATGATTGCTGTCGAAAGGATGTGAGACGTGCAAAAACCGTCGAAAGGTGTTCCGGCGGGGGAAACTCTAACGCTCAAGTCAGAAAGAGCGGTTTTCGAATGTAAAGAAACAGACTGAGAGTTCAAAGAGGGAGAGGTTCTCTGTGATTAAAGTGCTCAATGTGTAAGGCCAAGAGAGCGTACCTGACTTGGAGGGTTTTAGGATATCTTATATCTGTGAGAGTCGTGCGCCGTCGGGGTGTTTCAACTCTACTTTCCTTAGCGAACCAATTCGAAAATCTCAAGAATTCAATATTCCGAATTAATCGTAATCTTTATTGTATGAGATTTTTCATTTTTGGAGATGATTCTTTTCTTAACTGAAAGATTCTTAAGATACTATTCTTAAGTAGGAGATCGGAGATATTTCGACATTTTCTTAGAATCGTTAGAGTTGTTAGATATTGATCGATCGTTCGATCAATGAAAGATTCTCAGGGTTCATTCGTTCGATAGACCAATAGTTAGGTACTCGATAGGAGAGATTACTTTTGCTTGATGAATCTTGTTCGGTTGGTGGGACAATCAAGACCTTATCGTTTGAGAGATTCGGGCGACTAAAATATTTTGGTAGATAATCATAAAAAATATTGAATATCGATCGGTGACTGTATTTTGTGGGCCTTGTGTATGGGCTTTTCGAGAATTGACCTTTCTAATTAAGCTTAGAACTATATCCCATCATATAGATACCACGAAATATTGATTTTTATATGCAAAATCAGTTAAAAATATTATAAGTAAAATGAAAATAGAAAGAATTTCATTTAAAATTGAAATTTCTCAAAACAAGCCCAAAGACCATAACCCCCCCCCCCCCCCCCAAAAAAAAAAAATGAAAACCCACCACAGACCTCTTTTATCTTTTGAGGAGCTGGTAAGAGGTGCTAAAAACCAAATGCAAAATTGGACATTTCAATTCATAGACGTGGATCTCGGAATTATGATCTCGGAATTATGAATTGGGATATTCTCAAAACCCATGAGGAAAATAGGGAGTGAATTGAACAAGTAGAAAATGAATTTAGACAAGAAAAAAAAAAGTGATTTAATTTTTTTTGATATATAATAAAATTTGAATTTAAAACCTTTTAAAAGAGACAATATTAATTGAATTATAACTTATTGATAAAAAATGTTTGCTCATTCAAATCTAATTTATAAGAGAAATGTTACAAATGTTACTTTCCAATTAAAAAATAATAATATTTCTTATGAATTAATTGAAATTCTGAGGATGTAATAGAGCTATGAGTATGAAGTTACCATGGCGCACCTACACATCTTATTGACCCTCTTTCCGAGTGGTGAATAACATAAGACTTCAAAAGCATGTATTTGGTTTCTTGTCTAAGAGACCATGACTTACCAATGAAGTAAGGAACTTGGGAAAAACAGTGTTCTTATCCAATATATGATTGTATAATATGTCTGGTAGCCATTGTTGTGGGGTACAGATCATTTAAGTTCTCCAATTGGCTTAAGCAAATGTTTTCTACCAAGACAATGACCACGACCCAACTCCAAAATATAGTAGTTATATTTTTTTTTCTAATAATTAACAGATATCAAGTTTTATATTCCGATTAATTTGGTTCAAATATTATCAAACTCAATTCAGAAAAATTTTTTTGACATAATTTTTTCTATTTCTAAATTTTAAATTTACAATTTGATTAAAAAGATTTAAAACACTTACTCAATAAACCAAATATCCGTTGGTATCATAGTTGAATAGAATAACATCACAATTTATATTAAATTCTGCGGATTGTCATTTAATATTTTATATTTTGTAGTAGTGAAAATTAGTAACTCTCTTTCTTAGGGCTCTTTGTTTTCTACTTTTATTTTTTTTTTATCTTTTTTTATTAAATTATAATTTAAAGGTTAAAAATATAATTAATCATAGGAAAAAAAATATTTGCAATCAAGCCTTAAATGGTGGCATGGAAACTTGAAGAACCCATAATTTTTTTATGAATTTTTCTTCTCCAATGGACTAAAAGGGCGAGTCACTTGGATAACTTAAACGGTAAAATTTTTTTATTTTTATTCTTTATCTTTTAGTTTAATTTGTTGTATTTCTTTGTATTAAAAGGACCAGAAGAGTGAAAGATGAGAAATATCTCAATCTACCAAACGTAGATTTCTTCTTTATGATCATCTCTTTTGACTTCTACAAAAAAAAAAAATCATCTCTTTTGACTTTAGTCTAGACTACTCCAGCCACAGTTTTATTCATTTATTTATTCCATTTGTTCTGTTGCACATATTGTTCTGTTTTTGGGTAGGTAAGCTGAAAGATAGTGACATGGTTGTGGTTTCTGTTTTCCATTGTGGAGTATGGAAGACGGTGGATGCTGTGACGAAATATAAGACAGAGCCCTAAGAGAAAAAAAAAAAAAAGCGCTTATTACGTTATCAATGATAGGACTATCCTGTAAAATGACAGATGACAGTTTAGCAATAGTAATTATTTTTTTTGATTTTGTGATGTGAGATTTAAATTTTTGTATAAAAAAAAAACATTTTCAAAGTGATTGTTAGTCTTATTGTTTTTCAAATCTTCGAGAGACTAATAGTTATACCAGTACTCTAGTTATGCTTGCTTTGTTGGAAAACTCTATTGCTATATACCACAACCTTCTTACAAGAGTGATAATTATATTTTTCTATCATTGTTTGGGCATAACTTGGCTATGAAGTCTCTTCTCGTTTCTTTTTAATGAAATTTGCCTATCGTGTAGAGAGAGAAAGAGAGAGAGAGAGAGAGAGTATAATTCTTGCAATTTGTTACCTAAGAACAAAATTAACCTCGGTCTTTCATACGTGGCAGGACTTAAATGTTTTTGTCTTTGCCCATAATCTACCTGCAGAGAACCTTTTCTTTTCTTTTTGTCTAATTGTGCGTACAAAAGAGAAATCGCATTACACATTTTGCATTTTTTGGATAAAATAAAGAGAAGGGTAACCTCAAATATTAAGAAAGAAAGAAGGAAAAAAGCAAAAAGGTTAGTGTACCCGTGACCGTGAGTCGAGTTGGGGTTGGCAGACATGTGAGTCGAGTCTGGACTTTTTGACTGATGGGCCAAACACAGCCACCAGCTCCTGCTTTTGCTCCCTCCACCTATTTTAATTCTAGCCCCAGAAATTTTGATAAATTCATCGTACATCATATTTAAAATAGATAGTTATATAAGATTTAATCAATTTAATTTTTTATTTATCGAGTCTTTTTTATTTTATTTTACACAAATTTATTTTAATAATATTGACAAAATTTTTAAAATTTTTGCCAGATAAAAAAAAGCACAAAACTATATTTGGAGTATTTATCAATTTGGAATGGTTGTAATATTTCAGAAAAATATTATTGAAAATTTTAAAAATATCACTAATTTCTTTATAATACTGTTCTAATGTCTACATTTTAAAAAATTACTAAAATTTTATATATTGTAACATTTGTCCCAAAAAAATAATAGTGTTTATTTATCCCACTATTTCCGCATGTTATATTTCAAATTTTACTAAAACAAAATTCTAATTTGGGCCGAAAGTCGAGTGGGAGAGCAAAAGTAAGAAAGAAAATATGAGCGCGTGTACACAAGACAAGAGGACAGCGTGGGCTTTGTCTTTCAATTTTTGTTGCTCAACTCAACCTCTTCTTATCATTGTTTCCATCAATGGCTGTTTTGCAGAAATAAAATTATAGAAAGTGATTTTTCTGATTCCGAAGATCGGATAAAAGTAGGTCTGACAAGCTGATTTTAAAATTTAAAATTAAGATTTAATTTATTAATATATATTTTTTAATAAAATTTTTAGACCTATATTTGTTACGTGCTGAATTAATATATTTGTTTAATTATATGATGATTCTTGATACACTAATAAGTTATTTAATTTATGATTAGCAACACCAAGGGATGAAGATTTTCAATTTTAATTTCCCTTATGATTCCAATTTGAGTCTTAGTTTACAAAAAAAATAAAATGCATATAAGAATTTCATGTAATTTTAATAATTATTAGAACCAAAATTAAACATGAATGTTAATCAATTGGCAGCACACCATGCTTGGTTCATTTAATCTTAGTAAAGAGCTGATTCATCTATGTTTACATTTAAAACCATTGAAACCTACTTTTTTTTTTTTTTTTAATGTTTGTTAGTTTATATGGGAGTAATTCTTTTCATGTAATTATAGAATAAATCGATTTTTTGAGATTCGAATCTTCTGCTTGAAGAAAACTAATAGGATGTATGTTCACCAAACTAATCATTGAAAAAAAAATTTAAACTTAACAAAGGTAGCTGGGTTATTCAAAATTTACTTAAATGAAAATTCTTTTCTTTTTTAAACAAAAAAAATTGAAGAGTAACGATGAATTTCACGCCAAATACAAGTCTTAATTAACCATCAGATCATATGAAAATTCAAATATGTTCCGAACCTAAAGTTTCTATATATTTTTCCACGTAATATCTTCTTGCTTAAATTGTGCCGTCCTCTATATATAACATTTTCTCGAGGAGCGATCCCCAAAAAAAAAAGCTCAAATTAGCTTAGGTTAAATATTCAATTTACGTACATTGAATAAATTTTGGTATTTTTTAAGTTTTAACATTATTAAATTTATTATATAAATAAAGTTAATACTTATATGGATCAGAATTTCTCTTTTCTTAACTTTATAAATCTCTATTTTTGATAAAATTTTTTATTTAAATTATATATAAATATCTCGAAAGCAATCGTATTTTACTATACTTTCATCAAATATTAGATATTCGGCTTTTCTCCTACAAATAATAGTTCAAAATGAGAAAAATCCGCCTAATTATGTCTTAAAATCAAAATTTTCATTAAATAAATAAAAAATTCGTCAAAATTTATGTCTATGTATTTTTTTTTTTCCCGAACTTATATCTTTTCTTTTTTCGGTCGAACGATGAAGAGGGTTTGACGTATGACCGATGTCGTGGATGCCGATAAACATTAAGGCGCGTGGCCTCGTAAAATCAGAAGGGAATAAACAACAGAATACCAAAACAAATACTACGTTATACTCGCAGCTGACTGCCCCCCCCCCTCTCCTACTCTTTCTTCACCCTCACCCTCACCCTCTCTCTCTCGCTCTCTCGCGCACACACACACTAACCAATACGATCTTCAAAAACAAGTCGACAGAGAGTGTTCAAGCTCACACTCTGATCATCACCGATGGGTATAAATACTCTCTCTCTCTCTCTCTCTCGCCTTTTTTCTGTCCCTCTATCAGATCCAATTTAACGATCTTTCAATCAATTTTCAGCTTCTCAGAATCCGTTCGACAAAATTCTAAAGACACTAGAGAAGCCTGATGGAGGTGTCTTCGGCAAATACTTCAGCTTACCTGCTCTTGAAGATCCCAGAATCGGTTCTCTCTCTCTCTCTCTCTATATCTCTCTTGCTCTCCTTTGATGGGTTTGTTATTGATGATTGTGTTTTGGTGACTACAGATAGGCTTCCATTTTCGATTAGAGTACTTTTGGAATCGGCGATTAGAAACTGCGATGAGTTTCAAGTGAAGAGCAAAGATGTGGAGAAGATTATTGATTGGGAAAACACTTCTCCTAAGCAAGTTGAGATACCCTTTAAGCCTGCTCGTGTTCTTCTTCAGGTATTAATCATTTTATTTTATTTTACCTTTTTTTTATAGTTTTTTGGGGTATTTTAATGTTATTATTTAGCTTTAGTTATGGGGTTTGATTAATTTTTTTCTATTTAGGATTTTACTGGTGTTCCTGCTGTTGTTGATCTTGCTTGTATGCGTGATGCGATGAATCGACTTGGCGGCGATTCCAATAAGATCAATCCCTTGGTGAGTGAGCCACATTCTCCCCCACGTTGACCTTAATTTTGTCTAATTGATGAAAAAATGGTTGTGTTTGATTTGTCTGATTATTAGGACAACTTTATGTTTAATGTTTATATTTGTGAAATGTGTTATAATTAGAACATTGCTTGCTCCCCTGAATATTTTTTAAAAATAAATTATATTTCAAAATTATAACCCAAATGTTTTCTTCTCATAAAATTATAAAAATGCTCTCATAAAAGTATAATGTCAAATACATGTTGTCTCTCGGGCTCGATAAAACTTTCTGATTTTCCCGTCCTTCCGTACTGTGTGGTATGCAAGTATTAGATAAATATTTTTAGCACCTCTCCTCATGCACATCACCTCAAATCCTTCTTTACCGTGTTAGTTGTGGAACTTTTTCATGACTGATGTGGAAGGCGAGCATTTGAAAAAACTTCTGGCATATCTTTTCATGCACAATCACCCTCAATCCTTGTCTGCCACATCAACCAGGGAGCTTTCTATGACTAGTGTGTCGTGGTCATGGAGATTATCAATGTTCATGTTGTATTTAGGACTTGGGGTGTTTCTTATTGAAATCCTTTTGAAGTTGTTGAGGTGTTTAGTCTCTAAATATTTTGTGGGTGCAGGTTCCGGTTGATCTTGTTATTGATCATTCAGTTCAAGTTGATGTGGCAAGATCAGAAAATGCGGTGCAGGCAAATATGGAACTTGAGTTCAGAAGGAACAAAGAGAGATTTGGTTTTTTAAAATGGGGAGCTAGTGCATTTGATAACATGCTTGTTGTTCCTCCTGGATCAGGGATAGTCCACCAGGTATAAAACATTTGGGAGAATATTTTATACACGGCTTTATTGTGAAAGATTATATTTAAGTAAATGGGTTTGTTCGAACATGAGTATCTCATTTTGCTTTCAGCAGGTTTAGTGTGTCTGCATGTCGTTTAATTCTATGAGGATTGTTGATATTCAGGTGAATCTCGAATACCTTGGTAGAGTTGTGTTTAACTTAGGGGGCTTGCTGTATCCGGATAGTGTTGTTGGGACAGATTCACACACAACCATGATTGATGGATTGGGTGTTGCCGGCTGGGGAGTAGGCGGAATAGAAGCTGAAGCTGCAATGCTTGGCCAGGTAGGGTATATTTATACAAGATTTATTTCTGCTTTGTGGAACAGGTAACTAAGGGGTTCACTAGAATAACTATTTCCCAGCCTTTGCCAATCACCTTAATTAGGGACCATATATGTAACTTGTGACTAACTTCTGTGTTTACTACAGCAGAATATAAAAGGGTGTACTAATTAATATGCTTCCTACTCAAGAAAAGGAAAAAAAAAAAAAAGAGAAGGAATCACGTGCTTCCATTCCGCTCTAGTCTCTTGTTTTGAGTAAAATTCTTCTTTCTGCTTGCAGCCCATGAGCATGGTTTTGCCTGGTGTTGTTGGCTTCAAGTTAGTGGGGAAGTTGAGAAATGGTGTGACAGCCACTGATTTGGTTTTGACAGTAACTCAAATGCTAAGGAAACATGGAGTTGTGGGCAAGTTTGTGGAGTTCTATGGTACGCTTATCATCCTCTAAATCTGATTGTTACAACCTTTCTTTCTTTTTTTTTTTTTTTTTTTTTTTTTTTTTTTTTTTTTCTGCCTCGTCTTGTATGAGAAGTTCACTTTTTTGTTTATATGCAGGGGAGGGCATGAGTGAACTATCGCTGGCAGACCGTGCCACTATCGCTAACATGTCTCCCGAGTATGGTGCGACCATGGGCTTCTTTCCTGTGGATCATGTCACTTTGCAGTATTTGAAGCTAACAGGCAGAAGTGATGAAACTGTATATGGTTGACCTTTTTCCAATTTGTGTGCGGATGTTTTTGTATGGAGATTTTATTATTATTATTATTATTATTATTATTATTATTATTATTATTATTATTTTTGGATATCTTGGGTCAATCATTCAAAATGATGGCAACATAAATGAGGATATGAATCATAGGATTCAAACGGATCAGATGAAATGGAGAAGGGTATTTGGAGTTCTTTGTGATCATATGATGTTACTGCATTTGAATGAGAAGTTTTATAAAATCGCAATAAAAGCTACATTATTAAATAACAAGAATAGAAAATGAAGTAACTGAGATGAGAATGTTAAGCTGGATTTGTGGTAAAACTAGAAAAGATAAGATTAGAAATGAAGAGATACTTACTAAGTTGGGAGTGAATTTGTGGATAAGATGTAAGGATATCGTTTGAGATGGTTTGGACATATGCAATGAAAACTTAAAGACACACTAATTAGGAGGATCGAGAGGTTAAATATAGGATATTTAGTGAAATGTTATAATAGACAGTTAAAAATCTAGATGCAATGTATTTGTAAAGATACGATGGTTAAGGGGTTAAGTTAGGAGATGATTTTAGATAGGAATGAGTGTCGTAGGAGAATTAGAACAAGTTAAACCATCCTTTTTGTCATTGTAAGCTTTTTTTTTTGGGCTATTTTTTTTGTTGTATTTTAAATTTTTAATTATCTTATATTTGTCTCTCAAATTGCCGACTCCAAAATTTGAGATTAAGGTTTAGGTGGTTGTTTTGTTGTTGTATTATTTTTGGGGATTGCATTTCAATTAGTGACTAAATGAACCAATTTGCAGGTCTCTATGATAGAAGCCTATTTACGGGCTAACAACATGTTTGTAGACTACAGTCAGGTAAACTCATATTTGTGCCAATTCTGTCAGAATAATCAATTATATGGATTATGTTGATGGAGATTTGTCTGTATTCAGCCTCAGACAGAGAGAGTTTACTCCTCCTATCTAGAGTTGAATCTCGAGGATGTAGAACCCTGTGTCTCAGGCCCAAAAAGGTTATTAATCTTCTATTTCCTTTATGCTGCCATGTCTCTTAAGTTGGTTTCTGTTAGCTGGCTATTTTCCTTATTACAACTCTTAACTGTTTTGCTGCAGGCCACATGATCGAGTTCCCTTGAGAGAGATGAAGGGAGATTGGCATTCTTGTTTAGATAATAGAGTTGGCTTCAAGGTGTGGCAATTTGATCTTGGACACATTTTGGTTACTTCTAGCATAGTATTAAAATAACCACTAAAACATAACTTTTGTCGGTTTTGGCATTAACTTTGTTTCACTTTGGTATGGCCTCAATCAATTCATCATCATTCTAGTTGACTTAGTCTTGTTGCTTAGTCTGTATCATCATTTTCATGTTTGTTGGATGATCGGTGTTCCCAATTCTAGTTGACTTCCTTTTTGATGAAACAGGGATTTGCTGTTCCGAAAGAAGCTCAAAATAAGATTGCACAGTTTGATTTCCATGGAACCAAAGCCCAACTTAGACATGGTGACGTTGTCATCGCAGCTATCACCAGTTGCACAAATACCTCGAACCCTAGTGTTATGCTTGGAGCTGCATTAGTTGCAAAGAAAGCTTGTGAGTTGGGATTGGAGGTCAGGTTTCATGCAAATAATCTCCACAATTATGTTCACTATTTCATGTATATAAACAGCTTACTGATCAAATAAAGAAAAAGATACGTACTTTTGAACTTTATAGAAAACACTTTGACAAAGACTGCATAAGTAAATTTGTAAGCAGGTGTAAGGACATAGGTGTTCTATGATGTTATGGTCCCTTTTTTAACTTTTACTTTCTCGCTCTCAATTGATCGTTACTTTTTTTGACAAAATTGAAGCATGTCGATTTGGCTGTAATAATCTGTTCCTGCCCTCTTTTTAGCTACTGACTTGACATATCTTTTTTCCAGTTCCTGCAAATCATGTTTTAGACTTATGGATCATGAATTTTCAAGTGAAACATATTGACATCTTTAACCATTTAGATTTTGATGCAGTGGCAGTTGTGATAGCTCTTGAATAAATTTTGAAACTTGAATATCAGAACTTACAATTTCAATTTGTGTTCAGGTGAAGCCTTGGATTAAAACCAGCCTTGCTCCTGGTTCTGGAGTTGTGACGAAGTATCTGCAGAAGAGGTAAGACTTTAACAAGCTGGAAACCATAGAAATGCATATGAGATGATTCTAAGGGAAATTTACAAGTTATCGATTTCCTTTGCAGTGGCTTGCAGAAGTACCTGAATCAGCTAGGATTCCATATTGTTGGTTACGGATGCACCACATGCATCGGAAATTCTGGAGACCTAGATGAATCAGTGGGGTCAGCTATTACAGAAAATGGTAAATTTTCTTCAAAGATCCTTGTCTGCTTTCTTTCTATGTAGAATATTGATTTGGACAAGTTCTGAATCACGTGTTTCGATATGCAGACATAGTGGCTGCAGCTGTCTTATCTGGAAACAGGAATTTTGAGGGCCGTGTACATCCTTTGACAAGGGCAAATTACCTTGCCTCTCCTCCCCTTGTGGTTGCGTATGCTCTTGCTGGCACGGTAATAGCTTGGATTCCTGTGCAAAAATAGTAACAGAAAGAAACATAAAAAAATGTCCTTTCATAGATTATGCATTCACGTGACTTGGTAGTGAGTGCATTTGTTCATGTTGCTGGTCACTCAGAAGTTTATCAGCTTCTGACTGCCTACTTTTCTTTCTAGCACCTGGCTGAACTTTTAGGTCCTTTCAGGTTGACATTGATTTTGAGACTGAACCTATCGGGGAAGGGAAGGATGGAAAAAAGATATTTTTTAAGGACATTTGGCCATCTACTGAAGAAATTGCACATGTGAGCTCTCCCCCCCCCCCCTTCTTAATGTTGATTTTGATGTCCCAATTGATAAATTGAAGGACTAATTTGATTTTCCTTGCTCCCACTTCCAAAGGTTGTTCAATCAAGTGTTCTTCCTGATATGTTTAAGGAGACATACCAAGCAATAACTAAAGGAAACCCAATGTGGAATCAACTAACCGTACCTTCTGCCTCTCTCTACTCCTGGGATCCATCATCAACTTACATACATGAGCCACCCTATTTTAAGGACATGACCATGTCCCCTCCAGGCCCACATGGAGTCAAGGATGCTTACTGCTTGCTCAACTTTGGTGATAGCATTACAACAGATCACATCTCACCTGCTGGAAGCATTCACAAAGATAGTCCAGCTGCCAAATTTCTGATGGAACGTGGTGTTGATAGAAGAGATTTCAATTCTTATGGAAGTCGTCGTGGCAATGACGAAGTGATGGCTAGGGGCACGTTTGCCAATATCCGGCTCGTGAACAAGTTGTTAAAAGGAGAAGTTGGACCCAAGACAATTCACATTCCGACAGGGGACAAGCTATCTGTTTTCGATGTTGCCATGGTAATTTCTTTAGTACAACCTTCTGACTATATTAACGTGGTACCAAGAACAAGGAAACACAAAACTACTTTGAGGTTTCTGATTCCCCCTGCGGGGGGGGAGGGGGGAGTTTTCTTTTGGGTTGACCATAACTTGATTCTAGATGATTTCTGGGTCCTTTGATCTTGAGATCAATTATTTATTTATTTATTTTTAATCTCACAGAGGTATAAGAGTGAGGGACATGATACTATCATCTTAGCGGGAGCTGAGTACGGAAGTGGAAGTTCCCGCGATTGGGCTGCCAAGGGTCCTATGCTATTGGTAATGCACCTTCAATGACTGTTGTGTATTCCATACTATTGAGCCTGTGATAATACTAGAATTGCAATTGGTTGTAGGGTGTGAAAGCGGTCATTGCAAAGAGTTTTGAGCGAATTCACCGCAGTAATCTGGTTGGCATGGGTATAATCCCTCTCTGCTTCAAGCCTGGAGAGGATGCTGAGAGTCTTGGCCTGACTGGCCATGAGAGGTACACCATTGACCTTCCAAGCAATGTAAGCGAGATAAGACCTGGCCAAGACATTGTCGTTGTGACAGACAATGGAAAGTCCTTCACATGCACCATTCGATTTGATACCGAGGTAAGCAAAATCTAATCCATGTCTTTGACAAGAGTAAAGGCACTATCTTGCTCTTCCTTTGTTAATGTTCCGAAAAATGCGGTGCAGGTTGAGCTGGCTTATTTCAATCATGGAGGCATTCTGCAGTACGTGATTAGAAACTTGATCCATGGAAAACAATAAATGACCAAGATGATGTTTCATTTCGTTGAGCTATTGCTTCTCCACTTTGTTAAGATGATAAGGTTGGTCAGGCAATTCAGATCATTTTGCAGATTTATGTCATTTCCCTTTCTTATGATCTAATCTTGGGGACAATAGAGAGGATGTATTTTGTCCTTGACTACATCGTCATGGGCTAAAACAATTTTTGAACTGGTTTGGCAGATAATCAGTGGACAACACAAGAACATTAAACTACATAAATCTGCATTCCGTACTAGGAAGATACACTCCTTTTTATCGTTGCTTGGTCATAGCTAATGTTCCTGATAGTACACCGCATGAATCTCTGATTAAATAAATTAAATTTTACATGATAATTAATACAAGCAAAAATTTGTTTTGTCTTTATTTAGTTTTTAACTTTAATTTTAGGAACCAATTTGGGGCAAATCATATAAAGTTAACCAGAGAAAGAATAGTGAGTAGCTGAATATCTACCATATTTCATTTTAAGATGAATCTTGTAAATTCAAGTCTTAGAAATTTCACTCCTCATCAACCGTTATCTCCTACTTTTCATAATATTTATTGCATATTTTCCATCATTATTGTGAACATAAGATAATCAAGCTCTACATTAGAAAAGGGGAAAAAAAAGAAAGAAATATTTTAGGGTACAAAAAGTTAGGGGTGTGGTATTGGTGCATCAAAATTGGGATAGCAATCTGGATCCCATAGCACCAATATGAAGCTTGATACCAGGCAGTGGCTACTGACGTATTTTAAGGTACACAGCAAAACAATAACCTGCGCCCGAACTGGATCGAGAACCTGCATGAAATAGAACCCTTGTTGTAAGTCACAGATGCATGACAAGCTGTTCTCAAGAACATAGAAAAGAGAATAGGAAAGTAACAATATACTAGGGCAGTATCCTTATGAGTGCATGAATAGAATGGTTCTGTAGGAAATGAGGGAAATTTACAAGATTGAGATGGAAGATCAGAAAGTCATTATCGTAACATCCAGCATATGGCTCGTGTTCGATGGCCAAGTCCTAAATTTAATCATGCAGAATAGAGCAAAGAACTACAGATCTTTTCCCCCTAGCTGAATCCACAATCCAAACAAGACTGGGCCCGCTCGTTCTCTAAATTTTAAGTTAAAATATCTACTGCAGCTACACATAGTAAATCTTCTCAAGTACTCGACGATCACCTGGTGCCCATTACCAAAGTCTATCATATCATATAATTGTACATGTAGGCATAAATACCTGCCATAAAGGACTATTGTACATGATAGCAACAAAGAATCTGCTTGCTCCATCTTACAAATCATTTAATATATCTAAATACTTCTGTAGCTCTCAGTGGAACACACTAGGGATTCATTTTAGCAGAACCTTATGCAATGTTGTTGTGTTAAGAGAAACAAAATTTTTGAGGCTTATAAATTCAAAATTTTCCAATTCAACTAAATGTAGAGCATTCAAACCCATTACAGAAAATGAACTCACAACTCCATTATTTTCTAGGGAAAGAAGCATAGTAAAATGCTGTTAGCAACTCGCATCAAATATTATTTTTCAACTATTACCATACTAACTGATCCATTAAAGGAAATAAACATGTATCTTCATATTTTACGGAGAAAGGAACATGATAAAAAGCTGTTAGCACGAACAATCACCTCTATCAGAAAATTTAAGTTTTATACTCATGAACACGCATCCATTTTACGGATGACCACTTGTTCCCTTTAATTACTGGGCAGGCACCTGCAAATAAATCCAGAGAAAAAGGTGAAATCCAGAATAACAGAAATTATTGACATAGTCGAGATAAATGTAAGCATTGGAGTTTAAAAAGGATTTATATCTTAATCAATTTCAAAAGGTAGAAACCCATGATTGAAAAACCTTACGGCTTTACAGCCATAAGATGATTGGCCATGACTAACCATGCAAACTAGAAGGATCCTGGGAAGCATCAGGTCTCATGCTCCAGAAAAGCAACGCATCACCCCTCTTTGGCTTAATAGAAAGACCTTGCTTTCCACACTCAGATAGCTCATCATACCATGGAACAGAACTGAAGTTTCCTTTTGCAGCAGGAAATACTGTCTCCCCACCTTCTTCAACGTCAGAACTATACGAGAGAGAGACAGAGAGAGAGAGAGGTTGGGGCAGCAAGAGAATGTATTCTGGAATGAGGACCCCAGGAAGAGAAGGCCAACATGGACCAGAAATGCGTCTACTTAAATGGAAGATAAATGGTAGATTGTGTCACTTACAGGTACATAAGGAGCGTAGCCATACGTTGACCCCCATTCTTAGTGTTGAACTCATCCACGAAGTAGTCAAAATGTGGCTCATATTTTTGTCCAACTTCATAGTGGAGAACTTGGAGTCCTTCCCCATGCTCTGCCAATCATAATTTCAGTCAAATAACTGTATGCAATATGATTACTTTCACTATTAAAAGAAAGTTCGATTTCCTGTCATCATGAGTGCATTTATTTGAACCAAAACAAACTGTTGCTGGTTACTTTTCAGGTCACAGTTCGTTGAACTGAGAAATCAACTGGAAAGTGTTTCAGCCAAATACTTGATTGTTCTGTAAAGAGCAGTAGCCATTGCAGGCAAAGGTGCTTTTACATGAGAAATAAAATCTGAACAAAGATTTCCATCAATACAATTTTTGGGGGTAAATATACAAGCACCACAAAAGGGTATTATAAGAACCGATTCCAACATATGAAGTTCAATACACAAACACTGGTCCTTAGTATGTCCATCCGTCAAGCATATGACTAGAAATGACCAGTTTATGAATTGTGCAGAACAATTTTGACTTGTTATGAAGCAATGGGGGAAGATTATACACTAGAGGTGAAAAGGCTAAAAATGGCATGTGTTGAGTTTCGTAATATACATACCCACAGGAATAAAGGTGAAGTCTGCAATCCTTTTCTCAATATCCCTGATAATTTTATCTTGTCCTCTAGCTAAGAAAGTTCCAGAGCTCGTGCGTACCCTACAGGACAAACACATATGAATAGCGAAAGTTCAACATATACTTTATTTGCATAAAGAGGAACTATATCAATACCTGCTGTCCATACTCTTGCCTGTATTATTATCAACAACTGTTGACTTCTTCATATAAGGCTTAGCAAGTTCAATTAGGTACTCACACTCATCCTTAGTCTGCATCATCAATCAAAACTAGACAATCAAAAAACTGGATGAAAAGACATCAATCAGATCTTACATAAAATCTTTTTTCTTTCCTTGATCGAAGGTGATTGGGCTGCATAATTGGGGGGGGGGGGGCAGGATTTGATTTGAGGATCTCTGGATATCAGAGTCTTAGCTTAGCTAGCTCATACCCACTAACATTCAATATCAGATCTCAAATAATAATTTTCTAGCAGATCAAAAGCCATGTTCATAACTTGAGATTCAGATCCTAAAAACCTAGAACCAGTATTTTACAACATCATTTTCTCCAAAATCTTCCTCTTTCAATACATTAAAATCTCAGATAATTAACGGTTCAACATTGCAATTTTCAAATGATAACTAGATTCAACACATTGAGACGGGCATATAAGGTGATTAAGTAGGCAAATTTGAAAACTAACTAGCTTAGCTAGTTGACACCCACTAACATACAAATCAGATCTTGCATAAGATTTTACTTGAGATTCAGATCCTAAAAACCTAAAATCAGTCTTTTACAACATCAATTTCTCCAAAAATCTTCCTCTTTCAATACATTAAAATCTCAGGATATCAACAGTCAAATGTAACTAGATTCAACACATTAAAATAGGCATGCGGGGTGATTTAAGTATGCAAAATTTGAAAACTAATCAAGAAATTATGGTAAATGAAAGCAGGATTTGATTCGAGGATCTCTCCATATAAGAGTTTTTACTTAGCTTTGCTAGCTGACACCCACTACCATAAAATCAGATCTTGCATATGAATTTTCAAGAAAATCAAGAACCCTGTTCAGAACTTGAGATTCAGATCCTAAAAAACCTAGGACCAGTCTTTTACAACATGGTGTTCACCCAATGCACAAAAATGCTCCCGGCTTAGTATGGGGTAGGAGAGAGTGGGTCTATATATATATATATGCGATATTCTTTTTACATTTTTGCAAATAGACTATTTCCACCTTTAAATTACCGAAGGAGCAACTTCCTTTACAATTGCTGGTCTTTTACAACATCAGTTTCCAGAATTTTCCTCTTTCAACTCATTGAAAAATAGGCATTAGGGTGATTAATTATCCAATTTGGAAACTAACCAAGAAACTATGGTAAACGAAAGCTCGAGGCTCCCAAGAGATGACTTCAGTCCACCTCTCAGTGCTTCTATCAAAAGCAAATCCATCGTCTCTGCAACAACAACAAAAAAAGCTTAAAATCACATTTAAAAAAGCAAAAAATCAAACAAACGAAGACCAGATTTATTAGCCACTTACATGTCAGTATCGGTAGTAGAGTGAACGATGGAAGCGAGATCATTGACGCGATGTGAAGATGGAGAGTTAGAGGAAGGAGAAGAAGAATTGGAGAGAATTCCGAAAACGAGGAGGATAATGGCGAGGAATGAGAAAATTAATAGAATGGAGAGAAATAGAGTCGAGGATGAAGGTTTTCTCGATGTCAGAAGACGTGAATGCCTTCCTTTCTTCATCATTTCTTCTTCGAAATTTTCCAGAAACTCTATAAAAATCAATCGATCTGACTGATAGGATGATGATAATGATGGAGAATATCAGAAAGAAACCACTGTTTTGAATGGCGACGTCTGTGTAGTAATCGTCGGGTATGTATGTGTGCTGAAAACGCTGGTTTGAAATTCTTTTCTATTTATAAGTAAACTGAGAACCGACGAAGAGAGATGGGTCAAACTTCTCCGGACACCGCAACCCGCCGTACGGTTTTGGTTAAATCAAAATTTACCAATAACTTAAATCAATATAAATTTATTTTTAATTTTTTATTTAATTTAAGGATATTTTAATTAATTTAAAATCACTAAAATATAAAATATTATACTTATTATATATGATACGTAAATTTTTTCTTTTCTTTTTTTTTTTTTTAAATGTTTATACTTAAAAAAGATCAAGAATATCTCCAAAGAAAGGAAAATGGGACATGGTAAATTTAGCTTACAAATAGAAAGAAGGATGATCAGTTTTTGAAACTTAATGATTTCCTAATTTAAATCAGGGAAAGCCTTTTATGGTTGATTTGGGGATAATATATAGTAAATTTCTTTGGTTACACTATCCAAATGTGTACTCTTAAGATTTAATGTGAATAATAGTTTCATATATATCATATGGGATTTTGTGTAGGGATTTGATAAATGAGCTAACTGGGAAACCAGGGGGTACAACCGAAGACTCGCCCACGGGCACAGACCCCATTAATTCCAAATTTATTTTTGGCAGATTTGAAGTCAAGACTTAGACAAAGACAAAGACAATCCTTTTCTATTTTTCCATGTTAACGATGACTTTGAGTTCTTTGACCCTTTGCAGCCCCTGTAATACAAAATCAATGGTGGTTTTCTAGCCATTGTTTTTGTATCTAATTATGTTGTAGAGCAATAACAAGGCAGTCTTGTTTTAAAAGAGACAATTTAATAATTACAACTTCCTCCTCTAATCATGTAATCTGAAATTCAAATCTCATATAATTTTAAAAAAATATATATATATATATATATATATATATATATATAGTGTTAAGCCCCTTTAAGACGATCGGTCGTGATTATTGTTCTTTTTGAATATATGATTATATAATTTTCACTTTATATAAATTATCAGATTTAAGTTATAATTAATCTTTTAAATGAATCTCTCATTGTAGTCTTACAAAAGTATCAAGAAATTAAAATATATTTTTCGTAATTCATTTATTCAAACTTGTTTTTACAAATTATATATTTTTAAAAATAATAATACAGTATATTTTAGGAATAATTATTATTTTCATTTATGTTGTTATCCTTTTCAAGTGCACGATTACAATGATTTTTTTTTAAATAAATTGTTCGATTTAAACAATACTTATTATTTATTAAAATGAATTTATTATCATAATTCTATTAAAATATATTTTTCAAAATCCAATTGTCTAGGCTTGTTTTTACAAATTATATGTTTTAATAGAAGTGTTGGAGGTATTTTTTGTCACGCCCCGAACCGGGAATCGTGAACAGCCGCCCGTTGACCTGGATGCCAGCTGTATTTTTACAAAAAATCGGACAGAACCTCCCCATAAATCGGAGGTCTCCCATGTACAATAACCTGTATAAACCTGTATAATTTAAAATCATTCTAAAAATAAATCAAATGGTCATCCCGGCCTCAAAACAATCCACCAATCTCCCAACCGACATCCAGACAACGCAAGGCTAACAAATCACCAACAGTCCTAACCACAGACCTCTACTGTCATGCCCAACTAGAGCATGAACAGCCGCCACACCGAGCGGGCCTAAATTTATACAATTATATTACAAATTCCCAAGTTAACACTTTAAATATTTACAAATGCCTCAATGCAGTGAAATATGAGAGTTTCGCAAATAACTATACATAATTTTATACAGTCACCCCAAAATATGTACACGGTCAACTACGGACCTCAACAAGACCACGCAGGGTCGACAATAAAACACGAAATTCATAATTTAAATTAAAACTTAATCTCACCGTCGTTAATCACCAATCCATCATCAAGCTATCAAGCCCTCGAGCCAAATACATCGCCCTAGCACCATCATCCTGTCTGGGGAGGGAAAGAGGAGGGGTGAGTATTCAGGGAAGAATACTCAGTGAGTGAGTGGGTCAATGTAATCGTGTAATATGGGGTGTGAAACTGGAGTGTCAAAACATAAGTATATAAATCATATTTCAAATCATCATGCTTTTCATTTCAACAATATATCATTTGCACGCATCAACAAATCAAATATGCATCCAAAATACTTTCATCAAAATCATAGAGTCCAGTAAAACTCCCGGCAGAGGTCTACCACGACCTATGACAGGCGCACCGGGGGTGTTTTATGCGATTTTATTTAAAGTGCTCTCTACCCCGGCGTTGGCGACGGACCTCGTCCAGGTGCTAGATTTGAAGAGTGTCCAAATCCTCCCCCTTTCGGGTTCAACCTGCCTAGTACCGTGTCGTAAATATAATCCCGACAACTCGTGGGATACCCCAGGCCTTAGGCATATCCGGACACCACCAAAGCGCCTCTCACGGTGTCCTTCGTAGCTACGGAACAATACATATCCAGGCCCTCAAGGCCAAAATCAATATCATCAATCCATATCACGGCCCTCAAGGCCAAAATCAATTTCATATCAAACATGTGCCGTAATCAGGTTCATAAACCAAATGCAACATATATCATAAAATGGCACATTTCACATTTCCAACACATGGATGCATATTTCATAATTCAACCACATTTTCAGACACTCCATCGGTTCACAAAAATCATTTCCAAAGCCAGTCAAAACATTTTACGCACGCGGTAAATCATGCTCATTTATCAAACTGTTGTAAAACAGAGTTTGCATATTAAACGAAAACATTGAAATAAAACCCACTCACAGTATACGGGAGGGTCAATCACTCCCTACAATGCACGACAAGTGTCAAAACTGTACTCCCCTCGATCAAGACATCCAACACTTACGCATGTATATAATCAGCAAGTTTCAAACCTGCGCAGTTATAGAAAATAGGCTATAACTTCTAATACACCTTTACAAATCAAAAGGTTTCTTATTTCATTTTTAAAGCTAAGGATGTCTCGTGTCTAAGGCAGACAACCTCACGTCATTTGTAGAGAGTTATGCTTACAACATATCCACAAGACTCAAGTGGTATTCCTCAATCAATCAATCAATCAATCCTACACAAAGCTCACACCAATCCAATCTCTCACCGTACATAAGAGTCAGCATATACACCAACACACTTTTATTCAAAATTCATCAACTTCTTCTCTTCAATACCCCAATACAATTCTATACATTTATCATATCAATACAAACACATGCTTTTGCTCATTCTTTACAATTGCACATTTTCATATCACTTTAACACACCAATATCACTATATATATGCATACACTTTCAATACCTTATTACGTACACATATAAACCTCCATCTTGCTTACTAGAGTCATTCCAAATCTCTCCAATGGATTCGATCAATACAATTTTACATCCACATACTCACTAACCTCTATCCAAAATTCAGCATACATAATTCCTCACACTTTTGGCCTCAATTTCACATATACATAGCCAATAACACATCCCACTTAAATGCCAAAAACACAAGTACATCAAATCCACATTTTAACACACAAAATCACATTAAAACCAATCAAATTTCATACTCAAAGTTCTACATTTTCCTGTACATGTTTCCTTAGGGTTTCTCCCCTCAATATGTGCTTATTTCATCACTTTCATTCCATTTATAAACAATTAATCAAATCAAAATCAAGCCTGATTCAATCCTAAAACCAATCAAAATTGGAAATACGCTTAAAATAAATAAGTTTCCTACGAACTGGAAAATCTTTGAAAAATCATACACTTTTCGATTCTCATCCGATTTCTTCAACCCACATGTCATTTCAAAGGTATTGAAACCTATTTTCATCATACGGAACTAGTATTTTGATTTCCTATATGTAGGACAACTTATAATGAAAAGACTGCATAATTTCTTAAACTCAAATCCCAAATTTTGACTATTTTCATGCATTCATCAATTTAAACTCTAAGAGAACTATTCTAATCAACTCAACATAATTCTATCATCCGGAACAGCCCAATTTATATCAAATTCTAAGCTTAACATAAATAATTTCATATGAAATTGCAGGAACATACATTTCCTTTTAATCTAATTTATTTCAAGGCATACATAAAATTTCTAATTCTAATTTCAATCCTAAATTAAATAAAATAACTCAAATATAGAAAGGATTGCATTTCCCTCACCTAGGGTTCGCTGCGGTCCAAAACCCTAACGTCTATGCGACATTTGATTCCGTCCAAAACCTACAATGCTTCCAATTTGAAGCAAAAGTCAGTAATTTAGTATAATCATCAAGGAATCGAAACCCTAGAATTTGGGTTAGGGTTTGATCGTACCTTTGCAGTGGACAAGGCATAATCGACCTAGGGCTTTCGGTTAGGGCTTCCGCAGATAGCAGAAGGTGCACAACAGAGAAGCAACACGGCGCGGCGCGAGAAGGGCGCGGTCGGCGCGCGAGCGTGTCGCGCGGCGGGCCGGCCCAGTGGCCGGCGTTTTGGGAGCAAGGTGCGGTCACGGCTGGGAGCAGCGCGCAGTCACGCGAGCAGCAGCGCGCAGCCGCGCGGGCAGCCGCGCGAGCCAGCGCTCGCTGCGCGCAGTCGCACGCGCGAGCAGGAGGGAGACAAGCGGAGACCCGTGGTGGTCGCGGTGGTGGCGAGATGCGGCGGACGGCGGGGGAAAGCAACCGTTCGCGGTGGAGGGAGATCGAGACGGAGAGAGAGAGCCGCGGGAGAGGAGTAGAGAGAGAAATAGAGATAGAGCCGAGAGAGAGTGAGACGGTGGGGTGGTTGAACCACCGTGGGGTGGCGGAGCCGAGCAACCGCGGTGGAGGAGGAAGCCGCGGCGGCGGCTGGCGCGGGTGGGGAGATGGAGAGGCGGTGAGAGAGTGAAAGGGAAAGTGAGAAATTAGGGCTTTAAGCCCTAATTTCATTTTCCTTTTTTTTTTTTTTTTATTATTATTATTATTATTATTAGTATTATTATTCTTATTATTATTATATTTCTTTTTATAAATAAATTTATTATCAATTAAATGAGTAATGTGTAAATAAATAAATGAATAAATAATAATAAAAAAAATCATCTATATATTTTTATACCCACTTTACTTTACAAATCGGAAATACGGATATTTTAAATATCCCAAAAATTTCAAATTACATACCTCAAAATCGAAAATCAATATAATTTACAATTTTCTCTCTCTATATGTAAACGGAGAAATATTTTATTTAATTTCATGAACAATATACTTGTACGGACACCGCTGTGTCGGTGTTACATTTTCTAACCCCCTAAAAACAAGTTTCGTCCTCGAAACTAAAAGAAGGCTAGGTACTTCCTTAGTACTGAGACATGAAAGACATCATGAATACGAGATAGTTCATTTGGCAACTCCAATCTGTATGCCACACTTCCGACCCTCTCAAGGATACGAAAGGGTACAAATATATCTGGGACTCAGATTGTCCCGCTATCTGAATCGTATAACTCATTTTAAAGGAAATACCCTCAAGAAAATCATATCTCCTGTGGCAACTCAAGGTGTCGCCGTCTACGATCGGCCTATACCTTCTGCCTGTCCTAGGCGGCTCTCATCCGCACACAAATGACCCTAACTTTATCTTTCATTTCCAAATCAACTCAACATTGTTGAGATGTCGTTCTACGACCTCACCCTAACATATCGGAGTGCGGCACCCCCTGTCACACAGTGCCTCATATGGGGCATCCTGATACTGGTTAGGCCAGTATAAAGACGTTCCAATACCTCTAAAGAAAATAACCACGAATCAGAATGAAATGTGCAGACTTGGTGAGTCTATCAACGATCACCCCATTTAGCATCGTGTCGTGCTAAAGTCCGCAACAATCCTTGTCACAAAATCCATTGTGACGTGTTTCTACTTCCACTCGGGAATGGAAAAAGAACTGCAAAGCGCCTGTGGGTCACTGATGCTTGGCCATCATCTACTGACAAACCAGGCATCAAACAACGAACTCTCTCTTTATACCAGACTACTAATAACTATCTCGGATCGTTAGGTACATTTTTTGTACCTCTCAAATGCATAACGCAAGTGGAGGAATGAACTTCCTCTAGAATGTCTACGAAGATTCACTGTCGACGGGAATGCAAACCCGTTATTGATATACTACTAGTCCGTTATCACGGACTCGGAACTCTCTGCCATCATTTCTACAGATCTATCAAGAACACTTGGAGCTCCTCATTTGCTCCCTAAATCTCTCTAATGCGGTCGAGCAAGGTCGGCCTCATTTCAAATCAAGCTAGTAATACTGCTCGATCATCATTAATCAAACTGACTCCTAATACGCGGAGTCCCATCAACAAGAGAGATAAGCACTCTCTATATACAAAATTTCAAATCAATTGCTCACTAAGAGGAGTGAAAATCAATAGCTCCTCATCTAGCGACGATAACAGTCTACCCAACTGTCGAGCGAAATAATACTCTCACGTAAGAATAATCTGAACCAATGTCAATAAGAACACGGGCGTCAACTCTGAATATTTTCATGGTACTCATGATGCGAGAAATTGAAAGAGATTCCAATATAGGATACGCAAAAGATATACGTATATATATATATCAAGTAGTCAAGCCTCTAAGGCTTTAACCAGTCATAACCGTACACATCATCATGAGATGCATGGTTTCAAAAGAGGATCACAATAGTTAAGCTTCTAGAGCTTTAACTAGTCAAAACGGTACATAGGTATCATGATATACATGAGTTCAAAAAGGAGAATATCTATAAACTCCTAAACAAAAGAATCTACCGGAGGATTACCCATGGTCGTATCTGGGTTCGCCTAAGCGTCCTCCTGTGTCATACCATATACGTGGGCCTATGCCCTCTGCTACTATCGTGAAGGGTCTAATGCAGTGTTGCTCCTGGCTGCAGTCCATGGAGCGGTGTGTACTGAGCGTGCAGGTACTCCCTGCTGACCTGTCCATGGTCCACCCATGTGTGTCTGACACCTGACCTCTAAAACCTAGGTCAGGACAAGAGCTACAAATATGTCCTTGCTTCCCATATTAGAAGCATCTAAATGGAGCTCCGCAAGCTCCAAAATGATATCAGCCGCAGTCGCGGCAAATAGAATGGTGCTGTACTGTGGACTAACTAGAGGCACTAAAGGCCTGTGCTCTAAACACCTAGGGACATGGTCCCTGTCCAACCTGTGTTGATGAAAAGTGAGATAGGCTTCCCTAAAAGTTAGAAGTCCTATCCCACTTCGAGCTCTGGCTCGTCTGGGTCTCAACCTTCTATGGTCCTACTAGGACTCCGTAAAATCTCTGAGGTCGAACTCCTTTAAGAAGTCCTCCTACCGCAGTGAGTCAATAGTCTCGTCACAATTAGCCTCCCACCAAGTGAGGGCATCACCGTTGAGAAGTCTCTCAACAACTCTCAATCTGATCTCCTCTGACAATCCCACATCAGTAAGGAGCCTGCGAATCCTATAGATCCAGTGCTTCGCCGCTACGGCATCACTAGATCCTGAAAAGTCTGTATATTTGAGCTGTCGTAACTCTGTCACCAACTGAGTAAGCTCATGAATACGCCTCAAAGTAACCGAAATCTCATCGGTCGAAGCAAAAACATAAGTACCAGCCACCGGAGGAGTAACCGGTGCCGTAGGAGCAGGTACGGCCGCAGATGCGGTCGCTGGAGTCTATAGTAGAGGTGTTGGCGTCTGCACCCCATATCTACTGTACCACTCCTGCCACTGTCTCAAGGCGTCGAGTGGTGGTGGAGGAATCTCAGCTGTAACAGCCGGTGGAGATGCTGAGGGTGGCACTAGTAAAGGTGCACAAGTAGAGGAAACATCCTCTGGTACTCATGGAATCTCGGGTGCCACAAGTGCATCAAACACTGAGGGACTTTCTAGTGGTGCACCTGATGCACCGCGCCTACTACATCTAGGCAGCACAGTTCTGCAAACAAAGCACCTATTCATTAAGTGGAAATCAAGGATTAGGGTTAGTTACTGGGAAACTAACCCCCTAAAAATAATTTGAGTTATGAATCAAGGCATTCGAATCCAATGGGAGGTGTATCACTTATACACCTGCATAAATGCCTCAAATGATGGTAATGGAACCATGGCTATAATAGCCGACTGAGAACATGCAAAAAGGGTACACCTGACGAGGAAACATCCTCGAGTATTTTAGATGTCTCAGGTACAAATCTAGTACCTCGTCTAATAATCATAATCTTACAAACGAAGAACTCAAATCAGATATGATTCAAACATTAGGGTTAGTTACGAAATAACTAACCTCCTAAAAAGATTTATAGTTACAGGTTTAAAAACCGATGGAAATGATATGCTAGGTTAGATACGCACCGTATCTAACCCCCTAAAAAGAATAACTCATATGCCTATGACCATGTACTGGGACTTCATGACTGTATGAAACTCTCATGCATTGAGGACTTTTAAAATATACTTGGGAATATTTTCAAAACTATTCTATCAAACACAGCTCTCAAACCTAGAGCTCTGATACCACCCGAACTGTCACGCCCCGAACCGGGAATCGTGAACAGCCGCCCGTTGACCTGGATGCCAGCTGTATTTTTACAAAAAATCGGACAGAACCTCCCCATAAATCGGAGGTCTCCCATGTACAATAACCTGTATAAACCTGTATAATTTAAAATCATTCTAAAAATAAATCAAATGGTCATCCCGGCCTCAAAACAATCCACCAATCTCCCAACCGACATCCAGACAACGCAAGGCTAACAAATCACCAACAGTCCTAACCACAGACCTCTACTGTCATGCCCAACTAGAGCATGAACAGCCGCCACACCGAGCGGGCCTAAATTTATACAATTATATTACAAATTCCCAAGTTAACACTTTAAATATTTACAAATGCCTCAATGCAGTGAAATATGAGAGTTTCGCAAATAACTATACATAATTTTATACAGTCACCCCAAAATATGTACACGGTCAACTACGGACCTCAACAAGACCACGCAGGGTCGACAATAAAACACGAAATTCATAATTTAAATTAAAACTTAATCTCACCGTCGTTAATCACCAATCCATCATCAAGCTATCAAGCCCTCGAGCCAAATACATCGCCCTAGCACCATCATCCTGTCTGGGGAGGGAAAGAGGAGGGGTGAGTATTCAGGGAAGAATACTCAGTGAGTGAGTGGGTCAATGTAATCGTGTAATATGGGGTGTGAAACTGGAGTGTCAAAACATAAGTATATAAATCATATTTCAAATCATCATGCTTTTCATTTCAACAATATATCATTTGCACGCATCAACAAATCAAATATGCATCCAAAATACTTTCATCAAAATCATAGAGCCGCGCCAGTAAAACTCCCGGCAGAGGTCTACCACGACCTATGACAGGCGCACCGGGGGTGTTTTATGCGATTTTATTTAAAGTGCTCTCTACCCCGGCGTTGGCGACGGACCTCGTCCAGGTGCTAGATTTGAAGAGTGTCCAAATCCTCCCCCTTTCGGGTTCAACCTGCCTAGTACCGTGTCGTAAATATAATCCCGACAACTCGTGGGATACCCCAGGCCTTAGGCATATCCGGACGCCACCAAAGCGCCTCTCACGGTGTCCTTCGTAGCTACGGAACAATACATATCACGGCCCTCAAGGCCAAAATCAATTTCATATCAAACATGTGCCGTAATCAGGTTCATAAACCAAATGCAACATATATCATAAAATGGCACATTTCACATTTCCAACACATGGATGCATATTTCATAATTCAACCACATTTTCGGACACTCCATCGGTTCACAAAAATCATTTCCAAAGCCAGTCAAAACATTTTACGCACGCGGTAAATCATGCTCATTTATCAAACTGTTGTAAAACAGAGTTTGCATATTAAACGAAAACATTGAAATAAAACCCACTCACAGTATACGGGAGGGTCAATCACTCCCTACAATGCACGACAAGTGTCAAAACTGTACTCCCCTCGATCAAGACATCCAACACTTACGCATGTATATAATCAGCAAGTTTCAAACCTGCGCAGTTATAGAAAATAGGCTATAACTTCTAATACACCTTTACAAATCAAAAGGTTTCTTATTTCATTTTTAAAGCTAAGGATGTCTCGTGTCTAAGGCAGACAACCTCACGTCATTTGTAGAGAGTTATGCTTACAACATATCCACAAGACTCAAGTGGTATTCCTCAATCAATCAATCAATCAATCCTACACAAAGCTCACACCAATCCAATCTCTCACCGTACATAAGAGTCAGCATATACACCAACACACTTTTATTCAAAATTCATCAACTTCTTCTCTTCAATACCCCAATACAATTCTATACATTTATCATATCAATACAAACACATGCTTTTGCTCATTCTTTACAATTGCACATTTTCATATCACTTTAACACACCAATATCACTATATATATGCATACACTTTCAATACCTTATTACGTACACATATAAACCTCCATCTTGCTTACTAGAGTCATTCCAAATCTCTCCAATGGATTCGATCAATACAATTTTACATCCACATACTCACTAACCTCTATCCAAAATTCAGCATACATAATTCCTCACACTTTTGGCCTCAATTTCACATATACATAGCCAATAACACATCCCACTTAAATGCCAAAAACACAAGTACATCAAATCCACATTTTAACACACAAAATCACATTAAAACCAATCAAATTTCATACTCAAAGTTCTACATTTTCCTGTACATGTTTCCTTAGGGTTTCTCCCCTCAATATGTGCTTATTTCATCACTTTCATTCCATTTATAAACAATTAATCAAATCAAAATCAAGCCTGATTCAATCCTAAAACCAATCAAAATTGGAAATACGCTTAAAATAAATAAGTTTCCTACGAACTGGAAAATCTTTGAAAAATCATACACTTTTCGATTCTCATCCGATTTCTTCAACCCACATGTCATTTCAAAGGTATTGAAACCTATTTTCATCATACGGAACTAGTATTTTGATTTCCTATATGTAGGACAACTTATAATGAAAAGACTGCATAATTTCTTAAACTCAAATCCCAAATTTTGACTATTTTCATGCATTCATCAATTTAAACTCTAAGAGAACTATTCTAATCAACTCAACATAATTCTATCATCCGGAACAACCCAATTTATATCAAATTCTAAGCTTAACATAAATAATTTCATATGAAATTGCAGGAACATACATTTCCTTTTAATCTAATTTATTTCAAGGCATACATAAAATTTCTAATTCTAATTTCAATCCTAAATTAAATAAAATAACTCAAATATAGAAAGGATTGCATTTCCCTCACCTAGGGTTCGCTGCGGTCCAAAACCCTAACGTCTATGCGACATTTGATTCCGTCCAAAACCTACAATGCTTCCAATTTGAAGCAAAAGTCAGTAATTTAGTATAATCATCAAGGAATCGAAACCCTAGAATTTGGGTTAGGGTTTGATCGTACCTTTGCAAGGGACAAGGCATAGTCGACCTAGGGCTTTCGGTTGGGGCTTCCGCAGATAGCGGAAGGTGCACGGCAGAGAAGCAACACGGCGGCCGCGCGCGAGAGAAATGCCGGAGGCCGCGAGGGGCGCACGGCCGTGTGGGGCGGGCGGGGCGGCGCGGGGAGCAGTGCGCACGGGGCAAGGCCGCGCGGGCAGCCGCGTGGAGCAATCGCGCTCCGCGCTGCGCGCACCGCACCGCGAAAGCGAGCTGGAGGGAGACAAGCGGAGACCCGTGGTGGTCGCGGTGGTGGCGAGATGCGGCGGACGGCGGGGGAAAGCAACCGTTCGCGGTGGAGGGAGATCGAGACGGAGAGAGAGAGCCGCGGGAGAGGAGTAGAGAGAGAAATAGAGATAGAGCCGAGAGAGAGTGAGACGGTGGGGTGGTCGAACCACCGTGGGGTGGCGGAGCCGAGCAACCGCGGTGGAGGAGGAAGCCGCGGCGGCGGGGCCCCGCGGGTGGGGAGATGGAGAGGCGGTGAGAGAGTGAAAGGGAAAGTGAGAAATTAGGGCTTTAAGCCCTAATTTCATTTTCCTTTTTTTTTTTTTATTATTATTATTATTATTAGTATTATTATTATTATTATTCTTATTATTATTATATTTCTTTTTATAAATAAATTTATTATCAATTAAATGAGTAATGTGTAAATAAATAAATGAATAAATAATAATAAAAAAAATCATCTATATATTTTTATACCCACTTTACTTTACAAATCGGAAATACGGATATTTTAAATATCCCAAAAATTTCAAATTACATACCTCAAAATCGAAAATCAATATAATTTACAATTTTCTCTCTCTATATGTAAACGGAGAAATATTTTATTTAATTTCATGAACAATATACTTGTACGGACACCGCTGTGTCGGTGTTACATTTTTGACCCCATAGATAACTTTCATTTCTGACTCGAATGGAAAGTCTGCGCCGATATGTTCGTCTGGTCTTCTCGGATGAAAAATCTGCAAAACCCCGTCAGTCGGATGAAAAATCTGTAAAAAACCCATCGGGACTGACCCGGCCGGGGGATTCTGACACTCAAGTCAGAAAGGATAATAACAAAAGGAAAACTGAATACAGCCGAGAGAAGATATGACCCTGGTGGCCTTTGTCATATGATGCATCGGTCGAGTGGATGTCGGAACCCCCGTGCGTGTGTGTAGCATGTATGCATATTGCACAGTAAGCATTATATATGTCGCATATGTGAAATCATGTGATACAATATAAAAGTATACGTATAGAGTCATATCTCTGATCGTGTGTAGAATCGGTATAAAAACCGTGTCTCTGGTGAAATATGTTTGGGTATGAAAACCTCTTCTGAACGATGCATAGAACTGACTACCGAGTCATTTAGAATTGGACATGGACCCTTACCTTCGTTGATATATGGAATTGGGTATAGAACCATACATTCGTTAATATATGGAATTGGGTATAGAACCCTTCTTTGAACGACATATAGAATTGTCTCCCTCTGGTCCGTAAAACTGAGTTTCCTTTTGAAGGTTGTCTATACTCTGTATTTATTGTCTTTCAAAGGGTGTAGAAAACTCTAATTTCCTTTTACTTGAAATCTTTCAAGATAGTTAGGATTGTAATTAGAGACTTATGAAAGATTTAGACTTCCTCAATAAATATGAAAAGATTTAACCTTGATGGTGATTGCCTTCCTTATCGGATAACCATGCATGATTTTGGAGACCTATTAAATAGGGTACCATCATTTGCCTCCATTCCTAATTGCATTTTGAAGAAATGGTATTAGGAGTATAGTGAATTGTAAGAGATCTTCCAGAAAATCGAAAGGTTAAGAGATCAGTATATCAGTAGACTGAGAGATCAAAAGATCGAGAGAGACTGAGTCATCAGGTGATCGAGAGATTGACAGGTTGAGTGATCGTGAGATCCAGAGATCGAACGATCGAGAGAATACAAGATCGACAGGTCGAACAATTAAGAAAATACTAGACCGACAAGTTGAATGATCGAGTGAATACCAGATTGACAGGTTGAACTATAGATCAGGGCGTCATAGGCCCGTTATGGGAATTAAATCCCATCGGTAGATCGGGATGATATGGGACAGTTCGGGGAGTTCCGTTCTTATTAATGACACGCTCGAATGATAGGATCTGGGCGACTTAAACCCGATGCACGATATGAAACTTTCAAATAGAGGGGTCGTGTCCACCTGTTCAGGGATTCCATCACTTATTGAAGACGTGTACGAATGATTGGAGTTGAGTGATTTAGACCCTTTGAGTAATATGAAATCTTTAGATAAAGGGGGTCACGTCCACCCGTCCCGAGAATTTCATCCCAACTTAGTGACACATTCGTTTTGAAGGATCTGGGTGATTGAGACCTTTCAATAGATTGGATACCTTAGGAGTTAGGGTCGTATCCACCCGTTCGGAGAGTTTTATCCCAATTTAGTGACACATTCGCTCGGAAGAATCTGGACAATTGAGACTTAGCGACCGATTAAAAACTTTAGAAGTTAGGGTTGTGTCCACCCGTTTGGCGAGTTCTATCCCAACTTAGCAACATATTCGTTCGGAAGAATTTGGGCGACTGACTTCCTTCGGTAGATTGGAAACCTTAGGAGCTAGGGTCGTGTCCGCCTGTTCGGGGAGTTTCATCTCAACTTAGTGACACATTCGTTCGGAAAAATCTGGACGACTGAGATCTTTCGGTAGATTAGAAACCTTAGAAGTTAGGGTCGTGTCCGTCCGCTCGAGGAGTTTCATCCCAACTTAGTGACACATTCGTTTGGAAGAATTTGGGCGATTGAGGTCCGATGACCGATTAAAAGTTTTAGAAGTTAGGGCCGTATTCGTCTGTTCGGGGAGTTCTATCCCAACTTAACGACACATTTGTTCGGAAGGATCCGGACAACTAAGACCTTTCGGTAGATTGGAAACCTTAGGAGTTAGGGTCGTGTCCGCCCGTTCGGGGAGTTTCATCCCAACTTAGTGACACATTCGTTTGGAAGAATCTGGGCGATTGAGACCTGACGACCGATTAAAGGCTATAGAAGTTAGGGCCGTGTCCGCCCATTCGGGAAGTTCTATCCCAACTTAGCGACACATTCGTTCGGAAGAATCTGTGCGACTAGTCCATTCGATAGATTGGAAACCTTAGGGCCGCGTCCGCCCGTTCGTGGAGTTTCATCCCAACTTAGTGACACATTCGTTCGGAAGAATTTGGGTGACTAAATCCTTTCGGTAGATTGGAAACTTTAGGAGTTAAGGCCGTGTCTGCCCGTTCGGGGAGTTTCATCCCAACTTAGTGACAATTCGTTCGGAAGAATCTGGGCGACTGAGACCCGACGGCCGATTAAATACTTTAGAAGTTAGGGCCATGTTCGCCCGTTCGAGGAGTTCTATCCCAACTTAGCGACATATTCGTTTGGAAGGATTCGGGCGATTGAGACCTTTCGGTAGATTGGAAATCTTAGGAGTTAGGGTCGTGTCCGCCCGTTCGGGGAGTTTCTCCTAACTTAGTGACATATTCGTTCGGAAGAATCTGGGCGACTCAGACCCAATGTTTGGTAGAATCAAGGTGACTCAGGCTCGACGTTCGATAGGAGTAGGGCGACTCAGATCCGACATTCGGTAAGAGCAGGGCGACTCAGACCCGACGTTCGGTAGGATCAGGGCGACTCAGGCCCGACATTTGATAGGAGCAGGGCGACTCAGGCTCAACATTCGGAAAGAGTAGAGCGACTCAGCCTCGACATTCGGTAGAATCAGGGCGACTCAGACCCGACGCTCAATAGGAGCAGGGTGACTCTGACCCGTTCGTTTGATAGAATCAGGGCGACTTAAGCCCAACATTCGCTTGGGGAGTCAGATCCCTTTGTTCGACAGAGTTGGGTCGTAAAGATTTTTTGATTTATCAGTTAGTCGTTTCCTACAGATGACGCCAATTTGTTGGAGGCATTTTTGACCCCACAGATAATTGCCATTTCTGACTCGAATAGAAAGTCTGCACTGATATGTTCGTCTGGTCTCCTCGAATGGAAAACTTGCAAAAATCCCATCTGGACTGGCCCGACGGGGAATTCTGACGCTCAAGTCAGGAAGGATAATAACAAAAGGAAAACTGAATACAGCTGAGAGAAGATATGACCCTGGTGGCATCTGTCATGTGATGCATCGGTCGAGTGGATGTCGGAACCCCCGTACGTGTGTGTAGCATGTATACATATTGCACAGTAAGCATTATGTATGTCGCATATGTGAAGCTATATGATGCAATATAAAAGCATACGTATAGAGTCATATCTCTGATCGTGTGTAGAATCGGTGTAAAAATCGTACCTCTGGTGGAATATGTTTGGGTATGAAAGCTCCCTCTGAACGATGTATAGAACTGATTACCGAATCAACTAGAATTGGGTATGGAGCCCTATCTTCGTTGATATATGGAATTTGGTATAAAACCCTACCTAGATTGATATATGGAATTTGGTATAAAACCCTTCTTTGAATGACATATAGAATTGTCTCCCTCTGGTTTATAAAACTGAGTCCCCGCTTGAGAGTTATCTATCTTTATATTTATAGCCTTCTCAAGAATGTAGAAAACTTTAGTTTTTTTTTTTTTTTTTGAAATCTTTTAAAATGGTTAGGATTGTAGTTAGAGATTTCTGAAAGATTTAGACTTTCTCAAAAAATATGGAAAGATTTGACATTGATGGTGATTGCCTTCCTTATCAGATAACCATGCATGATTTTAAAGATCTATTAAATATGTAACATCAAGAAGATTTCACAAATGAATATTAATTTCATTAAGGCAGTCAATCCCCATTCCCCAAATTGGTGTTTGTGTGTTTCAAACAGGGTAGTTGGCATGCGTGTACAAGTCAAAGTTGGCAAAACAAAGGGCAAGATTTGAAAACTGAGAATGTTTGGCGCAGGCATGTGGCGGGTTTGCAAATGTGGAACATGAAGGGGAGGAAAATAGGAACATTGTGTGAGAAAATACTGGTTTTCTTGTTTTCCTTCACCCATAAACGGCTGTAGTCCTATGTGAGATTGAATTGTGAACAAGGAAATTTAAGGAGCATATGGCAGCCAGGGAGTGAGTAAAACAATTTAGGTATGTACATTAAACAATTGAGGCACCTTGGTTCAGTTGGCCAAGGTTGGCTGCAGGGTGCAGAGCCGGATTGGATGCTCAGAAACCTGGAATGTAGGTGGACGATCTTTTTGTGCATAAATGCAAACATTTGGTGGGTAGTGGTGAGAACATCATCCTTCCTCGTACCATTCTCTCTGTCGAGGACTTGTCAAAGCAGCTGTCCTATGTTATTCACTTGCATGCTAAAAAGAATAATGTCTAAAGCAAGGGCTTGTGAAACACGTCTGCATCAATAGGCACATGCGAGAACTGGAATACCCAAATTGCTTTTGACTTTGAACTTCGATAGTAATTGTACAGAAGGTTAGGTTACGCACTCAAACCTGGCTAGAGAAGAAAAAACAGTCACATATCCGGGATCGGACTGAGGTAAAATACAGATTTCTATAAATTAAAGACAACTGCAGAACCAAGATAACCTAATTTTGAATAAATGCGACCCAAATATAGTGTTGAAGTATCTCAATGCATGATGTCTTGAAGCAACGTTGGTTTGAGATTTTATGGTGAAATGGGCAGATCTGACGCAAGCTGAAACCTTCAGATATACAAGGAGAAGATCTAAAATTCTGTCTCCATGGGCAGGACATTGTGATTCTCTTGCTTCAATCCCACTCTCTGTCGATGGAGACTAGCACTAGTCCTGTTGCATCTTGTGATCATGGAAGCAGAATTGAGGTTCTGTGATCACCATCCTTAATTTGCCCATTCTATCTGTCTCACATTCTGACGCAACTGTTTCGAATTTTTGGATTTGTGAGATTACAAAAGAAACAAGTGCGAAGCCCCAATCAAGGTCTTGTAATTCCATCCCCAAACCTGTAACACTACTAATCCTTCCCAGCAATATGGACACCCATGTCCCTCTATATGAAATCCAAGTCTCCAACAGAACAAAACATATGTGTGAATTAGAACAATACAAAAGGATCAAGGTTTAAACATCCAGGTCTCTGAGGTAAACCTAGAAAATTCAGTAGCATAAATCAAACATACATCTAGATCTAATAACCCAAGAAGACAGATACGAGGATGGTGCACGGGACACAGATTTCCATGGCCTAAGTATAGAAATGCAGATGATCATTGATGAACATATTCTCCAGAAAAGCCAGTAAACAAGCCAATAATCCTTTTTCTTATGGCGCCATCCATATATATGTGCTCATCTCCACCCCAAAATAAAGAACTGTCCACTGGTGGTTGACAGACACCAGTATTCAGCTTACGAGATTTATCTCCAGAACCTAAAATCGCTGTTTATTCAATGCATACAAGGGAGGAACAAGATCCAAGACAGGACAATAATACAATCCAATTACTTAGGACAGCAAGATAACAACAATTGAATAATGAAAGAACAAAAATAACAAGAGCAACAGCAAAAGAGGAAGATTGTATTCTTCATTTATGTATTTCTATAATTCTTCATTTATGTATTTTTATAACAACTACATTAAAAAGCACAAAAGGGGATAATAGATAAATATGGCAAGAAATTTCAAAATCCTAATTCATATATAACTCAAAAATTACAAATAAAAGAGAGAACTTTTAGAAAGCCCGAGTACAAATTTGAAGAGCCTTGGTCTTGAATTGATAGCTAGGAGCAAGATAACAGGAACTTAAGGATGAAATTGGATGAAATTCCTAATTTCCTAAGAAACAACAAAAGAGCATCAAGAAAAGAGGAACATCGTACAAACCATTACTATATATTTACAACCCAAAAAAGGGGTAAAATATAAAGATGGCAAGAAAATTTCAAAAACCTCGGATCATAGATCCCTAAAACAACGACAACAGTACTATACAATCCAATTACTTGGGTGGCAAGATAACAAGAATTGAAGGATGAAATTTCCAGTTTGCAGAGAAACAACGAAGGAGCAACAAGAAAAGAGGAACATTGTATTCTCCATTAATATATCTTTACAACAACCACATAAAAAAAAAAACACAAAAAAAGGATCGATTTCAAAACCCCAGATCGTAAAACGCTAAAATTACAAATATAAGAGATAATTTTTTTTAGGAATTCTGGTTACTAATTTGAAGAGCCTTGGTCTTGAATCGATACCTAGGAGCACGAGGAATGACTTGACTAGGCCCAAGGTGAAACTGACCGGGACTGTTAGTCATCGGAGGACCATCATCATACACATATCCAACGAGTGAACGGCAAGAGTCGCACTTGATCTTGGTACGCTTCCTCTGAATACCCCAGTAATTTAAGGTTTCGAAAAAGGGTCGAATTTTATCTTCCTTTTCGAATCGAAATTTGGAGTCGTCGATCCATGAGAAGGAGAGGGTTCCTTTGTTGCCGGCTTCGAAGTAGAAATCGGGAGGGTAGAGATGGTTGGGGCTGAGATTGAAGTCTGCTCTGCAATCCTTGCAAGTGTAGATCATAGCCATACTTTGAGTTTGCCGCAGGGAGAGAGAGAGAGGTGAAATGATTTCAACGATGAGACTGGAGAGGGGTTTTGTTGTTTATGGTGTTTCCAAATTTCATCTATGACCGTTCGGTTGGAAGTTTCAACGCGTGATTGAGTAATTTCAAATTTATGGTTTCGTTTTTCCTTTCTTTCTAATTTTCTAGAAGAAGGGATTATTTTAATACGTTGATAAGTGTTAATTAATTTCAACAAATGTCTTTATGGAGGAAATTTAATTATTGAATTGAGAAAAAAAATTATTTTTAATTTTGAACTGTAACATCAGTCTCACATTAACACGATCTTAATTTTTTTTAACACTTAAATTTAAAATTATCAGTTTACGATCATAATTTTTTTTAAAAGAATTAGTATTAAAAATTAAGAACAAAGAAAAGTTCCAAATCCGTAATTGTCTGTATTCTTGTCTTTTGTATCACAATCTTTGTTCTTATTTCTCATCATCGGTGAGTGAAAAAATTTTGAGTATCCAAATATTTGATATATTCCTTTTGAAAGTATTCGACTATATTCAAAAATCTGAATTAGAATAATTGGGATAGTACTTTTCTCAAATACAGATACAAAATGATATATTTAGTATCAATGAATATTCAATCTGATAAAATAAGTAAAGATAAATAAGTCATTATAAAAATTCTAAATCAAACACTAAAACTATTCTCACTCGCTTCTATCTTCATCTTTACATCTCTTTTTCTTTTTGTCTCCTCATATATATCTCATTCTACCTTGACTACTTTCAAGAATAGTAGAAGATATTATATGTACACAAGATTAGTTGTGTAGAAGATGTGGAGCTCCTCTTTATTTGGAACAAAGCTTAAAAGATCTTGAGAAAATTAAATCAACTAACATTATTTTTTTATTTGATTTTTTGTTTTAATTTATTAAAATAGATAATACTAATATTCATTTTTTACCTTAGCAAACATCCTAGAGATAAATCAAGAGCATCTTATCATTACTATTGAAGAGTGAAAACTAGATTTGTTAGAATTTTCTAGATGTTGTTGTTGATGCCTATAGTTTTATTTGACTTTTTCAATTTAGAACATTTTAATTATGTTTAATGATATATGAACTATAATTTTTGGTGTGTTATTATATCATTTGGTTGAGATGTATTATATTGTGTGTTTTAATATTTTAATTTACTTGTATGATTAAACTTTAGTTGTTAAATTGAGTTTAATTTTGGTAAAAATAGAAGTTAAATTAGGTTTTTTAGATACAAATAATCCGATATATTCAATCTATATTTTTATATATCCACTCTGTCAGATACTACTTTATACGGATACGGATTCAGATCGTGAAATTCAGTATCTAAAATATTTGGATCGGATTGGATCGGATAATGAGCATTCGGATCGGATATTCGGTCCGTGCTCACCCCTATTTCTCATGCATTTAAGAATAAAGCTCGGGATTATGTTGGAAGCGAAGGAAAGAAGCGCTTATTATATTAGAGAGTAACAATTAAGAGGTATAAAAATATGATAGTTATGGATTTAGTTGAGAACATGATTTCAGATAAGAATGAGAGGTGATGAGACATAACCCTAGACCAAATTCAGAAAAGTCAGTGTCAATAGGGCCCATTTTAACCCTAGACACTAAAAAGTTTCGTACATTTTTAATAATCATTACTCATGGTGCTTCTTTGTCAAGAAAATCATGAGTTGGGGATAAATGATGGGACATAATCTTAGATCCAATTTGGAAAAGTCAGCGTCAATAGGGTCCACGTAAGAGGCCCACAAACGACAGTTATTGTCTGACTTCAACTGTCCTCTATGACAATCTACCGAAGGGCCTCAGTCGCCCAAATCTCCCGAACGATAGGGACTCAGTCGTCCCGCCAACCGAACGTGATTAATCAAGTGAAAGTAACCGCTCCGATCGGGTACTCAATCATTAGTCCATCGAACGAACAAACTCTGAAGACTCTTCATTGGTCGAACGACCAATCAGTAGCCAATAGCTCTAACGATTCTAAGAAAAAGTCAAAATATCTCCGATCTCTTATTTAAGAGCAGCATTTTTAGGATTCTTCAGTTAAGGAAAGAATCTTCCATAAATACGGAAGATCCCATACGATAAAGATTACGATCAATTCGGAATATTGAATTCTCGATATTTTCGGATCGATTTGATAAGGAAAGTAGGGTTGAAACACCCTGACGGCGCATGACTCTCGCAGATATAAGACATCCTAAAACCCTCGAAATCAAGTACGCTCCCGGAACCTTACACATTGGGCACTTTGATCACAGGGAATCTCTCCCTTCTGGAACTCTCAGTATGTTTCTTTTATATTCGAAAACCGCTTTTTCTGACTTGAGCGTCAGATTCTCCCCCGTCGGAGCACCCTCCGGCGGTTTTTGCAGGTTTCACATCCTTTCGATGACAATCATTCGAGTCAATAAGGAGTCGATATCTGTGGAATCACAACACATCTCCAATAAGAGGTATAGAAAAATTTGCACAAACTAAATCAATACTCTTGTGGTTTTTTTTCCTTCCGATATTTGTCTCTCAAATGGTCAATCATAAATTTTGGAATGAAAAATTTAGTTTGTTGTTATAATAACAATCTAGAGGCAACGGTGACTGCAGGTTCCAAAGGAAGTTTGATCAACATCTCACAGATGACTGCTTGTGTAGGATAGCAGAATGTGGAGGGTAATGGTATGCCTTTTAGGTTCACTAATCGTGCACTGCCTCACGTTTTTGAAGATGATTATGGGCCAGAGAGTCGGGGGCTTTTGAGAACTCTTATGTACGAAGGATTGACCCAAACAAGAATTTCCTTTTTCATGCCATGGGTGGTAGGGAGGGACTCGATGGTTACTGCAGTGAAGACTTCTGAGGCTGGGTACATTTAAAGGAGATTAGTGAAGGCTACGGAAGATATTGTGATTAAGTATGATGGAAGTGTTTATGGAGAAGATGGTGTGGATGCTGTCTATATCGAATCCCAAAAGCTGGATTCTCCCACCTCTTACCTATGGTCCTACATCTCCAACTTCACCTTCCCATAATCCAACTTCTTCCTCCGGATACTCCCATCTCTCCATCACATAGCCCAAGCACACCATCCTGCCGTCCAATATTTCCTGCATTTGTTCCTGCATCACCCCCTCCATTTTACAGTCCAACACATCATCCCCAAGTTACAATCCTTCATCATCAAGTGACGTTCCATCAAGGGCTTATGCACAAATCAGTCCAAGCTTGCAATATCCAGTCTATATTAGACAACTGAACCCTGGACCGAAACAGTTAAAGAGTTGATACTCACATGACCATAACCCCCGGGGGGGGGGGTCAAACTTGACTACGAAGGACAGCCTTCTTTTCTATTACAACTATTACATGGTAAGCCAAATTTGAAGGCAAAGTTTAAAAGTAGACCAGAACGGAGCTATTTATAATTTTAACCCCACTTTAATTTTCTCTGACCCCAGTCAATGAACATGTTCATTATTCTACAGTCCAACTTCTCTTCAATACATGTGAGAGGTAAAGACTTGCTACTCTTGAGAAAAACAATGCAAAGAATAGTGGGTGTTAGCCAGTAAACATGTTCACTATTCTATCGTATTTGCATTTTCCCTATATTTCCAGCAGTCCGAGTTCAGGGTATTCACCAATTTCACCTGGGTATTTTCCAAGGAAAATTAACCTGAAATACCAGCGGATCATTTCAAGTTGAAATAGGATGAGGTCAGATGGTAGTTGAGGAAGAGAGAAACGGCTGGAATTGGTAACTACAAAAAGAAAGAGACATTTTTTTTTTTTGTTTTTTTGTTTTTTTGTACAAGGAGAGACAAGGATCAAATAGAAAAAAAGGAAGATGGAAAAGGGAGGCTCTATCGCTTCGCTTGAGTTGTTTCCGAGAGACACAAAAAGAAAAAGACATTAAAAACACCAAAAGAAGCCGAAAATATGAGGACAGCAGTTAATTCTGTAAAAGAAACATTTGAGCAGAATGAGTCCTTTTTGCAGAATCACCATAAACCTTTTGAATTTCAGTAAATTGACTTGGCATTTTCCTGACCTTTTTTTAATTACATTTAAGCCGTCTGTAAACCGGTTCTTTTCTCGTCCACTCCTCTCTCTCTCTGCAGGTTTTTTATGACACAGTCAACTTGCAACGCCGGTCTACAGAATGCATTAGTCTAATTCAGCAACTTGGTCCCCGCAATTATTTTAAAGTCTACTTATTCAGAATATATAGGAAAGCGGAGAGGGCAAAAATATAGCCTGCATTGCAGAATTCAACAATGGAGAAACTCTTAGCACTCAAGAACAAGTTAAAATTTCTTCGAAAAGTTGCAGTCCCCTTCCAAGGTTCAATTCTCAGTCCTACCACTGAAGCCAGACTCCAATTCCGGCAAAGTTCCAGTGGATCGATAATTCCGAAGGAAGCTCGAAGGAAGTCAAAAGAAGACAATAGCTTTGTTACCAAAGAACCCAGTTCCCCAAAAGTGTCCTGCATAGGCCAAATCTACAAGAAGAAGGAAAAGAAGTTGATGAAACTGAAGAGTCAGAACAACAGAAATGTCATAATTGTGAAAGCTTTGCCTCCAAAGGAAATTAAGAAGCCTCAAGTGTCTTCTAAAGAGAAAAAAACAAAAACAAAGAATTCAAAGAAAAATCTATATTCTTCGGTGTCCAAACAGAGTGTGGAAACAGAGGAAAACAGAGCACCTTCTCTGGGTAAAATGAAGAAGATGTCAAGTGGTCGTGCTACACTTTCTAATTTTGATTGGAAAGCGCATGCTAATTCTGCTGCTGTAGTTCCTGTTCCATCCAATTATGATGCTTTCAAAGATCTTGCCGTTGACAGAAAAAGTGAAGAGCAAAAGGTTGAAGAAGAAGAAGCAAAGAATGAAGATTTTACAGAAATAGAGGTCATGCCAAAGAAGGAAGTCAACTTGTGGAAGAGAAGAACTGCCGTTCCTCCGCCACGCCTTCAGGTCTAGTTTAAAAAATTGTGCAAAAATATATATATTTATATATATATATTTCTGTTAAAAAATATAATCTTTTTTTTTCCTTGACAAAAAGGAAAATAGAAGTGATCGGCATTATTATTCTCCAAACCTGATTAATAATAATTGTATTTAATTATCTTTATAAATAATTACAAACTCACATGGACGTGAGACTTCAATTATAATGATAGCAAAATGATTAAATTTATTTTGGTTTTTTTAGATTTTTTTTTAATAATCTATCATGTATATTTCATCTTGAAAAATAATAATAATAATAATAATAATAATAATAATAATAATAATAATCTAGACATGTATAAATATATATGTTTAATTAGCCTAATAAATTAGTACAAAATGATGTAGATATGTCGACTTTAATTATAGTAATTAGTTTTGTTTTGGTTTCTAAAATCAAGTCATTCTAGAGTAGCAGTGAGTATTCTTGCCTGCGATCATTTTTTTGCTAGAAGAATTATGAGGGAAAATAAAAGCCATACTCATCAATCACATTCGACATGTACAATCATTGAAATGGAGTTTAGTAAAGATGATGGTAGCATACTTGGTCATGGATTTTGGTGAAAATATGTTGGGAGAAAATCGAGATGCAATGGGAATTAAAAGATTTCAAAGCCTCTTTCCAAACAGGAGTAACAGTTCCGGGGAAGTACCAATGTTGATAGCAGATTAAAAAAGGGCGTGGTTTGTGGAAAAGAATATCTAGACAGGTTTCATGCTTTTAGATAATAGATTATTGAAACAAAATTACATCGACAATGGAGTTGAAACCAAATATTTTTCCATTTTCACGTGTTTAAATTTTCATAGCTTTAGTGTAAGTCCGGAGCGCTATCTCCATGAACCAAATCTAAATTCATCTTGTGATCACAAAAACAAAACAAACTGAAACCTAGTTTATCTACATAGATAAAAACCAGGAGACTTGCATGAGGTTTTGCAATGCCTTCTTGTCTCCTCATACACGCTTATCATCTTTATGCCATAATCTGCAAAACCCCAAAAGATGTATGAGTCACTAAAGAAAATTAAGATGAGAGAAAAAGCAAACTAGAGATGTTATCGAATATTTTACGGTGGACTCTCTTAATTTCAATGCTCTGCATGGTAATAAAGCAACAATACGTAAACAGCTACAAGAAAGATTCTTGAAAGTCTATCAAAGCTGCTAAAAACTACATAGTGAATGCGGCAGAGCAGAAGAATGTGAATATTTTCAGCCGACTAAAATGGTGAATATGAAACAGTTGCAGGTCAAATCTGGATTTAGTGAAAGAAGTCATACCTTAGCAAGAAAGGATTCAGTGACTGCATTAAGCAACCTGTTTCCAGCAATTTGCTTCAATGCTGGATCAGTTCATGCCTGGTATAATCTTCGTCCTCTAGAGAACACAGAAGTACATATTAATAAGATACTAAGACGAAAAAAAGAACCCCAGTTCCATCAATGCCCAATGAAGTAAAACTACTGCTTACTCCGTGTTCACTATGATACTTGGCCAAAAGATTGATTTTAGCAGGTGGCAAGACATTTGTAAGTCTAGGGAGCAGAGCCGGAAATGGCATCAAAGGCGATGTTGGTTTTCTCAAGAGCTCTTGAACCCTAAGACATCCTGCATAAGCATAAAGGCAGACCAAGTGAGTTGATCATCATCCAAATGAACACAACATAAACAACTAATTCTACAATATACAAACAAGAGAGAATCCAAAGATAGGGTTCAGTTTACCCTCCGAGCATGGGGGAGTCCTGAAACTTATCACATATTCCGGCAAAATGTGAGTGTCCTGACTGCTACACACAATATGCTTCTGGGGAGAGAGAATAATATCAACCCCAGAATCTTCTTCAAAACGCCAGGAAGTACAAGTTCAGATTTACCCAGTATAACATGGCAAAGCACAGCATGCCTTATGCCGCTGCTATCAACTACCAAGGACTTATACTGCAAAAAACCAACGCACACATCAGAAAACATTTCAATCTAATTCAAAACAAATCTAAGCAATGCAAAGATTCATAGATTCTTACCTCTCAATAGAGGAATCATCGGGCACAACATACAAACAACAGCCATACACCTCAATTTCCTTTGACATATCCACAGTGACTAAAACCATGGGAAATCACATCGCAAATAGAACCCTTGGAGGATAAAAACTACACATACTACAAATTTGCATTACCCACGTTTCTTCTTCATTGCCTGTGCGTTTATCTAAAAGACTGCAACCTAGCTTGTCCTATAAAACCTGAATACACATCTGACGAATACCCACATCAGAAGTCCGTCATCCAAGTGGTCCAAAGCTCGAAAGGAAACCGCTTGTTCTTTCTTTAAGAGATTGAATTCTTGATGAATTCTTGGGACCAACGACTGATGACACACGTTTCTGTCTCGTGCTCATATACGCAAAAGTAAATTGAAGGAAAAAAAAAAAAAAAAGAAACGAATCTAAGCCCGCCGACTATGTTGTAATTAAAACGAGCACGGTGATAAAATAAAAAAATATATATAATTAAAAGTGAAAAAATACATATTATGTTAAAAATAAATTTAATTATAGAAAAGAAGAAAGAGTATCATCTAATATAGTTTTGATAATGCAATGAAGAATAAAATATGAATCAATCAGGAGAAATGAGACATTAAATATATGAGATTTAGTGAAATATCAGATAAATCGTTAAAAATCTGGATGTAAATTATCTATAAAAATATGAATATTAAGAGTTTAGTTATATAGATAACTTTAAATAAAAATAAATGGTATACGAGAATTCGAACCAGTTGAATTATTATTATGGATGTTTTTTATTTATTTCTTTTTATTATTATTATTATTATTATTATTATTATTATTATTATTATTATTTTATTTTTAAACTTTAATTTTATATTATTCTTTTTTCTCTTATATTCGGCATTTAGGTGGATTTTAAAATTTAGGATTAAATCTTAGTTTATTTTATTGTTATAGTTTTGTTTTGGTTTCCGTGGACTGATTCATAACATAAACTATCAAGCCTACTTTATCTTGAAAAAAATCAACTCGTGAGTCTCATTGTAAGTTATAAATAATGGCTCTTTTACGCATGTCAAAATAATATCAGAATTTGAAAAATATATATCTATATTGAACTCTAGTGAATAGCATATTTTTGCCCACAAATTTTCACTCCTTTCTCTTATTCAATAATCTTATTGCCTATATACATTATTTTCTAATTCATTATCAAATAATTATTAAATAATCTTATTTAACCCTCGTCTATTAAAATCTTCCCAACAGCCTTAGCAAAGCTGCCTTGTAGGATTTAATTTTGGGGACCCAAGATTTCGAGACCCCTAATATAACATGTTCATAGAGAGCATACATGGAGAGATGTTGCGTTCCCTTGGGCCGTCCTAATGACACGCTCAAGTTTTGTTGCTGCCCTTTGACGTTCTCTCAATGAAATGGGTTGCTTGGTTGGGAGGTTATGGTGGATAAGGTTGGAGTTCTCCTTAGCACACAATATCCATGTCCAATGCACTAAGTTGGCTTGCTAGAAAAGTAGGTGGTTAAGACAAAGATGGAGAATCATGGAGTGATTTGAACTTGTCTTGAGGGAATTTATCAAGATCAAGAGCCTAATATACCACGTGGGGGTGGTGTAACCTAAGGGGTCATTGGCACCCTTAACCTTAATTCTCATAAGGGAGAACCTAAGAGATAGCTCTCTTCCTTAACTTGGTTTTTCATTACTCAAAAGCCTAATTACAATGGTAGAGAATAACCCTATTAATAGGAGAGGGTAGAAAGACAAAAGGTCTCCACTAACATTCCTAATAAACCTAATAAAGACTACTAATTGTACTTTTAAACACACCTCCTAAATACTAATAATAATACACTCATAATAGGCATATACACACTGCCTTTATTACATTTAATATATACTTAAGAGGGTAAGATGAAGGGTCTCTTGCATTGGTAACTCATGACAATTCGGTCGCTTGTGCGTTGCATGGTGCATGCACTGCACATGAGCTAACATGTTGTGGCTCATGCGCTGGTGCGTGCTGGTTTGTCACGTCCCATCTCTCGAGTCAAACATATGACAATCACCGCGTTATCTCGGCATATAGACAGAATCTCCCCATATAACGGGATAACGTAAGGCGTTCAACTCATTCATCCGGTTTCAAAACAGCTCAACAATATTTAAAAGACCGACATAGTCCATCCTGTCTCAAAAGGCATGCATGAAGCCAACTCGACCATTTTAAATCCAATCATGCATAAGACCAACCCGATCGATAAAATAATTCCCGATAAAATCTCCACAAATTCAATGAAAGGAAAAATGAAAATTTAATTACAATTATAAGTTTGAAATTTCCACTGCACTGACAAAAAATGAAATTTTAATTACAAATCAAAAGAATACCCTCCATATGGGTCAAATCTAATTTCCTCAAAAACTCATAATTAGAGAAGACTTGATACCATAATAAGAAACTTCGCAAAACTAGAGTTTGACGGAATTTGGCACTAAAAATAGCTAAATCTCCAACACTTTTCTTCTAAAAAATGATAAAAGAGGGATAAGTATAGGAATACTCAGTGAGTGGAATGCAACGACATGATTATGCAATAAATGAGGGGTGAGAGTGGGAGAGTCAAAACATATGTCATAAACAACTCATTGGATTTAAAATGGTTTCTGCAAATCAGAGTAATTTAAAAAAAAAAAAATTCATCCACAGATTTCAGGTTTTCTGAAAATCATGAGGTCTCCCTAAACAAACCACTTCCGTCCAAAATTTGGTCGAATCCGGGTGGAAACCCATCAAGGGATTTTCATTCCATTTGTTTTACAATACTATATTCCCCTTTTTTGGTGTTGACTCGTATCTCACCGGGGTGTAACCAGATATAGTACGACGTGACAGAGGAAAGACAACGTCTACCTCTTTCGCAAATAAACCTAATCACGTCATCCCATCAGGTCGTTCCGTAGAGGGAATGACTATAACCATTTACAGTATATACCATTTTTTCACAAATATCCAAGTCGCATTCCATGTGTTATAATTTCAACAAAAATTACCAAAATGTACCATAGTATTTATGATTCAAATATTCAATAACATATGGCACACATTCATTTGTAAATACGATGGATGCATATATAATTCAAATTTTCATTTCAGACATCTCACAATTACTAAAATTTATATAAAACATATAAAATCATTCAAAATCATTTATGAAAGAATTTAAAAATACATTTTCTCATTTATAGTACAATGAATCATCCACTCACCTCTTGGGAGGGTAAACACACCCAATTCACCACCAATCTTTCAATGTGACCCCTTCTCGGATTCGAATCGATTGTCCTAAATCAATAATCCACAATTTAAATATTAAACCACCTCAATTTTTAGGATTTACAAATTTTTCCTAATTTTTATGGAAACCCTAAATTTTTCCAAGTGCCTAGAACCCTAATTTTTCACATTCACGAATCTATATTCTCATTCTATTATTTAGATGACATTTGCATCACAATAAAATTTTCATTCACAATTTTTCTCAATTTTTCTCAATTTCAAACAATTTATCGACCTTAGGGTTTTTGATTTCTAACCAATTTTTTCTTAAAAGTCTCTCTTAATTCAAAATCAGGAGTATTAAGAGTCAATTTTGAATCTTTTCTATATTTTTCCAATTTTTTTTCTTCTTTACAAACCCTAGGTTACAATTCTTAAATAAACATTCTCAAATCTCAATAATAAATTGCAACTTAGTAATAAAGAAATTAAATCCAAAATTAAGGAGTGAAAATCACCTTGGTTGTGAGGTTGGATTGAGCCGTGGGTGTCTGATATCAAAAATCCTAAATTTTTCCCTTTTCATGCAAACCCTAGATTTTTCTCAAAATCTCTTCCATCATAAGTTTGCTTGAAGTATTTGGAAAGCTAATGAAGTGGTTTAATGAAGGTGTAATAAATTTCTAGAGAGAAAAATCAAGGATGTGGGAGAAAAGGATTGAAAATGCAGAGAGTGAGAAGAGAGTGTTTCAAGAGAGATGAGCAGTCGAGAGGAAAATAGAGATGAATATATGAAATGGGCTTAATTGGAGTTTTTAATAGTGGAAATATGAAACTACCATTTTGCCCTTTCTCTATTTTAAGTTTTATTGAAGTTTGGAGGGCATTTTGGTCATTTCTCCTCATTTCCATGTGCACAATTCGATTTGGGTGGCTTACAAGTCGATTTTTGTGTGTGTGTGTTGAAGGCACAAGTCGATTTGCAGCAGAGGCAAATCGACTCACAAAAGCTAAGTGAATTGACTTGTACAAAGCACAAATCAACTCATATGAGTCAAGTCTCAGAAGTGTTTATGAAAAGCCAACCTAATCGACTCACAACACGATGAATCGACTCGCAAAATGCAATTTGGTTCGACTTGCGGAAGGCATGAGTCAATTTACGTGTGACAGGTCTCAAAGACCTTATGAAAAACTAAGTAAATCGACTTGTGGTGTTGGGGAATTGACTCACCATTCACAAACCGAATTGATTCAAGCAAGCATGAGTCGATTTGCCGCCTCCAACTCTCAGAATCTCTCTCTAAACACTCACAAATCAATTTGCAATTGGGGACAAATCGATTTATCAAACCAAACATCACTAAGCCATTTGATTTGCAAGGGAAGCTGAACCAATTTGCCATTTTGCATCTCTCCACCGAATCGATTTCCCCCATAGGGAAATCGACTTCTCATCATCATGCCTCATAGATGCCTTCTGAACTCTAAGGAAATTGACTCACAATTTGTTCCAAGTCGATTTTCACCATTTTTTCCCCATAAATTGATTAATTTCCTCATTCATATTTTTATGAAAGTACAAAAATTGTAAAAATTGAAATTTCATATTCTAAAATTTTCAAATATTACAGTCTAAACCCAAAAATCAATTATAGTCTAATTTTTCCTATATTTTTCAAGAAATTAAATAAAACTTTTCTAGTATTGAATTTTCAGTATTACACGGTTTATGCAGTGGCTCATTTCTTTCACTACCAGAAAAAGGATTTTTAGTGACGGAAATTACCGACGAAAAAAATTCTGTCGCTATTAGCGACGGATTTGCAACGGATCAGCGACAAAAAAATCCGTCGCTAATTTTTTCGTTGTTAAATCCGTCGCTAAAATTAGCGATGGAAAATTTCCGCCACTAAATCTGTCGTTAAAGGTTTTCTGGATAAATGAGTGATGGATTTAGCAACGGAAAATTTCCATCGCTAATTTTTCCGTCGCTAATCCGTTGCTAAAACTTAAAAAAATTTGTTGTTTTTGTTAAATATAATTTTTTTTTGTTTTTATTAAATATAATTTATATTTTTATTAAATATAGTTATGTCGTTTTATTAAATATAATTTTTTTATTAAATATAAATTTATGTTTTTATTAAATATAATATTATCTTTTATTAAATATAATTTTTATTTTTATTAAATATAATTTTATTTTTTAAATATAATTTTGTATTTTAATTAAATATAATTTTGTATTTTTATTAAATATAATTTTATTTTTTATTAAATATAATTTTTTGTTTTTATTAAATATAATTTTGTATTTTTATTAAATATAATTTTTTGTTTTTATTAAATATAAATTTGTATTTTTATTAAATATAATTTTGTATTTTCATTAAATATAATTTTGTATTTTTTTTAAATATAATTTTGTATTTTTATTAAATATAATTTTATTTTTTAAATATAAATTTGTATTTTAATTAAATATAATTTTGTATTTTTTAAATATAATTTTATTTTTTTATTAAATATAATTTTCTATTTTTATTAAATATAATTTTAATTTTTTTTGTGAAATATAATTTTTTGTTTTTATTAAATATAATTTTGTATTTTTATTAAATATAATTTTTAGTTTTCCATTGACGGCTACTGTTCCGGTCAAGAAAGATTTGGTATCTGTAGAGCTGTAATCTACCTCCAACAACTAGGATAATGAAGTAAGTGAAGCTACTTCATTTTGCTTATGAGAAAGATTGTTAGCGGCCTAGTAACGACTTGTTAAGGTCAACTGATTAGGCATTAGTCTGTAGAATTGCAGACAATCCCCTTGGCTGCTATGTGGTGGGGGTGGTTGATGTCATTCATGGTTGTGACTCTGGGCAGCCTCAAGATTAGGACTGGCAATTGGGTCGGGCTTGCTCGAGCTTAGCCTATTTTGAAGGGCTGAGTTTGGCTTATTTAGAGTCGGATCGAGTTTAGACCTTAATTTTTAGGCTCGATTTAATTACGAGCCGAGCTTGGACATTAGTGAGGTCGGCCCGATACAAGTTCGGTCTGTTTAAAAATAAGAAGCATGTGTTGCATAATGCATTTTGTCCCCTTTTTTGTCAAAGAAGAAGCCCAACTAGAGAGTCTTCCATATACATACATTCTGCATTGATGTTGAACCTGGAATCAGATATGAACCTACATTACATATACATTTATTTGTATAATCAATTTGGGATGAAAAGAGTATGGCATTTTCCATTTGATTCCATATGTGAAGTTGTTCCATGACATGCCCGAGTTATTGGGGGCAAGCAAAAGGCTTGAGCGTAAACAACCATAAAATTTGGTTTCATTTCGTTTTTGCTTTACATGAATAAAAGCTATTGGTCAGTTGAGTTTTATTTTCAAATTTGAAATTGCAATCACCAATTTTGAGTTTTTTTTCCAAAAAATCTAAAATTATGCAATTTCTATTGCTTTAATCAAGGTTAAATATATTATTGTCGAACATAAATTTTTCTTCTCCGATCATATGTTTTTTCTTTATTTATTAGGAAAACCATTCAAATCAAAATCCTATTTCAATATTATGAATCAGTCCAAATAGTAATAGGGTAGCATAAGTAATTTTCTGATCAATGACCTACATTTACATTGATCAAATGTATTTTTTCTTTTTGGATTATTTTTATTTTTGTGATATTGCCTTTTTGGGAATGGAAGAATTGAATTAGTGTGATTTTTTGTATATTTAAAAAAAATTTGTATGCAAAAAATAATTTACTATTCGAGCTCGAGCCTGACCCGAAATGGGCCTGAAGCCCTTTTAATTTTTCGTGACGAGCTCGAGCCTAGATTTTTCGAGTTTTCTCGAGTTGAACTCGAACTCGAGCCCATAAAATTTTAAACGAACCAAACCCGAGCCTTGTAAAGCTCGACTCAGAAAACTCAATTGCCAGCCTACTCAAGATGTGTAGTGCTACTGCTAATTTTGAAGCAAACTGTGATTAATGACATTAATATTTGAACATTCTTTGTAATTGTAACCTCTCAACTCGCATGACTATTTCGGTGGGATTGTGTTTAGGAAGCTTTCCATGTGTTCGGCTAAAAGTTCAGTCGATTCCATCAACCCACAACAGGAAGTGCTTTGCCCCCACATTGCCTTCTTCCAAAAGTTGTTGGTTTTTAGAGGGTACGATTTCTCGATAAAATTTAAGTTGGTATTGGAGCGATAAATTCCAAGTTGTTGTCGCTAGAATTTGAAAGAGTGCATTTCAAGGCATCATTTATTATTTCTTTTGGAAAGTTCTTGGGGTGGGTCATTGCAGTGTAGTGAGTAACCAACCGGCTCTTGCTTTGCTTCAAGAAGAAGTAGACTAGCGCAAGCCTTCGTCTTGATATTTCTAATTAATGAACGCGCGTGCTGTCGCTCTCTCTCGTATAGGCGTGCAAGTGTGAAAAATGTGTTGCGCGCAACTGTGGGTGTGTGTATTGCGTGAGAACCTGCGAAGGATTGAGTTTGGGCAGCATTTGAGGTGCTGGTCGGAGTAAAATGGGGGTAAGGCCACGAGGGCGCCGCGTTAAAACCTGCCATTCTTCTGCTTTTTAGAATTATGAAAATCTCAACCCATTGAAAATTCATAGAAGATGATTAGTAATTCACAAATTATATGCACTAAGTTCAATCTATATGTGCCCCAACCAAAAAAAAGAAACAATTCATGTGTAGCCTTCTCTATTAATCTACTAAAAACCAATTTTTTTTTTTTTTTTTTTTTTTACAATTGATTTCAAGTATCTCACAATGGCATAAATGCAGGGCATTGAAACTGTTAGAATAATTATCTATACAATTATACTCTTTTTGGATGGATGAAAGGAGGGTGGTGCACCCTATGGCCTTTTGGGTATTACTGAGTTTTTTTTTTTTTTTTTGGAGTCAATTTTGCCCGATGATTTATTATTAAGTTTATTAATAATTTTTTAAAATATTAAAAACTATAAAGCTCTCTATAACTGAAATGCATTACAGTAAGTACTAATTAGATACCATGATATTTTTTCTTTTGTGAATTAATAGGAATCCGTTAATAAATGTATTTGGTATAAATAGAAAAAGATAATGCAATGTATAAGAAGCAAAAAAATAAATAAATTAGGGAGAACCGGGAAACAGCACCGCCACCAACCATGAAAATCATGCTCGCAGCTATAAGGCAACTTGTTTTATGTGTCCATGGTTTTAAATTTGGAGAATGACCAAAAAAAAAAAAATAGTAGAAAAGGGAAAATGCGGAAAAGTCTATGTCTAGGTCTAGGTAAGAAAGAGAAAACAGAGAGAGAGAGGAATTATCTCTTATTTTCCGTCCAAATCCAAAATTGGCTTATCAAACGTGGCTGTTCACAAAAACCTTCGGCATTTCCTAACTAGCAAGGGAGGGGGGCAGAAAACAAAAAAGGAAAGAGTCAGTCTTACATTGCAACCTCAACCGACTCCCCGTTCCCCCCCCCCCCCGCCCACCCCCTCTCCTTCTTCAGTATGCTGGGAACCTATCTTTGTCTCCGCACGGTGTCAAGCTTTGTGGGTGTGATTGATCAAGTAAATGCGATTACTCCTCCTCGTTCAATCTCAAATTCTCTGACTTGTTCGTCCTCTCAATTGGGTTTTGGTTTTTTTGGGAAAAACAAAGATTTTCGCAAGCTCAATTCAATCTTTGTAATTTCATGTAAAGCTTCTCGGTCTCATGATGGTTGCTATGGCGGCGGATCTAGTTTTGACAACGAGAGCGAAGATCAATTTCTCGAAGCCTCCGTCCTCATTTCAGGTTCCCCCTTCACAATTCTCTCATTTCCTCGTATTCTGCCACGTTTTTGTTTCAAATTTAACTTTTTCCATTCTTTCTATTGAATGCTCGTTGGAGGGTTTAATGGTGGGATTGGGGGTCACTTGTTCGTATGATGTCCTTCAGTTGTTAATTTTAGTGATGAGTGAAAAGGGATTTTGATTTTTCTAGTTGCTTGATTTGAGTTCTTGACTCTAGGTCTGTCCCCTAATTGTGGAATTGAAATGTAGGGTAATGTCAAGGGGTGCAAAGGAGTTTTGGTCCATTTGGTCCAAGGTCTATGTAGCATTACTCTGAAATGTAAGCCAGACCCCAACATTGGGTCGTCTGAGGTTTTTGGGTATTTCTATGTTTTATGCTTATTTAAAAATCAATGTGTCGCAATGGGACTGAGAGATATGTATGTGTTCAAATGTGGAGGTAGATGCTTTGGGACACTGAAAGGCATATGCTAATCTTAACCATTAGTATCTTAGTTTTAACCTCACTGTCTTATCAGTGCTCTGTGCCTTTCCTCGACCCCCCTTTTGGAGTTGCAGAAGATAAATGGATTTCTATTAGATAAGTGACAGTGAGTCGCTGCATGTTTGAATTATTTTGATGTCAGATGCGCATTTTTATTTTTTTTCTTCTGGTGCATAAATTGCTAATATAACTATTGCAGAAACTGTCAGGCATTACCAATTACGCAGGCAAGGCTTTCATGAAGATATGACATGGCAGTCTGGTGGTTTTCCTTTCTCCAGTCAGCCAAGAGAACTTAGAACTGATACTTCATTGGGGCATGACTTCCTTCTACGTTTTCAAAGTCCTACAATCTTCCTCAAAATTTCATTTGATGGTGATTTGTTGCTACCAATCATTGTAGGTATGTTAACACAATGATGCGGCATTACCCCCTACCCTCAAAAAGAAAAGAAGGATTGAAAATTATAATTTCAGAACAGATAATCATGCATCACAAGTAACACGTACTATGTGCAGGAGAGTTTGCTATTGAAAAACTCATAGATGCCTTACATGATGATGAAATTGAGGTAAATTTATTATCTCTTTGTTGGAGTTAGAAATTTGATTGACTATGTAATATCATGTCAATCCTTTTATTTTGCTTGTTGCAGGATTGCCCAAATCAGTACCAGTTTGTTAGCAATCTTGTTGGCAATCTTGGTTATGAAGTATGCAGCTACTTTATTAGTTACTTTTGACACACTTTATGCCTATGTCTTCAGTTGTCTTTCATGCTAATTGCTTCTTCCACTGAGTTTCCAACATGAAATTTAAAGTTGACAATGTAAAAGTGATTGCCGTTATCAAATAATAATAGAACCTTTTATCCTCGTAAGTCTGGTTTTTGTCCTTGGACAAAGTTTTATTTCTAAGATAACTGCTACTATGTCTTGGATATCTGCTGGCAAATAAAACTTGTTAGATTAGCATGGCCACCACAATGCAGGAGAATTGAAATCCTTGACCATGGAATTGAATTATTCTGTTGATTTTTCTTTGCCTCACTTGTGTTCTCATTTATCTGTTTGGTTTTCAATGTTCAGGTAAATATGGTTAGGATCACGCAAAGAGTTGCTAGTACTTACTTTGCCAGAATATACTTTAGTAAGGTAAGTGCAGGATGCACCTTTTTAACAAACTTTTAGAAGAAGCACCTTGCATCATGAAGCTTATTTTTATTGACGTATAATCTCTAAAAATATGCAGCATGGGGACACTGATATTTTTAGCGTGGATGCACGTCCTTCGGATGCCATCAATGTGGCGGAGAGATGCAAGGTAGTATCTTTGCAGTGCATCCTAATGTCAATTATAGAATGAAGACTTTAGTTTTCACAAAATTATGGTAGTAGGCATTGGTTTTTGAGTAATTATTCTTTGCCATGTGTTTTCACAAACAGCGTGTCAAGATAATTTGCAACTTCCAAACTGGCAAGTATGTAAAAAGTAAGCATTTCAAAAGGAAAATAAACATTGGCAGGGGAGAAAATTTCATATTGGCATGAATTTCCAAGGCACGAAAACTTGGGTAGATGCTTTTTTTAAGTCAAAACAGGTCTAAATGGTAGAATCTGGTTCAAATAGATTTTCTTTTTGACCAATGAAATGAGCATGTATACTCCTGCTAGCTGTTAGAATCAGTTCCACATCATCCATATGCATATAGCTCCCTGTGTACTGCAGATCCGTAGCTCTTTTAGTCGATAAAGATGAATTGAAGATAGAAAAATTACAGTTTCTATTTATGTCTTTTGTGATCTCTTGATGCATTACAGTGGATGATGACTCCTGGATAACATATTATGTTTTAAAACTAACACCCCCCCCCGGGGGGGGGGGGGAACAACTACAAGGAAGTAAACCTTCATTTTTAAAGCAAAGAAATATTGTTTGTTTCCAGTCACTACTAATGCTTGCAAAAATTGTCATATGCAGGTTCCAATATATGTAAGTAAACAAATTGTCTTCACCGATGCTATCAGAATCGGTTATGGAACTGGTAGAGTACGTGAGACAAAGTCTTGTTATGACGTTTCCTTGGACAGGTACAGAGTTGACCTCAAAGGCTTTCTTGCAATAGTAAACTCTGTGATTTCATATACAGATTTAATTGATTTTGTGTATCTCTGAGAATGATATACCTAATACAGTGCTGCGGATGATCCTGATACACTTGCTGAGGAACTTAGTCTGGTCAGGAACATGAAATTGGCTGTCAAGGAGGAGCGATATAGAGATGCAGGTATATCAGATGAAATTTATGCTTTTGGTTTTCAAGTTGTTTCATTCTAAGCTACTACGAATCTTGCAGCTATTTGGAGAGATAAACTAACTGATCTTCGGAAGACAAAAGACGAGCCTTGATGATAATTTTGTCGGGTAATATATGCCTTGTGGCAACTGCTTGCCTCAGATCTGACAACGAATATCTACGCTACGAAATGGAAAAATTCGGAAAATTGTCCACCGTACAGCTTTAACATTTATGGGTGTCTGGTACAGGAGACATGGTCTCTCATTGAATCACTGGAGACAACCTTGTATATTCTGATGTACAATGTATAATAATAAACTTACACAATTCCTCGTCCTTATATTGGGGTATATATGTGTGTGTTTTTGTGTATATATATGCGAGAAATTTTCTCATCATATGAAGGTTTTGCTCTCTTTAATCATTTATTTATGCTTTAAAATAGAACTTGGATGGTTGAACAAATGATGCAGAGGTTTTAGTAGTAGACCTTAGCACGTTCAGAGGGAGTATCAAGGAATAAAAGCCTGGTTGGGTTGGGTGGTGTTTTAGATAGAAGTTAAATGGGTCTGGTGAAAAATGCGAGTGAGGTTAAATAGTGTGAGAGAGACACCATGTGTCAAATGTTATTTGAATGACACAAAATTACCATCACCAAGCTCTTGGTCCGTGTGAATGGATGTTCATCCCTGGGCTGGAGCGAGGATTCAAGTTTCCACAACATGAAATTGCCAAACTGCAGGCAAAAGAATAACACAACACAAGAAAAGAGAACACAAATCTTCTGTCTATATAATACCAAATCTGTTTGCATAATTCATCAAATTCCAAATAAAAACAACCCCAATATATTTACAAATGAATTCGATAATCTTTCAAAGAAAAAGGAATTAAGAGGGGAGGGAGAGACGGAATGAGATTAATATTTGCCATGCTTATGCCAACAAAGCAACATGACGACGCATCTCCTGAGAATGTAGAACCTCGAACGTTGTTCTCTCGCAATGGCCCAACACCCTTTTCGGCTTTCCCATGTTGTCCCTCTTTCATTATTGCAATCTTCCCTCCCTCTCGAAATCGAAACGCATTGACCCATTAAACCCACAAAACATTAAATTAAGCCCCTATCTCTCTCTCTCTCTCTCTCTCTCTCTCAACATAAAAACGAAATAAGGAGAACTCACAGATTGGTACAATGTATGAATGAACGTGTAGCGCAGATATTATTTTTCGTTCCCATAACAGACGAAATACGCTTTTCCGGCGAGTTTTTTACGCTACGCTGCCCAAAATTTATTATACCTGCGATTTGATCAAAATAAATTGTGGTCCTTCCATCTGACGGTCCTGATTCCACCGAGACAAGTCGAGGACGATTCAAATCCCACGTTTCTGTTTTGATCATTTATAGATGATACCGTCAGTCCAGCCGTTTTTGCGAGAAAACCAGATTTTTGTGGCTATGGATGGCTAAGATCCGTATTGTATTCTCATTACTTTGGATCAAAGCAAAATTTAACGTGTTAATTACATATTTACTCCTTAAATTTTATCCCATTTTTATAAATTTATTTTTATAATATAGATTATTCTCTTATGATTTTTAAACTTTTAAAATCATAATATGTTAGTTCTTTTTTTATCAATACTAATAAAGTGAGCGAAGTATTGACGTGAACTGATATGATAATCTACGTGACGTATAAATATTGATATACCATTACCAGGTTAGCATTAGAATAGAAGATATATCATTATGCCACATCAACAATGCTGACTTGACAGTGTTCCATAACCAAAGTGTAGACGTGACAATGCCACATAACCAAAGTATTGCCATGGCATGTCACTTCATTAAAAAGCACTTCCACAAAAAAATTTCCCCCCACTCTGAAAAATTATAAAAATACAAAAATATCTCATATATTTTGAGTATGAAAAAGTATGTATAATAAAAAAATAAGAGTAAAAAATTTATTTTTTATTTAAAATATTAAAAATATATTTTTTTAAAAAAATAGAGAAAGAAAGAGAGAGGCACTATTCATCATCTTTAACCTCTCTCTCTTTCTTCACACCAAGCTTCAACCACCATCAGTGTCATTCAAAAACCCTAAATCGATGATTAAATCAATCTCTTTTAAATGTTCCGGTAGCCAATTTCGAACTCTAAGGGTCCCATTTTAAGTCACCATTATAATTTACCCATTCCACCGTCGTGAACCACCGCCTGCCACTAGTGGCAACAAGCTTCAACCTCCGCCTTCCACAGCCGAGGACATGACAAGCTTCAACCTTCAACTTTCAGCAAATCAAGAAGATCAATTCAAAGCCTAAATCAAGAAATTCATGAAGTTCCCAATTGCAAGATCGATCAACATAATGTAAACAAAGAAGAATCACTCTCTCCTCGTGATTGCAATCCTTCCCAATTGCAAGAAGTTTCTATTGCAAATTGTTAGAAAAATTGTTGTTCTCTTGAAATTTTGATTATAATAAAATCTTTCATATTATTTTAATATTTTTATTAAATGTACAAATTAAATTTTACTTGAAAATTCTTATAAAAGTTGGCCATAAAAGTTGTTATAGAAGCTGTTATAGAGATAGTATAGAGTCTATGACAGAGGACTCAATCATTCGCAAAACAAAAGGAAAATAACATATCTATAGAAGTTGTCATAAAATATATCATAGAGGTAAGGCATTTCAGAGGATAGGGGCTATTGCTGAGACAGAATGGATATTTCCTTATTTATCAAAAACCCAACTAATAATTTGAATATAGATTGGTACTATACTTATTTTAAAAATATGTTTAGATATTTTGACAAAACCATAATTAAGGGGATAATTTGCGAGAAATTATTTGAATTCAATTGAACTTAAATTCAAATACGAAAGTTGCGACTATTGAATTCATCTAACAAAAATGGAAGAATTTATTCCAGGAATAAAAAACCTAAAGATTAATGGGTTTATCCAAAAAAATTTGAAATCTTCTAAAAATGGTGATATGATTAGTTGCACAAATTCAATCAACTATATCTTTATATATGATTAAATTTATTCAAATTCGGAAACTGCATTTTAAAGAAGGTATATAAGACTACAAAGTTAAATATTTAGCACTAAATGTACTAAGAAAAGTTTGAGAAAATTATAGATAAAATCGACTGGTTATTTGGATGATTTTTGAATTTTTTTAACAACATTTATCAATAAGAAAAATTTCAAGAAATCCAAAAAAAAATATTTAGCACCTAAAATTAGGAAAGTTGCTAATGTTTGATAGTAATTTTGTACTATTACTAGAAGTTTTGAAGGCTAAAAATTGGAATTAAATAGCGGGACACATACATGTAAAAGGCAATCATTCAAGAGAGCATTTTTCTACATATTGAAATGATGAAAATTCAGTACATCAACAGAATCACTTTGAAAAATTCTTGTCATCATTTTTTGTATTTTGGTTATTGTGAATTAAGTTTCTGAGTGAAATATTATAAAATAGGTTTTGTAAGAATTATTTGATTATCATTATTGGATGAAAATATTTCGAATGAGAAAATTAAAAGTTAATGGTATTTAGATTGTATTTTATAATTTTGAATTATAATAAAAAATTAACAAATTGTTAAATTTCGATTTATTAATTGAATGAGTTCACGTAGGTATAAGATTAAAAATATTATAAAATTAGATTTATTTCTCTATATTTTATTTTTATTTTTCTCTGTATATATTTAGGTTTATCATAAAACTATTATATATTTAAGTAAAATTAAATTAAATTTTTTAAAAATCAATCAAAATAAACAATTTAATCCCCTCTTAATTATCACACGGACCGACACAAGTTCCCCATTGCAGCTTGTGATTGCTCAACCAACCCAAAATCCTCTCTCCTCCGTCCTCAGATCTCAGATTCAACTAAAAATAAAAAACCAACACGGTGATTGCACAAGCACCCCAAAAATCCTCTCTCTCTCTCTCCTCCTCACCCCCTTAGATCTCAAATCCCAAGGAAAAAAAAATAATAAAAGAAAAAGCCAGCACCGGTGATTGCTCCTCTCTCTCTCTCTCTCTCTCTCTCTCCTGACCCCTAGTTCTCAAATTCAAAAAAAAAAAAAAAAAAAGCCATCACTGATTACTCAAGCAACCCCAAAATCCTCTCTCTCTCTCTCTCTCCTCCCCATCCCTTGATCTCAAATTCAAAAAAAAAAAAAAAAAAACTCATCACCGTTGATAGCTCAACAACCCCAAAATCCTCTCTCTCTCTCTCTCTCCCTCTTTCTCCCCAACCCCTTACATCTCAAATCTTAAAAAAAAACAAAAAACAAAAAAAAAAGGCCATCACCGGTGATTGCTCAAACAACCCCAAAATCCTTTCCTCTCTCTCCTCCCCACAGATCTCAAATTCAAAAAAAGAAAAAAAAAAAAGCAATCACCTGTGTTGCTTGAGAATGGTGCCAATGTGAATGGTAGAAACTACTGCGGTCAGGTACAGTGGTTTTGGTGTTAATTTGAGGGGCAAATTTTTTTTTTTTAAGGTTTCTTTGTTAAGGATTTTGATGGGTCTTGTTGAATTTGTTGTTAATTATTTTTCTTTTTTTAAGACATCATTGACGCAAGCTTGTAAATTTTTTCTTGGTAATATGCAAGCTTGTAAATACGGACACCGGGAAGTTGTGCAGACTCTTTTGATATTCAGATGCAATGTGACTTAGACTTTTAGCTTCGACTTCTTTTTTTCCGGTGAGAGAAAGGAGAGAGAGAGAGAAAGGGGGAGGGGAGGGGAGGAGAGATTGAGAATTTTCTTTTTCCTCTTGTGAGAGAGGCGAGAGAAGTCGGAGAAAGGAGGAGGGGAGGGGAGGGGAGGGGAGGGGAGGGGAGAGTCAGAGGGAGGGAGGGGAAATTTTTTAAGGGGAAGAGTTTTTGTTGACGTGGCAATCATGTCAGCGCTTTGGTTTTATAGTACTATCACCTCAATAAAAATACTAATATGACATAATAATGATATCTCTTCTAGAGAGAGAAGTACGTCAGAGGAGACTTCTTTAGAGACAGCTAGAAACGCTCTGGTCCAAGTATCGCAACGACAAGAAGAGGTCTCGGTGACACGTGCTTCTTCCCTCATTCTAAAAGAAATATCAGAACGGTCTCCTCAGGAGTCTAGATATCTTTTGCTAGACATCCCGGACGAGTATTGTATCCCACCGCCTATTCCGATTGAGTCTCTCACCAGAGAGGATGAAGATTTCGAAGAAGGGTCGGTGGCAGTCAGCGTGGGGAACCGTCAGTTTAACTTTATCGATTCTCAAGCGGCGCTGCAACTGGCCGAGCGGTTTGAGTTTTCTTCGCAGCCTTCCCTTTGGACGATACCTTTGGACTGCGTTGACAAGGCAATCCATTCTCTTTGTCTTACAGTAAGTATCTCCTTTACTTAAATTACGTCTAGTTCTTATTATTTTACGATCCTGGCATGCGTATTTCTTCTCAGGCCTCAGCCTTGACCGAGCTCCAGATGGAACAGAGGAAAGAGCGTGACGATCAGTTCACCCGCATGAGCGGGCAAGTGCTGGCATTAAAGGATGCCTTGGAGAACCGGGAGATAAGTATCGAGGTGGAAAAAGACAAACAAATCAAGCGTCTTTAGGAGGATCTGACTTTGGCCCAATCTCGCTGCAAAGAGTTGGAAGCGGAGGTACGCGTCCGGGGGGCACGATTGACAACTGTTAAAACATTAGCTCATTTTCGGGAAGAGTCCCTCCGAAGTGCTGAACAAGAGATTGCTGATCTCAAGACTTCCGCTGCCCAAGATGCTGTCAGCCTCCAACATTCTCAACGTAGGTTGCTTGAACGTTTGAAGTGAGCCGAAGAGATCCTTCGGGAAGTTGGGCAATACGAGTCTCTTCCTCCTATTGAGGGTTCAGCGGGTTCGGATTCCGCCTAAGCTGCTCCTAGTGCTTCCTTTGATCTCTTGTAGTTTTACGTCCTTTGAAGGAATTTTTTGTTTTCTTCTTTTTTTTTTTTTTTCAACTCATTGGAATGTAATGACTTTTAACAAATAATTTTTTAGGGCTTTGTCTCATTGGTCTGATAGGGCTGGGGGAATTTGACTCCTCAATGATGTGCCCGATCTATGCGGATCTGATGTTCAATTTGGAACCTCTTTGGTTAGGATTGTTTTTGCCCGTCCAGGGGATTCCTCCCCAACTTAATGACACATTTGTTCGAAAGATTCGGGCGCCTGAGACCCTTCGATCAATTAGAAACTTTAGAGGTTAGGGTCGTGTCCGCCCATTCGGGGAGTTCCATCCCAACTTAGTGACACATTCGTTCGGAAAATCCGGACGACTAAGTCCTTCCGGTCGATTAGAGAATTTAGGAGTTAGGGTCGTGTCCGCCCGTTCAGAGAGTTCCATCCCAATTTAGTGACATATTCATTTGGAAGATCCGAGCGACTGAGACCCTCCGGTCGATTAGAGACTTTAGGACTTAGGGCCGTGTCTGCCCGTTCGGGAAGTTCCATCCCAACTTAGTGACACATTCGTTCAGAAGATCCGGGCGACTGAGACTCTCCGGTCGATTAGAGATTTTAGGAGTTAAGGTCGTATCCACCCGTTTGGGGAGTTTCATCCCAACTTAGTGACACATTTGTTTAGAAGATCCGGGCGACTGAGACCCTCCAGTCGATTAGAGACTTTAGGAGTTAGGGCCATGTTCGCCCGTTCGGGGAGTGCTCTCTTCGAGGATCATTTAAAGTCCCAGGCCACATGCAGTTGATAAATAGTAGAAAATATCGAAATTTTCATCAAAGGAAGAGTGCCGGGAAGTTTGGGTTATATGCTGGACAGATGCTAATAGGAATGTAAGGCTTATGCCAACTATCTTCACCGTGGACTTGGAGGATCACCCCTCCTGGTTCCTCGCACGACGGTCTGGGATCTGGCCTAGGGGGCGGCTCATTCTCCTATGGCGCATTGCGCCTATCGGGGGAGGCAGACTTCTTTCTTCCATACTGATGAACTTCTGTAATTTTTCGCTACGAACTAATAATTCTAGTTCATCCATAAGCCTTTTATACTCATCGGTCGTATGGCCGTAGTCCCGATAGAAATAACAGTACTTGGACTTGTCTTTCTTAGGATCTTCTTCCGTGGGGCGAGGGGGCCACCTGACATATAACTTGTTCTTAATCTGGTATAAAACCCAACTTGGGGTTTCATTTAGCGGTGTGTAAACGCTGAACCTCCGTGAGGGTAGAGCTCCTGACTTGCTTCTTTTTGGAGAGGGCTAACGGGGTGATTGGCTACGTTCCTTCCTGTTAGGGCAGTTTCCTTGTCGGTTGAACACCTCCGCTTCTTCCGCAGCAATGTATTTTTTCGCTCGGGAGTAAAACTCTCAGATGGTTGCCGGGGTTTCCTTGGTAATAGAAACTTTCATATCAAAAGAACGCAGACCCATTAGGAGAGCAGTCAAAGCGATGTTGTGGTTCAAAGCGGTGACTTTCAGCATTTCTGTCTTAAATCTTTCCATAAAGTCCTTGAGAGACTCCTCCTTCCATTGTCGCAATGATAGGAGGGAGGTGGATTTCTTCTTAACTCCCCGACTAATTACAAAATTAGCCTTAAACTGTTGTCGGAGTTGCACGAAACTCTTGATACTGAGTGGCAGGAGAGAGTTAAACCATGTTAGGGTGTTACCCTTGAGGGTAGTGGGGAAGTGTTTGCACATTGCAGCATCCGAGAGGTCCCTAGAAACCATAACTGTTACGAAAAGGGCGCCATGGTCCCGGGAGGAGGTAGAAGAACATCCCTTGGCATTGGTTCTGAGGAGATCTTCACATCGAATGGTGATTCGCCTAGGGAGTTTAGGGGATCTTCCCTATCCCTTGTGCCTGCTCTTTTGAGTTCGGCAGCTACGACTTGTTCGACCTGTTTCTTCAAATCTTGGGGTTCATATTGGGAGGCCACTGATGGTTCAGGGAACTCTCGTCTGGGTGGCCGCTCGTATTTGGACTCTGCAGCAGATGAGTGATTGTCTGGTGTGAGGGCTCGACTGAGCCCCTCCAACTGCTTACTCATTCTTTGGAGTCTAGACTCCAATCTCTCCATTTGAGGCTAGTCCACCTGCTCTGGTCCTAGGGCTATGACCGGTTGCTCCTGAGCTGCAAATTGTGGAATTAGTTCCAGACAGGATGGTCATGGAGAAAACAAACGATCATGAATAAGAGGTTCAGGTCCTGGAGGAGCAATAGGTTCGGCGGGTATAGGGACGTGCCCTTCTACCGCGGGGATGACGCTTTAGTCCTTGGTGACATAATTACTAAGATGACAGAAACTACTCTAATCTGTTTCCCACAGACGACGTTAATCTATTGGAGGTAGATTTTAGCTCCACAGATACCGACTCCTTGCTGACCTGAGTGGTTGCCACCGAAGGGATGTGACACCTACAAAAACCGCCGGAAGGTGCTCCGGTGGGGAGATTCCGACGCTTAAGTCAGAAAGAGTGGTTTTCGTATAAAAAGGAAAAATAGACTGAGAGTTGAGGGAAAGTCCTTCCCTGTGAATAGTGTGCCAAGAGTGTAAATCTTGGAGAGCGTACCTGTTGTGTAGAGTTTTGAGATATTTGATACCTTTTTGAGTTGGATGCGGCTGCGATGTTCTAATCCTACCTTCCTTATCGGGTTGGTTCGGAGATCTCGGGGATTCTATATTTTGAATTGATTGTGATCCTCATCTTTTTGAAAAACTACTGAAATCTTAGAAAGTTTCATTCCTTAATTGCAAAGATCTCAAGATGTTATTTTTAGTAAGAGATAAAAATCGTTGGAGTTCTTTGACATTCCTTCTGAATCGTTAGAACCGTTAGCTATCAATCGGTCGCTTGATTGATGAGAGGTCATCAGGACTCCTTTGGTTGAGGGGCCGTCGACTAGATACCCGATCAGAGCGATTAATTTCACTAACCAAATTCCGCTCGGTTGGTTGGACGAATAAGGCCCTATCATTCAAAAAGATCTGGACGATTAAGACCCTTCGGTAGATAATTGCATTCAAACCTCAACCGATAATTGTTCTTCATGGATCTTTTGTGTGGGCTTCCCTTGAGCTGACTTATCGGATTCGATTCTGAGACCTTGTCTCATCAAGAGTAAATAAACTTATAGTATGAACATATTTAAAATTCTATATCTTTCAAAGGATGATATAAATGAAATAAAAAGAAATATATTTTTTTAAAAGCTAAATTATAAAAAATAAGGAAAAATAAAAGCGAGCTTTTATTTAAGAGTTATTTTTAAAAGTTTTATTTATAAAAAGGTAACTTTTAAAGAGAATAATTATCTAGTAGACTTTCTCTTTGTAAAGAGGAGGGAAAAAAAACACCCTACCAAGCAGCCACTTAAGTGGAGATGCTCCTCTAGTTATGGTCCGACTTGGCCGTACGGTTGAGACATGGTTGAGGGAGTGACATTCAGAGCTAGTTGGGCCACAATTGGGCCATGGATTTGTGGGTAGGAAAACTTTGATTTTTTTTTGGTAAGGTAGGAAAACTTTGAAGTCAACAACATAAGCCGTTTGTAGAAACTTGAACACGTTGTCACGTCCATTTGAAATCCTTCGGTGGGGTCTCTCCAACTTGGGCAAACCATTTTTTTTTTTTTTTCTACCAGATTCCTATGTCTGAAGTCATAGTTGGATTAACTTAATCGAATTGATTTCCAAACCATTCGGTACCCACACCACAGACAAAGAATGTAAAACGGCTTTTGAGGTATACTAGAGGGTACCCTATTGGAATTTGTAGATGTGGAGCAAATCAAAATCCATTTCGAATTGAATTCAAAATTATGATTTTCTCAACGATTTTGACCTGGAAGGATTTGCAGCAAGATTTTGGAAAAGACACGGAAACATCCCTTCGTTTTCTTATTGGATAAGAAGGAGCAAAAGATATTCTAATGTTCCTTTCGTGACAAGTCAATTGGATAGCCTCCAAGATTTGTTAAAGATGCGACCATACATGACCTTCAAAAATTAGTTTAGGTGTTGGGTGTCACTAAATGATCTCATTTCCGTCGACTTTGGGCAATGGAGGCTCCGACCATCTAACTATTTATTTATTTGTTTGTTTATTTTTTTGAATAAAAAGATCTCAAAATAATAAAATCTTTATTTATACAAACCCATGAAATTCAATCGTTAACTACTAGATAAGGGAGTGATTTTTGTAAGACAGAAAAACATTCTCGTTATACAAAAAATAAGGAGGTTTTTTTTTTTTTTTTTTAAATGTTTGGGCCAATGTCGGACCACTTGACTTTTCCGTGGGCGAAGGATTTAAGTATTTCGTGTGAAGAAAAAGCATCTGTTATTGGCTAGTAGGAAGCGGCTTCAACATGCCGCATGCGGAGAACCTTAGCCGGCTATTTCATCTTTATCCAAACTCTCTCCCTCTCTCCCCACTTAAAAGGGTTCGGTTTTTTGCTCACTTCAGACTCTTCCACGTGGGTTCCACCATTGACCCTCACTGTTTCGGATTTGTTCTTCCCAATACGAACGCCCTATGCTGACTCGTTTGCAATTAAATAAGTTTTTTTTTTTGAAAAAATTTATTTTGGGGGATAGGGTAGAATCCTCGAAAAAACGCCAGAGACCCCAAACAGACTGGTCCTCGTATAATTATGTAAGTCTGCCAAGGTTGTCAAACACGGTTAGAATAAAAACATCCATTTTGGTGATGACCATGCCCAAATTTTATTACCTCGACATATATATGTTACTAATAAAAAAAGATTATTAGTACAAAATTGACAACCATAATCGACTCTATTGCGACTGTGATATTTCATTTTTCAAATTTTTTAGGAAAAAAATGTGAGTAATCAGAACTCAAACAAGATTTATTATATTCTTATGAACATAAGTTCACGTGTATGTTTTAAAGCAAATCAAACAGGGACCCTTTTCTTTTCTTTTGTTTATTTATTTATTATTATTATTATTTTTTGGGAGGGGGCTTGGGGGAGGTAGGGATAGGGGTGATGTGGGTCTAGTGGAGGTCCACCATTCATATCTCGAGCTTGTTTTGATACAAATTCTTAGTTTTTTTTTTTTTTAAAAAAAAAGAAAAAATAGTAACATCTTCAAGTCATCCCATACGTTACGCTCAGATCACAATGTGGTGCTACGGCAATGTGGGATCACATTAATGTCAAAATGGAAGTAGAGTAGGATGAGGTTTCCTAATCCTAGTGATTTTGAGCCGTGGAATTGTTGTTGTCGGTAAGACTGATGTACGGCAGATAGTTGTCATTGAGAGTCCAGGGATCTATGACAACACTAAACCTAAAAGGGACAGGACAGTTGGTTCTTCTCATGTATTTTCCACGTCATTTCACATGTGCCCTTACTCTTTTATGTCCCTCCACCACTGCCACTTACATTTTCATGAATATAATATAATACATGTAATTGTAATGTACCACACCATACCCACATACTTAACGCCAATCATTGTATGGTTTCATCCCATACTTTTCTACTCCGTTTCTTTCTCTTCCGGTGGGTTAACTCAGCTGCCTTCTCTTCTTCTCGTTTTGAGAATCTGCTCTGTTCTGGAATATTAAGATTGATTTTCTTCTTCCCTGCAACTGAATCTCTTCTATGAGCAGTCATTTCACAAACATCAGGATTTTCGTAGGTTTTTTGTTTTTGTTTTTGTTATTGTTGTTGTTCGTTTTCGCTGATGGCGATGGAAGACATTGAGAGTTGTGGAAGCAGAACAGTGGAGTCAACGGTTAATTATAGTACCCAACAAAGGCAAAAGCTGGAAGTGTATAACGAAGTGCTTCGGAGACTTCAAGATTCTAACAACGCCGAGGCTAAATTACCTGGTTTTGATGATCAGTTGTGGGTTCACTTCAATCGTCTTCCTGCTAGGTTTTAACCCTAAACCTACCCTCTCTCTCTGTCTCTCTCTCTAAATTGAACTATCCTTTTCTTTTCTTGATTGTGACGTAGGGAATTGGAATGGTGACTTGAGGAAATTTATGGGTTTTTGGTGAATTTTATGTTTTTCAAATTTATGGGGTTTTGGTAAATTTTATGTCGTTTAATTGACCTTTTGTTTTGACTACGAATGCTATTTTTATTACGTAGATATGCATTGGATGTGAATGCGGAAAGGGCAGACGATGTGCTAACACACAAGAGGCTATTGAATCTGGCTGAAGACCCTGCAAATCGCCCCGCTTTTGAAGTTCGACTTGTCCAGGTTTACAATTTTAAGACTCAAAAGTTTCTAATTAAGGTTCTGTTGTTTAGGATATTGGCATCTTGTTCTTATGCACAGTTTAGGTTAGAATTGTGTGTCACTATGTGCATTTGATGTATTTGAGAATTTTCTGCTCCCACTTTTGTTATTAATTTGTGCTGACTGGGTTTTAGGCTTGTTATAGTTTTTCGCTTTGGATTGATGGAGCTATTTTTCCAAGAGAGTGGTTGGGGATTGTGTGGATAGATTGTAGAATCGGTATGAGGGATAAATTCAAAGCCCCAAAATCTATGCATTTGAGATCTTTACTCCTTCCCTTTTGTTCAGAAGGGCCGAATCAAAATGAGCAGTATGGTCGGACACTCATTTTCTGAGATACCCTGATTGTGCAAATGCGGCTAGGTGCCAGCCAAAGCTGTATGGTAATGTTCATGATGTTCGGCTAGTGAAGGAGGATGTACATGAACATTATTCTACTTGAACCTTTTTTGCAGTATTTACCAGAATTCTTGACTTATTGAACAGGAATGGAAGATAGAAAGTAAATTCCACTGGATTTGTTCATTTTGTACTTAGGTTTTGAGCAGATTCCTGCCCTGTTGTACCAGCTATATTTCTTTGAATCCACCTTCTCCAGGTTTAGATTCAGCTTCAATGAGTGCTCACATATTCTTGTCATGGTGAAGTCAATTGTGGAGTTCTTTCTTTTTTTTTTGGGGGGGGGGGGGGCAATGGGTGGGTGGGTTGACAAGTTATGATAATCTTTTTAGAGCCTCAAAGCTATATCCAGTGTTCATGTTTGTCTAATTGTGTAATTGCGCTGTTTCAACCGTGGGTGTACGATTCATTATCTGATAAAAAATGTGTGATCGCACATTGTTTTTGGAGTTTAAAATGCTTTATGTAAAAGTGGCACCAGAATAACATCTATTACTTTATAATGAAGGATTTTTTTTTGTTTTCTCAAGTGCAATGGGCTGAAGAAATGTAATTAAAGGATATGAAATTTTGCTAGGAAAGTGGCTGCTGATGCCTCTGAATTCTGGCCTTTCAATTCTATGTATCTTGCATGTGGATGACATTCAGCTATCATTTGATTATTTTTTTGCATCAGCTGTGACACAAGCAACCTGTGTTCAATCATTTTTTATTGTCTTTCCTATGTAGATTCATCCCTCCCCATATGGCAATTCAGTTGGTTCTATTCTTTCAGAATCACTGCAGGAAGAAGTTGCAAGTTCTAATTATCATGCAAGATTGGGGTATGATTTTATAATATTTTTTCAAGACCTAATTTCTATATGTGGTTTCCTATATGACATGATTTTCTAATATTCTTTCAAGACTGCATTTTGATATTATAGTTCCATATACATTGTATTTGCTCTTAATACATTTTGCTGCTTCCTTGTGTCATATCTTCAGGTTGCACCCACCTCCAACTTTTGGATCATCACAAAATCTCGATCTCCTGGCATTTCAAAACAATACATCTCATTCTCATATTGAAGATGGAGACAGCATCCACCCAAAATTAAGGTACATTTGTTATCCCGTGCATTCTTTCCCTCAACTTTTAGGATTCTCTCCTTTTATATTACTATGCAAAGTCTACACGAATTTATTTTTTTATTTTTTTATTAATACCTTGTAAGGGCATTCAAGTATATAAGAAAGCACCATTATAATCCAGCAATCAATTTTCTCACTGTCAAAAAAAAAAAAAAAAAAAAAAAAAAAAAAAAAAAAACCTCATTCTACCTCCAGTCTTCACCTTTGCATGGAATTTCTTTTTTTTTTTTTGGAGCCTTATGGTCATGTGCGCACATGCTCAAACCTACAGAAGTAGCTGAAGTTTCTTTTAACTCTTCATGTGATGCGGCTAATATTGCCTTGCTGACAATTTTGCAGGCCAATGCATGAAATCACATTCTCCACAATTGACAGGCCAAAACTCCTAAGTCAGGTACTTCTCTTTTAATTTATTGTAACAATAAAAAATATGAAAATGTCCTATGATGGAGTCACAATTATCAAGCCACTTATAGTTGAAAGATTTCCAGGTTCCATTACTACCATCTTTGTGTACTCAAGTAACTGTTAGGGTGAGAGTGGTGGAAAGTGGTATGTAGAAAGGTCTTTTTGCATGCTTCATGTGGTAGTTCAGTGGATCAATGTTGTTTATTTGTCTGCAATTTTCTGAAGTGATAACGTGGACCACCTGTAGTATCTTGCTGCTCACTGATGTCCTAAAGCCGCTAGAATAAGAAATCTGCTCTTTTTTCACGTTGTTGCTCCTTATTCTGTATTTTTGCATCACTTGTTGTATTGCCAGTTGACTTCCTTACTTGCGGAGGTTGGGCTGAATATTCAAGAAGCCCATGCTTTCTCCACTGTGGATGGCTACTCTTTAGATGTCTTTGTGGTTGATGGTTGGGAATATGAGGTAGTGTCTTATCCTATTCTTTCATGCCAATTTCCTGTTCTAGTGTCATAGGACTAAGAATCTCAGCTTAAATGTCTTCAATTGTTGTCTTTTGGTAGATGTAATTGTTTTACTTTCTTGGAGCAGGAAACTGAGCAGTTTCGGAAGGCAATAGAGCAGGAAATTTTGAGGACTAGGGTAATTTTTTCCGTTGCTTATCATTTCAAGAATGTCCAAAATCTGAGTAAGGCATCTTAAATGGCTTTTTCTATATAGAGTGCTTAGTCTGCATCTTGCTATCTAACAGCTCCAAGAGGTTAATGGTGATAGATAAATCAGAAACAATGAATTACTACCAGCAAACCTTGGTTGAGTTGACAAAGATTAATTGGCAATTGCACGTGTCAAGATTAGTGCTTTTGAAGTTGACTTATTGACACTAGCAGTGGCATTTGTCATATCCTTTTGGCTAATCGTGTCTTGTGCTTGGCATGCATGTACTTCTTTGTAACCCTGCTTAGACGATTAAATCTTTGGTTCCTACTCATTATTTTGTAAGGTATTTAATTATGAAAAGAAAAACTGAAGTTTGTTGATTTCTATGTGTACAACTTAGAAGGTTCTCTGTTTCTTGTCAGAAGGTTGGTCTTTTAAATTTCATATATTTCTAATTCATGCATTAACCTATCTAGTTCTTGGTGCAAGCAAATTTCTTAACTTGTTGCAGCCTCTGCTGAGTTTAACTTGGTCAATTCATGCACAGTGCTGACCTTACTGTGTAACTTTTCTGAAGCAGGCTTCAACCTCGAACAAATATTCACCAGCCAGTGTCCATGGGCCAAGCCAACCAGGAAAGGAGTCTCTTAGTGATTACGTAAAGATACCTAATGATGGAACAGATGTCTGGGAAATTGATGCTAGGCTGCTTAAATTTGAGAATAAAGTAGCATCTGGCTCATATGGTGATCTGTAAGTTTTCCAATATAAGTCTTGTTTATCTAGGTGATATTAACTGTCCAATTCCAGTTCTCAGTACATCTATGAATCGATCTATTCAGGTACAGAGGAACATACCACAGTCAGGAAGTGGCTATCAAAGTCCTTAAACCTGAGCGTGTTAATGCAGATATGCTGACAGAGTTTGCACAGGAAGTCTACATTTTGAGGTGCTAATAAACCGACTTCTTAATTAGCAATGAACAGATTTAGTGTGTTCCTTCCCCCCCCCCTCCAGCTTTTGCATCATGATTATTATTTTTTACCCTATCAAAGTTAAGATCGTCTGTTATAGTTTGGTCCTAAAGGTCATTGCTTATTTATTGTGGAGAATGTGCTTTATATTTGTCATGAAGGCTTTCTCATCAAACCTGATTTTGACTCTGGGAAATTTTTAGTTGTAATGTGCAGGAGCCTTATTTGATGTGTTATGAACCACCATGTGCTTCTTTGACAACTCAAAATTAAGGTTGTGTTTTACAAGGGAAAAGCCAGACTGGGGGAAGGGGTGTTGATGAGAGGAATAGCCTTTTCCTTTGTTTGGTAAGGAGGGAGGGAGGAAAGCCCATTTTCTTCCTTTCCTCTTTCCCTTCCTGCCAAATTGGAGGGGATGGGAAGCAAATTTATCCTTAGGCAAAGATTAATTTTAGGACAAAAACGGTAGTTTTAATCAAAATGACTTCCTTTCCTTCCTTCAAACCCAAAACTTGAAATGAAAACAAAGATCCTTCGTCCCCCCATTTCTTTCTCTCTCCTAACCTTTTCTTCCTTCCCTTTCTCCCTTCCTACGAATACCCACATAAAACATGGTCATAGCATTCTCTCTTTCACTTGTTGGTTCATCATTCTCGGTTGTGATTATTTCGGAAAAATGTAGGCAAGAGTTGAGGTTCAGTCTTTTTCATGGCAGTCCTCAAATTTAAGTTAACAACTTGGCTGTACTCCTTCTAAAAGGACAGCCCTCTGCATTTTTCTCTTGGCAAATGTTTCACACTTTCCTAGCCCTCTGCATTTTTCTCTTGGCAAATGTTTCACACTTTCCTTCTCTAACAGTTGTCTGTCTTTGCAGGAAAGTTCGTCACAAGAATGTTGTGCAATTAATAGGGGCATGTACAAGAGCTCCTAACCTGTGCATTGTAACAGGTGAATTCTAGTAACATTCTTCTTTGCCGTACCAACTACATCTTTACCATGTAGATCTTGTACTATGTTTATCAGTAAAATTGATGACTTTATATGCATTTATGTTTTTGTTTTACCAGAGTTTATGTCTAAAGGAAGTTTGCACGACTTTCTGCATAAGCAAAAGGGGATGTTCAAGCTTCCTACTCTTCTCAGAGTGGCCTTCGACATTTCCAAGGGAATGAATTATTTACATCAAAATAAGATAATTCACAGGGATTTGAAGACGGCCAATCTTTTGATGGATGAAAATGAAGTATGCTTCTACTTACTCAAAGTTGCCTCGGTTTTAAGGGTGTTATTCTTCTGTACTATTTACCTTTTGATTGCTTTTTTACCTGCTTCCTTGGTAGCCAAAAGAAAACCTTTATTCTTATCGGAATTGTAGCTTTGGATTCCATGACTTTTGGAGAAAGCTTTTTCCAACTTAAAGCTTGGTGTTTTTTGCTCCCAATTGTTTCATTCTTAAATGCTTTGGCTGGTTACATCCTCTTGCAATTTTACTGGCTTGCAAAACCTTTCCTTTTCCTGTCATTCATTTGCTCAGTGTGTAAGATGTTTCCTTGCAGGTTGTGAAGGTCGGTGATTTCGGAGTTGCCAGGGTGCAGTCTCAGTCTGGAGTTATGACTGCAGAAACAGGAACTTACCGTTGGATGGCTCCTGAGGTTTGCTATTCTCATACATTCAACCTTGTTTTAAAATTTCTTGAAACCAATTTCCCACAATTAAAAAGAAGGGAAAAGGGAAAATACACTTCAGGTCATTCTTTAGATAAGTGTTACTTGAAACTTGAGAACATCATATCTGATCTTTGGCAGTATGCAATTCTGGTCTTGCACCTTTAATAGCTCTTCTATCTCTCTTTATTATATATGAGTTTTTGCATGCGGCAGTTCATAGGAACCTTCTCTTCCTAGGTGCTTATCTGATTGTTGTGTAACCTTTTTATCTGGGAGCAGTCTTGATGCAAGACCTATTTGGACCTCTTCTGTAGGCCATGGTTGTGCTTTTTGTTTGCTCTTTCTTACCAATGCATCTGCATTTTAGGTTATTGAACACAGACCCTATGATCATAAGGCAGACGTTTTCAGTTTTGGAATAGTATTATGGGAGCTATTGACGGGTGAGGTAATCCTATCATCTTTTGAGAACAATTCTTTGCCGGTTTCCTCTTTCAATTGTCATTCTTCTTTAAGTTGATCTGAACCACTTTTATGCTGCGATGGATTTCCAGATCCCATACTCATATTTGACTCCATTACAAGCAGCTGTGGGTGTTGTTCAGAAGGTATCAATCCTTCCATATTGTCTTGAAAGTAGCATCATCAGTTATTGGGGGTAAATGACGTTTCATATTTTTTGACATTGCCATCAGGGTTTACGCCCGACAATTCCCAAGCATACTAATCCGAAAATCTCACAACTGCTTGAGAGATGCTGGCAGCAAGACCCAAATTTCAGGCCCAACTTCTCGGAAATTATAGAAATACTGCAACAGATTTCTAAGGAGGTATGGCATCACCTAAGATCAAGGTTTAGTCCATCAAATGATTCCATCATCTTATCATCTCGTAACTTGTTCAAGCAGGTTGCTGATGAGGAGGCACGCAAAGATAAGAGTTCTGGTGGGTTCTTTGCCGCATTCAAGAGAGTCCATCACTAAAAGTTTGCAGAAGAGCACAATGTATGATTGACTAGATTATGGGCCATCTTCATGCATCTTATTGTTCTGTACAGTAAATTTTTCCTAGGCAGTCTAAAATTTTTCCCTCCAATGGCTTTCTTTCTTGTTCTTCGAAGCTGTAACTATAGTTCTTTTGATGCCTTTAAACTGTTATCTCTTGATTGCTTAATATAATCATGTCAAAAATTGTTACCTTGTTCTTGCAGGATTCCTCCGCTATTCTTTTTGCCCTCGTTTATTTTTCTTAAGCTGATTATTTCAATCTTATGTCATGATGTGGGCATATGTATGCTGATGATTTTCTAAATAAGGTTCTAGGATGGAGACTTATGATGTTTTTCCTTTTTTTTTTTGGTTGGTACAAAGATGTTTTAACTGTGGTTACCATCATTCTAACAGAAAAGCTTTCCCCTATTACCTAGTTGTACACTTAACTACGAACGTGGTAGATGGAGTACCATGGTAGCAATATTCTGTGTGTTCCTGAAATTTTGTTGGCGTATGATGATAGTATTGGTTGATGCGTAGTAGTTATAGCTCAAATCACAAGATGGGGGGCTTTAATTGCACTTGATAGGGGTAGCTATGCTGGAGTTTCCCTCTACTATTTTTTTTTTCTTTCCTTTGAAAAGTTGATTTATTTGAAAAAATAGGGTTCACAAATACCCCCAAATTTGAGTTCCGTATGATTTATAAGTATTCAAATATATTTTAAATTTGAAGTAAAAAGTTAAAAAAGGTGTTTATTTGTATTATAAGTAAGTCAAACAATATAAAATAATATATTCCTTTATTTATTAACTTATTATTATTATGATAGTACTTATTGTAATGTCCCCAAATAATTTTAAAATATCAAAACTACGTGCATTTCCTTTTTGTCATTTCATAGTTTAGCTAAACATTTAATCTACGTATTTTTAAATTGATTAAAATTAAAAACTATTTATAAATCAAAAATTAAAGATAAGTTGTAAAACCAAATGTACCCTTACTGGTAAAATTTTTATCGGTCCCGCAAGTAGAACCATGTGACGGGAAAAAATTCGGGCCATATAGTCAGAATACTAGCGATGCTGGGGTAAAATTTAAGGAACACTCAATTCAGCCAGCTCTCTTCATCCCAATTTAATCAACCAATTATAGTCTGAAGAACAATTTCTTAAAATCGAGCACATTCTTCACAGGAAGATTGTCAGAGATGGATGAGAGAAGATGAACAGGCATTGCACACAATAAGCCCTTGATTCTCAAAATTCAAAACGAAATATAACCGAAAGAGAAATGGAGAAGTTGGTCGTGCCGGGGTCTTCATTTATGTTGATGAATGCAGATTTTAATGTCATCAAGAAAAAACAAAGTTAACATCAAAGAAACATGAATAACAAGACTGTAAATAAAAGCGCATACAGGATAGGATGGCTCATGGTTGGTGTTGAGGAAGCTCATAGTTGGTGTTGAGGGAGATCAATCAGGACACCTTCCAAGGTGCTGTCTAGCTCGAACTCGAACCTGCAAGCGAACCAGTGCATGCATGCACTGGAATGCAATTTTGGCTTGTCTCCTCACCTGCACACCACGAACGACAGCTTGAATCTTGACAATGCTTCTCAGTGCTCGATGTGCCCGTCTTGCCTGCTAAAAGGAGATTGTGATTACAATGTTCCATTGACAGCTGAGAAGTGTACCAAGAAAGATTTATCAAGTAAAAAGGTGCTAGTACAAGGCAACCCCTGAAGATTGCTTGGATTTTGATGGCTGCAATATCTTCTGAGAAATCTCTGGATAGGTGCAAGGAGGAACTTGAAGTTAAATCACAGGATGTTTCTCCATTGTCATTGATGAATGCTGCTTCCTCATTTGTGCTTGGTCTTGATTCTGAGTGTGCAATGATGATGGTTCTGCTATTACGACGAGATGGCAAAAACAATTTGTTCCTGATGGAGCCAAGCCAATTCCTGGAGGTTCCCATTCTTCTCAACACCCCATCTCCGTCTTTGTTAAAGCTTTTTAACTCTAAAGTTTTCCTGTTGCAAGAAATCTGGTCCAGGTTGCTTAAAGATTGGAGATGTGCGCACCATGTTCTCTTCTGTGTGAGAGTGAATAATTTATTGTCTCTTATTTAAAGCTGTTGGGAAAAGAAACGTGGGAAGATGACACTTTCATCTCCTTCAGTTTGAATGAAGATTTCCAAAAAATAAAATAAAATAAGGGATTCTATTCACATAATATTAACATGGTATTATAATAAAAAATGCTAGATGGACCAAATAGATCAAATCATATGACAGTGAATCGGTCAAAATAGGCAAATAATTTGATTAAGAATTGGTGAGATGCAAATTACCACATAGAGCATGGTTCATGAATTCTTTGGTCCATCTAATATCATTGTACTATAATTTTGTAAATTCAGTGATCATGCTTACTCAAAACAGTAACAAAGTTCCTTGAGTAATACAAATTAAGTATCAATTTCACACGTTCCCTGTACTGTATATATCCTGGTTTGAGCATAAGAGAGTTTGTTGTACAAGAAAATGAGCATTTTATTCACAAAATTGGATGTTGGTCATTTATAATTTGATCCAGGAAACAAGGCCACATTGTTTTCCAACATTTACCGGATTCTATCAGTGACTAGATTTAGGAAGCTTCTCACTAATGGCAGCCGCTTTAGTGCTCTATGTTACAGATGCTGTTTTTTAAAGCTCATTATCTTCAGCATAACCGCTCAGTGGGAAGCCTCGTCTGAGTCCATGCAGCATACCCGCCAGCAATGTCTGTGATACCCGTGAAACCCTGCACAAATTTCCTGTTTTTATTAGGCATGAACTTAACTTGATACGAGAATAATATAAGGGATCCCTCAAAATAAAGGAGGGAGGGCAGGGAGAAAACTTTGAAAAATCACCCAGCATCACCGAAGTTACAGCCAAAAATCATGCACTGTACCAGAATTTAGTACACTTCCATGCTGTCTCAATGAGTAGACAGCAAAATTTCCATGGGATTAGGTATTAAAATGACCGATAAACCCCTTCGAAACAGCATGTAAGATATTTGCATAATATTTCGTTGGAAGAGACTCAGATCATGAAACCTTGATTCCTAAAAATTGCAACAAAAATGAGTTTGTCTATTTGCAATATCTGGAGATTCCAACCCAATCAACAGAAGCCAGTCTAAGAGGTCATCAAGAAATACCACATAATGTAACCTTCTTCAGTTGTACAGGATAATGTAAGGATCCACGTCTGAAACATCATAAAACCGACTTTGCCAAAAGTAAACCAAGTTCACGAAGAGAATGATTCCAAACAAAACAAAAGTAGAACATATGAATGAAGATTTTACCATAGAAGGTAATATGATATGTAATTAAGCACAGTAGTGGATACACGGATATGAGTAATGGTAGATGTACCAAATAATCATGCATCAAATGAACTAAATTCTATGTAACAATCCACATCAGCATGTTTTGATCAATTCTTAATCAAATGCTTGTTTGAATTTGTCCAAACATGCTGATGATTTAATCCAGAATCGGCTATCACATGCTAATCTGGATCGAAACTTAAGACTGGGTTCATGAATCATTTAATCCATCTAACAAGCATGGATATGTATCAACAGCTATCTTTTTCCACTTTGTTATGGGTTCACAAGGCAAGAAATAGATATGACATTTCAGTTCTGGCAGTAACCCCAGAGATGTAATTTGACAGGCAGGAATTTGCAGTCCACAAGTTCAGAACTTCCAAACAAATTAACTGCTTATGTTCATGGTCCAGATAATTGTTTGCATCTATATTTTCCAAGTTCACCAGATCCTATGTTATTCAGGTTTTCCTTAGTAATGTCTGATGTTATAGACTTCATTTTGCTAATCCAAAGTTCTTAAAAGAGAAGGAACATAACATTTGCATATGGTCTATCAACTGACTTTAAAGCAAGAACCCAAGTCCTTACAGCTGACAGAAGATCAGTTGCAGCCATGAATGATCTTTTCCCAAGTTGACAACCCTGTGAAGAGGAAAAGGAAGAAAAAAATTATCTTATTTTCTTCAAAGAGGTAGGAAGAAAACAAAAAATTATATAACAAATCTACCTACCACAATAATCTCATCGTTTTTCCCAAATCTCAATGAAACATCCTCTATAAATTTAGGATTTCTAGTCATCCCTGCATTTTGAAACCATAACCACGTGAACAACAAAAGTAAAAATAATTCATGGAGAGGCCAAAAAAAAAAAAAAAGCAACAACATAAGATGGATTAAATGAATCATGGAACAAATACTAAGAGACAATCCACATTAGCATGTGTTATCAATTCAATCAAATTATTTGCATGTTTGGCCAATTTAAGCAAACATTTGATTTAAGAATTGGTCTAAACACGTTGATATGGACCAACACTTATGTTTTGATTCATTTGGTCCACCTAATATTAGTCTGCAAAAAGATATATAAAGAGAGGGCATTACCAGAGCCGACCCTAAACATGTAAGGAATGTTAATGGCACCAGTAACATGCCCAGCACTGAATTCCTCAGGAGTTCTACAAAAGAATTTCACTTTATCAAGTGTACACACACTAGGTGCTACATATGACCAAAAAAAAAAAATTTGTTAAACAAAAGAAGAGAAAAGCCATACCTGACATCTAAGTACTTATGACCAGCTAGAAGAAGCTCATGAGCTACCCGAACCGGCACCGACGTCGGCACCCCTGTTGATACTACGTTGCCTTTTGCACTTGCAGAAAAACCCATTTGACTGAAATTTGATCTATTAGCAAAACATTGATTCGAAATCTTAATAAAAAAAAAAAAAAAAAAAAAAAAAAAAAAAAAAAAACATACCAGGAATGGGAATTTCTAAGAAGAGTAGAGGAACCAAACCCACATGTCTGAAACTGCAAATTCGTCGTTACGGATGAAGATTGATGCGGACGATGAAGCAGAGGAAGTAGAGAACGAGTGCGACTAACAGACGAGACAAACGAAGTAGCAGCTAACATTTTTTTTTTCTTTTTATCCAACGTTATTATTGATGAGAGAGAGGGGGAAGATTGAGGAAGGGTGGCTCCTCTTTATAAGAGAGAAATCGTTTCTGTCGTCGATCGTCGTCGGTGCCACGCGGCCGAGGAATCTGCATTGGTCTGGAAGGGCGTTTCGACTGAATTTTTTGTTGGTTTATTGAAGAAATAGATAAGGAGACCCACCAGATTTCATCTGCAATCTGACACTGCACCAACACTTTAGGATACGTTTCTGACATCTTTTAGGAAAGTTCAAAAACGAGATAAAAACAAAAAAATTGTGAAAAAATAGTAGTCGGTGTTGATTGAATTATCCTTTAACAAGAAATTATAAATCATGAAAAAAATTCGAAATTTTTTAAGATTTGGTGGGGAACTAAAGAATAGAAACTTGGACTAGTCTTGGTCGAGAAAGCCAGGCCCATGCAACTGGACCAGATATGGACCAGGCCGTTTGGGGTGTCGTAGGCCGGTGAAATTGCGGCACTTGAGAGTCCAAATCAACTACCACCATTAGTGTGTGGGTATATATATTTTTGGTGCCTTGCACTCGGTTTATTACCGGGTATCTAAAATTTTATTTTAAAAATTTATTCTGATCAATCTAATCTAAATTGATTGAGATCCCTCTTTGAGAGATAGAATTCTCCCAACGTAGTCTACTCTATTCCTAAAATTTAAACTCGAGATCATTAGTTAAGGGGTTTAGCGACTTATTATTAGACTGATCAGTAGTTGGTATCGCTTTTATTAATATTTTGAGTTCCAAATCTACGTCCGTGGCTAACGGACCTATATTCTTTCTTCATAACATTTATTATGTGCAAAAATTATTTTAATTCTTTAATTACATATTAAGAAATAAACTTTTTTTTTATTCAGTAAATGTTGTCAAATTAAATCCATAACATGGGAAGTAGTAATTTGTCAGTCCAGTCCAAGAAAGGTTCAGTTCTATATATATTATATGAGAATAATTTACTTACATATTTTGTGATTTAATTCATATTATGAGAATAATTTATTTGTTTTATTGTGGGTAAAGACTGCATAAACCCATCTTATAGTTTTATTTTTTTTAATTCAGATATGTATTTTAGATTTCTAAGGACTTGGATTAAGATTTTGAGCAAGGATTCTAAGTGGTTAACCATGTTTTGCATGGTATATATATTTTCAGGATATCTTCAATGACTCTTTGAGCATAAAAATAGATTCACATGCATAATCTAGGGTTATGGGTTTAAGCAATGTCTTTGAAAGAGCCCTCCTTTGACCTACATGCATGGATTCAAAATCAATTTTAATACTTGCATGATGAAACTTTATTATGACACAATGTTAATGATAAAAATCATACTTGGCTTGTTTTGTGAAAGAATGGTTCTTGCGATGATATTCAATATTAGCACACAGTGGAACATAAAGGTATGCCTATATTTTTGCAAATGTCTTTATTTGTTTCAAGTCTTTCACAAGTATACTTGTGTGTGTGCATACAAATAAATCTAGAATGCAAATAGGAGTGTTATAAGAGCTATGGATGAGAGTGCTTGGCTAGGCCATCATGAAGAGGTTGCTCTGCTAATGTGTTTGATCTACAGCTAACGAACAGGGGTTCAATCGATCAAGTTCATGATTGACATTCAGGATTTTATTGAAATTGATTTTTGGATACCAATATTTTACGCTGGATAACATATTATTTAAATTGAGTATTTAGTTGAATTTATCAAGAAAGTAAGAAGACTCAGCAACAATCCATTTTATTAAAGGATTTTTCCAAACCTAATTTCAAGAAAGCATACGAATAATACAATCCTTTATGCTTTCTTTGGTTTGCGTTTATTTTATATTGGATGGAAATCATTTGATTCAAAATCATCCCAAAAGAAAGGAAATGGAGGAGTTGAAAAAGAAACTTGAGGCTGGACAAGTAAAACAAACTTTTCAGTGCTTCTTGGCAAGACTCTTAATATCGATATTTTTGGAGTCTTTTATCTTGATGCTTTTATAAGATTTGTGTTAATATGATTTTTTTGGAACACCTTAGTCTCCCTATTTTTGGTTAATTTGTAATCATTTTTTTTTTCTTTTCTTGAGGAAGAATGTTGACACAACAGTTGAAGGTCACAGATTCGAGACGTGAAAACAATCTGTTTATAAAAATATAAGGTAAAAAATGTGTATATATATCCAAAATGGATCCAAATTATTAAAACAAGGTTCTGATTGATTGAATATGTTGCATAGACTTAATCTAATCGGGGCTTGCCACAAAACTAAAAGGAAGATTGTTATAAACCACCTAGGTACAGTCTGTCTGTCGTGCTATTTCAAAATCAAATGGAGTATAAAAATAGCATTTTAGTATTACTTAGATAGATAGCTTATTATTAGTAAATAGACAGACAGAAGCGTGATTGATCTTTTCTTTTCTTAACATGATCATCATTCATCATCCCCACGTACACAATTATAGCATATCTAAGTATAGTATGAAAAATACAATAGAATAGACATCGGCCTTATCTCAAGCAAACAAAAAACCAAATCAACCGAAAAAGAGGGGAAAATCAAAATATGAAGTACCGGGTCGCCGCATCATCCTTATAGAATATTCCGGGCGTAAAATCAGTATCAATTACTATAATTTAAATTAATTAGATTTGTCCAAAGTGACCCACAAACGTATCCACACAACACCTTTCGATTTTTAAGATTAAAAAATTGGACGGTGCAGATCTTTTAATCAACGACACGATCAGATCAAGGATGAGTCCAAGAAGTAGGGGGAGAGAGAAAGAAGAGAGACAAGAGTGAGTGAGTTTTTCAAATCAATCGTGGGGTTGGCATTCAGATGTCCTATTCGTCGTACCCCCATTAACTACCGTCCAAATATTTATCGAAGATGCCTCCGAATATTCTCTTTTCCTCCATTTGGCTTCTATCTCGGATTCTCCTAATCTTATCCCACGTTAAATAAATCACATTGTCCTCTTCTACATTACTCCCTCCTCCTCCAAACTGCATACTTGCTACGATCTTCCACTCTCTCTCTATCCCTTTGATGTCTTTGTCTGCAAACGAATTACATTTCGATCAACAACAACAATTGATGGAGACACTTGAGGTGTTCAAGGTTCAAGGCCGTGACAAACGTGGTCGCACCATCCTTCGCATCATCGGCAAATTCTTCCCAGGTAATACCCTCTCTCTCAATCTCTTAAGAAATATTCTTCAACTTTTTCAAGTTTCGATGCCCATCATAATTTCCAAATAATAATAATTTTGGACACCATGACATGTTGACCTTCTCCTTTAGCTTTCTGTAGCATTTTTTAATAAATTTGATGGGTATCAATATTTGTGATCTCTTAAATATTTTGAATTGAAACAGCTAAGATTACGGCTGATGATTTTCTGAAGAAGTATCTGGAAGAACGTGTATTCCCAAAGCTGGAGAACAGACCGTTTTGTGTGCTGTATATTCACACCGATGTTGAGAGAAGTCAAAATTTCCCAGGAATCTCAGCCCTACGATCAATCTACGATGCAATTCCCGTCAATGTTAAAGACAATCTGGAAGCCGTGTATTTCCTCCACCCGGGTCTACAAGCCAGACTTTTCCTGGCCACGTTTGGCCGTCTGTGCTTCTCCGGCGGGTAAATTTAAACTTACCCCCACACCACATTGTTAATGTTAATTGAAAAAGATTAATATTAATTAAAAATGGGGTTTTGTTTGGTATTTTTGAATTTGCAATAGGTTGTATGGGAAGCTGAAATATGTGAGTAGATTGGATTACCTATGGGAGCACATAAGAAGGAATGAGGTGGAAATACCAGATTTTGTGGTGGATCATGATGAAGATTTGGAGTACCGTCCGATGATGGATTATGGATTGGAAAGCGATCATCCGAGGGTGTACGGTGCGCCCGTACTGGATTCCTCCGAGCCAATGTATTCCATGAGATGCATCTCCTAGTCTCAAAGTCCGTGAGCCTTTGCGCAGGGCATCAAGTTCAGGCCCTTTGTTTTTTTTTTTTTTTTTTTGGGGTAGATCCGGTAGTATGGTTCGCGTAATTTATAGTAGGACGTAGAGTTGTTAGTTCTAGTGAGACAGGCCCATGTATGCAATCTAATCATGTACTAAATGAAGATTCAGTTTTGAAAACAAAAAAAAAAAAACAAATGGTTATTTCCATGTGGTGTTTTTTTTTTTTTTTTAAATATCTATTTACTTGTTTATTAATTTATATTTGATATTTAACAAAAATTTTCATACTATAGTTTAGACTTTCTCGTACCTCTGGATCCAGTACGAAGAAGATTTTTATATTGTATTTTTAGATTTTTATATAAATTTCACATAAATATTAATATATTCACCGCATGATAAAATAATTATATTAAAAAAGAAAAGTGTAATGCACTTTCTTTTTCCCCACAAGTTTTATTTCAAACAAAATTTATGTCAAATAATTATTAAAAAATAGTTATTTTCCTTGTTTTGCAAAATCTTAAAATTTGTCAAATACTCTTTTTTGAGAAAAGAGAAAAAAAAAAAAACACAAAAGTGAAACGACAAATTTATAAACATGGTACTATACGCCGCGCAGCATCCATCAACCTCGTCGTCTTCCTCTGTTCTTCGTTTTCCCCAAACCCTAATCAAATCTCCACAATAAAACAAAGGAAATCATCGTGAAGGTATAGAGAGAGAGAGAGATGGTTTTCTTGTGCTGGGGTCGTCCCTCTCGTGAAGACCAGAAAATTTGCCTTACCAAGTAACTCCTCTGTTTTTGTTTGCTTCTGATTTTATCAGAGGTTCTGTCCTCTTTTTATATATATATATTTATTGACTTCTGAATTTTGACAAAACACAACAGATCAAATGACTTTAATTACGACGTCAAATCCAGAGGAGCAACCGCAAAGCCCATTTCTTGTCTCAAACAGGACACTGAGCTTTCAAAAGATGGTTTTTCCATCAACCATACTCGCATTTTGGTTGGCTCTGGTGTCGAAACATTCGAAAAGGGCAAACTCGCTCTTCAATCTTGGAGGTTCTTTAAATTTTTTAGTCAGCTTATAATGATTTATTTTAAACTGTACAATGAAAATTTGAAGAAAGCCCAAGAAGAATTTGAAAGTTTTGGTTGGTTGATAATTCATCTAATAATGATTTTAGCTCGATTGTACAATGAAAAGTTAGAAAATCTCAGAAAATTTAAATTTTCGGTTGGTTGATTATTCTGCTTATAATGATTTTCTTTTGATTGTACAAAAAATTTCGAAAACCCCAGAAAATTTGAGAGCTTTGGTTGGTGGATAATTTCGTGTAGGCATTTTAAGCTGAAATGGGCATTTGTGGATGAGGAGAGTCCAATTCAAAATGGGTCTAAATTCTGCGTTTGTGTTAAGGAATTTTTGCCTTGGGTTATGATGCCTCTTCAAGTTGTCTACGTCAATCAAAACCACAATCCCAAAATCGGTGTAGCTTCTTTTGGTTTTGGCAGCGGTACACTTCAAGGTCACCTTCTGGTAAGTTCTCTCTCTCTCTCTCTCTCAATCTCCCTCTCCCCATTTTTTTCTTTTTTTTTTTTGGGCCGGGGGGTGGGGGGATCTCGAGTCACGGGTGGGGAGGGGCTTGTGACCAATTAAGCGGTATCCTTCAAGGTCATCTTCTGGTAAGTTCTCTCTCTCTTTATTATTTTTTTTCTTACATGAAATTTAAATCCTGCATCATAAATTTAAGGGAAGGAGTTGTAGCCAGGCCGTTTCCTTGGGACTCTCTCTCTTCCTTTCTGTTGCCATATTTTTGTTGGCTGCAGGCTGAGGGACACGGATTTTCAATTCTCTCTCTCTCTCTCTATTTCTCTCACTCTTACAATATTTTTATTGGTTGCAGGCTGGGGAAGAAAGATTTTCGATTGAGCTAGATGAGAAAAATCAAGTATGGTATGAAATTTGTTCATTTTCGAAGCCTGCCCATTTTTTGTCAGTAGTTGGATTCCCGTATGTACGGCTCAGCCAGAAGCTTTTTGCTCATCAATCCGCTAATGCACTTCTCAATCATGTATCTTCTAAATAATATTATGCTCATTTTCACTTTGAATACTTTTCTCCTATAAATTGAAAATGCAATCTTGTTCGTTGTACCAGACACATGTTTTGCAATGATGGGAATGATTTAAGTGCAAAATGTATTCATTACTAGCGAACCATGAGAATGATTTACACAAAGAGCCCGTTTCTTATTAACATTGTGGTGGGTTGACGGAGAAAGATAAATTTTGGCAGTTCCTGGATGCATTTTAGAATAGGAAAAGTCTTAGAGATCAACAAGAGCCAACTGGCTAAAGTTCATGGGTGTGACGAATTTGCGTCCTCCACCATAGAGAGTTAGCGCAGCCAATCTGGAAGCAACCTGAGTTGGATGATATCGGTCCCAGAACAAGTACTTGTTCCTGTTGGGACAAAGGTTGGCATATACGGTACAAGGTTGTTCTGCGTTGAGGGTTCCATTTCCACAGCAAGCTGCATCCACGACATTAAAACCTGTGGCCAATGCATTGGAAAAGCACTTATCATATGTCATACTCATTGGAGAAGTTTTAACACATCGGGGGAACAAAGCGAAGAGCATATGGAAGTGCTCACCAGAAGCCAAAGGATTTTGGATGATGTTCATGGTCATTTCATAGGCATTTCCTAGGGAGTATTTCATTCCTGTCAATTGAGAGCTCATATTCTGCAACAAGCCTTGTACTGCAGTGTAGAAAACTTGAGCCAAATTGTTCAAATCATCTGCACAACCACCGGTTTTGTTGAAATAACGAATATATGGACAGCATCCTATGGGAGGAACACTTACGATGCCAAATCTCCTCGCTCCCAATGCATATAGATTCTGTAAAAATTTTCAGGTACACATTACTTCTTGTTCTATCCGTTTGTTCTAATCTAAGTGCGGCAGATAGTTTCAGACCTGTAAATGGTTCTGGTATTCTGATAAGAGTGTGGCCATGAACACTTCCTTGGGCACCGTACTGCCATTTGCATATTCAAAGAAATCGTTGCTTCCTACACTTACAAGGAATAGCGATTTTGAGAGGTAATCGTCAACTTTTTCAGGAGGTAGTACAGTTGACAAGTTACTCTTGAGGGTTGCAAATTGCTGTATCTGCTCTCCTAGTGAGACGACCCTAACCTTTTTTGGTTGATCAAACAAGTTTTCAGCAGTTAGAAACTTGAAGTTTTGTTGGTTATTGGAGCTCATTGAATAAATAGCTTACAAATTGCAGGCCGGTGGTGTTAATAATTCCAGAACCTCCAGAAGCGAAGTTTGCACCTCGCAGTATGTTTCTCTTGAAACTAGATGTATTGTTGAGGAGACAAAAGAATGAATCCGGACTCTTGCCAAAGCCCCACAATCTCGCTGAACAAGGAACAAGCATTCTGTAAGTACTAATATCAAAATAGTAAACATGTTGGTAAAGTGAATATATATAGATATATACCTATTAAATCAGCACTGTTATAGCCATTACTGAACCTTCCTGTTGGTATTGAGTAGGGATAATCGATTCCATTGTAAAGAAAGTTGGCTTTTGCTGTACTATCGTTTAGGAAATCGTTCGTGCCAACATCTGCAGTTGAGTCTCCAAATATGTAAACTGCTGGCACGGTTGCCTTAACCTGGTACAAGCTAAGAACAATAATAGATATGAAGAAAAGAAAAAAATGGTTCAATACTTTCGCCATGAGAGCTCTTAAAGATGTTTGCTTTAGAGCTCTTTAGTTTTGATTGATTAGTAAGCACTTTGCAGACAGGGTCTATGTTAGAAACCTCGGCTCACCCTCTCCATTTATAAGCATGTGTGACAAGTAAAGACAAGATGGTGTATGGAGAACAAGAAATAAAGTTATCTCAAGTCATTGTTCAAACCTGGATGGCGGAGGCTGTAGGGTCAAATAGTTTTCTTCTATCAAGTGCAAAGCCTTGATATCAGCCGCGTAAAATTTTAGAAAAGCACAATTATCTCTCTTTCAATAAGGATTTTCGCGTTATGTGTTAAGCAATAGAAAACATCCTCGATAAAAGTTAGGTGATATGTCCCGATGAAGATGATCTTGTTTATAGTTCAAGCCCATGGCTTGGTTTGCTTGCAAAATTCTCTCTAACATCTCTTTCATCTGTCTTTATAAATTCCTTTTGCAAAATAGACTTTAATAAAGTATGGTCGCAGAACTGCATGATTGGCGTCCATTATCTGTGAATCTTGGAGGTTCCCATATGCTGATTCTTTCAAATGCAGATGCGCATTTTCAGAAGATGTTTTGTCAGATTTTCAATGCTTTTGAGTGATAAATATGTTCATATAAGGCCATAGTCATATCCAAGTCAATCAGCTAAATCTTAAACAATCTAAAACAGGGTACACCAACATAATGTCAGGAACTTAGTTTTTCTCTAGTGGGGCGAAGTTAGAAATTTAAAATAGAGGGTGAAGTCAGAAATTTATAGTAGAGGGTGAAATGCAATATGCATCGAGGGTAATAATTTCGGGAGCATGGATTATAATTTTTCACAAAATAAATGATAATTGAGGTTATAATTTTAAAATTATATAAATAATTTTTTTTTTCTTTTACTTAAAATTTATAGGAGCAGCTGCCCTCACCTCCCTTCATCTCGTGCTTTACAGGGTCACTATGCTACTTCGGGAGAAACATCAACAACGGTCTAGAGATTTCCAATTGTATTCCCTTTGGTAGTAACGGGCATAGGTCTCATTCCTCTCGTCAGCTTTGTTAGAATTCCGAAAGGAATATGCTTACATCTCTGCATACGTGTAATGCTTAGAGACTTGATTGCTCGACAACTTGCATTGTCATTTCCTCATTTCCAACAAGAGCATCATACGCCTTGTTTCATGTTTTTACCGATCTTAGTAATTTTAATCATGTTGGGACAAAGACACCGTCACTATTAATTTCTTGTTAAAAGAAGAGGATAGGTAAGGATTCAAACAAAGTAATGGGTTGCAAATTTTACACGAAATTGTGTCCAAGAGATTTTGCCAAAGAAATTTGCTGATAGTAATATGTTTGTTTCGTTGCTTCGGTCCAAGAAAAGTTGCCCAAGTTATGAAAAGCCGAAAGTGCCAAACTGGAGCTGGTAAAGCTTAATTGAGGGCCTTCTGCCTCTGACATCAACTGCCTGTACCAGACGCTGAAGTTTTTGTAGGATATATATATTTAAAAGGTAATTATCACTTTTGGAATGGGATTGATCCCAAACTACGAATTCAACTTATTTATCTAGCAATGACATTTTTAATAATGATAGTACTTGTATGGTATTTGCATTAGACACAGTTATCAAATATTTATAATACCGGTGTAAAACCTTTATATGTCTTTTATATCATTATATCTATGTCATATTCTATCAGTGTCCATATTTCTTAATTCCTCACGGGAAGGCTATCGAGGCAATTATGAGTCTGCTGTGTGTCTTCCTTGCCTTTAGGGAAGATCAACATTTAGCCAAGAACATGAATTCCTTTTAGTTTCTTGCAGTTGCGGTGCTGGCCAATTTCTGTCCATGTCTAGTTCCTCTTGTAGCCTTAACAACCACCGAGAGCTAGCGAGAAACATCCATCAAGAGGATTGAAACTATGCATTTCGAGCTTTCTGTTGAGATTAGAAGAGTGGCGGGTTGAGACCTGATCTTAGCACATGGGAAATGCAGGATTGCTTCAGCATCATTGAACCAATATTCTTACAGTAGGAAGGCCATGCAGGGTTTTCTTTGAGATGGATGCGAATCATGGTTTTTGCAGTCATTTTCCAGTTTGTTTGTGTTCATCTAGAGTGGCTTCCTTCCGGGGGCATAGCATGGCTATAGATGAAATAAGAACGAACTTTCCAGGATTTGAAGCCCATTGAGACCATTTCCCTCAATGAACTACATACTGAAGACCCAGTTAAGGGGATATTTTATTTTATTTTTTTAATTCCAGGAAAGAAAATTGTACACTCATTAGAATGACAGGCATGAGGTTTCACAAGTTGGGGTTTAATAAACCTTATTCCACCTCATGTTCAACCTATCTACCTCAAAAAGAAAATAGGATCCTATGTTGAACCGCAACATCACACGCTAATAATCTAAACAACCCCACTTTGGGAACTTCCATGCCATGAATATAATGATAAATACACAGGCCAACTCGTTTGCAGCTTCACCATAGTGCGTTAACTTGTAAGAAATCATCTCAGACATCGCTGATCAGCTGACTGAAATTCACAGGTGCTACAACCTGTGGCGGCCCGTTGAATAATACCTCAGCTGCCAACTTGTTTGCAGCTTCACTTGGATGAGCCTTGTCCCAAAACAAGTACTCATCTCGGTGTTGACAGAGCTTGGCTAATGGCGAACAGGGGAAGAATCCGTTGAAATATCCTCCTCCACAACATGCTAATTTAATCTCCTTGAAACCTACAAAAGTTGAGACAATTTCATTAGAGACTTTTAACGAAAGTCCTAAGATTCAAATGCAAGTCTTCTTACCATACTTGTCTGGATTTTTCATCATCTCTTTGAACATAGCATATGAATTTCCAAGTGCGTATCTCATATTTTTTAACTCTGATTCCAGTCTTTTCAAGAGGGCTTCAATCTCTCTATTGATCATTTTTGCACTAGCATTTGTGCCCTTATTGCAACCACCTGACCAGCTGAAAAAGCGCTTGACAGGGCAGCATCCAAGTGGTGGAACACACATGAGAGCAAATTTTCTTGCTCCAAGTTGATACAAGTCCTGCAGTGGAGAAAACAGAAGTTTAGTACTACGATATGATTGTAATATCATCAATGAGAGAGTAATTGAGGCTGCGTTGGACCTTTAGTTGATGCTCAAACTTATTCATGACCGTGGTCATGTACACTGGGAAAGAACTGTCATTAACTGAAAAAGACTCCAGGATTTCATTGCTTCCAATGCTGAAAAGAAAGAGCGAACGGGAAACCAAACTGGCGGCACCTTTTTCACCCATCACCTCTGAGATGTTGCCTCGAACAGTTTCAAATTGTTGAATCTGCTCATTCATGGTAATCACCTTCGTCTGCAATGAAAATGTTGAATGTAACATAATCCTGTTTCCCATTTTCATCACAGAGAGAGAGAGAGAGAGAGAGAGAGAGAGAGAGAGAGAGAGAGAGAGAGAGAGGAGAAGAAGAAGAAGAAGAAGAAGAAGAAGAAGAAGTAGAAGAAGAAGATACTTACAAATCGTCGTCCAATTGTTTCAAGAATCCCAGCTCCTCCGGATGCAAAGTTCACACCGTTGAGGATGCTCTTCTTGAAATTCTCGTAATCCTCATTAATATAGAAAAGAAATGGCTGCGGACTCTTCTCATAACCCATCAATCTTACTAAGCCCCCCCATATCAATAAAAACATTTGAAGATAGGTTAGTTTTATTCCTACGGTAAAGAATTCTATTTAAAAATTGTAGGTTTTAAGAGAAGCAACAAAATAGTGCTGCAAATCACACTTACGTTTTATTGAAACATATAACCCTTAAATACATAAAATGTTACCAAAAGATAACAACCAAATCAAATTCAAATTTGAAAAAAGATAACAATCTAATCAACAAAAAACAAATATCTAACAAATTCTAACTACCAAATCCCAAATAATCTTATCTGCAGTTGCTGAGGCATATTACATTAACACTCCTCCTTACCTCGGTAGCTGCAGACTCCCAACTTCTCTCTCAAGAACTCAAATCTGGTTCTGGGGAGAGCTTTCGTGAATATATCGGCCAATTGGTCACACGTTTTGCAATATAGCAAATGTATTTCACCACTTTTCTGAACTTCCCTGAGGAAATAAATCTTGATATTGAAGTGCTTCGCTTTTCCATAAAAAACAGAATTATTGGAGATTGCTATTGCTGCTTGATTGTCCAAAAACACTACAGTACTTTCCTTCTGCATCATATGCAAATCAGCAAAAATTTTTCTAAACCATAATACTTGATTCACAACTATTGTAGCAACTATGAATTCAGCTTCAGCAATTGATTGTGCCACTATCTCCTGCTTCTTTGAACTCCAATGAAACACACCTAAACCAAGTGTGAAACAATACCCAGAGGTGCTTTTCATATCATCAGCAGATCCTCCCCAATCGTTATCATAGAAACCATGGAAATTAAAGTCTTCACCATAGCTAAAGAGCACTCCATAGTCAAAAGTTCCTTTGACATATCGCAACACACATTTTGCTACATTAAAGTGCTCCTTACTAGCACAATGCAAAAATCTTGACAAAACACTTACAGCTTATAAAATGTCCAGCCTTGTTGCTGTGAGATACATTAAATAACCTATAAGACTTCGATAAACGACCTCATCAGCCTTTTCTTTGCCATCTTGCTTGCAAAGTTTCTCTCTCTGATTCATGGGAGTACTCATAGGCTTGCAATCTTCCATTTGAAAATTTTTTAAAATTTCCTTAGCATACTTCCTTTGAGTAATAAAAATACCTTGTAGATCTTGTTTGATCTCCATTCCTAGAAAGTATGTCATTACTCCAAGATCAGTCATCTCAAAGTCCTTAAGCATCTCCGGCTTGAATTGCTCAATAAGAGTAATATTGCTCCCTGTCACCAAGAGATCATCGACATATAGGGAAACAATTAAAATATCAACATTAGATTGCTTGACATATAAAGTAGACTTACTTAAACTTCTCACAAAGCCAAGTCTTGACAAATGCTCATCAATTCTGCTATACCAGGCCCTCGGTGCCTGTTTCAATTCATACAAGGCCTTCTTGAGTAGGTAGATCTTATTTTCTTGACCTTTTACAAGAAATCCTTCAAGTTGTTCAATATATATCTCCTTCTGTAAATAACCATTAAGGAAGGCAGTTTTGACAATTAGTTGAAACACTTTCCAACCCTTTTGTGCAGCTAATACCAAAAGCATTCTAATGGTGTCGAAATGTGCAACACGTGCAACTAGAGCAAATGTTTCAGAAAAATCCATTCCAAACACTTGTGCATATCCTTTTACCACAAGTCTGGCCTTGTGCTTGTTAATGGAACCATCAACATTCAGCTTGGTTCTAAAAGCTCACTTAACTCCAATGACTTTTCTATGTGAAGGTCTATAAACCAACTCCCATGTTTGATTTTTTTCAATCATTGTTATTTCCTCCTGCATTGCAGTCATCCATTTTGGATCATTTTCAGCTTCATGAAAACCAACAGGTTCATATATTACAATGTTGCATCTCTGATAAACATCAGAGAGTAGTCTTGTTCCTTGAACAGGTTCATCCTCAACATCTTCCTTGTCAACTTGAGAATAATTTGCAACCTCTCTTTCTTGTTCTCCTTCCCAACACCATTGCTACTCCTCCACAAAATGAACATCTTTGCTAACAAGAATTTTCCCAGTTTGTGGTTGAAAAATCCTGTAAGCTTTAGAGATGTTGCTGTAACCAATACAAATACCAGATTCTGCTCTTCTATCAAACTTATCTCTTTTTGCCTGAGGTACATGTGAGAAGCAAACACTACCAAAGACTTTTAGATTTCGAAGAGAAGGTTTGGAGCCATGCCAAGCTTCAAATGGAGTTTTTCCTTTCACTGCTTTGGTAAGAAGTCTGTTCAGCAAGAACACGGCTGTGTTGGCAGTTTCAGCCCAAAACATTTTTGGAAGTCTTTTGTCGTGCAACATATATCGAACCATCTCCATTATTGTTCTATTCTTCTTTTCGCTCACCCCATTTTTGTTGTGGAGTGTAAGGAGCAGTGAGTTGGTGCTCGATTCCAGCTTCTTCACAGAAAATATTGAATTGTTCTTATGTGTACTCCGTTCTATTATCAGATCTCAAGACCTGTATTTTGTATTTACTTTGATTTTCTATCCATATTTTAAATTTGAGAAAAACTTCTGCAACCTGTGACTTAAACCTCAAGAAGTAAATCCTACACATTCTAGAGAAGTCATCAATAAAGATAAGGAAATATTTACTTCCCTTTAATGAGGGTTCTGGCATGGGTCCACAAAGATCAGTATGAATCAGCTGCAACTTCTTTGATGCTCTCCAAGCTGCCGGTGAGAATGGCAACCTAGTTTGCTTGCCATATTGACACGCTGCACAGCTTTCAAGATGCTCATAAAGTGACGGTAAGTCTCGCACAAGTTCTATCTTCTTCATCAGCAATAGTGCAGCATGACCGAAATGCCCCATATTATTTGGGCTAAGAAAAACAATTTGCTCTTTCTCCATCAGGTCTAATGAGAAACTGTTGCCTCTCATCTTTACTCGAAACAGGTCAAGCCCTTCGGGATCCTTAATCAAGCACATTCGATTCTTAAATAGAACCTTGAATCCTTTTCAAGCAGCTGGCCAACGTTTTGATTAATTTCAGGCACAAATAAACATCAGTAATTAATTTTGTACCTGTGAAACATTCAATTGCAATTGTTCATTTTCCTTGGACATCAATACATTCTTCGTTACCTATTCTGACTTTAGAGATAGCACTCTTATCAAGCTCTTTGAAGAGCTCCTCATCATGAGTCATATGGTTGGTGCAACTACTATCGATCAACCAACTTTCGCTTGAATTGTTGGTGGAAAAGCAAGTTGCCACAAATAATTGTTCTTCCTCTGGTTGGTCAGCTTTTTGGGCCTCAATTTGTTGCTGTTGATTTTTGTTTTTGCAGATCTTTGCAATGTGACCTAGTTAATGGCATTTGTTACATCTCACATCAGGCCTTTTCCAGCACTTAAAGTGAGGATGGCCCCTCCTTCCACAATGCTGACATGAAGGATAATTTGGCTTATTAGTTTCTGCATTGTTGGTGGTGATAATGTTGGCAATGTCAGATTGGTCGCTATTGTTTTTCTTCCACATGTTACTTTGGTTGATATGCAATTTGGCTTGCAGAGCACCCTCAATTGAACCTTCTTGTCTCATTAATCGGCACTGTTCCTGAGCTTGTAATGCATTCAACAATTCTGTCAAGGTGATACTTGACAAATCTTTAGTATTTTCCAGAGAGGAGATTATTGATTCAAACCTCTCTGGGACTGTAACAAGAATTTTCTGAACAATTCTGGAATCAAAAAATTCAGTTCCAAGCAATCTTACCCGATTGACAATGTTGAAAATTCGGTCAGAATATTCCTTCACAGTTTCTGACTCCTTCATCTTTTGCATCTCAAATTCCCTGATCAGATTCAGCACTTGCATCCCTCTGATTCTTTCATCACCTTCATATTCTTGCTTGAGAAAATCCTAGATCTTCTTGGCTGACTTCAGGTTCATGATTCTGGTAAAGATTGCTGGTGAGACAGCAGTGAAAAGGCATGACTTTGCCTTTGATTTCCTTTGCTTTCTTTTCTTGTGATTCTTTACTTGAGCAGCAGTTGGATTATCAAGCAAAGGAGTAATCTCATACTCCTCCTCAACAGCTTCCCAAATGTCATTTGCTTCTAAATAGGCCATCATTCTGATTGCCCAAACCTGATAATTCTCTCCTTCAAACACGGGTGGTTTACGTATTGCAAAAGAATTTTTAGATTGCATGTTTGAAGTGTGGAGAACCCTCAAACTCACAAGATCTCTTAAGAAGATATGCTCCGATACCAATTGTAGGTTTTAAGAGAAGCAACAAAATAGTGCTGTAAATCACACTTACATTTTATTGAAACATATGACCCTTAAATATATAAAATGTTACTAAAAGATAACAACCAAATCAAATTCTAAAAACAAATATCTAACAAATTCTAACTAACAAATCCCAAATAATCTTATCTACAATTGCTGAGGCATATTACATTAATAAAAATACATTAGTGCCGAGTTCTCGCTCTATAAGTAGACTCATACCAACTGTATCAATTATATTATAGCCATTGCTAAACCTCCCGGTTGATTCATAGTGCGGATAATCGATCCCATAGAAAATGAAATTAGTTGTTGCGCCACAGCTAGGCAAGTAGTTGTTTGTACCGACATCTACACTTGAGTCCCCAAACACAAAAATGGCTGGCACGGCTGGTTCTGCCGCGCTCTGCAGAGTCAAATATTGGCCTATGAGGAGAATAGAAAGAGATAACAGCATTATTACTGCCTTTTCCATGAGCGTTGCATGCACAATTTAATTCATAATGCGACGCATTTATATGCTGAATAGGTAGCAATTATGCCATTTTTCCCAAACCCAACTTGGAAAATGACAGATCAAAACAACTGGAATGAAGAGTTTTCTTGGGGGGAGGAGTATCGTATGATAATATGCACTCACCTATGCAAAGAGTTAAAATTGCATTTTCGGCAGAAATCATCGCTCTCTATGTTCTGATAGTATATTTGGCAGGCAAAAATACCCCCGTCCTTTTTATACTTGACTTGCATACTACTATAGATTCTCCTGTCTCATATGTAATTTTGGGTGAAAGCAGCCTGTCAGAGATGGATCTGTATGAAAGTTTTTGTCGGCAGAACTTCACCTTAATAACGTAAAACGACTTACTTTGCATATAACTAGGTTGCTATCTGAGAATCCAGAAATGGCCAGGTCCCAAAAGGACGACTGGGACGGCTGGGGCATCCACGTAAAGACAAGGCTCTCTATGTTTTCTTATGAATTTCATGGGTGTAGCACATATAAGCCGCCCTCTATATATGCTAAGAGCTGCCAAAATTAGGTTGTCAGATGCCCTACAATTGGCGGCTCTGCAGTCTGATGCTCCGGCAGAGTTTATCTGAGCTGAGGCCAACTGTCTTTATCTTGCTCTAATCACTAACTTTGGCAATTTTTTTCTCATTTGTTCTACCATGTTCACTCTTAACATGTTTATTTATTTATTTATCCATTTTTTGATGGGATGAGCTTAAAGTCCTTCGGAAGCCCTTCACCTCTCTCCGCCTTTAAGTGATTTTAGCATTCATACAACATCCTTTCCCTTTTGTCTAAGGCAAGCTGTTTAGGACATTCTGTTTTCCTGTTGTCCCTTTTGGCACATAAACTAGACAGACAGATGCTCTTGTATTCTTTTGTTTATTCATGTATTGCAATGGAACCAGAGAAAGTTTCTTATTTTTTAGCCACTGAATACAAAGTTTGTGATCAAAATGAGAAAGACAATGATTCAAATCCAATATTTCTAACCACACAGAACCATTCTAGAAGACAGAAGATCTCTGAATTAGGCCCTGCTGCTCTCCACCAGTCGACTGAAATTCATCTGGTGCGACATGTTCGAGCCTTCCTATTAGAATGTGCCCACGTGGGGCAATTTAATATTTGAAATTTGAATGAGGGGTAATGGGTAGTTACCCATTACCCACTCTCCCCTAATCTCTCTCAATGTAACTTCCACGGAGGTTACATTTTCTAAATGGAAATTGACTATAGCAATGGTGTGTGCAATTCTATTTTTGATAAAGAGAAAATAGAGAGAAGGCTATTTTTTTCTGTGAGAGAAAAATTTCTTTTTTTTAAGAGAGAATTAATTGTTGTGAGAACAATTAATTACGAGTGTTTTCTGATTATTTATGAATCACCGGGTTAAGGGTTAGATCATTGTGGTATTGTGGGGATAGTTCGATTACTGTGACTATCATCCCGACTTCGATTCAGAGTTCGCGGTTTCGATTATCTTCTGTATCACCAATTGAGATATATCGTGAACTTAAACTTTTACGATTCTGAAAAATTTATTTATTGCTTCCGCTGTGTGTGTGAGTCACGAAATTTCTAACACTTCCACTATATATAAACAAAGCAGCCAAGTTGGAAGCAGCCCGTGTAGGATGGACTCGGTCCCAGAAAAAAGTACTCATCTGGATGCACACATAATTTGGCAGTTGGATCACAAATTGATTCTCAATCTGGCATTCCTCATCTACAGCAAGCTGTTTTGACGTCCTCAAATCCTATGAAATCATAGGATTGAAGTTGTTACTTTTTTTGGGGTGGGGTGGGTGTGAGAGGATTAGCAGTGTATAATACCAAATCTTCCTGCTCCATGTCCAATAGTTTCTGCATGTAGTTATGTTTGATAAAGTTGTATCACGTTATTAATTTTAGTTGAGGAAGGTGACTATAATCTATCCCTCAGACGGTACTGATATTAGTTCATCTGGATTGCCATGAACTCTTTGAAACTATAAGTTCTATTTGAAAATAGAATTCAAAGAGATCGTTGCTTCCCACCTGACAAGAAAGAGCTAATTGTTAACAATGTAACCTGCCCCTCGGCCTACTAACTGAGAGATATTGTGTTGGACTACTGCAAATTGTTGAACTGATCTCCTAAGTGAACCACCTTTTTCTGTTGGGAAAATGTTGATTCAGTTAGCAGTTTCTACAGACATTTAACTTTTGTGAATAGTCTAGGATGGGAACCTCAGTCAGTTTCGCTTTGAAGTTAAGAGTAGTGCTCCTGTTGTGTTGAGGATTCCAGATCCTCCTGATGCAAAATTCGCACCCTGAAGAAGGATTTGCATCCTGAAACCTGAAACATTGTTATGGGCGAGTAAGAGAAAAGGCTACAGATTTCTCTTGTAGCCACTTCTCTCCTGAGTACTTGCTGAAGAGAAGCTATGGCTAATTCTGTTGCAAAGAAAAATGGAAATTTTGTAGATACCTTTGCAATGATAATTTTATTACTGACTATTTTGCAAACATTATTCTAGATTCACTTGAACTTCGTAAATTTATAGGAATCAGCAAGCAGAGGCATACAAGAAGGTGACTCCGATAATGTCTTTTGAGGTTATTTGTCCAAATTTATGAGGTTTGAAGATGACATGCAGAAGTGAAAGCGAAAGTTGCAACAGCCCAATAATTAATTGCAATGATTCACTTAGTCATGAAAACCAGAATCAGCATAGAAAAAATAGAACGTAAAATTGAGCTTAGTCAACTAATTCATGTGATTGACATCATTCAAATACTCTGTCCGTTCATGTTTGCAAAGGGAACTTGTTTCATATGGTTGTTTGGTTTGTGGAGATCTAGAAACTGTGCGGCAGATCATGAAACCTTATCCTGCCTAGGATTGAATATGACTTGCTTTATCTTTTTCCTGTCTATAATGCTCTCACTTTCACCACCTAATTGCAAGGTTGGTCCCTCGTGGACCCAGAAAGGAGGTTTCTTCCATCTTTAGTATGCACTGCCGCTCCCAGACTACTTTTGGCACACAATTAAAACTCAGCTCAGCAGACCTCACTGTTGGACTAAAAAGATATCGGAAAGAACGTGAAAATCAAAGAGAATGTAGGGTCAAATGACTGGTCTTCTTCTTTGGAAAATCCAAAGTGACAGAACATAGGATGTAATAGCGTCAACCATTGATTTCTATGGTAAAAACTACTGACATCGGCAAAAAAAGCATTCAAGAATTCAACGTAAAGAACAAATGACTAATTACTGCTGAATGAAGGATGGTAAATAATCTGAGCATCTAAAATCGTTAGCTTTCCATACAAAAAAAAAAAAAGAATCATTAATCTAGTAACAATATGATCTGGTACCTATACTAAAATGATGCATCCTACCTTGGACAAACTTCAGGTGAAAGACCTCTTCTTTTCAACTACTCCTCAACTAAAGCATACTGCCTCCCTCTTTCAACTACTTACGTGCTTCATTGAGGATCCAACTCCGTATTTTGTTGGGCATATATCTTGAGAGAGAATAGTAGATTTAGTCATTATTACTAACCATTATTTTGATATTGCGGTGCTGTTGAATGACCAAAATTGAACCAGTGACATCAAGGTCCGATGAAGCCAAAATGTCTCCAACTGTCCCAATTTCAGGACACTCTTCCCAGTCACTCATTCCCGTTGTTAAAGGAGAAAATCCTCGCCCTCCTTTTCCTACTATGAACAATGAGTACATGTCTCCAATGTCTCTCAAAGCCATTACTGTCTCCGATCCATCATTTGCAAACTTCTCCACATATCCCATTTGACCTGTCGTAACATACCTGCCAAAAAGTGTTGCAAAATTTCAAGTGAGAAAAGATGAACCATTAATCTAAAAGAGTCATTTTTAAGAGGCTAATTGAATACCTGTTATAAAAGTCTGCGAGAAATGCACTGTCTAACTCTCCCTCGGTCTCATTACATGATGTTGACAATAAAATGTCTTCATTTATTGTAGATGACATAACAGATCCCAGATCAGGATCCCTTGAAGATGCTGGTGAAAAACGAATAATAGTGAGGTTCACAAAAGGATGTGTGCCAAGATGAATACCATATGCTAATGCCTCGTGATCATCTGGTCCACCAAAGAACAGAACTGCAATGTCCCTGATTGTTTCAGCTGTTGGTACAGATGATTCCCCTGGAAGTCCCCTTTCAACTAAGATGCCAACTGAGCAAGGGGCATGGCGTAGGACCTTCTGATTTGTGATCCTCACCCCTTCCTTTGCAGTCTCCATTTTTCCATCAATTCTTTGGTGCTTGTGAAAAGGAAGGAGAATGATTGATGCATGTATATCTTCCGCTCTATTACACACCTCCTCATACATGCTTCCAAAGGTAGTTACTTCTTTCATGGGATGGATTAGAATCCCGGTCTCTGTGGTGAAGACATCGACTGCATCAGTGATCTCCACCACATCATTCCCTGCATAGTACTCATCGTCACTTAGATCATCTTCTTGTTGGTGATACATCAAGTTTTTAGGTTCACGGCTTTCACGTAGCTCAATCAAGTGCAACAGGTACGAGGCAGTGGTTGCATTTGTTGAACCACATGATGCTGCAATTAGTCCAAACATACATGAGACATAGCGAGGACTGTGCACGCAAGCTAAAATTCGCAGCTCACTCTCTGTCCCCTGCAATTCTAGAGGCATGGGTATGTAGCCAAAGCATTTTCTGTCTCTGCCAACAATGAATGCAACAATTGGGCCTACTATAAGCGTTGTAATTTGTTATTTTTCATTATATAATACATGAATGTTCTAAATGTAACCTTATAAAGAGAACTTACTTGACTAGTCTGTGCAAGTCTGACTATTAGAAGATCGATATTGCCTTTCATACAGAGTAAGAAGGCAAAGACAACCCCTTCTCCAAGTGGAAGCAATAGACGGCGACAAGCCATAAGAGTTCCAACGATCTTGCCTCCAATACTCAACAACATAATAATCACAACCATGATAATAAGAAAGCCCTTGACTTGAGTCACATCTGCCTTAAATCCAAGGTAGCCGAAATAAATGGGAAGCACAAAAGTGGAAACTGAAGAAGCGAGTTTATGCATCATTGTCCTAGCTGTTTTGCCTCTTCTAGGAAACATTAGACCCAAAAGGAAACAAGCAACTGAGCTGTCAAAACCATACAATTCAACTACAGATGCACTGAATGTAATCAGAGATAGAAGGAAGAAAATTTCTGCATTCTTGAGGTACTTTTGATTTCGATTCCTCTGGTTCAGCCAACCAGATAGATGCTTATTTATAAAGATAAGTACAACGAGTGTCAATGCCGCAGATATCCCCATCCCAATCCTTTTACCAATCTCGTTCACTGTAAAAGCAGTGATGACACCCAAAACAAGTAGACAAGAGATGTCATTGATTAAGACCGCAGTCATGGCAAGTCGTCCGACATCTGCAGTTGCGAATTTTAGCTCAGTCACAAAACGGATCACCATAGGGCTGGCGGCATTTGACAAGCTAAGCATAAGAAGTATGGTAAACGTGAATTTGTCCCCATGAGATTCGGTCTCTTCGTACACAAATGGGAAGACAGCTAAGGCAAAGATGCTGCATAAAATGATTCCTCCAAATGCAATGGAAGTTGCAGGGCGAAACATGTGCACCATATGGGGCACGTCTGTCCCTAGGCCAATTACAAACATGACCATCATCCGACTTAACAATGCCACTAGTTCATGGTAATCTGCAAGCTCGTCCTGCAGGAAGTACCTTTTTATAGATTGGAAACGTGACAACCCTGACCGACCTAGCACTAATCCTCCCTGCAATGATAAGTCTAACAGGCATTAGTAGTGATTGTGACAGAAATTGCTTCTACCAACATTATTCAACTGCAAAAGTTCAAAAAGAAAGGAAGAGAAGAGAGGGGCAAAAAAACGGATACTTTCTGCATGTGTATTAGAAGGGTCTGAGTTCTCACTTCTCAGTCATTTAATTGCTAGCTTTTGATTCACAGCACATAGAAATTCAATTGTCCCAAACTGCATTAAAGTGATTTGGACCCGAGCCGACCCGGTTCAGTTTTGTATGTGCTCTTGTAAGATTTTGGTGACCTTCAAGGGGATTTTTTCTTTTAATATTTAGAGCGATCTCTATCATGGTACCTATATTCTTTTTTTGTAGTGAATTTTACTATGGTTTTCCCATTGGCATTGGCTAACAGGTCGAACCCCATGAATCATATTTGTTTTGTTAGTCTAATCGTAGCAGAACATATTGTTTCGGAGTTATAAGGGGAGGGGCGAAGCATCCTCTTCCCTTGTTTGAATGTTTAAAAAATTATCGAAAGGGAAGAATTTCTTACTATCATATAGAGTTGTAAGAAAAGGGACAAATCATCCACCTCTTGTTTGGATGTTAAAAAACTACTAAAATGGGGGAATTTTCATAAAATCTAACTCCTTGTCTGCAAACCTGAGTCGGAGATTGGAAATCATTCGAACATTCGGACTCCTGACTCCCATTCAAAAAAAAAAAAAACTCTTAAATGCAAATAAAGGGTTATGTTTCCTCCAATCCCCTAGTTTCAAATAATATGTAAATAATTCACTGCGATCCCGGGGGGAGGGAGAGAGAGAGAGAGTAAATTAGGTAAAATATGGTGTGATTAGATGACGTACTTACGAGAATCTGAGCGATGGGACCGGTTTGGCCGAGGGGCTTGAGGATGAGTTGGAAAATGTGGGAGACAACAAGAAGGCATGAGACTTCTATTCCCAAAGTAAATATTGGATTTACATCAAGGTTCCCAATGGGATCTCCACACATAACTCTCTGTGCATCCATCTTTCCACCACCACCCCTCCTACAGCAAAATCAAAATATTCCCTATTTCTATTTTGTACAAAATCTTTTCTTTTTATGTACAAAATCAATAATGGGGATCTAATGCTAATCTATACCGGTTAAAAAGCAAGGGAGGAAAAGGAAATGAGGGGAATTTAGGAGTTAATGGGATTTCCATATCTCCTTCATTCGCCTCCCCTTCTCTCGTTGTATCTGCTTCTCTGTGTTCTTTGCTCACTTGATTTCATTTGGTGAAGAAAATGAAAAGACAAAGTCGCAGAGATGGTGGTCTTGTGTGGGGTCATAGTCTTGGTCTTTCCAGGATTTAGTTTCGGGCCTGTTTGACTGGATGTCCGTTGGTTACGGGACATATGCTCCTTCCATATTCCAAACGATGTTTTTGATTTTCATGTCCCCGCAGGTTTTCCTATTTTCTTTAACTTCTTTCTTATTACTCTACTACCCTTGCAATGAGTACTAATGAACCAATCAGAAGCTGCCAGAGCAGAGCTCAACGGATGACGAAAATGGAAATGTGTTAGCTGAGTTGGCTGCCACATCATCATCTCACCACATGTCATATTTTTATTGGCTTGGTACGCCGAGGATGTGGTGAACTCAAACATGCCATGGGCAATTTGTCTTTTTCTATTTATTTATTTGATTTAATAAATAAAACATTTTACTTACCATCCGATATTAACACAAACTCTAATTTTTCATCGTATAAACTTACTAATAATTAATAAGAATTAATAAGATCGTACATTATAGAGAATATATAAAGAAAAAACTTAATAACAAATATTTTCTATTTGGGAGGGTCTCTCCTGTCCTGTGTGGGGTTTGTGCATTGGGGGTGAGGATTTTAGTCTTGGTTCTATCACTTTGTAGGCTCTTTTGTTTTCGAGTTTAGGTTATTGGGATTTTTTCGACTCATGTGCTATTTGATATAATTTAGACTATTTCACTCTTTCTGACCCTAAATAATAATAATAATAATAATAATAATAATAATAATAATAATAATATCGAAAAACGATGCACACAACACAAATGTAATAAAAATACACAAATATGCACTGAATAATACAAAAAAGATGCATGAAATTCCTAAATACTCGATAATGGTTGATGGATGGAGTTATTGAATTTGAAGAATATAATTAGATCAAAACGGTGTCGTTTTGATTGGGGAAACGGAGGCTATATGTGCGAGTAGGAATAAAACGGTATCGTTTTAAAAACTCCTTAAATAATGCGACGTCGTATCATTTGCCAAATGCAAGAAACGTCTACCTGTTCTCTGCACCGTAAAAGGATTCTTCGGATGGATGATTGAAAAGAGAGAGAAACCCAGGAGTTTGCCAGCAAAAGATGAGTGCTAATTCTGATTTTCATGGTTAGCTTCTATTTGGAGAATTGCCCATTTCCTTCTCTCAGGTTAGTCAATGTTAGCTCAAGCGCCCCTAAGATAACTTCTTTCCCTTGGATTTTTTGGTGATACCAATATCTTGTTTGTGCTGTCTATGAGAGAGGTAGAGAGAGAGTAGACAAGGTGTATATAGAAACGTCCAAGTGGACTTACTATTTTATTTTTTAGAGGTAGAGAGAGAGAGTAGACAAGGTGTTTGGAGAAAAGCCCAGCTGTTTTTTTTTTTTTTCCCACTTGTATTTACATGTGTCATGACATATTTTGTTTTCCACACAACACGAAATCACTCTTCAATATTTTGACATGATGGATAAAATTGGAACCTTTGGGCAAAAGCTTTAGCTTATCGCTAATTGATGAAAGAGTGAGAAGACTCAGAATGCACCCTTGTATTACAAATGTGGTGTTACCTGCTGAAAACCTGAGTAGGGGTCACAGTTTAAGTCCTTCTAGTGCCGAGCGACTTCAAGCCATGGTGCTTGTGTTGGAGAGAGGACAATGCGCCAAAAATGGTTGGAAACTGATCCCCTATGAGTGTGTTAATGTGAGGGTCCGAGGTTGTTACATGTTATTAGGTTGATTCCCTTTTAGTTTTAGGGGGTGGGCGTCATTCGGCATTTGGCATTCGCCATTCCTTTGAGTTTTAGTTTTTCTTTATCAAAATTTAATTGCTTTACCCTTTTTTTCAAATATGGTATTAGAGCTGATTGAAGTTGATATAGTCTTGTATTCTGCATGTCCTTTTGTAGATAGCTTTGGGCAATAAGGTCCCCATATAACCAGAATTATGCACAGTCCTTCCATTTGGCAATTTTGTCCAAACATACTGCAGACACCAAAAAAGTGCATGTTATGCTTGTCCAACCAAGTCTTCTACCATTGACTCAGTAATTGCCCGCACTTTAATTTGTTGAATTTGTATTCCTCAGCAATTAGGTTAGTATTTCTTGATGTTTCGAACACATTCTTTTCTGTCATTCTTCTTCAACAAATATTTTTGTAACGCATGTTGCTGCCACCCACAGGGGCCAATGCAGCAGATGGTAAGCTTCTATGTATGACTCAGGCTCTTGCTGTCATAGGTAGCTCTCACAGAAAATGGCTATTCCGATCTTACCATCAGAACATATCAACCTGTTGAAAACACCAACGGAGGTAATTTAGTCCATCCAAATGCAACACTAAATACAAAGAACATTGTTCTCAATCTTCAGCTGCGATTTATTGGAAGGCCTTCTATATGTCAAGTAGTCAACAAATTGAAAAAATTCTTCCTTCGTTTATTCTTTTATCAATTATTATCATTGTTAGTTATTATTGTTAAATTATTATTATTATTTTGGAAATAGCAGCATACAGTAAGAATCATATGCACATTTCATGCAGAAGCAGAAGTGAAATAGATACTGTAGAAAGTTTACATCAACTGGGTAATATATATTGCTTTCTATGCTGAATGATCTGTAACGCCTTTGCTAGATATCTCATGAGCATACATGGAGACCCAGATGTGAATTTTCCTTTGAAGCTGTGCTTGGACAACGGGTTGGTAAAATTTTGGTGCGAGATTCATGGATGGCTTCTCACATGAGAAGGCCTCATTTACGAAAGCCAAGGATGGATACAAAACTTCCTGTACTTCCTTCAATCTCCTTTTTGACGAGAGGTACCTATTTTCTTTGATGAAGTTCCTATCGGATCCTTTTGTTATGTTGCTGTGACACTCTACTACTTCCGGTGGTTCGGCAGATGAAGATGAGATTGTGTAATGCTTTACTGATGATTCTTTAGGGTCAAAGCCAATTTTATATCATCTCATAGTCAAGGATGTACTACATTCCAAAGATGGGGATGCAACTTCTCCTGTCAATGAAGACTTCAGCTCGTGGACAACCTTCAGAGAAAGAGATCAGCCTCTTGAGGAGCCTTGGCTGCTTCAATCATCTTTCCTTTCTCATGAAGTTACTGAAAGCTTTAACAACTCTGCTAGTTTGACAGGTGAAGAAGAGACTATGAAATATCTTCAAAGTGTTTCTTTGGGGTCTGAATCACATTTAAATGATCTTAGCTTTTCTCGTGCACCTGGCATTAAAAGCAATTATTCAACTGACTCAAATTCCAAAATGACTTCCTCTCTGATATACGAGCCTGTTGAGGAGCCCTGGCTACTACAACCTTCTGTCCTAGTTTCTAATTCTAATGATAAGATTGATTTTAGCATGTCTGTTTATGAGGCTCTTCATAATGAGACAACTCATGCTCCATTTGATGCACCGGAAGACCAAGTCAAGGAAAAGTTTTTGCCTGGAGATGGGAGTAACTCAATTACAGAAGACACTGTTTCCACTGTTATCTTGATTAACTCTTCAATATGTACTGTGCAAAGGATTGCTGTTCTGGAAGATGGGAAATTGGTGGAGTTATTACTTGAACCAGTTAAAAATAATGTACAATGTGACAGTGTTTACATAGGGATCATCACAAAACTTGTTCCGCATATGGGTGGAGCATTTGTAAATATTGGGAGTTCCAGAGCCTCCTTTATGGACATCAAACATAACAGGGAACCATTCATATTCCCTCCATTTCGTAGTAAGACAAAAGGTGTAGAACAAAGTGGCTCTTTGCCCGGCACACTGAGATTGCATCAGGCTGCCACTGCACCTGAAACTGAACAAATAGCAGATAATGTTGAAGTTTTAGATAATATTTCACTCGTTGATTTACATGATGATCCATTTCAAGACATGGCAGAGGACTTTGATGTGCATGAACTTGAGGATGACTTTGATGGCCCAGATATTCTCAAGGAAAACATGAATGGGAGTGCAGCTGATTATGGCACCACTGGAGTTTATTATAATAACCTCTTAGACCAATGCAATGTGAATGAGCATCATTCAGAGGGTGAACCTTCTGATGATGTCCTTCCTGTTGAAAATGGAGGTGCCTATGCTTCTCAAATGTCTCATTACCAAGAAATAGAGGAGCACCGGGGTGTACAAACCAATGAAAATGTGTGGGATCGAGTTCAGAAAGGCACTAAGATAATTGTACAAGTTGTTAAGGAGGGATTGGGCACAAAGGGTCCCACATTGACTGCCTATCCAAATTTGAGGAGCAGATTTTGGGTATAATCCTTTTTTTTTTCTTTATTCATTTAGATATTATTGTTCATGTCAATCTTGAGTGTGTTATTTTTTACATTCCATTGTTTCTTGCAGATACTGATAACTCGTTGTGCTAAAATTGGAGTTTCAAAAAAAATTACTGGAGTGGAGCGAACGCGCTTGAGAGTCATAGCAAAAACTTTGCAGCCTCAGGGTTTTGGTTTGACTGTAAGGACAGTTGCTGCTGGTCACTCATTGGAGGAACTGCAAAAGGACTTGGAAGGCTTGCTTTCTACTTGGAAGGATGTAATAGAAGATGCGAAATCTGCAGCTCTTGCTGCAGATGAAGGGGTGGAAGGAGCCATTCCTGTGATTTTGCACAGAGCAATGGGTCAAACACTTTCAGTGGTACAGGATTACTTCAATGAGAAGGCAAGTTAATTACAGCATCCTCTTTTCTTAATTTTCTGTTTGGTTAGTTCTGTATTCCTATATGAAGCAATCAGAACAATTTCTTTACCCCTTATACTTCAGGTTAAGAGCATGGTGGTTGATTCTCAAAGGACATATCATGAGGTAGGACAACACTTCTATGGAGATCTTCAGTTAATGGAGTATTTGTATAGGCCTGTACTGCATGTGTGCATTTTGATACTTCCTTTCCTCCTTCTAGTGAGAACACTTCTGCTTGTTGGATATAAGCTTATTGTGCACCATCTATGCTGCCATTTGGCCATGGTTATTTTATTCTTTTGTTTTTGTTTTCTTTTTTTATCATAACAAAATGAAATGGGTTTAGTAATAGATAGATCTTTTCATCCATCCTTGGGTTCTACGTGTGCATTTGGACAAACCTGGGTCAAGATAAGATTGGTAATTTGGAACAGTTGATTAATCTCATCTCAACATATAAAAGAGGTTTTTCCTTTTTTTTTTTGGGTGCAGGGAGGTTTTTGTTGGGTCGGGGGGCGGGGGGATTGTTCTGTGTTGTATTAATTGTGTCCTCTCAGTGCTTAATGATGCAATATTATGTAATGAGTTTTGGCTTTGTCATTTTCAGGTTACCAACTATCTTCAGGAAATTGCTCCTGACCTATGTGATCGAGTTGAGTTGTACAATAAAAGGAATCCCCTTTTTGATGAATTTAACATTGAGGAGGAGATTAATAATATCCTGAGTAAGAGGTGAAGCCTGTTTGTCATGTTATGCACTTCTATAGATGTGAGATAACTCTTGAATGGGTGTCTTCAGCATAAAACTAAGGTTGTTCTATTGCAAGAAATATGGTGTGTTTATTGTCCTGACCAATGCTTGCTTTGACAGAACAAAATTGGTGTTTCTTATCAGTCAAGTGCGATGGAGGAAGTAATTTATTGTTTAACGTATTTGCTGACATCAACATAGGACTTGCTTTTCAATTCAATGATAAAATACTTACAACCTCTAGTAATTTATTAATTAATATCTTTTCAATATACTTTGTGGAGAGGGCGCCCCTCCCCCCTGCTCTTGGTAGCCTTCTCACTCTTGTTCCTCTACCTTCAGTGACTTCTCCTCTACCGTCTGCTCCCCTACTTGCAAAAAAAAAAAAAAAAAAAAAAATTATCAATAAGATTACTATTATTATTATTATTAGTGCTCTCCCCATGACTCCTTTGCCTTCAGTGTTCTAGAATTGCTATTATTTCTATTATTCCTATTAATTATGTTATTAATTGTGCTCTATTTTCATTGTTTAGAATTGCCACTTTTAGTATTAATTGTATTATCATTATTACTAATTGTGTTAATAATAGGGTTATTAGTATTGTTAATTGTGTTATTAGTGTTGTTGTTGTTATTATTATTATTATTATTATTATTCTTATTCATAATTTTACATACGTTATTTATTTTATCGTTTCATTTTATTTTATCGATTTATTTTTATCATGTTTATTTTATCGTTTTACATTATTATTTGAAGAATTCCGTCACGGCCGGTCCCAAGCTCGGACAAAGGAGTAGGGTTACAGTAAGCTGACTGCCAGCGTAAAAACTGTCTATCAAATTAAAAATGGGAGACAAATATAGAAAAACGTACGGGGCGTTTCCTCCTAAGCGATGAGCTACATCGGATCCCGGGTATAGTGACAAGTTACCAAGGGATTTTAGGGTGTGGGCAAATAAAATAGTCCATGAGGATAGGATTCGTTTAGCCACTTGGAATATAGGATCTCTAACCGGAAAGTTAGAAAAAATAGGTGAAGTAATGAATAGAAGAAAAATTTATTTCATGTGTGTCCAAGAAACTAAATGGGTGAAAGAGAAGACTAGAGTAATAGTCTTATGGTCATAAGTTTTGGTACACAGGTAAAGGTAGAACTAAAATGTGATAGGAGTAATTGTACGTAAAGACTTATTAGGAGACGTAGTAGAGATAAGAAGAAAGGGAGATAGAATTATGCTCGTCAAGTTAGTAAATGAAGAAAACATAATTAATATTGTTAGTATCTATGCGCCACAAATAGGTATAGATGCAATTAGTAAGAAACAATTTTGGGATGATGTAAATAAATTAATACAAACCAAACCAAGTAGCGAGAAGCTATTTATCGGAGGAGACCTAAATGGACATGTAAGAGAGAAAAATAAGGGATTTGAAAGCGTACATGGAAACTTTGGTTTCGGCTGTAGGAACGATGTGAGAAATACCATCTTAAAGTTCGCAGTAGCATTTGATTTGACACTAATAAACACGTTCTTTAAGAAAAAGGAGTCGCACATAGTTACCTATAGAAGTAGGTCAAATGCTAGTTAGATAGATTTCTTTCTCACTAGAAGAGGTGATAGAACAACCTGTAAAGATTGTAAGGTCATACCGGAGGAGAGTGTGACGACTCAGCATAGACTTTTAGTTTTAGACGTACAAGTATCTAGATGACAAAAACAATGTCAACCATATATGGAGCCAAGAATTAAGTAGTGGAATCTAAAAGGGGAAAATGTGAAGACTTTTAGGGATAAAATAATTGAAGTAACAAATTGGTTCATTAATAATAATTTAGAAACAATGTGGAAAGATATGTCTAATAATATTAAAAGCATAGGTAGAGAGATTCTTGGAGTATCTAAGGGTGGAGCTCCAAGAGGCATAGAGTCGTGGTGGTGGAATGAAGAAATACAAACCGCTATCCGAATTAAAAGAGAGTGTTATAGGAATCTTAAAAGTGATAGTAGTAGCGAGACTTATGAAAAATATAAAAATGTAAAAAAAGACGTAAAAAAGATTATATATGAATCGAAGAGTAAAGTGTATAACGAATTGTACAAGAGATTGGAGACGCACGATGGGAAAAGAGAGATCTATAGAATTGTCAGACTAAGGGAGAGGAAAAGAAAAAATCTAAATGAGATTAGATGAATTAAAAGTGAAACAAATAGGACACTTATAAGAAATGATGATATAAGAAAGCAGTGGAGGGAATATTTTAATAATTTGTTTAATGTTGAGAGTATAATAAGTATAAAAAATATAGAGATACCTATAAAAGAGATTAATAGAGATTTTAAACGTAAAATTCGTCCCTATAAAGTAAATGAGACCATAAAGAGAATGAAAAATAACAAAGTTATAGGAGCTTATGACATTCCTATTGAGGTATGGAAATGTTTGAGGGAATTCAGAATAACAATGTTAATGGCCCCACATATGGAGAGAGAACACACTTATCCCACTATATAAGAATAAAGGGGACATACAAGATTACTCTAATTATAGAGAAATTAAACTCATGAGCCATACGATGAAGCTATGGGAGAGAGTGATAGAGCATAAATTGAGATGAGAGATAAGTATGTCTCAGAACTAATTCGGATTTATGTCAAGACGATCCACCACTAAAGCAATTCACTTGCTATGACAGTTGATGGAGATATTTAGAGCGCAAAAGAGAGACCTACATATGGTATTCATTGATCTTGAGAAAGCATATGATAGGGTCCCAAGAGACGTGTTGTGGTGGGCGCTGATAAAAAAAGGGATCTCTTTAAAATATATTAAGCTTATTAGGGATATGTATGAAAGAGTTGTGACCAATGTAACGACTTGCGGGGGGCTGAGTGATAGCTTCCCTATCAACATTGGGCTTTGTCGAGGTTCGGCATTGAGTTCCATATTATTTGCAATAGTGATAGATGAAATTACAAAAAATATTCAGGATGAAATATCATGGTGTATGCACTTCGCAGATGATATAGTTTTGGTTGATAAAATTAGAGATGATATCAGTACTAAATTAGAATTATGGAGGGACACGTTAGAATCTAAAGGATTTAGATTGAGTGGATCTAAAACCGAGTATATGAGATGTAAGTTTGGTGACAACCATTAGGATAATGAATAAATGATTAGATTAGAAGGAAGAGAAATCCCAAATAGCGAACGATTTAAATATTTTGGTTTCATTATCCAGAATGATAACAATATAGATGGAGATGTAAATAATAGAATTCAAGCGGGTCGGATGAAATGGAGAAAGGCATTTGAAGTTCTCTGTGATCGCACGATATCATTACATTTAAAGGGAAAATTTTATAGAACCACAGTAAAATCTGTTTTATTTTATGGTATCGAGTGTTTGGCTATTAAACACCAATAAGAGTAAAAAATTGTTGTAACTGAAATGAGAATATTTAGGTGGATGTGTGGAAAAACTAGAAATGATAGAATTAGAAACGACGGGATATGTAATAAATTGGGAGTTAACTCAATTGTAGATAAGATAAAAGAGTACCGTCTCAGATGGTTTGAACATGTGCAGCGATGGCCTAAGGACGCACCTGTTAGGAAGGTAGAGAACTTAAATATAGGAGATTTAATAAAACGTAGGGTATGCCATTAAAAACTTGGATGCAATGTATTCGTAAAGATATGATAGTTATGGATTTAGTTGAGGAGATGGTCTTAGATAGGAATGACTGGCGTAGGAGAATCCGCATAAACTAAATCTTCTTCTTTCTTTCTTTTTTTTTTCTTTTTTTTTTATTTTTATTTCAATATTTGTCTAGCATGTGGTCGACCCCAATATTTGGGATAAAAGATCTACGTTGTTGTTGTTTTGTGGAGTTTGCTCATTTCTTCATGTAGCGATATTTGTATGCTCATTGTATCTCACGTTTTACAGGGTCCCCCTGGCTAATGGCGGATCTCTTGTGATAGAACAGACTGAGGCTTTAGTTTCAATAGATGTAAATGGAGGGCATGGGATGTTTGGTCATGGGACCTCTCAAGAGAGGGCGATTCTTGATGTCAACCTTGCAGCAGCCAAACAAGTAAGTTGTACTAAACCCAAACAAGATCCTTCCTTATACCAATTGTTATGTTCTCTAAGCATTGCACATCACTATATGCCTTTTGAGATGGGAAAATCAAGATGAGATTTGTCTTTTGGAATCATAGCTCAAGAGTGTCTTTCTGGCTCTGCACATTAGGATCATGCCACCAGTAAAAATGCAACTCTTCTTCAGTTTTATGTAAAAGTTCCTTAGGAGATGGCTTTAAAGGCTTATGGTGGAGACATGGTTATTGTCTACGAAGCACAAACAACAATGTATTATAGGAAGACAACACAATGTCCATGCGGCCATATAACAAAGTTTGGAAAAAGCAAAAATAATAAAATAATAAAGAATCGATGTGATTTGACTAGGGTATGTCATCTAGTACTAGTAGCTTTACGTTAGCATGATAAACTTTTATTTTCTATTAATAACATGTTATAAATGCAACTTATGTAGTTCTAAAGTTACTCTTAATGTGTTAAATGCCTCTCACTTGGAGGATGTAATAATGATATAAATCTTTACATCCATTAGAATGATACAAAGAATCTTGAGAAATATATGGTGGACAACTAGGGAAATTTGGTGCATGTTGGTAATCATTTTAAAATGATCATATTAAAATTTGTGCTGCCTTATATTGTTAAATCCTACAACTATTTACGCAGCATGAATACATTGTAATGTGTAATTTTGTTGCACTTGAGAGAAGCATGAGAGATATGGTAAACTGGATCTGAGTTTTTTAGGTGTTATATGGGAGAAACTCTGGTGCTGGTTGCTACAAATGAAAAATACGTTTAATAGGTCTTAGTTATTAGCTCTAGGAGTAAGGTGCACATGATACATGCAACAGAGAAAATAGATCTGATGTAGGGTAGTCATTGATTTATTTTTATTTTCATTTTATTTTATTTTTTAAAGAGAAATATGTTGCAATATGTTGTGGGTAATTAAGTGTATTTACTGGATAATATTTTTTTTTTCAAAAATTTTGTCATTCCAATTTTTTCCATCCAAATATTCGCACAAAATTCAGAATACTAAAATTTAAGGGTTTCTGTGTTGATAGATTTCAAATACTAAAACTGGTGTGTTCTCTTTACTAATTAAAGAGATGTGTATCAAGTCATTTATAAGACAAACATGAAAATTAGCACATTCCCTTCATCTAGAAATTTCTTCAGTTATTTTGTTGTGTGGCACTCTAGCATGCTTTTGCAAAATGAGAAGTAATCTTTTAATGAATTGCTCATTATTAGCCAGTAACCTGTCAAACTTTTCAGATTGCTAGGGAGATAAGGCTACGGGATATCGGTGGGATCATTGTGGTAGATTTCATTGACATGGTGGATGACGGTGAGCACATAACTCTCTCTATTATGCATGTGTAATTGAGATTTGGTTGACAGTGGATTTTTATTTAAATTGCATCCTTGCTTCTCCTGAAATTTTCTTGGGACTATCTTATCGTCCAGCAAATAAGAGATTGGTTTACGAAGAAGTTAAGAAGGCTGTCGAGAGAGACCGATCAACTGTTAAAGTGTCTGAGCTGTCTAGGCACGGGCTCATGGAAATAACAAGAAAGAGGGTATGCTGCCTGCTTTTGGAATTATTATTTTTTTTTAATTTTTATAATTTTATAATCCTATTATGGCTCTCATTTGGCTTATCTGACAAATTGAAGTCACAATTTGGACAGGTTCGGCCTAGTGTGACATTTATGGTTAGCGAACCATGCAGTTGCTGTCATGCTACTGGAAGAGTTGAAGCTTTAGAGACCTCTTTTTCAAAAATTGAACGGGAAATATGCCGGTTGCTTGTGAGTAGAGTTTTGTAAGCGAAAGGAATTAATTGGTTAACTGATGGATTACAATTTAAATATTACAAACAAGTTACTGAAGGAGCATTTATCATATTGTGATTCAGGATAGGCTTGGGAAGTTTATTTTGTGAATAACTTGAAGAAACACAATCACTACGATCATGCAATTTACTTCATCAGTCATTAATTTTTTATAAACCAGTTCCGGTATTTGATCATGAGCAAGTTGACCTAATTTACTAGCTGTTGATCAAAGAAGTGGAACGAAATAAATTATTTCTTTGGAGGAGCCGTGAAATCTCATTTCTTTGAAACCTTTAGAAGGGATATTCATTTGGTTCTAAAGCTCCTGGTGCCTTTCAGGGAGTCAACTTCAGATGTCTGTCTATTTTCCGCACTAACACATAAAGAAGTTTGGTCTGATCTTTCTTGCCTCTTAGCTAATTACTGCAAGAAAAAGAAAATAAAGATAAACAAAGTAACTAGCCAATCAATGTAGAGGGTCTCAACAGGGAGTTCAATTTCATCACGAATAAACACACATTTGATGCAGTACTCATATTGGAAATTATTAAAAAAAAAAAAAAAATTGATGACTCAAATTGGATGATTGGCTTTCTGCTTGATGTATGATTTTCGGACTTTGCACTCCTTTTTTGTGCAAGTTTCCCAATCTCATGTTTTCAATGCTTCTCCTCAGATGAAAAATCACTTACTCGTTGTGGACTAGTTTATCTTTGTTATTCCATGGTCCTTTTCTGGAGGGTGGCCTTTGCTAACCATCCATTCTTGTAACTCTTTACAGGCAACGATGGACCGAAAAGCTGATGCGGAGAATCCGAATTCCTGGCCAAGATTTATATTGAGGGTTGATCGCTACATGTGCACCTACCTAACCTCAGGAAAAAGGACCAGGCTCGCCATCTTGAGCAGCTCTCTTAAAGTGTGGATTCTCCTAAAGGTACACCAAATGGAAAATTTTCTTGTTGACTCAGTTTTAAAACAACTTGCAAAAATGGGGTATGTCCATAACTTTGATGCTGGTTGCATATTTTAATTAGAACCTTATCTGCTAGCTGGATAAAGGCTAAACATATTTGATCTACCCCAAACTCAGAAATGGCAGGAGAATGGATTGGATTGCCTTTGCTAATTTTCTTCAGATAATTAGGGTACAACTTTATTCAGAAATATAGCTCAAGGGGACTTAACAGAGCTCTGAGCCATGTATATCCTTGTAATGTCATAGAGATATTAATAAGAGGATCAAGTACAGGACGAGATATTGAAAATGTAAGGTTAATATGTAATTTTCACTGGATCAGAAGGATGTTGGAACCAAGATGCCTAGGCAATAGAGATGTTATGCAGCCAAAGTGTAATATGTATTTTTCACTTGAAGTTGTTTGGCCGTCTTCCCTCTTCATGTTTCAAGAGCAAAATGAGAATACTATTGATAGGGACCAAAAATCAACGATTGATCATCCTTTTTTTAGGTGGTTGATTAAGATTTTAAGGGTGAATAATGAAGTAAGAGCACTTTTCTTTGCTGCAAAAATCTTTTTTTTTTTTAGAAATTTATTACTTAAATTAGTTTCTATTTTTTGTATCTAGTTTTTTGGCACGTTATAGTGTTTGAGTCTTTACTAGGACTATTTAGGAGTTTCTAAATTTTTGTCTTAATAATAATTTCTATTTATTGAGGTTAATTCACTACTTAAAGACTTGTAACTTTATTATTAGTAACAGAAAATAATACTTTGAATTTATGCTTTGAGTTCTCTCAAACTCTAAAAGGTGCTATACTTTTTTTTTCCAAGGTGTGATACCTAAGGATCTACTAGTGTGATGTTAATTAACCTATCTTCTTTTTTTCTCATCTATTACTTTCTTTCTTTCAAATCAAGTTGCTGGAATTTTTTTTTTTTCTCCGAAAACCACAAACTCAAAAAAAAAAAAAAAAAAAAAACAGCTTTTTATTACCTTAAAATTTCCTGCAGTAAATCCAATTTCCCTAGACCTAAACCTTTGCCTTAATTCCTCTAAAGTTGTCCAACATCAACTACTTCTTATCTCAATGAAGAGGAGCAGATATCCCAAGAGTTAAGTATATACGCATTTGAGTCTGTCATCTATTAGGACAGAGTCTCCACTTGCGAGGGGAGATGAAGATGTGGGATGTTGGTGGGGAAGCCTATCAGTTTGCTGGTCTTTTTCAGATCGTTGGCCTCTCTTTTGATGAGTCATACTGCAAAGCAGCGTCTCCCACTATGAAAGGATATGATGCTGGTGATGTTGAAATCGTCAATATCGGGTCTTCCAAAGATAGAACTGGAGGTTTGGGGCTTAGGGTTCAAGTTTCAAGAATGATCCTCCAATCAACCTGGATTTGACAGAGAAAAACTGAGATTACGCCAAGTTAGCAAGCATCTCTGACCAACGTCCATACGGTTGTCAGTGCATTGCTTTTAGTACCCACTTAGTAATCCACATTGCTAATTGCATCAAATAACCAACTGCAAATGGCAGATTCATTTCCATGTCTTTCCATGCCAAGGTTGAAGTGTTACCTAAATTGATTTAAATTTGACTAGTAAGTTATCTGCTGATTATTTGTCTTTGTATGATCGATACCTTCCTGATTTCTATGCATCGGCACATCAGGTTGCTAGAGGCTTTAACAGGGGAGCATTTGAGGTGAAACTCGTGACAGATGGCAATATGAATGACTCCCAGAATTATGTTGCAATTTCAGTGTTAAGACCCACAGAGACCGGAACTTATATTCCCAGCAGAAAGTTGTCACTTTTCCCGCTCAAAAAGTGGAAGACGGGTGGGAGATGAGGTTTGGACAGATACTTTAGTCCTCCACTTGTTTAGGTCAGAATGGGTTAATTTTTTTAGCTTTATGACTGAAATTCTTTTCATGGACTCGAAAATCTTATGTAACTAGTGTTTCAGTATATAATACAAATGAGTTTTATGTTAATCTTTTGGCCCCTAGTACATTCAACAATTGGTATTCAATATTTACCTAGAGCCACTGATTTATTAGCCTCAGCTTGCACCTTTTGCAGCTTGGCCAAAGCCCGTGTCTGAATAGGAATGCTGCAAAAGAACTTGAAGCCAGGTCTTGAATCAAGCAGTTCTGTGATTGTAACGGCCAGTCACTCGTCACCAAAAACCATTATCTTCAAGGTTTAAGCTTACAACAATCAAATGTGTCAGACTCGACATATCTGAAAGCTGAACAAGCAAAAGGGATTAATAGGATCCAAATTTATCTACTCAATTTGGCCGACCTCAAAATTTTAGGATAGAAGATTTAAATTGTTATTATTGTTGTTGCTGAGTTCTCTGCAGTAATGAGACTTGTATGTCCGCCTGAGACAACATGGTCTATCCTTTTTGAGCTTTTTCCATCTCTCAGAGATTTTTCAGATTCCCACTGTTTTTTTTTTTAATTTTCCCTTCTTTTTTAGGTTTTGAGGGCTGTTTTGCCCCTTGAAATGATATTATTTCAATTGTACTTGTAAGCACAGTACCATAAAAAATGTAATCCTTCTCTTAAGAATTAAACCATCCAACATCATTGAACCGAGGCAATATTTAGGCCCAGCTGGGACTAAAAGAAATGAAGTTCCATACTCAGAAGAAAATCACAAACTGTTTACAGAGTAAACTCAATGACAAAAAAGTGGTGCTCTAGAGCCTCTCCCGAAAGCCAAGTCTTGTGCCCACGGATACATGGACGAGCATCAAAATGGGCTTGGTGATTCTCGTCAAGGGTAAATAAAAAATAAATATAGCTTATTGTCAACAACAACGGCAGGATAAAACGTCCAAGCACGTATAAGGTCTTGACTTGGTCTCAAGCTCTTGAGCTAAGGGCAGGGGCTCCATGGCATAGATGCTGCTTCGGGTACAACAGAAGTTGTACAAATTTCTGCAAATGCCTTTGCTAAACGGGTACACTCTTTCAGGAATCTCTCTGCCGATCAACAAAAGTATCAATAACCATTACTACATGTGGCATGAAATTTGATGATCAATCAACGCAATAATAGTTTCTTCTGCCATTCTAGTACTTACCATCATGATAGTTGAGATATAAAAAACCTGCCTAGATATCAAAATATCTTTGGATGGCAAGCAAGAAACAAGTCTGGTATCAAACATCAATCACGACAAACGCATTGATAGCTTGCCCAGGCATTTAGGCGTGGGAGAAACAGTAATGACTTTAAAGTGTGGTCAACCATGATTGTTATCTACTTCAAGATAGTGTCGGCAAAATTAAATACAAAGCAATGAAGTAACATTGATAGCAGTAAACACTTGATCAAGTGAGACGCAAATCTTTAACTCAGTAAGCAAGCTAAACTAGTAGAAGTGTATAACTAACCTTAGATATGGGATGCGCCTCCTTCTTACAAGTTCATACGTTGTCTGATTTGTCAGAATAAGGTAGCTGTCACAAAAACAATCTCACGCTTAGAACATGTTTGGTGATGCTCATTAAACAAATAGAATAAATCAGCAAACTGAGCATTTGCATCCCCCCACAATATGAGACTATTTGAATCACTAGTATTTCAAAAGTTCAACAGAAAAGGAGAAAAAGAATAATATAACTCCAACTCAAAATCTGGAAGTCCGTTTCAGATCCACCTCTCTGTCTCCATGTCCAAAGGACATTACACTGAACCAAAAGAAAATGGTTTGACATCTTATGAAAGAAAAGGTACTGAAGCTTTGAAGGCAGAGAAATATTGTCCCTTTCTCAAGCACACAATCAAATGGAAGTATATGAATCATCAGTTGTTTCTCTTCGGCGTACATTAACAAGAAACCACTTGTTTCTGAAAATATTCTGAATTAGTCATGTAATCTTAATTCTTTAACTATCTTCCCTCTTTTTGTATCAGAAAAGAGAGAGAAAATGTATAATTTGTGAACATAATTGTTTGTCACCAATACAAAATTAGTCACCATATCAGACATATATAAGGACCACATGAAGCAATGGTCATGAATGATGCTAAGTTGCTGTTCACATCGTTTGGTTTTAGAAAGCAATCCAAGGAAAAAAAATTGCTAAAAGAGATCGAAAATGAGATAACCTACCCGTGGAAAAGAAGAAGCAAGATCAGGAAAATCAGGGAAATTGACAAGATAACCAATAGCAATATCATTATCACATCGATCCACCTAAAAATTAGTTCAACCTGATGTCAGCCTTTGCCAAGTAAAGTAGCATAAGAGTGCCTTTAGATAATCAATCAAGACATTGTGGTAAAATAGAGCATATCTCTCTCTCTCTCTCTCATATGCTGCCCATAGGCATTGATATCAATGGTGGCATTCCATTTCAACTGCAGGGAATTCAGAAAATTGATATTCTCTTCATGAGAAGAAGCACAATGAGAAGTTTAATTACCAAGCCCTTGATATGTTAGCCGTCAGGTATGTAATGTACAAGATGCCTGTCCAAATGCATAGAGCTGTCTCCTCACAAATGTACCACCTGTCAAGTAAATCCTGATCAGGGAAATATACAAGAACTCTCGTTGGAAATTGAGCCAGAAACATATAAAATATGGGCATTTAAACAGCGTTAAAGACAGATGGAACCCCATACTTAAAAAATCCACCTGATGGAATGGAGTCACATAATCATCTGGAACTAGTATGGGGTTTTCTTTTTTTCTGTCAGCTGGATTTATTATTATTATCATTATTATAAATATTATGACGACGATGATGATAAAAGTATTTGAGCGTGCAATCTATAGATGACCAAGAAAACAAGAGTTTGTTCCATGACACAAGGTATAAGCATCATTGCCAGAAGCTAACCATGGCGCATAATTGATCAGGATTTTACTACCAGTTCTCCAACAGGTCACACTTGGGGCCTATGATAAGTCTACAAAAAATGAGATTCTTCAACATTTAAATATAAAATCTACTCCAGAATGAGAAGACTGCAAACTCACCAAAATCGAGAATGATTACCCTGCCCGACGCATGTCCCAAGCCAGACACAATGATGATCAAATTGAAGCACACATTTATCACAATCAATGCAATGCTTTGCTCGTGGTGGCTGTATTGCACGTGTTAACATGAATAATCAGTTCAATATCAAAGAAATGCATGAGGATTGCAGGGTAACAGTGTGCAAGATTTTTTTTCTTTCCTTGATAGAATGAACGGAATATTTAACTAAAAAATAAGCAAAAGTTGATAAATGAATTTATATTCACTGAAAGATAGAAGGTTAATACAGGGCAAACAATATATGTGGTTGCTGTAGCCTAAAATCTAAACAAGGTGGAAAGAGCTGTTAAAATATGAATTCCTCAAGCCAAGGTTTCCAGGGCTAGATCCTATTAAACTCTTAGCACTTACCATATATGTACACTAGGCAAACATTTGCTTTTCTAGCCCATTTAAAAAAGGCTATCTGAGTATACATGAAGCAGCATGCTCACCATTAAAGGGGAGGTCTAAGAAAATGACACCAACTTCATTTATTTTTATTTTTATTTTTTTCTATTACGGGGTGGGGTTGGGGGCGGGGCAGGGGTGAAAGGACATATCCCTTGGCTTGATTCCGATCCTACATAAACTATCTCTGGACAAATACTAAATACAATGGCAGGTTGAGGCACTATAATGGCACACACATATAGTTCATAAATTCAGAGGTCATCACAAAAATCATAATATAAGTTAGGACTATTACCTGCAAAACATTGCAGTAGGTGCACGTCCAAGTCCTGATAAGGAAAGGCAGAATGTGGTCAAACACATGTACTGCTCCAAAACTATGGAAAATTTTTAAGATGCCTTCACATGACAGAAATAGATGAGTAAGAAATTTTTTACCAATATGGCAAGATAAAGTAATAAATTTAGAGGACTTCAAGTTCAGGACAGAATGGCATTTAAGATCTCGGCCATGACATGAATATGTGCCTAACCGAGTTTATTACCGAAAATAAACAAATAAATAACAACACTAATTTATTTATTTATTTATTTATTATTATTATTTTTTTTTTTTGTTTAAATAACCATCTAGGTGCACATTCATCACAAATATAGTTTTTGACTGTGCTTATCACATTTCTTGCTTAGTTATTTTCTTATTGTTTAGGTTGTCAAAGCCCATATTTGTTTAACCTGATTATGTAGATAAACAACAACAACCACCTAGGCTTTCAAATCCCAAATTAATAGGGTCGGCCATTTAAAAAGCAAATATCGAAAAATTTCAAAAAAAAAAAAAAAAAAACAAAAGTCTTGATTTAGTTTGTGTGAATTTTTCTACGCTACTCATTCTTATCTAAAACCATCTTCTCAACTAAGTCCATAACTATCATGTCTTTACAGATAACTTGCATCTAAGTTTTCAACGGTCTATCTCTACGTTTTACTAAATCTCCGATATTTAAATTTTCGGTCCTCCTAACAAGTGCATCATTGGATCTTCATTGCACATGCCCAAACTACCTCAAACGGTACTCTCACATCTTATCCACAATTGAACTAACTCCCAATTTATTAAAAATGAAGCGATATGTAATAAGTTAGGAGTTAATTCAATTATGGATAAGATGCGAGAATACCGTTTGATGTGATTTGGATATGTGCAACGAAGATCCACCGAGAACTTAAATTTAAGAGATTTAGTAAAATGTATAAGTAGGCCGTTGAAAACTTAGATACAAGTTATCCGTAAATACATGATAATTATGAGCTTAATTGCGAAGATGGTCTTAGATAGGAATGAGTGGTGTAAAAAAAATTCTGCACAAAGATTATTTGTGTTCAAACAACAATACCAAGTTTTTATTATTATCAGATAGCTCAGGAACCCTTTATTACCTAACAGATGACCCTGGAGGGTACATGTCCATCACTAGCTTTGTCCAAGATGATGTATTACCTCCCAAAAGGTTGCTTCCCCTTTGGCTTCCATCTGAAGTAATCACGAGGCCTCCATTTTTGCTTGCAGCAGGTTGTCTTTGCTTAACCATCAGAAAATAAGTTAAAAGTACAATGAGCATCTGATCAACAAACATTTCAAATGAAATGAAAAGATAAATTATGCCTTTTTTAATCTTGCCTTTACAGTTCTGTGGTTAAGCAGAAGAAAATACCAAAAACATAAGGCCAAGGTGTACCATTGCCTTACTGGAGATAAAACAATACAAGTAACGAGCTAGAAAAATGAGAAAAATCACTGAGCTAGCAACTATTGGCTTCGATTACCTACTTTGTTGTTTAGATAACTACTCAAAAAGTAATACTTACTTGGAGGTTGAAGCCAACTTAGTAGCCCGCATTGCATCAAGTACATAACTGAAACATGAGAGAAAAATCACACAAGACACAAATTAGAATAGAGAAATCCGAATCTTTATAACAGCAACTCATTAATCAAAATATTAAGTTCATGAAAAATCCCAAAAATTTGTAGACAATTACCCAGGAGAAGAACCAGCAGTAAAGATGTACTGAACCAACGTTGCAACAAACAGTAATAAATATATAGCTGTATACCTGTGAAAGCACAAGCCCCGGTAATTATAAAAAGTGAGTTAGAGATAAAGAGAACAGACTTGCAAATTGCAAGGCAATAATGAATTAAAAAACTTGCTAATGTGCATCCTGGACATCCAGGTCAAAAAAAGAATTTCAACATATTTTCTCCTCCTCCTTTTTTTTTCCCCCCTTTCGGCTTTAAAGCTCACAGGGTCATGAAAACGTTCCCAAATAATAACCATAAGCTGACTAATGTAGCTACAAGCGACTATAAGACATACCACATCCATTAAAACCTCCATATTCAAAAGATGCATAAAATGTGGTTATATATGTTGCATGGACATTTATTTAAAGAAGCATTTCCATATCAAATCTATTGCACATGTCCCTAAGAAAAAATGATATGACACTTTTTAACTTATAATAATGTAAAACTTTTTAACAACTTTGACTTGGGTGTTGTCCTTGTTGTGCTGCATCCCATGATTATGTTTCTACACGGTCCTGCACCTTAGTTCCATCAACACTGCGAAGAAATCACCGATCTTCTTCCCCTTTTCCCCACTCAGCTGTAGCATCATTCAAGCTAAATCACCCAACATCAACTTATAACATAGAATCATGATTCTTTAGTACTTTTGAGCTACCTAGTGTTTAGTTGCAGGAATAAGTCAAGCAATCCTAAACTACCAAGTCATGTTGGAAAGTAAACCTAATTCAGTATTCAGCCAATTGACTATGCAGATCACCTCACTTTGGCTCGAAATTAGAAAAGTCAAATCTCAGTGAAGACGCACAAGTGATCTGTCATTGGAAAGATATGGATCTCTAGTTTCCAATGCATTAAGTCTCATTAGAATCGGTGCAGTATAGGAAAAGATAATGAGGAATGATGCAGAACATGTGCGGCAAACTCATTGGGATCCTGCAGGAATAACATGTTTCCTATGTCTGTTTTTTGTGTTCGCTTACTTTCATGTGTAAAGCATTTACCTAGTCTACATTAGAATAAATACCCATCCAAGTAGCTCAATTTCAATCAAGCAATTCAAAGCAAATCAAAGTCATTCTATTTTGGTTCCATTTGTTCTCTCCTCCCTCTTGTGTATATGAGTAGTTCGAAATACAAAGTTCAAAGTGTAGGAGTTCAAAACACAGTTAGGTTCGAACAAGCTTAAGTTCAAACCAACGTTCAACGTTCGAAATTACAAATTAAGATGGGGCCCAATAAACTTCGAACTCCATCTACAAGTCATACAAGTAATATATCCTTATAAAGTTTTATCAACTAGACAAAAGCATATCTTCCGAAATAAGGTCTAGGGTTTTATCTCCATGAACCTCATTACTTAAACTCATAACAAATTTCCACATATACCATACAAACAACAACCCCAAATTCGTAAATCACCCAAAAAAACATACAGACAAAACCAAAGTAATCGGAAAAGAGAGGATCAAGATACCAAGGTTCCTTCGTTGTTTTATCAACCAAGTCTCTATCAAAGAGAAAGAGAACACCCACATAGACCAGATGAAGCGCCACCAGAGCCACTTTCAGACCGAATGAAGATCTCCGCGCTGCAAGGCAAAAGCCCATAAATTAAAACTACGAACTAGTCAAAATTAAGGAGGAGGAAGTTAAATTTAGGCATATGGTCTCTACCTGGATCGGAGAGGCAAGGAAGCCATCGGTAAAATCGATCGGAGAATCGAAGCCATGATTCACGAATCGGACGGCAGAGAGTTACCATCGTCATTGAAGCATCAAAATCAGAAACATCAGAACAATCGGAAAACCTTGAAACGGAATAGTCTAGCTTTAGGTTTTGGGAAAACAGAACACCAGCCAAGTTTAGGACAGAGTGATCTTGAACTCTAATTGGGCAAGTGGGATCAGTGGTTAAAGGGACCTCGGAATAGCAAGTGCCCAAGGGAAGGGATAGGGAGTTGAATCCCCTCCCGCTGACCAGCGGTTGGAGGCCAAACCCCCTTCACCTTCAACACGAGGCTTTGGTCTGTAGGATCTGGGCCGGGTTGGTCCCACATATTTGCAAGCCCGTTCTGAAAGTTCAAGATATATGGGCTCACAGCCAGTCGGTCCGGGCCGGGCCTCATGCTTGTAAATAAAATATGAGTTCCTAATTTTTGAAATTCAAAATTTGAAAGTCAACTCAAAGTATGACCGTTGCTGGGGAGAATTTTAGAAAGAAATTGATGCTTTTAAGCCTAAAACACCTGAAAAACAAAGAGAGAGAGAGAGAAAAGAGCCTCCCAGATAAAAGAGGCAAGGAAGCATCCCGACCCAGATGCAAACAACCGTCGTATCAAAGTAAAGGTAAATCCCCCCTTTTCCATCTCCATTTTTTTTTTGGGGGGCAACTCCTGACCCATCTCGAAATTTCTACACAACCCCACGATGTACAGAAGAACTTCGATGCTTCTCCTCTTTTGATGCTCTAATTTTAAATTCAACCCTAAGCTAATTCCCTTTTTCACCCATTTCCGTTTCTTTGTAAAAATTGATGATGATGATTGATGACTCTGTGTGTGTGTGTGTGTGTGTGTGTGTGTGTGTGTGTGTGTGTGTGTGTGTGTGCGTGTGTGAGAGAGAGAGAGAGAGAGAGATTTTCAATTCTGAAGTAATGGGGTTGCATTTTCAATTAGACCGACTGAGACATACATAAATGCCTACATATAAGGCAAAATATAACGGAGAAGTGTTCTTCAAGTATTTCTATTTTCTTTCACGTCAGATTATTTAAAGTTGGCATCACTCATCTAAGATGATCAGAGAGAAATGGAGAACTTCTCAACGTCTTCTCAACCCCTCCTCCGACACTCTCTTTCCCCAGTGATCAAACCCTAGTTTCCAAAATTCATCCCAGATTGCTGGTTCAGGTTCTCTTTAAACCCTAATTTCGAAAATTGTTCAGGTACTTTTCTTAATTCTTAATCGGTTTCTTTTCGATCAAAATCTGCAATTTAGTGAATTCTTTGAACTATTTGATTCTCCTTGATAAGCGATTAACCCTAATTTTGGGAACTTCTTCATTTTCCACATTTCATTTCTTCGATCACAATCCACACACTCTCTCTGTCTTTGCTCTTTCTTTAGTCCTTATATCTTTCAAGAAGAAAAAGGAACTGGTATATACACACACATCCATGCTCCCTTATCCCATTGTCCGTGGGTGTTACACATTGTTGTTAGTTGTAAAGAAGGCATTGTATTGTTGTTGAAGATACAATGAGTGCTTATACTTTTTCCCTCTTGCCTGGGACTCGGATAAGTTTTGAAGCAGCTATTTACAGGTAAACAATTAGAATTCATTACTTGATTGCATTTATCAGCAAACCAAACTCATTTTCTTCTCAATTCCACTTTTTCTGCAGGAAATGATGGATCCTTGGGAATTATAACAAAGGTTTCAATACTCACCCTTCTGAAGTAGCCTTCAGTTCATATTGCATTTTTGGCATGCCAAGATTCTTATGGTTGTCAGATAGGAGAAATTGTGTCACCTTGAAAATTGTTTGGCTTGGCTTCTGATTGCTTAATCACCTTAACATCGACTACTTATCTAATGAGATCCTTCTGAATTATTAGATGCTATTTCTTGTTTACGCTAGTCTGACAACACAGCTCCATAAGAAAAGCAGTGTTGAGGTGATAACAAGCGGTGTTGCTCAAAATCAGCTTAGTTCTACCCTTGGTGATAGACATCACCCCAAATCAAAGTATAATATCATATAGCTGTAATGGCCCCCAATAAGATACACTCCTGCTGTCGAATTCAAGTGAGGCAGTTGAGAGAGCAGCACCTTCACAAGGAAACACCATGTACCACTCCACCACAGTAAATGGAATTGCCGTGCACACAGCCCCACACATAAGCTGGTAGAATGAGTTTGGATGTTGAACCTCACGCATGTACCACTCTAATGGCTCACCTGGTGCACAAAGTGCTTCCCGACTTAGTGCGGGGGTTGGGAGAGGGTGGCTGTATATGTACCACTCTGGTAGGTTCAAAATTGAGAAGACTACAAATAATTTCCCAAGCTTGTCACCCGAAATAGTATATGTAGGATAACACCTGCTTGGATGATTAGCCTCACCAGGCAACATAAAATGGGGGTTAAAGGCCTAAAATAATACCAAATGTTGAGCTGAAGTGTTGGAGATATCGACCATAGCACATCCCAGTTTCAGTTGATTCATTAAGCTGGACCAGTAAACATGAGGAGTAAAGTTGCCCGATAAATATTAGCAACAAGGTTATTATTCCCCAAGTCCTGCAATTCTGATACAAATAAGAAAACAGAGGTAGTGCTCGCCAGCCAAGAATGGTAAAGGCCACAGGAAATACGAGAGCTTGAAATCCAATTCCTGAGGACAAGGTGCGGAGTGCTGCATGGTAAGCATTGCCATTTCTTGATTCCATTCTAGCTTGATGAGGTGAAGAATTCTTATGGGTCTATCTGTCGGTTTGATAAAGCAAGGAGTCAATGAGACTTCTGGGGTCCCTGGATTTTTAGCTGTACTGCTTTTGGGTGCTTGTGCTTGTCATTTGAGTTGGTCAGCAGGAAGAAGTGCGATTCTAGACAGATAAGGTGAAGATTGCACTGGAGATATAGCCACTGTTGGTGTTGGTGCAATAGCAGCCTGCCTGAGTGTTGTGACTTATTGCGAACTTTTCATCCATTTTGGGTGAATGTTGTCTCATACTTTCCTATTTCTCTCTCTTTTTAGTAGCAGTGAGGCGCAACAAAAAATTCAAACATCACATTACTAATAACTACCTTGTATGTTGCTCAAATAATTTATGTTAGCACAAGTTCGCTTTTCACAGGTCATTGATGTCAATGGGTTAGCACGCTCGGGATCAAACTCATTCTTCTTTGGTGTAGTTGAACATGTGCTGACATAGTCTGAATGACTGAAAATAATGGATAAGAACCATTGATTTTCCAGTGATGCAGGGTTTTCTTGGAAAGCATGGCATGATGAAGACACCATGAATATCAGATGTAGTTATTTAGTCCAGCAACTTACTAGGGTTTACCTTTTCTACCTCTTGCTGTCTTTGTTCTGGGGTGAAAGGGACTAGCATTAATGCAGCGGCTGACTTCTAGTCAAGGACCGATATGCTAAAACCATTACTCTGGTCCTGTTGGTCAGCACATACACAACAGCAAATTGGGCACAAAGTAAACAGGCTACTGATGTTAAGAACCCTTTTTCCATCGACAGGTCCAATATCACCAAACAAAAATGGCACAAGAAGAAACTACACAACCAACAACCAAGAACACATCCCAAAGTGATGGACTTTTGTTATAATATTTCCAAAAAATAAAATCAGAATCACATATATGGTTCACAAAATATTTCTGGTTTTGTAATTCAAACATTGAAGGATGATGACATTTCTGGTTTACATGAAACTAATATTAAAATCTATTGTATAGGTCAAACTAAAACCATAAAGTCCTTAAACTTTATGATTTGCGATACTTGAGAGCATCAAAACGAGCAGCAAGCGCATTATAATCTGGCAATTTAGGATGAACACGAGCTGCAGGATCCTGTTTCTGTGAACTTGCAGCTCCTGCTTGAATCCCATTGAATGGAAAATCAGAATTGGATGGAGGCACTGCTGGCGGAAGCCTCTCAGGTGGTTGATTAACAGCATAATAAGAGGGCTTCTCCATCTCAATTTCCGCTTCACATTCTGATTCATCAAATTTAATATCTGAATGTGGTGAGGGAGCATTGCAGCTGTGCCTTCTGTTAACTTTTCTTCCTTCTGCCCCAGTTGAGCCGGATTCTTCATTATGATAATGAGATTGATCAAAGCTCTGTGAGACATGAGTCCTTCCTATAGCATCAGATTGCTGCTGATCCACATTGAAGAAGTTAATAGAAGGATTGTTTGCCGTGGGGGTGAAAGTGCCACAGCCAGATGGGCGTTCAAACCCAGGTTTAGCACTGGAGGAGCAGCAGAAAGCATTGGAACCACAGCCCATGCCAGATGTCTGCAAAACCTGATTAGAATTACAATTGGCAAGAAAGGCAGCAGCTTGTGCAGCAGCAATTGCTTTCTTTGCAGATTCAGCAGCTGCTTCAGCAGCTGATGAGCTGTCTCCAAATTGCATAGGCTCAGTTTCCTTGCTAGCCGATAGCCTGTGTAAAACGCAATGAGAAGCATGTAACAAGTTAAACAACCATAGTTTGCTTATGCTCAGGTATTCAATGTGACAGAAGAGCTCTACCTTGCAACTGGTTCATTCCGCTCAACAGTTTGGCTCTGCATGGGCTTCACCGGTATGCTCGAAGCACTAACAAACTTGCGTGGTCCTTCCTGACCATGAGATAACACAGTCAATATCTTGGAAAAAATTTGAAAGGCATGAATACATCATCAGAAAATTGAGGATCAACAAAACCGTGGGTGAAAACTTACTATAAGATCTTCTAATGGCTTGAGAAGCTCCTTCTCGGATTCTGTTGTATCCCAGTCTATCCGGTACTCCTTGGCTATTTCCTTCATGATTTTCAACTTTACTTCACCAGTAGGGGTTCTAACAGAGAGCTTCTCAATCAGCTAGAAGAAAGAAAAACTCATGAGCATATTAATGCAGCTAAAACATCATATGAGTGTTTGTGTACAATAGTTAACAATTGAAAAGCTATACATCAAGTACAATTCATGATACTATAAATCTCAGTCATGATCTCTCACTTGGAATTGAGACCTTGAAAGTACTTACCATGCGATTGACACCACAGTTTGGTCGTAGATCAGTTGCACAGCACACAAAATCTTTCCCATATTTTTTCTCAAATACGTTCCTTATTGCCAGAAGCTCTGGAATTTCCGAGCACCTTGGAGCAGCAAATATTACGCTACAGATCCCTTCTTTAAGATCTGCTGGGCATTCCCTGGTATATGAAGATGTGACGCATGGAAAATCAGATATTCATGAGATATATAACACTTGAGGAACTGAATATATGAGCTATCACCTTTGCTTTGCAATAATTTGAAGTCTTGCAACTATTAGCTCACAGAAGAGCTCAATAATCTCATTTGCAGCAAGAATATTCTGCTCTCTTATAACATGTTCAACCTACAAAAATGTTCCCATCAAGATTATTAGTTAACAATCCTGCAAAAATTTGACACAATTTTTTTGGCCCCAAAACGTGGGAATTTTGTTCAATAGAAAAACACTAGCAACATGGTTAATTTTGTGACCATGAGATTTTCCTACTAGCTACATATCACCTTAGTGATCATCCCATCACAACACAGCCAATATGCAAGTATATCGCTGCCTAAGCAAATTTTACCACTTTACTTTAGAGAGGGAGCGTGACCTAATCTCTTCTCTGGCAAGTTTTACCTCCTCACTATTGTCTCTATCATAGAAACAAATAAATTCCCCAATCAGGACAACTTCATCACCAACTAATGGGCAAAGAGTGATCAACATTGCAATTGCCTTTTTTCTTCATTGAGATAGATATACTGATGTACCCCTCTCTTTTCTCTTTCTTAACCCTAGATGTGGACCTGCTACTCCCCAATCTTTCTGTCAAATTTACCTCCCCAATCCTCAGACTTGAGGTATCTATCCAATTTCATTATTGGACTCTTTCTGGATGTTATGTGACATCAATACCACTTGCATTTGTTCCAACTTGATATCTATTTTCCATAACATGACATAATTTCCAAATTTTCGTAAGAATTTTCTATCAACGTCACTTAGTTTATCCCAAATTCCATTGCAAACATTTTCCGTTGAACCAAGTCCATACCCATGTCCATCTTCATTTGACGCATTTTTTCCATCTTCCTTTGTAATGCTGGAGTTGAATATTTAGAATTAGAGAACTTGATTCCTACTTTAAAAGTTAGCTTCCAAGGTTGAAAGTTCCCAAAATCTACATACAACCCCTTGAAGGTGGACATAACCTTTCAAATGGGTTTAGGTTAAGTATCTAACAATTATTAGCTAACTCAGGGGGTCGCCGCAAACAAGATAACCAGCAAACTCTACAATAAGTGACTTTACACCATTCATCAAATCAGTAACCAAGTAGAGATGATTCCTAAAACCGAATCAATATGACAGCCCCAGATAAACCATAAAGTACTCCTACACTAAGTTTATCAAGGATTCAAGTAAGTTCGTCTGTAAATTAAATCTGACAAGAAGAAGTACCCAATTAAACCCAATTACAGAAACCCTCTTTTTTGGGAAGGATCAAACATCACAGTGAAGTGAAGACATAAGAAATTCAGAGTTAGATTACCCGAATGCGAGCAGTGGCATCTTGACCAGACTGAAGAAGCAAAGCAATGTCACGCCTCATTTGCTTGATTACCACCTCTCTCTTGTTCCTAAGAAGCTTGATCCTCGCCGTCGCCAACTTCGCCATTGTTTTGCTGTTTCAGAACAAACCCATGAATAATTGTTGAAAAAAGGATGGATAAAATTAGGGTTTTCAGTAGCAAAGTAGGGACTAAGTGGAAACCATTTGGAGGAGTTGAAGCCTCTTCTGAAAACAGAAAGTCCGAACTTCATCACTCTCTTGCACTGATTCTTAGCAGTGAAGACTACAATGCCGACGCTCATTCTACAATGAGAGAGGGGGATAGAGAGAGAGAGAGAGAGAGAGAGGAGCTGAAGGGTCCGATAGTGGTCGAGAGAGAGAGAGAGAGAGAGAGAGAGGGTCTTTGGATCCTCGATTGGCGTGCAACGGTCTTCTGAGCTGGAAAGAGGGTTTGATTCTACTGGCTGCCGAGAAGGGTGTGGGACCCATTTCGGCGCCGACGTTTTGTGCCTGTGAGAAAGGCCCATTATAGCCGTTATCCCAAAAAGATACGTAAGAAATGGATGTTGGACAGTTGAAGGTATAGTTATTAATTCTAGATCGATCTATCGGTCAGATCAGATTAATCCTGACCCATATAATATACGGATCGATTCGCTATATAAACCGCATCTACAACTGATTCGGATAAACCCGTGAGTCAACATACGTAACCTGTAATCCGTATGATCCCCGGCTGTGCAGGGTTTTGCTTGTCTCGGCCTCCTAAAAATGTGCAATACAACGAAACAAAACTAGGCTACTATACTACGTGGGTGTCCACACTCCACAACCCCTACAATTATACAATTGTCCCTCTCTCTTCTCTCCCTTCCTAGGGTGAGAGAGACTTACTATTTCAATTTTCATAACAATAAAAGTATAAAATATAAACTTTTATATTTTATAAAATTATAGTGGTACATATCTATTATTTTTACATGAAAATATAACGTCATATATCTATCATTTATATTTTTTATTTACAATTTCAAAACAATAAAGATATAAATTATAGTGCCAATTTTTATTTACATTAAACTCTATTATTTTTACATTAAAATATAGTGTCACATATCTATTATTTATATTTTTTAATTTACTATTTCAAAACAATAAAAATATTAATTTATAAGTTTTTAATTCTTATTATATGATTATATTTCATTTTATAAGTATTATGATCGATATTTTATATTTTAAAAATATAATTATATAATTTTTTATATTTTAAAATAATAAAAAATAATTAGTGATTGAATCAATGATTCAATCGATTGAATTGTAAATTTCAAGATAGTCGATATAGGAGTCGGGTTTAATAATTATGGTCGAAGAGATTTATTTCTTTTTTTTTTTAGTAGTTCTTGGCATCTCTGTGAATTTAGGGAGTCAGACGGAGACACGGAGGAAGAAACTCAAAAATTTTTAAAAAAAAAGAAGAAATTCATCATGACGTAAAATAAATTAAATTAATGGGATAAACTCTCACTTTATTAGTCGGTTTGTACGAATTGACACTTAATGTTCTTGTTGGTATTTGTAACTTTTATTATTTGTCGTTCTTTTGTGATGTGTTTTTATGCAATTTTTTTCAGTTAATGTTATATTTTAACGATGAATGTGCGAGTCACAAGCTCTCTCTCTCTCTCTCTCTCTCAGTGTTTTTATGTTTTATTTAGTTCATTATGTTGTGATGCTTTTTATTATCATCCTGTATTTGTGCACCAAAACAATTAAGTTAGAACAAAAAAACGTAAAAGAAAAATATTTTAAATACTTATTTTCATCGTTTATAAAATGACAATATAAATAGAAATATGAATTATAAGATTTAAATAGGTTGAATGATACGAAGAAAAACATTCAGAATTTTTTGCGATCGTATGATGCTATTGTATTTAAAGAAAAAATTTTATAAAATCGTAATAAAATTTGTACTATTGTATATCACTAAAATATAAGAGATTTAGTCAAAGACGGATCGGAAGGCCAAGAACCTAAATTAATCAAACGTAGAGGTAAACTATTAAAAATTTAGATATAAATTATCTGTAAAAATATGATAATTATGAATTTAATTGAGTAGATGATTTAAAATAATAATGAGTGACGTAGAAAAATATACACAAATTAAATCGATATTCATGTTTTTTTTTTTTTGATATTTATTTTTCAAATAATTGATACTTAAATTTGATTTGAAATGAAGACCCAAATTGTTATTCTTGTTGACCACCAAAAAATATGTTGAGAGAGAAAATTAGGGGCCGGTCCCCCCGGGGGGGAAAGAAGAAGAAGATTTCGTTGTTTTGTGTGAACCAACAAGAAGGAATTTTGGGTAAAATGGTAAAGAGGGACAAAGTGACGGAAATTACAAACATATAACAGTAAAGTAGCAGTTTTGAAACTATACAAGATTAAATATTAATTCGTGGTTACACGTATTGCTTAAATATATTTATTTCCAAATTCATTTGTAAAAGTAAGTATAACCTCTGTCATAGAGTGAGTGAGTTAAGTTATATTCACAAATTTTCTTACAAAATTAAATAAAATATCGAAATACCATATATATGAAATTTACAATAATTAATTCATTATACCCAAAAAAAAGACACTAAAAATTTTAGATTTACGTAGAAAATTAAATTTTTTTTTTATTTTTCCATTTCTATAAGTAATTCATTTTTTTTTTTTTGGTACAAATCACTTACGTAGTAACCTTAGTTAATACTAATAGAGAGAAGGTATCACACTCAATAGAGTAATGCAGAAAATTAATGGGTTTTTTTTTAAAAAAAAATTAATTAATGGAGCTAAAGTTTATAGAATATAAATTTCTATTTTACCCATCTATATAAATTTTCTAATTTCGTTCTTAACTATAATTACTATATTAATTGGATCTATTGTGGTCTGATTAGTTTTAAAGTGACTTAAAAAAAAACAAGGGTAATTAGCACAAGGGAATAATTAAGTAAGGCAAATAATAATTCATGGTTGCAGGATGTGGAGCCTCGTGGATGCAGGAAGCGCCTGCGGTGGAACACGCAGCACAAGCACATGCATGCCAAGCGGCCATTGCCCCAACTTCTTTGACAAGAAAAAGGAATCTCTCAACACTGTAATTTTCAAATAAAGGGAGAAAAACTCAAATTTTTATAATCATTTAATAATCTCTCTCCATATATATATTTTTTATTTATATGAAATATACATTCATATACGGTGAAATTCTATACAGATGCTCTAAAATGTGAATATACAATATGGAATAATTTAGAAAATAAAAAATGACTTTAGTGACAAAGTTTGTTCAAGAAAGAAACTCTAACACTCATTAAGCGTCTCAACAATCTCTCTAATCCTTCTTCAAGGTCTTGAAATCTTGCCTCCAGGGTTTCCAACCGCTTCTGTGCACAATCAATCATTTCTAGCTTGAGATCTTTGCTTGAACTTTGCGATCCGAATAGATTTGCAAGCACAAAATCCAACCCTTCAAACTCCTTCAAATTGTCTTGTGCACCCTCACATGCCACAACACCTTTGTGCACCCATTTTGCTAACAAACACCATTTGCTAGACCTTTGGTCAGAAGCTGGCATGGATAGCCAAATCAAGAGGGATTTAAAGACTGAAATTGTGACAAAACTTGCCTCTCTAAGTGCCCTCACCACGGCTAATAAATGATTGTCCAACTCCAAAAGAGAAGCTCCCCAATTCTTGTTCTCACTCTGCTTCAACTCCGCAAGACGCTTTGCGAGATCCTTCTTTACTTTCTTTGTAGAGGAAATGTAAGCACTGACACTTTTCTCATTGCTCAAATCTCCTCCAACCTTGCTTCTCCTAAGAACAGACTGAAGTTTCCCTACATCACCTTTCATGAGAAAAATAACATCCCTTACTTCGCTACATGTATCCAACTGAGTTATCGATTCATCTAACAACTCATTAACCCACTCATCATGTTCGTGCCGCGAAATGGCTTGTGGGGTCAATGGTAGATTTAGAAGCTCTTCAATGTTAATGTACAACTCTTGAAGACCATGAATGCTCGAGATAATTTTCTCTGCATATGACAACGTTGTTGATGCCTCCGGGGACTTGAGCTTGTTGAGCACTTCCTCAATTTTTACAGTGCTTGGATGCAATCTTGCTGGCAAGCTTACGGATCTAACATGGGGGCGTGTGTTCCGCTTTGGAGAGAAAGTAGCCATGGTAGCCTTTTTCATTGCGGAGAGGCTCATTGTTTTGGAGATGGTGGTGAATGGGTAATGATCTCTACATTTATAGCCTAGATTAAGAAAAAGAAAAGGGTTAAAGGGAACAAGGGGAATCTTAGAGAGTCTATAGTCAATGCGAAGACCATGTGAAGCCAGAGTGGCCTTTTCCATAGACAGCGCTTATGTTGTCACAACTTCTACCAACATAAATGTACACATTAATTCTTAAACTAATCATATGGTTGTGAAATGGGGCATGGAGTATACTAGAAAATTTTCAACATTAAAATCTCAGATAATCTAGACTCATCGCCCAATTTCAGAGCTTGTCCCACAAAACACCATACTTTGTCCAAGGTTCAACCCACGGAAAAGTCAGTTACCATAATATAAATAACATGGCTACAGACAAAGAATGAGTCACCCAACAAAACCCTAATTTGGAGATCAAGATCAAGATCTGGAGGGATCAAGAAAATGAATACTTAAATAGGGTTTGGAAGATGGAGTGATTAAAGAAAAGGGATGAAGATATTATATGTTTAGGATGTGCACGAGTGGCATCTTGGGTTTTGTCTCCTTTAAGACTTGCAAAACATGAACTGGGATCAAGAAACAAACAATTTGTAATCATGATACACGTAGGGGGTGCATAATTATATGAGCTGGCCCACGTGTTATGGATTTTCTACAGAAGTGTTGACTTTTATTTTCCTTCTGATCTTCGTTAATTACAACGTAGGGGTACACGATTATTTTCTTCTGATTTTCTACTAAGAAATAACTTGTGTTTCTTGACTGCAATTTCTCCCCCAGATATAATCTCTGCAAATAAACCTTCTTGTATGTGAAGCAAAGGTAGACACTAACTTTACTCTCAAATCTTTGCAAAGTCCAATGGAATAGGATGTCAGCCCAGTAAATACATTGTAACATCCGCATTTCTCAAGAAAATGCCACCTGTGTACCTTATTATATCCTTAAGATCCTCTACAAAATAGTGATCAGTTGCTTATAATAAAACATCACCTGGGTTTTTCTTTTTTCCATTTTTTTTTCAGCCAGACGAAAAGAGGTATTTCTTGGGATCTTAAGGTAAAAAAATATAATAATAATTTATTTCCTTGACAATTATAATTTAAGTCTTTTTAAATTTATTATATATTGTATTTTACTCTCCTAATATAAATTTATAATTTTGTTTTGTGCGAAGAAAATAGCAAAAAGAAAAAACTGAAGTAGCCAGAGAGGATTGTTTGCAGATTTCTGTCCGAAATGGATTGGTTATAAATTGGGCCAAAATTTTTTGATCTGGACCATCTCCATTGCCCCCCGCCCCAAAACAAAAGATAGGCTAGCCCATAATTTATGAGTCCAAAATGAAGTGCGGAGGCAAAGCAGTACGATTGTGATACAGTGATTCGCCCACTTCTCTACATCAAGAATACGCACGAGGAAAGGAAGTTTAACCGGCCCAAGCCACCTGTCTATTTTTTTATTTTTTATTTTTTCCCCCTAGCAAGATCATATGGAAAATACGCAACAAAATAATTTTTTCTTTTATTAAGTTGATAATATGGGATCAATGGAGGTGAGTTTTGGCTCCTCAGATACCAGCTTCTGGTTGACTCGAACGGTTACCGTCAATGGTGGATACACCTGCAAAAACCATAGGAAGATGCCCCGGCGGGGAGGTTCCGACGCTCAAGTCAGTAAAGAGCGGTTTTCGTTTGAAAGAAACAGATTGAGAGTAGGGGGAAGGTGGTTCCTTGCGTTTTGTATGCCCCCTGTGTTAAGCTTAGAGAGCGTACCTGATGTCGAAGGTTTTGAGATCTTTTATACCTGTGAGAGTTGTGTGCTGCTGAGGGACTTCCACCCTACCTTCCTTATCGAACTGATTCGGGAATCTTGGAAGTCCATATTACGAATTGATCATGATCTTTTTATATCGGGAAGTCTTCTTATTCAGGAGGGATGCTTTCCTTATATGAAAAGTTTCGAAATTACTGTTACGAAATAAGAGACTGAGATAAAGGAAACTCTAACCTTCCCTTCTTAATCGATAGGGGTGCTGCCCCTTGTTCAGTGATTGATTGACCAACAAAAGGTCTTTGAGATTTATCCGGCTGTAAGATTGACATTTGTTGAAATAATCGAGGTGACCATCTCCGCTTGATGAGTTACGATCGGTTAATCGGTTGAAACCCTATCGTTCGGTAGACCCGAGCAATTGAGACTTTTCAGTAGAACGATCGGGGCGACTATGACCCTTCGGTAGATTATTGTTGCGGATGTTAGACACCGATCTGCAGACCTCCTTTTCGTGGGCCTTCTGGGAGTTGACTATTTTGGACTAGCCCTTGGAATACGTCCCATCATTTTCCCCCGACTTATGGCTTTCTTTAAAAAGAAAAGTTATAAGTGAAACGTGTTTTGTACGTTATGAATGCATAGGGATACTTGGTCCATTTTGATTCGTCCGCCTTGTATGTTAGGAATGCGAGCTTGTCTCTTGTCTCTTCACATACGATTTTCTTTATGGGGAACTGAAGGTAATTCACTCTCGGCATTTATGACTTGCTTCGTGTTGATCCGTTTCAACTTCTTCGAATTTATTGGGGCTTCTGCTTCTTACGGCTATAAATAGCCATGACACGTATTCACTTCCTTTCGCAGAGAACCAACGTTCTTCCTTCTTAGTTGCATGGTGGAGAATGATTCTTCCTGAGGGTCGGTTTTTAAGGTGTCGTAGCGTGCAATGTTTCTTGGTTGGGATGACTCCTGCTGGAATGAGATCACATTAGAGAAGAGGACTACTGGAATGGGATCTCATTATTTTGGCCGTTCACCGGTCAGCGTAATCCGATTCCTTGCCACCGAGGGGGTGTATCTTATATCGTCTTACATGATCTTCCTCAGTCAGTCCTCACCCTCTGAACGCGGTGGAGGGTGTTTCTCACACCGTCTTTGGATGGGTAAGTCGAGTCTGGGCTGCGTTGGGGGTGGCAAAATCTGGGCTCGTCTTCTCTTATCCCTAGCGCTACATTTTTGTATTCTCTAGTGTGGGGATTATGTTCTTTCTCTTCAGGTGAATCGGCAGCCTGATGAGGTAGACCTTTATGTATATTCCCCTTGGTGTAATCAGTTGGATCTAGTGGCTTGTTCATGTATCTCGATATTTTTCTTCACATGAAAACAAATAAGAGAATTACTTTTCACTTACATGAATCATATTTTTGCTTCTTTTTTATTTTCTGCGTTGTAAGGCAATTTCCTTCTGTCTTTGTCAAAGTGGATCGGTAGATGCTAGGCGACTGAGACCATTCGATAGAAAAATTTAAAGTTGTGAGCTACGTCTATCCGTCCGGGGAGTTACATCTCATATTGACGATGCGTACGATCGGTAGAGGCTAGGCAACTGAGACCTTCCTTATGATAGGAAAGTTTTAAGTTATGGGTCACGTCCACCCGTCCGGGGAGTTACATCCCCTATTGAAGACGCGTACGATCGGTAGAGACTGGACGACTGAAGTCCTCCTTGCGATAGGAAAGTTTTAAGTTATGGGTCGCGTCCACTTATCCGGGGAGTTACATCCCCTATTGACGACGCGTACGATCGGTAGAGGCTGGGCGACTGAGGCCCTCCTTGCGATAGGAAAGTTTTAAGTTGTGGGTCACGTCCACCCGTCCGGGGAGTTACATCCCCTATTGAAGACGTGTACAATCGGTAGAGGTTGGGAGACTGAGGCCCTCCTTTCGATAGGAAAATTTTAAGTTGTGGGCCGCGTCCACCCGTTCGGGGAGTTACATCCCCTATTGATGATGCGTACTATCGGTAGAGGCTAGGCGACTGAGGCCCTCCTGCCGGAGATCTTGAGTCGTGCTTAAGAAAGACCTCCCGGCTATCGGATAGCGCTGAGACTCATTGATAGTATATGGGCAAGTTTTCCGAGTTCCAAATCCTAGATATCGTCGATCCGTCTAGGTTGTTAAGTCAGTACGTCCCTGGTCGGACTACGAAACGTACTCGATACGGTCCTTCTTAATTAGGGGCGAGCTTCCCCCTGGGCTGCTGTTGACCGGTTGCTTCCACTTTCCGTAACACCAATTCTCTGGGTTTAAACGCTCGACTTCTAACCCTTCTGTTATGATACTAGGTTATTTGTTGTTGGTAGGCCGTCATCCTTGCTGATGCAGATTTTCACAATTCTGGAAGTAGGTCTAACATTTCTCGTAGGGTGCGTTCGTTTTGCCCGACATCATAGTGAGCTACTCGGAGTGAGTGAATGCCTATTTCCACGGGTATGACTGCTTCACTTTCGTAAGTCAGATTGAAGGGTGTTTCTCTTGTTGCCCTTCAAGGGATAGTACGATACGACCAGAGGATGCCATAAAGTTCTTCAACCCATTGTCCCTTGGCGTCATCCAGCATTGTCTTTAGTCCTTGTAGAATCGTTCGGTTGGTTACTTCGGCCAATCCGTTGGTTTGCGGGTGAGCAACTGATGAGAACCTATGTTGGATCTCCAACTTCTCGCAAAACTCCCGAAAACGCTGATTGTCGAATTGTTTTTCGTTATCCATGATAAGGACGTGTGGTATACCGAATCAGGTGATAATGTGAGTCCATATGAAGGATTGGACTTTAGCAGCCGTGATCTGAACTAAAGGCGCGACTTCCACCCACTTCGTAAAGTAATCGATCGTTACAATCAAGAATTTTCACTATCCCATGGCCGGAGGAAATGATCCGAGGATATCCATGCCCCACTGAGCAAACGAATAAGGACTGGATATTGGATTAAGCTCGGTGGAGGGTAACCGAGGAACCGATGAAAAGCACTGACATCTGTCGCACCTTTTGCCGTAGTCGTCGGAATCGACCCTCATGGTTGGCCAATAATATCCCTGTCGAAGGGCTTTATAGACTAGGTTTCAGACACCCAAGTGATTGCCACAGACTCTTTCATGAATTTTCCGAAGGATGTAATTCCTTTCTTCGGGGGTCAGGTATCGCAGATACGGGTGAGTGAATGACTTGTGATAGAGAACCCTATCGATTATGGCATAGTACGCGGCCTTTCGTTTCAGTTTCATTGCTTCCCCTGGGGATTCCAGCAGATGATCGTGTCTCAGATAATCTTCTATAGGGTCCTTCCAACTAGACGGCTGATCGATTGGGAGGATCTCCTTAGGCTCGTCAATGCTGGGATACGGTAGGTTTTCAATATATACTGTTTGGCTGGAGGCGACTGAATCGGAACTAGCCAGCTTCGATAGGGTATCCGCTCGTGCATTCTCCGAACAAGGGATCTGTTGAATATCTACCTTGCCTAACCGATCTATCGTCTCGCGTAACTTACTTAGATATTTCGCCATGATCGGGTCTCTGGTCTCGTAAACCCCTTTGATTTGTTTCACTATCAATTGGCTATCCGTAAACACCCTAACATTTCGTGCTCCCATACTGGTGGTGATCCGGAGGCCCGTTAACAGAGCTTCATACTCGGCTTGGTTGTTTGTGGTTTGAAAATCAAAACGGATGGCGTACTCTGTCTTAAAATCGTTTGGTCCTACTAGTATGAGTCCAGTGCCGCTTCCTGAAGAGTTTGACAATCCATCCATGTGGATAGTCCTTTCAGAGTCTATCCATTCTTCTCGATGGCTAGGAAGTTGCTCTTCAGACACTGTGGGTAGAGTGCTTTCAAGGATAAAATCTGTCAGTGTTTGGCCCTTTATAGCGGGTCGCAGTCGGTATTGGATATCAAATTCGCCTAACTCTACACTCCACTTGATGAGTCGTCCTAACGTATCACTCTTCTGGAGGATTTGTTTCAGCGGCTGATCAGAGAGTACCATAATGGTATGGGCCTGAAAATATGACCGAAGACGCCTTGCTGAGATAACCAAAGCATAAGCTATCTTTTCGATCGGCCGGTAATTAATTTCAGAATCTTTCAATATCCTTCTGATGTAGTAGATTGACTTCTGGGCGGTGGACTCCTGTCTCAGCATTACGGAACAGAGTGCTCATTCGGAAACAGCCGAATACAGGTAAAGCTCCTCCTCGAGGACGGGCTGCGAGAGCAGCGGGGGTTGCATCAGATATTCTTTCAGTCGTGCAAAAGCTGTTTGACATTCGGACGTCCATCTGAACTGCCGAGACCTCTTCAACGCGTCAAATATGAGTTTATACTTTTCACCAACTCTAGACATGAATTGGCTTAAGGCTGCTATTCGACTAGTCAAGCGTTGCACTTCCTTGAGCGTCTGGGGGGGAGTCATGTCTAATATTGCTTATAGCTTTTCGGGGTTGACCTCTATCCCTCGGTCGGTGATCATGAAACCCAGGAACTTCTCGAAAGCGATTCCGAATGTGCATTTTTTTTTATTTAACCACATATTGTACCGTTCTAAAATTTAGAAGGTCTCTTCAAGATCTACAACGTGAGCTTCTACTGTAACACTCTTTATGAGCATATCGTCGACATAAGATTCGACGTTCCTGCCCAATTAATCTTTGAAAACCGCATTGACCAGCTGTTGGAATGTTGCCCCGGCGTTCTTTAAGTCGAAAGGCATGACCCGATAGCAATAAATACCGAACTCAGTGATGAAGCTGGTTTTCTCTTCGTCTTCCGGTGCCATTCTGATTTGGTTATAGCCAAAGTAGACGTCCATGAAACTCAAAAGTTGGTGTCACGAGTAATTGTCTACAAGCTTGTCAACGTTGGGGAGCGGATAACTGTTCTTCGGGCATGCTTTGTTGAGGTCAGTGAATTCTACACATATCCTCCACTTGCTGTTAGCCTTTTTCACTAGGACTACGTTAGCCAACCATTTGTGAGACTTGACATCGCGGATAAATCATGCTATCAACAACCTCTGAACCTCTTCTTGGATGACACGTTAACGTTCAAGAGCGAATATCCTCTTCTTCTGCTTAATCGGTTTGAAATCGGGATTAACGATTAGTTTATGGGATATGACTGACGGGTCTATGCCAGGCATATCTTCTGGAGTCCATGCAAAGACTTTCGAGTGTCGTTGCAGACATGTGACTAAGGCCTCTCGTAAGGGGGGTGATAGGTTGGCTCATATCTTGACCGTTTGACTGGGGTCGTTTGTTAGAAGGATTTCGGTAGTTTCTTTGCCTGGCTTAGACTTGGCTCTTGACTCGGTGTCCTCTCTGGATTCCAGGGCGTCGATTGGAAAAACTCTTTGAACGCCTTGTGTCGCAAAGAGGATATAGGGATCGAAGTCGCTTCTGATGGTTGCTACCCCCAACGGTGTTCTGAATTTCACTTTCATGTGTCTTGTGCTCGGTAGCACCTCTAGATCGTCCAGGCTGGGTCTGCCGATAATGGTGTTGTAGGGGGAGTAGAGCTTTACTACATGAAAGAGGTCGGGAGTAGTCGCGTGATTAGGGAGTCTCCCTAGAGTCACAGGAAGATAAATAATACCCTCAGGATAAGTGGACTCGTTCGAAAGCCCTTGGAGGGATCTGGTGGATGGCAACAACCGAGATGGATTGAAACCCATTCTACAGAAGGCGTCCCAGGTTAGGAGGTCGCAGTCAGCCCCCTGAACGACAAGGACCCTTTTCACAGTGTAAGAGTCTATTTTGACGGTGATGACTATGGGGTCATCTCGGAGAGGATCTGGCCCGGCTAGAAGGTCGTCATCGTCAAAACCTATGATTGACCTTCTTCTTTTGACGGGTGTTGTGCCGGAGATTATCGCCATAAGATTTCAAAAAGTCAGTCTGTTTCTCACGGATGACGTCAATCTGATGGAGGTGAGTTTTGACTCCTCAGATACCAGTTCTTTGTTGACTCGAACGGTTGCCGTTAATGGTGGATACACCTGCAAAAACCACCTGAGGGTGCCCCGACGGGGAGACTCCGACGCTCAAGTCAGTAAAGAGCGGTTTTCGTTTGAAAGAAACAGACTGAGAGTAGAGGGAAGGTGGTTCCCTGCGTTTTGTGTGCCCCCTGTGTTAGGCTTAAAGAGCGTACCTGATGTCGAAAGTTTTAAGATCTTTTATACTTGTGAGAGTTGTGCGCCGCTGAGGGACTTCCACCCTACATTCCTTATCGAACTTATCCGGGAGTCTCGGAAGTCCATATTACGAATTGATCACGATCTTTTTATATCGGGAAGTCTTATTCTTCGGGAGGGATGCTTTCCTTATCTGAAAGATCTCGGAATTGCTGTTACCAAATTAGAGGCTGAGATAAAGGAAACTCTGACCTTCCCTTCTTAATCGATAGGGGTGCTGCCCCTCGTTCGGTGATTGATTGACCGATAAAAGGTCTTTGAGACTTATCCGGCTATAAGATTGACATTTGTTGAACTAATCGAGGTGACCATCTCCCCTTGATGAGTCACGATTGGTTAATCGGCTGAGACTCTATCATTCGGTAGATCAGAACGACTGAGGCCTTTCAGTAGAATGATCGGGGCGACTATAGTCTTTCGGTAGATTGTTGTTACGGATGTTAGATACCGATCGGCAGGTCTCCTTTTCGTGGACCTTTTGGGAGTTGATTATTTTGGATTGGGTCTTGGAATACGTCCCATTAAATGGTATGTTGAGAGAGAGAGAGAGAGTTAAGAGTTACGCACTGTTGCTGGGAAAATCCAATTTCCATCGAACCATTCTTGATATACCTTTAGGTGACACTCAAAGAAGACATATAAGTTGTTGCAGTCATTTGGCCATCCGCCTACCACGATAGTCAAAGGCATCAACTTGTTCAAGAAGACACCCTTGCTTGAGTTTCACGTAACTCCATGTAATAATTTTTGTGGTCATGAATCATGAAAGCTGGAAAATCGACCATGGGAACCATCATTTTCCTCTTTGAAGGGCAACACAAACCAGGGAACCTGGCAAAATGATGACCAAGTTGCCCAAGTGGCACGGATATGAACATAATCAGCCAAAGAATCAAACCGTTTAGCAATTTCTCCCAAACAATCCTTGCTCAGTTGGGACCACGATCACCCTCCTTCAAACCAGCGAAAAAGGAGAAAAAATCAAAATAGAATCACCTGGTTATAGTTATGGGATCAATAGAATAGAGGATGTAAAACAAAATCCCTTCTTTTTTTTATTTTTTATTTTTTTATTGAACTGTGAAACTTGAAAATGGAGTACATAGTCATGGAACATCATAGAATGTGCATTAACTCACTGATTCATGAACTCACCATTATCTGAACTTTTTATTTTCCCTAAATAAATGAATTGGAGTATAGTTGCATGTAGCACACATCTATTGAAATTTCACATTGGAGTCTGCACATTACCCAGCAGAGTAGTTCTCATGCAAAGGGGACACGTGAAAATTGGGAGACACCATAAGGAACGATTTAGATTTCCAATGGGCAGAGCAAAAGGCAGGAAAGGTGAGACACCCTTTGTTTTATTATCAACAAAATCAATCATGGAATTACTTGCAGGCACGAATTTCCATCCATTCATGATTCTTTCTGGAACAAAATCTGATCTCCAGAGCACCTTGTCAAAGTTAGACGCTCAAGACCAAGTTGCTTCTCTTTAAACCACTCCTGTCGTCCACGATTCCTTCTCTGAAAACTAGGGTTTGCACTTGGCGGGAAGCAGTAGCTCGGGCACACATTGGGCTGGGCGATTTGAGTAGCGATTAAAGAAGTTGGGGGCCTTACATTCCATCTTTGTTCCATCCTTTTTTTTTTTTTCTTACTTGTTAAAATAAATTACTATATCAAATTTTTATATTGTCTTTTTAACACATATTCTTATATGAAATCTTCATATTTGACCAATTCTAAAAATTAAAATCTTTGGTAAAAAATACAGTTATCTCTGTTTCTTAATAAATAAGTTTAATATTTACAAATTTGTTATAAAGATAATAATAATAACAATAAATTGGATCTTAATTCTAAATTTTGAGATCGACTATTTGAAAAATTAATATAAGAGAGATAGAAAAAAAAAATATGATACTTTAATATTAAACACATTGAATATTAAAGATAAGAACTATTTAATATTAAAACACTTTGAATGCTTGGCCAATATCTAGATTTGGATTATTCTCATTTTTCAAAGTACTTTATATATGGTTTTCATGAAAGGAAAAAAAAAGGAGGAAGAAAATATTCCGAAAACTAAGGGAAAGTAATTGATTTAATCTCATAAAATAGTATATACACTGCCATTTTATCCAAAATTAGCTTGGAATATCTCCAATATTGTTCGAGATATATGAAGTGACAAGTGAAAAAACTAATTGGTGAGGATGTTGAGAAGAGACACCCTATTTTGAAGCAAACATCTTCGCATACTATCCAATCCAACTTGGAGCCCCTCAATGCTCATCTCAAGAGCCTCTAACTTTGTCTTAGCTACTTGTGCATCAACTTCACCAGCATTGATGCCTTGAAATTGCTCTAGTAGTGAACAAAGAGCATCATGTGCACTCTCAACTTCATTGGCATTATTCCTTTGGTCATTCTCAAGAGGAAATGAAGCTGTATGTATCAGTTTTGCAATCAATGACCAGCCGCCTAGCTTTACCTTCTTCTCTGGCACTGTCAAGGATAGCACTAGACATCGAAAAACAGAGATGGTGATCATTTTTACTTCTCCAAGCACTTTGACCACCATTAACATATCATGATCATCAAAGTCTAAGAGGGCAGGTGAAGACTGCATTTTCCTTTCCATATATTTCAGGGGTCTAAGGCATTTGGAGAAATCTTTCTTCATTTTCTTTGTGAAGCAAAGATAGGCACTAACTTTGCTCTCAATTCTCGAATATTGACCTCTTCTCAAGGCCAATTGAATATCTTCTATGTACTCTTTCAACGTAGACAGGAAGTCCCTTGCAGCATCGCATGTGTCCAAGAAAGCAACAGATGCATCAAGAGCCTCATCTACAAGCTTTTCACGTTGCTGGTGAAGAGCTTGTTGGTTGGAAGGCGAGTTAATGAAGTCTTCAACGCAGTTGTATAACTCTGCAAGCCGAACTAAGCCATCCTTAACGGTTTTAGCTTGTAGAGGAGCTAAGAGAAATGACTTCTTGCAGGCCTTTGCCTTGTTCAACTCTGCTTCAATCTTATGAGAATTAGAGTGCAACCTAGATGGTAAGCTTATAGACCTCAAAGGGCAATTGGATGCATTCAAAAAAGATGACTTTGCCATTGTTTTTAGTTTGTTCTGAAATCGAAGAATTCAAAGAGAGGCAGGATAGACTTGAAGGACAATGGGGGAGGGTTCAGTGCATATCTATATATATATATGTATATGTATGTATGTATGTATGTATGTATGTATAAAGCAAAAGAATCAAACATGTGAGAAGCCAATGTGGGACATTCTTCTCCTTGGTCAATCTTGTTACACTGTCTGCCAACACTCTGCAATCCTAAATATTATCTTTAATTCTGTGATCATGAGCCACGCAACAATGTAGGATGATAAAATTTTGAGCAAGAATCAAATTGTGTAAATAATAGGTACAATGTAGTGGTACTATGTGCCCCCTTGCCTCCTCAATCATCAACGATACCATTCACCTCATTCATATAATAATCCGAATACCAAAGAATGGATGGCAACTAATACTTGCCTTGATTAACTAATCCTCGGAACCAATGAAGAATGGACAAGTTATTTTCAAGATAAAATCTTTTAGAGGCCAAAAATTTAGGGCCTTGTTTTCATTATACGTGTGATTTGGGAGTACGGCACATAAATTTTGTGTATGGCACTAAATCTATTCAAAGTATTTGGATTAGGAAAAGATGGAGGTTGGAACAGTTGGTAAAATGTGGGAGGGGGAGACAAGGAGACACTGTAGTATATGTTATTCTTATCTCTTCGGGAATCCATGTTAGCCTTCATTTGAACAGGAGAGAAACATTACAGAGAAATGGCTGCATTTTTCTAGTTAATACAAGTGACTTTAATACAAAGAATTGGGATCACATGGCACAGTAGTTACTAAGACCATGCCTTATTCTTGTCAGTTCTGATCTCCCACTTGTCTGACAATGTAATTAGGTGCACATGATTCTCATTCCCGGATAGATATCTTAAAGTTACAGAATATATTACACCATTCAATTTCTAGTTGTTCTACCACAGTTATAAATTTTGTTGGTCTGTGAACTGTGAACTATTACGTATACTTAATTAATTTACGATCATTTATCATTTTATAAATTCGAATCCAATTTAACCTTGCATGAACAATGAAGTAGATATTGATTTTTATCTCGATTAGAATTCAGTAAAATTTCATCCTACTGAGAGGTCTACTAAAAAATTATTGAAGAAACAACCAGGTTTTTATTTTGTCCCTGCCAGGCGATCGGGTTGAGCTGTATGCCTCTTTATCTACTCTAATCATTTGACGTTAGTGATCATTCAATTAGATACTTTGAAATGTTAATGATTGAGGGAAAACTTTTAAGGTAGACATCATAGGCTGGCAAACACATTCTTGTCTCTTTGCTAAAGAACTATGAAATAATGTTGACTCATAGGTGGATTACACCAAATTGGGTATAGACAAAGATAAACAACCGGTTAAATTAATTAACTTAGGCAACAAATCCAGACCACCAAAATCAAATGGAGGACTGGTAAATCGTGGACGTCAAGAGAGAGAGAGAGAGAGAGAGAGAGAGAGAGAATGGACAATGTAGAATTGAAATTGAAATTCATGTTCTCTTTGAAGGAAATGAACTTGGGTAGGTTCAGAATAGAAAGAAAACAAAGAACAGCTGGCAATTGAGATTCTAGTCGACAAGGAGGTATTTGATAATCATTGTGGATGGACAACACAGCATAGACAAAGGAATGGGCAGAACAAAGGGGTTGGCTATTTTTCTGTTTAATGAAAGCCTCACAACGTATGTAGATGCTTATTGCATTGCCATAAAAGTAGGATCATGCAAAATGGTCTGCGCAATTCTCAATCCAAGGTCATGGAACCATGCCAAGCTCCCAGCAAAATGCTTAATCAGCAGTAATCATCTGAATAGGTTCGTTGCATGCCTTGATCAGGCATCACAAACCAGGTCTTCCAGTTTGCTCAGCATGCATAAGTCGAGCACAATTTGGTTCTAATGACAAATATGGTAAAGCAGAAACTAAGTTACCATCATAAGTTCCAGAAGTCATGACATGAATCATGAACCGCAAATATTCCTTTTAATTCCTCTCTTATAAGTTACTCGGAAAATAATACACAATTAGCCAGCAGTTGCAAGACCAGAACGGTCTCTTTTCAATGCAGTGGCGGAGTTGGGGTGCATAGATTTGGAAAAGAAGGGAAGATTCGGGAAAGACAATAAGAAACAAACAATTACATGACATGAGGTTTGATCAACCCGAAAGTTACACTTTCAGGATTATATGTTAAGCTTGCTTTGCGGGGAAAGCAAACCGAAGGAGAAAAGTCTCCACCCAGCATGGTCGTATCAATTTCAGCTCATAACAACCTCATTGTCATCTGCTAGCAGCTCTGTTCCGGACAGGGCCAAATTGCAATCTTTTAAGACTGTCGCTTAAATCCCACTTCATTGACAAATAAAATAAAAGTTGGCTCAAGGACACGACTGAGCACCAGTTGGTAATTAAAAAGGCCATGAATATGGTATTAAAAGTGATATCCTGCCTAGGGTTTAGACACATGGGGATCGGCATCATGTAAGAACCTGCAGCGTCATGACATATCAATAATTAGAATTTTTACAAAGAAAAAAAAAAGAAGCAGGAACCAAGGAATATAATAGGCAGTATGTAAACAAAATTGGGACCCAACGGCGCACAAAAAGCAAGAGCTTCTTTTTTATTTTATTTTATTATTTTTTTTTTCTTTTTCCTTTGATTGGACACAGAAGCAAGAATTGGTCATGTATAGATGGAAGTGAATTAAAAATAGCCACACAATTCGAATTTAACATTCATAGACAATGATATATACTTGGCACAACTGATCACCAAGTCATAGAAGCGACAAGGATATACACTTGCAGAAATGGGCTTTTCGGTATAGCACGCTTAAATATCAAGTAGACACCTTACCAGAGAAGAAATATGGGATGTGAATAATTTCGCACTCTTTTTAGTTCTTTTTCCAAACATCAACAATTATTCAAAAAGTTGATTACAAAAAAGAAAAAATAAAACGACACCTCTGGAATATCATTACGCAGAGCCAAGTTGCTGAAGGTCTCTAAGTCCTTCCATAGTACTCACTGCAGTAATGCAGCCATTTTATACAGTGAATTGTCTTATGGTAATGTTGATCTCATGCTCCACGTGTTTGATAAGGCAGAAAAGATGTGCTAGAGCTTACATGATCGCCGGTATTGAGAGCAGAACCACTTAGACTCAGTGGAAAGCAATTCACTCATCAACATACATGATTACAAGCTAATGACTGGAAAAGTGTTAAAATGCCTAAAAGTACAGAGGGATGGGATGTTACCAGTTAATCAATCTGACCCTTTTCTTTAGCCTTCTTTAGCCACTTAAGCGTGCTTTCCAAAGTTGCATAAGCAGCAACATCGGTCAGGCTCTTACTCTCCACTGCATAATCAAAAATTTCATATGCCTCAGCAATCTTATCTTCCCTGCACAGTGCCCTCAAAACTGTGGCATAGGAAGCAGTCTCAAGCTTCATATTTTCATTTTTCATCACTTCATACAATTTAATTCCTTTATCCAAAAGCCTTGACTTGCACAGCCCATGAAGCAAGGTATTATAGGTGCATGAATTAGGAGCACAGCCCTGTGCTTCCATCTCCTCTAATAAACCCAAAGCCTTCAAAGCGTCCCCCTCCCTACACATACCATTCATCAACGATGTATATGTCACAGCATCCGGGAAATGACCCATCTTGGTCATAACTTTCAAAAACTTCTTAGCCTCCTTAACTCTACCAGACTTAGACAACCCGAAAACTAAGGTATTGTAAGTGACCAAGTCAGGTTCCACGCCATCATCTTTCATTTTGTTATAAACATCAATCACCATACTCCCCTGACTCAACATACAATAACCCTTCATGATTGTGTTATAAACAAAAACATCTGGCTTAAAACCGGCCTCTCCCAATAAACCCAGCAACCTTGTAGCCTCACGAAGATTCTTACTATTACAAACATTGTCAATCAGAATAGTATATGTAACAAGGTCAGGAGTTATATTAAAAGAGTTCTTCAATTCATCAATAAAATTGTAAATGGTGGATAAAGCTCTAGTCTTACACAATTGTCTAATGAGGAAATTGTATGTAAAGGAATCGGGCATTGAGTGTTTGAGAGACAACTCCTTTACCAATTCCATTGCCTCATCTACACGTCCGACCGAGCAGAGAGAGCGAACGGCAATATCAGTTGAAACCTTGTCCGGTGGAAACCCATCAGAGACCATCAAATTTAGGGCTTGATGAACAGCTGAGAGGTCATCATCAGAGCCCAATTTACAAGCTTGTGAGAGCAAAACATGGTATGTGGACCTATCAGGGGAAAATGAATTCTGGGTTTTGTTGGTCATGTAACGAAGGAGAGAGATTGAGTCATTTAGGGTTGAGATTGAGGAATATGATTGGAGGAGAGAATTGTAGAATTTGACATCTAAGGGTGGTCTGGAGGAGTAAATGAGGGAATTGAAGAGGTTTTTGGCGTCTGAGATATCTGGGGATTTGAAAATTGGAGCAGAATTAGGGTTTTGATCTTGGGATTTGGGTTTTGAAGGTTTTTTCTTGGTGGGTTTCTTGGGAAAACGGTAGGGTTTTGGAGGAGTTGGTTTGAGAGAAGATAAAGAATCGGAGGCATTGGGGATGAGTGCAGAAGGGTTTTTGAGGAAAGTGTTTACAGGGTGTGTAGCTGCTCCTCGTAATGATGGTGGGATTTTTCCCATCTCTCTTCTTCTTCTTCGTCGTCGTCGTCAAAGGATTCAACTTTTGATGAACTAGTTAGGGTTTTGCAGGGGCTTTCATTTCTCCAAGCCAGATGCAGGGGTTTTTGCACCATCTTGGACTTGTGTACAAGCGGGGCCGATTTTAGCTTCTGTCCCAAATCCATCAAACTTGGGGAGAGATTTGGACTTTGGCCCAAGAGATTTTGGCCTGCATAAAAATGTTGAACTAAACATGGGCCAAACTTTACATCATACCTCCTTTCTTGGGCCACCTCAAACCATGCTCATCTCAAGTCTTCCTATGCTTTGCAGCCCATTACCAAGATAAAGAAAGTTCAAAGTTGCAATTTTCCTACTTGGTCTTCCAAGGAGAGATTATAGTACGCTAAAAGTTTTATAGTCAAATTTTTGCTGCCAACAAAGAGTTATAAACTTGGCCAATGGGTCACTCAGGGACAGTTTAAATGATAGAATCTTTTTAGTTTCATTTTATCTTTCCTAATTCAATTCCGCTTGATTACATCTCCATATACAAAAAAAAAAAAAAAGTCCTGACCAATGGTAGTTAAATAGTATTAATCTGATATTCATACTTTTCATGGTTATGGTAACCCAAGTTCATTCTTTGCTTCACACATCAATGATAATTGGGACTTGTTTGAAAATTTTCATTTTATTCAATTTATTATAATTATATTATATTTATTGAAAATTACAATCAATCAAATGTAATTTTAATTTTTTTTTTCAGAAAATCCATGAGTGGCATGGGTGGGAACCGTACAAAAATTTTTCAAAGAACATTAATTAAGAATGAATAATAGTAATCGGGACGTGGAATGGAATGAGAAAAATAGCGAATGCTAAGCTTCCAGGAAGCAAAAACGAGAAGACTTGAAAGAATATTCTGCTAAGGTGAAGTAGAGATCATAATCATTGACTTAAAAGTCACACGAATGGTCCAATGCTATGAAACCTCTGTATCAATTTCCTCACGAAGGGAAGGAAAAATCGTACGCGGAAACAGCCGAATAAGTGTTGGAATTCCAATGCCAAAAGACTCCTGCTTGCTTGAATATTTCCAATACTTCCTACCTTAATCAATTAAAAGTTTACTTTAAAAAAAATCACAAATCTATTTAATTTAAAATTGATAAAAACCCCATACTGTGTGGACAAAAATGTAAAATTAAAAAAAAAAAATTGAGCTAATTTATCTCAATTTGATCTGTAACATTCTTAATTACAATAAAAAGTTTTACATGTTAAAAAAAAATTAGACTAAATTCTACCCGAATTAGTCATCTCAATTTTTCTAAATGGGATCTTAATACAACAACAAACTAAGTATTAATCTCAAATTTTGAGAAGATCATTTGAAAGATCAATATAAGAGAGATGATGATGATAATAATACCAATATTTTATTAGTTTAGTGGAAAGGGTATTAAAACTCTACACCAAATGCTCGAGTTCGAGTTTTGATAGTGGTAAAAACGATATCGGGAGATCTCTTTTCGAACAAAACTCAACAGCAACTCGGTCTAAATTAGTTGGAGTGAAACTTTAAATACTAGACGGTATATTAAATCTAGAACACAAATAATAATAATAATAATAATAAAAGTTTGAAAGAAAAAATTATTAAGTGGGATCTTAATGCTATTTGATGACCAACTTTATGAGAATAGGCCATTGGTTGCATTTTTTTCCCCCCCGATTGACTCGTAGGCAAATTCACACTTGAAGAACCGGATGTTCCCCTTTCAAAATCTTTTATGGAATTTATGTAGTACAAATTAAAATTTTCTAAATAGAAGAGGAACAGAACATAGAATAAATGAGTCAAGCAAAAAATTCTAATTTTGTAAATTTAATTAATTTTGAATTAATTAATTTCTATTTAAATCCAACAATTTCTTTTTAAATATATTGAATTAAATTACTATATAAAGTTTAATATTTTTAATTTTTAATTCTTTTAGTTTTCACCGCCTTTGCATGGAAGAAGATGTCAAGAAAGAGAAAGGTCGAGTCTTAAGTCAGTCCGGCTGGAAACAGGAAGCGCGTAATGTCCCCACCACTTGACTAGGATGACCTCTCCAATTTTCCAATTCCTTCGAGACCGCTGTTGGACTCCCACTCAAAATTCTCTCTCTCTCTCTCTCTCTCTCCCTCTCTCTCTCTCTCTCACACACACACACACACACACACCCACAACCACACACACCCCACCCACAACACAGTTCTACAACTTGGCAAGAGCATATATATATGATTAGGAGAGCAGTAAAGAAAGACACAAAATGCGGGTGTGAGACAATTTCTCATTCACCAAAACAAATTCAGTGATCAAGAGTATTGGGGAAAACATGGATACCCAAATGGATAAAACAACACTAGAGCTAAAGCTACCGGGTTTCCGGTTCCACCCGACCGAAGAAGAGCTTCTGGATTTTTACCTCAAGAAGATTGTGACGGGCAAAAGGCTTCATGTTGACATCATTGGCTTTCTCAACATTTATCGTTACAGTCCTTGGGACTTGCCAGGTAAATGAAACATCTTTATTAGGCTCCTTCGTCTCTTCCGACCTTCTCATAAGACATTTACACCTATAAACCAACATGGCCGAGCTCGAGTTAGCCGAGCCTAAGGTGGGGTTTTAAGCCTAAGTCCGACTTTGCAACTAGGAAATAACTTGTGGACAAACTAGAAATTCTCAAGATGAGGGTCCAAATATAATATATAAAAAAGTAAATGTCATATGTTTTCAGTCAGACCCCCCCCCCCCGGGGGGGAAACAATTATCACTGCCAGAAAAAAATAAATAAATTTTCAAACTTGAATCAAGATAAGTTTGGATGAATTTAAGCTCATATCTAATAATACAAAAACCCAAGCCCATTTGAAAGGTGAATCCGGCAATGCCCGTCCTTGCTTGGGTTTGTTTCTATAAACTTGTTTGGCATTTTGGTAAGCAATAAATTATACTATATGCACGAAAATCTCATAAGTCCAATTAACTAAAGAAGTGCTTAATTACCTTGGCTCATCTGTACCATATTTCAGGGTTGGCAAAGATTGGGGAAAGGGAGTGGTATTTTTTTGTGCCCCGGGAGAGAAAGAATGGACATGGTGGAAGGCCCAACAGAACCACAGAAATAGGGTTTTGGAAGGCAACCGGATCGGATCGCCAAATCCGGTGTTTGGCGGAACCCAAGAAAATCTTAGGCCTAAGGAAAACTTTGGTTTTCTATAAGGGAAGAGCACCTCGTGGATGCAAAACTGACTGGGTTATGAACGAGTATAGACTTCCCCACGCAAACAGCTCCACCAAGGTACCTTTTGATCAAGTATTTCTCTCTCTTTCTTTCTCGTTATCAATATGTGCAGGTTTTCGTTTTCATGCGCTATGAAATGACTTTTTATGATCTAATAACAAGCAAAATTGTTCAATACTTGTAAAAGGCGTAAAAGCTATCATGATAAAGGGCCAAGGGAGGGAGGAAGCAGGGGTAGTACCCCCTTCCAACTTTAAGGAAAAAAAAATTACATAAAATCTTTGTCCCCTAAAAAATATAATTATTCTACTCTCAAAATTATAATTCCAAATTTAAGTTGTACCTCCTTTCCTTTATTTTTTTATCTTTACCCTTGATTGTTTGTTTTTTAGTGACTATTGATTTTTTTTTTTTTTCCTTTTGTAAGGAAGATTATTGATTGGCTAATGCTCTTTTTACCTTGTTTTCCAACAGGAGGACGTAGTGTTGTGTAAAATCTACAGAAAAGCTACATCTTTGAAGGTGTTGGAACAAAGAGCAGCAATGGAGGAAGAATTAGAGGCGACCGATCCGACACCATTGGCCTCCCCTGCGGAAGACGAGGTTTCACAGACGTACAATTACCCGCCAGAAAACTCAATTCCGGCGCCGGTTGGCATTGTTTTGAAGACAGAGCATGAAGAAGAAGACATTACGCCGTTATCTCAACAAGATTATCCAGAGAAGAGTGGTAGCACTTCAGCTCTTGGCAGGAAACAGAACTTGACATCTCTTCAATTGCCCAAGCCCAACATGGACTGGACTGTGGACCCATCATGGGCCCAACTAAGAAGCCCATGGATGGACATTTGGACTCCCCTTTCAAGTAACATACTCAACTTCTAGAAAAGACCCAAACCGAAAGGAAGGAAAACAAGGCCGAAGTTTTACGGCTTTTTTTTTTTTTTTCTTTTCTTTTTTTTGGTATATAGGAAGACTCAAAGTTAAGACGATTATAAAGGGAGGAGATAGTGCCGGTTAAGTTATGGTTCATTGGCTTTCACTGTTTTTGTCAAAGGAAAAAGTTCAGGAGTGATCTTTTACACCGACGTGTAGCACTTTTCAGAGCATGCAAATTGATGGGTAGGAATTTTCAGAGTTTGAGGGGTCCCATGATCTTTGTGACTAAAAAATTTGAGACTTGTAACGAAGCCAATCTCCTGATGAATGCAAAAACACTTCAATGTCAGAGTGGCACCATTTCATTATATGAAAATGATATAACTTGGGATCACATTCGTGCTTCTTGTGGCTTTAGGGTATCAGAATACAGTTGGCATACCTATTTTCAGGTTTGAGGGGGATCCAACCTACAGATTTTAGGACCGAGACAAAAGTTATAGTAACGCCGGCATGAACTGCTAAGTTAAGGTTTAGCTTCAAATCCAATGTATTGATTCAGCCCACCAAGTTAGGCAATTGACTCTGACACTTGTCACTTGGTGATATAGTGAATATGGCCCGGTAACTTGGACTTACAAGACTCGCAGGATAGCCCCTTTTTTTTTTTTTTTTTTTTTTTTTTTTTTTGCTTATATCTCTCGCATGGAATGTCAATCAAAACAAAGGTTGGATATAAGGCTTCTCCAGTTGGCTCCAACGTGGGGGAAAAAAATGATCGTGCCACCACAAAAACCAGAAAAGAGCCATTATTCTAAATCTGCTCGTGAGGAGGCAGGGCCATATGCAAGTTTTACCAGGTGGAGTTTATCTTCATGTGGGATATTAAGCAAATCTTGGCAATGGTAAACTAATTCTCTGCAGATAACAGGAAACCCTTTCAAAGTTTCTGCAACGTTTTTTTTTTTTTTTGTTGGGGGGGGGGTCAAATCCTCTTCTCTTCCAACAATGTGTACAACAAACGAAGTAAATAAATTTGAGTTCGGTATTGGTATTTCAGAACAGTGAAATAGTTCTTCTTCTGTTGGTGAACCAACACATTATATTAGAGACTTCTTACCATCTAACCCCTTGTGACTGAGTGCTGCTATGGCTAACTGAGCAAACAAACAAACAGTCAAACAACTTATGCACCGAAATTTGTCTGTGCTTCCCTTGTTATTCTGCTTGCTGCATGTGCCTGAGCTTTCCCAATAATACCAGTAACAACCATATTAGATATAAATCTGCCTGATCTTGCATGTCTGATAGGATTCAGTACCACTTTGTCAAAAAGGCTTTTGGTTTGAGCAGTCAGTATTATTGCCATAGCCAACACCCAGTATGTTGCAATATCTTTTGTAGAAACCAATTCGGTCTTCCGCCAATACATTTGTACCATTTCCACATGCATTTCCCCCAGCAATGAGGTTGATGGTAACTCCAAACCCTGGGAGTCGACCTGCTGCCATATCTGCTGTTGATGGTGTCCAACTTCCTGTAATGGCATAATGGCAGGATGGTTGTGGTGATTGAGGGGTCATCCAGAACCAAAGTGCAGTCTTGAAAGAAATTGTCGGATCAGTTACAACTAAGTCTGGATTGCTCAGTAGATCCACGCCTAAGGCTTGGCCTGCTGGACCATAGTTGTAGTTGCTGCTAGAAAAAAGGTATAATCAATCTGGGGACCTTGGTCATGTCCTTGTTCTCTCTCTTTGCTTTGCAAACATAACGGTATTTGGAGTACATAGTGCAATTTTGTTGGACCCAGCCCCTCCACCTCTCCCTGAACATTCACTTAAGCAAGAAAACAGTAAAAAGAAGCTACTTACTATGCGATCTGAATAGGACCTCGGCCATAATACTTTTTCCCAGCAACACATGGCCATTTTGAACTGTTGACACAGTAACTCCCTGTGCTGTTCTGTGCCTCAAGGTAGCAGTAACCCCAAGCATATGGACCGTCTGGTACACTTCCCCAGCCACCTACATCCGTAGTTTTAAGTTAGCCCCATAATTCTCATGTCAATTTCCTTAAATACATGCCTATGCCACTAATGTGAGCACAAGAAAGAAGCCTAACGGTGACCAATATCAAAGTCCCAAATAAATTTATCTAAGGATATATTGATGCTCGTGGTAATGAAGATAACTAATTTAAAGACTCTGAAAGGGACCTGAAGTTAGATAAGAAGTTTGAGCCAAGAAGGCGGCAATCTCTCTTCTACGAGTATTGGTGTCACCAGTGGTTCCAAAACTAGGAAAGGAGTTGGCAGCGTCAAGAAAAGCATAATATGTATAAAAGCCTTTTCCAGGGCAGCCCTTATCATTCCGATATTTCAACATTTGATCAAACAAAGATCTGCTAATGAGAGAGCTAATACCACTGCCATCGCTGATACTAGGACATAGACTCCCGCAACCGCTGTAGCAGTAATTTGAAGTACTTCCACAATAACCAAACTTGGTACAGCATAATCCTCCAGGACACACATTTCCTCCTCCCTGGCTCCCACATCGATCCTGTGCCAAACCTCCCACTATAATGCAGCGAAAATTAGGAAATATAAGGGTGCTGACAAAACCCCTTTTGGTCCTAGAGCTAACAAGGTTGCAGACAAAATTACCGGATATTCTAGCTCCAGTGACTAGGTGACAATATCATTATATAGTACGGCACAAGCTCAAGCAATTGGATTAAAGATTAATCAATAAAAATTGGTCCTCTTCCTGCCTATTAAACTTCTAAAAAAATTGAACCATTTTGAAGTGTAAGGCAAGAAAGAGGTTAAAAGGGAGAGAAACTAGCAAGGAAGGTCAATAGAGAGAAATTGATTTGTACACTGTTGAGAAAGTTTTCCGGCGATTGCTATGTCTTTAGTATTAGGGATGTCGTAGTGGTGATTATTTGTTTAAGATTGATTTATAATATCCAGTATGTTAAAAGAAAGTTCTAACTAATATAGTAAAATAATTAATCTCATGAAAGAAGTCCTCTTTTTAACTAATTCATATGCATCAAATGTAAGGAAATACATTTGAATCGACAAAAGCCATCAGAGAAAAAGAAGGGGCAAATGGGTTTGAGACTGCAGCCCTTTTTTGAATCGATATATAAACACGAAATGGGCAATAAGATTTGGACAAAAAGAGAGCTTTCGTAAACCAAATTGATGGGACCATCGTACCTGTGACTATAACCGATATTTTCAGAAAACGAGCCTCCTGAAAGAATGAAAGAAAGAAAGAAAGTAGGTAAGAAAAAGAGAAAGTAAGTAACACGCTGGTCCTGGGCGTGTAATTACCGGCGTCGGAGAACTGCCATCACATTGACTCTGGCAATTTTGGGTGCAGTAGTCTGCAGTGTTACCACAATAGCCATATTGGATACAACAGAGGCCTGCAGGACACACTTTTCCTCCTGCTTGACGACCACATTGCTCTTGTGCTGCTGTACCCACTATAGTTGTGAGTAGCACCAATACTAGTACTGCTATAAACCTCATTATTTTTTTTGTGGGCCTTTGGGAATTTAAATAATTATACTAACTCAAGGTTGTGTTGTGGGGGTCGTGTTGTTGTGATTAAGGTGGTATACATAAACTATTCTGGAATGGTAGATTTCTAAAATATCCTTTGAAAGGTCATTTCAAGAGATTTTTTTGGTAGAAATCCTAAATCTTAAAAGAGGTTAAAGAGAGGAATTCATTTCCAGAGATAAAAATCCAATCGATGAAGAGAAAATAATATGCTTATTAATCAAAAGTTCGAACATATTGAGTACAAAACCTACAGAGAATTTTTATGAATGTAGGCTAGAGTAATGAATAAATAACAATCTGATACAACTTTTTATAAGGAAATTTTAGAAGCTCTAATACAATTTTAACTAAAATTGTAGGTATGTTAGTTCACCGAATAAAATAAGAAAACAAATCAAAAATAAAAATAAAGATCAGAAGGGAACTAGATTTTTCGTGCGCGGCTCAAGAAAGAGGTAGTGTGGTGCCTCTCGCTTTCTGCAATGATTGAGAGGTAATTGTGGTGCCTTTTGCTTTCTGCAATGAAATGATTAAGAGATTCTCAGTGCTGGATACCGCCACGGTGCTTTCCGATGCCTTCTTGTCTGCAAGCCGAGGGTTCTGCCCCCTGTCGTGCCATCTTGATCAACCTTTGCGCGTTGACTACTCCGTTTAGACCGTACATATGACTCATACTTTGTTGAAGTGAATATTAAATTTTAAAACACTTTGTTCCATGTCAGTAGGACCAGCAATCGAGACTTTTGAGTTGGATTTTCAAAATTCGGGCTCGGCAGGTTAAATTATTTTGGACTCAATCCCAAAGCCAGCTTGAGAAAGTAAAAAAAATCAAGACTCAAATTTGGTTGAAGCCCAAAATATTAAAAGGGTCTAAGACCAGCTAGAGCTCATTTTAAGTCCAAAAAAACAAAAAGAGAGAAATGAAAGGTCAATTCTGTACAAAAAATATAACTCTAAATCCCCCAAAATTTTGATTGAAAATCGACGAAATCAACTTGTTGTGGTATGAAAATTTTGACCGAAGGATATGCAAAGACAAAAGGGTATGTAGATATGACAAAAACAATGAGAGAAGATCGATAGATCTGATAAAAATTTCAACGAAATCAACCAATATCAATGGATCCAAAGACAAAAATAATAGATCTGACAAAAGGGTATACAGATTTGAAACAAAAAATCGAAAATCAAAAAGAAACCCTAACCTTAGAAATCTATTTATAGAATAGAGAAATATGAAACTTAGATCAATCAATAGAGGGCAGAGAGGAGAAGGTGAAACGAAAATGAATTTGAAGGATTAGTGAAGAAAAAGAGATCAAAAGAAGAACGAGACTCCAAGGGGATGAGAGAAGAAATTTGGGGTATACATACAATCAATTGTTTCGATCATTTTTAGATCTACATGTGATCATCAAGTAGAACGAGACATTTTGTCTTGAAGAGGGTATGTCGAAGAGCTTAAATCTGAAAACCATGAGAGAGAGAGATAGAGCCGACCATAAACCCAATATATATGTATGTGCAGGTCAGGCTTATAATGGACCGATCCCACAGTTGTTTAGACTCGACCCGTAATTAAAATGGATTTAAAAATGGGCCCGAGCTCGGCCAACCTTAAAATGAACCAAATTAGATCTTTTAAAATGGGTTGAGTTTGGGTCGAGTTGGGGCCAATTCGACTCAATTGTCTATCCTATATGTCGGTTGCTATTTTTAAAAATATGTTTAGACAATTGAGTTACGGATAGGAGAATATAATACAGTTAAGGATATAGTTGTAGTATCAAATTCACTTGTATTACAATTTATGTATTAAATCAGATATTTCGGGGAAAAAAAAAAGGAAAAGAAAAGAAAACCTTGGTGATGAACCCGACAAGGTAGCAACCTGATCGGTCTCGGCATCTCTTTTGCCAAGAGAAGAAAGGGTGACTGGCATATTATGGAGTGGGATCCAGCACCATATATCATTTCTTCCAAAAATAACGGAGGTACTTGCGGGGGTCATAGACTAGGCAGAAAATGGTGGACGGAATGGAGACCAGCAAATTGGTGACGCCTAGGTGGGAAAAATTTAGCCAACTTGGACGGGAAGTCGTGACATGACTTTGTGGCAAACTAAGAACGACATTTCTAGGGAAAAATTAATTGCTTTCTTGTCATGGACCATTAAAAGTACCGGCCTTCTTCTGCCCCTGCCAAGACTTGGCTTCCAGACATTAACCGCACCCACCAACTTCCTTTTTTCTTTTATTTTTTTCATCCAATCAAATTGGACTCGACTTGTCAACTTGAACTCTTAATTGTAATATTATTGTAGGTAAATTTTGAATCTATAAATTTTGTCTCCTTTTTACTTAAATAGTTATTTTGATAGATGTTTCAAAACCTATAAAAAATCATTACAGAGTATTCTGATGAGAGATACTCTGACATTCAAGTCAGAAAGAGTGACTTCCGATAGGAATGAAATAGACTGAAAACGAGAGAGGGATAGCTGGAAACCCTATGACTTGTATGTCAAGTGTCTAGTCTAAGAGAGCATACCTGGAGTTCAGTGTGCCGAAAGTTTATATACTTGGTTGCTGTAAGAGTCATGTGTTCTTGAGATATTATAACCCTAATAGTTTCCTTATAAGAAGATTTGAAAATCATGGGATCCTTCCAATCAAATATTCTTTGGAGATTTAAGATTTTTATCATTCAGAAAGTTTGACAATACGAGAAGATTTCTTCTCTTATTTAGAGGATGTGTTTCGTATTGATTTAGAAAACTAAGACTAGTATAAGAATTAGTCGAATATTTCCTTTGGTCGATGAGAATGATCGATTTCTTAACGAGGTTTGTTACTTGGGGAATACGCATACAATCTCTTGCTGATAAGAGTAGCAGTTGGCCTCTTGCTAATGTGGCAAAAGCGGAGTCATTTTTTGATATACTGAAAGCCTTTTGAGGTTATAGGCCGGTTAACTCATTGCCGATGACAATCACTTGGTGAGTCGGTCTAAGTGGGTCGGGACGGATCGGGTCGGGTCCACCATTCGGGGATATTGATCCCTGCTTATTGACACGTTTAAGTGTAAATGCCTCTTTGAATCATGGGACTCACAGAGATAAATGCCTTTTACATTGAGCCTTTTGACTATGTCTCGTCATTTACCATTGACTCATGGTGTCGTTTCGTAAGAAAAGCGTCGTGAGTGATGATCATCGAAAAGGTGAGAAACCTTTGACATGACATGCGTCGTTTCGCATTTTATGAATCGTTTTCAGTATTCTTTATAAGGTCAATCGTTCGAGTGGATTTAACACTTTGTTTTCTTGTATCCTTCTTGCTTTCTTGCGAATCACCACCACATAAAGAAAATCTTTCTTGAGGAAAATGGTAAAAGGTTCTATTTCTCAGATTCATCCTGGGCGACATTAGAAGCGTTATGATGATGCATGAACTTCAAGAAGTTCAGACTAATATGTTGATAGTAATGATTATACTCTAGTGTCAGCCACGGACGTAGATAAGGCCAACAAGGCGCCGAAGTGCTGTGTTCCAATATATAAACAGTCGGTGAAGTTTGGTCTGAAGATGCCGTTCATGGATCCATTTGCAGAGGTACCGCGGCGTTGGAATATATTCTCAACTTTGTTAATTCTCAGTGTTTGGTGCCTAGTCGTTGTCGTGATTTTCGTGATTGGGTTTTGTCGTCTTCGTTTTGATTTTGAAATTCTGACGGCCATTTTCTCACTTGTGAGATGCAGAAGCAATGGTTCGACTCGAGTTGGTATAGATTACAAACCCGACCTAAGTTCGATTGGGGATCTTATTACAAAGAGTCTATCGACAAGAGCTAAATGTACAAGTATTTCTTCGGGGAGTTCAAGAACAAGGATCTTATGCTAGAACTTCCTAGTACCAATGGGAGGCCATCGTTAGGGTTGAAGCTTTCGGTCCCTTCCCGTCATTTTCGTTTTATATGATCGGTCGGTAGCTATTGTAGATCTACTCAAAGGAACATCCATATCGATTCCCTGATAGATGATCAAATGCTATCCTTGGAGGGTCTGCTGATAGAAGAGAAGAGGAGGATCGATAAACCCATTCTAGTTGGAAGGATGGAGATCGAATTGGTCGGCATTTTGGAGTCTCTAGAAAACGCCATGCTGAAAGCAGTTACGATTGTCAAAGAAGTGCGACTGAACGTCAGGGAGTCTACAAGGGAGGCCGATGGAGCATCTAAGACCCGAGGTCGGGTCTTCTTCATTAAAAAGAAAGAAAATATTATTGCTCAAGTCTTCGGCGGAAAGAGGGTGCAAGGGGATAAAGGGGGTTGGAAAGCATGCGTCCCCTACTTCGATAAGGTGTTCTGAGCTGGTAGTTGCTGAGCTTGAAGGTGTCAATAGCTTAGCGTCTGACAATCATTCATCCCTGGCCGATGGTGAAAGCGTCACAGTACCAGAAATATTTGAAGTGGGAGGTCTTGAGAATGCACCCCCGTTTGGCGTCGAGGCAAGGCCAAGAAGAGAAGTAGAAGTTTGTGCCATTGTGGTGGAGAAAATGTTTGGGCTATCGTGTGCTATCCCTTTGTGGCCCCCACGTAAAGGGAAGCACAAGGTACCCAACAGAACTGTCATTCCTCTTTTTATCCCCGTTCGGTCTTTCGATAGCAAAAAGGGTTTGAAGGAGAGGAACAGTCGCTATCTGCGCGGGAGATAAACAGTACAACTATGTGGATTTAGCCAAGGCGGATCGGATAGTTGATCGGTTTGATTTCCACCATTGTGAGCTGGAGTTACATAGAATGTCCTCGGAGCAAGTTGGCGGGGCTCTTAAGTCTCTTAACTTGATGGTATTATTTTCTCAGACTTACCTTACTTCGTTTTTTCTTTGCTTTTTGTTAATCCAATTCCTTTCTGTAGAAGATGACATTGGCAGAATTCTAGGAGCGACGAAGGAAACAAACGATTGGGCATTTGAAGGAGCATGCCAATCAACTAGGTATTCAGGTCTTGGCATTGCAAGATGCTCCTGATCAGAGGGGAAAGAACACGGGAGCAGAAGAAATGCCTTATACCTCGCTTGCAGAGAAGGAGGAAGAAATAAAAAGCTTGTAACTAGATTTAACCCTATGTGGAAGACACTATGAGAAGCTAGAGGCCAAGGTAAAAGTTCACAAGGCATGCCTGCAAACTGTTGAGATGCTGGTTCGGTTGCGCGAAGAGTCTCTTTAAACGGCGGAATGGAAAGTGTTCAAATTTGAGGAATCTTTGGCCAAAAATGCTGCAGCCTTCAGAGATTCTCAACACAAACTACTCGAGAGATTGAGTTGTACTAAAGAGATAGTCCACCAATTCGGTGTAGAATGAGCTCTGCCCCTGAGCAAGGATGTTATCGGTCAAGAGATAATAGGCCAAGGTATGGCCCCCACTGATCCGGTCAGTGTTTCTGTTGAACCTGTCGTAGTTGCAGCAAAGTCTCCTCGTTGAGAGATTCTAGTGCTTCCCCTTGTCCCTCTTGATTTTGTGTAATTTTTGTACTGTTGATACATGGGGTCTTGTACTATAACATATTTCAATAAAAGATTTCTTTTTCATCTGGTATGTGTTGATACCGAGGGATATTCCCGTAACCGTTCGTATAGGTTCATCTATCACAATTACTTGGAGGAATAACAACCCACCTAAGGGTACACTGTCTCATTGGACTCGGCGTACTTGTCGGTGAGGGAATTCTGTTTTTTAGATAGATCATGACCATTAAGGCACAGTTGAAAGGACGAGCAAGAGCTACCTTTCTGGGAAGGTAAAATTCTTAAAATTTCTTGTGCATTAAGAATCAAACGATGGGATAGGTCATGCCAGTCTGTTCGGGGAGTTACATTCCATATTAACGACACGCTACGTTCAGTATAAATCAAATGATAAGAGGGACTGTGTCTGTCCGTTCAGAGAGTTACATTTTATATTAATAACACACTATATTTGATAGAAAACAAATAATAGGAGAGGCCGTACCTACCCGTTTGGGGAATTATATCTCATATTGATGATACGCTACATTCGATAGGAAACAAACGATAGGAGGGGTCGTGTCTATCCATTTGGGGAGTTACATTCCATATCGACGACACGCTACGCGTTCAGAGAGTTACATGTCATATTGACGACACGTTACGTTCGATAGGAAATAAACGATAGAAGGGGTCGTGTCTACCCTTTCGGGGAGTTACATGCCATATCAACGACACGCTACGTTCGATAGGAAATAAACGACAGGAGGGGCCATGCACACCCATTCGGGGAGTTATATTCCATATTGACGACACGCTACGTTCGATAGAAAACAAACGATAGGAGGGGTCGTGCCTACCCATTCGAGGAGTTACATCCTATATTGACAACACGCTATATTCGATAGGAAACAAACGATAGGAGGGACCATGCCTATCCGTTTGGGGAGTTATATCTCATATTGACGACATGCTACATTTGATAGGAAATAATCGATAGGAGGGACTGTACCTACTCATTCGGAGAGTTACACCCGATATTGACAACACGTTACATTCGATAGGAAATAAACGATAAGAGCTATGCGATGGAATGCAAACGATACTAAGCCACTGAATAGGAAAATACTATTACGATAATGTAGTATCTTAGAGTGAGACAAACGCAGCGTACCCTACAGTTATAAAGAGATAATGGTCATTTGGAAGTAGACGCCAAAAGCTTTAGATCACAAGACAACATTCTGATCCCGTACAGGGTTCGGAACTTGATTTTCATGTGTTTAGTGATAGGCAGGGCTTTTAGGGCATTCAAGCCCAGCCTACCTAGGATAGCGTTATAAAGCGAAGGGAGCTTGACCACATTGAATATCATGATAGCTGTCGCGTGATTTGGTGGCAAGCCAAAAGTGATTGGAAGTGACATAATACCATTGGGATATATCCATTCGTCAAAGAGTCCTTTGACTGGACCTGCTAAGATTGGAAGTGTGTGGGACCAAGAACCATTCATTGAAAAGTGTCTCAATAGAGGAGGTTACACGCTGCTTCCTGTTCTATAAAAATCCATTTGACCTCATACTAGCCAATTTTGATGGTGATAACGAGGGGATCATGATAATCAAGTTCAAACCCTATCAAATCTTCATCGATGAAACCAATGATTGGTTTTTTACCTCTAGGCTGCTCGTCGACATGTGTGGTTAGTATCTCTTGCAAGACAGGGAGAGGTATTTTGGCTAGGTAGAAAATAAGTGTGATCAAGCGTTTAGTTTCGCCCCTCTATGAATAATCGCGAGGGCCCGAGACATCGATGGAAAAGACACTGGATGGAACATATGGCTCATGGAGGGTCCGTTCGTTGTAGATCTGGAGGATCACCCTATCGTGTCGATTGGCCGGTGGTCGACAGATTAGTTGATCATTCGCTTCATTCTCGCATGGTGGAATGTGCCGATAGGGGAAGGGAATATTCCTCCCTTCCATGCTAATGAATCTCTATAATCTTCCACTTCGAACTAAAAACTCGAGCTTGTCCTTAAACTTTCTGTAGTGGTTAATCACGTGCCTGTAGTCATGGTGAAAGTATCCTTTTAAGGATTATGTTCCATAGGTTAGGGTGGCCATCTGATGTATAACTTGTCTCTGATTTGGAGTAAAACTTAACTAGGGGTCTTATTTAGAGGTGTGTAGATATTGAACCTTCACTGAGATGGGAGCCCTTGTCGATTTTTCTTAGGAGAAGGCTGTCAAGGTGACCGACTACATTCTCTTCGAGACGGTCGATTTCTTCGTTAATCGAATACTTCGGCACTTTCTGCTGCGATATACTTTTCAGCGTGGGTATAAAACTCCTGGATGGTAAAAAGGGTGTTCTTAATAATTGAGATCTTCATGCCCAAAGGTTGTAACCCAGTAAGTAGTGTGGCCAGCGTGATGGAATGGTCAAAAGTTGGGATCTTCATCATCTCAGTTTTGAATTTTTCCAAAAAGTCTCTCAAGGGATCATCATCCCTTTGTCGCAGCAATAGCAAAGAAGTGGACTTTCTTTTGGCTCCCCGACTGATCATGAAATGAGTCTCGAACTGTTGTTGAAGTTGAGAAAAACTTTTGATACTGAGCGATGGGAGTGAGTTAAACCACGTCAATGTGTTTCCCTTGAGGGTAGTAGAGAAGTGTTTGCACATAGCGACATCTGTCATGTCTCTCGAGATCATCACCATTACGAAGTGGGTCGTATGGTCATCAGGATTGGTCATATCATCATATCTTTCCATGGGGAGCAAGAGCACATCATGGGACATAGGTTTTGAAGAGACATTTGGATTAAAAAGGCGACACACCCGGGGGATAAGGGGTCTTTTTCCCTTTAGGTATTGGCCCGTTTGAGTTCGTCCACAACGAGTTGCTTGACTTGCCTCCTCAGGTCCTCAGGGTCATGGCGGGAGGTCACTGAGGGTTCATAGTTCAATAGAGGTACTTACTATCAGGGGCACATGTGCCCAGATTCTCCTGAAGAGGATTGGCCCTCCGGTCTAATGGCGCAATTGAATCCTTCTAAATGTTTACTCATATTTTGCATTCTAGACTCTAGCCTTTCTCGTTGAGAACGATTGGCTTGCTCAGAGGATGTTGGTGCAAGGGGCATAATTGGATGTTTTTGAGGCGCAGGTTGCTGGACCTACTTCGGGTGATAGAGTTGAGAATGGGTGACAGGATTGTCAACAGGGCGAGCTGGTGCCACCGGTGGGGCGGCGTCAGTTGGAGTAGCGGTATATCCATCTGCGACGAATGTAGCCTTTGAGGTGGTTCTTGTTCTCCTCTTTGGAGGCATGATTGTTCGGTGACTCAAAATGTCTGTTAATATTGCTCTAATTCGTTCTCATAGATGGCGCCAATTTGTTGAAGGTGAGTTTTGATTTCACAAATTACATCTCCTTTTGACTTGAACGGTTGTTCCGAGAGATATTTCAAAACCTGCAAAAGACCATCGGAGGGTACTCCGGTGGGGGAGGCTCCAACGTTCATCAGAAAGAGTGATTTTTGATAAGAATAAAACAAACTGAGAGCGAGAAAGGGAGAACTGGAAACTTTGTGACTTGTGTATCAAGTGTCTGGTTTAAGAGAGCGTACTTGGATTTTGGTATGTCGAAAACTTATTTATCTAGTCGCCGTAAGAACCGTGTGTTCCCATGGTATTACAGACCTAATTTCTTTACGAAAAGGTATGAAAATCTTGGGATCCTTCTAATCAAATATTCTCTAGAGATTTAAGATTTTTATCATTTAGGAAGTCTGACAATATGGGAAGATTTCTTTCCTTGTCTAGAGGATGCGTTTCTTGTTGACGTAGAAAACTAAGTCTGACACAAAACTTACTCGAATATTTCCTCTGGTCGATGAGAACGATAGGTTTCTTAACGAGGCTTATTACTCGAGGAATGCAAGTATAACCTCTTGTTGATAAGAGTAGTAGTTGGCCTCTTGCTTATGTGGCAAGAGCAGAGTCCTCTTTTGATGTATCGAAGGCCTTTGGAGGTTATAAACCGATTAGCTCATTATCAATAACAATTACTCGGTGAGTCGGTCTAAGTAGGTTGGGCCGTATCTACCCTTCGGGGAGATTGATTTCTACTTATTGACATATTTAGGCATAACATACCCTTTTTGGATCCTGGGTCTCACAAAACTAAACGCCTTTTACATTGAGTATTTTGACCAAGCATGATAGCCTTTTTTTTCCTCTTATATCTTGGACATGGAATGTTAATCAGAAATAGGTTGCTATTATATGCCACCGTGTGCAACTTTTACGAGGTACCAGAGGTTATCTTCACGTGATTTTAAGCAAGCCTTAACAATGAGAAATATTTTTAAATTATGGAATAACTCATTTTCAGTGAAAAAGGCTCATCTTCTAGAGCAGAAGAATCAAATTCAGATATATATATATATAGTGTTAATAACATATCAGTTGAAGCTGATCGTATATATATTTTTTTTGAGAGAAATACTTTAAAACACATAATGTAAATATTTAATATAAATTGTTCAATATCAATTAGTCACAGTCTAGGGTCATATGATCGGTAGTCATGGTATATTAAGACCCCGTTTGGTAAAGTTTTTTTTTTTTGTTTATCTTCTCTTTTTAAGGAGAAAACTTGCCAAACACCATTTTAGAGAAGTTCTTAAAAAAAAGTAATTTTTTTAATGAATAAAATAGAAGTTTAGCAAAAATTCCGAGGAGGAGCTTTTACTTCTCTGTTTTTTTTTAAATCTAGCTTTTTATTTTTTTATTTCTTTTATATCCTCACTTTAAGGATATAAAATCTCAAATATGTCTATATCATAAATTCATTTACCCTCATATCCTCTTTTTTCCTTTATTTTTACTTTTTACTTTTAATTTTTAATTTTTTACTTTTAATTTTATTTAAAAGCCATCAAATAAGTTTATTTTTAAAATTAAAATTATCAAACAATTTTTAACTCCTTTTTAAAAACTCTTAATTTTTACTTCTCAAAATAAAAAACAAACCCTACCAAATGGGGCACTAAATATTTGTGATTTTTGGATCAAAATATGCCCGTTGGTTCGAAAACTCCTTTCCCAGGTATTTGTGTTTTTCTTCCATGCCTGAATATATAAAAAGTGGGCACCTCAGCGTCTCGGCTTGTCTTTTTTTATTTCTCCTCCTGTCTCTTTTCAATTCTTGATCAAAATCTGCGATTTTGTGATTTTTTTTTTTTTTTAAATTACTTCATTCTCTTTCTTAGGCAATCAAACCCTAATTTCTAAAATTCAACACAGATTTCTGGTTCAGGTACTCTTCTTCACTTCTTAATCTTTCTCTTTTCAATTCTTGATCAAAATCTGCGATTATTGGGTTTGATAATTTCATCTACTAAGAAAATTTCATCGAATCCTCCTTCTCCGACTACAAAACCCAAAAACAGTCAAGTGATCGGACCCAATTCTCGAAGTTTCTTGAAAGCTGGTGACTTCGCTGTTGCTTCTTACACCTCTGCTCCTCCTCAAGGTCTCCCTTTCTCTGTGTGTGTGTGGTTGGACTCTATTTGATGATTTCTCATTGAAATCTCCTCTTGGCAGGTTAATTGGAGCATGCTAGGGTTCGTCTCAAGTTTCTCCACTGCAATGCCACTTCTCATAAATGGGCTTCTGGGGGGGGGTACTCTCTTTCTCTGTGTGTGTGTGTGTGTGTGTGTGTGTGTGTGTATATCTATATATCTCATGCTTTCAACTATTTTCTGATCGTAGAATTTGAGCATAAATTTTTAGGACTGTTACATGGAAGGAAATGCTTTATTGTGGAAAAAGTGTCGAAAATGATTATTTTGATATATATTTTAAAAATTTTTGAAAACATTTATGTATATAGTTTCAAAAGTTATAAACCCTAAATATTGTTCGCCTTACTACAAAACTTACTCTCTGCCTTTCTGAAGTCATAATCTCAAATGCGTGGCTTTGCCCTTGATTTGACCAATTCGAATAGAGTTCCTCATAAGTGAAATGTGTGAATGAGCACGTTCACGCATTCCATAACATATTGTTCGATACATTTCTTCATGCCATACCATTTCTAGATGCATGTATAGATGGAAGCCAATGTTTAAAGTTCTTCTTGTTGTAGTATTTTTGAATTTCACTTTTTTTCTTGCAGTTGTTGCTGAACTCTTAGATAATGCGGCTGATGAGGGGAACATCATTTTGCCCCTCCTAGATTTCTTTTAGGGCCTTTTATGCCACTACTTATGCATTAATTATTGTAACCTAACATTTGGTGTAACAATTTTGTGCCCCTCTTTTGAGGAGGAATTGTGTAACACTGCCAATGAACATGGTGTTGGTATGCAAGTTCTGTTTCCTGCATTCATCTATCGCTATACTCTAGAATAATAATATTTTCTATGATGAGTTCCAGAAATGTTTGGCATCTATCATATGGCAGTGTAAAGTTTTCAATCCCCTCTTAGAACTGTACTTGAAAGGGTCAGAGGTTGGTTCCTTAAGTTGGGTTTATTTGCCTACCCAACCAACTTAGAACTGTACTACCATGACAGTTTCTATGGATTTCTAATAATGAGCATGGGTTAGAATGTCTTTGTCCTGGATCATGTATATTAGTGTGAATAGAGGCTCTAGATTGGAGGAAACTGTGGAAGGTTCCCTTTTCTTCTATTTTCCTCCTCTTCTTCTACATGGTCTGACAATTAATTAATTAATTTATTTATTTATTTTTTCCCATAGTTCTTTTGGTTTTGGTCCAGGTGTTTAAGAATCCAAGTTATGTGGGATCAAAGAGAAAGATTAACAAATCTACAACTATTTGTTCCATACATCTAGATTTCCAAGTAAATGAACCCCCGCACCCCCAAAAAAAATCTGAGACTCAAGATAACACGATTAACCATAGTCCTATTCTCAACTCTCCTTAATGCATGGTTTTGGTTTGTCGTCCTCATCTCTCATGTTATTTACACTATCATAAGACGAGATCACATAAATTACTCTGGCATATTGTTTTTCAGCCTTCTATGTGTTGCTTAAAGATTTTAGCTTACCTTTTGGTTCTATGTCCCTAGATTCACAATGGCACAACTTTTGTAAAGGTTGATAAGATTTCCAACTTATGGGATGGTTCTCTCCAACTTTGCTTTTCCAAGTAGTCGTGATTGCTAAAATCTATAGTTTAAGTTCACAACGGCATCTATCGGAATGCTTCCAGCCTACTGATGGCGGAACCCCGTGACTTGTATGCAAAATTATGCAAAATTTTTAACCTTGCTTTATTCTTTTGGTTCCAGATAGAGTATTTCAGAGTGATTGCTTTACGAGGAAAGTATATGGAGAAGGAGCCAACGAAGTGTGCTTTCAGTTGTCAGTGATATTAACTGTGAGTATAAAACTTTCCTATTCAATTATCTTTCTTTTCAGCTTGTGCTTTGTATTTCACTTGAGCTCCATAGACAACTTGACTGGCAATGTTCTCCAGCGAGTATTTTCGCACATGGACTAACAAGCAGTGGGAAGATGTATACCATGACTGGGATTACTAAGTACACCATGGCAGATATATATGATCACATTCAAAGGGTAATTATATCGTTATGTCATGTATTGCCTTTTATTACCGTGGAGATTTTCATCATATTGCTAAGATACAACTACTTTTCTCGAATGTAGCATACAGATAGAGATTTTATTTTGAAGTTCTCTGCAACGGAAATCTAAAAGTCTGAGAGACCTCCTTAGCATAGATAACACTCCTTTTATACTCCTTGGTGATCCAGAGGTGAAGTCTGTCTTAATCCAAAAGCCTCTCTATGTTCTTCTTTTTCATGATACTAATGGCTAATTTAACAGAGGGGAACTATTGTTGAGAAACAGACGAAACTTTGAGAGATTGGAACCATCTGTCTGTGTGCTCCTTTCAATGTGTGAAGGTAAGGACTTTCTGAAGTACAGTGTGCATTTAATGGAAAATTCAGGACCAAATATCTTACTTTAATGAGTTTCTCCATTTTTTCAGCTCGAGGGCAGATAGGTGAGACCTCATTAAATGAAACATTCTAGATATCATCAGATTATCAGACTGGTAAAGATCTCAGTTCCTAGAGTTTTTATTGTGGCATCTTATTGATTAAATTTCCTAGTATTTTGACTTTTGAAATTCTGCAGACCATCGAAGGTTGGGCTCATGAGTTCAGAAGCGCAGAAAGTTCAAGCTCCCTTATTGCTACTGTGGTATGGTCCTTTTTTAAATTTGTTTTTGCAATTCAGCTTATATATGGCATTATAATTAGATGATGGGTGATAGCAACTAAGGAAAAAAAAGTCTGGATACCTTGTTTCTTCTTCTTATCCATCTCTTTTATTCATATGCAGAACTTTGTTGATCTGGCAGGAAGTGAGTTTACAACGCTGACGTTATCTGCAGGCACAAAGCTGAAAGAAGGTTTCCATATAAATCGCAGTTTCTAACCTTGGGAACTGTCATCAGGAAGCTGAGGTTACGTTTCTCTTTGCTTACCCATTGCAAGTCATAATCTACTCCTTCATTCTAAAATAATTTAATTGTTTATGTTATCTTAGTAAAATCTTGATTGGGAGCCCAATAGATATGACTTGCATATCATAGGTGCAAGTGGTGGCATTAGGTGGACTTTATTTGTTGAATGCCAAGTCTTTACTTGTATCTTCCCCACTGGTTGTGTTTATTTTGAACAACGTTTGAGTTCCTACATCTTTTCTTCAAAATAAGTTACTTAAGTATTTGAATGAAATAAGATTAAATTATGTATAAGATATTCTATGAACCTATAAGTTATTGTTGTATTTTGTAATAATAAGTCCTTGTAACCTCTTTTTAGTATTAAAATGACTACAAATGGCATGATATATCTAAATAGTTATTTATTAACATGTAAAGATTTTTTTTATTTTATTTTATTTTTTTTTTTAAATTAAGAATGAAATTTGTGGTGGAACTACTTCTTTTAAAGTGCTTATCAGCTCAGCTGAACAGCCTTCTAAATCTTGATCAGATACAAAAATAGATATGGTCACTCTTACCTTAGACTCTCTGTTTCTTAAGAATTAGTTATTTCCAATCCATTTCAATATGAAGTTGCTGTCTTGTGCCTTCTGATGCAAAACCATATCCCATTCTAGTATGTGAATTTCTGTTTATAGAAATTAATATTCTCACCTTGATTTTCTCCGGTAATCAAGAAAATTGTGGTTTTCCCCTTCTTTTTTCCCCTCTATTTCTTTCTTTAGTGCTTATTACATTATGTGATCAGAACTTCAGACAAGAACTTGAGACGCGTGATTGTCCCAACTCTGATTAACATCTCTATGATTTGATGCAGCAAAGGAAGAAATGGACATGTACCTTTCAGAGTTCAAAGCTGACTTGCATATTGCAATCGTCATTGGGAGGAAATGCCAAGACTGCCATCATCTGTATACTGAGCCCTGCATGAAGCCATGTCAAACAGTTAAGGAACATGCTCTTGTCTGCAAGTTGTGGGAAAGAAGCGTCTCCCAGTGCACGGGTCAATGTAGTCATGCCAGATAAAGCACTGGTGAAACATCTGCAAAGAGAACTAGCCAGATTAGAGAATGAGTCCCGAAATCCAGGGTCAGTGTCTGTCACATCCTGTGTTTCTGAGTCTCTGAGAGAAAGATCATCTGATTGAACAGGTAACCGTGAGAAACCTGCTAATGATACCTCTGATAGCTGAACAATATGTTTACATGCGCTTAAAAGACCCATATGGGCATGAAGATGTATTTACAATTAGATTTGGCAGCATCAAAATTCTTACACAGTTTTATGCATCATTTGGCACTTTATATCATTGGATTTTTCAGGTTCCACTTTTAATGATTGTCTTTAAAAAGCTGATAAATCTATTCTTGGCAATGCTAGACTTTCTATTACAAGTTATATTATTAAAAGTTTTACTTCATTAGAGGCTACATTCTCCATTGTCTTCATCTTTTTATTTATGCAGGTGGAGAAGCAGGTAAAGGAGCTAGCCCTACAACGAGACCTTGCTCGGTCTCAGGTTGAGTTGCTGAGAGGGGCGGGTGGTGATAAGCCTTCAATCATACCAGTTCGTGTGACCCTTCCATTAACTGAACCCCCATTCACACTCTTAATGCATATTTGTATCCTCTTTATCAATTCTTGGCAGAATTTGAGCTTCACTATCCTTGATTTCAAATCCGGCATGATAGTTCATTTTCAGATTTTTCTGCTTTAGCAGTTCCTTAGTCTCCTGAGGCTGGGATTGGATGACACGGTGGGACCGAATCTGATGAGCTACGAATTCCCTTGAGGACAATTTCCTTATTGATGGTACATCTCCACAAATATCAATCGGTAGGGATGGTAATATCCGATTTGATTTGACAGATATTTGAATAATCTGATCTGACGGATCAGATTTTTTTTAAGCAATCAGTTAGGGTTAGATTAAGGTTAGGTTTTAATATTAAAGTAGTCAAATCAGTTTGGATACGGATTTAGATTATAAATAATCCAATTCGATCCGATCTAATAATAATTTATAATAAAATAAAATTTTATTTTAATATAATATTATTAAAAAAAAATTAGAGTTTGTTGTGAGTTTCATTTTCATTTTTAAACAAATATTATTAAATTAAAAAAGAAAATATTAGGTTATGGTTTAGGTCACGTATAGGTCGGATATTTGCTGGGTACATGTTGGTTTAAGATAAGATTAGATTGGTTTTTTAAAAATATATAATATATCGGGTCGAATTGTATTTTTGAAAAAATCCATATGGTCAAATATAGTTTTTTTACTGGGTTTGAGGCGTAGAAATAATCTATTTGTAAAAATGCAAAAAGAAGTATATATATATATTCATCTTCTCTCTGTCTTCACGCTTAATTAGGGAGTATTTTATACCCCGGTGAGCCCCGAGAAGATGTTTGCAAGGATATTTAGTGCATTGAGATAGAAATCTTGAACGGAATTAGAGCTATGGACTCTACTGCATTGTCGCCTGTGGAAAATCAAGAAGTTTTTTTCTTTGAAGAATGATGAAAATGTTGATGAGACACATCCGGAAAAGATGACACTGCCATTAAAGGCTGATACGGAGTCAATTTATATTTTTCCAGCTTCAATTACTCCTGAGCAGGTAGAAGAGACATCCAGCCATGGAAGCTTGAAGTTGACTCACGATCAGAGCAAAACTTACGAAAATAGTGTAACGGATAGCCCCCGTCTCCTCCTTGGTTTGCGGAGACCAAATGACGTGGAAAAAATTTCAAAAAAATGTTCAAGAAAAATGAAAGATATTTATTAGTTTTTAATTTCTATTATTTTTTAATTTTTAAAATTTTTTAATTTTTCTAGTTTTTTAATTTTTTTAGTTTCTAATTTCCTAATTTTATTAATTTCTTAATTTCTTTAATTTCTTTAATTTTTATATTTTTCTAATTTATGGGGTTTGTATTCCCTATAAATACTTATAGTGTTTCATTATTTTAGTATTCATAATTAATAATATTTTATTTGAAAGTGATATTTCTATTTTGAGAGTTTTATGATTTTTTCTTTTCAAATCCTATTGTCTTCCTTCTATATCTCTCGTTTTAAGTGGTATTAGAGTCAAGATTTTCCCTTGTGATGGCCAATCAAACCGGTGAATGTAGTATTCTTTCTGACATGTTCAGAGAGTTGCAAACCATGACGGTTGCATTTCAAACTTTGTTTGTTCGAATGGAGCAGGTAGAATCACGAATGGAGCAGACAGAAATGGAACTGTAGACGTCGCGATCAAATCAGGCAATATAAAAGATAAAGGTCGCGTCAGGAAAATCGGTTAGGTACCTCACTTTGATCTCATATTACCACAACAATCTCGTAGGGTTCAGATCAACGAGGATGATTTTTTAGACGAAGAGGTTGCTCAGTTTTTTTATCATAACCATAATTCAAGAACAACTCGTCAATATTAACATGAAAAGTTCCAATTGAAAGTCAACATCCCTTCGTTCAATGGGAATTTAAATATTGAAGATTTCCTAAATTGGGTAGCAGTGGTCGAAAGATTTTTCGAGTTGGCAGAGATTCCAGAGAATAAGCAAGTAAAACTGGTGGTATATCGATTAAAAGGTGGGGATTCTTCGTGGTGGTAACAAACTCAGATCCAACGAAGGCATTCGAGAAAACAGCCAATAAGCCTTTTGCCAAAAATAAAAAAGATGTTGATGGTCAGATTTCTTCCTCCAAATTATAATCAATTTTTATTCTATCAATATCAGACATTGGTGCAGGGGCAAAAATCTATGACTGAATATATGACAGAATTCTTATGACTATCGGCACTGAATAATTTAATGGAGATTGAAGGTCAACAGGTGATGATATATATTCATGGGTTGAAACCTGCAATTCATGATAAAATTGACTGTCAGATCATTCTAAACCTTAACGAAACCCAGAATATGGTCCAGAGAGCAGAATCAATGGAGTTTAAGGAATTTTACGAGAGTAAAGGTACCCGTAAACCCATTGCGGAGGCATTTAGGGCAAACCCGAGAGTTAATATATGGTCTAATTTTGAACCTATAAAGAAAGATATGATAGAGAATGAGCATATGAAGGAACCAACAAACAACAACCCTTATTCAAAACCGACAGGCGATAACTGTTATAGGCGCGGGCAAGTTGAGCATAAGTCTAATAATTGCCATCAACGTCGTCAAGTTCATCTTGCCGACTATGGAAGGGAGAATGATGAACGGTCTGCTGATGAGGAAGAAGGGATTTGTGAGCCAGATGGAGAAGACGAAGATGTACAGACCCTAGTGGGTAGAAAAGTGTTGCTGATTCTTTATCGAGAAGATACAAAACAGAATGACCTCTTTCAAAACAGTAGGGGTGATCTTGTTCCATGTGCAAATTCAAACTCATTGCATGGTATGATGGACATTGGCTCTTCAAAAGCATTGCAGTTTGCAAATGCCATTATTTCATTAGAGGCTGAGATACAGAAAAAAGTGGTGGTGCTTGACACAACATGGACAAAAACAAACCTTTTGAAAAATTTGGAAGATCTATCATATGAAATTCTGGTGTTATTACCTCAAAATTGCTTTGCATTTATTCCCATACTACCAAGTGTTACGTGTGGTGTAGTGGGAGTCTACAGTATCATGGAATCAATTCACAACACAATTAGAAAGAATGTAGATATTTTTTATTCAGAAACTGAATATTTCAAGATTGATCCAGTAAATAGAAAAGTTTACTATCATCTTATTCAGACAAGCACGTGGGTGAGGTAGAAGAATTTGAGATTGATTATGATTATATAGTTATAGCAGTTGTTTTAATATTTTTCATACTCAACATAAGTTTTTGGAGAAGAAAACCAAAAGAGAGAGTTAAGCATATGGATGCAAACATTGAAGGTATCACTCGAGAGCGAGTTCTTTTCAGGAAGGGGGATGATGTGAGACAAATTTTCAAAAATTATTCAGGTGCCTCAAGAAAAAGGAAAGAAATTCATTAATTTCTAATTTCTATAATTTCTTAATTTTTAAAGTTTTTTAATTTCTCTAATTTTCTAATTTTTCTAGTTTCTAATTTCCTAATTTTACTAGTTTCTTAATTTCTTTATTTTTTTTATATAGTTTCTTAATTTATGGGGTTTGCATTCCCTATAAATACTTATAGTGTTTCATTATTTTAGCATTCATGATTAATAATATTTTATTTGAAAGCGATATTTCTCTTTTGAGAGTTTTAGAGTTTTCTCTTTTCAAACCCTATTGTCTTCCTTCTATCTCTTCCGTGTTATTAAGAAGGATGAAAATACACTAGTTAACATGGTTGACAAAAGTTTCTCGGAAGACCTGAGAATCTCTCAAGGAAGATTTATTCTTTGACCTACAACAATGGAAAGAAGATTATCTAGAAGCAGTACTCTGAATTCTACATATTTGATAGGTATTGATGTCAAAAGCACAAGATGTCAAGACTCCAAATTACATGGATACAGAAAGTAGGAGTCTTGATTCAGGAATGAAGCAGATAAAAGTGGTTCAGCTCCCTGAAGAGCAACTTGCGAATGAGCAGGTGAATTTTTCTTTCTCTACATGGCAACTTGATATTTTCTACCATTGTTCATATTAGGCTTCGAATATTCCCTCTAGTTAAAATTGTTATATAATGAATTTCTGTACCCTTTACCATGATAGGAACTCAAAACCGAAGCAAAGCCTCTTGAAGTTTCGAGGAGTGTAAAAGACATTGGGTTGGATCCTATAGAAGTCGAGTTAGACAATCCATAAAACTGGCAATCAGAATTCCAAAGGCTTCGAGGAGAGATTATAGAATTGTGGTGATGGGATATAGTCCAACGCTCGTTTCAAAGGGTCACGCTCGAAAGATCCACACGTGAGACCCACAAAAGATAGCTATCGACCAATGAGCAAGCACAACCTAATATTACCGAACAATTACTCAACTAGTCTATCGAAGGGCTTTAGCCACCCCATCTCCCAAACGATAGGGCGTTAGTCACCCTGCCTATCGAACGAGGTTTGCCATTTATCTCCCCGATCGGTTTTTAGCCCTTAGATCATCGAGCAAACAAGCCCGAAGGCTTCGCGTTGGTCTAATGACTGACCGATAGCTAATGACCTTATTGAAAGGCCAAAGTGCCCCAGCTATCTTGATTCTTTGTTTAAAGAACAGTATCTTCAGGATCTCACGAATAATGAAAATTTTCATATGATGAAGATCACAATCATTTTGAAATATCAAACTCCTGAGATTTTCGAATCGTCTCAATAAGAAAGGTAGGGTTTTAACGCTCCGAAAGCATCCGACTTTCATAGGTATAAGAAATCCTGAAGCCCCCAAAGTTAGGTACACTCTTTTGGCCTTACACATTGGGCATATTAATCACAGGGTACTTCTCCCTCTCTAAACTCAAAGTCTATTTTTTTACATTAGAAAAACGCTCAATTTGACTTGAGCGTCGGAGCCTCCTCTATCGAAGCACCCTCCGACGATTTTTTACAGTTTTCACATCCAGTCAACGTCAACCGTTCGAGTCATCAGGGAGTCGGTATTTGTAGAGTCATAACCCACCTCAAACAAATTAGTACCGTTCGTGGGAAACAGACTAGAGCCACCACTTTTGTAAAACCAACAAGTTAAGTACGCGATATGCCTCCGAGGAGAAGAACCAGGATATCTTCAAAAGCCACCCCCATTATGGACGGGTACACCGCAACAACCTCCGAAACCACCCTTCCTGTGGCACCCGATCACTCCGTTCGTGATCGTGTGGTCTCCTCTCGACCATCTCACCGGAACAAGTTCTACAACCTGCGATTTAAGAATAGCCGGTCATGGCCCCTGCGTCAGAATGAGTCAGCTATCTGAATAAAAAATCCAGAACATAAGCAAACAACTGGAGGGTCTCAGTCAAGCCCTTAGGCTCGAGGGCCAGTCTTCTGCTGAGAGGTCTAGGCATCCCCACCGATGACTGTCACCCCCACACTGTGAAATGTCCGAAATTTCTCGACGAGACCCTGACGACCTCCGAAAACAGGTTGAGCAATTTGTTGCCAACAAATTCAAGCAGGTCAACACTCAGGGAAACCAAACTCCCCTCTACTCTTATGTTTCACTTTTTGATCCGAAGGTCTCTTCAGAATCTATGTCTCGCAACATACTTTTGCCTCTCATGGAAAGATATGACAGGACAACCGACCCCCGGTATCATATGACACATTTTGTGACGGTGATGATTTCAAGAGATATGATCGACGCGACCATATGCAAACATTTCCCCACTACTCTTACGAGGAATGCACTAACTTGGTTTAACTCATTTCCGCCGCTGGGCATAAAAACCTTCTCCCAACTTTGAGAACAGTTCGAGCTGAACTTTGTAATAAGCAGAGGGGTCAAGAGAAAGTCCACTTTTTTGCTGTTATTACATTAGAAGGAGAATGAGTCACTGAGAGACTTCTTGGAAAGATTCAAGGCAGAGATATTGAGAGTTTTGTCTCTGAATCACTCCATCGCACTGGTTACACTACGAACTAGACTACGGCTTTCGGGTATAAAAGTATCGATTACGAAAAATCCTCCTGCCACCATCCAGAAATTCTATGCTTGAGCCGAGAAATATATCGCCACTAAGGATGCCGAGACGTTTGATCATAAAAGAGACCGATCCGTTCGAAAAAAACATAACCGGTCACTTGGGAGGTCCCCACTGTCACGCCCCGACCCGCCCCCGATCCGAGCACGGAACAACCGCCGTGGTACCTTGATACACGAGCACAACGTCCCGCATATCAAGACACCGTAAGGCTACTAACAACATCAAATCTAATGTATCACAGACCAAATCAATTCCCAAGTCATCACAATGTGCTTCAATGCATCAATATATCAAATCAAATGAGAGTTATCATTTTCACAAGTCAACATAAGTATAATACAGTCATCCCAGGTATATAAATACAATGGTCAACTAAATGCTCCAAATATAACAATAACCTCAAATGATTTCCGCGGAAGAGTGGGTAACCGTATCCAAGCCCCGTGTTTCCAAAATGCTCAATGAAATCGAAACTCTACTAGCCCTCAGTCCAAGACTAAACCTGTAAGATGGGAATGTGAGGGGTGAGTACCAAAAAGAGGGGATGGTACTCAGCAAGTGAGGGGATTGACATCGTACTATTAATATCGATGTGAATTTAGAGTGTCAAAGCATAAGGTAATAAATATCCACAGTGTGCAAACCGATCATATCATTTCAAAACCATATATCATACGCTTACATCAGAAATCAAGATATGCATCCAATATTTACATCAATGTCATGAAGAACCGGCCAATGAAATATTCGAGGCAAGGGTCTACCTCGACCAATGACGGGCGCATTGGGGGTTTTCACAATGCATGTATATAAAAACAATAGCTCTCTACCCCAATATTGGCCGCAGGCTGATCCAACAAGCTCGCAAAATATCACAAGCACAATCATCAACATAGATTCGACATTTGGGGGATAGCTCTGGTCAAAGCGTATCCGGACATAATGGGTGCCTCTGTCAAATGTCCTTCGTAGCTACGGAACATTGCTACACAGCGGGGAAATGGGGGGCACCAAGCCCAAAGCGTGGAATCATCACAGGGCATCCAACCCAATCACATGTTCAAATCCAGGTTATATGAAACCATGTGCCAATAGATATGAAAATCGTATAAATATCACATGTTATGAAAATATGGCACAATATCATTTGTGAAAGCTCATGGATGCATATCAAACAAGTCAAGTGATTGGGACACTCCAATGGTCACAAAAATATATGTAAAGCATATATAAAAATCCGAAAGTTCAATTTATCACACATTTGAAATTATGCTATATATATAAAAACATTTAAAATAGGATTTTCCAATCAGTAATAGACGTCAAAGTCCCACTCACAGTTTGGGGGAGGGTAATGCACTCTCCAATATTACCACAAAGCGTAAATCAAGTGCTCCCCTTGTTCAAATCAAATAACTATTGTGAAGAAAAATCAGTCCGCAGATTTTCAAACCTGCGCAGTCATGGGAAATAAGCTATAACTTTTCCTATATAGCTCGGAATTGAGTGATTCAATTTGCCACCTAAAGCTAAGACATTTATCCACATGTTTCATGTTTAGCTCATTTTCAGATTCTCACTATATGAATTTATGAAAATTTATCTTTGGACTGATTTGGATTTTTATAACTCAACTTGCACAGTTTCAGTAGATTTCTCACATCTCCTTACATATAACTCCAAATTGATTAATTCCAGTCCCATATGAAAGATAAGAGACAGTACTATGACTTTCATTTTGAGCATTTTCTCAGATTTTAAACACAAAATTTCAGAATTTCAATTCTTTGTCTCAGTTTTGTTTCAAACTCAAGCTCTATCCGGTTTCAGTGAAAGTGCTATAACTCCTTGCAAAAAAACTCCATTCCAAGTGAAATTTTGATATGTTGTAGGTAACTTCATGGCCTATAACTTTCATTTTATACACTTTCTCAAATTCACATCACAGAATTCCCAGAAATCCTCAATTTGTTTCAGTCACATTCCAATTTCAGCTTCTGTCCAAATTTTGTGCAGAAGCTATAACTTTTATTCTACTTATCAAAACTTAATGAAATTGTAACATGTCATTCCCAAGACATAGATCTACAATTTTTGTGTTTTGAGTTTCACTAAATTATGCCGATAAAGGGATTGAAATAAATCATGATCAGAACAGGCAGTTTTCAGTTGGAAACAAAATTTCTGTCAACACATCTTTAGGAAAAAGGGTATAAATTTTGATTCCCTCGTTCGTTTTGGCTGAAATTTGAATATATGGTAGACAAGAAAGATAGCTACAACTTTTATGTTTTGTATTTCTCCAAAATAGAGCTGGAAGTGGTTCGTTTGTATACACTGATTTTATAGTCCGAAACAGAACAACTTTCTGTCATGTTTCAGGAAAAATGCCATAACTTTTGGTACAGATATCTGATTAAGATGGTTCTTATCTCGTTGGAAAGATAAGACTTGGACCTACAATTTACTTAACTAGAGAATTTTCAAATTCTGACTGTAAGATATCTTAAAACAAAGGTGAATTCACGGACAGAAATAAAATCTAAAGCAAGACATGACAGAATCTTTCTTTACCTCCATTTCTTTGCCTTCCAAACTCAAGCAAGCTTTCCACTTAGTCTCAGCCTTTGATCACCCTATGTACACCAAATTAAGAGTGTCCCTTTGGGTTCAAAAACAGAAATATAGTATTCTAGGATGCAAAAGAAGGCCTTACCTTGTTTTCTTTTCAAATGTGTCTAGAGATTTGAAGAAAATTTTCCAACAAAATCTTCTCCTTCTAGATTGGACTCACTCATTTTCACTCTTGGCTCTTGAAGGAATGAAGAAAGCTCCACATTTTTCTTTCTTCTTCCTCTCACTCACGTCCACTTCATGGTGCAACAAATGAAAGGGTTCAACCTTTTAATTATCACAAGCACACTTCATTTCCTCAAAAGTCAATGTTTATACATCATCAACATATCTCAAATAAATGCTTGCTTTTCATTCCATACCACACTATACTTGTTTGTCTCAAAAAGTCAAGAATTTCTTTTCCTCCACATGCTCTTCATGTCCACAAGACTTCCTCACCATGCTTTGGCATTAAATGCTTGTCCAATTTGTCTCTTGCTTTGTTAAATCAATGACTTAAACAATTTCATTAACTTTCCAATTTAATTTTCACCCTTGGATTGAAATTCCAAATTTTCAACACGCCATAACTTGCCCATACTTTGTTATCTACCATCTTATTACATTGAAGTCCCTATCTTTTGAGAAATTGCTTCTAGGTTCTTGTTAATTACAATTTGGTCCTTAAACTTATAAAAATTATAAATTGACCCAAAAAATTCTCAAACTTACACACTAGGCTCAAAATCATATATGAGGCCCAATGGGACTGATTTTGAAATTTAAAATGGTTGTCTCAACCCTATTTGTCAAAATCGATCCGAATTAGGGTTTATGGATCAATTTCTGGACTTTTGCCGTTTTAACTCTAAAAATAATTATTTATTAAATTTAAAAATTTTTTCACTCTCAAAATCACATCTCATCATCATAGGACTATTTGTGGCCCATTTCAAAATTATTCACTTATGCCTAAAAATTTGCGTAAAAATTCTCTGGGAGAATTTATCGGAAAAATTTCTGAGTGAAGTTTATAAAAGGATTTATAAAAAAATTATCATATCTAAAGATGAAATAGGATACATAAGCATACACCGAGGGTCGGTGTTACACCCACCAAGGAAAAGCCGAGAAGCCTCCCTCATTCGCGAAAGTATAGCAGCTATACCCCTCTAAATGAGACCCCTAGCCGGGTCTTATCATTGATCAGAGATAAGCCATACATCCGATGGCCCCCACAGTTGGCTGAGAATGACCCCAGTAAGGACAGAACCAAATATTGTCATTTTCACCGTGATTGCGATCACACAATAGATGGCTTCAAAGAGTTGAAAGATGAATTAGAATTCTTGGTACGCCATGGGAAACTACTGGAGTTCATCGGTAGGTAGGAAAGAGATGCTCCGCTCGTTCATCGATACGAAACGCTGCGACATGAACAGTCAGAGGACCGGCAACCTGTCCAGCCCCTGATTGACAGAATGGGTGGAGTAATACTCCAGATCCAGGACGGGTATGTCCTTCGGAAGCCTTCCCATTCCTTTAACGATCTATCGAAAAATGAAATAAGGCGCCTAGTCACGCCGATTTTCTATTTCCCGAATATACCTCCTTCCGCACCACAAGAAGTTTTAGTGACAGACACTAATAAATAATCCAGGGACAAGAGGCCCATCATTGGCTTCATGGACGAAGATCTATCGGGGTAGACCCGAGTCATCATGACCCCTTTGTAATAACCGCCGCGATTGGACGACATGAGGTCAGAAAGATCTTTGTTGATCAGGGTGTAGGTTGTAACCTCCTATACTGGGATGCCTTCAGACGAATGGGGTTTACATCCATACATCTCCAACTCCATGCAGGCCCGGTCAAGGGCCTCTCAGGCAAATGGATATATCTCAAAGGTATTATCTCACTTCCGGTCACCTTTGGCACACCTCCCAATCATGCGACAGCTCTTATCGCATTCAATGTGGTAGATCTCCCTTCGCTTTATAATGTTATTCTGGGCAGACCAGGTTTGAATGCCCTTAAAATTTTGCCCAGCACCAAGTACATGAAGATTAATTTCAGGATACTACCAGGGATAGGAACACTATCATGTGATGTGGAGCCTCAACTTCTACCCTTAAGTGATCCTTAAGGTATGCTTCTATCGACCTTTTCTCTTAAATGCAAGAGTATTCTTCAGTTAGCGAGGTATCATCTCGAAGGACTTCTTACTCGAGTATTCCCTAATGGAGGGCCTGAGCCGCCTTAATCCTACCAAGCGTCGGGCGTAAATTGCCATGATCTTACCGATCGAACGTGTCATATAAAAGGGATAAAACTCTTCAAACAGGTAGACACGACTCCCATATCTAAAGTTTCTTACCGATCGAACGTGTCATCAAAAAGGGATGGAACTCCCCGAATGGGTGGACACGGTCCCCTATTTAAAGTTTCTTACCGATCGAACATGTCATCAAAAAGGGATGGAATTTCCTGAATGGGTGGATATGATCCCCTATCTAAAGTTTCTTACTGATCGAATATGTCATAAAAAAGGGATAGAACTGTCCGAATGGGTGGACACGACCCCCTATCTAATGTTTCCTACCGATCGAACGTGTCATCAAAAAAGGATGGAACTCCCCGAACGGGTGGACACAACCCTAACATCTAAAGTTCTCTATCGTACGTCTGGCCTAAATCACGTTGATATTACCGATCAAACATGTCATCAAAATGGGAGGGCACTCTCCGGACGGGCGAACGCAGCCCCATTATCTAAAGTTTCTACAACGAATTACGAGGTAATCTCAATCGATGACAAAACAAAGATTACTCAAAACGAAAAGTGCTAAGATGCAAGGTTTTAAAGAGAGGCTACAAAGGATCAAAAGGGAATAATGGGACTCCATGAGAAGCAGATCCCCTGATAGTTGAGACTGTAGTAGGGGCTTCAGGGACAACAATTGAACCCCGGGTTGTTGCGACCTCTTCAATTGGGGGTAGGGTATCGCCCAGAACTATTCGGTGAATTATCTCTTCAGCACATCTCAATCTTTCGACTAATTTGTGTTGAGAATGTTTAAAGATAGCAGTGTCCCTTGCATGAGACTCCTTGAGGTCAGCTATCTTACGTTTTCCAGCCAGAAGAGACTCTTCCCGAAACTGAGCTAGTCTCTCGATTGACTGAAGATGTGCCTCACGTACTTTGGCCTCCAACTCTAGCCTCTCGCATTACTTGCTTAACTCAACGGCACATCCCTTTAGGTAGTCTATCACCTGTCTCTTCTGCTGCTCTTGGAATTCTACAAGAGCCATAGTCTGAAAAGAATTATGGATGGATTTGAGAGGAATGAGAAAAAGAAGAAACCGAATAAACATGAAAAGAATGATACATCAGACCAAGAGACTTAAGAGCCCCACTAACTTACTCCTGAGATATCCTATAAATATCAAGTTCGCACCGATGAAAGTCTAACTGACTGACGATTCCGTCCACCTCAAACATATCTATGTAGCTATATTGCATGTCTCCGGTGCACATGACAATTGTCCCTCGCTCTTTTGAACCCTTCTTCCTGTCAAAAGAACGAATTGGAATGATAGACAACAAAGCAGCCCCATCGGCAACCTTACGCTTTCCTTTGCTTAAAGGCCAAATCGAAATGGCGGACGAAGGCCCCGCCATCACCTTCGTCCTGGCCGTGGAAACATGCGGTCTTACCTTGATGACAGGAGAGGTCGTATCTTCCAATCCTCTTGATTCGCCACCATCGAAGCTCCCACTCCTTATCGATCCACTTCCTCCCAAGGCAATGGTTTCCAGTGGTATAACCATCATTAGATCCGAACGCTTGGGTAAAGCAACCGGCTCGCATCGTGATGGAGACAAAGATGACAAGGTCTTCCTCCTCTTCGACGAGGGAGAAAAATATTCCTGGAGGGCTAGAAGCACCTCGACGAGCGCCTGCGGAGACTTCTTCACTCCTAACTGGACCTGCTTATCAACAATATAACTTTTTCTAGCATAGCGTCAACGAAAAAGTCCACAAAGTCAATCAGCTTGATCTTTTCTCTTTCTAATAAAAGGAGTCTGTCAACCTTCCTCTTCTCTCCGGCTAGTAAGCCAGCTAAAGATAGCATTTGATCATCCAGTAGTGAATCAACCTATATATTTCGACCGGTGGACTTATAATAGCCACCGACATGACGAACGAAATGGCCTTGCTTAGATACGGCCGGAGGTTTCAGTACTAAAGAAGACCCCTTATTAGTATCGGGAAGCATAGGAACGTGATTCTTATCCGAGAACTCCACGAAGAAGAACTTGTGCATCCAGTTCTTGTCGATGGATTTTTTATAGAAGAATCTCCAATTGGACTCGGGTCGAGTCTGCAGCTTGTACCAGCCCTTGGTCGAATCACTGTTTTCACATCTCATCAGGATAAAAATAGATAACAAGATGTCGAATTCAAAACGAAGAAGATAAAACTCTAGCAAAGAGGCCACAATGACTACCAAACGTCAGACACTTGGGATCAGAAGGATTGAAAATATGTTCCAACGACGTAATACTTTCGTAAAAGGACCTGTATACGAAACTTTTAATCTGTAGTTAATCGATTGATAGTACATCAGCATGCACCCTTCCGATAGCTCTGTTGGCATCTGTGGCAGACACCAAGGTATAATCGTCTCCCATCAGCATGTCAGTCTGAACTTCTTGAAACTCCTTCACGGACATGGTGCTCACGGTATCACCAATACCTGGATAAGTTTGAGCAGCGGACATTTTTGCCATTGTTTTCAGAAATAACTTCTCTAATGGCCCTCAAAGAAGAAAAAGGAATGAAATTGCTTAGTGTATACAAACAATTGGTTTTGTATAAATGCCAAAAGACGATCCGCATATCCCAACGACAGCACATGATGCCAATACATAAGCAAAAAATGAGTACTCATGGTACATTTCTCACAAAACGACACCATAAATAGGGGCAAATAATGAGACATAAATCAACGCCCGTTTCAAAGGGTTAGCACTCAAAAGGCCCACACGTGAGTCCCACAAATGACAGCTACCGACCAATGGGTGAGCACAGCCCAGTATTACTGAATGATTACTCAACTGATTTACCGAAGGGTCTCAGCCGCCCCATCTCCAAAATGATAGGGTCTTAGTCGCCCCGCCTATCGAAGGAGGTTTGCCATTTATCTCCTCAATCGGTTTTTAGCCCTTAGATCATCGAGCAAACAAGCCCGAAGGCTCCGCATCGGTTTAACGACCGACTGATAGCTAACGGTCTTATTGAAAGGCCAAAGCGCCCTAGTGATCTTGATTCTTCACTTAAAGAACAGTATCTTCAGGATCTCATGGATAAGGAAAATTTTCATACGATAAAGATCATGATCATTTTAGAATATCAAACTCCCAAAATTTCTAAATCGTCTCAATAAAAAATGTGGGGTCGTAACGCCCAAAAAGCATACAACTCTCACAGGTATAAGAAACCTTGAAGCCCCCAAAGTCATTTACGCTTTCTTGACCTTACACATTGGGCATTGGGCATACTAATCATGGGAAACATCTCCCTCTCTAAACTCTCAATTTGTTACTTTACATTTGAAAATTGTTTTTTCTGATTTGAGAGTCGGATCCTTCCCCGTCGGAACACCCTCTAACGGTTTTTTGCAGGTTTCACATCCAGTTGACGGCAATCGTTCGAGTCATCAGGGAATCGATCGTTCGAGTCATCAGGGAGTCGATATCTGTGGAGTCATAACTTACCTCCAACATGTGGCATAGCTGCAATATCTCCTTAGTTCAGAGAACCTACTTCTTCATGCTATTTAAAGGTGATTCAACAGACTCGATTTACATGGAGGTAGAACGAAGGAGGTTGTCCATCATCAATGACACCTTCAGTCAGGGTAAGCAATACTATGGAAGACGTAGGATTTACATGGAGCGAGTCCAAGATACTTTATGTAGAAAATTTATTTTTATTAGCATTAATTTTGTTACAGTGGACACTGGAGCATTTAGGTTGGCCATGCTAGCCAATAAGTTGGCAGCAGCTTATTCAACATAGGGTACATATACTACGCCGTCAAAAAGGCATCAAGCCTAAGAATTAAAAGGCTTCAGGTTATAGCAATCGAGATTGTTGCCATATCCCACACCAAGCAAGTCACAATATCTCTTATAGAACCCAATGCGATCCTGACCTTGTGGGTTGGAGCCTTTCCCACACTCAACTCCGCCATTGATGATGTTGGTGGCGACCCCATAGCCAGGGACTCGGCCTGCGGCTGTGTCGGCGGAGGACGGGGTCCATCCCCCGGTCATGACGGCATGGCAGGATGGCTTAGGGGACTGAGGGGTCATCCAGAACCAGAGTGCTGTCTTGAATGAAATTGTGGCATCTTTGGCAACCAAATCCGGATTATTTAGAAGATCTGAGTTTATGGCTTTTCCAGCTGGTCCATAGTTGTAGTTGCTGCCATAAAAGAAAATGAAGGAATTATAAGTCGAGGTCTATTTGGATCTTTATTTTGTTCAACACCGTAAAATATTTAAAATTATATATTGGCCTTCGCCTAATAATTACCTGTATGTTATGTTACAACCTCTTTTTCTACTTTAATGTTTTTTGTAATTTTATTATTATTATTATTATTATTTTGTAGTAATGAAAATTGGTTTTTAAAGGAGCCAGCCCGTGCAAAAACATACACCTAACATGTTAAATCTGTTGATGCCCGTTCTTATATTTTATGTAATGAATCATGGGGGATAATATGATTGGACTATTTTGACCCGTTATCCAAATTAATTTTATGTTAAACAAGTGCACTGAAACTAATCTTAATATATATATATATATATATATATATATATATATATATATATATATATATATATATATATTTTATATTAAGTGGGGGGCAACCTTTACTTTAAGACCTAAATGGAATTGGCTGCGTAGACTTTGAAGAGTTGCCAACGCAGTGGACAAGGAATGTATGAATGGTGCATGGAATTACTAATAAGAAATCTTAATCACACTTTTATTCTATCCGCTTAAACAGAATTTTCTGTTGACAAGTGGACCCAGGTTAGGATTTATTGTTGTGGGAAAGGTGGGGGTGCGGGTCCGCTTATGGGGTAGACTCGCCCCACTATTTTTATTATATTTGAACTCAAAAAGGAGTAGAGAGTGGTTATGAGTGAAACCACCCCAACTTCCCTCTCTTTTTCTCTCTCATTTTATTAAAAGAAAAAAAAAAAAAAAAAAAAACTTCTCAAGAAAACCCCCCAATAAAAGGGGTGACGGGAAGGAGAAAAAAAATGGTATGAAAAATCTTCTTTTTTCTTTGAAGAATGAGAAACAAAAACCAATTGAGAGAGAGAGAGAGAGTGCTCTCGTATTTGAAGCATAAAATGAGGGTTTGAAAATTCGTTGATCATATTATTCATCGTGATATTTGGATTATGAATAATAGAGAGTGCTCCGAATTTATAATATTTTCTTGAGCTAGAATAACGATCCGTCAAAGAAATAAACGATTCTAACCCGATTTCGATCCAAACAATTTTCACATGAAAATATTTACCTTGATTTGTACGAAATTTATCATTGGTATTAGAGTATACATGACTTGTTTCATGCCTCATATAAGTATTAAAAAAATTAAAATTGTCATGCATGATTTTAGAGGTTTATTAATAGCAACTTGCAATACACATCACAAAATGCTTTCAATTTTATACCATAGTATACTTATGACATAGGGATAAAATCTGGAAAGTTTGACAAGCATGTGATGAGTACATTAGAAGATATTTCAAACTCTAATCGAAACTTAATGTACTTGTAATTTTTAAAATACTGAGTTTCATGATATTAAATTTATATGATTAGATTTTTCATGAAAAATACCCTCCAACCTAAAAATCGTAAAAAATGATTAAGAATTAAGAGAGATATGACCATTCAATATTTGGGTCGAAAACTAGAAAATTGGAGAAGATGATGAACAGTAAATAAGTCATATTTCTACACTCGTCAGCGGCAAGTGAACTCCACCACCCAAGATAGAAGTGTTCGATCCAAAATCCAAGATCACCATTGAATTCACTGATATAAAAAATGGGGGATAGTCAAAATATGGTGACCAGAATCCAGCGCGTGTGAATTACGCGTCACTATAGGAGAGTGAAAACATTTTCAGACTTTATTTTGTTATAGTTAAGTCCATAGGCGTGCGTAGGGGCATGTCTGGCTAATTTTGGTCCCAATTTTTATCAAAATAAATTTTGTAATCATTATGATTATTTTTGTGATTTATAATTTATTTTTCGAAAACGAAAAATATTTTTTATTGATTATTAATCGATAAATTATTAAAAATAATAAAAAACATTTTTTCAGCCTGAAAAATTCTAAAAAATTTTGCATGTGACTGAAAATTTTTTTAATCAATAAATTGTTTAGAAAATTATAAAAAAATCTTTTTTTAGTTCAGAAAATTCTGAAAAATTTTTATTGGACTAAAATTATTTTTCTTAATTTTGGATATCTGAATGTAATTTTTTTTACACTTTTTTGATTTTATACTCTCTATTTATGTGTGAAAATTTTATTTTTTCAACATAAAATTGTTTGGAAATTGATCATATTATTTAAAATAAATAATTTTAAAATTTATTATAATATTATGATTGGTTTAGTATCCAATCTAATATTGTACCTGTTTTCTAGAGTAATGGTGATGTTAGAATAGAATGTTGGAGTTTTCGGGAAGAGAGTTAAAGTATTAAGAAGTTTAGAGAATATGATGAGATTGAGTTAAATTTTGATAGACCTAACTCATACTTTATTGGATCTTTTGGAGATCATGAAAGTACAACATCTGATACTTGTTAGATTAGGTCATTCTTTTTAGAAGGATGACGTATATATAATATAAGAAATACTTTGACTTTTAATTGGAACAGTGTAGTTGATGAAATGATTGTCCAGAGAAAGAATGTGATTGTTGACAAGTGAGCCATATATTAATAGAAATATGGAGAGTCAAGAATTTGAAAACCCAAATGAATTAAGGTCATCCCATAGTATAAATAACATATCTCACGTGCTATAAGGAGATTTTTCTCATAGGGATAGACAATCTATTACGGTACCTGAAAGGAATTTTAGATTGGAAGAATTTAAATAATTCTCATCCAAAATTGAAAGTATTTAAATATTTTGTATATTTAAGTGGAAGGTTTTAGATTGAAAGAATCTATATAATTCCCACCTAAAACTCATATAATTTTCTAACTTTAAATTAAATTCGTGATAGTGATACATTAAAACTATAGATGATGATTGAAAATCAGTGAACTTTTGATTCTATACCTAATGTTAACCTGTCATAAATGTTAATTTTGAAATACAAAATTACGTGTATGATATAAGTATTAGTATATATGTTTACCCTCTTAGAAAACCCAAACTATAACATCAAAGTCCATTATTAGAGATTTGAATAGAAATGACAAATTGAATAGCGATGATTATGAGATATGATACCATAAATATGAAATATGCTGAAAGAATATGATATTTTGAAAGGCATCAAGCATGTCAAATAATACCCTGTAGTAGGTAATGTTGCTTTATAGAGAAGAGAAAAAGATGCTTACCAGACATGAAAAAGACAGATTCCATAGTTTGAGTGACTCTAGTTAGCTTCATGATTGATGACATGATATCCAAGTGTGAGCTATATGTGACTGCTCATGATAGTTGGGTGTACCTCAGAAAGAAATATAGAGGTACCAATATGACTCATTTTAGAAAGATAACCTTAAAATTCGATACCTATAAAAGGTGAAATGATCACAGTATCAAACAGTTTTTGAAGGTCATGTCTAACATGATTAGAGAGTTGGAGTCAACGGGTCATGTTCTCTTCAATAAACAGAAAGTTCAAATTTTGATCCGATTCCTTCCTATCAAATGGGAGCATCTAAAAGTTAATTTGATTCACAATAACAATGTGAGGATTTTCTCGGATATTACTCTTCACGTCAAGTCTGAGGATGAACAGTTTTGTACTATAAGATCTATAGCTGATACTTCTGTTGTAGAGTTTAGTTCCAAGAGAGTTTTGGACTCTAAGTGTTAGTGAAACTGGAACAAAAGCAAGAAAAAAAAAAGAAAATTGTAGATGGATTGCAAAAAAAAAACCCTGAATATAAGAACAGACAGAGAGATATTTATGATTTTTTCATCGATTGCTTTTTAATAATAGATAGTATATGGAGAATGATGTAAGAGTGAAAATTAAAGTAGTTGGCACTTGTAAAATGCAGTTACGAAGTAACCGAACTTTCATTTTGCATATTGATCTTTAGGTGCCAGAAATTCAACGGAACTATATCTGTTTTTGTTCTTTTGAAATTTGACCTTTTTTTTTTTTTAACTTTCAAAGATATATGGTTGATTTATATATGAATAATATGTGTATTGATTCTGGATAATTTACAAATGGTTTCATCATTTTACAAATATTGATAATGTAACATGATAGATTTGGTCACATTGGGACAAGATATGATGAATCAACTAGTGAGAGTAGAATTGTTGGGTTCACTCACAAAAGTTGATTTACCAATATGTGAATGCTGTCTTAACGGTAAAATGACGAGAAAACTATTTGGAAAAACCATACAACCTAAATTTCTGTTACACAGTCCATTCAAACATTCGTGATCTAATAGATATGAATGGTACGTATGAAATTTTATGTTTTATTACGTTTATTGATGATTTCACGTATTTGACAATATCTGTTTGATTTCTCAAAATCTGAATCATATAAGTGCTTTAGACATGATATGAGCGAGATAGAGAATCAGACGGATAGATAGTGTGAATATTTATCAAATCAATTTAAAGATTTGGATAATAAAAGAGACATAATCTAACATTTGACCATTCCTTATACATCTCGGCAGAGTAGTGTTATAATAAGAAAGAATATAATATTGTTGGATATGATAAGATCCATGATGATGCATGTTAACTTGTTGATTTCCTTTTGGAGAGACGTCTTGTTGACTACAACGTTTATTTGAACAAAGTATCTTCAAAGGCGGTACCAACGACATGATATAAACTTTAGACTAGTAGAAGGTCGTGTTTTAGTGACTTGAGACATTAGAGATATGATAAGATCTATGATGATGCATGTTAACTTGTCGATTTCCTTTTGGGAAGACGTCTTGTTGACTACAACGTTTATTTGAACAAAGTATTTTCAAAGGCGGTACCAACGACATGATATAAACTTTAGACTAGTAGAAGGTCGTGTTTTAGTGACTTGAGACATTGGGGATCGACAGTCTGTATTTTGTGATTTTTTTAATAATTTTGGAAAATTTGGTTTCTATGGAAGTAAGAGTATCTTTATAGGATACTCCGACCAGTTTAAAATTAATTATTCATTTGTGAACAAAAAGAAGATGCTATAGTAGAGATTAGATTACGGATATAACATTTCTGGAGAATGATTTTCCTAGTAGAGATGACGTGAAGGACATGAAGCTGTTATTTGAATTAGTTAATTCAAAAGATAGTTTTGTCTATTGAGGATTGTTAAAATGATGTTAATCCTAGCGGAAGAGATTTAAATTTTTATGATCCAACTGAGTTATAGACTCAGAAAAATGTTAGGAAAAACTGTGTCTAAGTATCAATTGGAAATTGAAGAGCACGTATTTGTTATTTATTCAAAAGATAAAGAAGAGTCTAAAAATATAGATGAGACTTTATCTTGTCCCACCAAAGGTGAATAGAAAATGCAATGGAAGAAAAATAGGAGTCAATGAAGTCCAACCATGTATGAGAAAATGTTAAATTTCTATCAGGGTACAAAGTTATTGAGAACAATTGGATTCTCAAAATCAAGCGTAGGGCAAATAGAATTATTGAGAGATAAAAGGCTCAATTGATAGTAAAAAATTACACTCAGTAAAAGCGTGTTGATTATGAGGAAATCTTTTTTTCAGTAGTGAGATTTATCTTCATTCACGCGTAGTTGGTAATAGTGGCCAATTTGAATTTCAAATTATATTAAATGAATGTAAAGACTATCTTCTTTAGTGGTGTACTTGATGAAGAAAACTGTATCAGAGAGTTTTGTTATTAAAGGCCAAAAAGACAGCAATTGATGACCTTAAGCAATTTTCGAGATAATGGTATTTCAGATTTCATAAGAATGTGATCTCTTATATTTTCTTCATGATAGACAAAAACTATTGTTTGTATTTGAAAAGTTCGTTGACAAGTTTCTGATTCTATCCCTATATGTCGATGACATATTATTAGTCACGAATGATAAGGAGTATGTCTTTCAGATCTTGAAATGATTGTTCTGTAATTTTAAGATGAAAGATATAGGTAAAGCAGATTAGGAATTGAATTCTAGATAAATCATTCCAGGAGATTATTAGAGTTATCTCAAAAATCTTATATTATAAAGACTCTGGAACGGTTTAGTTTAAAAGACTATAAACTCGCTAATACTCCTGTGACTATAGGTGATACTTTAAAAGATGACATATGTCTTAAAACTCCTAATGAATAGATGAAAAGTCTAAAATACCATATTTTAGTACAATTGAGAACTTAAAGTACACTATGATATGTACTCGTTTCGAAATTTGTCATGCAATGGGATTTGGTCGACATGTATCTGTCCAATCTAGATAAAATGATTGGATTATTTTGAAAAGGATATTGAGATATTTGAGCGGAACTGCAGATTATTTCTTTCATTATTAAGGAAATGATCTAATATTAAAAGGATACACGAATGCTGGTTGGGGAAGAGATTTGCATGAGAGAAAATCTACATCTAGTTATGTTTGTTTACTCATTGGTAGTGCTATCTCATGAAGAACCAAAAAACAAATCTGTGTATCACTTTCTATAATGGAAGTAGAATTTGTGACCATTGATTTCACAATTCAGAAAATAAATTTGGTTAAGCGGATATTGCAATATTTGGAAGTAGTAAGCAACTCAGTGGAAGTTTGGCGATTCATTGTGATAATCAGTCAGCTATTGTTTACACATGAGATTCTAAATATAATAACAAAACTAAATATAGACACAAAAATCAATCTTGTCAGAGACATGATTGAAAAGAGGAAAATGATATTAAGATACATATCTATGCATTTGGTGGTGGTTTGTTTTTTTTTGGAGACTAATACCTAAAGACATGTTTTTGAGACATATTAAATGACATGTATTGCATAGATTGTGACAATATTTGTTATTGTAATCGTGATTGTGATTATATACAGATAGTATATATATTATAATACTTATATTCGATGACATTTGAATTTTATTTTTATATCCAAAATTCTTATATCTGGAATTAAAAGTATGTTGGGCAAGTTTTGAGATTGATTCTCTCACACAAACAATCACCTCTAATGTCTATGTGACATGTAGAGATGAAGCGTGTTAATTTGTGGTGGATTAACACACATGCAAGCCGCCTTAGTTAAAGTACTGAAATGAGATTATCGGTTATTATACTATATATATGGTAATCGAAATGAATTCCCCACAATCCATTAAATTTATCGAATAGCCAAATATGAGTTTTCCTTAATGTTATGAGATGTTAGAGGACTATTAAGAAGGAAAACTCAGGTCAAGTGTTGTATACATTTGGATTGAAATTTGTATGATGCGTTATTTTAGAAAAGAAAATATACGCTTCCAAATGAAAAGGAATGTATCGTAGCACGTATTTCATACCATGTGTGTTTATGTGACCATATGAGTAATGAGATAGTATATCCCTCTTCATCTCACTGTATTTATCTCATTGTGTGAGACTCAGATGTTTATGTTTAACCTCAATTTATACCTTTAGGACTTTCATCTGTCTCTTGAGATTTTATTTTAATATTACTATTTTAGCATGTCACTGAGAAATCATGAATGATTTGGGTTGGCGGTTTGTGAATATATGATTGGATTAGAGTCGAGTATACTCTTACATTGTTTTGAGGGATGAGAGATACGTTGATTATGTCGAATAAAAGAGAACAAAGGTATAGCGAGATATGATATCATCTTCACTACTTTGACAATGAGTTGCTATATACTCTTAACCGGGGTGTAACTTTAGAGTTTTTGGTATTCTTACAGATTATATGATTCTTTTATCTGTATGAAATTAGTGATTTTCGATTGAAATAATCAAACTATGTGCGATTTTAACCCTCATATACCAATGAGAGATGTTGGAAAGATGGGTTCGGGTCCGCCTTTAAAGGTAGATTTACCCCACCATTTTTATTATATTTGAACTCAAAAAGGGGGAGGGAGTGATTATGAGTGAAACCATCCCAACTCCACTCTCTCTTTCTCTCTCATTTTATTAAAAAAATAATAATAATAAAAAAATACACCTTCCTAAGAAAACCACCCAACAAAAGGGGTGACGGGAAAAAGGAAAAAAAAAAAAAAAGATATAGAAAAACTTCTTTTTGCTTTGAAGAGTGAGAAACAAAAACCAATTGAGAGATAAAGCATTCTCGCACGTGAAGCATAAAATGAAGGTTTGAAGATTTGTTGATCATATTATTCATCAGGTATTTGGATTATAAATAATAGACAGTTTAAATTTATGACACTTTTTTGATCCAGAATAATCATTCGTCAAAGAGATAAGTGATACTAACTCGATTTTGATCTGAGAAATTTTTGCATGAAAATATTTAGATTAATTTATACGAAAATCATCAATCGTAAAATCCTAAAAATTAAAAAAAAAAAAAAAAAGGAATTGATTTCAAATGATAAAAACCCAATAAATTGAGATAAAAGAACATTTTTACTAATAAAAATCTGAATACAAAACTAACAACAATATTTGTAAATCTAAACTAAAATAATAACTAAGTAATAATTTAATACAATTTTTTTATAAAACAAGAAAACTTTAAAAGTTATATTATATTAATTAAAATTCTAAATATGCTAGTTGATCAAATAAAATAAAAAATAAAAATAAAAATAGAAGGGAATGAGTTTGTCACACATGGCACGAAAGAGAAGTGTCGTGGTGCCCTCTGCTTTCTTGGATTGAGAGAGATGACACGGCACCCACAGTGCTTCCTGTGGCCATCTTGGTTGCGAGCTAGGGTGGTCCGCCTTCTTCCAATTCCATCATTTTTCCACACTTCGCTCGTTGATTGCTTCCTTTAAACCATAGATACGTCCCATAATTCGTTTCTTGATTTTGATGATGTGAATATTGGATGTTAGGGATTTTTTTTTTTTTTTTTTTGGTATATAGATAGGTTTAAATTCCAGGTCTTTATAAGGAGAGACAGAATTAACTGAGTTATAACATTGGATGTTAGGATTCCTTATTCTATGTTAATTGTTATTTTTAAAAAAAAAAAATTATTTATAAAAATATATTTAGATAATTGACTAATGAATAATATATTGAAGTTGAGGATCCCATAACTAGCCAAGCTTCAATGGGGTCCAGCACGATGGATGAATGCATTCAAATTCCACAAGGGAGAAGTGGAGTAAATTGCGGGTCATAGATAGATTAGGCGGAAAATGGTGGGTGGGAGGGAATGGGAGCTAGTGAAATGGTCATGCCTTGTTTGGAAAAATTTACCCACCTTGGCCCGGAAGTCGTGACGTGACTTTGTGGCAAACTATATTAAAAAGGCCAAAAATGCGCCTATAAAACCGATATTGGAAAACAAACTTTGAAGAAGCTAAGGAAGGATATGGTCAAGAGTCATGAAACAAAACACACCGGCTTCAAGAATACAAATGTGAGAAGAAAAAGGAGAGATGAAACCAATTTCGATACAACGAGGCCAATGGGAATATGATTTTGGGTTCTCGTACCTAAGAGCATTTCTCGTCTCACAAATTAAACCTTGCTTAAGGAAAGGCCGGAGCCTGTCATGAATATTTTAAAACAAACGACAATACCTAGGATGTTGTAATCACTTATGCTCCGGTGGGCACGGACACCAAGACTCAGAATGTAGACGCCTGCCACCATTATGAATGTTACCGAACTTTTTGAGTCTAAATCATTATATTATCCATAGTATTAGAAAAGAAATCATATTTTTGAAATTTTTTAGGGTGATTCCCTCATCCGCGGGGCCGCCTCTAGACATGGTTATGGACGACATTTATGGAATAATTAATTTCATTCTTGTCATGGACCATAGAAAGAACCCAGTCTGGGGCTGCCACGGCCGAGACTTGGCTTCCAGATATTAAGTGCGGCTGCCACTGCCAAGACTTGACTTCCTGATATTAAGTGCAAGTGCGCCAACCCCTTTTTACTTGTGGATGAAAAGACCAAACTTCTTGCTTATAGGATTTTTTCGATGGACTTCTTCAGACTTATTACTGGTTTGGAAAAGAGAGAAAAGAGAGAAAAAGAAAGAAAGAAAGAAAGAAAAAAGACCAACATGACGCGGGATGAATTTTTTTTGTGTGTTTTTTGTTTTTTTTTTTGGGGGGGAGGCTTGGTAATACTGTGGAATCAAATTTGAATCTAAAATATTTATCACGATTAAGAATTCAAAGTTGTTCAAAATAATTATTTGAGCTCCAAGAAATAAAACTATTTTGGCTTAGAATTGGAAGCAGCGTAAATTTCTTTTTTCTTTTTAATAAATTATCGATAATTCTGTAATCATATTAGATCTGATTAAATCCATTTAAATTATGTTAGATTTTTAAGGGGTAAAACTCTTTCGATACCTATTTTTTCACATACAAGATTCGAATGCAAAACTTTATTTAAAAGGAATCAGTGTTCAGTCATTGAATCTCACTTAAAAAATGTAAATTCATTAAATCTATAGCATACATATTTATGGGTCTAGGGATGAAGTAAATAAATTTGAATATATAAAATACGTCATTCTAGCATGTAAAAGATTATGATTGTAAAAATTGTTTAAATACAACTATTTTTAAGTGTTGTTGCCAAAAAAATGATCTCAGCATATCACCACTCTTTCTCAAGCGAGGAAGTGATCATAAGTTTGTTTTATGAGCTTCGATGCATGAATCTACAAAAACTCATTGAAACTCTAACGGTTAAGTCAGAAAAAACAGTTTTACAAGAAAAACCAAAAGAGTCTGTACTTTGTGTAGTCTCTATGTGTAATATGTAAAGAGAGAGACGCGTACTTGGCATGTTGCTTCTGTTTCATATATATATGGTAGTTATGACAGTGCCATATGTGCTTAAGGGTGTGAAAATCCTACTTGTATTGTAGAGAGATCGTGTGAGATCTTTCGAAATTACCAAAATTATGATAGCAAACTTACTATAGATGTGGGGCCTTTTGGAAGAAGAAAGTATCCCTAACCATCACGAAGACCCGTAAAGATTTGAATCATTTAGGAGATTTGTTTCCCTATTGGGAGAGATAATAATAATCCTATCTTGGATTCGAAAAGGTTTGAATTTATTATTGATTTCTTTCCTTATCAAGTGATCTTCACTAAGATCCATAATGTAGGAGGGGCCGATTCTATGATGACTAAAAGGTCGGGACCAAGAATTCCACCAACCGACAGACCGAAGGATCTAGCATTACTCGTTAAATGTGAGGCTTGAGCGATGTAAGGATTGGAAGGGTCTTGAAGGGGGACTATATCGAGACTTTAGCTAAATTGATCGAAACACTTAGAGGCAGCTTGTGGGCCTACTAGATTTCGTGATAATGGGCCATTGGATCATGTATCATTATTAGCCTGCCCACTCCTTATGACGTGTATTAGAACGACATTAGGAGTAATTTTAAATAGATAAGGATTCAAGGAACTGAATGGATGCGAAAGCGAAGCAGTTTTGAGTTAGTGGAGAGGCACGACTGTGGGTATTAAATGCGACACGTGCTGCTTTGTTTTTCGTGAATCTTTTTTAACACGCTTTTTATCTTTTGGCTTGTGATTGGATAGTGTCATTGAAGCGTTTTCAACGGTTTCTTTCGTTAAGAGAAAGAGAGTTTGTAATTTAGGGTTTTTGAAAGCTTTGAAACAATTGCCATGACCGGAATCAACAACATCAAGAACGTAATGACTAAGAGCGAATTGGAGGGTGTTGTGCAAGCAATGGGTCTAACGAATGATTTTTACATACAACTGCCCATAGAGGATGAACAAACAAATATGGCTCAAGAATATGCCCATAACGATGAGTTTTTTAAACTTCTGCTGTTTGGATTTTAACTTTGAGATTCTGTCCTCCATTTTTAGTTTACGAGAATATTCTGATAAGAATACCAGTGGGTGGTATTGCCTCCAGACAAGAATGAGCTCTGAATGGAGGTTCTTTTATAATGAAAATAAAGACAAACAGTGGGTGAAGAAGTTTTTTCTTATGGTGTTTGAGAAAAGAATTGATGCCAGTTTTGCCAATGGCCGACAGAGAGCTTGTGGTGTTGTGGTGGCATTAAAAGTTCCGACTCGTTCTCGATACTCTGAATTTGCTCATTGTGTTAGGAGCTTTTACCAGAACAACAGTAAGTTGATCCGAGTGGACACCGTTCTTGATAACCTAATGTTAAAGATGACTAGTTTGTTACTTAGTGAGAAGGTGAAGATCGAAAGACCCCTCCTAATGAAAAAGGCACCAACTGGCCATATAAGATCTTGGACACTGTTAATAGGGGTGATCTACTAGTGGCTACTATGGACAAAGTTATGTATCCCGATAAACTGAAAAGTATCGAGGACGGGGAGAGTGTTTCGAGAGAAGGGGCTAGCAATGCGTGCCTCATCATTACTTTAGTTCCTAAGAGGAAGAGGAGGAGGTTGGAGGTTTTTAGCACTAGTGGTGAGGAGTTAGAGGCCATTGATGAAGAGGAAGCTCCGACACCAATTTGACAATTATAGGCACGAAGAGACCGGACACCGAGGCTGCCAACCCCAAAGGAGAGTGTAGTTCTCCTAGTGGTCCGGATGTTAGGGAGGATGACTTCAAACCAAGAGTTGAGGTAGGGTCATCTAGTATTTTTTTAGAACTCTTGCATGTCTAAAAAGGCAAGGGGGTTATGCTGGACCAAATGGCTCTACTTCCCCCAATTTTTGTTAGGTCATTTGATCAGAAAAAGGATCAGAAGCAGAGGAGGACCATAGTGATAAACTACGATAGTAACCATTTTACTTACTTAGATATCATTGAGTCAAGAAGATTCACCGACCAATTGGACTTCTACCATGTCGGGCTTGAGTTAAATCGTTTGAGAGTAGAGCAGGTTGATGAATCTGTGATTGCCCTCAATTTACAGGTACTTCTGCTTTTATTTGAAATATTTGGCGATTCCAATGTTCTGAAGATAACTTATAGGAGTTTTCATGTTCTTTTTTAGTCAACTATTATGACGGAGTTCTAGCAATTGAGGAAGAACTGATTGATGGGCCACCTAGAGGACTTAGTACATCAAAAGAGGAAAGAGATTGTGTAGCTTCGAGCCATTCTGGCTTAAAAAGAGAAAAAGCAAGGAGAGGGCCAGACGACAATCTCACAACTTCAAGCTACCCTAGCCTAAAGAGAGCGAGCGTGGGAGGAGGTTATGGTGGCCAATGCTATGTTACTTCAGAAGGAAGAAGAGATAAAGTGCTTAAGAATTGAGAGGAATTTGGTGCTCGACCAGTGTGACATGGCTGTTGCTGAGTGTGAGAGATTAGAAGTATTGCTAAATGGGACCAAAATGGACCGCCTATCCACTAAAAGGTTGGCTCAGGAGCTGAGGCAATCACTTGGCATTTCGGAGAAGAGGATAGTGCACTCAGAAAGTAAAACTACTGAGCTCCAAGAGGGTCATCAATGCTAGTTCCATGAGCTTAATGAGAGGTTGCGCTGTGCAAAAGAAATTATTTGCAAGGCAAGACTTGGGGAAAGATTGGCGGACAACGTTGATAGAGTTAATGTTGAAACAACGAGTCAGGGACTTGGCCAACAATGCTAGAGCAGGCTTCTCTCATGCGATGGCGAGGGTTTGCATCAAAGGGTTACTCCTCCTCCATCTTTTGGTTATGAAGCATGATCTTCTATCTCTGTACTTTATTCCTCCATTTTTGCTTAAACTCCCAGTTCGACTATACTCCTCTTATAATGAAATGAATCTAGTTTTTTTCTTTATCGATTCGATTTTCTTTCTTTTACACTTTAACTATTATAGTATACACAATACTAAGTTGCTTGATGGTAGATATGCACTACCATTTTTCTGCATAGGGTGTTGGGTCCCTATCCATATGTAGAGTTTTTGGAATCGTGTAAAACCTAAGATAAAGAAGGGGAATTAGGTTCCTTTTGAGTAGTGCCATCTAGTGCAAATGGGTTATTCCTATAAGATACTATGTGTAGAAAGGTGGGTACAGAACCTAGCATTCAAATCAAGAGATGGTTGGAAGCCATCTGTTCAGGAGTTAAATCCCATATAGAGGCTAAGAATGGGTGCGTAACCCATGAATGGTATTTCAGTCAAGAGACGGTTTGGAGCCGAGCTCAAGAGTTTAATCTCATATAAAGGCTAGAGATACGCGCGGAATCCATGTGAGGCATTCGAGCAGAGAGATGGTTGGGAGTTACTCACTCGAGAGTTGAATCCTGTATAGAGGTTAAAGATGGATATGAAACCCATGTGAGGCATTCAAGTCAAGAAATGGTTAGGAGCCACCCGCTCGGGCTTTCAATCCTATAAAGAGGCTAAGAATGAGTGTACAACTTATGTGAGGTGTTTAAGCTGAGAGATCATTGGGAGCCACTCGCTCGAGAGTTATATCATGTATAGAGGCTAAGGTAGGTGTGGAACCCATGTGAGGCATTCAAGCCGAGAGATGGTTGGGACTTAGACCATTAACAATAGCATAAATGTAAAAAAGAAATGAAATCAAAATATTATTGAAAACGTCAATCAGGATAACAAAGTAGTAAAACTAAAAGTTATTATAATAAGAAACGAAAAAGAAGAACTAAGCTAGAGTCTTTGAAGGGTTAGGATCGGATTTGAGTGTCTTAATGTGGAGCAGTGTTCTAAACTTCACCTTCATATGCCTGGTATTTGGCAGGGCTCCAAGGCATCCAGGTCGGGACGTCCAAAAATAGCACCATTAGGGGGACTCCAACTTCACCATGTTGAATGTAACTGTCGTAGCAGCGTGATTAGTGGGTCCACCCAATGTTACAAGGAGTGAGATGATGCCTTCAGGATATACTCATTCGCTAGAGTTACAAGGAGTGGGACTAGCGTGGGGTTGAAGGTCGGCGTGGTTAAGTCCCATCTTTTTAAAGGTTTCTTAGTAAAGGATGTCACAAGTGGCTCCTTCGTTGACAAAATCCATTTAATGGTGAACTGTCCTATTTTAATGGTTATTACTAGAGGGTCGTGCTGTCTTGGGACAGTCTTTACCACTTCTTCATCATAAAAATCATAGATCTTTTCCTCTTTTGCCTCTCTCGACGTGAGCCGTGAGTATCTCCTTGGAAAAAGGGTTTTCAAATCTTTGGAGCACTAAGATAACCCAATAGTTGGTAAAGCATCGTGGAGGGACTTCTCTTTGTACCTAGAGGATTACACCTTGTGGTTGATTCCAAACGGCTCCCGTGACTTGAGGTTTTACCAATTCGGTGTTATTGGTTTCCAGTTTATCTCTTTCTCCTTACCTCCCAGGGGGATCTCCTCTTTACCTTGTGTCGATAAATTTTTGAAGCCTTCCTTCCATAATCAGGGATTCGAGTTCATCCCTCAATTTTCAACACTCATCCGTCATGTGGTTGTGCTCCTGGTAGAAATTGCAATATCGAGTTTGGTCTCTTTTAGTAACGTTCCCTCTTGAGGGAGGAGGCCAGTTGATGTAAAATCGATTTTAGATTTGCATTAGGATCTGGCTAGAAGTGTCATTTAAAGGGGCATAGTTGGTGAATCTGTGAGAAGGAGGAGGCCCTGTCCAAGTCCTATTCGGTGAAGGCCACCACGGTGGAGGTCGATTATAGTTATTCTTTTCATCCCCTGCTTCGACGTCTGTCAAATGTCTCAGCCTCTTTAACAACGATGTATTTCTTGGTTCAAGCATAGAACTCTTGGATAAAGGCCAAAGTGTTCTTGGTAATGGAGATCTTTATTCCAAAAGGTTGCAATTAGGTGAGTAAGGCTACTAGCGGGATAGAATGATCGAATTATCTTTTTGCCGAAAGGACAGGAGAGAGGTAGACTTTCATTTAGCCCCTCGACTGATTACGAACTGTGTCTCAAACAGTTGTCAAAGTTGGTAAAAACTTTTGATGTTAATCGATGGGAGCAAGTTGAACCATGTCAATACATTTTTCTTTACGGTTATGGGGAAGTGCTTGCACATGGTAGCATCCAACATGTCCCTAGATATCATGACTGTGACAAAATGAGATGTGTAGTCCTGAGGATCAATAGTGTCATCATATATCTACATATGGGGAAGGATGATGTTTTAGGGTATCGGTTCGGCAATAATTTCGACAACGAATGGTGAAGGATTGAAGAGATAAAGGTTGGGATCATTTCGTCTAGTACTGGCTCTTTGGAGTTTAGCGACTACAAACTCTTCGACTTGCTTTCTCATGTTTTTTGGCTCCCATTGGGACGTTACTGAAGGCCCTGGGTGCTTGCGGATTGAAGTCTAGTGGAGTTTAAGTGCACTGAGTTTCTAGAAGGGAATGGAGCTTCTTGTTGAAGGGTACGACTGATTTCTTCTAGGTGTCTATTTATCTCTTGTATCTAGGATTCCAATCTCTCGATTTGAGAATAGTTGGGAAGGGCCCGAGCAAGGGAAGAGGCAGGGTGAACCGGAGGTTGAGCTACCGGGGGTTGAGCCGCGAGAGGCTAAGTTTCGCCCTGAAGCGGTGACTTTACTTATCATTGCGAGTGGAGGATTGAGGTGCCTGGTTGTGTAATCGAGAGTGTTATTGGGGGTAAGTCTACAGGGTTGGATATCTATCCTCCTCCTTTGGTCATCATCCTAGAAACATTATCTCCGTTCTTTCTTTTCGATGGCACGGTGTTGAAAGAGGAGAGATCAACGTGGGACAGTGCAATTAGTTGGTCGTTCCACAGATGGTGCCAATCTATTGATGCCAAAAAAATGACCTCAGTGGATCACCATTCTTTCTCGAGCAGGGAAACGATGATGATGAGTTGTTGCATGAGCTTCGAAGCATGTACCTGTAAAATCTCACCGGAGGAAGTTCTGACAAATAAGGTTCCGACATTCAAGTCAGAAAGAACGGTTTTGGAGGAAAAATCAAAAGAGACCGTGCCCTGTGTAGTCTCTGTGTATAATGTGTAATGAGAGAGACGCATACCTGACATGTTATTTCTGTTTCATATATATATATATGGCATGTATGACAATTCCGTATATATTTGGGGGTATAGAAACCTTATTTGCCTTGCAGAGAGATCGTGTGAAATTTTCTGGGATTACCGAAATTATGATGACAGACTTACTACAGGTTCGAGATCTTTTGAGAGAGGAAAGTTTTCCTGATCATCATAGAGACTCATAAAGATTTGAATCATTTAGGAGATTTGTTTACTTATCCAGAGAGATAGTAATAATCTCATATCGAATCAAAAAAAGTCTGAATTTATTATTGATTTCTTTTCTTATTGAGTGGTCCTCACTAAGGCCTATAATGTAGGAGGGGCCAATCCTATGATGACTGAAAAGTCAGGGCTGAGAGATCCACTAGCTGAAAGATTGGAGGATCTAGCATCATTCTTCAAACGAGAGGCTTGAGCAATGTGAGGACCTAGGGGTCCCAAAGGTGGGTTATATCGAGACTTTAGCTAAACTGACCGAGACACAAAGAGTCCGCTTGTGAGGCTACTAGGTTTTGTGATAATGGACCATTGTACCGTATATCATCGTTAAGAATTTCATGCAATCAATTTCGACCAGAGGTATACATTAAAAATTTTGCATCAATCAAGATAAGATCATTCTGCAATCCAGACAAGTGAAAAAGATTATTGTAACCATTAAATTCTTCTTTATTATAATAGTTCTCGAATAAAGTTATACGGAACAGAGTAATATATAAATTTGTCCGAAAAGATGCGGAGACAATACTATTGGTTCATGACATGCTACACATATGTGCCTAAGCAAAAGGCCTTTGATTGTAACAGTCAAGATTTTGGCCATAGGCAATGGCATACATCTCACAATATCTCTTATAGAACCCGATCCGGTCTTCCCCTGCATTGTTAGATCCTTGCCCGCATTCTAGCCCTCCATTGATGATGTTTGTGATTACTCCATAGCCCGGGACCCGACCCGCTGCTCTGTCTGCATCGGAAGGTGTCCAACGCCCGATGATGACATCATGGCTGGAGGGCTTGTTAGCTTGCGGGGTCATCCAGTACCAAATAGCTGTCTTGAATGACACAACCGGGTTGGTTGCCACTAGATCCGGGTTATTTATGAGATCCAAGTTGAGGGCTTGCCCTGCTTGACCATAGTGATAGTTGCTGAAAAGTCAAGAGTCATCGGTCAAAGCCAATTCGTCGCTGAGCGAGGAGTCCTTTAGAAGAAACAACGAGCCCATGTGCTAGTTTTAAGGCTCCCGTGAACACTTGTAAGACATACTCCCCTCATTAATGATCCTATTTAAATACTAATGTCTCCATATCTCTTCTAATTGGATTTGCTAACCATTTTTTTTTGGGGGGGGGGGGGAAGGGAGAAAGATGAGTAGTTGCTGGGCGTAACCATTCTTTCACTGTAAGATGCCCGGGTCTAACTGATAAAAATTATTGCTTTGAGAGAGTCACAGTTCCAACAAAATCCCAACATCTTATCATTACTAGGGATAGTAATTAATCAGAATTTAATTAAAAAAGCAGAATTTGTATTCAGTAAGAACAAATGGGATTTATGAATAATTATTTATTTAATTGAAAATTTAGCGGCTAATTTCATCAAGAAGTGACTTAATTTACTTCCAAAAAACGATAATTTAATTTACAACTGATTAGGTAAGGTTTTAAATTTAAAAATGAGTTTAAAAAATATATATGGTGAAAATGTGGTCGAAATTTGTGTTGAGGTCTTGCTGCAAAGGCATAATTGAGGAAGAGAGACATACTGGGTAAGTTGGATTGGGCCTCGGCCATAATATTGTTTGCCAGCAGGGCATGGCCAGGATGGAGAAGAACAATAAGTGCCTCCATTCTTTTCCCTGACAAAGCAATATCCCCACGCATAGGGTCCATCTGGTGCACCTGCCCATCCTGAACCTCCTGCACTCTCACACGAATCAACGCCCTTGTCAACAATATTATATCTAAATTACACAATACATAGAAAGAGAGAGAGAGAGAGAGAGAGAGAGAGAGAGAGAGAGGACCTGTTGTCTCATGAGAGGTTTGACCGAAGAAAGCAGCAATCTCCCTCTTGCGAGTAGCCAAATCTCCCTCATTGCCAAACTTACTAAAAGACTTTGCGGCAGTGATGAAAGCATTGTAAGTGTAAAATCCTTTACCAGGACAAGCAGCGTCATTTCTATGTTTAAGCATCTGTTCAAACATCGATGAGCTTATGATAGACCCAAGATCTCCACCACCACCAGTAGGCGTAGTAGGTGTTGGGCTCGAACCGCTGCCACTGCACTGGCTCTGACAATTGGTTCCGCAATATGCGGCGGTGCTACCACAGTATCCATATTCACTGCAGCAAAGCCCATTCGCACATAAAGCTCCTCCCGCTTGTCTCCCACACTGTTCCCCCAAAACTACATTAAACAAACATATTGCTAACGTTAAATTTGCGAAAAACAAAAAGTTCCAACACTTCATTTTTCTCTTTGAAATTCAATTTTGGTGGGAATGGAAGAGGTTTGGAGTCAGAGATTTTTAAGATTGGATGGATCATTAGTTGCGGGTCAAATTTGAGGATTATCTATCGTCTATTGATATAAGAGGTTGTTTGGATCGTCTATCTTGGGTTGTGGAAAAAGTTGCGGAAACCGACACCTCAATTGTGAACAAACAATTGGGTGGTTGGAATTGACAAGAAACTAAGACATTTAACACATCGGATACGTCTTATCTGGGTCATGTTTAAACCGTGTTCCACTTGAAAACGACATCACTCGCTACGTTGTCCACAGAAAAATGGTTTTTTTAGATAAATATTAACCTAATCCTTCCAGCATACCTATGCTCATAATTACATTCAATAATGTTTTCATGGATGACTATTAATTACAAAATCCAATTTATGCTATATCTTATATTTAATGTAATTATTATTTATTCTTAAAATTTAAATTCGTGGAAAGTGACATTATTAATGACTCTGTAACTTTGCACTTCTCCAAAATATAATATTTTAAAAATAATTAAGACATTAGATTTTATAAGTACTTGTGCATTGAAAAAATTGGAATATGAAATGAAATAGTAGATTTGATTTGTTAATAGTCGAGATATACAAAATAAATGCAGCTGAATTATATTTGGGCCGCAACCTTAACCTAGGTTGAACTGGTAAGACCCTTTAAAAGGTCTTCTGGTTCATTCGCCTAAGCATTTAGTATAAATACACGAGCTTGAGTAAAACTATGACAACAATCTGTATGATTTAGGTTAATGCTTGATGAACCAACGGTTTCGGTTCTGATTTAAGTGATGGGTCAAATGATCCTATTTAGTTTCAGTTTAGAGTCCGTTGTGATTAGTTCTAATGGATAATTTCGTTGTTTTTCATGAAACAAGCCTTTTTTCTTTTTTAAAACTTACCTTTGAGGGTTCCAATTTTGTCGGTTGAATCTTACCTTCATATTTGGTCTGTATGGTTCAAGGTTGAAACCGGTCACTAGACCAGGTTTTAGCCACCAAATCTATTTCATAGAACTAGATCTATGTTATATATATGATTTCCTATTTATTTATTTATTTTATTTTTTATTTTTTAGGCCATTTGCTAGAGGTATAGAGGAGATTCGAATTTCCAAAGTTTTAATTTGAGGGGAAACCAAATATCTGAGCCATGAGAGGACAGTATATTGGAACCAATATAATAAAAATTTGAATCTTAATATTCTATTGTTTCAATGAATTATTATTATAAAATTAATTGTAAAAAGTATTATGGGGTTTCAATGCAATGCATGAATTGCGGATGACAAGTAACATTCCACGAATCCAACCATTGGACTTTCTATTAAAAGTGAATATGTCTTCTACCACAAAAATAAAAAAAGAAAAATATATAAATAAAATTGAGTCGTCCTATGAAGTCAAGACATCAAGGGGGATATTATTCGGTATCCAGAGGGAGCTGACTTGTTCTAGAATTTGTATTGGAATATATAGCTGGCAATTGAAAATTTAGGTATATATAAGGCAATGGAAAATTAAACATAGTAGATGCTTGGGATTCAATGCCCTGCCATCAACCAAAGGTGGGTGGTATGAGATTAGATCAAAGATTTTTTTATTTTTCGTATTATAAATGTATTTGAATTATGTGTGTGTATGTGTTATTTTTAATTATCTTATATTTTTCTCTTAAACGACCGACTCAAAATTTCAGAATTAAGGTTCAGGTTATTGTTATTGTATATGATTGAAATTCTATCGATCTTAGTATTTGATTGAGTTATCTAATCATCACCCACTTTCTGGTGTTAATATCTTAGAGATTGTAGATGGTATGGCTAGAAGTGATATGCTGATGAAATGGCGCATATTCATGAGCATTAAAAACTTCCATGTAATTGTGTTCCATCGTCATCAAATCTCTTGCTAAGTTTGTGCTAGCTCTCAAGTGAAAATTCCATGGAGGGTCTCATTCAATGCGCGGCAAACTTCGTGCCTTTGTCTCCTATTAGCTTCATAGAAAGAGCAGCCCATTTTTATGGAGATAGAACGTCCATTGTATACGGTGAGGATAGATACTCATGGAAGGAGACGCATGAGAGATGTGTAAAGCTTGCTTCTGCTCTATCCTGCTTGGAGATTTCGCGGGGTGATATAGTGAGTTTTTCTCTCTTCTTCATAGCATGCATATATGGTAGAACGCAAAAAGGTTTTATTCATATGCTTCAATAGCATTCAATCATGGTGTTTATACATGCTAAAGAAATCCTATGTTCTGATTATCACAGAAGCCACGAGAATTTCATATCATATATATAGATCAATCCAATGCTAACATGAAGTAGAGAAGAAAGAAAAAGCATCAGACGGTCAGATTGGCATCCCATAAAAGCAGTTGAAGGGCTATTTAAAAAAAAAGAAAAAAAAAAAGAAAAAAAAAATTCGGAATCTACAGAAAAAGCATTAGAAAAGTCTGGATTTCTCAAAGCATACCCAATAGAAGAAAACCTTCATTCACGTAATGCTATCAAAAATAATTTAAACATATTTTCTTGCAAAAATATTTCACATATTCTAATAAAAATTTGATTTTTTTTTTTTTAAAACATATACCAACATTCAGTTATATGATGTTATGAAAAAAAAAAAAAAAAAACTCTCTCTTGTTATACATAACTTTAAAATCACACAAATACTATTGAAATTTTATTTTCGTAATAGAATTTAACTCCGAAAATATTTCAAAAAACTTTACAAAGTCAACCACGCAAACAACTAGGAAAGCTTCCCAACAACCCTGAGTTTGTCTCTTTCTTCTCATGCATTGATGGAAGTAGGGAAGAACAATTTCTTTTTTGTATCTAATTGATCCATTACTTCCCAATCTTTTTAAAAGAAATAATTCAAAGTCACTTGCACATGTTCATAGAAATTTCCCCTCAGTTATTTAATCAGCTAATTACGCATGATCATACTCATCTAATTGACAATGACACGCCGTATCAACCAAGTGGCTATTGAAAAAGAATAGGAGAATCTTGCTTAGAAGAAGAGTAGATAATAAAAATAAGGATTTTTCTGACAAATACTGAAAGTTACAATAAGAAGAGGAAGATTTTAAAAGATAATCATGAATATCACCATATAAAATTTTCACTCTTTTTAAAATAACTCTTCACTCTTATTTGAATACATAATATGACTACCTATATATAAAACCAATATATTATTTTAAACTTTATTAGCATACTAAGAGATATATTAAAAAACCTCAAATAACTCTTTGAAAATCATTCCATGACTCTTTAAAATTCACTCACATAACTCTTTATTTTCCCCATATCATAAATTCTAAATTATTCTAACATTCACTCCCTTAATTTAGATTTATTTTTATTTCAAATCACTAATACATCTTCATTACTTCTAGTCTTTTCAAATTCCTTTTTCTTCTATCTTCATCTTATATTTTGTAATTCGTCCATAACTTAATTAAAATTGTCTTTTCATTTTTCACAAACTTTTTTCAATCCTTTCAAATTATTTTTAACTTTATATAATTCTCTTTCATATAGAATATATTGCTATAAATTTAAAATTATTAAAATATAAAAATTTTCAAACTTATAGCGGTATTAATTGTAATATAAAATTAGTATTATTGTTATTATTATTGTTGTTTGTTTATTATTATTTATTTATTTGTTATCATTATTGGTATTGAGTTTATTATTGTTGTTGTATATTTGGTACATTATCTAGTTACTTGTTCATTATTGTCATTGTTAGTGACTTATTTGCTAGTATTTATTGTTTGTTTGCATTATTTATTTAATAATTGCATTTTTACTATAACTATTATCATTAGTATTAATATTATTATTATTATTATAAATATATTTTTATGAATTTAAAACTATTAAAATATAAAATTTTTCAAATTCATAGTGATATAATTATAATATAAAGTTTATTACTTTATTATTACTATAGATATATATATATATAGGGTTTTTTTATCATTTTATATTATTATTTGAAGAATTTTGTCACAGCCAGTTCTAAACACAGATAAAAGAGTAGAGTTGTGGTAGACTGACAGCCAGCGTAAAAACCTTTTGTCAAATTACGAATGAGAGACAAATATAAAAAAAAACATATGAGGCGTTTTCTCCTCAACGTTGCGTTATATCGGATCCCGGGTATAGTGACAAGTTACTGAGGGACGTTAGGGTGCAAACAAATAAACTAGTCCATGAGGATAGGATTCACTTAACCACTTGAAATATAAGATCTCTAACCAAAAAATTATGAGAAATAGATAAAATAATGAATAGAAGAAAAATTAAGATCATGTGTCTTCAAAAAACCAAATGAGTGGGGGAGAAGGCTAGAGTAATAGAGTTTTATGGTCATAAATTTTGGTACACAGGTAGAGATAGATTTAAAAATGGGGTAGGAATAATTGTACGTAAAAATCTATTAGAAGATGTAGTAGAGATAAGAAGGATGGGAGATAGAATTATGTTTGTCAAAGTTAATAAATGGAAAAAAACATAATTAATATAGTTAGTATGTACACGCCCCGAATAAGTGTAGATGTAATTAGTAAGAAACAATTTTGGGATGATCTAGATGAATTTATACAAACCATACCAAGTAACGAAAAGTTATTTATTGGAGGAGATCTAAATGGACATGTAGGAGAGAAAAACGAAGGATTTGAAACCATACATGGAAACTTTGGTTTTGACGGTAGGAATAAGGCGGGGAGTACAATTCTAGAGTTCGCAGTAGCGTTTGATTTGATATTAGTAAACATGTTCTTTAAGAAAAAAGAGTCATACATAATTACCTATAGAAGTTTGTCAAATGCTAGTCAAATAGATTTCTTTCTCACTAGAAGAGGTGATAGAACGACCTGTAAGGATTGTAAGGTCAAACCGGAGAGAGTGTAAGGACTCAGCACAAACTTTTAGTTTTAGACGTACGAGTGCCTAAACTACAAAAGCAATGTCAACCATATATGGAGCCAAGAATTAGGTAGTGGAATCTAAAAGGGAAAAATGTAACGACTTTTAGGGACAAAATAATTCGAGTAACAAATTGGTCTATTAATGATAATTCAGAAATAATGTGAAATGAGATATCTAATAATATTAAAAGTATAGGTAGAGAGATTCTTAGAGTATCTAAGGGCAGGGTTCCAATAAGCAAAAAGTCATAGTGGTGGAACGAAAAAATACAAACTGCGATCCGAATCAAAAGAGAATACTATGGGAACCTCAAAAGTGATAGTAGTAGCGAGACCTATGAAAAATACAAAAAAGCAAAATAAAGACATTATAAAGATTATCCATGAATCAAATAGTAAAGTGTATAACGAATTGTACAAGAGATTAGAAACTTGAGACGGGGAGAGAGAGATCTATAGAATTTCCAAACTAAGAGAGAGGAAGGGAAAAGATCTAAATGAGATTAGATGTATTAAGAGTAAAATAAATAGTACAGTTGTAAGAAACGAGGATATAAGAAAAAGGTGGAGGAAATATTTTAATAACCTATTTAACGTTCAGAGTACAATAAATATATAAAATATAAAAATATCTATAGAAAAGATTAATAGAAATTTTAAACATAAGATTCGTCCCTATGAAGTGAATGAGGTCTTAAAGAGAATGAGAAATAACAAAGTCAAAGGTCATGATGGCATCCCTATCGAGGTGTGAAAATGTTTGGGAGAATTCGAAATAACAATATTAACGGATCTTTTTAACAAAATTTGACAAATAAAGAAAATGCTCTACCTATGGAGAGAGAGTACACTTGTCCCGCTATATAAGAATAAATGAGACATACAAGAATGCTCTAACTATAGAGAAATTAAACTTATGAACTATACGATGAAGTTGTGAGAAAGAGTAATAGAGTACAGATTAAGACATGAGATAAGTGTGTCTCAGAACCAATTCAGATTTATGTCAGGACGATTCACCATTGAAACAATTCACTTACTAAGACAATTGATGGAGACATTTAAAATGCAAAAGAGAGATCTACATATAGTATTTATTGACCTTGAGAAAATATATGATAGGGTTTCAAGAGACGTGTTGTGGTGGGCGCTGATGAAGATGAAGAAAGAAATCTCTTTAAAATACATTAATCTTATTAGAGATATGTATGAAAGAGTAGTTACCAGTGTAAGGACTTACGAGGGGTTGACCGATAGTTTTTCCATTAATATTGGACTCCATCAAAATTTGGCATTGAGTCCCTTACTATTTGCAATAGTGATAGATGAAATCACAAAAAATATTTAAGATGAAATACCATGGTGTACGCGCTTTACAGATGATATAGTTTTGGTTGATAAAACTAGTATCAGTATTAAATTAGAGTTATGGAGGGATACGTCAGAATCTAAAGGATTTAGATTAAATAGATCTAAAACTGAGTATATAAGGTGTAAATTTAGTAACAACCATCAAGATAATGAAGAAACGATTAGGTTAGAAGGAAGAGAAATCTAAAAAATCGAACGGTTTATATATCTTGGTTCCATCATCCGATTAATGACAATATAGATGAGGATATAAATAATAGAATTCAAGCGGGTTGGATGAAATGGAGAAAAATATCCGAAATTCTCTATGATCGTACGATACCATTACATTTAAAGAAAAATTTTATAGAACCGCAGTAATACCTGTTTTATTATATGACACTGAATGTTGGGCAATTAAACAGCAACAAGAGCAAAAAATGGTTATAGCTGAGATGAGAATGTTTAGGTGAATGTGTGGCAAAACTAGAAATGAAAAAATTAGAAACGATGAGATACGTAATAAATTGGGAGTGAATTCAATTGTAGATAAACTACCGTTTGAGGTGGTTTGAACATGTGCAGCGAAAGTCTAAGGACGCACCTGTTAAGAAGGTAGAGAACTTAAATATAGGATATTTAATAAAACGTAGAGGTAGGCTATTGAAAATTTGGATGCAATGCATTCGTAAAGATATGATAGTGATAGATTTAGTTGAGGAGATGATCTTAGATAGGAATGAGTGGCGTAGGAGAATTCGCACAAACTAATTCCTTTTTTTTTTGCAATATTTGTCTCTCATATGGTCGAACCTAAAATTTTAAAATAGAAAGTTTAGATTGTTGTTGTTGTTTATATAATTCTCTTTCATTCACATCCTTAATGATAACATTGTAGACCTATTTCAAATACCTTGTTGCCCATAAAGGCGTTTAATTTTTAGTCTCTTTCTTTGTGTGTACCTTAAATCCACATTATTCATACTTTCCATATTTGCTTTCAAATATCACATTTGCAATAAAATCTGATAAATGATCTAGACCAAACTTTGCATGTACATACTTTGTTATATACAAATTTAATTTTTTCGATAACTCGTTGAGTATTGTTTTAAATTACATAGCTACAATGATAGTAGACTCTTTATTCTCCATTCTTCAAAACTTTATCTTTATGGAGTCCTTCTCATGACTTACACCTTCTCAATAGGTTCTTTTTTCTTCAAATCTGGAGATTTTTCAATGGATTTTTTGTCTTTTTTAAAAATTCGGAGATGCTAACACATGCAAATAACTTTTTTTCTTTGATCCCAAGAGACACCAATCTAGGCACAACCTCAACCTTGCTCTAACACCACATTATTGAAAGAGAAGAGAAGAGAATCTTATTTAGAAGAAAATTAGATAATGAAAAAAAGATTTTCCAGACAAATACTCAAGGTTATATTAAGAAGAGGGAGATCTCAAAAGATAATCATAAATAATATCACATAAAATTTTCACTCTTTTTATAGTGACTCTCCACTCTTATTTGAGATCTTATTTGAATACATGATATGATCACTTATATATGAATCAGTACACTATTCTAGAGTTTACTAGTATGCCAGGAGATATCTTGAAAAACCTCACATGACTTTTTATAAATCACTCTATGACTTTTTGAAATTCACTCACTTGATTCTTTATTTTCTACCTGTCATAAATTCTAAATTAAATTATTTCAACAGTGACCCCTCTCTAGAAAGCATCCTGCAACGTGCAGCACGCAATTTCCTTTCCATGACTAGGCAATTGACCGAGCAATTGGTAGAGTTCCTAAACAAATAACATTCTGCACTCTATATTCTAAGGCTATGCCATTGGCAGTCATGTTAAGATGTTTCGCAATTCTAGAAAATACTTGACTAATCATTGTTGCGAGTAAAAAGTCAATAACAAAAATATCAATTGTTTAATTGAGACTTAAGAAACAGTTTCATATCATATTTGATCCATTTTGATGAATCACATGGTATAGGATTCATGTTTGATATTGCCAATTGTTTGATTGACACTTAAAAAACTGTATTATATGATCATATCTGATCATCCTGATGAATCATACATAGCATCGGATTCATTCAATACCCGTTTGATAATGTCTTGCACAAGCAGGTTGCAGCGTTGGCTCCAAATGTTCCAGCACTCTATGAGCTGCATTTTGCGGTTCCAATGGCAGGTGCTGTTATTTCGGCCCTCAACACAAGGCTCGATGCTGACACGTTATCATTGATCTTGAAACAACTCGAGGCGAAACTTATGTTTGTCTACTGTAAATACATCGACACTGCAAAAAAAGCATGTAAAATACTTTCCCAAACAGAAACAATCCCACCAAAGCTTGTCCTGGTACCAGATTACTCTAACAGAGCAGCAACACCTTCTTCCTTCACAACTGATGGGCTGCTCGACTATAATGGCCTGATGGCAATGGGACAACCTGATTTTGAGATTTTGAGGCCGAATAATGAATGTGATTCTATTTCTGTAAATTACACATCTGGATCAACTGGAGTTCCGAAGGGTGAAGTGTACAGCCACAGAGCTGCCTACCTGAATTCAGTACTGGATTACTCTAACAGAGCAGCAACACCTTCTTCCTTCACAACTGATGGGCTGCTCGACTATAATGGCCTGATGGCAATGGGACAACTTGATTTTGAGATTTTGAGGCCGAATAATGAATGTGATCCTATTTCTGTTAATTACACATCGGGGTCAACTGGAGTTCCGAAGGGTGCGGTGTACAGTCACAGAGCTGCCTACCTGAATTCAGTAGCCCAGATTCTTCGCTATGACATCAGACAAACGTCTGTTTTCCTGTGGACAGTTGACATGTTTCGCTGCAATGGGTGGTGTCTTGCTTGGACCATGGCTGCTCTTGGTGGCATCAATATTTGCATCGAAAGTCCTTCGGCCAGAATTATCTTTGATGCCATAAGGCTTCACAATGTCACGCACATTTGTGGGCCTCCAGCCATCTTGAACATGCTTGCTAAAGCATCGGCTAATGACCAAAGCCATGTTCGTCACAGGGTCAACTTGATTGTTGCAGGTGCATTGCCACCGAACGGAGTAGTTAACAAGATTCAGGAGCTGGGGTTCAATATAATTGTTGGGTATGGAATGACAGAAGTTCTCGGTCCACTCACTGTTCAGTCTTGGAACAGTCCTAATGAGGGGCACCGTGATGAATTTGACACCTTATTAGTAGAAGGAGTGGATGTGAAAGACCAAAACACAATGGGAAGTGTACCACACGATGGGAAAACATTAGGAGAGGTCATGTTTAGAGGCAATACTATTATGTCAGGGTACCTTAAAAATTTGAAGGCTAGTCAAGAAGCCTTTAAGGGGGGCTGGTTTCGCACTGGGGACATTGGAGTTTGGCATTCAGACGGTCGTGTACAGATGAAAGACAGAGTGACAGATCTTGTAACTACGGGTTTAGAGGCCGTAAGCACTTTGGAGGTGGAGAGAGTGTTGCTTAGCTATCCGAAGGTTTTGGAAGCGGCTGTAGTTGCAAGACCAGATGATGCTCTAGGTGAGACGCCTTGTGCTTTTGTGAAATTGAAGGATGGTTGTAGTGCTACTAGCAAAGAGATTGTTGAGTTTTGTGGTCAGCGATTAGTAGATTTTATGGTGCCAAAGACAATAGTGTTTGGAAATTTGCCTGTTAACGCCACTGGGAAGGTACAGAAATTTGTTCTGAGAGAGAAGGCCAAGGCCCTGAACAGCCTTGCTACTGTAGATTAGAAGGTGGAATGAGAGACTCATTACATAATTTTTCCTGAATGGAAGAGGGATCAGATATATAGGCCAGGAAATTCTTAGCTCGAGCTTTTGGCAGTGAGAGACTTCTTACTTCTGTTCTGTCCCTTCGGGGGTTGGCGTTCTTGATATAACCTCTCTGCACGAACTCAAGTGATTTTAGTTTATTTGTTTCTCTTTGTGTCGGTTGTAATTTCATTATCAACAGAACAAAAATGTCAAATGAATTATTGTCTGATCTGCCAAGAATGAAGACATTCCTTGGACATCCTTATGTATATAACATTTATCTCAAATTCTTCGGTTTATTATCTTAACATGAATAAAATTGATGCTTGTTAGCACGTTACATGCCTAAAATCATCTATGCAGACACATCAAGCAACAAAATATAGATCACAATTTGAGACACCAATGCTGCAAAGATGAAGATTAGGGTATATTTCGGAAAGTTTGCAAACCCAAAATAAAGCCCAGAAAGAGGGCTGGGATGACAAGAACATATTCTTTTTGCACCATGGCACGGCGCATCTTAATTTGGCACATTGATCCTGGGACACGACCATTTCATTCAAATGTGGGACGAGATTAGATATCCCAATGCATTGGGATCATCAACATTTTTTTTTTCCTTTTTATAATCGATCGGTATTTGTGTAATATTAGAAAAGTTTGGGTTGTGTTGTATACTCTAAAAAGGCTATTTAAAATTTTTATATATTTTTTAAAATATGAGAGATTAATTATTTGAAATGAAAATATAAATTTTTACTGTTTAGACCGAGTAAAAATCTTTTAAACACTTGGTCGATAGATTTTTAAATTTTTAAATTTTCAATCACAGGAGTCATTAGTTACTTGACTGTTTTGTATTCGGTATTTAGTAGAGTTTAGCTTTCGATACTTGATAGAATTTGATTCTACTATGAGACTTTAGTAGTTCGGTAAAGGTTTAACAATCAATAAACAATTTTTCAAATTTTGATTTCCTTGTCGGTAGTTGGTAGAGACCATCTGTTGCATTATAAGTGAAAATCCTGTCAGTGTATTATAAAGTGATAGTCTATCGGTATATGGACGAGCTTATAAATGGTCAGTACATGATGGAACTTGTAGTCATTTGAATTGACTAATTATTTTACAATTTTTATATGTTTATCGGTATTATTTCTTAGTCATAATGTGAAATTTATAATCTATCAGTGCACTATATTACGTTGGTATAAAGTTCCCAAGTTCTTGTTAGTTATCTTGTTATCCATCGGTAATATACGCTATCGGTAATGTGAGACTTATAAAAACACACCATTAGTAATGTGAGACTTATGAATTTCATTTCCTCGATTTACCTTTGGTTGGGTTGTCGAAACCCTCAAATTAATACTGATTCTCCCAATGCAATAGACTGTAACAATAGTGGTACCGGGTCAAATCCCACAGGAACTAATTACTTTAATCTCTTAGTTAATGTTAGAAATAAAGTTTGGGGTTTCGAATAAATTGTTAAATAAAAAAAAATTAATAACCTAAATTTAAAAAACAAATCAATAATGTAAAATACTAAAATTTAGAAAGGAAATTCAATTTATTAAGTACTGATCCAAGAGTTTATACATTCGATTGTTTCATTGATTATTGATTAAAAATATTATTCTTACAATTCAAATATTTAACCTTAGATCTATTAGGATAGTCGTAATAAATCTTGTATTTTCCTAATTGAATCGACCAAACCCAATATCCAATTGAAACTTTTCATTAGTCGACTAGGCACGATAGCGTTCCATATCAATATAATGATAGCATTCCGATCTATGAAAATAATTAAATCAAAATACAAATAATTGGGATAGTCACAATTAATTGATTTTGTTCGATCGATTCCCTAAGTTAAATATGAATACTGATAAAAGACCCATAAATAAAATTAACATAATTACTATTTGTACCATTCGTTCATGATAATTATGGATCACTGAATTTTTGGATAGTATTGGAAAAACTAATATTGAATTAAATTGTCAGATTAACCAATATTAGAGTTGCCTAAAAATTAACCTACTTTGCAAAGACGAGTCTAGAGTAAGCAAGGTCGAATCCACATGAAAGAAGTGGATTTATCTCTTTCTAATAAATAAAATAAAACTAAAATTTTGGGGGTTTCGAATTAAGTAAATAACCTAACAAAATTTAAATAAACAAAGAATAAAAAAAAATCAAAACAACTATTAGCAAGATAAAATGAGGAAAAATTTAAGGAGTAAAAAGCAAAATAAATTGACCTAGTTAAAAGATTCATTTCCATTTTGATTCGATCGATTGATCTTCGATTCAAAAATAATTCAATAACACATAAATAAATTAGTTATAGCCGTTAAATAATATGAAACAACCAATCTCTCCTTACTTTTTCGGTAATCAAGATCCACCATTAATTACTTTCCTAATCAAAAGACAACCCAAGAGACTCTCATTGGATTTAGTATTTAGAAAGCTTTAAAATCTAGAGAAACTCAATTCTGATAAGTAAATTCAAATCTTGATTTATTTAAATTAGATTATTCAATTCCATGACATGAATGTCATTTATCCCGTTATTAAAAACAAACAAATCTTGTCATTTTTAATTAATTATAGATTATTTTAAATCTATTAAATATTGATCATCTATTTAATAACTTTAGAAAATCATGATCCATGAAGCGTAGGAATTAAATAAATACCTATGATTGTTGAAAGAATAAATTTATTTAGATCTCACAATGTCCTAAATCAAAATTTTAATTAATTTTCAATTAAAAAATAAATTAGAACGAACGCATTAAAAAAAAAAACTCATAATATTTTTATTCAATGTTGGAGTTCAAGAACAAAACGAAGAAGAAAATATAAAAGAAGTGTTGTCTTTTCTTGTGTCTTCAAAAAGCACCAGCCGCAGGAAAAGACGAGGGAATAAAAAAAAATATGTTATGTTGCCTCCTGCATGAATGAATAATTAATAGAGCGCCTCCTCTCCTTCCATATATATATATATATATAGCCTCTACTAAAAACCCAAAATTAAATGCTTTTTCCTCCTTTTGCATGAGCCACATGCCTTCTCATTTTAGAAAAATAGGATTTTCTCTTGGCCTTCCTTTTTCTTCTTGTTTGACCGCCGTTCCAGAGCAACAAAATATTTTTTGAAATCACACTTTTCTAAAAATAAGGATTTTTTACTTTTTTACCGTCATTAATAAAAAGTAAAAAATCTTAGACTCCCAAATTACCAAAATAGTAGAGAGAACTTCTAAATATTTTTAATCCCAAAAGCTAAAGAATTACAAAAATATCGAAAGAGATTTCTAAATTTTCAAAATTCATCAAGAGGATTTTCAGCATCCCACATTTCCAATTTTCAACTGATGTCCCTAAGATTTGCATGCCACGTGTTGTTCAAATTCTTCTTTGCATGCAACTTCGTCAATTAAGCTCAATTTCTTCATTTTCTTCTAGGAATTCCCTCCATCAAATCTAATATATCAAACACATAAAATTAGTGTAATATTTATTAAAAAATAATATAAAAAAAAGCATGAATATTATACTAAATTTATCTCTATCAAATTCCCCCACACTTAAACAATACTTGTCCTCAAGTATCCCTATAAAAGCAAAACAAAATTATCCTATCTACTTTTTCTCCTCCAAAGCTCCAAAGTTAATACGCACCATAAAAATTCAACCAAAAATATAATCAGAACAATAAATACTTTATAGTATTTTATACTCAAAGCAGTAATCACACATCCTAACAGTTTCTTATGAAATCAAAACAGCAAGATCCAACATCCTCTCCAAAGATTCACTCAAATTCACTCAAAATGGATAGAAAAAATATCAATAACACTCAAATCAACACATTGAAATTGGTATTACCATATATTTGCAAATATATCAAATCTCCACCACTTGATAGTTTGAATTTCATGCACCCATCTAAAGGTCTTTCATTTGGTTGTAACGTGGTTAGGGTTAAGGGTAGGATAAAGAGGTCACCAAAGATTCACTCAAATCAACACATTGAAAATAATATCAAGGCTTTAAAATGTACCAAAAAAATATGCAACTAACCACACAATTTTTTCTATAATAACACTTTTGCCCCGCACAAATATCACACCAAAAATAAATGATCTCATTATCCACACTTGCTCAACATAGCTAACAGTCAAAAGTATAAAAAAATATCAGACTTTTTCTCCACGGTCCATGACTTAAATGAAATTCTCAGATATGCAGTAATTTTTTTTTTTTGTTGTTGCTTTTTTTTAATGAAGAATATCCCAGCACAAAGATGAACTAAATCAAACTTTTTTCCTTCCTTTTTCATATGTAGCAAATATCATCATCAAAACTCAAATCAATACATATCCCATGAGTTAATCATATAACTAATATCATGCAATTAACTACATATATTCTTGGTACAAGGGTTGAAATGCAAGCTAAAATAGGATTATAGTGTTGTATTGAAGGGTTTTGAAGAAAAAAAAAGTCTCAGACTCAAATTGATTCACTATGGGGATTATAAATCAAGGTAGGGATTTTTACGAAAGTCAAAATGGGGTAACACATAGGTGCCTTTATTATTTTAATGCATGAAACTCTAGATGTGATCTCGAAATGCATAACATTGCAAGTTCTAGAATGTTCAATCTAAGTGTGATAATCACTTATCAAGAAAAGAAATTTCGAGTACAAAGAATGATATTGCTCGTTTTAGGCTCAAAACCTCACGTTTAAATAGGGTTTTGTGTTGAATCTTATATGTTTATCATTCAAAGAAACTATTAAAGATATGGAAAGCTATTTCAATTACAAAAACCATTGGTACAAGCTATTCTTCATATGTTTCCAGTCAACCAAATAGCATAAATTAACTAAGAGAGTTCGAAACAATTTTTTTTTTAAGTTAAAGATAAACCCTAAATCCAATTATAACTCAAGCAAATAAATAAAATCGAAACTAAAACTATCACGCCCCGATCCTCGATCCGAGGCCTTGAACAGCCGCCCGTCACTCCGTATGCTGCCATCACTTGACACGTATACCGAGACAACGAAGGCTAACACCAATACCCGTATAAAACCTGTTTCCTCAAAATATCATTTTTCCAAGTAAAGAATATAAAATACAAGACATTTGCCTCAATGCATAAGTATTCAACATATCTGAGAGTTTCAATTTCATTACACAATATAATTTCAGTCATCCCAAAAATAAAGTATACAATAGTCATTCTATAGACATCAAATATACATATATATCATCCAACATCATCAAATACATCACTGCGGAAGAATGGTCGATACCATACCCAAAGTCCAAGGTCTCCAATACAAATCAAGTATGTCAAACTCTCTCAACACATCTTTCTGTCAATCTATCTCTGAAATCAGGGAAAGCGAGGGGTGAGTATTATGGGGAAATACTCACTGAGTGAGGGGATCGACAATATGTTCTCAATAATAGTGTGAAAATGGAGTGTCAAAGTATATTTCAAAACCATAATAATATCAAAACCAAGCATGTTAGTTCCAGAAATCAGATGTTCACATATTACACATCATAGTATCAAAATATGCATCCATTTACATTTCCGAAATCATTTAGAGCTTGCCAAGAAACTAACCCCGACAAAGGTCTACCTCGACCAATGATGGGCGCGTTGGGGGTTTTTCATATGCAAGTGTATAAAATTTAGCTCTCTACTCCAACATTAGCCACGGGCCTCACCAAATGCTAGACAGTGGCTCACGCATGTCCTCCCCTTTCAATTCAACTTGACTAGCCCATGTCTATGTGCATATAAATAATCAACCATGTATAGAATCTCGCCCGGAGTTAGACAATGGCGTCACACATGTCCTCCCCGATTTGGTTCATCCGGCCGCAACTATACATATAGCATTTGGGGGATACCTCCTCTAGAAGCGTATCCAGACACAATGGGTGCCTCTACCAAAACCCTTCGTAGCTACGGAATCCATTAAGGATATCATCACATCATCATATCATAGGTAGGCATCTGGCCCACATATATCATCAAATCATATCAAATCCTCGTGCCAATATATTTCATCAAATCATTTCAAATCATTGTGTCATTGAAATGGTAGCATATAAATCATGTCAATGTTTCAAAGAGTGGCACGATATCATTTCATTACAAACCGTGGATGCATAATATTCAAATCAAACATTTGGGATACTCTAATGAATTCACAAAAGCTATCATTTATAATACATATTCAAAATCATATGCTTTCACATATGTCTTAAAACATGTCATTTGAAAAGTTATAAAACATGAATTTGTTAAATAGAAAACACAGTATCAAAGTCCCACTCACAGTACTAGGAACGATAGTCACTCCCAGACGTCTTTGCAGTGAATGTCTTGCCTTGTTCAGCTTTCGGCAACTCCTAAGGGACATAACCAAGTATCCACCATCATCAATATCAATTGTTTCAAGAAAATGCAAAACCCTAACATTGAATACCCAATCATTCTCTCACTTACGGTGACTCAAAACCCACCAATTCTTTTTCATCAAATTTCAACATAACTCCAAAGTCATGAAAGAGGAAAAATAAACCCAAACTAAAATTAAAAATATTACCTAAATTTCAGTCTCTGATTTATCTCAAGTCGAATCACGATCAAACCCTAGATTTTCTCTCACTAGAAAGCTCAACTCTCTCACTAGTTTTAACTTGATAGAGGTTGGGTCATGAGTTTTAGAACTTTTAGAGTGTGAGTCTAGAGGTATTTTGATTGATCTTTGGAAGAAATAGAAAGAGAGAGAGAGAGAAGGTGTGAACCGAGAGAGAAAAGGGAAAAGAAGAAAAAAATAGAATTTGGCCTTCGTGTGTTCTAATGTCCCACCACTGCTCTTTATTTATAACCTATTTTCCTGAGTTTACTTAATTGTCCCTCTCTCTCCCAACTTACCCAAGCTCCCAATATATCCCTTTTTGGAAATTGGGTGCTCAACCCAATGGGTTTAAGTACTTATTTGGAATGGGTTGATCGATAATAGGTAGAGAAGGTGGGTGTGAGAGTGGAAGGTTATTGGTTCAATCCTCATCGGAATCTGAATGGGAGAAGACATTTGTTCTAGTACAATATGAAAAGAAATGTTCTCGTTGGTAATTCGGAACTCAACCCAATGAGTTTAAATATTTAGAATTTTATTTGTTGAGAGAGAGATGGTCGGCGATGGATAAGGGAGGTTGAAAATTAAAATGCAATTTGTGGAGAATGGATTTTAATTTGTAATTATCAAATGGGAAGTCGGTGGGTGCCTAAAATTGCTTCCAGCCGAAGGAGCAAATGAGCACCTAGGAAAACCGATAGGAAATTGGGAGGATATAGGGAAGTCTCACATACAATAAAGATACATTAAATGTAATAATAACTATGGAATATAATATAGATTTGGCACATGACACTTGAAATATTCAAATGGCCTAATGGAGAAAAACTTTTTGGATAACCTAAAGTCATGGGTTCTATTCCTTAGGACTTCGCGATTATTGAAATCAAGATATGGAAGTTCAAATGTTTAAGCAAAAGTCAACGATGGTGGTCAAGGCTCAACAATCAATATTGGCAATTCCTCCATTCTCTTGGCAACAGAGCAGAACCGATGGCATGTTTGTGTGTGTTGTTCGGTTAAAGGAGAAAGTGCCGTAGAGAAATGTGCTGTCCGGTGGAGGAACATCTCAAGTGCCGAACGGACGTGCTGTTCGGTCAAATATGCATTTCATTGGGCGTAAGCAAATGGATACTGTTCGGTCTATCGAGACTATTTTCAAACCATCTCTAAACTTCTGCCATATTTACTAACCACAAAAGATAAGTATATAAATTAAACATAGTTTTAAAAGCCAGTATATTATATGAGTTAGTATTGATGTAGAATTTATACAGACGATATGGTTAGGTAAACATTAATAACAGTCATATAGTGATAGTTTTCAAACCATTCCTAAAACTCTTGCATATCTAACGACCATAAATAATAACTGTCAGAATTGAATAAAACTTATGAAACTAGTATGTTTAAGTAGATAGAAAAAAGAATCATATCAAGACTGTTTTCAAACCGTCCCTAAAACTCTGCTATATTTACTAACCACAAATGATTTTGCGTCAAAATTTAACGTAGATTTTAAAGACCGTACAATATATAAGTTAGCATATATATAGAGCTTATGCCAATGGTTTGTTTAACTAGATAGTAAAGAAGAGTCATATTGAGACATTTTTCAAATCATCTCTAAAACTCTGTCATATTTCCTGATCACAAATAATAACTATCAGAATTGAGTAGAACTTATGAAAACGATATGTTTAAGTAGTGAGTTAAAATAGTCATATTGAAAAGTTCTCAAACTATCTCTAAAACTCTGCATATTTACTGACTACAAAAGATAAGCGTCTGAATTGAGCATAGTTTTTAATGACTGTATAATATTTGAGTTCGTATCGATGTAGAACTTATACAGACGGTTTAGTTAGGTTGATAGTAAAAATAGTCATATAGTGACCGTTTTCAAACCGTCCCTCAAACTCTATATAATAACTCTCAGAATTAAATAGAACTTACAAAATTTGTATGCTTAAGTAGACATAAAAAAGAAAAATATCGAGACTATTTTCAAACCGTCCTTAAAACTCTGTCATTTTTACTAACCACAAATGATATATGTCAAAACTGAACATAGGTATTAAATACTGTACAATATATAAGTTAGCATAGATATAGAATTTATCCCGATGGTATGGTTAACTAGATTGTAAAAGATAAGTCATATAGAGATATTTTTCAACCCGTCTCTAAAACTCTGTCATATTTACTTACCACAAATAATAATAGTCAGAATTGAGTACAACTTATGAAGACAATATGCTTAAGTAGTAACCAAAAATAGTCTTATCGAGACTGTTTTCAAATCTTCTCTAAAACTCTAACATATTTACTAACCACAAAAGATAAGCGTTTCAATTGAATATAACTTTTAACGACTGGATAATATATGAATTAGGAAAGATGAAGAATTTATGCAGACGGTATGGTTAAGTAGATAGTAAAAAATAGACATATAGAGGCAGTTAAATAACAGTCCCTAAAACTCTACTATATCTACCGACCACAAATAATAACTGTCAGAATTGAATAGAACTTACGAAACTGGTATGCTTACGTAGACTGTAAAAAGATTTATATCGAAACTGTTTTCAAACCGTTCCTAAAACTCTGTCATATTTACTAACCATAGATGATAAGATTCAGAATTGAACATATGTCATAAAAACTGTACAATGTATAAGTTAGCATAGATATACAACTTACGTCCACGGTATGGTTAATTAGATAGTAAAAAAGAGTTATTTAGAGATATTTTTCAAACCGTCTCTAAAATTTTTTCATTTTTACTAACCACAAATAATAATCGTCAGATTTAAGTGAAACTTATTAAGACGATATGATTAAGTAGTGAGTAAAAGTAGTCATATCGAGACTGTTTTCAAACCGTTTTTAAAACTCTGTCATATTTACAGACCACAAAAGATAAATATTTCAGTTGAACATAACTTTTAACGACTGGATAATATATGAGTTAGGATTGATGAAAAAGTTATGCAGACAGTATGCTTATGTAGATAGTAAAGAATAGACATATAGAGACAGTTTCCAAACCGTCCCTAACACTCTACCATATTTACCGACCACAAATAATAACTATCAGAATTGAATAGAACTTACGAAACTGGTATGCTCAACTAGACTGTAAAAAAAGTCAAATCAAGACTGTGTCATATTTACTAACCACAAATGATAATCGTCAGAATTGAATATAAGTTTTAAAAACTGTACAATGAATAGATTAGTATATATATACAACTTATGTCAACGATATGGTTAACTAGATAGTAAAGAAGAGTTATTTAGAGATATTTTTCAAACAATTTCTAAAACTTTGCCATATTTACTAATCACAAATAATAATCGTCAGATTTGTGTGAAACTTATGAAGACGATATGCTTAAATAGTGAGTAAAAATAGTCATATCGAGACTGTTTTTAAACCGTTTCTAAAACTCTGCCTTATTTACTAACCATAAAAGATAAGCGTCTAAATTGAACATAACTTTTAAACACTGTATAATATATGAGTTAGCATAAATATAGAATTTATACAGATGGTATGGTTAGGTAGACAGTAAAAATGGTCATATACTGACTGTTTTCAAACTGTCCCTAAAAATTTTATATTTAGTGACCACAAATAATAACAGTGAAAATTCAACATCGCTTTTTACAGATGGTTGTTCAATCTTTACTGACGATTGCTAAACTTTTCATAACTAATAATATTATACCATTGTAAAATATATACATTTCGTAACAGTTTCGTCACAAGTGTTGCTATAAGCCATAAAAAACGATCGCTACATGTCACCGTCTATAAATGTTACAATCATCTCAACGCTTTAATTTTGTAGTGTTTTTATTCTGTAGTTTTTTTTTAATAGATTAGTTTTGAGTTCTAATAATTACGATTTATTTTCGCATTTGTATGAAAAAGATTTATTTTTATTAAATTGAGTTTCTTAATAAATAAATTCTGGATATTATAAAAAAGGAGGCCAAGCATTTGTAATAAAACCCTACCCAAATTAACTTCAGACATTCTATTAGAGGGGAAATTTTTAGGTAAAAACACTTCATTTGAATAAAGTAATAATACATTAAAAGTAATAAGACTTCATTTAGGGAATAATTTTGAAATATTTAGTAAAACATGGTTATTCCGAAACTAAAAGGCAAATAAATTGCTACTAATTAAATATTAGCATAATATGCAAATACATAAACCATATTTAATTTTAATAGACATAAATTTGAGTATAATACAGTTTATGGTATTATAGTTTAATTATTTAATATTTAATATAATTGTGGTAGCAATATCATTTTAAAATTAATACTTATAAAATGCATTTATTTCATTTCACCCAAAAAAAAAAAGTTTTCTATTTTTCTTAACAAATTTCGATATTATTACTTTACCAGGCCGAAGCATTGAATGTTTAGGGTGGCTAAAAGTCGTGCAAGTAGGGTTGCTACATGGATCTAGTTGAGTTCGAGTCGCTTGCGAGTCACTCAATCAACGATTCGACTCGACTCAAATTTAAACAAATTCGAGTCGAGTTCATCATGTATTATGTCGAGTTTGAATAATATAATTTTAGATTCGAAAACTCGACGAATAGTTCGATGACATGTATTAATATATATTATATATATTTATACATAATTATAATATAAAAAATAAAATAAAATATATTAATTTATTATATAATAATCGAGTTTTTGAGTCGAGTTCGATCATTTTTGTTATATAGTCGAGTAGAATTCAAGTTCTTGTTGCTTGTCGAGTTCGAGTCGAGTAAGAAAAATCGAGTTTAAATTTAAGTATAAGAATACTCGGGATTGACTTGATTTAAATACACCTTAACGTCCAAGCATTGAATGTCTGTAAGTGTCAATATTCAATTTTAATTAATGAGCCTTTGAGTCTACAGAGTTTATCTCAAAATATATATATATATATATATATATATCATAAATTTATTATGTAGTAACAAGATCTATTATTATTTTTAAAAAAACAAAAAACCGAAACACAAATTGAGATAATAAATTCAGGTAAGTTGTATTTCTAGACCTCGAATAAAATACTTTTCAATAATGGGAAATTCTTATAACTACGTTTTAAAAACCTCCTCAAAGAAAAGAAAATACCAACCCAATCCTTTGGACTTGGAGTTCTATATAAATGGTTTTTAATATCTCTTTCTCCGTCTCTTCCTTCTTCCTTCGTCAAGGCCTCCACATTGCCGGTATATATATATCTGAAAATGTCCAAGTCGAATCATTCAGAGGCCCGACCTCCGTTGTCTTCTCCCATTAGGAATCGTGTGGTATGGGTCTTCTTTAGTCCTCTACTACTCCCAATATTAGTAGCTGTTCTCTACCAAATCGACCCATTTGACCCGAAACCATTACCCGACCACGACTTATTCCATGGATCCTTGCCAGTTCCTTTTAAGAACACTCACGTGCTACGACGACCGGAACGGGTAGGGGAGGGGTTCTTGTTAGGCCCCGAAGATCTTGCTTATGATTCGGAAGCTCGAATTTTGTATACCGGGTGCGGTGACGGGTGGATAAAGCGGGTCATAGTCGACAAGCCGGTCACAGATACCGTGATAGAAAGTTGGGTCAACACCGGAGGCCGTCCTCTTGGTCTGGCTCTTAGCACTGCAAGCAAGGAGGTTATCGTTGCAGATGCAGAAAAGGTAATGAGAGCACTCCTTATTTATTTATTTTTTTTTTAGGAAATTAAAACATACCACAATTATTTTTGTACCTTAAATTCCACCTCGTACAACCTTTATTCATTTAAATTCCAAGTAAATACTTTAATCTTAATTATGAAAAAAAAATTTAATCGGTGGATATTACTTAACCCGACGTTTCGTAGAAGTCATCATAGTAACGTCCAAAGGGGCAACAATAAATATGTATTTTATATAATATATATATATATATTTGTAAAACCATTATTTTCATTATTGTAGTAATTTTTGAATTTGAAAAAAGTTTTTTTTTCTTTTTTTGGGGAGGGGGCGGGGGTAGGTCATGTCGTGTTTGCCAAATTCACCGCAAAATGGTTGAGGGCGATCTTTAAACACATAAATTAGGGACCACAATCTCATGAATTTAAGGACTGTCCTTGTTTGCTTTTACAAGTCTTTTGGAAGTGCACGTAGTTTTGGATAAGGCTGTCCATCTAACCAGCTGACCGCTCATAACTGTTGAAACCTGTGTAAGAGGTCATGTCGTGTTTGCCAAATTCACCGCTAAATGGTAGAGGGCGATCTTTAAACTCATAAATTAGGGATCACAATCCAATGAATTTAAGGACTGTCCTTGTTTGCTTTTACAAGTCTTTTGGCAGTACACGTAGTTTTGGATAAGGCTGTCCATCTAACCAGCTGACCGCTCATAACTGTTGAAACCTGTGTCAGAGTACGAGTCGGCACTAATGGGCCGATGGATCGTTGGATGAAATCAGATTAAACGAAAAATCGTTTTAATAACATTATAAATAAATTTAAACTATAATATATTAATAATTTTAAAAAAATTATATACCTAATTATAAATATTTATCTAATCATATTAAAAATATATGATATTAATAAAAAATAATTTATTTAATTAAATATAACACATTATTTAATATAAATTATTATTTAAATATATTAAAATTTAATTATTTGAGCATATCAAAATCTAATTTAAATAATAAAAAAAATCAATAATTAAAAAAAAATGATCCCAAGATAAGAGGGAAAAAAAAAGAAGAGGGGAGAGTGAGATAGAAGGGGGGAAAATGGACAGATTATCACTGCTCAAGCAATCTCATGTCATTCTTAGATTCAACTCCATAAGGTTGCGACCACCCCGATTATAAAATATTATACTTTCTTAATTATATTTTTTTAATTAATAAGTATAAAATATTATATTTTCTTAATTAATAAATAATCGAATCAGATTAATCATTCATAGTAATTGGATATTAAAATACAATAATAACATTAAATTGGTGAAGATTAACATATTTAAAAGATTTTTGTATTCTTACTAATTTAAAAATATTTATTAATTTAACTGATCGTTGGATTCATCTGGTCTACCTTCCATTACTCTTTAAAATAATTGCAGCAAACTTGGACATCAAAACTTTATATTGGGCCCAACCTAGGTGACTGGACTCTGTGCAGGGCCTCTTAAGTGTAAGTGAAGATGGTGCCACGAAGGTGCTGACGGATGAAGCGGAGGGTGTGAAATTCAAACTAACAGACGGTGTAGATGTGGCAAAAGATGGGATGATATATTTCACCGACGCATCCTATAAATATAGGCTGGAAGAGTTCATATACGATATTCTGGAGGGCAAGCCACATGGAAGATTCTTGAGCTACAACCCTTCCACCAAAGAGACCAAGGTGCTTGCCCAGGACCTCTACTTCGCTAATGGTGTTGCTGTCTCCGCCGACCAAACTTTTGTCATCTTCTGTGAGACGGTGGTGTATGCCTCTCTTCCTATCCTCTTATATATACTCAACTTCTAGCCTTTTTTTATTTCTTTTTTTTTTAATTTAATAATAGCCTCTTATAAATAGTATTGTTTTGCATATTAAACTCCATATAAATCACACCTGGCCGAGTTTCCAATGCATAACGCAAATGTCACGAAATGATGGTCTTAAATGCAGTCCTCGCTACTGCCATCATCTATGGTTTATAAAAAGGGTGGAGCTTTGGCCATCAAGGGAATTTGGGGTATTAAATATATGTAGGGCTGTGACAAAATGTTGATATCGTGTTGTATTTTGCAGGAGAAGGTGTTCAAGGTATTATATACAAGGCGAAAGAAAAGGCTTCACTGATATATTTATTGAGAATTTGCCGGGTATGCCTGATAACATCCGGTACGACGGAGAGGGTCACTATTGGATCACAATGGCCACGGTAATGATACACACACACACACACACACACAAGCATATATATGAAATAAAATGATCAAAACCCACAAATTAATAATTAATAAAATGATCACACTGTGGCAGGCTATCACGTTTTCGTGGAAGCAAGCACTGAAATATCCATTCATACGAAAGATACTAGGAATGATGGTAAAATACATGGGGAGAAGACCCAGCATGGAAAAGGATGGAGGGGCTCTGAAGGTTGATTTGGAGGGAAATCCACAAGCCCACTACTATGATGCAGAGATAGCAGGCATGGTTACAAGCGGCCTCAAGATTGGAAATTATTTGTACCGGGGTTCTCTCCTTTATTCTTACCTTACTCGCTTTGATCTTTCCAAATTTATATAGGACCTTTTAAGAGAGTTTAGTCATATTTACCTGTTTTTGAAGTTCAAACTTATTTCAATTTTTGTTCGAATCACTTTGAGGGTGTTTAAAATTAAGTTAAAATTAAAATTCTAAAAAGTGTTTATAACCCTAAAAGATACTTATAGTCATAAAAAATAATAAATTTCTTCTATCAATTTTTTCATTTTGATATTTTTAAGCACAAATAAAATAAATTAGTTTTTATCTTTTATATTTTAATAAAAATTATAATTATGTCATAAATTTTATATTCTCGTCTAGTAATAGGATTTTATTAATTTTAAAAATCTTGTTATGTCAATTTATATATTTTTCTGTAATAAATCTCTCTTTTCATTTTAAAATTTTTGACTGACTTTTATAATATATGTATAATTATGGATTTTATTGTAAATCATATTAATTTAAATTATATATTTTTATTTATAAAAATATATCTAAAAATTATTTATTTTATTTATCCGTTTTTAATTGAATTGTTTTATTTTTTTTATTATTTAAATTGTAATATTGTTTATTTTTAAAATATATATTTTATAGTTATGTAAAAACATTTTATATCCACAATAATTTTTTATCTATTTTATATAGTTTATAAATATATTTTAAAATAATGTTTATCTAAATAAATAATAACTTATTTTTTAAAAAAGATAAAATAAAATTATAAATTAAAAAGTTACTTATAAACTTTTTTAAACAATTTCGAACGATCCCCTTATAACGTTCAATCCCGTTATTTGGGAGAATAATGATGTAATTAATAGTTTCAATAATGTTTATTTATTTAGTTAGTTATTAAATTTCTATATTTTCATTTCATGTGTCGCACAAAACTTGTAAAGAAATTTATATATATATATATAAAGGCAAAAGGTTCTTCTTGTGTTCATCCATATGTAAGAGAAAAACGGCTTCTGATGTCGGACGTCAAGTCACGTGATCGGTATGGGAGCAGGGTTTGATTGAAGGATATAATCATCCTTTCATCCTTTCTCTCTCTCTCTATCTCTATCTCTATCTCTATCTCTATCTCCCTCTCTCTCTCTCATCTAACTGTTCTAGACATGGACTGACCACACCCCTCACATGGCCCTCTTTTTTCGGGCCTCTCTCTCTCTCTCTCTCTCTCTCTAACCTAACTGTTCTAACCACAGACTTGAGGGTGTGGTTAGCAACCACACCCCTCACATGATCTTTTTTTTTTTTTTTTTGGGCATGCACTTCCCTCACATATTCTTTCTTTTTTTATATATATTTATATATATATAGGGTTTTAATTTAATATTTAATACGTTATTATTTAATATTACAATTTAATATTTATTATTTAATATTATATAGGTATTTAAATATTTAAATTATGTATTTTTATTATTTTTATATTTAAAAAGTTTAAATTAAATATTAATATTTATGAATTTTTTTATTTTAAGATATTTTCATGCAGCCATATGTATGTTCTTCTCTTTTTTCCCATTTTTTCTTTCTTTCTTTTTTTCTTTTTTTTGTTTCTCAATGTTTAGCTGGATGCCTTTTTTGGGATTTTTTTTCCCATTTTTCTAGGTTTTCTCCTTTTTCAAGGTTTATTTATTTATTTTTTTAAACCATTTTCTATTTTTTCATTTATCTACATATAATATATATAATATAAAGTAAAAGCAAATATTTAAATATTTGATATTTTATATTATCATTTAATGTTATATAAGTATTTAAATATTTAAATTATTTTTTTTGTTTTTATATTTAAAAAATTTAAATTAAATATTAATATTTATGAATTTTTTCCTTTTAAACTTTTTTTATGCTGCCAGCTATGGCCCAAGTGCCCAACCTCCACTTTTTAATATGTATGTTTTTTCGGTTTTCCCATTTTTTTGTTTTTTATTTTTCACCGTTTAACTAAATGTCTTTTCGAGGGATCTTTTTTCCATTTTTCTAGGATTTTTATTATTTATTTATTTTGTTCTTTTTCGTGACCCATTTTTTATTTTTTCATTTATCTATATATAATATATATAATATGAAGTAAAAGCAAATATTTAAATATTTGAAATTTCATATTATCATTAAATTTTATATAAGTACTTTTAATATTTAAATTAAATATTTTATTATTTTTATATTTAAAAAGTTTAAATTAAATATTAATATTTATGAATTTTTTCATTTTAAATCTTTTCAAGCGACTACTTTTTAATATGTATGTTTTTTTTCCCCATTTTTTCTTTTTTGTTTTGTTTTTCACTGTTTGATTAGATGCCTTTTTTTGTTTTTTTTCATTTTCCTGGGTTTTATTATTTATTTCTTTTTTCTTTTTTGATCTATTTTCTATTTTTTCATTTATCTATATATCATATAAATATAAAGTAAAAACATCTTGTGTGTGATCGTCCAAACAAGTGGTCACACCCCTCGTTAACAGTTTTTTTTTCATACACTTTTTTTTGCACCCCTTTTTTGATTTTTCTTTTTTCCTTTTCTTTTGGTTAGTCGGGTGAATTTTTCCCTTGTTTTTTTTGATATTTTTAATTTTATTTTTGGTCTCTTTTTTCTCTCAAACGGCCGGTCGCATACACATGAGCGACCAACCGCGACCCTTAAGAGGCCGGGCATTCAAGCGGCCAACTGCACAACTTCTTCCTCCCTCTCCCTCAATGTCACCTCTCTCACTCTCTCCCCCCCTCTCCCTATCTCTCCCCCCTCTCCCCCTCCCACCTTCCTCCCCCTCTCTCCATTTTTAAATATCTTACAAATATTAATATTATATAAATATTTATCTCTCCATTTTTTAATATTATACAAATATTAATATTATATAAATATTTTTATAAATTTTATTTAATATATTTAATACTAAATAAATATTTAAATATTTAAATATTTAAATTATATATTTAAATTTTTTATAGTTACAAAATTTTGAATTAGATATTAATATTTATAAGTTTACTTAAATTAAATTATTAAATAATATAATGTTAATTTTATATTTAATATTTTAATATTTATTATAGAAATCTAATATTTAATTTAAATATTAATATTTAAATATTTTATATTTCATAATATAATTTAATGTTATATAAATATTTAAATATTTAATTAAATATTTTTATTTTCTATATTTAAAAAAAATAAATTAAATATTAATGCTTATGAATTTTTCAAAATTAAATTATTGAATATTCAATTTTAAATAGATATTTATATATTTAATAATTTTTTTTTAAAATATTATACGAATATTAATGTTATATAATTTTTTATAATTTTCATTTAATATATATAATATTATCTAGTTATAGGCTTTTTTTCCATCAAGGTCCCTTTTTTATTCAAGTCTCTCCTCTCTTTTTTTTTCGCTCGAGTCCTTTATCTTCTTTTGACATGTTTTTTTTCTTATTCAAATCCTTACTCTTTTCATTTTTTAACCCTTTTTTATTCTTAAATTCTTCATCTTATTTTTTTTACATATATTTTTTCCTTTTTGTTTATTTTGTCTCCCAGATCATCGTCCATTAATTTCTATTATCTTTTTACTCTACTTATTATCTTTTTTTTATCTCATTCGTTGGTTATTTTAGAACTCACTGATTTAGACAATAATTTAGTTTAAATATTGAATTAATTATAAATCTTGCAAGTATTTATATAGTGAAAAAATACAATTCACGTCTTATGGGCACCCTGTAATAGCTCTAAATATAAAAGAAAAAACTAATAGGTGTGGTTGTTTTCTCACGTAACCAACATGTGATTTCTCTCTATAAAAGTTAAAAAATTATCTGAATTTGTACACATTTCTGCTTTGTACTTTTTCGCCATTTTCATCTACTGTTTTACTTTTAAGATTTAGATATCCCTTTAAAATTCTAAATTCGAGTACTTTTAGGTAATATAAGTCTAAAAGAAAAGATTAATGGGCTCATTTTTGTCTCAAAATTTAAAAACTAATAAATATATTAAAAGAGATTTAAAAATTTTTAAAATAATTTATTGTAATTGAAACTTTAATATTTTGAATTGTATTATTCATAATTTGCCGATTATATTATAAATATAATAAATTATAATTATTTTTAATTATTTTTTTCATGATACAGACCGCAATCGCAACCTACTAGTTCTAATATTATCTTTGCAGACTTAAAAGTTGTGATTAAATATTATTTTTTAAGCTAAATGCATGATAATGCAAGAACAGACTCACGACCAGCTTTTTAGTCCATGTTTGATAAGGCAGATCAAAAGCCTAGTCATGGTTCGCATGTAAAATTGTCCTCTTTTTTGTTACATAGGATGAAAATTGCATAAATATGGACACGAAAGTTTGAATATGAGATTTTTGAAAAAGCATTTAATCATAAAAATGTCTATTTTTACAAAGTATTTAAAATTGAATATTTAAAGGGTCAAATATAATTAAAATTAAATTAGAATCAATAGAGAATTCAGAATCCAACGACAGTGAGATAAAATATTTTTATAGAATAAAATGACATGTTAGTAGATTGACTAACGATTTTAGTGAAAGCAATATTTTAGGTCGAATGGAGTCAATATTTTTTTGATATATAAAAATTAATAGAGTTTTTTTAATTTAATAAGATAATTATGCATTCTCTTTTTTATGTGACTCTGTTATTGATTAGAACCTCCCAGAGAAGAGATAGAAATGAGTATATATAAAAGATGGAAGCAGGCAGGCAGGCAGCATGTTTTCTAATTGAAATTTATTGCCGGGCCCATTGGGGGGTGGTTTTGTTGCATATGTGTGTAGTGTAGTGTGCATGCGGATTTGAGAAGTACGAACTTTGATAGAGTATAAGTCAGCGTAATAATCATAGTTTATTTATTTAATTTTTAAATAAATATTATATTAATTATTATATTTTATAATAATTGATATGTTAAAAATGATAGAGATGACTTGTAAAGAAAAAGAAAAAAAAATTGAGAACAAATTTAAAAGTATAAAAGATTTGTAAATATATTGAATTTATTTTTAAATATTTAAAAATAAGAATTTTAAAAATTTTAATCAATATAATCTTTTATTTAATAATTATCTAAAATTTAAAAAAAAAATCCCTTTTAAAAATTATGTTAATTTACTCTATATACATAACGTTACATGGGAGAGAAGAGACGCCGCCGAAGAGGCAGCACACCCACGTCCAGCAGCATCTTCCATCATTCACAAGAGGTCACTTCCCGTATCTTTAGCACAGTTTTTTTCCAGCAACATTTAATTAATTTCATCAATATTTTATTTCTTTTGTGAGTCACATTCTTCCTATGTTTTATTTTTAATTTTATTTATTAATTGAAGGGTTATTAAAACCTTAATTTTTAATAATTTTGAGATTTAATTGGATTTATTAAATCAATATTTCATATGTATTTATTTGATTTCTATATTTTATAGATTATGATTTTCTAGAATTTGTTAAATAGTGGTAAATACTTAATAGTTTTAGAATAATTTATAACTAATTAAAACTGTAAATCCGTAATTATTTGTTAGATTTAATAAAATTGTGAAAGACATTCATATTATGAAATTGAATAATCTAATTTAAATGAATCTGTTGTTTGTTTGTTAATTAGAATTGGATTTTTCTAAATCTTAATACTGTTAAAACTTTTAATCTTAAGAACTTCTCTAAGATTAACTCTCGATTAGAAAAATAATTAACGAAATTCTCTTAATTATTGATGAAATAAGGAGAGATTGATCGTTGGACATTTTTCGATGACTATAACCAATTTATTTATGAATGTTGAACTCTTTAAATAAATTGATAATCAATCACATAAAATTAAGGTGGATATAATTCCTTTGACTAGAAAATTTGATTTTTTATTTATTTTTATAATTTCAAGTTATTTATTTTTGGTTAATTGTTTCTTTATTACTTTAGTAAATTTTCAAAACCCCCTATATTTTTTTTAATTTTTTTCCCTTAAAAGAAATAAATTTACCGTTCCCTGTAGAGATGACCATATTCACTCTATACTAGTATTTAGTGAATTATGTTAATTTATTTTTGATTGTTTGACGACACACCAAATTTTGACAATGTTGTCGGGGAATGGTGTTAAGTGTTTTATTTCTTTTAAGTTTTTATTTTCTCCTCGTTTACAAAACGAATCATTGCAATGAATTTGGCGGAATTTGACGGTAATATAGAAAAGAAGGACTTTAAAGACAAAAACATGGCTACCCAAAAGACTTTAAGGGAGTTATTAACCTTTAATGTTAATGAATATTTTTTTAACGTTGAGACTCCCCAATAATTTGAAATATGGCAAAATATTCCAAAAAAGGTCAATGAGATAAGTATTTGTTCTATTGATCAAAAATTAGATACACTAACATATCTTGTGAAAAAATTTGTTGTAAGACAAAAGCAACCGGTAATGAACCAAATTTCAGTTATGGAAATTGACAACAAGAGTTCTCACAACAACCATAAGACGGATCTCAATTTCAATCTCAACAACCTTTTTTGAATCAAGGTATGTCTCTAGAAAAGATTGTTAAAAGTTTAGCTAACAGCACTTTGTTAATTCAACAGGAGAGCCAATGATTTCAACAAGAGACAAGAACCAAAATTCAGAACTTGGAGAATTAGGTATCACAATTGATGACAACCATGAGTCGATTGGAAAATTCATCAAAAGAAGTGCAAGACAATTCATCAAAAGCTGAAAAAAATAGAGAAATCATCAACAACGATTGAATCCACCCAAGAGGTAAGTAATGAGCCCGATACTTTTAAAACAAAAATTTTGATTTCATTACCTTTTCCTGACAGGTTGACACAACCAAAGAAAGAGAAGGAAGAGAAAGAGATTTTGGAAGCTTTGCCAAAAGAAGAATTCAATATTGCTCTCTAAAAAGCAATAAGGTAAGTATCAAAACTATTCTTGAAAAAAGTCAAGACAAAAATTAATTTAAATTTGGATACTTTAACTCTTGAGTTTGATGATAAAGTTGTTACTTTTAATATTTTTGATATCATAAAGTATCCAAATGATTTTAAATCTATTTTTCATGATAGCACGGTGGATTTCATTGTTCATGATAATTTTGTATAAAATGAATTGATTTTATATTTAAGGAAAACGTGAAAGATAAGATTGCACAATGGGATAAATTTCTTGATGAAAAACTCCCACATCAGAAACAATCCATGGTAGGCCATAAAATCTACTACAAAAAAATAAGGGTTTAGCGACGGATTTAACGACGAAAATTTTAGAAAAATTCATCGCTAAAACTTTTAACTTTCCATCGCTAATAATGCGTCCAAAAATTTATCGACAGAAATCGTTTCTGTCCCTAATTTAGAGATGAATCCAAATCCACCACTAAATTTAGCGACGGATTTGGGTTTCTGTCGCTAAATTTCGCATTTAATTTTTTTATTTGTAGAACCGGTCCATCCATCTGTCGGCCGCCGCCCGCCCCCGCCCCCTGCTGCTTGCCCACCCATGCCCACACCCCGCTAACCCTTGCCCGCTCGCGCTTGTCCACCTTTTGCTGCTTTATTTATTTTTACAGAAAATGTGCTTTTGTCCATATTCAAATCTGGGTTTAAGAAGTTGTCTAAAACGTTTTTAACCACTATGTCACATTAACTTATCCGATATATATATATTTTTTTTACTTCTATACTTTTTTTCTAACTCTCACCATTAAAAATATAATTCTCTAATCTAACAAAAATATAAAATACAAAATTATATTTAATAAAAATACAAAATTATCTTAAAAAAAATCATAAAATTATATTTAAAAAATATAAAATTATATTAAATAAAAATCAATACCCTAATTTAAATAAAAATATAAATTACAAATATATATTTAATAAAAACATAAAATTATATTTAATAAAAGTATAAAATTCTATTTAGCGACGAATTTAACGATGGATAATTAAATCCGTGACTAAATTTAGCGACGGATTTAAAATCCATCGTTAATTAGCGAGGGATTTTGTTTTCCGTCACTACTTTTAACGATGAATTTTTTTTCGTCAGTAAATTTAGCGACAGATTATATTTTCGTCGCTAAATTTAGTCACGGATTTGAAATCCGTCGCTAATTAGCAACGTAAATATGAATCCGTCGTTAATTTTAGCTACGAAAAATAATCCATCACTAATTAACGATGGATTTTGGTTTTTGTCGCTAAATAGCAACGAATTTTTTCTGTCGCTAAAATCGTGTCACTTCAATTCAAAATTGAAGTTCACGTCAGATAAGTTGAAATCTAAATGGACCAGATCGATTTTTGAACGAAGTTAAAATAAGAAGACAATATCGAGTTAAAGATACTAAACAAATGCGTTTATTAGAAGATAACTCAATATTTTCTTTTATGATTTTATTTCATATTTATTTGGTTCGATTTAAATTTGATTTTGATTGTTTTAGGTAAATAAATGCTGAAAAAATTTATGACCAGAAGTGTTCTGTCATTAAAGCGTGCCCACGCCTTAACAAATCTTCATTGCTATCCAATTTTGCCAATATTTATAAGTGACCAGAAATGTACATGAGTTAGGGCGTGCTCACACCCTAAGAAGGGGTCAATTTCTGCCGCCATAATTTTTTTCTTCAAAACTTATTGAATTTGACCCTCCATTCTCTACTCCACCCTAAACAAGTTTTGTTCTCACTTTATCTTTTATTTTTATTTGAGATGAATGTTATTTATTTTTTTATTTTTTCATTTGGCATACATTGAGAACAATGTATGATTTAGGTATGGGAGGAACATTAGGTACTTTACTAGTTGCATATATTGAATTTGATTTATTGTTCATTCTTTCATCTACAATAGTCCAAGTCTAAGTTTTGTTTTATTAAAAAAAAAAACAAAACAAAAAAAGAAATAAATAAATTCAAAATTTTTAAATTGATATGTGTTATTTGGTTGATAAGAAATTTATGAAAAAATGACTCGTATCAATAGTTTTTATACTTTTAATAACTATTTATGTCTTTAATAGTTTTTTTTGAATGATAAGCATGCAAAATTCAACACAAACCTCATTTCAAAGTGAGCTTTTGAGCCTAAAGCGAGCAATATCATTCTTTGGATTCGAAATTTCTTTTCTTAATGAGTGATTATCGCATTTGAATTGAACATTTTGGAATTTGTAATATTATGTATTTCGAAATCACATTTAGGGTTTCATACATTGAAGTAATAAAAGGCAATTACCTTTTACCCTCTTTTGACTTTCGTAAAAATCTCTACCTTACTTTTATGATCCCCTTAATGAACCAAATTGAGTTTAAAATTTTTTCTTTCTTCATAACCCCCTCAACACAACACTTTCCCTTTCAATTTTGGCCTTCATTTCAACTCTTGTACCAAAGGTATATATAATTAATTGTATAGTTTTAGTTATTTGTTTGCCTTAAAAGAAATGATTGGAATTTTGATGTTGATATTTTCATAATATGATATAAAAAATGAATTTTGTGATTACGCAAGGAAGGAAGATACTTGATTATCATTTTAGTTATTCCTTGTTGAAGGATTGTTTGAAAACAAAATTAAAGCAAAAAAAAAAAAAAGGAATGAAAAAAAAAGGTGCAAAAGCAGCAAGGAAAAAAGAGAGAAAAAAAGGCTATAAATTGTTGAAATTCTATTCATTTGTATCTCATTCATCAAAATTAGACAAAATTATTGACAAAAAGCATATGGACAACAAAATCATTTATCTTTTTGTACTATTTCTATAGGGCAAAGATGTTCATGGTAGAGAAATAGTGTATTTAGTTGCATATTACCTTTTATACGTTTTAACCCTTGATATTTCCTTTAACCTACCATTAACTTTAACCCCGTTACAACCAAATGAAAGATCTTTTAGATTGGTGCATGAAATTCAAATTTTTAAGTGGTAGAGATTTGATATATTTGTAAGCATATGGTAATGTCAATTCCACTATATTGATTTGAGTGATATATACATTTTACACTCTATTTCGATTGAATTTGAGTGAACCCTTTGAGAGTAATGTTGAATTTTACAGTTTTGATTTCATAAGAGATTGTTGAGATTTGCAATGGTTGTTCTCGTACGAAATACTGTGAAATACTTATTGTTTTAATTATTTTTTCAATTTCACTCTTATGGCATATATTGGTTTGATTGTTTGAAAGAAAAAAATAGATTGGTTATAGTAGTTTTAGTTTTATTTGAATTAGTAATGTTTGAGAATAAGCATCCTCTAGGTGTGGGGGAATTTGATAGAATATAAATTAATTTAATAATTATTGTTTATTTTGTTTTATTTTTAAATGAATATAACACTAATTATTGTGTTCTATGATAATTGATATGTTATAAATGATGGAGGGGGGTTATAAAGAAAAAGGAAGGAATATAAAAAGGAATGAAAAATGAGGACAAATTTAGAAGTATGAGAGATTTATAAATATATTAAATTTATTCTTAAATATTTGAAAATAAAAATTTTAAAAATTTTAACTCATATAATTTTTTATTTAGTAGTTATTTAAAATTTAAAAAATTTTCTCTTAACTCACCCTCTATATATATAATGTTACATGAGGAGAGAGAGACAGGCCGCCCAATGGGGCAGCACCCCCACGTCCAGCAGCGTCTTCCATCATTCACAACAGGTCACTTCCTGTAGCTCTAGCACATTTTTTGTCCGGCAACATTTAATTAATTTCATCAATATTTTATTTCTTTTGTGACTTCCTTTTTCCTATGTTTTATTTTTAATTTTATTTATTAGTTGAAAGATTATTGAAATCTTAATTTTTAATGATTGTGAGATTTAATTAGATTTATTAAATCAATATCTTATAGGTATTTATTTGATTCATACTTTTCATGAATCATTATTTTTTAGAGTTTTTAATAGTGGCCAATGTTTAATAATTATAGAATAATTTACAACTAATTAAAATGACAAATTCGTAATTGTTTGTTAGTTTTAATAAAGTGGTGAATGACATTCATGTCATGGAATTGAATAATCTAATTTAAATGAACCCGTCATATATTTATTAATTAAAATTTGGTCTCTTTAAATCCTAATGCTATTGAAACTTTTAATTCTAAGAGTTTTTCTAGAGTTGACTCTCGATTAGGAAAATAATTAACGAATTTTTCTTAATTATCTACGAAGTAAAGAGGGATTGGTCGTTGGGCGTTTGTCGACGACTATAGCTAATTAATTTATTGGTGTTGAAATTTTTAGATAGATCAATAATAAATTATATAAAATCAAGGTGGATCTAATTCTTTTAAGTAGAAAAATTGATTTCCCTTTTATTTTTATAATTTCAAGTTATTTATTTTTGGTTAATTGTTTCTTTATTAGTTTAGTAGATTTTCAAAACCCCCAATATTTTTTTTTATTTTTTTCCTTAAAAGAAGTAAATCTATCGTTTCCTGTGAAGATAACTCTATTCACTCTATATTAGTATTTAGTGAAGTAGATTAATTTATTTTTGATTGTTTTATGACACACCAAACTTAAACAGACTTCTGGTGTCTAATGTTGCCAACTTTTGGCTCCAAATATTTAGTTCAATTGGGACAACAAAAATGCTCTAACGTTATTCTCCTAGTCAAATTGTTTAATTTTTGCACCCCCACCAAAAAAATATTATTATTTTATTAGCCACCCAAATAATTATATATATATATATATAGTTCTTTTTAAAGGTCAAGGTGGTTCCACAATGGTATCTATATATGTGAGCACGAATAGGATGATTCCGCTTTAGTTTTTCTATAATTCTAATGTTATTTTGACCTTGAAATTAAAAGATCCCTTCGGATCAAAGGTGAGTCCTTGATTTCAATTATATTAAAAAAAAAAAAATCAGATGCCTTTTTTTTGGGCTTTTTCCAAAACTGTGAGATCATTTTGGATTTGGGTTTGATGGGACGTAACCTTAAACTCGATCCGATGAGTCAACTTTGGAAAGGCTCCCACGGAAAGCCCACAAACGATAACTACCGATCGAGATTCAAATATGATTACTTACCGAATGGTCTCAGTCACCCAGAACTCCCGAATGATAGGGCCTTACTCACTTAGATCTTTCGAACGATAATATCTCAGTCGCCTCGCCAATCAAATATGATTCATCAAGTGAAAGTAACCACCCTGATCGGGTATCCAATGGTCAGCTTCTCAACCAAAAGAGCCATGAAGACCCTTCATCGATCGAGCGACCGATCGATAGCTAACGATTCCAACGATCCTAATGGAAGATCAAAATATCCTATTAACTTCCATCCCTCACTGCGGACAGTATCCTGAGGATCTTTCAGTTAAGGAAAGGTTCCCTCCAGAATACGCAAGTTTCCCAAAAGAGGAGGATCACAGTTGATTCGAAATATTAAATTTTTGAGATTTTCGAATCTGCTCGATAAGGAAGGTAGGGTTGAAGCACTGCAGCGGCGTACGACTCTCACAGGTATAAAACATCTCAAAACCCTGTAAGATAGGTACGCTCTCTTAACCTTACACATTCGGCACTCTAATCACTGGGAATTACTCCATCAAGCTCTCAGTCTGTTTTTCTTTCATACGAAAACCGTTCTTTCTGATTTAAGTATCAGAATCTCCTTGTCGGAGCACCCTCCAACGGTTTTTGTAGGTATCACATCCTTTTGATGACAACTGCTCGGGTCAACGAAGAGCCGATATCTCTGGAGCTATAACCCACCTCCAACAGATTGGCACCGTCTGTGAAAAAAGATTAGAGCAACTTCTGCTGATAACCATGCCTCCGAAAACTAGAGCAGTATCAAAAGCCGCTCCTATTGTAGAATGGAGCACTACCACACCTTCTGAGGCCGCTCCTCCTGTAGCACCCGATCACTTTGCTCATGATCAGGCGGCCTCCCTTTGCCCACCTCATCAGGAACAAGCCCTACAGCCTGCAGTCCCCGACCAACCGATTGCGGCCCCTATTCCGGAACGAATCAACTGCACCCAGATTGAGAGGCTGGATTCCAAACTCCAGGACATGAGCAACCAATTGGAGGGTATTAGCCGTGCCCTCAGGCCCGAAGGCCAATCCTCTGTAGGGGAATCCAGGCGTCCCCAGCGATGACTGTCACCTCCACGCCACGAAACATCCAGAAACTCCCATCCAGTCTCTGATAATCTTCGAAAATAGGTTGAGCAACTTGTCGCCAATGAACTTAGGCGGATCAATCCACAGGAAGACCAAATCCCCTCTTACTCTCATACTTCACCTTTTAATCCCAAGGTCTCTTCAGAACCTATGTCGCGCAACATGTTTCTACCCTCTATGGAGAGATACAATGGGACAGCAGATCCTCGGGATCATATGGCGCATTTTGTAACTGTGATGATTTCCAGAGACATGTCCAATGCGGCCATGTGTAAACACTTTCCCATCACTCTTTTGGGAAATGCATTTATCTGGTTCAATTCTCTCCCGTCATCGAGTATAAAGACTTTCTTCTAACTACGCGAACAGTTCGAGTAACACTTCGTAATAAACAAATGGGTCAAAAGGAAGTCCACCACCCTATTATCACTATACCAGAAGGAAAAAGAATCTCTAAAGGATTTTCTGGAAAGATTCAAAATAGAGATGATAAGGGTTCCATCTTTGAACCATTCGATCACATTGACTGTACTATTAACAGGGCTACGATCTTCCAGCATGAAAGTGTCAATCACGAAGAAACCCCCTGCTACTATTTAGGAATTTTATGCCCAAGCCAATAAATATATCGCCGCTGAAGAGGCTGAGGCATTAGACCACAAGGGGGATTAATCCGTTAGAAGTGAGCGCAACCGATTGACCAGAAGGTCTCCACCAAGAAAGAGCCGAATTATATAGGATGCATTCGAAATTCAAATTTCCATTTCAGACATCCCACAATCACAAATCATTTCATATAAATCATGTGAAAATCATTCAAAATCATTTATCAAAGAATTTAAAGTCATTTTGCTCATTTATTACACAATGAACCATCCGCTCACCTCTAGGGAGGGTATTCACTCCATATTTCCACAATTAATCCAAAATCTACTCCTTTCGAGTCTCCAACAGGACAACCTAGACCAATCAACACAAATAATCATCAATTAAGGCTCCATTAAAGGGTTTTCAAATTTTTTCCCTATTTAAAATAACCTTAATTTACACAATCACATTTCTAAATTCTCGTTTCATCAATCTAGGATTATTTCCCCTATCAATAATTTTAATTTCCGATATTCCTCAATTTTATCAATTTTCTCCCGAATTAACATAATTCTAATTCAATTCATACCAATTTCAATTCAAACCCCAAGGAAAGCTACACAAACCAATCAAACAAAACACTATTACTATCTAAGACATTCTATCATACTTCGCAACCCAATTTATATCAAATTCTAAATTTAACCTAAATAATTTCATACAAAATTTCAAGAATAATTCATTTCTTTCGAATCTAGCATATTTTCATAATGTATATATACATATTCTCAACCTAAATTCAACAAAATAGTTTGAATATTGAAGGGATTGAAAATTCCTCACCTAGGTTTTTTCGCAGTTCGCAACACTCATCATATTAAATTTCTAAATTTATCAAGAATAGAATGCACTACGAATTTGCAACACGGGCGTTTTAATTTTACCCAAAAATTTCAATTTAATTCCCAAAAATCAAAAATCAAAAAAAAAATAAGATTTTCTTTTATAATTACTGAGATATTTTACAGAACATTTCAAATACCGAATTTTTTGGTATTACAACTCTTAACCTCCTAAAAACAAATTTCGTCTTCAAAATTTCAAAATACGACTCATACGTCAAATAACTGCGGGTGTTGCTTCCGTATTAGTTTTTCGGTTTCCCAAGTCTGTTCTTCAACTTGATTGTTTCTCCATAGCACTTTAACCATAGGAATCTGCTTATTTCTCAACTGTTTAAGCTGTCTATCTACTATCTGCACGAGTTACACTTTGAAGCTCAAGTCTTCTTTCAATTCTATTGGAGGAACTTCCAATACGTGCAAAGGATCCGGCAAATACTCCTTCAACATAGAAACATGAAAGACGTCATGGATCCTCTGTAATTTCGACGGTAATTCTAGCCGGTATGCCACTTGTCCAATCTTTTTAAGGATTTTGAAGGGACCGATATAACGAGGGTTTAGCTTTCCTCGTTTCTGAAAACGGATTACGTCATTCCAAGGAGATATCTTCAAAAACATCATATCTCCTTCTTCAAACTCCAAGGGTCTTCTTCTCTTATCGGCATAGCTCTTCTGTCGATCTTGAGCCGCCTTAATTATTTCTCGAATCAACTTCACTTTCTCTTTAGTGGCCTCGATCATTTCTACACTTTCAATTTTTCTCTCTCCAACCTCGCCCCAACACAATGGGGTACGACACTTCCTTCCGTAAAGGGTTTTATAGGGAGGCATCCCTATGCTAGCTTGATAACTGTTGTTGTATGCAAATTCAACCAATGGAATGTGTCTATCCCAACTGCCTTGAAAATCCATAACGCATGCCCTAAGCATGTCTTCCAATGTTTGAATTGTGCGCTCTGATTATCAATCGGTTTGAGGGTGAAAAGCAGTGCTGAATTTCAACTTAGTCTCTAAGGACTCTTGTAATTTTGGCCAAAATCTAGAAGTGAATCGAGGATCACGGTCCAATACAATGGACACCGGCACTCCGTGAAGCTTTACGATCTCATCAATGTATAATTTGGTCAATCTTTCTAAAGGATAGGTGTTCTGAATCGGCAAGAAGTGAGCCGATTTGGTAAGACAGTCTACAATCACCCAAATGGCATCGTGACGGCTCGGAGTACGTGGCAAACCTACCATGAAATCCATGGTGATATGCTCTCATTTCCACTCGAGAATCGGTAGTGGTTGAAGTGTTCCTGTCGGTTTCTAATGTTCGGCCTTGATTTGTTGGCATACAAGACACTTTGTCACAAATTCGGCTATCTCTCTCTTCATCCCGGACCACCAATATGATTCTTTGATGGTTCGGTATATTTTGGTACTCCCCGGATACATGGCATAGGCCGAGGAATGTGCCTCTTCAAGTATAGCCTTCCAGAGATCCTCATTTTTCGGAACACATATTCGTTTCCTATACGATATAATTCTATCATCCTGAATTCGAAATTCACCACCTTCCCCTTTCTGGATTTTCTCAACAATGCCCTTTAATTCATCATCGGTAGCCTGAAACTCCCGAATGCGATCCACCAACGTGGGTCTGACTACAAACTTGGCTAATAAAGCATCTTGATCATATTTAGCCAACTCGATTCCAAGTGCTCAGAATCCAACTAAACAAGAGAGGTAAGAACTTCCTTGGAATGCTGCAGATGAGGATTTGCGGCTTAAAGCATCAGCTACAATATTCGCCTTCCCGGGGTGATAATCAATCACCAAGTCATAATCCTTGATCAGCTCTAACCACCTTCTTTGTCTCAAATTGAGTTCCTTCTGAGAGAGCAAATATTTGGGACTCTTGTGATCAGTAAAGATCTTACAAGTAACCCCATACAAATAATGCCGTCATATCTTTAGAGCAAATACAATAGCAGCTAACTCCAAATCATGTGTAGGGTAGTTTACTTCGTGCTTCTTTAGTTGGCGAGAAGCGTAAGCAATCACCTTATCACCTTGCATCAGCACGCACCCTAATCCATGCTTGATAGCATCACTTTACACCACATAATCACCACCACCACTAGTAGGGAGAGCAAGGATAGGAGCAGGGGTCAACCTTCGCTTAAGCTCTTGAAAACTACCCTCACATTTTTCGTCTCATTCGAACTTGACTCCCTTCCGAGTCAAATTTGTCATTGGAGCTACTATATTCGAGAATCCATCTACGAATCTCCGATAGTACCCTGCTAATCCGAGGAAACTTCTAATCTCGGTGACATTTTTAGGTTGTTTCCACTTCAGAATGACCTCTACCTTCTTTGGATCCACAAAAATCCCATCTATGGAAACCACATGCCCCAAAAATCCAATCTCTCTTAGCCAAAACTCGCATTTTGAGAAATTGGCATACAACTCCTTCTCCCTAAGAGTTTGCAAAATGATTCGGAAATGTTCGGAATGCTCTTCATCACTCTTGAAATACACCAAGATGTCATCGATGAAGATTACGACAAATTTATCGAGATAGGGATGAAACACTAGATTCATGAGATCTATGAAGGCTGCAGGAGCATTCGTCAATCCGAATGACATTACTAGAAATTCATAGTGTCTATACCGCGTCCTAAACGCAGTCTTATGAACATCATTATTTTTTATCTTCAACTGATGATAACCGGACCTCAAGTCGATCTTCAAAAAGACACTTGCACCTTGGAGTTAATCGAACAAATCATCAATTCTCGGAAGAGAATACTTATTCTTGATCGTGGCCTTGTTGAGCTGTCGGTAGTCAATGCATAGCTGGAGGGTTCCATCCTTCTTCTTCACAAACAGAGCCGGAGTACCCCAAGGCGAAGTGCTCGGTCAGATGAACCCTTTCTCCAACAACTCTTGGAGCTGAACCTTCAGTTCCTTGAACTCTGCAGGCGTCATCCGATAGGGAGGAACAAAGATTGGTGTCGTGCCGGGAATCAAATCTATGGTGAAATCAAATTCCCGAATCGGTGGCAACCCAGACAACTCTTCCGAAAAAACGTCCGGAAACTAATTCACCATAGGAATATCGTCCAGACTAGAACTTCCCACCGTGGTATCAATAATATGAGCCAAATAAGCTTCGCATCCCTTATGCACTAGTCTCCGTGCTTCAAGAGCCAAAATTACACAACTCGGCAACACTCGCCGTTTACCGGTGAATAAAAGAAAGGGATGTCCTGGCCTTCGAAATTCCACTTCCTTAGTGAAACAGTTCATCGAAACTCGGTGAAGATATAGCCAATCCATGCCTAGAATGACGTCAAAATCTTCCATTTCCAACGGAATCAAATTCGCCTCGAGAGTTACTTCACCGATTTTCACCTCACAAGACTTATATACTGTATCCCTTTGAGATAGCCATATATTTCTTGAACTTGAAAGCAAATCAGACTGAAGTGATACAATAAGAATTCGAATAGATGGGGAAATGATAAGAAGTGATTCTAATGCGAAGGTCACAGTTAACATTAGGGAGTTAGGACTCCTAGTTGTTTAAAGCAAAGAAAACAATTAATACAGAACGCTACATTTTTATCTTCTCACAGAGCCCAAATTACTTCACTATTACATAAGTGAATGTCTTACAACTCGTCATCCCAATCAAAGAGTCATGCCAGTCATACTATTAATACCTCTAACCTCATTCAGTTTTTCAAAAAGGAAATCTTATCACACTAAAGTCCCCAACATTTGGCCAAACAAGCTACAGAAGCTTTTGAGCCACAATCAAGTGACCACTTATAGAGTGATACATCACTCAAGTCGTGGAGGTGAGGTGAAAAGTATTATATTTGGATTTCTTACTCTTCGTATGGGGAGAAAAGCTCTACAGGAATGATCCAAACTTAACAATTTAAAATAGGTACTAACTCAAGTGCTTAACCCCCTAAAAAAATATTTCTAATTTCCTAAGAAATCCATAGAAGACTTGTACATTCTCCGAAAACCTTTTTAAAAAAAAAACAAACATTTCAAAGTCTTTAGAAAACTTTCGAGACATTTAGAAATAATTGAAAACATTCCAAAACCATCAAACTTTTAAAATCGTGAACCTAGGCTCTGATACCAATAAAGTTGTCACGTCCCGATCCTCGAATCGAGCACGCAACAACCGCCGCGTCGTCTCGGTACACGGGCAGAACCTCCTTATATATCGAGACTCCGTAAGGCTACAATCAGCATAGCAATACCTCCAATACACAACTCATCAAAAATAGAAAAAATTATACAACAATACACATGCAAAGGACCCCTCTGGCCCATTCCCTGTACACACAAGTATGCATCGGCACACAATCGGAGAAGGGGGTTCCTGTACATGCAAGCATGCAGTATGGCCATCCTAGCTATCTCAGAATTCTCAGTGTAAATAAAGCATTTTAACATAAAAGAAACCTCAAATCATAGCCGTAGGATTTTACTAACACTTGCCTGAAGCAATCAAACTAACATCAGTAAAGTCCAAACGATATGAGATGTACAGAATTTCGTGAAATCGAAAGAAAATAACAAATCTCAATATTACAGACCAAATGTCCCACTTAAACAATGAGTTTTTACTAAAAATGAGAGTTTAAAAGAAAATAAACAAGTTCCAAACAACCCCAGCACAAACCATATAAGGATTCCATCAATACTTGTTCCTATATATGAAACAAGTATCAATTAAATCCGTACCAAAAGAATTATACAAGTCTTCCTTTCTATGGATTTCAGTTCAAACAAAAATAACTATATATCACTATATACCTACACAAGTCAGCTGATAACCTTCCCAAGCTCCAATCTCTGTCACAGGCCTAAACTTCCTCTGAAAAATGTTAAAGAGAGGGGTGAATATTATAAATATTCAGTGAGTGGAGTGCAATGGTATGATTGTGCAATAAATGAGGGGTGAAAGTGGGGGATGTCAAAGCATATCTCAAACAACACTTTCCATATCAAAGCATTTCCAGTAATTCAACATAATTTACAAAATATGCATCCATATCAAACATTCTCTCAGAAAATCACAAGGGTCTCATCGAAATCACTTCCGCCTTGCGTTTGGCCAAACCAAGATGAAAGCCCGCCAAGGGGTTTTCCATTTCCGTTTTTCAAAACACTACCCCCTTTCTTGGCGTTGACTCTAACCTCACCGGAGTGCAATTCGGATAGTCCGACGTGGTAGAGCAGAGGCCACATACCTCTCTCGCAAATAAACCCCAATCCGGGTCACTCTGTGGGGGGAATGATTATAGCCATTTCTCTCGTGCACCAATCATTTCACAATCATTCAAATTTCAATCAATATACTATATTTCATCAACTCATTCCGAAAATCATGCTACAAGCATTTACCAATCAAGTATCTAAATACAAATGACACAAATTCATTTATAATTACATAGGATGCATTTGAAATTCAAAGTTCTATTTCAGAAATCTCACAATCACAAATCGTTTCATATAAATCATATGAAATTCATTCAAAATCATTTATCAAAGAATTTAAAGCCATTTTGCTCATTTATTACACAATGGACCATCCACTCACCTCTAGGGAGAGTATTCACTCCCTATTTCCATAATTAATCAAAAATCGACTCCTTTCGAATCTCCAAAAGGTCAACCTTGACCAATCAACACAAATAATCATCAATTAAGGCTCCATTAAAGGGTTTTCAAATTTTCTCCCTATTTAAAATAGACTTAATTTATACAATCACATTTCTAAACTCTCGTTTCATCAATTTATGATTATTTCCCCTATCAATGATTTTAATTTCCGATATTCCTCAATTTTACCAATTTTCTCCCGAATTAACATAATCATAATTCAATTCATGCCAATTTCAATTCAAACCCCAAGGAAATCTACACAAACCAATCAAACAAAACTCTATTATTATCTAAGACATTCTATCATACTTCGCAGCCCAATTTATATCAAATTCTAGATTTAACCTAAATAACTTCATACAAAATTTCAAGAATAATTCATTTCCTTCGAATCTAGCATATTTTCAGAATGTATCTACACACATTCTTAACCTAAATTCAACAAAATAGTTTGAATATTGAAGGGATTGAAAATCCCTCACTTAGGGTTTTTCGCAGTTCCAACCCTCATCATATTGAATTTCTAAATTTATCAAGAATAGAACGCACTACGAATTTGCAACACTGGCATTTTAATTATACCCAAAAATTCCAATTTAAAAAATAAAAAAAAAATAAAATTTTCTTTTATAATTATTGAGATATTTTACAGAACATTTCAAATACCGAATTTTTCGATATTACACTTTTACTTACAGGTGGTAGAAAAAATTCAAAGCAAGATAAGTTGATGGAAGTCCAAATTGTTGAGCACTACAGACAGGAGAGCATTAATTCAATCTCTCATAGCAGTAATTCCTTTATATACTATGCAAACAGTCTCGATTTCTAGTGAGGTTTGTAGGAAATTGGATAAGATAAAGAGGAATTTTCTCTGGGGCAGCTCAGAGGAGAGAAGGAAGGTGCATTTGGTTAATTGGGAGAGGCTTTGTTCTCCCAAAAAAGAGGGAGGATTGGAACTGAGAAAGATGAAAGAATATAATATGGCTTTGCCGGCAAAGCTGGGATTGAGATTGGAAAAGGGGGAGAAAGCTATGTGGTGTTAGATCTTACGAAATAAATATTCAAAAGGCAGGAGGTTAATGGACTTAAACAAGAGAGGTGGAAGCTCAACAATGTGGAGGGGAATCCTAAATAGCAGGGGGTGCTTCGAAAAAGGTATGAAATGGAGGTTAGAAGATGACAATAATATTAGCTTTTGGCATGACAAATGGGTAGGGGAGACAAAGCAGGTGGAACATGCTCTTATCCTGCAGAATATGTGTGACCAGAACATAAAGGTGGGGCAATTCGTTGACAAGGAGGGATTTTGGAGGATTGAGGAGTTCGTTGAGGTTCTGCCAAGAGACAAAGGGGATGAGATTAGAGGTTTCATGATACGTAGAGGGGAAAGAAGGGAGGACAGCATATATTGGAGTGGGACAACTTATGGAAATTTTTCTATAGCATTAGCTTGTTGGATGCAAAGATCAGTGGTATGGGGGATGGTAGGGATGAGTGGCGTTGGATTTGGAGAGCCAATTGTTTGGGGAGAGTCAAAATTTTCCTATGGTAGGTTGCCTTGAGGAAGATCATGACTAATGCTGAAAAGAAGAGAAGAGGGATAGTTGGAGAAGGGTGCAATCCTATTTGCAAAGTGGGGAAGAGCCAGTGGAGCATGTTTTGAGAGATTGTAAGCATGCAAGAGACATCTGGCGACCGGTGGACAAAAACATCGTAGGAAAACAACAGTTCTGGTGTGAAGAGTTGGTGACTTGGCTTGAAAATGGGACCGCGAAAAGATACAAGTTGGGCGGTGGGAAGGGGGATTTGATTTTCACGGCTACATTTTGGATGATCTGGAAGGCAAGATGCAGACAGGTGCACCAGGAAGAAGTTAAACATCTGCAAATTGTAGCTAATTCAGCTTTGCGCATGGCTAAGGATTGCGAGAGAAAATCCGAATTGAGAATGCACGATAAAAGACCCGGAAATGTAATTCAGACTTGTCCTTGGGAAGGGAGGATCAAACTCAACAGGATGGAGCAGTAAACATTAGAAGCAGGAAAGCTAGTGTAGGAGGGCTCTTCAGAGATAACAAAGGAAGATAGGTGTATGGGTTCTGGATCAACATTGGCACGACAAGTCCTATGATGGTGGTGCTGTGGGGAATAAGGGAGGGCCTACGCATTGCCGAGAAGAAGAAAATGAGCAGTATAGAGATAGAAACAGATTATGATATCCTTGCTAAATTGCTGAGCAAGGGGATTGATGGCAATCATCCTCTGAAAGCTTTGGTGCAGGAGTGCAGGCGTTATATGGAAGAGGTGAATGCAATATCTGTCAAGCACATATTTAGGGAGACCAATCGATGTGCTAGTAAGCTTGCAAGAATGGGTCAAGAGGTGGGCCCAAGCATGCAGGAGTTAAATCTCCTTCCTGGGGAGATGGAGGACTTGATCAACAGGGACATAAAGGGTAGTGAGAGAAGTGGGATGTGGAATGGTTGCTTGTCTGAACGTGCCTAGTCTGTTGTTGTAATGTCTTTTGTACCAATACATACATATATATATATATATATATATATATATATATTTAAGCACACTTTAATTTATTTTTTTCCACCGACATTCGGAGTTATACTTTAATTAATCCGATTCGAATGTATATAAAAATCTTATTTAAAAGCAATTCTTCTAACGTAATTTCTTTTTTATTCCTAAATTTTAAATCCGAAATTTGATTAAAAAATTTAGCATCTCATCTTTGTACGTTGGCATCACATTTTAATAATGAAGTCTAAAAAGAAACTTATTGTTTTTTATGAGTTAATTTCAATTACAAACTTTATTCTGCAATATAATAAATATTATTAAAGATATAAGTAAAAAATAAATTTATTATTAATGATAACAAAAAATAATATTAATTTTTTAAGAATTGATTATATTGGTTGTTGCAATGATAAAAATTTATAACGTTTCATTAAAAAATATATATATATGTTGTAATAAAAAATAAATAAATTTCTTTTTTTTTTTTTTTGAAAAAAGATCAGTTTCTAAAACAAATGAGGTTTTCTTCTTCCTTCTTTTTTTTTTTTTTTTTTTGTGCGGGTAGGTGAATGAATATAATATTCGGAAGTGGGGATTCATCAAAAAGATTTTCTTCAACTACAAATATATCACCCTTTTGAAAACGACAGCAACGGAACCATCCAGACACAGCATTGGTGTTATGGAAATGTCGCATCTAGATGAATACCCTGTCCGATAATTCCGACTTATCTTTTTCAGGGAGATTAACTATATTTCTCAATTTTATCCATTCCAATAGGTATGCGTGATTGGATTTAAAATTAACTTTTATTCCGTCCAATTAGACATAAATCAAAAGGGAGATTTAATAAAAATCTGTAGGCTTAATATACAAGATGAGACACGCACATCATCATAGATTATTGTGAGCCTGGTTTGGCTCAAATTGAATATAAGGGTATATAAAGTGAGACAGCCAGCCGATCTAACCTGACCAATGGTTATGTATGTGGGACGATGTTTATATTTTCCCACTGGATGTTGTGAGCAGTGCCTCTTAAGCGTGGGTGAGGATGGTGCTATAGAGTTGGGGGTGTTGGATAGTAGATGTGTCAAAAAAGTCTTAATTTATCTTCTTTTCCTTCCATCTTTATATCAATTGAGGATTTGCAAGCAAGGTCGCTATGAAAGAGGGACTTAAGTTATTTAGAGGATTTGAAGTTTCATAGGCATGTGGTACGTTTGACAGATTCTTGGGTGCTAGCATTAAGATATTCTTTCATCCCAGAGGGAGAGGCGCCGCAAGTCTTGGAAAAGTACATGGGAAGAAGGCCAGCCAAAGAAGAAGACAGCGGGGGTTTTGAAGATTGCTTTGGTAGGAAATCCAACAGAACACTTATATGATCCTGAATTTTCCTTACATTATTCACCTTGATCTCTGAATGACCAACAAATTTCGGTTTCCAAGGAAATTCCTTTTGCCTGAGGCACACACGCTAGGGAGAGGTGCGGCCAGGGCCAGCACACACGAAGCATGCCCATCTTAGAGTCTACAATTACTATCCTTCCTTGCCCCAATCTCTACCATCTAATTAAACCTATGTTTCTTTATTTTATTAATGTAAAATCACTATGAAACTTCTTTCTTTATGAAAATTTTTTGTTTTTATTTAGACTTTTGTTTGTTAATTTAACTATTTTAGAAACTATTCTTGGGGGAACCAGAGAGAGAGAGAGAGAGAGAGAGAGAGAGAGAGAGAGAGAGAGAGAGAGGGGATTGTATGGTATGATTTGGGTCTATATAAGGGTCATATTTATTTATATAAGAGAAAATCTTATATTTATGATTGTATTAAATTCTTTAATTTCTTCAATTATCCTCTATTAATTAATTAGGTAATAAATAATGCTCAAATCATTCGATACTCAATTCCAAGAGATGGATGCTATCGGAAGTTAAGTGATGGTGGAATGAAACTATAATCGGGTCGTTTGGCTAATTGAGAACTCGATGACTTGAATGAAACTATATAAATATATATATCTATATATATATATTGTCCAAATGGACCCATTTATTGATTGTTTTTTGTCTTTTTCATATGAGTTTTCTTTTTCTAAAAAAATAACCACATGATGTCACCTTGGCGGGTCCGCTGCCTCATTCTTAATCTAATTCATATCCAGACTTTTACATCATATCTCCATTATTTAACTAAAGAAAATAATAAAAAATATATTCATCTTGGAAAATTCACCCTGAATTTGGGTATTCATTTACAAAATTAAACATTTTATATACTTCCCTCGAAATCCTAAACAGCGAAAATCAAAGTACCTAACTAAACCTAAAAGGCATCATTCACTGGTCAAACTTGCCACTTGTTACTATAAATCAACAACAACAATGTTTTTATCCCCCCCCCCCCCGGGGTGATGTCTAATGTTCTCCTTTTGTCTTCACCTCTTAGGCATCTCACCTTCCTATATTCTCTTTCCAGTTCAGTTCTCTCAAACACATATACAGAAAACAACACCAAAATCATAGTTGTTTTTGAGACCCACATAAGGAAAAAGGAAACATGTCTTCAGAAAACCCCTCATCACAAACTGAAACAAGGACTCACAAAAGTGGGTCGTCCTTAAATTTTCTTATCTGGGCTTTATTAGCTCCGATTACAGCAGCTATAATTCTCTACCATCTTGACCCGTTCGACCCGGTTCCGTTACCCGTCCATGAATTCGACTCCACCCCGGTCTCGGCGCCGAAGAAAAATCCCAACATGCTTCGGGGTTCAGAGAGAATCGGGTCGGGCCTCCTGGTGGGACCCGAAGACCTTGCTTATGATCCAAAGTCGCAGACTATATTTACGGGTTGTGAAGATGGGTGGATTAAGCGGGTCAGGGTGACTGAATCGGTGGATGACATGGTTGTCGAGAATTTCGTCAACACCGGCGGTCGACCACTTGGAGTTGTTCTTGGACTTAATAACGACATCCTTGTTGCCGATGCCTACAAGGTGACTTTGTTTGGGTTTAATTTGGTTTATTAATCATCTCTTAAACTCAAATTATTGTTATTGATTCCAATATTAATACGAAGACAAGTGAAAATATATATATATATATATATATTTTTTTTTTTTTGTAAAAACCCTTGTCTAATACTATTTTCAATAAAAAAGAAATTAAATTTTATTAAATTAATAACTTTATTTATTAAAAAAGATATCTAAATTTAATTGAGGGTTTAGTAACTTAACCCAATTAGGTGGTGGCCTTCCTCAATTAGCTGGCGCATCAATTTGTGTAGAGACTTAGGACCGTGCTTGGCTCCATTAAGAAACAAGAAATCAATGAATTCATGTGAGTTGGTAGCCTATCAACCCAAAAAAAAAAAAAAAAATGCTTTTGTGATTGACTTGTTACTCTACCTGAAGAACACTCCTATAATAACTATATATCTATTTATAATTATTTATTTAAAATATAATATTGAAACTAATTATTTATTTGTTTTATACATAAATAACTTGTATAAGAGGAAATTTTAAAAAGAAAATTATACATATATATATATATATATATATATATATATATATATATATATATATTAGTGGAAGTTTAATAAATATCTTTTAGTGTCGAATTAAATGTAGTTAAAAGTTTTTAAAATATTACTAAAATCCTGTCAAATATTGTTTGATACTCTATTCCCTGAATATTGTATTTCATACCCAATATAAATATTCTGATTTTGTCCATGTATAAGAGTAAATTTTGGAGGAGTTGAGACGAGGAGATTAAGTGCATTTTATCTTGGTTTTGATTTTTAAATGATTGAGCAGGGTCTGTTGCTTGTTAGTGAAGAGGGTGAGGTGAAGGTGTTGACAGATGAAGCAGAGGGTCTGCAGTTCAAACTAGCAGATGGTGTAGATGTAGCACAAGATGGTATGATTTATTTTACAGATGCTACCTACAAATACAACCTGTCCATACACCGGTTCGACATCCTTGAAGGTAGACCTCATGGAAGGGTCTTGAGCTATGACCCTTCAACCAAAGAGACCAAAGTGCTGGTCCGGGATCTCTACTTTGCTAATGGAGTTGCACTCGCACCGGATCAAACTTTTCTTGTCTTCTGCGAAACGACCTTGTAAGCATTTCTTCTCCAAACAAACCCTCCTTTATTTTTTTCGTAGAGCCACGTTTTAAAAGAAATGTTACATAAGCATTTCTTCTCAAAATACATAAAGCTCGTAGAATGTTACATTCATTTTTCAATATAAAAGGTTTACTCTTTCCACTTTGCAGGAAAAGGTGCAGGAAGTATAACTTACAAGGCCCCAAGAAAGGAACCACAGAGAAGTTCATAAATAATTTGCCCGGTGTGCCAGACAACATTAGATATGATGGAGAAAACCACTTTTTGATAGGAATTTTTTCGGTAAGGTCTTACAAATCAACATTGTTTCCTTAATACAGACTGTGTGGTTTGTCTGAATCTTACCATTTTTAACTTCATTTTGTTTTATCTTTTGGGCAGGAAATCTCATTTCTATGGGATCTAGCATTGAGATCTCCCTCCTTTCGAAAGGCCATTGCAATCGCCGCAAAATACATTCCAATTCCAAGGACAGAAAAAACTGGTGGGGTGTTCGTGGTAGATTTGGATGGAAATCCAGTTGCGCATTACTATGATCCAGGATGGTCTGCTGTCACAGGTGGAATAAAGATTGGGAATTACTTGTACTGTGGTTCCACTCGTCATCCCCACATTACTCGCCTTGATTTGAGTAAATATCAAGCGCTCTAGAGTCTCTCTCTCTCTCCTTTGTAAAAAAGGCTAAGCTCAAACCCCTTAGTACTTAATCATTTATGTTTGTATGTCTTTTTGTTTCACCATTATCTGGTTACATGTAATAATTGAGTGATATTTCAACAATACTATTAAATGTTTTAGAAATGTTATTAAAAATTTTTTAAATATAGTTAAAATCTCTCAAATGATATTTTTATTTTTTTTAGAAATTATAATCTTTATATCTTTTATATTGCATCCGGTTCTCTTAATATAATAAACTTTTAATTTTGCCCGATATATGTGTAAATTATGCATTATACGAGATTGGCCAGTTTCCATGCTCAATTGAAAGTTGTTATTTGAGGGAGAATGAGTGTAAAGTTTGAAAAAGAATATATAATGATTCGGTGTTTCAAATGATATAAGACTCACACAAATAGCATTTTGATCTATTATTTTTTATTTTGTTCCTTTTTTTCTCACTTTATTGGTATATATGATTTTACAATTTACCATAATATTTCCTTTCTTTCTTTATTATTTTTTTTTCTATTTCCATTTTTTTCTTTTTTTTTTTTGGGTTTGATTAAGAAATTTAGGCTGAGATTACCTAATCAGAAGCGGCATCTTCCAACAATTATTATCATATCAGTACGTATGACAACGCAATCAACGGGATAAAACAAGCATTAATATTAATATAAGATTAAAATAAAACAATCTCCCACTCATGTGATGTCGCTTTTTATGATAAGCCTCCTTTTTCTGCATGGAAAATGATGTGATGTGATGCCTTAACCAAACATCTCTCTCAAATTTCAATAAATCATCCACTTAATGACACCTAAGAAATTTTGAATCTGCACTGATTATCTTTTAATTAAAAAATTAATCATATTATATTAATATACATTATCACATAATATTTGATATATTTAATGTTGCTCCTCTAATAACTTCTTTTTTCTCGGCATTTAAACTATCTAATTATCTTAATCATTTTTATCTCTAAATTATAAATAAAAAAAAAAAAAAAAAGCCAGATTGATTTACTCGTTCCATCCAGCAAAATTCATTTAGAAATTGTCATAAATATGAAAAAAAGCAAAATGGAATCGGAGAAAGTTAAATATGTATCATTTAATTTTATCGTACAATGTGTTCTCAAACATTGTCAGTGCCTAATAATTCTTGTTAGTCGTCTTCTTCTTTGACCGGTGGGATTAGTGGATAAAAGGGGATCTGTTCCTGCTCATTCCTCGACTTCTATCTCTATCATCACTCCTCCTCTGCTCCTTTTCTCCTCAGTACATTTCATTGCAAGGATCAGCAGAGATCCAAAAATATGTCGTCTACGGACACTGCTACGAGGACCGGCAAAAATGGATGCCCCTTCAATTTTCTTATCTGGGTCTGTCTTGCTCCTATTACTGCTGCGATAATTCTCTACCGGATCGACCCCTTCGACCCGGCTCCGCTACCCGTCCACGAGTTCACTTCTAAACCGATTTCCGCGCCGAAGAAGAACCCCCGGATGCTGCACGGATCCGAAAGACTGGGTTCAGGTATCCTGTTGGGACCCGAAGATCTTGCGTACGACCCAAAGTCGCAAGTTCTCTACACGGGTTGTGGAGACGGGTGGATTAAGCGGGTCAAGGTGACCGAGTCCGTCGATGACACTGTTATTGAGGACGTGGCAAACACCGGTGGGCGGCCGCTGGGGGTTGCTCTTGGATTAAATAATGACATCGTCGTTGCCGTTGCAGACAAGGTGACTATTGACCACTTTTTGTTTTTGATAGTTTTAATGAGTTTGACTTTTATATATGTGTGTGTGTGTGTGTGTGTGTATATATATAATTATGTATTTAATAAAATTATTTTTTTATTAAATTCAATGATGTTAATAGGTGTCAACACGATTAGAATTTTGAATGATAATTTAGGGTATGCTCATGATAACTTCAGAGCAATAACTTTAAACCTTTTTATATTAACATCAAATATTTGAGTGATAATTTAAGGTATTTTTGTAATAATATGTAGAAACTTATGAATATCAATATTGAGAACATCCATGAAGTAAAATGCTTATGAATCCCTCATAAACAAATTAAGCTTTACGAGCAATATAGGTTCAAAAAAAAAAAAGAAACAAAAATCCTTCCAAAGAGAAGGGAATTAAAATATGTACAATCATTTATACCCATTTTAAAATAATGTCACATAAGATTTAATGAATTTGATCTTTTGACTCGTTTAGTGCATGGACTACTACTCCCCACCTTCTCCTCTTCGGCTAATAGTTAAGCCGTATTTTAAGGACACATCATCTGTCTCCTTGCCAGTGACAGTGGGCCTTTCTTTAAGTCCAATAAAAAACGAAAAATTAAAATCATGTAGCCCTCTTCATGTATATAATGATATATCAAAGGTATGTATGACCTGCCTTTCCTTTGGTTATTATTTGGGGAATTCTACAGCATTCTACACTGGTTTTAATCATGGGCAGGGCCTCTTTCTTGTAAGTGAAGAAGGTGAGGTGAAGCTATTGACAGATGAGGCAGAGGGTCTGAAATTCAAACTAACAGATGGTGTAGATGTAGGAGAAGATGGCATGATCTATTTCACAGATGCCACCTACAAGCATAACTTGTCTGTGCACCACTTTGACATGCTCGAAGGAAGGCCTCATGGAAGGGTCTTGAGTTACAACCCTTCAACCAAAGAGACCAAAGTGCTCCTCCAAGATCTCTTCTTTGCTAATGGACTTGCGCTCTCCCCCGATCAAACCTTTTTCGTCTTCTGCGAAACAATCCTGTAAGCATTACATCTCCAACTTAGCCTCCTCCTTAATTGTTTTTTAAAAAAAAAAAAAAAATCCAAATTTTCATAATAAAAAAGAGAGACAAAATCAGATATTTATATGAGGGGAGCAAAATACAACATGTATTTAAGTTCATTTAGAATTAAAGATTACAAATTTTATAAAGAAAAACAATATTTCTAAATATAATATTTAAAGTTAATATACAATAATTCTTTCTTTATTTTGAATTTTCGGGGGCAGCTGCTCCTCTTCTTTTGCCCCTGGTAAAAACTAAAAAGGATTCTAATTTTGTTACGTCGTCTGAGCTAGTATAGGTCTGCTAGAAATTTCGTGACACATACACGCAACAGAAGCAATAAATAAAATTTCAGAATCATAAAAGTTTGAGTTCGCGATATATCTTAATCGGTGATGCAGAAAATTTTCGAAACCGTGAACTCCCAATACGAATTTCTCGAAGTCGGGATGATAGTCACAGTAATCGAACTATCACCGTAATACTGCAACAATCCAACTCTTTAACTCGGTGATTCATAAACGATCGAAAAACCCTCGTAATTAATTATTCTCACAACAATTAATTCTCTCTCAAAAGAAAGGAAAAAGTCTCTCTATGTAATTCTCAAAATTGCAATTAGACTTCATTTTTTTTTTTTACACTCCCGTAGGAGTTCTCTAGAGAGAAATAAGGGGAGTGGGGTAATAGGTAACTACTCATTACCTCTTATTTGAATTTCAAATGATGTAACTGCCCCACGTGGGCATATCCAACATCTCTCACTTGTACACGAAGGATTTTACTTCCGTCATAAGATCACAACTCATGTGATCCACCACATCACCTTGCAGAATTTTCATACAGGGTTGGAAGTCGTGCGACTAGCGAGTACACCTGCAAATAAAGATTTCTCGATACACTTGTTAGGATGATCGAGTAATCACCGTTAGTATCAAAAGAAAGCTCGCAGTACCCCAGATCCAAGACAGACTGCATCTATCGAGCTACTTTCCTCATCGAAAGTAATCCCCGAATATCGCTCGATAATATATCTACTATTATGTTCAAATCTCTACATTGATGAACATAAAAGACCGGTCGGTAAATACAAAAAAGTGATGCAATGTCAATTGGTTTTCCTTTTCTCAAACTCGAATCTATCGGTCCCAACTCAGTTGCTTTCCTAGACCTGTCCCTCAGATCTCAATTTATCTTCCGGGTCATTGGTAAACAAACTAAAATAGTAAACACTGAATCAGAACCTCAAGAAACAGCCGAAAGTAATAAGGGCACAAGAGATCCCACCTAATAGATCTCGGGTCTCACACAGTGGGGCTCGGGGATAAATGTCGAGTCATTATCTCAAATAATATAGCTCCCACTATCTCAAGTCGTCTTTTCACACGTGGTATGAAATACGTGTCACAGTGTTATTCCTCCATCTCTCAAAAAGGCATATGTCAGATTTCTCCAATACTGTGCAGGTATAGGGACTCAATCTACACATAAGATTTTACTCAGAGATCTCAGAGAGAGTACCTCAGAGACAATATCACAAGTCGCAGGTGATATCCGAGATCTCAAACCTGGCTACTCACAGGCAACATGGATATGGGTACGTCCATGTCGGTCATATCGCATATGACCTCATCCTGAACACATATCAGGGCGACTTATGTTCTAGCAGGGCCACTCTCAAAGCCTCTTACAGTTAGAAACCGTCTCATCTCCGCTCACTCAGAGCCGGAGGTAGTCACTCGTGTGAGAGAGTCGACCTCGCCTGCCTGACATATCTATTATCACTTCACATAATATATATGACAACAAAAACAAGTGCATTAAATGAAAATATAACACAAAAGTGGCTGAATAATGCACTATAATCATATATATAAAAAATCGATAAGCATCAATGTCATCAAAAAAGTACAAACTGAGAAATGTCAGAAAATACTTAAACCCAATGACTCTCTATGCCCTAGAAATGAGTCTCTAGTGATGGGTTTGGTGAATAGGTCAGCCACCATGCTGTGTGTCGAAATGTACTTGACGGTCACTTCACCCTTCTCGATGATGTCTCTAACATAATGGAATCTGGTGTCAATGTGTTTGGTCCTACTATGAACTTAGGGTCTCGAGTGTAAGCGATAGCGGCCTGATTATCACAATAAATCATTACTGGCCTCCTACTATCCGCTACAATCCCTAAGTCATCCAGTAGTCTTCGAAGCCAAACACTCTCCTGAACTGCAATTGAGCATGCCACGAACTCAGCCTCCATCGTAGATAGAGCAACACAGGTTTGTTTTTTGCTGCTCCAAGAGATGGTCCCGCCATTCAACAAGAAAGCAAAACCTGATATCGATTTGCGCTTATCCAAATCGCCTCCTCAATCAGCGTCTGAATAGCCCATAAGGCGCAAATCGCCTCCTCCGTAACACAAGGAGAAGTTTGCAGTTCCTTTTAGATATTAGAAAATCCTTTTCACTGCTCTCCAGTGACCCCTTCTAGGATTTGCCTGATATCTGCTCACCATACCAACTGCATAACAAATGTCCGGTCTAGTACACAACATTGCGTACATTAAACTTCCCACTGCACTGGAGTAAGTTACTTTACACATTTCCCTTACTTCTTCCTGAGTTTTCGGACACATTTCCAGGCTCAGGCCTTCACCTTTGGCGATCGGAGTATCTATGGGATTACAGTCACTTATCCCAAAACGCTCGAAAATTTTTCGAATGTAGGTCTCTTGTGAAAGAGCTAAAATCTTTCTCGAGCGATCCGTCTGAATCTAAACTCCGAGGATGAACTCAGCTTCACCCATGTCTTTCATGTCGAAACTGGATGACAACCGCGCTTTGATAATCATTAAATACTGAATGTCGTTTCCAGCCAATATTATGTCATCCACATACAACGACAGGATCATAAAAGAGTTATCGGACCGAATTAGATAGACACAATGATCCTTATCGACCATCGTAAAACCATAAGATATCACATCCTCGTGAAATCTTAGGTACCACTGCCTGGATGACTGCTTTAGGTCGTATATCGACTTCAGAAGTTGACAGACCTTGTCCTCCTGACCTGCTAGAACAAACCCAGAGGGCTGTTCCATGTAGATCTCCTCATCCAGACTCCCATTAAGGAAAACGGTCTTAACGTCCATCTGGTGTAACTCTAAATCCAAACTAGCGACAATCGCCAAAAGTAAACGGATCGAAGTAAACTTGACTACTGGGGAGAAAGTCTCATCGTAGTCAATGCCCTTAGTCTGTGTGCAACCCTTGGTTATCAGACGGGCCTTGTATCTCTCAATCGATCCGTCGGTCTTTCTTTTAATTTTGAGAACTCACTTGTTCCCAATAGTCTTTCTATCCTCTGGCAAGTCAACTAGCTTCCAGACTTCGTTGACTCTCATTGATTCCATTTCCTCGTGCATGGCCTGTAACCATTGGTCCTTTGCTGAACCCTTGAGAGCCTCCTGTATATTCCTCGGCTCTTCATCATCCTCATGAGTCACAATGAAGATCTCATCCTCAATCGGGAAACGGTTACGAGGCACTTGTCCCCGACTACTCCTACGAGGAGAGAGAGCCATCATACCTTCAGATGGACCGCTCCCACTAGGACTAAAATCCATAATAGGGTCTTGAGTCCCGCTGCTGGGCTCGGCTGAGCCACTAGGCTCATCCATCTCATAGAAGGTGAAGTCTTGACCGATTTCTCCTCTCTTAGGGAAATCACTCTAGAGAAAAGTGGCATCACGAGACTCTATCTCAGTGACAGTACCGTCCGTATGTTCTCCTAGGAACACATGTCTCTTGGACTGTCCAGAATATCTAATAAAGATACACTTCTTTCCTCGCGGGCTTAACTTGCCGTACTGATGCGATGAATCATGAACATACGCAGCGCAACCCCATGGCCTCAAGTGGCTAAGGTCAGACTGTCTCCCTGTCCAAAACTCATATGGGGTGCTGACTACGGATTTCGTCGGAACACGGTTAAGAACGTAGGTTGCAGTCAACAACGCATCCCCGCAATGGGAGATAGGTAAGTTAGCCTGCGCCATTATCGACCTCACCATCTCCAACAGAGTCCTATTCCTTCTCTCGGCTACTTCGTTCTGCTGAAGAGTAGCAGGAGTAGTCAACTGTCTAGTAATGTTTTTATCGAAACAGAGCTCTTTGAACTGTTCAGACAGATACTCGCACCCCCGATTGGTTCTGAGAGTTTTCACCCTCATGTCTAGTTGATTTTCAACCTCGCTGATAAACCTCCTGAAACACTCTAGTGCCTCAGACTTGTGAGATAGACGTAACCGAAACGCGTGTAGTCGTCTATGAACGTAATAAAATACGTGACTCCGTTTCGGGCTCTCACATTCATGGGTCCGCAAATATCAGAATGGACCAATTGTAATGGAGTCCCAGCTCTCATTGCTTTCCCAAATGGTTTTCTAGTAGCTTTGCCCGCAAAACAAAACTCACACACTGATAACTAGACCTTGGTTAGCTGGCCCAACAAACCTCTCGTAGCTAACGGGGTCATCCTCTCTTGCCCTATTTGGCCAAACCTACTATGCCATACATTCACATCATCCACTACACTATCAGATGCAAAAGTAATAGTAGAAGAAGAATAAATTTCACAAAAGGAAATCATATCCGGTACATAAAGTCCCTCATGGACTAAACCGGAACATATCAAAGTACTGTCATAAGAAATGAAAACTCTAGAGTTTCCCAAAAGCACATAATATCCTAACAAATCCAAACACCGGACAGATACTAGATTCCGCCTAGTCTCAGGGAATTACAAAACGTCATGAAGATATAAGACTTGGTCACTTCGCAGTAATAGCTTGCAAGTATCAATCCCTTTCACTTCAATAAATGCTTCATTCTCCATGTATAGCCTCCTCGCCTGGGGACTCAAACGGCGGGACTCCACGTATGCACTCCTGTCACGAGCTACATAGTTCGTGGCTCCTGAGTCTACAATCCACAAAGGAGAAGAGTTAGCGAGCATCACACTAGATGACACATAACTCAAACCATGTAAAGAAGAAGGACTTACCTTTCGCTCGCCATACTCACGTGCAAAATGCCCAGTCTTGCCACACACGTAGCATTGGACCTTACTCTTATCGAGCTCCTTTTTTTTGCATTTCTATCATCTGTCATCGGTCTTGGCAGATTGTTTCTTCTTGCCTTGGCCCTTGGCCTTCTTCTCATGCTTGCACCACTTGCGCTTTACTTCTCGGGAGCCCTTATTCGACTCCGCAATGTTAGCATGAGCAGAAGAAGACCTAGCCACCTCCTGACGCTCCTCCTCGAGCTCACAATGCCTACTCACGTCCATGAAAGTACGAATACTCTCGGTGTGCGTGAAATAAGTCTTAACCACATCCCAGGAGTCAGACAAGAACTGGACCACACCCAGTACCTGAAGCTCATCAGACATCGGCTCCCCCATATTTTTCAGAGAGGCGATCATACTCAACATATGCATTAAATGCTGTTTTTTGGTATGATCATGCCTCTTCTCGTACGTAATGAATTTATAGGTCAGCATCCTCAACTTAGGAGCTGACGGGCCACCATAGTACTCTCTCAGAGCATGCCAGATCGACTGTGCAGTAGGGTACTGCTCGTAGATCGGAATCAGCTCATCGTGCATGCTGCTAAGAAAGATCACTCTCGCTTGGCCATCCTTCTTTTTCCAAACACGATACACCTCCTGATCCCGTCGTGCTTGTGCCGTGGTACCCTCCCCGGGGTCCACCATCTTGTTTTTAAGAACTTCCCTGAGCTCTTGTTCCTCGAAGACAAACTGAATCTTCCGGTGCCAAATGTCATAATTGTCACCGTTCAGTTTGTCTCACTTTACGAGATCTAGAACGACAGTCTTCGTTACAACTATGTCTCTGTCACACAGAAAAAGAGACATTATGGACAAATTAATACTTAATTCACAATTTTATGTACCCTACCGATCACTAATACCAAGATGACTCGAATACAAATCCCAAGACGAGCGTATAAGTCAACGGACACCATACACCACAATTCGGGATTGCATCTCACCGTTCAGAATAGGATTCGGTACATAAAAACCCACAATTAGTCACTTTTTACCACAAAACCCTCAGAAAATCAGAAAAATCCAATTTTAGGACGACCTACGCACCGCTGTGAGGGTTCACGCGCCGCCGGGAGGGTTCACGCGCCGCCGGGACCCCGGCGGCTCGTCTCACGATCCCACAAGCACCGAGAAGGCGCCTGGGCACGTGCAGGACGCGCAGCGCGTCAGGCACTCGCCTGCACGCGGCCGGTGCGCGCTCGCAGACACGCCTAATGCGCGGGCGCACGAGCGACACGCGTGCGCCCGCCCGCGTCCCTGGGCCAGATCCGGATCCGGACGCAGGTCGGGACCCGAAACCCGGTCTGAATTTTCTGTTCGGGTCGGGGCTGAACCGGTTCGGGTCTGGCCAGCCAGACCTGACATCTCACGCGCCTGGCGCTGTGCACCGACGCACCTTTCTCGCGCGTGTGTTGCACACGCCATCCTGCTGGGTGACACGCGCCTCCTCGCGCGTGTCTCTCACGCGCATTCTTTTTCTTCGCCCGAATGTCTGCAATTCGGATTTCTCCAACCCATTTTCCGAAAATCTCACATTCCGGTATAGAATACATGTAATATATATATCAAAATGTAGATCTAACAGAGGCAAACACAGATCTACCATTTTTATGAACCAATTTGACCTAAATCTCGCCAAATCTTGGGTTAAAGGGTTAGGTCACTGTTCACGGCCGAATGCTTCAACCGGAATTTTCTTGGCCTAAACGTGCTCAGAAAATTACGAAAAAATTATTTTCGTATTCTACGTGATTTAGGTAATACAGTGGTATAATTGGATTCACGAAACTCATCCGTAATCCGGACCCCAAATTTTATACCCTATATTTTTATACCCAAATTTTATTCCAAAAAATTATTTAAAAATATTTCTAACAAACTCTGATACCAATGTTAGAAATTTCGTGACACATACACACAGGTGAAGCAATAAATAAAATTTTGGAATCGTAAAAGTTTGAGTTCGTGATATATCTCAATCGGTAATACAGAAAATTTTCAGAACCGCGAACTCCCAATGCGAGTTTCTTGAAGTGGGGATGATAGTCACAATAATCGAACTATCACCGCAATACTACAACGATCCAACCCTTTAACCCGATGATTCGTAAACGATCGAAAAATCCTCACAATTAATTATTTTCACAACAATTAATTTTTTCTCCAAAAAAAAAAAAGAAAAAAGTCTCACTATGCAATTCTCAAAATTGTAATTAGGCTTCATTTTTTTTTACACTCCCATAGTAATTCTCTGGAGAGAATAAGGGGAGCGGGGTAATGGTAACTAACCATTACCCCTTATTTAAATTTCAATAACTGCCCCACGTGGGCATATCCAACAAGGTCACATCAGGGTAATATGCACCCATATCTACGTGTGCGCGCGCCGGCACGCCCGCCCTCGATTGTGTGTATGAAAAGCTTGTTCTTTTCGTTTCCCCTTTGTAGGAGAAGGTGCAGCAAATATAACTTACGCGGCCATAAAAAGGGATCTGTGGAGAAATTTGTTGAGAATTTGCCAGGCTTTCCGGATAATATTAGATATGATGGAGAAGGTCAATTTTGGATTGCAATGTTCACGGTATTTGTTCATCAGCTATTACTAGTAACCAAATTCTGCATATCTATGTTGTTTGAACCATCCTAGCTTACAATTTCTCGTGTCTTTGTGACTTTTGAGTCCCTTTTGCAGGAAACCACAACTTTCTGGGATCTAGCCTGGAGGTATCCCTTTATCCGTAAGACTCTGGCGATTGCTATTAAGTACATTCCTATACCAATAACAGAGAAAAATAGTGGGGTTATGGCTGTTGATATGGATGGAAATCCAGTTGCTCATTATTTTGATCCTAAAATGTCAGCAATCACAACTGGTGTAAAGATTGGGAATTACTTGTATTGCGGTTCAATCTATCATCCCTACATTACTCGACTTGATCTCAGCAGATTTCAAGCACAAGAATCTGCACAAGTAAATCTACTCGGTGCTTCGCGATTTTGAAGGTATGATGAATTACGCACAAGGACGAGTCACCGGTGTATATATTTGCTTCATATAATTTGTGTGAATCATTGTATACAGGATGGCTGATTTATATTCAGAATCATGTGCTTATTCTTATACTTCATTTATGTGACTAAGAATGAACTTAACATGACCTTGTTATTGTAAGAAATACTTGTGATCGTAATGTTGCAAAGGAAGAATATCTTGTGAGCTTTAAGCTTCTACTCTGCTGAACATTCTTAAACTTCTCCTCAGCATTGTGTGAATCTTAAATTGTATCGTGCAGATGCCCTTTTGGATAGGTATAGAAGTAGAGGTTAACAGAAAATGGCCTAATCAACCCTGCCAGTAATGAATAGATTCAGGCACTCACTGGGGCATCCGCAGGGTTGATTAGTAAAATTCATGATCAGATCCAAACATTAACAAGTGACATCAGCTAGTAGGGATGGGATTCTTGATTGTATTGTGAAGTGATGAGCAACAATGGATCAGAATCAGCATTTTGGCTGGAAGGAAAAAAATAATAATAATAATAATAATAATACAAGGATTGTAGTGTTCCAGTGCTAGAAAAGGCTACCCATTGCCTTGGCTTTTTCTCTAAGTATAAATTTTTGTATTTTACCGGTTGAAGTTCTTGGCAGGTCCTCAAAAACAACCGTTCTTGGTGCCATATAATGTGGTAAATGATCTCGACAAAACTTGATTATTTCTTCTGCATCAGCTTGAAAACCTTCTTTCAACTTCACAAAAGCACATGGCGTTTGACCCCAGTGATTATCAGGTCTGCCAACTACTGCAGCCTCAAGCACTGCCGGATGGCTATACAGAACTGTTTCAACCTCAATAGTGCTTATATTCTCTCCTCCTGAAATGACAATATCCTTAGACCGATCCTTGACTTCAAAGTAGCCATCCGAATGCTTCACAGCTAGGTCTCCACTCTGAAACCACCCACCTCTGAAAGCTTCCTCTGTCGCCCTCGGATTTTTGTGGTATCCGCTCATCACAGTGTTTCCTCTGAACATAACCTCACCCATTGTTTTCCCATCATCGGGCACACTCTCGAGAGTGACAGGATCTCTCACATCAACCTCCTCCAGACCAAGATGTTGAACGCCTTGTCTGGATTTGAGTCGGTATCTCTCTTCAGGTGGCAGAGAATTCCATTCTGGTCTCCATTGACAGATAGTCCCAGGACCATATGTTTCTGTAAGGCCATACAAGTGAGACACACTGAAACCTAGTTCTTCCATTTTGTGAAGAATTTGAGGAGGCGGCGGTGCACCACCTGTCATAACCTCAACCTTGGAAGGGAGCGGTTTTCTGTCACTGGTGCTTGAATTCACAATCATGTTCAAGACAGTGGGTGCCCCGCCCATATGAGTGACCTTGTGAAGGGCAATACTATCGAATATGGCTTTTGGACGAACGCGTCTGAGGCATATGTTAGTGCCTCCTTGTGCTGCATTGCCCCAAATAAGACACCATCCGTTGCAGTGAAACATAGGCACGGTCCACAAATACACAGGCATTGCTCCAATGCCATGGAGAAGAACCGTAGCAAGGGAATTGAGATATGCACCTCTGTGACTATATACAACTCCTTTGGGCTCTGATGTTGTGCCTGAAGTGTAGTTTATGCTTATTGAATCCAATTCGTTCTCTGGCTTTCTTACCTCAAACTTGACATCTCCTTTGGACAGGAGATTCTCATATACATAAGCTTCCTTGTCAAAGGCAGTGGTGGACGATGATGTCAATGACCCATCGGATTCAGAGATTACCACTAAGATGGGTATTTTTGATTTACGCTTTGTAAGAAGACCGAGAGCTTCCCAAGCGATTTCAAGTAATTCGTGGTCCACAAATATGACTTTGGCTTCTGAATGCTTTAATAGGACTGAGATCATGGCTGAATCAAGTCTCGTGTTTAGCGTGCAGATCAGTGCTCCAGCCATTGGGACTCCAAAATGCAGCTCGTACATTGCTGGGACATTTGGGGCTAGTGTTGCTACCTGATCAAACAATTGGTTGCTCTGTGTGACTCATATTGCAAAATGTTTAGAGCCTTGACCAAGTAAATTAACTTCTGTTTCATTTAGTTCTTCCTATCAGGATGATGGCTTAAGATCAACACCCACAATGATGTTAGAAAAATTCTAAAATGATAATTTTCATAGTGATCATTAAATGCATAAAATTTTGGCAAATAACCCAAAACATGGAGAAAAGCTTCTGTGTTGAACATACCAACATGTCATATCGAGTGGCACCTTGAACCATTAGTTTTCTTCCTTTTCTCATTTTGATTCTTTGAACACATCCCCCCAGTCACCCATGTCAAACTATTTTAGTTCAACACAGTTTTTCTATATATTCAATCAATTAATGTTTCAAAAAGTAATAATTCAGAAACATTTTGATTCATTTCAGCATATTCAGGAGACTTTTACTTAATTTATTTAGATTCAAGGTGTAATTGATTTTGAGTTATAAAAATAATCTTTAGTAGGCGAAACATAATCATTTTTTATTGATTGAGGTTCACTACATCCTAGTTATAAAAACATATTTTGTATGAGAGTTGCAATACCAAATGCATAAATACAATATCATTTTTAGAACAATTGAATAATTTATATTAATATGAGGATGATTATAAGAGTGCGTCCAAAATGACAAATGGGTGGTCCTAGGTAATGACATGTTGATACCTTACAGTCATCAAGAACTTTTTCCAAAACGTCAAAACTATTTATTGAAAAAAAAAAGGGGGAAAACCTAAGTAACAAGATTAAGAATCCTCAATGAAACCAAGCAAACTCACCACATCCCCACGTGAAATGCCCAACTGGGTCAGAGCAGAGGCTAATCTAAGACAACGTTCATAGGTTTCTCTCCACGTATACTTGACAGTCCCATACACAACTGAGGTTCTGTCTCTGTAAACCTTAGCCGATCTCTCCAAAAATGTTATAGGAGACAGAGGAACATAATTTGCTGGACAACGAACAAGACCCTCCATAGAATTCCATGATCTAGGTTCTAGATTTCCACAAATTTGTGAAATCCCACGAAAATTTTGATTGAAAGTCGTACGTACTTGAGGCAAAACACTGGTGGTTATAATCCAAGTGAATGGAATTTTGAAAAAATGGTTCATGATTTTTGGGGGAGAAGTAGAATAATCGGGAGTGAAGTTGGCGAGGTAATCAACTTAGCATGTTTCGCGGAAAGTTCAACAGAACTGAGTGACGAGTGAAACGGTGAAAATAGAGAGTTTCTATTGCAGAGGATAAGCCTCTGGTTGATACGACTTTTTTTGGTCTTTGTTTAAGAAAGCAAGGCCACAGCATGCGATTCCACTTCTGTATTGAGGCACTTTTAGGGGCCCACCTCTAGAAGTTTAATGTTTGGAGTCTTCCCATTGGACTTGGGCTGGTGTCCCGTCACTCTCACTCTCTTCCCTCAAAATGCAAACCAGCAATGCTCACTAAGAATGCAAACTATTGGAAACATCGTCCCAATATGGTACGATAAATTAATCGGTTTTCAATCCAAAGATATCAATGCAGACGAAAATAATAGAAAATCTCTTGTAATTAATATGATTATATTCTCTATGGTTTTTGTAGATATTAATGGACACGTATGGTTGATAATTTTTGAATTGTTTATCTATTGATCTTATGAGATTAGTCGTGCTTAAATTTTGGTTCCTTTTAAGTCAATTGATACTTCGAAAAATTATGACAATGTTAATATGAATTAAAAAAAAAAAAAAACCCTAAAAAATAAGTATATAAGCTTCAGCTCTTTTATCAATTTACTACTAAATATTACAATTTTATCAAATAAGACTTTAAATCCAACACCAAAATGGCAATTTTTGTACATGGAAAGAAATTGCTTATGTAGCTAATTGATTGACATAAGTTTGATCACCATTTGTATTCACATTATGGATGACATAAACTATTAAAAATAATTTAAAACATCCTTCTAAAGCCATAATGTGATGCAGACAAAAATAAATATACAATTAAACATGATTAATAAGATGATACTAGGACTCCACCGTATTTTCCACAACATGTCCTTTTCTTTTTTTAGTATAAAAATCACCATCCTTGTACGAAGCGTACTTGTTTTTGTGCCCTGTAAGGTCAATAGGACTCTGTATTCCACTAAAGCTACTACAAAATGCAGAAAATTTTGAGCAAAAAATCATATGTGAATGAGTAAACGAGAATGACAAACGACCCAAAAACAACAAATCATGTTAAAAGAAACAAGAGTGAAACATGGCAAGAGAGTACTTGAATCATAAATTAAAAAAAAAAAAAAAAGAGAGAGAGGAAAAACTCAACCCATCTCCACGAGTAATTCCCAGCTGGGTGAGAGAAGAGGCCAACCTAAGACACTGTTCATAAGTTTCTCTCCACGTGTACCTGAGAGTACCATAGGCAAGAGTGATTCTGTCTATTAAAACCTTAGCCCATCACTCCAAAAATGTAATGGGAGACAAAGGTACATAATTTTCTGTACAACATACCAAACCCTCCATGCTCATGCTCTTCCATGACTAAGGCTATAAATTTCCCGACACTTGAGAAGAAATGCCACGAAAATTTTTACTCAAGTTGGCTCAAATAATGCGAGTGGGAGTAACGGGAGGGACTGAAATCATTTTGGGGTGCAGTAGGGTTGGGCGTGAACGACGTGTGAGAATTTTTTTAAGTTGGGGAAGTGAAATTTTGAAAGAGATTAGGAGAATGAAATCTTGTGGCATGTTTTTCATCAAAATTGAATGAGTGCCGTAATTCTTATTTTTCATCAAATTTTGTTCATCCTGTGAATATTGTTTTCTTCACAACTGGCAGAAATTAAGTAATAGGAGGACGAGGGAATTTTCAGAATAAAACGCTTGAATGGCATATGAACATGGAGGCCATGTTTCTGATTCTGAGTAAAAACAACCCGGTTGGTTTGATGACAAGAATTCCTTTTGGACTTCTTGATGCTTCATTTTTCTGTTTTCATAAGGCATGCTAAACTGTCCCTTGGTACTTACGCACCTTCCTATAGTGTAGATCCAGTGATATCCTTATGAAAAAGGTGGAGGGAGACTATCTCGTGATTCCAACTCTCCCAAAAGGAAAAAATAAATAAATAAATAAAAGGAGGGATTCTAATGAAGAAACCCAACAAATAAACCGGTTTTGGGCCATAGAAGAAAATTAGAAAAGAAACATAGGCCGCACCTGGGAGCTTCTGTCTGCAACCATTGGGTTCCAATCGGCATACGTCCAAAACTTATCAGCACAGCAGAAGGTTTTCCCAAGTCCTCATCGCTATTTTTTTTTTTTTTTTTTTTTAGGGTCATTAACAAACAGAAAAAGGCTAAGGCCTCATCGTTACCTCTTCTACCAAAAAAAAAAAAAACCTTGTGGGGAGAGAGAGAGAGAGAGATGTGAATGTTGTCAGGGGGCAGATAACAAGGGCCCAATTAATTGTTAAAAGGAACCCCCCCCCCCCCGGGATCACCAAATGTCAATCAAACAAACAATTGATCCGTGGAAAAAGAAATTTACCGGGACACTTTTAAAAGACAATACTGCTATCCATTTCTCTCAGGTTTTACATGGCAAATTGGATGATATTTCAGCAAGATTATTACCAAAATCATTGACCACAAATTTCACAGTTATGCGAGGAAAGAAAAAAGAGAAAGAAGATGGGGGAGAGAGGTGAATGTTGTCAACGGGCAAATAACAAGTGCCTATTTAATTGTTAAAAGGAAAACCCAATTCTTAGCTTAACCTTCTCAGTCTAAGACTGCTATAACTGCATCAACAACCTCTTGGGTGGTGCTATCACCTCCAAGATCTTTAGCTCGGTATTTGCCTTCTAATATTACCTTTTTCACAGCAGTCTCCAACCGGTCTGCAAATGAGGGGAACTGGAGATGTCTAAGCATCATGGCAGATGAGAGAAGCAAGGCCACCGGATTTGCCTTCTTTTGCTGAACTAGTTTCTCATTACCCACGTTCCCTGCTGAAGCACCCTGCTCAAAAACAGCATGATCTGCCCCAACATTTCCTGCATACAAAACAAATATCCATGTCATTTGAAAATTCTGTCATTCAAATGGATTGGAGAAAGCCATGATATTATAATTTCTTGTTTTGTTTTGTGCCTTTGTGTGTGTGAGGGGGTGCCTAAGATGGCTATTGGAATAGATTTTTCATTAAGTACATAATACAGTGATAGTCTTGTTTCATAGCATTCTTAATCTGCACAATGCCTTGCATGGACTTGAGACTTTGCCCAACATAATTTGTGTTGACACAAAATGAAATGTGCATAAATGTCCATGTCACTTGTGCCTACGCTCAACACTCCATGGATTATGATCTTACATTGCAGGCAAGCAGTAGTACAGGCATAGAAGTGTAAAATATAGGACCTAATTTCAGACTTACCTCCCGGCATGACTCCTGTGCCGCCAGCAATACCAGCTGCAGTATTTGCAACAAGATTACCATATAGATTGGGTGTGACCTGCATAACCAAAATACATTAAAGCATTTAAGACCATTTCAATTGGGACAAAAAAACAGTTGACATGCCACTACTACACAAGTTTGGGATTTTTCTTCATGACCTATTATAGTTTTGTAGAACAAAAAATGACTGTAGTAGAAATAAGAATGCTTATGTAGATATGTGACAAAACTAGAAGATATAGAATTAGAAATGAAGAGATTCATAATAAGTTGAAAGTTAGTTCAATTGTGGATGACATGCGAGAGTATGATCTAATGTGGTTTGGGCATGTGCAAAGAAGACCCAAAGATACACCACTTAGGAAAATCGAAAACTTAAATATAGGAGATTTAGTAAAACGTTGAGGTAGATCGCTGAAAACTTGAATGTAAGTTATCTGTAAAGACATGATAGCTAATGGTTTAGATGAGAAGATGGTTTTGGATAAGAATGAGTAGTGTAGAAAAATCCGCACAAATTAAACCCACATATTTTATTTTTTATTTTTTATTTTTTACTTTTTTTTTTATTTTTTATTTTATTTTATTATTTTATTTTACTTTTTTTTTTTTTCTCTTAATCTTCGCTATATTTATCTCTCGAATGGCCGACCCTAATTGAGATTAAGCCTCAGATTATTGTTACCTATAACAGTATTGTAGCATGATTTTATAGTAACACTAAGAACACTGTCATGACTAAAAAATGGTCATGCAATAATTCATCACCAAGTTTACAATCAAACATTGGACAATTTATTTTTGATTTTAAATCATGAAATTTTGTGCATAAAGAAACATCCGGTCACAACCTGACACATCAAAGTATAAAAATTTTTGCAGCATGGCCAATATAACCATGACAAATAACATTACTAATTACTGAATACAAGCTCCTACATCACCATTCAAAACATTAACTCAATGCTGAAGATTTATGCCTAACACCTCTTAGATCATACTAGAAAAATTAGCATCATACCTGTGAATAGTTAGTCACCCCCAACCAGAATGGGAGATATCAGTGATATTGGCATCTTAGGGAGAAGAGAGAGAGAGAGAAAGGTTAGTATGAAGGGATAACACTCTGACCAAAATGGTCACCACCCCAAATTCAACTCCAGTGTTTTGGTGGGGTCTTGGATCTACGAAAGAAAAATACGTTGTGCTCCTATCATAGGGAGCTCATCACCCAAACCAAGCCTATACTGGCATAGGTATAGTATTGTTTATTTGCAAAAGCAGTCTCTTATATTTAGTCACAACACCCTGAACCCTGAACCCTGAACCCTGAACCCTGCACCCTGAACCCTGAACCCTGAACCCTGAACCCTGCACCCTGCACCCTGCAACCAGCACCCACATTCCCCCTTCCCCACCTCTTTCAGTATCATTGGGGAATGTCTCATGCGAAAGAGAATATCTAAATTGTTATGGTGCTCTAATGCATGGGAAAATAAGAACCATTTCCACTAGATTTCTTAGCTTATGTCGTAATATTTTGTACTGTTTTGGCTAGCTTAAAGAAAATGCCGTGGTTATTTTCTTGTTTGGAGATTGATATTGCAATATTATCAACAAGGTCTGGACTTGGGCTCTTGATAATTATTACGCAAAATCAAAGGTATTATCCTTATCTTACATGAGAAATTAAAGCATGATCAGACACAAGTTGGATGTGTATGAGTGGATACCAGAGTGTTTTCCTAGATCACTCTGCCCCAAAGAATGGGCAAAAGTTAAGGCCCAGCCCCCTGACAGGAAGGGAGCATCAAGCAACAGAAGCTCCCACCACCCTGGTTACCCCATTGTCATCCCTAGAAGTTGGTTGCAAGTCATAAATCATAAATCATGACCCTGTGGTTCTTTAATTTCATACATGCAAAAAATAATAGCCACACAAATCTAAAAAAGACGCACATATGCAAACTATAACCGCTTTAGACCAAAGAGTGACATACCATAACATCAAATTGTTCAGGCTTTGAGACAAGTTGCATGCAGCAATTATCCACAATAATTTCATTGTATTTGATCCCAGGATACTTTGTAGCAACCTCTCGACAAGATTCCAAGAAAAGGCCATCGGCAAGCTTCATAATGTTTGCTTTGTGCACTGCTGTGACTTTCTTTCTGTTGTTTAGATAAGCATACTCAAAAGCATACTTTGCAATACGCTCCGAGCAGAACTTTGTTATCACCTAGCAAGAGGAGAAAGATAAGACATACTTCCAAACAATTCAAAATCATAGGAAAAAAAATGCAACTGTGTAAATACCATAAACCAGAAAAAGAAGAACAGATGTGAAAGTGCTACATCAAGAAACAAAAACAACGAGAGAATACAATTATAAGATCTTCAACAATAGAGAAATATGAACTGATCCAGTAGACAAGAAAAGCGAAAGATAGATAATGCTAGACAAGAAAAAGCAAAAGATAGATAATGCTCATTATATATGGTAACTTCCAGAAGTTGTATGCTAATTATCCTTGGCACGAGAGCTGTTTTAAGTGATAAAGTACGACTAAGCACAGAGATACGCCCTCATAAAAACTACATTGCCAGTGAGTAAAGTCTAAAAGCAATAGCAGATGGATGCTCCTACTTAAGGAACTTAAAAACTAAAAGGAACCAAAGGTAAGACAATGAAAATCATACAAGAATCTGATGCTTTCATGACATTGAAAGGATGAAAAGACAGTTATACTTAGTACAGCTGCGAGCTGCCAATGGCATGTTGTATTTCCCAAGAAGACATATATCTTATATGCACATCTAAGGAACCCACATATCTTCACTCATTCTTTTTCCATGCAAGTTTTATCAAATTCAAAAATGGCATAAAGGTTCTATATCTGAAGGCATTGAGTATGTAACTTTCAGGTTAGATGCAAAATAATTGGTTATACTTTACCTAATATTTTAGGTTCAAAACAATGCTCTGACAACAATTTTATCTCACAGTCCCTAACTGGAATGAACAAGTAGAAGCGAACCCTCCCTATAATGCACAATAAGGAATTCTGAAATCAAGATAATTCTAGCTGTGATTCCTCTCTTGTTTAGAATCTTCATTTTAATACCAAACCAAACACAATAATCAATTCGCCTAGATTACAGACACCATAATAAAGGCTTAGAATCCTTCTGTACTTGACAGTACAGGTATGCCCTGAACAAGGATTCCAGTGTACACTTGTACTAAACCTTAAATCTAAGTCCAACTCCTTTTCCAACCAAATGTAAATCTACAACATTAAAACCTCATTTCACGGGCTACATTTCTCACACACAAATAACAAACCTTAATAACTACATCAGCAGCCACGAGTATCTGCACTTTGACTGAGGTATGTTATAAAAATTTTATACTATCATAGGTCGATGCTACATACATGGACATGGTCATTTCTATAGGTGCCCGTGTAGCTATTAATCATCATAACCTCAGAACTTTTTTTTCTCCCCCCGTGAGAAAGATTTTCCCTCTCCCTTTGTTGCAAATACCTTTTGTGAATGTATCTTAATCTTAGAAACAATGAAATACATCGAAATTTAAGGTTATATATGTAAGAAAAGAAAAATTCCTAACCTTGAGACTTTCGACGACACCAGGAACAACCTCGTGTTCGAGACCCGAATATTCACCTTCAGTGTTCTCACGAATGACAACAATATCAACATTCTCGTGCCTCGTAGGCAAGCCAGGAAGATTAAAACAATTGACAAGCGAAGCATAGAGATCAAGCTCCTTCCTCATCTGAACATTCAACGAACTCACACCACCACCGACTGGAGTCACCAAACCTCCTTTCAAACATACCTTGTTCTTCCTAATCGACTCGAGCACTTCTTCTGGAACTTTCTTCATGTGTCCGTGAACCTCGTATTTCTCAAAATAGACCGGCGCATGCATCGCCTCCATCACCTGTTCGACGGCTCCGGTCACCAGAGGCCCGATTCCGTCTCCAGGGATTAAGGTTACGGGTCGTGGGGCGCCGTCTCCGGGTCGGGGCATGTAGGTTACGGATCTTCTGGATTCGGATCTTAGACATGGCCGTAGGATTGATGATGGAGATTCTGACTCCGATGATCTTTGGAGAAGGTTTTTGAGGATTGGAATTGTTCGTCTCGCCATTTGAATTCTTGGAGGTGTTTGGGAACAATGATTCGATCTCCCCCCCCCTTTTTAGGGTTAGGGTTTGGCGTTTATTAGGACCGATGAAGATTTGGCCATGGAAAGCCTGGTCTGAATCAGTGAAAAAGTTGGAAGGTTTGAAGGTGAGCGAGACTTTTCCGTAGGATGAAAATTACGTTCCCATGTGGCCTAAGTCGAGAGGAAGGGGATTTGTGGTGTATACGTGTTTTCTTTTTATTGGACCAGAGCAAACAGGGTAACGAATAGACGGCTGCCTTTCTATTTTTGGAAAGGGTCTCCTTTGACTTTTGAATTTTTGAGGATAATGTCAAGTTAAAATTGGTTTCTTTCTTAATAAATTAAATCTTAAATAACAATGTAGATTGAAAAATTATGAATTTCCCAATTTCGGTTCTTTTTAAATTTATTAATATAATTTTCAAAATAGTTAAAATAATTTTAAAAAACGTTTGAAATGAACTAAAACAAAAAATTGATATATATAATTTTTTGTCTTATTTGAATTTTTTATATTATTTTTAAGAAAACGCTCGGTTAAGCTTCAAAGCTCAATAAATCAAGAAATTAATATTTGATGACTCAATATAATTTATCGTATCTTTTTCTTTTTATTTGAATTTTACAAACAAAAATCATATTTTTATGAAAATTTTAAATTATCATAATAAGGTTTTAAATTAAAAATTTGTTGTGAACTTTCTCATTAGGTTTTGTTCGGATTTTAGGGATAATTATATTTAAAGGTTTTTTCACATAAATTCTTCGTGATAAAAATATTTCAAATTTTTTCTACTTTGACGAGGAATATCTTCTCTCTTAAAAATATGTGAAATAATCTATCTAGAGATTTTTTTTTTATTAAAAGGCCGAGTGGGGTCTCCATCTCTCTTCACCCACTTGCTTTCTGCTAGGATATAGTCATAAGCCCCAACTAAAAGAGTCAACACTTGAAAAGCCTACGTGAAAAGCTGACAAATAACAACTATCGATCGATGACTATTTATTGAAAGACCCCAGTCGTTCAGATCTCTTGAATAATAGGGTTTCAGTTGCCCCGCTAACCGAACGTGATTTATCAAACGAAAATAACCGTCCCGATCGGTCATTCAATCGTTGGTCAATCAAATGAACGAACTTTGAAGACCCTTTATCGATTGAATGACCGATCGATAGCCAACAACTCTAACAATCGCACGGGAATGTCAAAATATCTTAATAGTTTCGATTTTCTATTTAAGAGCAGTATATTTAGAATCTTTCAGTTAAGAAAAAAATCATATCAGAAAACGAAAGTTCTCCGAAGGATGAGAATCGGGATCAATTCGAAATATTGAACTCCGAGATTTCTGAATCGGTTCAATAAGGAAAATAGGGTTAAAACACTCCGACGGCGCACGACTCTCGCAAGTATAAGATATCCTAAAACCCTCTAAATCAGGTACATTCCTTGAACCTCACACATTGAGCACACTCATCACAGGGAATATCTCCCTTCCTGAACTCTCAGTCTGTTTCTTTACATTCGAAAAACGTTTTTTCTGACTTGAGCGTTGAAATCTCTCCCGTCGGAGTACCCTCCAGCGGCTTTTGCAGGTCTCATATCCTTTTAACGGTAGCCGTTCGAGTCAACAAAGAGCCAATATCTATGGAGCCACAACTCATCTCCAATAGATTGGCTGGGAAACAGACTGATTCTTTGAAAACTTGTGACGATGTCAACTACAATTATCCCCAACGCAGCGCCAGCAAAAAAAAAAGGTCAGTCATAGACTTTGATAATGATGATTTGTCAAGAGTAGACCTCCATCGCGACGACCCTATAGCCGTCACCCTCAATATAGAATCTCACACCATGAAGAGGATTCTTGTTGATTAAGGGGTTGACTGCGATTTACTTACTTGGGACGCCTTCTGTCGAATGGGTCTCAATATGTCCCGACTTCTATCACCTACCGGATCCCTTAGAGGACTTTCAGATGAGCTCACCTATCCCCAATGTATTATCTACCTTTTCCTGACCCTCGAAAAACCCCCCAATCATGCGATCGCCCCAGGTCTTGTTCCATGTGATGAAACTCTACTCTCCTTATAACGCTATTCTCGGGAGGCCTAGTCTGGATGAACTAGAAGTATTGCCAAGCACAAGACACATAAATGTGAAGTTCAGAACACCGCAAAGTGTCACAACCATACGTAGTTATCCTGATCCTTATATCCTCTTTGCGGCTCAAGACGCACAAGAAACTTTTTCAATTGATACCCTAAAACCTAGGGACGGCCCCAAGCCAAAATCAAAACACGAGCCAGGCGAAGAAACGGTCAAGATCCCTTTAACAAGCGACCCTAGTCAAACTGTCCTATTAGGGACTAACTTATCACCTTCCTTGCGACAGGTCTTAGTCGTCTGTCTACAACGACAAAAGAAGAGGGTATTCGCTCTCGAACGCCAACGTACCATACAAAAAGAAATTCAAAATCTGTTAATGGCTGATTTCATTCGGGAAGTCAAGTATCCCGAGTGGTTAGTTAACATGGTTTTAGTGAAAAAGACTAATGGCAAATGGAGAATGTATGTAGATTTCACTGATCTCAACAAGGTATGCCCGAACGATAGTTATCCACTCCCTAATATCAACAAGTTCGTAAACAACTCTTCGAGACACCGGCTCTTGAATTTCATGGACGCATATTCCGGTTAAAATCAGATCAGAATGACACCCAAGATTGAAGAAAAGACCAGCTTCATCACCGAGTTCAGCACGTATTGCTACCGGGTCATGCCCTTTGGTCTAAAAAATACTGAAGCCACTTTTCAACGGCTGGTCAATACGGTCTTCAAAGACTAGCTAGGCAAAACATTGAAACCTATGTTGATGACATGCTAGTCAAGAGCATCACCGCAAAAGCCCATATCGTAGACCTTGAAATAACCTTCCAAACATTGAAATGATATAACATGCGGTTGAACCTGGTGAAGTACACCTTTGGGATTACCTCTGGGAAGTTCCTAGACTTCATGATCACCGATCGAGAGATAAAGGCCAACTCCGAGAAGTTACAGGCGGTATTGGATATGTCGCCTCCCCAGACGTTAAAAGAAGTATAGCGTCTTACTGGTCGGATAGCGGCTTTGAGCTGGTTTATGTCCAGGGTCGGCAAGAAATACAAACCTATATTTGATGCTTTGAAGAGATCTCGACGGTTCGAATGGACATCCGAATGTCAGGCAGCCTTTAAACGACTAAAAGAATACCTGATGAGTAAACCACTACTCTTGCGGCCCATCCCCGAGGAAAACTTTACATATATCTTGTCGTCTCCAAACGAGCACTCTGTTTCGTGATGGTAAGGTAGGAATCCATCACCCAAAAACCAGTCTACTATATTAGCAGGATATTAAAGGAGTTTGAGATCAACTACCGATCGATCGAGATGGTAGCCTACGCCTTAGTCATCTCAGTAAGACGTCTTCGACCGTACTTCCAAGCCCATACTATAGTGGTGCTCACTGACTAACCGTTAAAGCAAATCCTCCAAAAGAGAAATACTTCCAGTATGCTTATCAAGTGGAGTGTGGAGTTGGGTGAATTCGATATCCAGTATTTGCCGCAACAAGCGAGAAAGGGCTAAACACTAGCCGATTTTATCCTCGAATGTACTTTGCCTACACTGTCCGAAGACCGGCCTCCCAACTATCAAGAAGAGTGGTCGACCTCAGAGTGGACCATTTATGTTGATAGATCATCAAATTCCTTGGGAAGTGGCGCCGGACTTATACTAGTAGGACTAAATGATTTCATGGCAGAATATGCCCTCCGATTCAATTTATAGGCCACCAACAATCAAGCAAAGTACGAAATCTTACTAACAGGTCTTCGGATCGCCATTGATATGGGGGCACAAAACATCAGGATAGTCACGGATAGTCAGTTGGTCGTAAAGCAAATTAAGAGGGTCTATGAAACCAAAGACCCAATCATGACTAAATACTTGAGTAAACTACGTGAAACGATAAAACAGTTAGGCAAGGTCGATATCCAACAGATCCCTCGGTCGGAGAATGCATGAGCTGACACTTTATCGAAGTTGACTAGTTCTGATTTAGTTGCCTCTATCCGAACAGTATACATTGAAAACCTACCGTATTCCAGCATTGACGAACCCAAAGAGACTCTCCCTATCGATCGGTCCCCTAGTTGAAAAGACCCCATAGAAGAATTTTTAAGGCATGATCGTCTGCCAGAGTCCCCGAGGGAAGCGACGAAACTGAAGCGAAAGGCAGCACACTACGCCATAATTGATTGAATTCTCTACCGAAAGTCATTTACTCATCCATATCTGCGGTGCCTAACCCCCAAGGAGGGAGACTATGTCCTCTGAGAGATCCACGAAAGAATCTGTGGCAACCACTTGAGCACTTTAAATCTAATTCACAAATCCCTACGTTAGGGGTACTATTGGTCAACCATGAAGGTCGATTCCAACAACTATGTAAAGTGATGCAACAAATGCCAACGCTTCTTCTCAGTGCCTCGGCTACCTTTTACCGAGCTCAACCATATATCTAGCCCCTAACCGTTTGTCCAATGGGGTATGGATATCCTCGGACCATTTTCCCCAGCCTTGGGACAATAAAAATTCCTGATAGTAGTGATCGACTACTTCACCAAGTGGATAGAAGTCGAGCCCTTAGCTCAAATCACGGCAGTAAAAGTCCAGTCCTTTGTGTGGGCCCATATTATCACCCGGTTTGGCATACCACGTATCTTTATCACAGATAACGGAAATTAATTCGACAACAAACACTTTCAGAAATTTTATGAAAAACTCGAGATTCAACATCGATTTTCATCAGTCGCTCACCCACAAACCAATGGACTGGCTGAAATAACCAACCGAACGATCCTACAAGGATTAAAGATGATACTAGATGATGCCAAGGGGCAATGGGCTGAAAAGTTTTACGGTATCCTCTGGTCATATCGCACTACACCCCGAAAAGCAACGGGAAAGATACCGTTCAGTTTAACTTACGGAAGCGAAGCGGTCATACCCGTGGAGATAACGGAAAGCAATTCGACAACAAGCACTTTTGGGAATTCTGTGACAAACTCGAGATTCAACATCAATTTTCATTGGTCGCTCACCCACAAACCAATGGGCTGGCTGAAATAACCAACCGAACGATGCTATAAGGATTAAAGACGATACTAGATGATGCCAAGGGGGAGTGAGCTGAAGAGTTTTACAGTAACCTCTGGTCATATCACACTACACCCTGAAGAGCAACGGGAGAAATTCCGTTTAGTTCAACTTACGGAAGCGAAGCAGTCATACCCATGGAGATAGGTATTCACTCACTTCGGGTAGTTCACTATGACACTGGGCAAAACGAACGTATCCTACGTGGAATGTTGGACTTGCTTTCAGAGTTACGAGAATCCGTGTCGGCACGAATGACAGCCTATCAGTAACAGATGACATGATATCACAATCGTAGAGTCAATAACCGAACATTCAGACCCGGTGAACTACTACTAACGAAGGTGGAAGCTACTGGTCAACCTCAACTCGGGAGCAAACTCGTTCCTAACTGGGAATGCCCATATCGAGTACATTCCGTGGTTCGATCAAGAACTTATCGACTCGACAATCTAGATGGATCGACAGTGTCTAAAACCTGGAACTCAGACAACTTGCGTATATACTATCAGTAAACTCGGGAACTATATACAGCCAAAGTAGTCAACTCAGTGAGAACCAAATAACTTTTTCTATCGAACGGAGGGTCTAAATCGTCCAAATCCTATCGTTTGAACATGCCGTCAATAATGGATGGAACTCTCCGAACGGGTAGACACGACCCTTCTATCTAAAAATTTCCTATCGCATGACGGATCTAAATCACCCAAATCCTATCGTTCGAACGTATCGTCAATAAGGGATGGAACTCACTGAACGGGTGACACGACTCCTCTATCTAAAAACTTCCTATCACATGGTGTGTCTAATTCGCCCAGATCCTATTGTTCGAACGTGTCGTCAATAAGGGATAGAACTCCCTGTACGGGTGAACACGACCCCTATATCTAAAAATTTCCTATCGCATGACGGGTCTAAGTCGTCCAGATCCTATCGTTCGAACGTGTTGTCAATAAGAAATGGAATTTCCCGAACGGGTGGGCACGGCCCCTCTATCTAAAAGTTTCATATTGCATGGAGGGGCTAAGTCGCCCAAATCCTATCGGTCAAACGTATAAAAGACGGAGTTTCCTAAACGAATGAGCGTGAGACCCCAACCTAACTACTGAACGTCTGGCGGTTCAAAAGGCCGACATTACTCAACATCTCAGTATGGCACTTAAAGCCAGAAGCAGATCGACTCTGACGAAAGTCAAAGAGAAGCACATAATCAGACAAGAGAACAAAAGAGAACAAAGACAAAATTCAAGTAAGTAAAGCATAACCTTTTATTTATCTTTATGCAAGAAGTACACTCAGTTACATGAGTATGCATACAAGTCCCTAAGTCGGACCGATTACGCATAGAAGTATATAACAGGGTCACTTAAAGATATAAAAATCACAGTTCCTACACTGGAGAGTACAAAAATAAATATAGTGCTAGGGATAGGAGAAGGTGCGCTCGGACTCTGCAATCCCCAAATAACCTGAACCCAACCTAACCATCCAAAAGCAGTACGAGAGACATCCCCACTGCATTTGGATGATGGAGACGAATCTGGACAGATCATCCAAGACGGTTCAAGATGCACCCCCATTGGTGATGGATGATCTCACTATGCCAACCGAATAACAGCCGACATAATGGTATCTCATTCCGGTGGTCCCCTTCCTTATTGAGATCTCGTTCCAGCAGAAGTTACTCGAGGCATAAAGCTTCACATACCAAGACGCCTTCACAAGACAACTTTCGAAAAAGAGCCACTCTCAGCAAAACCCCCAAAGAGGAGAAAAAATATCAATTCTTTACGAAAGAAAACAAATACCCGTCGTAACTATTTATAACAGTGAAAAAACAGGCCCTAATTAACTCAGAGTAGATGAAACGGATTATCGAGAATAGCCTGTCGTAAATAAAGAAATAAATTGTCTTTAATTCCCCAAGAAGGGGTGACTTCCGATGAGACACTACCACGTTCGTGGAATGGATTAGGACGAATTTAGCATCCCTATATTTCTATAATGTATTAAGCACGCCTCATCTTAATAGGTGTCTATTCATTGCGCTTTTTTACCAAGAAGACCATGAGTCGGAGACAAATGATGTGATATAGTCCTAGTCCCAACCAAAAGAGTCAGCACTTGAAAGGCCAACGCGAAAAGTCCACAAAGGACAACTACCGATCGATGACTATTTACTGAAGGGTCCCACTCGCCCAGATCTCCCGAACGATAGGGTCTCAGTAGTCCCGCCAACCTAACGTGATTTATCAAACGAAAGTAATCGTCCCGATCGGGCATTCAATCATTGGTCCATCAAACGAACGAACTCTGAAAACTCTTTATCGGTTGAACGACCGATCGATAGCCAACAATTCTAACTATCCCAAAGGAATGTCAAAATATCCTAATAGTTTCGATTTCCTATTTGAGAGCAGTATATTTAAGATCTTTCAGTTAAAAAAAGGATCACTTCAGAAGACGAAAGTTCCCCGAAGGATGAGAATTACGATCAATTTGAAATATTGAACTCTGAGATTTTCGGATCGATTCAATAAGGAAAGTAGGGTTGAAACATCCCGACGGCGCACGACTCTCGCAAGTATAAGACATCCTAAAACCCTCTAAACCAGTTACGTTCTTTGAACATCATACATTGAGCACACTCATCACATGGAATCTCTCCCTTCTTAAGCTCTCAGTCTGTTTCTTTACATTCGAAAATCGCTCTTTCTGACTTGAGCGCCGAAATTTCCCCTGTCGGAGCACCCTCTGACGATTTTTACAGGTCTCATATCATTTTGACGGTAACTGTTCGAGTTAACAAGGAGTCGGTATTTGAGGAGTCACAACCCACTTCCAACAATTTCCAATCCTTGCTATCAATGATCTATGATGTTTCAAAATTCTGGAATTTAATACGTGACACCTATGCTCAAAAGATTAAAAAATATATATATATATAGTTTATGTTATTCTAGGAAGTAGATATTTAAATTTAAAGATTTAAAATAATCTACGTAAAATATAATCTAGGAAGTAGATATTTCAATTTAATGATTTGAAATGAATGTTGATATTGATGATGTCGTCAACGGGGAGGGGGTTTCTATATATAACCTTGATCCTGCAAATGAATGAGCAGCTTGTTGAGGTCAGTATAAAAGGCGGTGGCATGGGAGATCCAATTACGCACCAAGAGTTGCTAATATAGGATGTGGAGTGAAATTCTTCGCCCCAGCTCAAATTTCCACTATACTTTGCATAAGAATAGCTATACGACCAGCTTAAATCCTCAGTAACCAAGTCACGTCTCACGTTGACCCAATAGAATTTCAGAATATACATATGTTATATGAATTTGACACTTAAATTTTAATATAAGAACACTTTTTTTTTTTTTTTTAAATTTGGGTTATTTATAAGTTAACTAGTTCTGTCCTTTATAAGGGCGTGGCTAAAAAATCTTTTTCTTTTTTATATTCGAGAGTTTTATAAAAAAATGATTTGTGTGAGTTGATATATAATGCAAATGTAGTATAAAAATCTAGTAGCTTACTTTGAAGGCAGAATTATTTTTTTTTTTTTTTTTTTTTTTTTTCTGTGAGTTGAAATTTTCAGGTAAAAAGGTTTGGTGGTGAAATAATTAAGTCTCACATTGATTTTACATTTAAGATGTGGTATACAAATGTGGCAATTAATTTATTAATTTAGGGTGCAGTATATAAATTTAAAAATTAATTTTCAAAGTAAAAATTTCTCTACAGAAAAAAAAAAAGGATTACCTATGAATTTTTTTAACTAAAGTTGTGTATTGTTGTTGTTGGGGAATATGAAGTATTACATTGACATACTGTAACTTTAGGTATATAAATCAGGAGGTTAAATTTTTAATACTACGCTAGACTTCCGGTGTGGGTTTGAAATACTGGTACTAGGCCGCCGAGAAAAGATCAGATAAAAATGATGTTTTCCAGAGAAAAGCATGAACTATACTTGACCTCCTTTAAATGATTTTTTCCAGAGAAAAGATTATAATGATTTTTATTCTTTTATAGACAACTTATATTTAAAAAAGACTATATTTTTAATTAAATCAAAAAAGAATATAAATACATAAAATAAATTACTGGTGTTTCATGAGGAATTGTGTGCGCTTTGTGTAACGCACACAAAGAAGCAAAATATAATTTGGTCAATGAAACATGGTGCAATCTAATCCTCCTATTATCTTATTGGGACCAAATTAAATTAATGAATCCCCGGAGAAAAAATGGGAGAGTGGAAGAGGTGGAAGGACCCGAAGGACCTGAACGTGGAGGTTATACCACCGTTGAGGTTGTTAAAAAGAAGCAATAAGGCATATGTACCGAGCTCTGAACTAGACTGCTAGGCCACCACATGAGTCTTTGTCCTCTGTTTCTCTCTCCTCTGCTTTCCTCCTCCTCCTTGTTCTTCTTTACAACCCTAGCTTTTTTGCATGTCTCTTATTTAATCACATCAGAATTCGGTCTATTCTTCTTCTTTACAATCCTAACTTTTTTGCGTGTCTCTTTTCTAAGCGCATCAGAATTCGGTCTTCTTCTTCTTCTTCTTCTCAAATGCTTGCTCCACATGACACCAAGAACAAAGAACGACAAGAACGAGGCAAAGGCCTCGAGATTTCGAAGCAGAAATCAATGGATTACAAATTTGAGAAGATTTTTCCTATGTACGCTTTGGGACCTCCTAATCATGATGACTTCAATTCTTTTGAATCTGATTTCACTGCAACTGACCCCATTTGGATTGCCATTAGAGAAGAGGCCAAGTTGGAGGTTTTGCTTTCTTCCCACCTCTACTCTGTCCATTCTTTTTCTTTAAATTTCTTTTTGGGAACTGAAGTTCTGAGTTTTGTGATCTGGGTCAATCTTAAAAAAAAAAAAAAAAATGAAATGTTGGTAAATTTTTTGAAGAAGGGTTTTGGGAGTAATGGGTGCAATGTTGTTATTTGCAGGCAGAGAAGGAGCCAATTTTGAGTAGCTTCTTGTATGCTAGCATATTGTCACATGATTGTTTAGAGAGAGCACTGGCTTTTATTCTTGCTAACAGACTTCAAAATCCCACCCTTTTGGCTACACAATTGATGGATATTTTTTTAAGTGTTACGATACAAGATAGGGGCATTCAGCGTGCAATTCGCTTAGATGTTCAGGTAACTCCATTTTCCATTAATAAAATTGGCATATCCCGTTTTTGATTTGATAGGCAAAATAAAATGTTGTTTCTGTTGTTTGAATTTCTATACTGGCAGGCATTTAAGGATAGGGATCCTGCGTGTTTGTCGTATTGCTCGGCCTTGTTGTATTTTAAGGTAGTGCCAATCATTTTCATTACGGATATATGCTGTATTCAGTTTAATATTACTACAGAAAAAAGGGTTGTCTTTGAGGTGATTGGACAATTTGGCACATCCCAAGGGCTTAGCTAACTTTCTCTGGAATTCAAATCTTTTGCTGTGTTATTAGTGCAGTTTGATTATGTAATACGTTTGGTCAATATTAAGTTTTCTATGAGGAAGTTGCTTTGGTAAGAAATACAATTGTTGATGTTACGTGGATGGAAAGTGTAGGTTAGATGTCTTAGTAAAAAATTTATTTTATTTTATTTTTGTTCCCATTTTGCAGGGTTACCATTCTCTACAGTCATATCGAGTAGCACATGCTTTGTGGAACCAAGGTCGCCAAGTCTTGGCTCTGGCTTTGCAAAGTCAAATTAGTGAGGTAATCTTTGGCTATAGCAATCCTCGAGTACCCAGTAATTCCATAGCTTCTCTTTTCCTCAAGTTGATATTCCTTTTTCATATCATGCTTGCACAGGTTTTCGGGGTTGATATACATCCAGGTATGAATATCTATTGTTAGTGGTACCCCTAATTGTGAAGCAATGATAATGATGAAGCAGATTGATAATGTCCCTCTGATTGAAACAGTCAAACATTCTCACCTATGAGTTTATGGCTGATGAATTTTTACCTTCTATTTGTTTGGTGACTTGTACAGCTGCCAGAATTGGAGAAGAAATTCTACTGGATCATGCAACTGGTGTTGTTATTGGTGAAACAGCTGTAGTAGGAAATAGGGTCTCATTGATGCAGGTAGCTCTAATTTCTCTGCATAGCGAACTGTACTATATTTCTTCAACTATCAGCTAAATAATTCATGAACATCAACTGTAAAAGTCACAGTAGAACTGCTGACCTTTAGTTTGTATATTTCATGTCAATAGCACACCTGTGGTATGTCTTAACCATTTTTGTAATGGAAATTGGGGTAATGGACTTAAAAGCTCTAGTTCTCTAATACCAACTTCTACCACTTTATATGGACTCATTTCTTTCCAAAATGAAGTTAGCCTGTTAAAGGACTTTAAAGTATGAGTTTTGCAAGATATCAATCTTCAATTTTAAAGTCATAGCATGGTGATGGTGCAAAGTCTCTTCATGGGCAATCAATAATTTAGTCCTGTGATGATATCATCCAATAAACTGTACCAAAAAAATTACGGATTACCAATTGCATTATGTTTGACAGGGTGTGACATTGGGAGGAACAGGGAAAGGATTTGGTGACCGTCACCCGAAAGTGGGTCAAGGTGCACTGGTTGGAGCTAGTGCAGCCATACTCGGAAACATAACAATAGGCCAAGGCGCTATGGTGGCAGCTGGTTCCCTTGTAATAAAGGATGTGCCCCCACACAGGTAGAGCAATAAATCTTTTTGGACTATTCGGGAATAGTGTTTTCTACTCTGTATACCATAATTCAGTTAGATGCAGTAGATATCATATTGATGCAGCTGTTTGACATTCCTATTTTTGGTTCTGTAGTGTGGTGGCAGGAATACCTGCAAGGGTCATTGGTTATATGGATGAACAAGATCCATCTCTGACAATGAAACACGGTATGCCAACTGTGCCTGTCAAATACGTGATGATGTAAATATATTGCAAGTTACACTATCCATTGGTAGGGTGGAGTTTTTGAAGTTGTAAGAAGCCTCAAAGCTACTTCTTGCCTGTGCCAATCCCTCAAAATTTTGCTCATTGAAATTTTCCTCTTCTTTGTTTATATGGTATATATCTCCACCACAAAAAGGAAGTAACCATTAGAATCCAAACTACCTTCTTTGACAGCTAATGTTAGCTGGTCTTACCATGTCTCCCTGCAGCAAGGTCTTGGGGACTGTTGCATTGCCATCGCCTTGATCTGTTGCACGAGTTATAATGGGAGTGTTACTCCTATTGTAGTTATCCTGGTCAGTTAGACCTGCATGGATTTGGCCTTCACAAGATGTAGCCTGTAGTCTTTCTGTTGAAGGGTTGTTCATGATGAGTGATCTGCAGCATCATTTATTTGTGGCTTGCACCAATCCATTTTCCTACCAACTGTATTATATTTTTGCACATTTTGATTTTGATTCTTGCCAAATGAACATGCAGATGCCACCAAAGAATTTTTAGAACATGAAGCTGTTAATCCTTTGGAAGGAAGATCTACAGGTATGCTATGTCTGTAGACAATTTTGTTGGTTTTTAGCGTTTGCTGTCTTATACTCTTAATGTTTCTCCTTTGGCAGCTATCTAGTCATATAATAACTAAGTTGGGGTAAAGGCTTAGTGATCTGAGTCCAGTCATATAATATTCCCAGTATTGGTATGAGTATATTCTTGTTTCACACTGTAGTTGTTCGTGTTGCCATAAGGGTAAGAAGAAGAAGCATTTCAGATGATAAAATCAGGCATTACTTGGGATAAAACAATATGTGGAAAGGTGCTTGTAGCTGGTGCTGAGTGTCCATTGAGGTTTGAATTCTATGTGTGGAACTTTAATGAATGGACATGGTCGAGTTCCTGCAAGTAGCTGCTGTCCAAAGTTGATGAATGTTGCTCGCTGATCCCAGAGGGATCCAAATCAAGCTGACTATCTTTCATCAGCCCCGCCATTATAGAGTCAGTCAGTGACCAGCCCCATGTGGCCTGGCAAAACCTTAATCTCCTCATCTAATTGACCTCATTTAAGGGCCTGAGCAGACCTATGTCTATGATGTTACCTGCAATCATTGAGTGAACCTTAACCAAACCCGGAAAGAGTGGGGACACAAGCTGTAACCGCAGCATTGTTCTTTTGAAATGTTTTCCTTTGCTAGTCACTGTATTTTGCTGGTGTCAAGATCATAGTCCTGTATTTATTTATCAAAATTTGGCCTTTTCTCAGGGTCTTCATTGGATACCAGAGACGAATCATAGAAGAGGGAATTTAAAATGCAGTTCTGTGAATCAATCTCCTTTTCAGGTGCTTTCTTGCTCCAATAACTTGGAATTACCCTGGTGGATAGGAAACAAACAACTCCAACACCTTTGCCTCACCAACCGAACGTCGAGCCAAAAAGATTATATCAAATGGAATTTGAAAGTAAATTTTGAAGTAGAATTCCAATCTCCTTTGTAATGCTCCTGCTATAACATGGTAAAGCTACATTTTTGGCCAATGCTTCCATGTTTGACTCAGTTGTGAGGTTGAGGTTTTGTATATTCTGGGGATAGCCCTGTTCCAAAATGGGGAAATGAAAGGAGATATGTTTGAAGCACTTTGTGATTCTCTAGTTTTTGTGACTTTTGGAGAGCTCACAGTTGGTCCCTTTGTGTGCCAAGCTACAGCATCTGACTTCAAATGATTTTTTTTTTCTTTTTTAAATCATTTTCTTGGATTTGTGTATGGGAGCAACAAGTTTAGTTAAACACTTTAAAACATCTATTTTGTATGTATTAGGACACTTATGCCTCAGGTGCTTTTTTTTAATTTTTTCCTTGAGCTTACGGGTCTGTGAATACGGTTGGCACTGTGTTAAGAGTTAGATTAGACTATTTTTTTTCCCAAGTATATCTTTAGATTGTATACTTTTAATAAATTTGTGGTGATAAACTTATTTAAAAATAGTAATTAATGTTTTATTTAAATATTTTTTTAGCATAATAGACTTAAAATAATGTCATGATTTTGTTAGGTGAAAAATTGAAAAAGAAAAGAAAAGTAGGCAAGAATTTATATATATATATATATATATATATATATATATATATATATATATATATATATATTGTTAGTATGAAATTTGATTAAATTTTACATGATAACTTTACATAATTTTATAGGGGTCTACTTGTATGATACATAATTTTATAGGGGTCTACTTGTATGATATTATGTCCGTGAGGGACAACTAAAGAGATTGAGATCTTACACTTTTATTCTTCTTTTTTCGATTCAATTTCATTTGATTATATTTTTTCATATAAATATATATATTATTTTATATATATATATATATATATATATATATATATATATGTGTGTGTGTGTGTGTGTGTGTGGTATTATTGCCTATCGTCGAAAGGTATATTTTGGAAATTTTTTAACAACTCGTTTGGATGGAAAGATTTGGAGAGAAAATTATAACTTTTCTTTTCTTTGGCAATTTAAATACTAGAGAAAATGAAGGATTTAGGTGGATTTGAGATTTCTTCAAATTTAAATTTTTTTCTTTTCCAAAAGTGGAAAAAATGGAGAGGAGAAAAAAATATTAAAATTAAACATTTTTTATATTAAAAAAGAATTCTTTAAAAACTGAAAACAAAATTTTTTATTCCGGATAAATTTTATTTTTTCTTTTCTTTTATAAAATTTTCAAATAGAATAGAGAAAATTTTCTCTTTTCTTCTTTTTTCTCTTAACTAATCTTTTATTTTTCTCCAAAACTTTAAAATATACCGTAAATGATTGAAATTTGGGAAATCATTGCCATTTCTATTTTGTCATGGCTACGAAATGGTTAGATTAGATTAGAAGGTCGTTTGAAAATGTTTAAAAAAAACTATTTATAAATACTTAATATTTATAATCAACTTTTTAGTTTATAAGTCTATTTTAATATTTTAAAAAAATAAGTTGTTATCTGTTTAGATAAAATGAGGATTTATAAACTATATAAAATAGAGAAAAATCATAATAGATATACGATGCAATATAATTATAATCTTTATTAAATATAAGAGGATAAAAATATATTTTTGTTAATCAAAATAACTTATTTTAGTTATCTTTAAAAGTAACAAAATAAAAATTAAAAAGTTGATAAAAATAATTTATTATTTTTTAACTTACAAATATTTTTTGATCTTATAAATATTTTTATAAATTTTGATTACAACAACTAATTTAACAAATTTATAAACAATTCGAGAAATTAGGTTGGGCAATGCTTGATCTTTCCGATTTGGGGTTAGTCATTGTCCGCTTTCGGATTCTTTTTCTTCTGATTTTGATGATTGCATGAAATCTCGTGTTTTAATGTTGGTGGTGGGATCTGATGAGTTCTTTTGAGGTTTTCTCTCCCCGAATGAATCACGAATCTATCTCCTTACTTATCTTTATGGGATCTGATTTTCTGTTTAACCTCACCCCCACAGGTTTTATTGACCATTTATAAGTTGTGGTTGAATGGACCATGAACAATTTCAAAGTGACAATTCCACTCCTGGCTCTGGTTATGTAGTCAAATAACATAAAAAATTGAAATGCCAAATCAATTTTGAAATAATTCCGTACTCATTTTATTCGTGCTCTTGCCAAATACCATGTATGTGAGTATGATCTCCTCTGATCTGGACTAGGTACAAGGCAATGGAACAAAAACCGAAAAGTAGCACATAGGAAGTTCTTGGGTCAAGCAATTGGTACAACTTAAATTTTGTGGGTGCCAATTCGGTTTTTTGATTCCACTAGAAACCTTTTTTTTTTTTTTTTTTTGGATGCAAACTCAGTGGCTTTCACTGCATTGTCAATTTGCTGCACGTAGGATGAGTATCTAAGATTTATGCTTGTGGTTCTAGTTGGATTCTTGGATGGTGTTAATTAGATTTTTCCTGAACAGGTGTAACGGATTTTATTTTATTTTATTTTATTTTATTTTATTTTTTATTGCTTGTAAGTAGGGCAACTTGAGTTGAAAAAAAATTTTGCCTTAAATGGAGGGAGGGGTTGAAACTGTAGCTGCAGAAAATGGAATCCACAACACTGTGAAACCTGACATATTGCCCGATACCAACTCTGAAATGGATGGTGACCCAAAATTGTTGTCTTCTGTGGAGGGAGGGGATGATACGGTATCTGCAGAAAGCAGAACCCAAGATACTTTTGAATCTGATAAATTACTTGATACTAACCATGAAATGGATGGTGACCCAGAATTGTTGCCATCTATGGAGGGAGGGGATGATACAGTATCTGCAGAAAGCAGAACCAACGATACATCTGAACCTGATAAATTGACTGATGCTAACCATGAAATGGAGGGTAACAGGGAAAATGAGGCTCATGTTGTCAGGGAGAATGGATTGAATGATAGTGGTGCATATCTCGACGATAAGCATGCCCATCTTGTACAGATGATTACTGAACTCAATTTGCAGAATGAGTACTTAAAATCCCAATTTGAAAGCTTGAAAAATATTTGGTCAGAGTCAGAGGGTTCCTTCCAGGAGACAAAAACAGTTGTGCCGGAAGGAGGGGTAAGTAATGATGTGAAAGAGCTCCATGAAAAGATAGAATCTTTGAGTAGAGAACTTATGGAAGGCAAACACGAGTTGCTGCCGAGGGGGCTCTAATGCATCTTCAAGAAGCGCACTCAGAGGCTGATGCAAAAGCTCAAGAACTTTCCGTAAAACTTGCTGAAGGTCCGATATTATCCTTTTCCTTGTATATCATCTCCTTTTTTTTTTTTTTTTTTTTTTTTAAGATATCTTGGTTGTTAATTCTCATCAGCTAAATTATTTTGTTGGTAATTATTTTATCGAGAAATAGAGCAGAACAAAAATTGGACCCTAGATGTAAAAGATGAGTCTTTTCAAATTATCTTTCATTTATTGATTTTGATTCTTGAAAGCTGACCATTTCTGTCAGTTACTAATTGTTTACGTCTGAGAACAGTTTGTAGAGAGGTGGTGCTTATTCAAGTTGCATGTTTCCTGAAGTTGTTGTTCACATTTGAAGTACACATGGACTTTCTTGCTAAATTTGTTGTATTCTTTGGGTAGTTCAACAGAAAATGGATAAAGAAATCAAAGACCATGAGGAAAAGTATTCTGAGCTTGACTCCAAGTTTGGAAGACTTCATAAAAGGGCCAAACAGCGGATTCAGGATGTTCAGAAAGTAAATTCTATATAATTCCCTTTCTATAGCTAGAGGTGCATGCATGGTTAATATTATTGACTTTATGGTTGAGGTACATGCATTTCTTTTAAAGCTGTCATCTAATTTTGCAGACACGAATAAGATCCAAAAACATGCATCCTGCATCAAACTATGAAAGTCATTCAGTTGCTTCCAATGGGGAGGAGCCTAAATCTCAAAAAAGGTTTATTACTTGAAAACCCATCTCAGTGAATTTGAAATTTTAACCACCCAACTAAGACCTTTCTATCTTTAAATCCTTTCTCCAACCCTTGTGCCTTTTGTACCTATGTAGGTTACTGTACTAGCAACTCTTGGTAGCTTTTTTTATTATTTTATTTTATTTTATTTTTTCACCTCATGCAAACTAGGGGAAACAGGCATAGAAAACCCTCGGATGTGAATATACTATTTTAACCTAAATTTATCTAAGCTTTGAGAATCTCAGTTTTCAGTTGTTTATCATATTTTGCTAGTCTAGAAATTGGGTTATGATATTTTGCTGCTTTTGGAGATTATCATCTTCAGGAGAAGGATGATCTTGAGACGCGGTTCCGTGAAGTGAATGAGATGGCTGAAAAGGCATCATCCCAACAGTTAGCATTGCAGCAGGAGCTGGAGCGCACCCGACAACAAGCAAATGAAGCAATGAAAGCAATAGAAGCAGAGAGGCAACAACTTCGAAGAGAAAACAATAAGTAATAACCCCTGTTTGGATGTTCATTTAGTGATATTTATATGCATTTAGTTGGTTGTGCATTGATGCTATATCGAGTACTGAATACTGTTATTTCATTTCCTTCTTCCGTTTGAAAGTTCTTGGTGTACTTTAGTTATAATTTGCCTTGTATAAGTATAGATGATGGGCCAGTATGGATCTATTTGCAAGCTTTGCTCTGCACTTCTATTTCCCTCTCTGCACATTTGGACAAAAATTGCATCATTGTTATCCTGTTTTACTAGTTGCTTCTTTCCTACGGAATCTGATTTCTATAAAGTCAAAGTCTTAGGTCTTTTATAGAAAGGATAAATACCTGTTTTTGCCAAACTAAATCACATTCTTAGACTGCGAGACAACCTTGAAGAACAGCGGCGTTCACTGGAACCTAAACAAAATGCTCTTGAGGCAATGCAGCAGACCCTTTCAGAGAAAGAGCAGGTAAATTCTCAAAAGCTATTCTTGAAGGACTTCAAGTTAACATGATGCTGCATCTGCAGTGTTGGAAATTTAAGAGTAGTTTGAGCTATCTATGCATGTAACTGCACTGAAGAGAACAACAAAAAATCTTGGTTAGCGATCTATAGTTGTCTTTTAACCCAGTTTCTCCCTGTAAAAGTGTGTATATGTATTCACATGATGTGGCAACTTCAAGAGGCTAGCTTTTAGCTTGGGATTGATATACCATTGTTGGACTGGCAGCAAGCAAGGATTTCAATAATGTGAGCTGGCATGCAAAAATAATGGCGAATCCATTTACCTTATGTTTGCAGCCAAAATTTGGACTTCTTTCCTCTCTCTCTCTCTCTATTTTTTTTTTTCTCTCGTACCTTCTTAAAAAATTTCACGAGTCAAAATAGTTTTCTTTTTGAATTATGTTTGCTTGATGAAGTCTAAGAGAAAATATTAGTTGAAAATCATGTAGTTATTTTCTGCCAGCAAGTTACAAGTTGAATATGGAGCCTTTAAGACTGCTTCATTGTACTGGTATGCTTACCTGTTGATATGCAGATGTTGGAAGACCTGCAGGGGTCACTCCAAGCCGCTGATGAAAAAAGGCAAGCTGCAATAACTGAGTTGTCCTTGAAACACCAGAAGGTAACCTTTTCATGTAGGTGCTTTGTGCACTAGCTCAAGAATATTTGCACCTGATTTGTTACATTCTTAACAAACTCCCCTTTTCCTTTCCCTGCTCTTGCATTTCTCCAGAATATAGACAGTTTGGAAGCCCAACTTACAGATGCCTTACTTGACAGAAAGAAAGCAACATATATAATTTCCTCTTTGCAGGTTAGAGTTAGTTGTACACGTGGTTCATCTTGGGGTTGATGCGTATTGTGTTAAAGAAACAGCATTATGACCCGGCTGTGTTTTTCTTGCCATGACCTTCTTAATTGGTTATTTAGAATATAATCACTTTGTTCAATTGGAAGGTGAAGCTATGTTTAATTAGAAGTTTAGCGTATGACTTTTCAAATGTGGATATCTGGAAATTATTTCCTTTGATTGGTTCAGGTGAGCCGATACAGAATCAGATGCAACTTATTGGCAGTGCTGTGTTCTCTTTGGTGTGGATCTTCACCATGATGTTCTCTTTGGTGTGGATCCTCACCGTGATAATTCTCTGAAATTCATGAAATTTTTGTTTCAGCTGTTAATTGCTGAGAAGGAATCCAAGATGCAGAGATGGATGCAACCTCAACTGGTGAAGCTGCACGCCTTAGAGCTGCTGTGGAATCTGTCAAGGGGGAGATTGTCCATCTGAAAAATGTGCATGTATGATCCTAACCCTGTATAGTTTTCCTTTGCTTGCATTTTGGGTCTGAACACTATCATTTCTGAACGTCTTATTTTTTGATGTCTATTTCATGCTTAGAGGGGTATTCTGTCAGTTCAGGGCTGTGAAAATTTTGTGGTCACAACATATGTGAATTCTAATTCCTAACTTGCGTTCACACACACACACACCCATGCAAAACTTGAATTTCGTGTTGAATAATTTCGGTTAGCTGTCACACATGTGACTCAGTTGTTTGGATGACCAATTCAGATAGCGACTCTAAGATTATGTTTGTCTCATGCAATCACAAGTCCCAGCTGAGCCTGTGATGGAATGCATTTACCTTGAGTGGAGCTGTTACTCTTAGAACCATGAAAGAAAATGATTGACCAATAATTTCATCGGGTAAAACAAATTATTACCAAGTTTGAACTGATAACTGATTGCATTGATTTGATTAGCATTCATACCATATGAGAATATCAACTATTATGGCGGATTTTCATTTTTGGAGAGATTCAAAGATCGGAGATTTTTGAAGCTGGTATATACAAAGCTTATGCGTGGCATGGTAAGAGTTAATATACTATTCTTATTCATTTTATAACCAAAATTTTTATGTTTATAGCTTCTAGAAGCATTGCATGTAAACCCCCAAAAAGGGAATGGTGACATTAAGATCATACTAGCAACCTAGCCCCAAAAGTGGGTTACTGTTATGGATTTCCGTAAGAAGGATTTCATTATGTAGTTTTGGGCTTCCACTTGTGACCACACTTGAGGTTTGCATTGATGCTGAAGTACCATTAAAACATTTTTCTAAAATTAGCATACTGAGCTTTTTGACCTTCAATTCAACTTAACTATGTGATAAATTCAGGAGAAAGAGAAACAGAGCTGGGAAGCTGCATCCCAGGCCCTCAAAGCAAAGCTGGAGATTGCTGAGAGTAATTGTATACATGCTGAAATTGAAGCTGCTAAATTGAGAAGTAACTTTGTGTGCCTATCTGATTTTTTAACTTTGGATTTACATGGTGAACAAATAATAAAAAATAAAAAGACATTTATGACAGGTCAGCTGGAATTAGAATTGTCCATGCAAACCCAGCAGCTTAACACTAGAGATGCTGAACTTGTGGCTGCCAAAGAGGAGGTATTAAAATTATTCCCCCTTCTTGTTGATACTTGATAGTCAGTATCAGCGCCCAGAAAATTGATTTGTCAATATGAAATTTGACATGATTAGGAGATATCCTTGGCTACTGTTGATTGCCTCGGTATTTTGTTGCCTATAATGGGCTAGAGGTTGCAAGATTGAAGTGAGAATTGTGAACCTATGGTTTTCTGCACCTGGATTAATATCTTGTCTACATTATTGTAGATATAAGATACATTATTAAGCATTTATTTAGATATAGAATTCCATTATCATCCTACATACAAATTGGCTTTCCAATTATATAATCTCTTAGAAGTTAACATATAAAAGATTTTAAACCTTTTTTGTTTGAAATCACAATAACTAAAAGTTGTTCATTATAAGTCCACTTATGATTGTTGAAGTTTGGGATTACTGCAGATTCACCGGTTAGAAGCTGAGTTCTCTTCCTACAAGGCCCGCGCTCATGCCCTTCTCCAGAAAAAGGATGCAGAGCTAACAACAGCAAGGGACTCTGAACTACTCAAAGCTCAAGAGGAAACACTCAAAGTATATGCTTAAATCTGTTAATAACTTAAACTCTGAAGTAAAAACTTGGAATTGGAATTAAGCAAAACTTAATTATTGCTTAAATCTGTTTATATCTTAAACTCTGAAGTAAAAACTTGGAATTGGAATTAAGCAAAACTTAATTATTTCTTAATTAACTGTTTATTTGGTTTCTGCAGGAGGCTGAAAAAGAGATAATGTTGGCATCCGCAGAAAGGGATAACGTTCTTCAAGAGCTTGGGATGTTATGGCTAAGCATGATAAAGAACTTGCGGCAAGGCAATACTGATGATGATAAAATTTATCAAATGACTTTTCATGAAGATTAATTTTTCACTAATAATTTTTCACTAAATAGAAGCGCTTCCTTTTTCTCATGATCGAGTGGCTTATGTGTTAATAGAGATAGTTTCAGTATTCTTGGGCTGGGTAATTACTACTCCCCAGATATCTATCTTAGAAATTTCGAATTTATGTTATCTCAGGGATGAAGCTCTGAGCAATGCTGAGCAACAGATCAAGATGATTGCCATGAAACTTGATTCAGCCCATGCCCGCCACCAATCAGATAAAGAAGCCTGGGAAATTAGCCTCCAAAATGTGGAAGAAACATGGTGATGTAATCATTTGTTGCTAGTTATCTACAATTCTTTACCACCTTATGCCCGCCTATTTTTTTTAATGTTACCTTTGGAAACATAATAAATGTAGTGAAGTGTGAGGCAATGAAGGCTGAGAATGATGTATCCTTGGGTCAACATATACAGAAAGAATTAGATGAACTCAAACTTCGTTATGAAAAATTGAAGGTACTCTTCATTTTTCACCTTATCTTGATTCTTGATTTTGGTTAGATTGGCTGTGTTAACTAGATTCCAAATTTGTAGGAAGAGCATTATTCTTTCCATGAACTTGCCAATCGAATGATAGGGGAGAAGGACAAAGAAATCTCTAGACTTATAGATGACAACAAAAATCTTCATCAATCGTGGGAGCTGAAACCTCGAGTATAGTCCTCATTCATTTGGTTTCCTTTTTAAAGTACCCATGAAATTGTTATCTTACCTGGAACATGATCATGGGATTATTTTTATATACTTGAACAGAAAAAATTGGAAGCTGATTGGAACGGTAGTGACTATCTAGGTATGCTGATTTCAGCAGTTTTGCTATTTTGACGTTTAACCATTTTTTAATATTATATTAATGGACAGGATCTTGTTGCTTAGTTATTTTAATCCATCTTTCTTTTTAAGCGGGCACATCAACTTCCCAGAAGCATGACGCAACAAACACAGTCATCTTTGCAGCAGAGCAGCAAATATTGTTATGTATGCTTGTTTTTCTACAAAGTATCATTTAATATTTCTGCATGGATGAGCTTAAAGCATCCAATCTGAAGTTATTTTAAGGTAGCAACTTCATATCAAAGTTGGATGTCTCGGCCACGTCCGCTGACAGGAATCAAGGCTGCTAGAGCCAGCTAGAATCTTGATGAAAACCCAACCAAACATTTCATTTTTCGAATTGGGTGTATAATCATTTAAATATCAATATTGTATAATATTGGTACTGATTGTCTGCTGTTATATCGACTAATTTATTCTTGTTGATGTTCTGTCATCTTCCTACTTCCTGCTTCAGTACTCAATCAGTCTATCTTGAGAACAGGGTTTTCAAAACCTTTGGTGCTAATCAGCTTCTTATAAAGCAGATGGCCTGACAACTTATAAGCCAATGTCTTTATAACTGGAAAAGGCTGTCCTTTATAACTGTCATACTTTCCTCTTGTGCATGTAGATTTTGGCAAGACAACAGGCCCAAAGAGATGAAGAGCTAGCACAGTCCCAGAGGCACATTCTAGCACTTCAAGTAAGTCAAACTACTATTTTGTGCATGTTTTTCCGCAGTTCATTTTGTGATTGTGTTTAACCTCAGGAGGAGAAAATCATCTTCACAGCCAACAGGTAGGAAATTGCAGATCTCTACATATCGCTTTATCGTCTTCCATAAATTCACTTGCTTTTCGGCTAATTGGTTTTCCAAAGTTGAGAAGATGATATTTTACATGTATGTTTTGCATGTAAGAAAAATTAATGGTGATGATGATTGTGGCAGCAGTTTTGTTTAATTTGGGTGTAAGAAAAATTAACAATTTTTTCTACGACGTGACATCCTTGTCGGAGCCACATAGCCCGCATGGCATATTTGACAGAACTCCCATTCTAATTTTGTCATAGAACCATGACTGTAACCAATTGACTCAATGGGAGAAATTTGTTCATAAAAGTTTAGGAATTAGTATATAATTATCCCTAAACCTTATAATAGTTTTTCTTGTTCACAAGAATTATATTATTTTTTCTTACATACCACGTACTGCATTAGAATGGAGTATTAGAAATTGAAATGCTTGTAATATGAGCCGCACACGATCAGGGTTACTCCTATCTTTGCAAAGAGATTTCTATCATCCATGTTTCTCTGCTTGTACCTTCGGTTTTTATTAAACCAATAATTTTTCTTTCTTCTCTCCTTTTTTTTTTCTTCTTTTTTTTTTTAATATTAAAAAAAGGGAAGAAGAAGATCATAGCTTTTAGCCAATTCATATGTGCATGCTCATTGTTTTGTTGTTAGTAACTTGGTCACCACATCCGCTAGTACACTTACCATATACACTTTGCAATATTGTGGTCTTCCGGTCAGTAGTGGTAGACTGGGTCCGACTATAGAAAGTTGTCTTATCTACTAATTGGATCTAATGTAATGGTTGTACACTGTGCAGGAAGCAATGTTGAAGGAGGAACTTGTAACATGGAAAGATCGCAAAGGAGGGAAGGTGTAGATATGACTTACTTGAAAAATGTTATTTTAAAGCTTCTTGAGACAGGTACCAAAGCAAATTGACTTGTGCAATGATGAAATAAGAAAGAGTCCTTGGTTAAGAGTGCTTAATGCTGATAATCTTTCTCTGACCAGGTGAAGTGGAGGCTTTGCTGCCTGTGATAGGAATGCTTCTGCAGTTCAGTCCTGAAGAGGTTAGTTGTCATTTTACTTGCACTATTTTGTTAAGTCACTAGTAAGTCACTGGTATTTGAATTCAATCTCCCTAAACAAAGAATTTATCCAATCTAGACGAGGGGTTTTCGCTTAGACTCAAGTATAGCAGTCCTTTGTTCCTCGCACACTATGAGTTCAATAGTTGTGTGCCTTACAAATATGTAGAGAGCAGTAGTTTCGGACCATGAAAGGGTCCATGTTTGAAATCCATAAAGGTTTGTCTGCACTTGCAGATGCAGAAGTGTCATCAAGCTTACCATGATTCGAAGGATGCTCAAAGCCCAGCAAATGATACTTCAGTATCTGGTCTCTCTCTTTTCTCAAGGTTTTCATTTTCACGACAGCGGAAGCCATGGCCATGGAAATTTCAATTATTTGCAGCGACTATTTGCACTGTGTCACACATATATTCTTGGTTGGCATGCTGATCCAGAAGATATTTTAGTCAAATCTTGTATTAATTTTGTACATTAAATGGGAAATTTTGTTCCGTCCATACATTGTAATAAATACGTACAAGTGAGGAAGAAATCAGTCAGATACAAGAGAGCTTGGATAACAGTTTTGAGGCTATTGGGCTTTGCAATAAAATGATTTAAGAGGTTGCGTGGTTGAACTTTTGTGCCTTTCCACATTTTGTGTTCGATTAAGCTTTCCTTTCACTTCCTAGTTATTGTTGGTTGTGGCAAAAGTGATGTTGTAATGGACTTTGAAGTGCCTAGTCTCAATCTGGATGTCTATTGAAATCTTTTCTATGCAGAAGGTCGAGTAAACTTGACCAAATCTCCTCGGGTTGGTAATGGAAGCTAACGAATTGAAAGGTTTTCACACTTCCATCGAGGCTTTTGCACCACTTCAAGGGTTCTTGTTAGTTGGAACAGGCAGGAGTTCCATTGTTATCATTGTTATTAACTTAACTAGCCTAATAACCTTGCTTGCTAAGCAGCCGCCACTGTATTGAATAGGGGACCAAGGTTTGATGAGGGGGAACATAATTGATACAAAAAACTACTCCAAAGGACCTTAGTTATTGCAAACAACACACCCCCATTATACAATAAACCACTGCGCGAAAATGACAAGCATGCAAACCCCTCCCCCCCCCCCCCCCCCAAAAAAAAAAAGGGCAAAATTTCTAGAGACTCCATCTTGTAGTGATAATAAGTCCTACTAGCAATTTAAACTAAGCAAACAAAGATCAATCAAGCATGCTTTGCCTGGAAGTCCTTCATGAAAGCAACCAATTTCTCAACACCAGCCAAAGGCATTGCATTGTAGATTGAAGCTCTCATCCCACCAACCGATCTATGACCCTTCAGCTGCACCATCTTCTCTTTAGCTGCCTCCTTTATAAATTCAGCCTCCAACTCTGACTTCTCCAAAGTGAAAGGAATATTCATGATTGACCTCACAGACTTCTCAACAGGACACCTATAAAATCCATTGCTTTCATCAATCACCTTATAAAGCAAATCAGCTTTCTTAATATTCTTTTTCTCAACCTCCTTCAGCCCACCTTGCTCAAGCAAATCCTCAAACACCAACCCACACATGTAAATCCCAAAACATGGTGGTGTGTTGTACAAGGAATTATTCTCATCATGAATCTTATAATCAAGCATCACAGGAGTAATCTCCTGAGCATTGCCAATTAAATCCTTCCTTATAATCACAATAGCAACCCCAGCTGGACCCACATTTTTCTGGGCCCCAGCATAGATCACACCAAACTTAGACACATCAACAGGCTTGGAGCAAAAATTTGATGACATATCAGCAACCAAGATCTTATCCTTATTCCTAGGATCCGGATAATCCTTAAACTCAACCCCATGAATTGTTTCATTTGCACAGATGTGCAAAAATCTGGCATCTGGGTTTTGCTCTAAAGAATCAAAATTTGGAATTTTTGTATATTTCTCAGATTTCCCGGACCAAATCACATTGGGTTTGCAGAATTTCTGGGCTTCTTTAAAGGCTTTGTCACCCCATGACCCGGTAACCAAATAGTCAACCGGGTCATTTGGTTTGCAGAGATTCAAAGGAATCGCCGCAAATTGGGTAGTAGCACCACCTTGCAAGAACAAAACTGAATAATTTGAAGGAATATCCAAAAGCGTTCTCAGATCCGCCTCTGCTTTTTGGATAATTGACAGAAATTCCTTACCTCTGTGGCTCATTTCCATCACACTCATTCCAGATCCCCGCCAGTTGACAAGCTCCGATTCGGCTTTTTTCAAAACCCTTTCGTATAAAGTTGCAGGACCCGCCGCGAAATTGAATACCCGATCTTGAGATTGCGGCTTATTCGTTGTTGGGTTTTCATGGGTTGTTGCCGTGCATGTGATTGAGGTGGGTTTTTTAGGGCGGGATGCATTGATTGAGAGACCAGTTTGTTGAGTCAGGATGGGGTTTTTGGGTCGGATCGAAAAGTTCGGGTTTTTGAGAAATGATTGTGATGAAGTAGCCGCCATTGCCATTGTCGCTCGAAAGTATGTGTCAGATTAAGAGAGAGAGAGAGAGAGAGAATATTCAATGATGCGGCTCGGGGGAGTGACATTTTATGCCAGCTTTAGTGGGGTTTATATAGGTAGGGATGAACGTACAACTATTGGAACGAAGTCGTGTTCTAGTAATACGATTTTTGCCTTGTGACCCAAGAAATTTTTACATAAAAATGGAATTATGATTTATTATTATTATTTTTGAAAGAAGGCTGAAGTTGGTGACCAAGTTGGATTTGGTAATCGGAAGTTGGGACTGGGAGTGGGCTAGTGGCTTGTGGGGCCAGTGATGCTTACACACAGAATATTGGGAAATGTTTTTTGAGTTTCCAGGCGGAGTAGCCTTTGTGTCTTTGGTCCACCGTTTTGATGTCAGTCGGTTCTGTATTTAAATAAAATCAATTAATTAATTAATATATTTTTATTAAATATTTATTTAATGTGATTAAAATATTTAAAAATTTAATTAATAATTAACTGAGTAATAATTTAAATTATTACATAAAATTTAATTTATTTATATTATTATTTTTTAAAGCGTCTTATTCCTGTTGAGGGTTGACAAAAACAAAACATGAACCCTTCGACTACTGGCGGCATTTCTGAGGTGATGCTTAATACGAGTGGAACAAACGAAAGTGCTTTGAACACTGCTTTTATTAAAAAAATAAAAAAAATAAAAAGATATCTTTCTTATCCATAAGTTTGAAAACCTCCCCCCCCCTTTCTTTGGTGCTTTGAATGTAAATTCTTCTGTCATAAAAGTCGTTTTTAATATAAAAAATATTATTTTATTTTATGAAAATTTTATTTTTTCTATTTAAAAAAAATATTTTCTTTACTAATTTTCCTTTTGTTGTAGTTTATTTGAACCAACCCACCCAACCACTAATTAGAATTCTATGCATTCATTGTATGGATACATAACTCCACTATTTTTTTTTTACTTAAAAAAAAAAAACCTACTACCATACAATTTATTTTATTTTATTTTATTCTTTTCGTTATTGTATGCGGATATAGCAATTTCCAATCTGTGCATACATACAATACAATGGGGAAGGGTGGAGTTGAGTTTCTTTATTGATGTGACGTATTCCAAAACCCAATTTAAAAGAGTTAATTTTCAAAGGACCCACGAAAAAGATGCATGTCGATCAATATCTAATGACCACAACAACAATCTACTAAAGGGTCGTAGTCGCCCCGATCGATCTACCGAAGGGCCTTAACCGCCCTGATCTACTGAACGATAGGGTCTCAGTCGTCCCAAATAACCGATCGTGACTCATCAAGCGGAGATAGTCACCTCGATCAGTCAAATAAATGTCAGTCCTCTAACCGGACAAGTCTCAAAAGACCTTTTATCGGTCAAGCAACCGAAAGAGGGACAACACCGCTATCGATTAAAAAAGGAAGGTCAGAACTCTCTCGATTTCGTAACAACAATTCTGAAATCTTTCAAATAAGGAAAACATCACACCCGAAGAGGAAGGTTTTCCGATATATGAGAATCGTGATCAATTCGTAATATTGACTACCGAAATTCTCGAGATCGGTTCGATAAGAAAAGTAGGGTAGAAGTCTCTCAGCGGCGCACAATTCTCACAGGTATAAAGGATCTCAAAACTCTCGACATCAGGTACGCTCTCTAAGCCTAACACAGGGGGCACATTGATCACAGAGAACCACTCTCCCTCTACTCTTAGTCTGTTTCTTTCAAACAAAAACTGTTATTTACTGACTTGAGAGTCGGAGTCTCCCCACCGAAACACCCTCCGACGGTCTTTGCAGGTGTATCCACCATCGACGGCAACCATTAGAGTCAACAAGGAGCTGGTATCTGAGGAGTTAAACCCACCTCTATCAGATTGGCGCCGTCCATGGGAAACAGATTTGAGTAGCTCCTGTTCCTCGTGACGATCATGCCTCCGAGAACTGGAACATCCTCAAGAACCGTCCCTCTTGTGGAAGGGCGAACTGCCACGCTTTCTGCAACCGCTCCCCTTGCGGCGCCTGATCCAGCCATCGGCGATCCGGTAGCTCCCATGATATCACCTCATCAAGAGCGGGTTTTACAACCCGCGCTTCCTGTCCAACCCATGGCCGACCCCATTCCGGAGCGAGTCAATCACCCCCAGATGGAAAGACTAGAATCCAAACTTCAGGACGTGAGTAGATAACTAGAAGACCTTAGTCGTGCCCTCAGACCTGAAGTCCAACCATCTATTGGGGGATCTAGACGTTCCCAATAACGACCGTCGCCCCCACGTGGGGAAGCATCCGAAAACTTCAAACTAGTCCCGAATGATTTTCAAAAACAGGTCGAACAACTGGTAGCCGAGGAACTAAAGCGGGCCAACCCTCAGGGAGACCAAATCCCCTCTTATTCTTATGTTTCGCCGTTTGACTCCAAGATCTCCTCAGAGCCCATGCCTCGCAATGTACTCCTACCTCCCATGGAGAGATACAATGGGACAACGGACCCCCGGGATCATGTGGCCCATTTTATAATCGTAATGATCTCCACAGACATGCCCGACACAGCTCTGTGTAAGTATTTTTCCACTACTCTCTCGGGAAATGCGCTCACTTGGTTCAACTCTCTCCCGCCGATGAGTATAAAGATCTTCTCTTAGCTACGCGAACAGTTCGAATCACACTTTGTGATAAGCAGGGGAGTCAAGAAAAAGTCCACTACCTTGCTATCGCTGCATCAAGGTAAAGAGGAATCCCTAAGGAACTTCCTGGAAAGGTTCAAAGAGGAAATGATGAGAGTACCTTCTTTGAATCATTCGATTGCATTGGCTGTGCTATTAACAGGTTTGCTGCCCTCCAATATGAAGGTGTCCATCACAAAGAAACTCCCTGCTACCATCCAAGAATTTTATACTCGAGCTGAAAAGTACATCGCTGCCGAAGACGCCGAAGCATCCGATCATAGAAGAGATCGGACTACTCGAAAAGAACGGAACCAATTATCCTGGAGGTCTCTGCCCAGGAGAAATCGGGTAAAACCCCCTTCTATAAAGAGATGCAACAACTACACCTCACTGTGTGAGACCCCTGGCCAAGTCTTAGCCCTTATCAGAGATAAGCCATACGTTCGATGGCCTCCGCGATCAACCGAGGAAGATTCCAGCAAGGACAGAACAAAATACTGTTACTTTTATCGTGACTACGGTCACACGACCGATGATTGCAAGAAACTGAAAGACGAATTGGAATTCCTAGTACGTGAAGGAAGACTATGGGAGTTCGTCGTAGGAAGGGAAAGAGGTCCTCCTACCGATCATAGGCACGAACCGCCGCAACGTAACCAAGAGGAGGAATGCCAAGCTGCTAGGCCTCCAACCGACCGAAGGGATCGGGTGATTCTTCAGATCCACAATGGACCTACAGAAAATGAGGCCAGACGTTTAATCACATAAATTTTTTATTACCCGAAGGCAATTCCTCCTGTACCACAAGAGATCCTAGCAACGAGTACCAACAAACGACAAGGTGAAAAAAGGGCGGTCATTAGTTTTACTGACGAACATCTCATTGGGATTGACCCGAACTAGCACGATCCCTTTGTGATAACTGCCAAAATTGGACAATTTGAGGTTCGAAGGATCTTTGTCGATCAAGGAGTCGGCTGTAATCTCTTATATCGGGATGCTTTCGGACGAATGAGATTCACTCCTGTCGACCTTCAGCCCCACGCATGCCCGGTTAAAGGGCTCTCGGGTGAATGGATATATCCCGACGGTATTATCTCCCTCCGATCACCCTTGGAACACCTCCTAATCATGCGACGGCTCCCGTCGTGTTTAATGTGGTAAACCTCCCTTCGCTTACAATGCCATCTTGGACAGACTAGGTCTGAACACTTTGGAAGTTTTGCCTAGCACTAAACATATGAAAATCAAGTTCAGAATATCGTCAGGGATTTGGACTCTCACATGTGAGTCGGAGCCTTCTACTTCCGCTCTTAAATAGTCATCAGATTTTATTGTTGGTATTTCTCTAAGTTGCAAGGGTATATTCCAACATTTATGAAATCACTTATCAACAGATCTCTTATATCTCCATGTCTTGATCTTATCGCTAGGAGGGCCTTAGTCGCCCAGGATTTATCGATCGTACGCGTCGTCAATAGGGAATGTAACTCCCCGGATGGGTGGATGCGGCCCACAAGTTACAATAAATTCCTATCACTAGGAAGGTCTTAGTCGTCTAGAATCTACCGATCGTACGCGTCGTCAACAGGAATGTAACTCCCGAACGGGTGGACGCGGCCCACAATTTACAATAAATTCCTATTGCTATGAGGGCCTTAGTTGCCTAGAATCTATCGATCGTACGTGTCGTCAATAGAGGATGTAACTCCCAGGACGGGTAGACGCAACCCACAACTTACAATAAATTCCTATCGCTAGGAGGGCCTTAGTCATCCAAGATCTACCGATCGTACGCGTCATCAATAGGGATGTAACTCCCCGGACGGATGAATGCGGCCCACAACTTACAATAAATTCCTATCGCTAGGAGGGTTTTAGTCGTCCAGGATCTACCGATCGTACGCGTTGTCAATAGGGGATATAACTCCCCGGACGGGTGGACGCGACCCACAACTTACAATAAATTCATATCGCTAGGAGGGTCTTAGTCGCCCAGGATCTACTGATTGCACGCGTCGTCAAGAGGGGATGTAACTCCCCTGATGGGCAAACACAGCCCAACTATTTAAAGATTCTCTATCGTACAGAAGGTCTCAGCTGCTCAGCCCCAGTGGATCGCGTGCTTCACTGACAAGTTATACAGTTTTTCGAAACAACAATCATGATCGTCCCGTTCTAAGCTAGGTGAAAGGATCTAAGTCCCCTTGGTTCTACTGAAATAATACAGTGAAAAACAAAGAAGATGACTTCTATCGGAAAAAAACACAAGAATCTCTCATTAAACGAACAGATGCCACTTACTACAAAAACCCGAGTAGAAGTTATATAGTCGGATTTGGAATATCAATCTCTTCTTCGATTAAAGGCAAAGCCTCACTTAGGCCCATACTGCGTATTATCTTTTCGGCACATTTTAATCTCTCGGTCAGTCTATCATGGGAATCCTTCTGGATGATGGCTTCCCTTGCGCGGGACTCCTCAAACTTCGCAATCTTGCGTTCTACTGTTCGAAGAGATTCCTCACGAAGCTGAGCCAACTTCTTGTGTACCAGAGCCTCTGACTTCAGCGTCTCGCATTGCCCTTGGCATTAGACCAATTCCGATCGAAGGGATCTCAACCCCTCTTCCTTCTGACTGAGTAAGACACCGGATACGTTTTCAGTGACCAAAGACTCTCCTCCCCGAAGGGAGACTGACTCCCGCGGACGAGTCAACTCAGAGAGCCATCCCTCTAAATGGCTTATTACCTGCCTCCCCTGCTGTCCCTGAAATCGAGCAAGGGCCATGGTCTGCAAAGAAAACCAAATTAACAAATGATAAAAGATGGAGGAGAATTCAAAAAACGAAAGGAGATTATTACCATCAAGCCTAAGGACTCAAGGGCTCCGCCGACCTGTTCGTAAGACATTCTATGAAAGTCAAGCTCACAGCGATGGAAGTCAAATTACCCAGCAATGTGCTCTGCTTCTGTCAGATCTATATAGCTATACTGCATGTCTCCAGTACAAACGGCAACGGTTCCTCGCTCTTTTGAGCCTTTCTTTTCATCGGAAGACCGAACAGAGATGGAGGAAGAAGAGGATGCTCCTCCCGGAATTTTGCGTTTTCCCTTACAAGAAGGCCAGACCTGAACAGCGGAAGAAGGTCCCTCCATTCTGTCCCTTGCAGCTCGAGAAACATTCGTTCTCGCTCCGGCATCAAGTAAAGGAAAACCTCCGGCTCCTCCTAACTCGTCCGCATCAACATTTGTTCCGCTCAACGGGTTATCTTCATTTGGGATGGCTCCCTCTATTGGTATAGCCTCTGTCGGCTCCGGGTACTTAGACAGAGCCCCCAGCACAGATGGGAGCAAGGAAGCCTTCCTCCTTTTCGTCAAAGAAGACGGTGACCTGCGAAGGATCCCAGTCGCCCCTGAAGAAGACTTAGGTAGGGCCTCAGACGCCCTGGGATCCTCCTGAAGAGATCTTTTAGCGCTATGATGAGTCAACTTGTCTACAGTGACACTTTCCAACAATACGTTGTCAAGATGACTCAAAGAATCAACTAACTCGATTTTCATTCTCCCCAACAGAAGGGGCTGATCAATTTTTCTCTTTTCTCCGAGTAGTAAACCAGCCAGGGATAACATCTGGTCGTCCAGCAAGAACTCGACACATATACTTCGACCGGTGGACTTGTAATAGCCGCTAACCGACCGAATAAAACGACCATGTTTCGAAATAGTCGAAAGTTTCAGCCCTACATTGGGCACCTCATCAGCCTTGGGAAGCCAGGGCATGCGATCCCTGTCCAAAAACTCTACAAAAAAAAACTTTTGCATCCAGTTCTTATCGATGGACTCATTGTAGAAAAACCTCCAACAGGACTCGGGCCGGGTCTATAGTTTGCACCACCGCTTGGTCGGCTCATTACTCCCACACCTCATTACAATAAAAATTGAGAACAAAACGTCAAAATCGAAACGAAAACGACAAAATCCTAATAAAGAAGCACCGCGACCACTAACCGCTGGGCACTGGGAATCAGGAGCGTCGAGAATATGTTTCACTAATGCAGAACCTCAGAAAAATGACCCGTATATGGAACTTTCAAACTGTACTTGACCGATTGGAGATACATCGGCACATAGTTCTTTGATACCCTGTTAGCCCTATCAACCTCTGTCGCAAACAACAGAGAGTAATCATCCCCCAACATCATCTCAGTTTGTACTTTTTGGAACACTTGTGCTGACATGGAACTCGTAATATCACCAATGCTCAGAAAAGCCTGAGGAGCAGACATCTTTGTCACCGATAAAGACTCTTTGGCAGGGAGAGTGAGAGAAAAAGGTGGAAGAGATGGAGAAAACAGCGACGAGAGAAGTTCTTATGGGATGTATGATAAGTGGTTTACTAAGACTGAAGTGACATCGGCCGTATTAAAGAATCCTCGAACCTCCGATTTAAAATCATGACTCATGGCGTCTCTTTCCAAGAAAACCATGAATCAGGGGCAAATGATGGGACGTATTCCAAGACCTAGTCCAAAAGAGTTAATTCCCAAAGGGCCCACGAAAAAGGTATCTGCCGATCAACATCTAACGACCACAACAACAATCTACTAAAGGGCTGTAGTCGTCCCAATCGATCTACCGAAGGGCCTTAGCCGCCCTGGTCTACCCAACAATAGGGTCTCAGTCGTCCCGATTAACCGATCATGACTCATCAAGCGGAGATAGTCACCTCGATTAGTCAAGCAAATGTCAATCCTCTAACCGGGCAAGTTTCAAAAGACCCTTTATCGATCAAGCAACCGAACGAGGGACAACACCGCTATCGATTAAAAAAGGAAGGTCAGAACTCCCTCAATTTCGTAACAATAATTCCGAGATCTTTCATATAAGGAAAGCATCCCACCCGGAGAGGAAGGTTTCCCGATATATGAGGATCATGATCAATTCGTAATATTGACTTCCGAGATTCTAGAAATTAGTTCGATAAGGAAAGTAAGGTGGAAGTCCCTCAACGACACACAACTCTCACAGATATAAAGGATCTCAAAACACTCGACATCAGATACGCTCTCTAAGCCTAACACATGGAGCACATTGATCACAGGGAACCACTCTCCCTCTACTCTCAGTCTGTTTCTTTCAAACGAAAACTGCTCTTTCTGACTTGAGCGTCGGAGTTTCTTTACAGGGGTATCCACCATCGACGGCAACCTTTCAAGTCAACAAGGAGCTGGTATCTGAGGAGCCAAACCCACCTTCATCACTTATAATTCCTTCCTATCCTGTCTCTATATTAAATATTAGAATTGGATTGATCTCCATCAATAAAGAAAATTATAAATAAAACAATATAAAATTAAAAAGATTTTCATCCAATCCAAATAAAAACCTTATTGGCAGCCACCGGCAAGTGTTGAGGTTAAAAGAGTTAGACTGTAGTGGTGGTATGAATAATAAAGCAATGATTTGTGGGATATTGAATCACAAATTTTAAGGAAGGAGCAGCTTGGTCTTGAGTGTTTACCCAATCCCATAATTCCACAAAAGAAGAAAAATGAAGGGTGAGATGAAAAACAGTCGACCCGCAGTGGGAATCCATGTGTGCTCAAAATTGAAGTTCATTTCTTAATTTGTACAGCTGTGCAAGTTATGAGATATGATTATTTACTCAGTCTGGGAAGTGGGAATCAACTCTGACACCATATACACTATGCCATCTCCCTCAACTGCTACAGACATCATGAAATTCTTCTTTGTCCATCCAAATAGACAACCCAACCAATGCCAATACATGGAAAGGAAACTCTCTCCTTTTTGTAGGTGAGCTCCAACCCTCTGACAGTTGGCCGTCTTCTATTCGACTGCAACACCAGATCGGTAATGATGATGTAGCATTGTTGGAGGACGTCTCTATCCCGACCACTCTTCGTCTATGATGATGTGGCATTTGATCAAATTCGTCAGCATTGGGATACAGAACATAGAACGTTCAGTTCTCCTCAAATCCGTTTTGACTAGTTAAATAGGTGGTCTTTCTTTCATTCAAATCCTTGCCATCCGTGTATGATCGGAAATTGATTAAGACGAGAGATTAAAGAGATCAAGAAGAGAGAGATTGATTTGTGGCACGCGATTGTACATGATCAAGATTGAGAAGTGAAGAGGAGAATAGGAAGAGAGAGAGAGAGAGAGAGAGAGAGCAAGCATCTGGGGCAAGTCTAGTTATTTCACCCAACCAGCATGGGAGTTTTTGCAATTTTTCAATCTTCTCACATGGTTGTCGACATTCACTGTGCAAAATTTTCTCCTAAATTTTTTCCAAGTGCTTGGTGCGGGCAGTTCTTATTTCATGTTTCCACAATGCATTTTTCTCACCAAATATAGAGAGGCACACACGCACTCATTGTCTTAATTTTTGGCTGCGTGACTTTTACGGCGTCGATGTTGTCCATTGATAAAATTATTTTGTGGATTTTATTTCACTTGATTTTAATTGTGTTAGTTCTATTAGATCCACAAACATTAAACAAAAGTAATAAATAATTTTTAAAAATTTAATTAAATCAAAATTTTAGATAAATATCTTTATGTGTAATTTTTTAAAATTCTATGAATCGCAAACTTTCAAACAATTATATGATCGGGATAGTAATTACGAAGTCAATCGAATTACCACCACGGATCCACGATATCTCAATTCAATCGATGAATTCAATGATAGGAAAAAATTCCTACACGAAATTTTCTCACTCGTTCAACAACATTCTCTCCCTAGAAAATGTATGTATGGCTCTCTAAACTTCTCTCTCTTGATCTCAAACAAAATGTACATCCTGAAAATTACTTGCTCAATTTTCACCACAGTGGACATTAGAGAGAGAAGAGAGTTTTTAGGGAGTTTTAAGGGTGATGGGAGTTATCCCATTATCCCTCTATTAATTTCAAAATTAATCGAAATTTTTAAACCATGATAAAATGTCCCTACATGGCATTGTGTATGCTCAGGAATAAATATATCATTATACTATTAAGTATTTTGATTTAATTTCTTTTCTTTCTAAGAGGTGGAATAGAATGATTCGGTTGAAGCGTAACGATCATACATCTGTAATACATTGTACATTCCATAACGAGTCCCACTCTTCTATACTTTCCCGGGAATTGATGATTATTCATAACTATTATCTTTATACCACAAAGAAGAGTTTGATCCAATACTTTATTTCTGTCATAGTTGATCCCAGTTGAAACTGCATTGAGCTATGTATCCAACCAAGCCACCACCTCCACATAACTACGTTTCCAACCAGAGCAATCTATTCATCAGAAAGCAAACAATACTCGAGCAGATAAATAATCCAAAGAAAAAGGATTATTTGAGGAAAAGGAAAAAAGCAATGTGTTTTCTCATTTATTATCCCCCTTTGCGAAAAAAGACATACGGTTTAGGTATTTTCCGAAATGAAAAGGTGAACACCACAGCTACAAAGCTTGTGGCTGCAAAGCCGTAAGTGAAGTTCAGCGACTTAATTTCCCAGGGGCAACCCTAAGTTGCTGAGTTATTCGCTTCCATCCCCCTGTTATCCCCAATAAATAACTCATTTGGTGAAACTGGTGCTGTACAGCTATTATTGTTGGGATTCTTCTAATAAGAAGTGTGCCGGTTCAATCTTTGATGCATAACCAAACTTTTGTGAGCAGTACTTCCTATGCACCCCAGTTAGTTTCCCATTTGCCGCCTTTTGGTGAAATCCAACAATCAATCTCGCAGTGTCCCTGTCATTTTGAAAACAACAAATGAATTAGTATCTGAGAATGTGCAGGATTTCGAACGAAAAGGGTGATTTGAACTAAGAGAACCGGCTGACAAGAATTACATAAGTTGGTCTTCCGAGTAGTTGCTATGCCACTCACAGGTCCGACTCCATTGCTTGAACCCGTATAAAGTACAATGAGCAACATAGATTGCAGCTGCAGCTAGGAGAGATGGTGGAAACTTGAGCATCTCGTACTCAACCAGACACAGCTCGATCATGAACAATGACAGTATCTCCAGCTGTTTTAAGGTAATGATTTGAAGATAGAATCCTGTTAGAGGTAATTTCAGAAAGTCAAAATTATCCTATTCTACTAACACTCAAATTTCCGCTATGTTTGATTATTCTAGTGATAACTCATATTTGAAGACAGAAAATCCTGCCGACTAACCTTTTTGTCAGACTGAGCAGCCTTAAGGAACCTTTTTATGAAAATATATGGTGTGGCGACTGACATGTTAAACTGCAAAGTGTTGAGCATTGTCCTTTCCTGTGTCGGGACAATAAGGATTACATTTTCATTTTTCCTTAAAACAGAGATTCATGATCGTAAAATTTGTAGAAATGAATTCTAACCATATCAATAACTTCATTCCTTGTGTAAGCTTTGTCTGATATGAGAATCAAATCCCCTATAATGGGCACACAGACTTCCTCATATTTGCATGCCAAAAGCATGGCCACCAAACCAACCAATTGAAGTTTCTTTCTTGGCACATTTTGCCTTGCTAAAAATCTATCTACTAGGTTAACAGTGAGAAACAATGTCTCCTTCATGAGGTCAAATTTCTCGTGTACCTGATTATTCAATAAAAAGGCTATTAAAATTTTGAATTAATAAAAATAGGAAATAATAAAATGCAACCTTATTTGACACATATCACATATTTCCGATTCAAAAATAAGGTTGGAAGGTAAATTATTTTTTTTACCTCAATAAGCCAGTCAATCAGTATAGCCCTCATTCTCTCATTAATGTCCTGTTGCTGTGACATATAATCCGGTGCAACACAGCTCAAACTCTACAAATAACAAGACAACTATGAATAATACAGACATAGAACCAGCAAGCGGTGCATTCCTTTTTTTTTTCTTTTTCCATGTAAGGTCACCTCAATTTTCCTGTAGTGGGCATAAATATCTCCAACATAGTCAACAACAGCAAGTGGGTTTTTAATGTCACAGCCATCAATGTCCATAACAGGCTCCTCAAAAATATCTTCCATCTCAACCTCCTCCTACAGAATTTTAGGTGTTCAGAAAATCCTTAATTAGTAAACAGAAAATCCACTCTAAAATGTGAAATTCAGAGATACACACCATCTGATCCACTTCATTTTGAACTACTTCTGTGTCTTCCAAGGCCATGGGAACAGGCAAGTCCTTGGCTGCCGCCTTGTCTTCTTCTTCTTCTTCATCCTCATAGATAAAAGTACTTTCTCGCAAATCACTTGGTTTAGAAATTGATGGCTTTGTTACAACAGTTACCTGTAAAGATAAATGATCAATCGAATACATAAATATATAAAGATAAGATTGTGGATCTAAATAAAGATGCAGGCCAGAAACTTTGGAAAAGCTAAGATGGTTTCCAAGATCTTATCTGGTACCTGAGCATATGTTTGCTTCATACCAGCCATTTGTGCGGCGAACCTCCTTAAATTAAACCAGGGAAAATTCAAACTAAAGCTACAATTAACATACAAAAGATTTCTTTTGAAAATTGAAATTATTGAGGTCATTTTCAAACCTTGTGACCGGTCGATTGGATGGAATCTTGTCACAGATCTCATGTTGGCTGAAAGAAATTGCCAAAAATAGATCAGGCATGAAGAAAATCATCAAAAGAAGAATACATAATCCTAGATCTGGAATTTTAGGGTATGGGGAATTACTCAGACAAGCCTTTTTTCTTAATTAGCTCACATGGGTATGCTGCACCTCCCACTAGATTTTGACTAATTACACTCAGGGCTCTTCTGTTGCGTCTGATCTCTTGCACTCCCTTTCCATTACCACCCATCTCCGATCCTCCTTCATCGGTCAAACCTAATAAATTAATTTTTTTGGGAAAATAGAAGAAAACCCATATGAAGAACTAGGATTTCAACCTAAACAGAATGCCTTATTTTACCTGGAATGACTGAAACCAAAATAAATTATAATTTTTGGGGAAGCAAAAAACTCATTTGAAAAACTAGGACGGAAACCTGAAATTTGAAACAAAATATGTTCGATCTAAGCTGAAAATTGAAAAGGGCATGTTCTATATTACCCGGAACGTTCGTGGGTCTGAGCAAAGCAGAATTGTTCTCATCAGATCCAACCATTTTCCGGAAATTGAAGGAAGAAAAGGAGCTCAAGACCTTCTTTTCCACAGACCCACAAAAGAAAAAACCCTAGAAATCTAGAGAAAAGAGCAGTAGCTCCAATGGGAGACGTGAATATCGGGTTAATGTCTGCTGCCGAAAATGCTTTTCGATTCGGGGCCTTATATTCCAACACCAACGGCTAGTGAAACGTGACCGTTGGATCACTGCCCTTTTGCCCTAACTTTCTTTCCTCTAACGGTAACAATGACCAGCTGGCGTGTGCGCCATGTGCTCTTTTTTGAAATTTTATGCGGGGCGGGTCGGGTTTCTTCTGCCTCTTTTTCGGTTTTCGTGATAAAATACAGAAACCAAGATGCATATATTATGCCTTTTTGCTTAGTCGGGATATTGTGTCCGTTGGTCTAATACTACTATTTTTGGTTTGTATTTTATAAAATTTTGAAATTTTTGTGCATAGGCTTCCTTTTCCTCCTTCCCATCTCACCTCACGTATGTTAAGTGGCGGGACAGGATTTATTCTTTTATTTTTAGGAAAAATCCGAAACTATTTCAATGAGTTGAGTTGGCTTCCAAGTACGTCCAACACTCTTATTTCATTAGCCTAATGAAAGTAACTCACATTCGGTTTATTTTGATTAACAAATTCCATGTTAGCCATATATATTCATACGGGTAAATCCTTAATTGATTAATGAATGAGTATTTACCTTCCTATCATTTTCTTTCTAACTTGATTGATGAAAGTGTACTTGTACTTAAATAATAATAGATGTATCAATAAATTATAAATTGAATGACCTAAATTTTAACTGACAGTTTAATTAATATTTTTGATCAAAACAATAACATATTTTGACTATTTCTAATAAATATCTAATCAGAAAGCGATTAAAATACATTGATACGAATTATCATATAAATCTATTATACTCGTTTCTAATTAATTTGCCCTATATTGCATCACTCTTTGCATTTTTATCATTTTGTGTTATGACATCCATTATTTGGAAATGAATGCAAGCTCGATTTCACTTTAAAGGAATTGTAAGGTTGTGCTTGAATAACAAGCGCAATGTTGGTTTCCTCCATCAAGTTATGGCCAAGATGATTGGGAAAGTCGCAAGGCAGGGGCAACAATAACATAAGAAGGCTATTACTTTCACCGAGGGTTGATGAAAATAGATCGGGATTGAGCCGTCTAATGCGTTAGTCTTACGTACGGTTCCCCAAGAAGGGAGTCGCTGCCTACCAGAGCTAGAGCTTCAATCAACCACCACGGATCAGGAGTTCATGCAGGCACTAGATCAGTTCAAAAAAGGTGACCCTAAAGTTTATTCTTTTGCAGAATTTGGATTAACTAAATGTCTGAATATTTACTACATTAACAAGAAAAGTTATACTAAGTAATAAGTACTTAACTTTAATGTAATCAAATTAAGAAAGCCATTCAGTAAATATCGAACGTCCATCGAAACTTTAATTTGAGAGGATCTCCCCAAAAACTTAGAAAAGTTAGCAAACTTAAGTGCACCATCAAAACAGAGTTATATTAAGTAATAAATACGTATTTAATCTTCGAAATACGTTTACTAATGTGTGACAAGAGAAAAAATCTCCTTCCTTGATTGCAGCATCTTCTCCTCTCTTTGTTTCCATTTCTCTGTATTCAGACGCAGTGGTCATTGGAAGGCAAAGAAGTAGCAAATGGTGGGGATCTAGTTCAACCGTGAGTTTGGCAATGTGATGATGGGTTGTGAAAGGAAGTAATGATATTAGAGAGCTGAAGAAGGGGTGCACCAAACAAAAACCTAGACCTAGGGTTGGACCTTATGGCTTTAGATCGGCGATCATCGGTGTTCTCATGGCAGGGGTTGTTTCTTGGTGCCTTTGTGCCACGAGGACCTATCAAAATCAGTGGAGCACTGTAGCTTGCAGCGAAAGCAGAAAGGTCGCTCCCCTTCAAAGTTGAGTACTCCCATGTAAAGATGAGATGCCCAAGGACTTGTTTATGCAACCACGACCCCGCTAAATTGAGGTGGCCAAGTAGACGCCGGACAAAGCTATAACAACTACCGGCAGTGATGTAACAGTTATTAGGTTTAGTAGTTTCAATAGTTAAGAAATTAGTAATTAGAAAGTTAATAATTGAGTCGTTAAGTGATTAGGGAAATTAGTTAGTGATTCATGAGTGATTAGGGAAGATAATATAAATAAATGGTGTAAAAATTGAATTAGATATGAAATAGATGAATTGATTTTTAGTTGTCATCTCTCCTTTTCTCTCGTTCCACTTCTTCTCACTCTAGCTCTCTCTCTCTATCTCTCTTTCTATTTTTGCCCCTCCAATTTTTCTCTCTCACTATCTTTGTTTCTCTAGAGTGGAATTGTTATACATTGGTATCAGAATTCTCAATTATTGACAAGACGATTAGAAAATGACAAAGGAAACATGACTCGAAGAACAACTCGAGAAATTAGATACAAAAATTAATGAATTGCGATTACATATCGACAAAAGGTTTGATAAACAAAATAAAAGGATGGAAACTTTTATGGCCAATTTTGAAACAAAATTTGATGCTTTCTTGAAGATAATGAAAATGACAAGTATGAAGAACAATGCATTGATATCCTTTTTGAACCTTCCATTTTATCTAGTTCTAGTGAAGAAATATTGAGGATATAAGAATGATCACAAATGGCCAAAAAATGATCTATTAATAATGATTTCCTGTCAAATCTTTTAAAAATTGAAATTTCAAGATTTATGGAGAAAATTTCTTTACAAGAGGTAAAATCTCTATTGTCCCAAAAAGAAGTTGTTGATAATGAGTTTTTATCAAACCCTCTAAAAATTGAACTTTCGATATTCACTAGCTAAAATCTTTCACCAAGAGAAATTCAAGAAAAGTTACTATCAAGTTTTCTCGTCTTCACTTCTCCCCCACAACTCTCCCTACAATTCAAGTCCTATCCGTTATTCGTCACCATCAACTTATCTCTCAATACAAATGCAGACATTGATACAAAATTCATGGATTTTATAAAATCACAATTTTGATTTCTCCATCAATAAGGACAAGAATGTTTTCAAGCGGGGGAAAATGGTAACAACTATTGCTAGTGATGTAATAGTTAGTTGTTGTAATAATTAATTTTAATAGTTAAAAAGTTAGTAGTTAGGAAGTTAGTAATTGAATAGTTAAGTGGTTAAGATAATTAGTTAATGATTAGTTAGTGATTAGAGAAAATAATATAAATAAATTATGTAAAAAATGAATTGATACGAAATAGATGAATTAATTTCTCATTGCTCTCTCCCCTTTTCTAACTCTGGTTCTTTCCCTCTACTCTTTTTCAATCTCTCTTTCTATTTTTCGCCCTTCAATTTTTCTCTCTATCTCTCTCTTTTTCTTTTTCCCTCTCCCTCTCTAGAGTGGGATCGTTACAAAAGCTGCCCACTAACGTCCTACTATTTTAAATGAAAAAGCGACTTAATGCTTGAGGCTTTACAGTAAGCTCCATAGAAATGCAGAGAGAGGACTCTTGAATTTTCGACACTCATCATGTTAGTAAATGATTTATATTATGCAAGGTTGGGAATGATTAAACCACTCAATTCTCCTCTGAACACAATCATCAAGATTTCTTATTTCTAATTTAAGAGTTTATATATACTTTTGCATATCAAGTTGATTTTTACCAAATGTGAAAAATAACAAATCAGGAATGATATTAAATTTCTTTTCTAGGTGGGGTTAGTAAATAATCAAGAGATTTTGGTCAAATTTTCAGTCCAATGACTAGATAACCATGTATGTAATATAAAAAAATAAATAATTAATTAATTAATCGGTAATTTTTTCTCCAATCATTAAATTAAAACTTTTCATTGTATTCTGGAGGTTCAGGATTCGAATCAGACTCCTTGTAAAAAAAGTATAGAAAAAACTATCTAGATATTCTCTTTTTCAGACCCTACACTGCAGGAGTTTCGATACTAGATATGTCTTTTATTAAATTAAAACTTTAAATTTTGATAACTTTTTCTAAAATGTCACACCAAAATTCCACTTTATTGAACCGGTAGATTGTTATGGTCATAGAAACCCAAGCATTATGAGAGAGTTCAATGAACAACCATTGTTTTAGCTCCCAAAAGGTAAAATGGGGAACCGGACACCAATATTAAGAAACCATTTGAATTTATGGGCTAACCGGAGTCGGCTAATCTTTTTTTTTTTTTTTTTTTTTTTTTTAGGTTATTTCAAAATTTGAATGCGACATCATTGGGTTGTGGGAAGATGTCATAACCACAAGCTCTCTTTGGAGACTATTCGGAGTTGGCTAATACCATCATTCAGCATCCTGCATCCCTCGTTTAATTTTTCTGAAGTTGCGGCCCCTCTCTAATCCAGTTGTTTGGCAGCTGAGGCAAGATGCCCAGGTAGGTCTCACCTGGTGCGAGAACATACACACATGCCACCTCACCCGCCAACCAAGGAGGTAAATACGACTTGGGAAAATCTCCTCGCCCTTGAACATCCTTGATGAGCAAAGAGAATAAGCCCACCGGAGGGGACTCATAGACCACAATTCGCATGTGGAGTTGGTGAGCCATGGAGGCTAACAAGTCTACTGGTTTGCCTCCCTAAAAACATGCCCCACCCTGCAATTCCATTCCTCGTTGAGCAGGCCCTTGCACTTGTTGACAACGTTCATAGGTGTGCGGCAACAACTGCCTGATCAATAACCCTGACAGAACAAACAGAAAAATACACATGCGCTGCTAGTTCTCCTCTTCAAAACTGACAATGAGTCTTACAAATAAATCAATATTTGTGATGAAAAGTTTCTGTTAGAAATATGAGAGGCTGTGTCTCCTGTGCAACAGAACCACAATCAGATGCACAGAATTTAAATATCTGAGCCAATAACTTTAATTACAGAATCCTGTTAAGTTGCATTCAAACATATAGTTAAAAGTGAAGGTGCAGCAGCTCTATCGGAAAGCATATAAGTTTAATTCCATCAGTGTCTTGACCTGGACTTGAATAAAAGTGAAGGACTCTAGTGTCTAAGTAGTCAAACCACATTTCCTTCAGCAAATAAGTTTTTGCATATCCACATGTAAAAACGAGAAGAAAATGTAACAAACATATACAACAGAAAAAACATACATTGCCATCTCTAAGGAAAGTTACAACTTTAAGGAAGGTTAACACAAAACAAAATGTCAAACATTGCGGTTGTCTCACTATAGCTCCTGAAGTGCAGCTTGTCCAAACTTATACTTGATGTAACAATTCACATATTGCCATCTCTATCTCCTTGGAGAATGACCTGGCCAAGACGAGCTGCAATTCTGAAGCTCCACGAAATTCTTGCTGCAAGTTAGAGTTCATTTCACTAGAAGTAAAGGAGTATTCTATGATTTCCTTAAAGCCATTGGAGAATTAAAAATAAATAAATAAATAAATAAAGACAACAGACAAAAATGATAATACGTACCACAGTCCTCCTGGAATGATAACTGAGCCAGAATCAGTGTTCATAGCTGAGAACATAATACAAGATAAGCATTAGAGGAGCCCTGAAATCGATTAACCTGATTCAAAATGCATTGCATTGAACCCCAACACACTAATTATTAAGCAAAAGACTGAACAATCACCTTTCAGAAGCTTAAGTCCCTTATTCCATTAGCATAGTTGTAGATTTTATTTGCCATGGGGTCCAAGAATAAACTGCACCAGTAAAATAAATAAATCATGATAATCATTAAAATGTCTGAAATTAGAGAAAATGATCATGACTCTGAAACTGAAGCTAGAAACTTGATCTGATGGTGTGCGTCAACATTGATGGAAACATGGAATGAATAAGGTTATCCAGTAAAGTAGACGAACCATCAAGAGAACACCAGGGAAAGAGCCATATGGTGTTTCACCTATTACTGTGAAATCTCTCTGCCAGCAATTACTCCAAAGAATGAAATCTTTCTTATTGCAACCAGCAGGCATTTGGGAGAATAGAACCTTTTCCATATCCTCGACATGTGCTGCTACCATCTTAAGGCCAGAGTCCTTAAGCCATAAATTAACCTTAGTACAAAACTAGTTCAATGGATAGGTTTTGCAAGAAAGTAGAGTCGGTACACTGAACAGTGATAAGACACCATATAAAGGGTCACCAACCAACCTCGACAACAGCACCTTTAACAGTCGCTAAACAGTTGGGAAACCGTCCGTCCCACAATGTGGGAATTCCTGGTCTTTTTCAAACCTGCAATAAGAGATGGAGCATCCATGATAACTGTTTGAACCATCACAATAGGAACTGGAAATTTATTTAAACTTTTGATAGTGCAACTTAATCAGTCTATGACTCGCTGTTGTGATTATATTGGGAACTTCCTTCAGCAGCAGATATCTCACACACCCACCCGCTAAATAGGCTTGATGCCCCATTTGTCATGAACAGCTAATAAGAGAACACACATACATGTTTCAGATGAAAGAATTTTTGCACTGCATTTGAACAAATAGTAAAAAGTGTAACTAAAAAGCTTGTGTTCCGTTTCACAATTACCAAGTTTCCCATCTCAAAAGGCTCCGCAGTCAACTTCTTTGTTGACCATTTAAATCTACCATATGTAACTGAATAAGAATTTTCATAGAAAAGCGGCTCGGAATTTCGAGTTGTGCAATGGGACCCTGAAAGAAAAAGGAAAAACACTAGTTCATTTTCATTAAAAATCGAACTTCTGCTTCTAGACATGTTCATCATAATCCCGAGCATGTGTGCGTGTGTTACATGAGAGGACACTGACGGTAAAGCGTTTATGTAAATGTGCGATAAGAAGAAACTATTTACCGCGACTCTTTAGAAATCGGAAGACTGTCCAGGCAGACTCTGAGATCATGGACCTGGAGATACCAAACTCTCTCGAATCCACATTCTTACATTTTGAAATGCCCACTTGAACGACAAATCACCATCCTTTTAAAAGATAATGACAAAAACTTCAAATAAAGTGAATATGGAGAAACAAATTAGGGAGCAGAAGCTACGTTTTTGAGCTAACGAATCAGGACCCGTTTCGAACTGAAGTGGACTTGCATAGCATCATGTTCGTGCGCTCGAATCTCTGTAGAGGGAATCGAAAATTTTAAAATACATAGAAGGCCTAGAAAGTGTTTGAGAAAATGTCAGAAAGAAAAGGTAAGACCTGAAGATTTATGGAGAAGGAGAGGAGGCGGGAGAAGAAACCATTGCTTCTGTTGAAAATTGTCATGAGAATGAGGATGAGGAGGACAGAGTCATCGCCATGACGCTGCGCAGCACTGGCGGGTACACACTACAATTCGCATTTTAGGGAAATCGCGAGACCGGCATGCTGCTGCGTTCCATGGGGCCAACATGCCCGCCATACCAGTCTCCGTGTCCCTCTCTCGAGCACCCGCCGAAGCTTTTGCGTTTCTGCGCGTGACCTGGTTCTTTTATTTTGTATAATGTAATCATATAAAAATAGAATTAAAAAATAGTTTTTCTGCGAGTAACTGAAACTATGAAAACCTAAAAAAAAAGTTGATATAATATAATTAGTATCATCCTTCACCTTTGAATTCAAATTTTTATATTTAAAAAAACACAAAAAATAACTATTCAAAATCACGTTTACTAATATAATTTTATATTTTAAATTTAATGTTGACAATAACTAATAAAATTTAATGTGTTTGACCTAAAAATTTGTAAGCAAAAATATGTGTCAAGCAATGCGAGCTTAATTACCCATCTAAGCTGAGATTTTACGATTATTGTAAACTTTTCAATTAGATGAAATTTTAAAATAAATTAAGAATCCAATGAAAATTAAAAAATTTATGATAAAAAAGTTTCTTCTTATATAATATGATTATATTTTTTTTATTTTTTAAATATTAATATAATATAAGTCGACAAAAAAGATATTAATTAGACTTTAAATTTTTATAAAATTATTATAATTTCTATGAAAAAATTTGTGGAAGGAGTAGCCTTAAACTATCCCTCACCCAACAAATAAAAAAAAAAAAAAGGCACCCGCTCTGATCCTCTGCAAAAGCAATGGATTTGGATTTATCCTTTATACTTTCCTCTTTATAATTACCTTTTCCTTTTTTTTTTTTCGCTTTATGTAAACAAAATCTATATCTTTCCTCAAAAAAATTATTAAGAATTGAGAATTTAATTAGTATTACATTTGATTAAAGACAACCTCCGGGGTACTCGTCCTCTTCTCGTACGCCATTCAACACAATATGCACTCGTCTCTTTCCTTATATTTTTTATTTTTTATTCTTTTTTTTTAATAGTTGGGGTGGTTACTTGCGGGCTAGGGTTTTGAATCTCTCTTGATCGATTCGATCGAGATCAATAAATTTTTTATTCTTACCTTTTTTGATTGATTTCGTTTAAGACCCCCTTCGAATTTGTTGAGGGGATTATTGTTGTATACAAGAAAAATGGGAGGCGGAGACGATGTGGTGGCCGGAGAAGTGGATTCGAACGCCGCGACTGGCGGAGAAAGTGTAGGAGTGAACGTCAATATTCGATGCTCAAACGGTTCCAAGTTTTCGGTTCAAATTCGGCTTGAATCTACGGTCGGTGCTTTTAAGGTTGTTCTTGCTTCTAAATGTGACGTTCCTGCCTATCAACAACGCTTGATTTACAAGGGTCGGATTTTGAAGGACGATCAAACCCTAAAAAGCTATGGTATATTCGATTTTCTCGTGTTATTTGCCGAAATTGATGTTGTTTCGTTGTTTCTTGAATGATTGAATTGTGGGTTTCCATGGATCTATTTTATGAAAAACATGAATTTTAGGAATTTGTTTCACAGGCGAAGATATTGCTAAATTAAATTATTATTATTTTTTTTGGTGATCCGAGGCTGTTGTTTGATTTCTTTCGAGATATATAAAGGATCAACCACTTTGTTTATCCTTTATTTGATTCCTAAATGAAACATAGTAATTTATTTTCTCTAATTGCCTTTGTTCTTAACTAATGTAACCATTTTTCAATTTCGATACCTTGAACCCGGTGATACTAAATGTATTGTGACGTAGTTGAACTATCAAGATCTCACAACCCCCCCCCCAATGTTTGCCTTGTATGCAACAATGTACTATGCTGGTGCCTTTCTAGTGTGGTTCGGTAGTGGCCTTTGGCATAGGCTCTTCCTAATCGTGGCTGGACTACTAATCCCGGTTGGCCTTTTTCCATCTCCGTTGTGTTTTCATCCTTATCTTGTGCTCCGGGATGTTTGTTACCAGCTATATTCTTTGTCTTTTCCATTGTATGCAAGAGTCTCTTATTCTTGACTCTCACTACATTTGATCTTTTCCATAATTTCACAGGTGTTGGTTGAGCATATCTCTGATGTAGATAAGTTTCTATTGAGCATGGTATGAACATATCATTTGCATAAATAGTGTTTTGGAAAAGTTTTTGAAATTTAGGTTGTGATTTGGTAGGAATAAGGATATGATATCAGAATAATGGTACGTTACAAAATTTTTATCATGTTATAACATCTTTACAAAATTATTATCAGGTTAACAACTTGCTGGTTGGAGTATCCTTGCCTTGTAGATCAGATTCTTTTTGTTTAACAACTTCTGATTTGCTTAAGTAAATTAACCTAATTATTTTGGAGAAAAAGAGAGTACAAAAACAAAAAAGTGAAGTTAAATCTGCTTGTTTAATACAGAGGTTGTCAAGGGGTATGATTGTAATGCCCCACGCTAAGAATAATTCTTTTTGAACATCACCTCTGAGTCGATTAATCAATTTCTATAACTGTTTAAACTGATGAAGAATTGTGCATGTGTGCCAGTAATTTTATTAGAGGGTCATGAACACATGGAATTTTATTGATGATTAAAGGTCTTGCAGGGGATTTGATGTTAGAATCTTTTGCCTTAATACCATGCAAGTAACCAGTGCCTCACAAAACTTTAAGTTGGTGGAGGATGGTGTATTTTTTGTTGTACATCTCAATTATTCTTTTTCTTGTGTTGACAGGTTTGGAGGCAGATCATACTGTGCATTTGGTTCTTGGTTTTGCACCAACTGTATCTAGTAACCCTCCTGCTTCGCCAAATTCTGGAGGTTCTAATATCACATCAAATACGTCAAGAGGTGTTGGCTCAAATGAAGCTGGGGCATTGGGAGTTTCTGGTCTTGGGGCTTCATTATTTACTGGGCTTGGTGCAAATGCTTTTGGTGGTAGTGGTGGATTATTTGGAGTTGGACTTCCTGAGTTCGAACAAGTACAGCAACAGTTAACACAGAATCCAAACATGATGAGAGATTTCTTGAACACTCCAGTTGTTCAGAGCCTAATGAATAACCCTGAGATAATGCGTAACTTGATTATGAGCAACCCTCAGATGCGTGAAATCATTGATCGAAACCCTGAACTGGCACATGTTCTTAATGATCCTGGCATTCTTCGTCAAACTCTAGAAGCTGCAAGAAACCCTGAACTCATGCGTGAGATGATGCGCAACACTGACAGGGCAATGAGTAACATTGAATCTTCTCCAGAGGGCTTTAATATGCTGAGGCGGATGTATGAAACTGTTCAAGAGCCATTTTTAAATGCAACAATAATGGCTGGAAATACTGGAAATGAGGGATCCAACCCTTTTTCAGCACTTCTGGGCACTCAAGGTACTGCTGAAACCAGAGAACGATCAACCCCATCGTCTGATTCAGCTACTGGTTCTCCTGTCCCAAATACTAACCCACTTCCTAACCCTTGGAGCTCTGCAGGTATTGACCTTTTATTCTTTCTTAAGGGTTACTAGCATACTGATGTTTCAGTTTGAGTTTGAATTTTCTTCCTTTTCTCCCCTTTACTTTTTCTTCATCACAATGATTGCTTATCCAACAGTATAATTATGGTCACAAAAACTTCTAATGAAAATTCAAGCTGGAGGATTGTTTGTTCTTGATCTATGAAATTTAAGAGCATTATCATTCTGGAAGAATGGTTAAAGCTTCTTCCTTCTTTTGAGGACCATGAAAATTTGTTGATTTTATTTAAGTAAAGCCACATATTTAGCTTTTTGTGGGGGAAAAAAGGGTTATTTAAGATGCATAATAGCAATAGGCACAGGGTTCTTTGAATCTGCATTTTCAATTTGACCTTCAAATATTTACTGTTAAATCCACTAATACATTTTATGAGAAGTAATGTGAGAGGGAGATATATGTAACTATGGCATTTTTATCTATGCCAAGATGATCACTAAATATTGGTTTCCCATGTGGCCTCTATGTGCTCCGCATTTTATTTGTGAGAAATTGTTTCTGTGTTGGACATAATAATAATAGAAACTAGAAAATGAGAAACATGCGTCCCCTTTTCCTTCTGTGGTGGAGGAACCTAATCTGATTGATTCTTTAGTCAAAATGGACTTCCTAGCCCTTTTATTGTTCTACTTTAATTCATGATCTCTGTGTGTCCAACCCCCCCCCCCCCCGACCCAAAAAAAAAAAAAAATCATATTTGTATCTATTTTTACTTGAAGAGCATTCTTTTCTAATAACATCTCAACATCTAACCAGCTGCTGGTGGCAACCAAACAAATACTGGTACAAGGTCAAATTCTGTTGGAGATGCCAGGATGTCTATTCCTGGTGGTTTAGGGGGATTAAGTCTTCCAGATTTGGACAGCATGTTTGGTGCAATGCCAGACAGCAATTCACTCAACCAGTTAATGCAGAATCCAGCTATCTCCCAAATGATGCAACGTCTTCTATCCGATCCCCAACATCTGAACCAGGTATACTTGTTATGCAATTAGATGGTAACATTGAAGTCATCCTCAAATTTGAAGTTACCTGTTCTCTGACAGCTTTTTCTGTGGTAGGTTCTTGGTCTCAATCCTCAGCTGCGCAGCATGCTTGATTCCAATTCTCAATTGAGAGAGATGTTGCAGAACCCAGAATTTCTTCGTCAGTTGACATCACCAGAGACAATGCAGGTACCAGCTTAAGAGAGACCAAAATGGTATCACTTTGGTGGATGGATTTCAGAGCCCTCTAATGAAAATAAGAATTAAAATGGTAGCTTTGAAATCTATAATGCAATAGCTGATCATTGTCTTTGCTTATCAATGATACATTCTGGTCCTGTTAGGAAATCTCAGTTCACCCCAACCTCCCTCAACTTGCCTCTACTTTATCTTATTCTAGTTGTGCCATTTTTCATCTAAAATATTTTATCCATTCATGATTTGGATTGTTTAAACTTTCTACGAGCACTTTAAGAACTTTTTTTTTTTTTTTTTTTTTTTTTTACTAAAATGAAAAATATTTGATAGGAAATATAGAGTTTTGGAAGTTGAAATCAAATTTCTCCCCCCTAAAAGGACTAGAATTATCATTTATATCAAATATATTTTGCTATGAGAAAAAAAAAAAAAGGACTACAATTATCATTTCGATCAATGATATTTTGTAATGAGAATCCCACTTAACCTCAACTTTACGAAAATTGGTCCATGGCGTCTATGTCCTTTTTAGAAGGATATTATAAACTTATACTCGTTTCTTACATAACAAGTGACATTTTTTCATTGACTGTCCAGTCTGTTTGTCCACATAAAAGAAACTTATATCAGGGTTGCATCTGGTTCATCATTCTCTTATACATTTGCCCAAAATATGTTGAGTGAGGGACATGAAATATTTTAAATATGCCAAATTTGCTATTACAATCAACATGATGAACACATTCTGCATTAGGTGTGGCACCCGGGCTGGCTTGGCCCAGAAACAAACCAAAAGGGGCTCTGTCAAAATTAACATGGTTCCAATTACAAAAACCAGACCAGAACCTTACAGACAATGTGTCTGTTTGCAGTGCACATTTGTCCAGAAGCCGAACTGAACCAAACCGATCTGGCAGTTCATCCAAATGTCTTTATTTGTTTATTTATTTTGTGTTGGTCTTCTTTCTCTTGCTAAAGATGAGTATTCTTGCTCTCTCTCTGTCATACTCTTATCTCATGTCTGATCCTCTCTCTATCTCTCCCTAGTTGCAAACCCCTTTGTCTCCCTCTCTGAATCAAAACCCTAGCCTCCTCTCTCTCTCTCTCTCTCTCTTCCCATCATCTCCATCGATTTCTTTCTACCTCTCTTAAACATTCCATTGTTTAGAGTTGCTTTCATCTTGGGGATAATTTTAATTTGGGAATTTATTGCAGCTTCAATCATCTACAAGTGCAAATTCCAGCTTCAATTTCAATAGTTTTCTGATTGTTTTGTGCTTTTACATTTGATCAGAGAAATTTAAGGGGTTTGATTGTGTGACATGGAATTCTCTCTCTCTCGGTTTTGAAGCTCTTGGATTTTGGTTTCAAAGGGCTTCAAATCCACTTCTCAAACTACAGGAGGCTAGTTTCTCTCTCTCTCTTCATTTCCGGAAGACAATTTTCCCTTTTCTGCCAGAAATATTCAGTACATTTTGGCGCTTTTTTGAGGTTTTTGTTTGTTTGGCTGTGTATGGTTGATGGTTTTGACCTTTTTGTGTGTCTAAGGTTAATTTCGGTTCCATTAGTTGTGCTTCTGGTATTTCTGTAAACACTACATTTGTGGGCTTCCCTGAGAATTGTTGGGTATCTAATGATGTTGTCGTTGGTTTTTCATTTCTTTATATTTTTATTTTCAGAGTACTGTCCTTTTTGTTAATTTGAATTTTGAATATGTTTTTGTGCTTAAAATATGATGTTGTTCTGAACTTTTCTATCGGTCAATTCCATGAGTTTTTCTTTCATCTTAGCATCTTTCTTTGCAAAAAAGAAAAAGGAACCTGATTGGAACCATGGCAACCCAATTCTGCATGTTGATTTAGGAAGTTAGTGCAATATAAAGTCGTGATATTGTTCTTTGCTTGATTGACTTTTGCACTCCCATTAACTTGTCTTTTTGAAACCTTTTTCTTTCTCCTCTTACAGCAATTGTTGGCTTTTCAACAATCTCTCCTTTCTCAGCTTGGACAGCAACAACCAACCTCGTAAGTCAGCAGCAGACTTTTACCTCAGTTTGTTTACCATAGATGATTTGGATGTCTCACTGGATTTTATTTGCTTTTATATTTATCACAGAGATTTAACTCCTCAATATTGGTCTTTGTAGTCAAACCAAAGAGTATAAAGATTTTCAACTACTTGCCCTCCCCTCATTCTATGTACAACTTCTTAACAAACTAAGCAACCAAAGACAACATATTTATTATTGTTTTTGTTGTTGTTGTTGTTGTTGTTGTTGTTTTGCTGCAGGGTATTTTAACATCACTGTTGTAAGGAATTTAAACTAGGATATCAGTGATATAAAATGTTGGGAATAATTTAGAGTAATGGGACAACAAAAGAAACGATTATCCAAAGCAATAACACCTTGAACTTCTAGGAGTCACTAGAATGCAATAACCTAGGAAGCCACCCAACTATTTTTTGCCATCACTCACAAGGGAGAAGGCAATCATACCTCCAAGCTTTTTAAGCTCCAGAATTATTCCATTCTTTTCAAAATGAGACTATTACATCCTGTTCATGTACTTTCCTACTTACCCTATAATTCACTCATGAAGGTACTTAGCCTTGAAGTACTTAAGCATAAGGGATAATTGAACCTAGAAATATTTCGGAATACTACTGAAAAACTAATGTAAAGCTCACAAAAACTTATATTGGGCTGGCGCAGTAGAGCCTATTAAAGGCCCAAAGGACAAAATTCTGCATTCTAAGTGTGTATTCTATATCATATTTTCTCATTTGGTCGAAAGCTCAAGTGATTAGTTCTGGCCCTTAGTTTTTACCGTGTTGCTCTATTTCAGGGAACAAGGTCAGACTCGTGGTGCCGCAGGTAAGTCCATTTCTATGCACTCTGTTTCATTTATTGGAATTGGGTTGCATTTGAATGATTGTTGGCCTTCTGGTTAATCTATGAAGATTGGCTTGATGCATCATTATTAGATCTCTACAAGAAGGGGGGAGGGGGAGGGAGAGGGGTAGGGAAGAGGTATATGTTGGTGGTGGGCACATAATGTGTATTTTTTTTTTCTTTTTGTATTTGATGCTGCAATACTGCTGGTGTCTTGTATGGCTGTTTCTCTAGGCTTTTCGTGCTTGTGTTTGGTCCATAGCATAGGCAACCGCCTGGAAAATACACTCGAGAACTTTTTTGAAAAGGTTACTAAATACAAACTTTGATTTGCTTTCTGCAGCTGGCCAACCTAACAGTGTGGGATTGGACATGCTGATGAACATGTTTGGTGGACTTGGCACTGGGGGTCTAAATGTTCCAAACAGATCTAATGGTTATCAAGTGTTTATTGTCCATCTTTCTTTACCACACCCTCCTTTCTATTCCTTCTACTAACCCTTTCATGCTCAAATACCTTAATTTCTTTCAGTACCACCGGAGGAACTCTATGCCACACAGCTGTCACAACTCCAAGAAATGGGATTCTTTGACACTCAGGAGAATATACGAGCACTCACTGCCACGGCAGGGAATGTCCATGCAGCAGTGGAGCGGCTTTTGGGGAATCCTGGTCAATAATTCACTAGTCTTTCTTAAAACATATGCAACTATATGGTGCATGGATTAATGATATTAATCATGTTGGACTGAAGCCAAGTTCAAATCCCCATTTTTTGGGTATGAATAAGGACATTTCATGTTCATAGAGTTGAAAACATGTAGAGGTGGACATCGAATTGGAAAGTGTCCTCCCCCCCCCCTCCCTACTCTCTCTCTCTCTCTCTCTCTCTCTCTCTCTCTCTCTCTCTAATACCTTGAGACCGGTGTCCTGTACATAGAGTCTATGGATATGGGATAATGAATTGTTTGTCAGATTTAATAATAGGTTCGTGTATGTGATATAACTTGGCTCGCTCCCACCCTGTAATAAAGTTTTGAAATGCGGATGGTTTCGTCTGTTTCCTTCCCATGGATTCTCGTCGTTAGAGCTTTGCTTGCTTTGTTGTCACTGTTTGAGTTTGGGTTTGTAGCAGAGGATCTCCGGTGTGTGAGAATGCGTCAGGCATTTACTATGGTTGGTAAAAATTTTCAAAGACGAGATATTTTCGAGATGTACTCTTTTCAAAGAAATTATCATTGCTGTGGATTTAAATTTTCGCATCTCCCGTTGCTGATCCTGCCGAACAAAGAATGGGTATCATTGTTGCTACCGCTACTACTAATAAAAATAATTGAATTGTGAATGGATGAAAAGTCGTCCGTGCATGCAAGTTAACTCGATTGAATTAAGTTAAATGGAAACAAAGGGTGTCCCAAAATTCATTTTTTTTATTTTATGGCAGGGAACAAAGAAACAACAACCGGAAACAAGAGACAACCAGCACACTAGTACAGACGAGACACCTGAGCTCTAACTCTGACAACTTTTTCTTCCTTAATCAAGTGAGCTAACGAAGCGGGAGGATCAGCCAGCTCAACCACTCGGCCCCCAGCTGTCTGCCCCAACGTAGCCAAGTGGTCAACACAACCGTTAACTTCCCTGAAGACATGATTGACTTGAGCGATGTTTAAGGAAAACATAAGGTCTTTGCATTCTTGGAGAACGAAGCTCAGAGGATGCTCATCAAGAACCTTCCCTTGCAGCAAGGCAACAAGAGACTCTGAGTCAACCTCAACCTGTAAATTCCTGAAACCCTTCCTCTTGGCCATCCTAAGACCCTCCCTAAGCTCCCAAACCTCTCCCGTGAGGACCTGCGCTTTGCCAATATTGACCATGAACCCAGCAACCTATTCGCTAGAGGAATTTCTGAAAATTCCGGCTCTCCATTTTAGACTTGTGTTTGTAATCCTTAAGCCAAACAAGATCCACTTCCTTAGCCAAATTCACGGCTGCCCCAGCAATAACCTGCGGAGACACTTGGATCTTCTGGATGGCCGTTTTGCATCTGGACCTCCAAATTGACCAGACCGTCATCATGAAAATAGTGTTCATGGGGATGGAACCAACTGTGTCCTTTCTCTTAACACCCTCCTCTAACCAATCCTGAATGGGAGACATCCAAAAATCAGAGTCAGAAGCTAAGCTGGGACACACAATCACCCAGGTCTGCATAGCTCTATCACAGTCTCTTAGAGCATGGGACACTGATTCATCATTTTTAAGGCAGATTGGACAGGTACTTTCTTCACAGAATTTTCTCTTCTTCCTTTCCATGTTTGTCATGATTTTCTCCATACTAGCCACCTAAAAGAAAATTTTAACTTTCTCAGGACAGCTAGCCTTCCAAATCCACTTCCACCCGACATTCATATTGCCCGTCAGAAGCTAATCTCCCCTAGCGTGAAGCAACTTATAGGCTGATCCCACTGTGAATCTACCATCATTATTACCTTTCCAAAAGAAGTCATCAGTGGGACTCCTATTCCTCCCCACCTGATCAGATGAACTGACCATTCTGGGCACCATAATACCCTTAATCTCATCCACTATCTCCTTCGGAAGCACTAAAGATAACTCGTTCACTCTCCAGTTGCCATCCTTATCAATGAACTGACTCACCCTAGAATTCGGAGAAACCACAAGCTGATGATTGGGAAGGCAGTCCACCAAACACTTCTCCCCAACCCAGCAATCTTTCCAAAAATCAATATGCCTACCATTTCCAACTTTCCATTTGATTCCCACCCGAATGCAGTCTCTACTTCTCATGATGCCTCTCCACAAGACAGAACACCCTTCTTTCTTCTTGACCTCCATCAAGGGCCTCCTGGACAGATATTTACATCCAAGAGCTTCACACCACGTCCCTATTCCCTTTGAGCAGCTTCCACCCCAGCTTGGCCAGTAAGGCAATGTTGCTATCTCTCATATTTCTGAGACCCAGCCAACCCTCTTCCTTGGGCATACATACTCTCTCCCAACTCACCAGGTGGACCCTTTTATTGTCCACAGAGTCACTCCAAACCAAAGAAAATTTCTGTTGATTTCGTCTAGCTTGTTACAAATGTCTCTAGATAGCCGGGAGGATTGCATTGAATAAATAGGGATAGCCGAAGTGACGAATTGAATAAGGATTCTCCTACCAGGAGTGCTAAAGAGCCTGGCTTTCCAATCACTCAGCTTTTTCTCAACCCTTTCCACAAGATAATTATGGAACTTCTTTCCGATTCTTTTATAAATCATAAGAGCTCCCAAATATTTACCTAAGTCGTCGGTAAGAACGAATTTACTCACCGCCGCAAGAGAGCTTTTGAGGGCCAAAGGAGCCTTAGGAGAAATCCACAATCTTGATTTACCAAGGTTTATTTCGAGACCACTTTCAGCAGAGAATTCCTTTAAATAGCCAAGCACTGCACTTAAGTTTAAATGCTCAAGCTCAGCAAGAAGAATAAGATCGTTCGCGAAAAAAATGTGGGAGATTGTCGGCCTTCTTATTGAGATTTTAACCGGATTCCAAGGCCCCTTTCAAACTTTCTCTTAGATCATATAAGCAAGATGTTCCATAACCAGGATGAAGAGATAAGGAGATAGAGGGTGTTCTTGTCTTAAGCCCTGATCGGGTTTTAAAGGAAGTAGAATCTATAACACTAGCTCTCGGTGTATGATGTACTCTCCTCATATTTATATATTTGATATTGTATCCATTTGAGACACATGATTTAAAATTTCTAAAACTTTTCTCTTAAAATCGTTTAAACCGAAAATTTCATTGGTAAGTCGAAAATCTTCCCGAAAAGTATCGATAAACCCTAAAATCACTAAAAATGGCTAATGAAATACAAAACACTTAAGTATAAGTATAAAGAATTGAATTTGAAAATTTCAGGAAAAAAAACGCATATGGTCAAATTTATAATTTTGGAAAGTTTAGAGACTAAAAGTGTAAATATGAGAACTTGAGGGACTCGGTTATAAAACCAACCATTGAATGACAATTGGAGATCAACCATTGGCTAAGAGCACACATAGTGGCCACTTAAACTCATTCCACCAAAAAGAAACCTCATTGATTGAAAAATCCTTGCATGGATTCTCATTGGTCGGTTAAAAACCTTTCTTTGTGCTTGGAATTCATCATGGACGAATTTGACATGAAGGTGGGTGCATGAAGGTAGCTTGTAAGTAACTTTGCATAGGAGAAAGACTTAGGACAAGTGTAAAGTAGAGATCTTGCATAGGAATGAATCAAGAGTCAATATAGCTTGATTTGATTTATAAAAAGGTCAAATCCAACCATTTTCTTTTCTATTCACCTCACTTGGATGAAATTCTTAGTAAGAAAAGAGGGATTGTTGATGTTCAAGTGGAATTCTTAGAGCATTGAAGAAGGAACACTAGTAAAAGATGTAATAATATTGTTGACTCCATATCTCTAGTTGTTTGAGATAGTATAAGAATTGTGTAGAGATTGATATTTGATTAATTATGTTACTATAATGCTAAGGTGATTAAGGTTTCAAGAAAATCAAGATTAAGATGATGGATATTAGTTAGCAAAGGATCATACAAAGGAATGTAAAATACTCAAATTTAAAGTCTTTACAAGTAATGAAATTAAATACATGTACTAGCATGATAGATATGAATATTTCAATTTGAGTTATGTATAGTCTTGCCACGATATCTTATTCTGTGATAATTGAAATTTAGATTGGTTTAGTTCTGGTAAAATTAGAGTCCCTAAACTTTAAAATGAGTTATGGTGTAAAATTTTTCATTAAAAAATGAAATTATGGTGATTTTTAGAAAAAATACTAAAAATCGATGTTATATTCACTGTCCTGTGCACGACCAGTGAATTGATTTAAATATTAAGATAACTTCTGGACCAAATTAGGAAAAACTCAAAACATGAAACTTTTAGTTCTTTATTTTATCTTTAAAATGAGATAAAATTCAATTGAATCGTAGTATGCTGGAAGTTATGGTGTTTTTACTAAAACTGTACAGAGCATAATTTAGAACTAGAATTGACATAGAAATAGAATTTTATAAAATTTTACACTTATAATTAAAGGAAATATTGAACATGAAAGTTGTAAAACTATCTCTTATCTTTCAATAGAATTTGGAATCATGTAAATCGGAATCGTATATACTAAGATATGAATTTTCTACCTACCAAAACTATACAAATTTAGTTATATAAGTACAAACTGTATTGAAAATAGAATTTTATAGTTTCGTGCAATGGGAATTTGGAGATGAGTTGAACATGAAAAATGTAGGTATATGTTTTACTTTTAATTAGCAATTTGAATCACTCAATTCCGAGTTATATCGAGAAAGTTATGATATTTTTCCTAAGACTGCGCAAGAGTAGAACTTGAAAAAAAAGAATCTAAATGGTAGATGTATGGGCTTAAACAAACTAGGGTAAATTAGAATCGGACTAAATCAAATTAGGATGAAATTATTAACGAAATAAGCGGATTGATATATATATGTTATTGTTGTCTTAGGAGTAGACGACTAAACTACACTCGATGGGCGACTCAGTTGAGTAATAAGGTTTGAGGGAAGTGGTGTACCCTTCCCATACAAGTGAGTGGGTTTACTGTTGGCATGTAGTGAATAAGCAAAACCATGTTTTATCATTTTCAAAACATGATTTGTGAAATGAATTATGAAATGGTTTGATATCGATTTTGTGATAAATGGAGTATCCCAAAAATTTCTTTTAATATATATCCATGAATTTTGATAAAAAATATGTGTCATGTTTGAACCATGAAATATACTTTGATAATATTTATACGGAAATACATGAAATATCGGATTTCATAATTTTTCCTTAATATATATGGTACGATTGTTTGATTGATGATTTTGATGCGAGACTAGGTGCTCGGGTATTAGTACCTGAATCCCCTTGATCATAGATCGGTGATAGTACTTATAGCCATGATAGTATGATACAATAGGCGTTGTCCTGCGCAGACTCGCCTCGTATGCTATAGCAAACCTGTCTCGTTATATAGATAATCGTACAGTTACGATGTCATCGAGACACAGACACTCCACATGATTAGGTGTCGTGTATACGATACTAGATTTTCAGACTAGCTAAATTGAATCTAAAGGGGAGGACTGAATTATGTTTCAGTTTAGCACTTGGGGAGGTCCGATGTCAATACCAAGATTAGGGTCGTTTATCCGTTTAAAAGAAAAAACTCTTGGTTGCTCGTCATTGGTCGAGGCAGACCCTTGCCAAGATATTGTTTTGACATGACTCTATGATTTATGACAGGAAATTGGATGCATATATTTTATGGATAATGATGTTAAAAAAATGTGTTTGAAATTGTCATACATACTTGAAATATGGAATAAAATATATTTATATATGTATATGGTTTTAATACTCCATTTTCACACCACTTATTAACTACATGTTACGATTATTCACTCACTGAGTAAATAATTTTACTCACCTCTCACTCCCTTGAATTTTACAGAGATAGTATTTAAAGGGATACGTTGATAGACATCGACGTACGCAAATTCCAGAAACTATCGTTAGAGACGTATCACGGTATAGAATTTCTATTGTATCTTTGAGGATATTAGTTGATCATGTTAGAATAACTGTATGAAACAAAGGAACTTTTATTGGCAGTATATATATATTTGAGAACTTTTGTATTTAAATACTAATAAAATATTTATAACTGAAATTTATGATTAGTCTTGCATTACCTTGAGGATATGTGATAGGGTTGGGCCGGTGTCTGAGGTAACAGGCGATTGTTCACCGCATCTGGATCACAGATCGGGGCGTGACAAAACCTCTCCATTCCAAATAAGGGAAACATCGCTATTGGTAACGGTGAATATGATTAACTTCACTAAAGGGGGAGGAAGATTAGCATCCACCAAAACTCTTCCCAAATAGCTCCAATTCACCGTGTCATAGGCTTTCCTTAAGTCCACTTTGAGGACCATGCTATATCTCTTACTCTTGGACACCCAATAGAGTGGATGGCCTCTTGCATGATGACTATGTTATCAATGGTGCCCCTGCCGGGTAAAAAACTACTTTGATGAGGACTAATAATCTTCTGGAGATGAGGTCTGAGTCTTTGGACTAAAAGTTTAGCTAACACCTTGTAAGTGGTGTTCAAAAGACTAATGGGCTTAAAGTCTGTCATGTTCACAGGATTCAGTTGTTTGGGAATCAATACCATAAGAGCTTTAGGCAGAAGAAGCCATCCCTTAGGGCTTCATTGACGAACCTACAAATGGCTCCCTTAACAGTCTCCCAATGCTTCTACAAGAAGATGGGCTACATCCTATTAGAGCCAAGAGCTTTAAGACCTTTCATGGAAAACAACGTAATCTTAATTTTGCCTTCCTCTGCTTCTTTCCTCAGGCCTTCATGCACTTCTTGGCTAATTTTTTAGATCCACCTGTTGAGCCTGGCACAAGCTCTGGGAAGAAATCTATAGCATGATGTTTCAGCTTATCTTGATCAAGACACCATTCCTCACCCACTTTCAAAGCTAGAATTTTGTTGTATTGCCTTCTCATCTTAGTAGAGATGTGGAAGAATTTAGTGTTTCTGTCACCCTTAACAATCTAATTCAAACTAGACTTTTGATGCCAAAAAACCTCCTCTTGGGTAAGGATTTTCTGATAATCTTCCATAAGGCTTTGCTCTAGGTTTTGGAGATATTTGGATGTGGGAAAGCTGCTGGAGTTTTGAATTGTTTTGATTATGGCTTCTATCTCTTTCTTTCTCCTAAAAATATTGTCAAAAACTTCTTTGTTCCATATTTTCAGCTCATTAACTGTGCCTTTAATGGATTGGAGAAGAGGGGCATCTGTCACGCCCCGAATCGGGAATCGTGAACAGTCGCCCGTTGCCCTGGATGTCGGCTATATTTCTACAGAAAATCAGGCAAAACCTCCCCATAAATCGGAGGTCTCCCATGTACAAATAAACTTGTATACCTGTATAATTTAAAATCATCCTGTAAATTAAACAAATGGTCATCCCGGCCTCTCCAAAACCAACAAATCCCGCAACCGACATCCAGAACAATGCAAGGTTAAATAAATTACCAGTAATCCTAGCCACAGACCTCTACTGTCATGCCCAACTAGAGCATGAGCAGCCGCTACACCGAGCGGGTCTAAGTTTTTATACAATTTACAATAATTTTTCCAAGTATTATTCAAATACATACAATTGTCTCAATGCAAATGAAATATGAGAGTTTCGCAAATAAATATATATAAATTTTACAGTCATCCCAAAATAAGTACACGGCCAACTACAGACCTCAACAAGATCTCGCAGGGTCGAAAATATAATACGAAATTTAAATTTCAACTTAAACTTAAACCTCACCGTCCCGAATAACCAAATCCGTCAAAATCTCTAAACTCTGAAGTGTCGCTCCAGCACGACAATCCTGTCTGAGGGAGGAAAGAAGAGGGGTGAGTATCTATGGGAGGATACTCAATGAGTAAGGGGATTAATCTCAAGTACTAATAGTGTAGGTGAATATTGGAATGTCAAATAATATCATTCGTAACCAATTATTCAAATTTCGCAGTAAATCATGATATTTTCAAATAAAATGAACTCATTTAATCATTCACACGATATCATACATATATGCATCCATTTAAAATCAAGTAGATCATAAAGCAAGCCGAAAGGATCCTGACAAAGGTCAACCATGACCTAGGACAGACGCATCGGGGGTTTTATTATGCAAAGTGTTTCAAAAGTAGCTCTCTACCCCGACGTTGGTCGTGGGCTTAGCTCATTGCTTACCCAGACTCGTCAAATAGGACCTCACCCGGTGCTAGATGGTGGCGTCACACACGTCCTCTCCCGATGTAGGTTCAACCGACCGCGCCTATGAAATATATACATGGCTAGTCAATAGGTCCTCGCCCGGTGCTAGACGGTGGCGTCACACACGTCCTCCCCTGATGTGGGTTCAACCGGCCGTGCCTATGACCATATAAACTGGACATTTGCGGATACCTCCTGAAGAAGCGTATCCGGGCAACCCGTGCCTCTACAAAATCCCTTCGTAGCTACGGAATCAATCAAATAATGCCATATCATCATATCATCTCAAGCTAGTAGGCATCCAACCCACATAGTCAAATCATCTCATCATATCCTCAAAACAATTCAAATCCGTGTGCCAAATACATTTCATCAAAATTATTTAAATTCAACAAACCAATGCAATGGTAGAATAGAAAACATTCATTTCTCAAATCATGGCACAATTTCATTTTATTTCAAACATGGATGCATAATCGGGAAAAACATAAGTACGACATTCCAATAATCACAAAACAGATTTGAATTTCAATTTCATACGTCGAGACCATGCATATCAAAAGCATGTTTTATTAAAATCATGATAAAATCAGGTTTTACTATTTCATGCAAGAGATTAGGGTCCCACTCACCTTCTAGAGAGGGTGGTCACTCCCTATTTCCACAATCAAACCAAACTCGACTCCTCGAGTCTCCAAAGAGATCAACCTAATCAAATCATCACAATTGTCATCAAATTTTCAATTAATCTTAGGGTTTATCATTTTCCCTAAATTTGTACAAACCTTAATTCTCCAATTTTTGAATATACTCTAATGTCATCAATTGCATTTCATTTATAAATAAATAACAAAATCAAAATCAATCTTAATTCAAACCTAAAACCGTTCAAAATCGAAAACAATTCTAAAATAAATAAATTCCTGCAAAATAGAAAAAATCTTTGAAAAATCATATATTTTTCACTTTTCATCCGATTTCTTCAAACCATATGTCATTTTCAACGTAAGGAAATCTATTTTCATAATATAGGAGTTGTATTTTGATTTCCTATATGCAACACGATTTATAATGTAAAATACTACGATAATTCTTAAACTATAACCACAACTTTTAATCTATATTTCATATACATACCATTATGCAAATTTAACAACTTAATATAACCTGAGAAAGACACAAAATACTACAGTATATTTCATTTCACGGCACATCTCATTCCAACTCTGATCCCAAATGCTTTCATGCATATTTCAAATTAAATTCTAATGAAACCATTCAAATCAATTCGATTCGATTCTATCATTCCTTTGCATGCTTCTTTCATATTAAACGGCCTAATTTACGTAAATGCCTAAACTTAATTCTAACATTCAATTATAGATCTTCAGAAATGTATACAAATCAAGTCTAAATACATCCTAAACATATATAACACTTCTAACCCTAAATTTACCCTAAATTCATTAAATTAATTGAATCGGTCAGAAATCCCTCACCTAGGGTTTTCTCGATTCGTAGATCTAGCCTCCGTTCAGTCCATTCCTGCAATGTTTTCAATTCGAGGCAAAATTAAGTAATTTAGCTAAATCATCAAAGGATACTGAAACCCTAGAGCTAAATTTCATCCTTACCTTCGCAGCGAGAGAGTGAGAGGGAAACCACGAAGGGTATAGAGAGAGAGAGATCGAGAGTCAGAGACAGTGAGTGAGGTAGAGAGAGATAGAGGGAAAATTAGAGAGAGACTGAGAGAGATTGAAGGGGATAGAGAGAGAACGAAAGAGACAGAGAGAGAGGGAAAATTGAGAGAGAAGAACAGAGAGAGGGGAGTAGACAAAGAGGAAACAGAGGGAGCTAAAGAGTGAGAGGGAGGGAGACAGAGAGAGAGAGAGCGAAATAGAGAGAGAAAGTGAGATTTTAATTAGGGTTTCTAACCCTAATTAAAATGGGGGGAAAAATGAACGGTGGTGGTGGCGGTGGAGTGGAGGCGGTGATGGAGGGCGGCGGAGGAGACGAAAGAGGGAGAGAAATTGCGGGAGGTAGAGAGAGAAAGGAAGAGAGCGACAATGAGAGAGTGAGACAGCGAGGTAGAGAGAGAGGGGTTGAGAGAGACGATCGGCGGTTGTTAGTGGCCGTGGGTGACGGAGCAGGTGGTGCGGTGGCGGCGGAAGCGGTCGGGTGAGAAGGTGAAGAGGCGGGGAGAGAAAGCGGAGAGGGGAAAGAGAGAGAAGGAGAATTAGGGCTTTTTAGCCCTAATTCGATTTCTCTTCTTTTCTTTATTATTATTATTATTATTATTATTATTATTATTATTATTATTATTATTATTACTACTATTTAATATATATAAATATATATATTTTTATATAAAACAATTTATAAATGAATAGATAAGTAATTGATAAATTAATAATTAAATAAATATTCATATATTTTTTTTTATACCCACTTTATATTTAAAGTTCTAATTTTTATCAAAACAAAATGTATTTCGAATCGGAAGCACGGATATTTTAAATATACCTAAATTTCAAATTAAATACCCCAAAATCGAAAATCAATAAAATTTAAATTTTTTAAATTTATATATATATATATATAAACGGAGGAATATTTTATATATATTCCATGAACAGTACACTTGTACGAACACCGCAGTGTCGGTGTTACAGCATCCATATCAGTCCAAGTTTTCTAAAAAACCTGGCTAAACTGGGGGTGCTCAAGCCAAACCACCTCACATCTAAAGGGTCTCGAACTACTGCTAGGAGGAGGAGACAATCTGGTGTGTAACATAACAAGACAATGATCGCCATATAAATAGGGAAGGTTAACTACCTTGAATTCCAGGAAAGAAAGCTTGGCTTGCATATTACAAAGGACCTTATCAAGCTTCTGCTGGACGACGACTCTTCCTTCACATTTCTTGATCCAGTTGAATTTGTTCTCTGTAGCTACACTGTCTAGGAGGTTACATTCAGACAATCTTTTCCTAAACTTTCGACATCTATTCCAAAATTTCCCTCTCTTATTATTGGTGTCTTCCCAATCAGCTATATTATTGAAGTCTCCTATCACAAACCAAGGATCCATTATGCTTTTCGCCATCTCTATGAGGTCTTTCTAGAACAAGTCCTAGCTTTATGCTCAGGTTGCACATAAACAAATGTAATGAACCATCTGATTAATCCCTCCTCTACCTTAACCTGAATCCTCTAATCTGATTGATTAAACACTGAAATTTTAATCATGTCAATGTTTCAGGTTAGCCAGAGACCCCCCCTAAAACCGAGTGAAGGGACAATAAACTCCCCATCCATGCCACACTTGCTTAGGAAGTTGGGAAAACGCTCTCGGCTAGTCTTAGTCTCCGATAAACACAGAATACTAGGCTTATGATTCTTGACCAATTCTTTACAAACTCTAGAGAATCTACGATTGCCCACCCCTCTGCAGTTCTAAAAGATAATGATCGAATTCATTGATTAAGAAAGAAGAAGAAAGCAAGCAAGCAAAACATGAATGATCAACAAAGCCCGATTTCCATTCTCCCTCCTCTTCTACCTCTGTAAAGTTATCTGCTTTCCCATCAAGCTCACACACCACTCCTTCGTTACTAAGTGTTGCAGTGACGCTGGTAGTATTAGAATTGGAGACCTTTGTTTTAACCATTGTATTTAAACATACTGGGTCGTTGTCATCTAAGGCCAGATAGGAGTTGTCATCTCATGGGTCAAATGTGGTGCTGGTGGGCCGATTGAAACACTCCATCTGATCAGACCCAAGGAAGTAACTGGATCTTCCCTCTCCACTCCCAGCCCACTTCCTAGAGAGGTCCATATCCAATTATTTAACCCCAGAAGTCTTCTCCTTCCCCTTCACGCCTAACACCTCAACACGTCCTCCCTCTCTAATCCCCTTATCACTCTCCTCTTACATCAACTTCATTTGCCTCGAGCTCTTCTTCTGAAACACTCTTTTGTAAACTTCCCATGCTGCTTACCCTATCATGTATGATCTCAGTCACTTGAATAATCGCCTGTTCCGTCCTCTCACCATCCACGCCCTCCAACGCATCATTGACTTTCCCCAAACTCGTAAATTTGTTCTGAACAAGTTCATATTTTTTCCCCACTCGTCTGAAATTACTGAATTTAGTAAACTTTTGTCTCCTTGGCACAATCATTCAGGGACTGAGACCCTCATCCTTTTCCAATGTCACCGGAGCCTGAGACTTGTCGCAGGGATGACGATGAAACTCCCCTTGGTGATCTGCAATGGGCATTAATTGGTCAATTACTTTGCAGTGTTCATTATTGTGACCAACTTTGTCATAAATAAAACAAATGGTATGCAAACCCTCATATTTAATTCTTTAATCCTTCTTCCTAATTTTAACCTTCGACACCAAGGCCTTTTCTAGGTCTACCTCCACACAAATTCTAGCATATTTCCCTCAGAGGGCCTGTGTCGTATTCATGTCCACTTAATGCGTTTCCCAAGAGCTTTTCCAATTTCAAATAGAATATCTTCGTTAAAGGATTCTATAGGGAGATGAGGAAGTCTAACCCAAACTATTATAGACTTAATTTTATCAATGGTAGGAGAAAACCTCGACTTCCGTTTTCTAACAGTCAAATAGTGTTCGTGAATTAGCCAAGGCCCCTCTGTTAGGACCCTATAGTAATCAACCCACTAGGCAAATTTAGCTAAGAAATAATTGTCCCCCAAATCCAGAAGCTCTAGACTCCCTTCTGGCTTCCATATGGCAGTAACTTTGTTAAGCATTAGTTGTTAGCATATGGTTTTTCCGAACAATTTGATGATCATAGATTGTCTCCAAGGTTTCCAAAGCTTCTTCAGAACATCGTTAGCTAATGTAATCAGGGGAATGCTTCTTTTACCATCTAACTCATCATCTGGTTCATCTGAAATGAAATCAAGCTCCTCATTAGACTCCTCTTTGTATTTCATAACTACGTCGCTTATACTGGCCTTTCCAACCAGCATCTCCCTGAAAGAGGGTTTGCTACTACCTTCACCCCCATCATCGTTTGCCTTTACTTTCTTGTTACTCCTTTGCAGATGATCGACTTCCTCTGGAAACAGCGTCACACTCTCAACGTCCATCACTGCAAGATTAATGCTATGGCACCAAGATAAATGCTATTAGGGGTGACAATGAAACGACACAAGAAGTGGCACCAAAATTCATGTTTTGCATCTTACGATCTTATAATCGAAATAATAGTGTTCTGTAATGGTCGTAAATTTACCAGCTCTGCAACAGTCGCAAATGGAGGAAGACATAGGGTGAGATCTGATGAAAAAAGAATTTGAGGGTGCTCACAATATTGGTGTATACAACTTGGTTTGATAAAAATATTGGGAGTTGAGGAACCTAATGTTTACAGAAGCTTATTTTTAACCATAAAGTCTGCACTGCAGTAGAAGCAGAACCATTGTGCACCCCAATACATCTGTCTGGGTTTGCCTCCCCTCCAGCATCGAATCATAGCAATAGCCATTCCGTGGTTAGTGCCACATTTTCCATCATAAAGACGAAAATCGTATGTTTGAGTCAACAACCCTTGTGCTTACAGTGCTATTAGATTATAACATCTCACTTCCCTTCTCTTGGATCTAATTCTACCATTATATAAAATATAGTGAAACTAAACTTTACCGTCCCACTTACCATGTGGTCTCATAATGTAGTATTGAAAAATTATTTCTCGCTTTTGAATAATTAGATATTAACTATAAATACTATTTTTCATTTGAAAAGAATTCACACTTTTCTTATAAAAACAAAATTTCCATATTTGAGATTTTTAATCACAAGTTTTTCTTTTTTTTTAAAAAAAATATTACTCATAAATTATTAAAATATAAATAAAACAAAAATCAAAATTTGTGTATCGATATAATCCATAAAATGTCTCCAAAAAATAATTTAGTGATCATAACTTTTCTTTCCCAATTCGATGATACGGATTCAAATTGGGATATAACAAAAAATATATATACAGTATAGTCTGTAAAATCAAATGAATCAAAATTGGACCCAATATCTCATTATAGATTGTTTAAATAACTTGAACTAAATTTAATTAAAAATATTATAAATAAAATTTAGATAGATAATTGCTCAGCGGAATAGTTTTATTTTATTTTAGTCGATGAAATTCAAAACGCGAAGACTAACGAAATGCGAGTGATGTGGCATGTCTCCTTCCCTCCCTCTCTCTCTCTCTCTCGTGCCCTACTGTTACCTCTCCCTGTCTGTCTCACACGAACTCCTCACTTTTCTCTAACAGATGGGAAACCCTACCTCAACACTCCTATTCTTAATCTCTTGTGATCCCCATTTTTAATCCTCCTGTTATGAGCCAAACCAGAGTTTCAGTAAAAACTAACCCCCCCTGCAAGCAAACAGATGGATTCTGCTGTTTTCTATATGCTGAATAGCAAACTCTAAAAGTAGTCTTCTTCCGGTAAGTAGGATTTCCCTTTGTATTTTGCGTCTTAATTACCTGGATTTTACTATGTTTCCTTTGCAATTTGTTCAATCCCTTGTAAAAATCTAAACACTTTCTTCTTCATTTGGGGGTTGAATTCTCAAATGGGCCTGTCCCGTTCTCCTGAACTTAGCGGTTAGGAGGCATTGTTTATTTGATGATTTGAAGTTGGTTTTGCATACCCATGAAGCATCTTTTAGGAAAAATTTAGTTACTAGAATTTTCATTTAAACTGCGGCTGAAGATTTTGCATTAGCTGTTTAGGGGCTCATGATTATGGATTAATGCCCCATTTGGGACCTTAATTCGGTATATTTTCAATTCCTTTTTCATAAGACGGCGATGCATTAAAATGAAAAGAGAGCAGTTATTCCCTTTGCTTCCCGATCATCTTGCAAGAAATAGCTGGTATCACTCGAGTGCATTTTGAATGGTCCTCTCTCCAGTCTCCAATTTAGAATCTTTTCCAACTCCTGTACGGTGAAGGACAGTGAAAAATTGTGTGGATGATAAACTTTGAGCAAAGCATTAACTAAAAAAATAATCTCTACACCATTTTCATTCCTAGAAATTCTCGTGCTGACTTCATCTGGCATATTTTATTAAAAAGATTTAAATTTCACCTACTCCATATGTACTTAGCAACACATATCAAGTATAGCTGAGAACTGCTGTTGTTACTATGATTATTATTTTTTTTCAGATAAGAATACTTATCTTTGGCAGGACTAGGCAAGGATCAATATCAGTTAACAAAAGGAAAGAACTGTTAGATCTTTAATATTTTATGTAATTTAAGTGCAACCCTAAAAGTTAACTGTTTCTAAAGTTGTATATTATGAAAAAAAAAAAATGCACTTGAGATTTATTGTGCTTACACCATTTGTCATTTAATACAGTTGTCACAGTTATTAGGAGGTTTACTGGGTTTTAATTTGGCAATTAGAAAGTGCTTCAGAGAGGAAGCCAAAAACATAAGAACTCACAATTTTCTCTCTTGATTGCTCCCTCTAGTTTGGCACGTCAAGGTCATCAGTTATAGAGCATTTCTCTTGAATTATCATTAGATCTTATGGTGCTAAAGGGTTATTGTGGAGCATTAAATAGGAGACAAAAGTGATAAGATATCCCTGCATGCTTCTGAGACAGCAGGTTGACTATTGAATCGATTTTGTTATCACAATGTATTGTTGGATAATAAGTATTCAAAGGAATAGATATGGGCAATGAAGCATGAGTGCATGTATGAATTCATGCATTCATTGATTTATCATGGTCACTAGTTAGTAATTGATATGGGCAAAAGTTTTTTAAGTTAATAGTTGGTTTGATTCAATTAGAGGTAGATTATGTAAATTCTTAAGGAATGACAAGATTAAGCATGAAAAGCTGAAGATATTCCAGTTGAGATGATTTTCAGGACTGTGAAAATAATTTGGTAACATAATTTGTATTTTCAAACTTTTTCAAATGGTAATATTAAATTTTAGTAGGTGGCCAACAAGGAGAGACAAAGAAACAGAGATTTAGGCAATGTAGCTATGCTTCATATCAAACTCCCCAAGCTAACCATTATGTTGTGTTGTTCAAGTTAGTTGTCTAGGTACAGGACCATTCAAGCTCATGTCAAGCAAGTTAGGACCATTCTCGCTTGTGGAATTTCAGCAGGCATAAGCATGATATGCTAATTTTGAGCCACCAAATTTGAAAAATTAAATGAAGAGGAAGAAGTTTGTGAAATAGCGAATGAAAAATATAAATGGAAATGTCTTGATGGAAAAAATTTAGAGACACTTGGAAACCATGAATCCTCATTTTAGGGTAATAATCATCTTCCTAGTATTTCATGAGTGATTGAGTTCCACAGTATGTAGTAAGTTGGTTATTGTGTAATGCCTAAATATGTGATTTCCTTCTGATTTGCCAAGGTGCATGGCCATAGCGACAGGGCATGTATACAATCCAACATCTGTGATATAGTGATTTGGAAAATTCTTGAATTACATTATGCTTATGGTAACAAAATAATGAACTTCTTATTTATAGAACTAAAATTTTACTATCTAGCGTCCAAATCCCAGATTAGTTGGGAAGGAGATTTACCTTTTTCTTAGCAAAACCCAAGGTTCAATCTTTGGTTATTGCACTAGGGGCAGACATAGATTTGCCCTGTGTTTGCCTGATGCACATGATTTGTGGACTATTTCACACTCTTAATATGTTTACTAATCCAATGGGTAGTGGCTGAGGTTACCACCGTTAGAGGGCAAATTTTGGCGTAACGGTGGAGTTGCTCCTTTGGTGACGTTGAGATCATGGGTTCGAGGCGTGGAAACAGCCTCTTTGCAATATGTATGGGGAAGGCTGCATACATATATGTCCACCCTCTCCCTACCCTCATGCTAAGCCAAGAAGCACTTTGTGCACCGAATGAATCCTTTTTATATGATCCAAAAGTCACTATTGCTGAGATTTTTCTTTAAATCTAATACTTTAACAGGCATTTTAGAAATATGAAAACATTTGAATAGTATTTGTCGAAACCACTTTTAGGTGTTGTGGGAATTTTTATAAAAAAAAAAAAAAAATTGGTACATGTTAGTCATTATTGTCAAAAGATTAAGTCATGATTTCATTTTATTATCTTGTTAATTTTGTAGCTATTTGAGTGAGATTTGGCCACTACAAGATATGGTACCTTGGCACTTGGGTCACTTGATTTTTGAGGATAGCAAATATCTTAAAGCAGATTTTAGGACTTTGGGGTCCTCAAGGGAGTGAAATTAGGCCGTGGTTTGTTGCAAGGGAAAAAAGAAACGTGATTTGCTGTTTGTGTTTCTCTCATAAAGTCTAGTTGTCACTAGAAGCGAGAAAGTCCCTCATGAAGTATCCCTCTATATCTGACAACTTTTGGAGAATTGTTGTTGTTTAGAAAGATTATGTGATAAAAAGGAAATATATCTACTACCATGTGACATATCTAACACCTATCTGCTGAGAATTAGATTAGAATTATTTTAGGGATTTCTATCTAAGTAAAGTTACATGTTTGCAGTCTCTGGGAATTTTCAGGTTGTATTGTTAGATTTATGTACTCAGGAATAAGTGTAGTGTTTAGCCAACTTCTGTAAGATATAAAACTTAATGGGAGTAAATTTCACTATTTTCTACCTTCTGATTTTGTTGGTGTGCATAGCAACAGTGACTGCAAAGAGCGCATCCTTTTAACTTTACTCTCTTGCATAAAATAATTTTCAGGAAGCAAATGAGGAGTTGAGAAAGAGCGCATCCTTTTAACCTTACTCTCTTGCATAAAATAATTTTCAGGAAGCAAATCAGGAGTTGAGTGCTTTTTTGTTCATCAAATGGTTGACCCTAAATATAATGCTAGTAATAACACAAGTAGCCAGACTCTGTGTAACAAGCAACCAATTATGACAACAAAGAAGACAGCACTGCGGGATGTGCAGAATGATAATAAGGTTCCACTACCTAAGCCTTTTGGAGGCTCCCCATTACTAAAGGAAACAGAATCTGTACTCGGTGCCAAGAGACCTACAACAGATTGTCCAGTTAGTCCTCTTCACCATCAATCTGCTTGCAATAATACTGGGAATGGGCATTTGGTTTATGTACGAAGAAAATCTGAGGCAGAAGTGGAAAAGGGCAGTGGTTCCGACAATGATCAAAGTGCTGATTATCCACAATTGAGACAGCTCAGCAACAATGGGGATATGGTCAGACAGCAGAACCAGGTGAAGGACCCCAAGATTGCTGTTTTGGCTGCGATGGCTCAGGCTCCTTCGGTTTCTTTATTCGCTTCATCTAGGACTTCTCTTCCAGCTTCTCTTGGGAAGCAGGGGAATCTTCTGTCACCTAGACTCAAATCTTTTCCATTCTCAGAAAATTCACAGGGGATGTCTGGTCCACGTTGGAGAGAGCGATTCATTCATTTACAGGCATATTTGAAAAATTATGATCACTTAAGTCAGGAGGCTTACCTCCAGAGTGAGTTTTATTTTGCTTTATAGCTGTTTATTATAGTTTCTGGCAAAACTAATCTTGTCTATGCTTATGTGCATCTTCTAGTGCTCCGATCATTATCATCAATTGAACGCAGTAGGCATGCTGTTGATTTGGAGAAACGAGCCATCTGTTTGCTACTTGAAGAAGGTAAAAGAAAGTGTTGATATTAGCTTTTGATCCTTGCGCTGCCATGGTAATGCGTATTTTATCTTTTTTCTTTCCATTTCCTTCATAAGGAAATTTATTGTAGAAGAGCTTTGTGTGGCTTGCCACCGTGGATTTATTAATGATTGACCATCTTATTTTGTGGCAGCCTATTTATTTACTTGCAAAATACCAAGAGAAAGAAACCTTCACCCTTACTTTCATCTCAATTCATTGGCATAAAATCTGTTTTGCTGGATTTATTCAATTACCAGCCAAAAGAGAACCACTCAGATTATGCAGCTAAAAGATTTTTTTTTTTTTTTTTTTTTTTTTTTTTTTACTTGAGGTCATGTGTCCAAATCTTAGTCTCTGCGAATAGGGACTTAATAGTCTGCATTCAACACTCTTTCTAGACAATGCTTTGTTGGGAGCCTTGTGCATTTGGCTCTAGGGAAGGTTGTAGAACATGTTTCTTGAAGACATCCTATATGTAACTTGTGTAAGGCAACAGCATGATGGTGTGTGGATGATGGGATACTAATGGGGTTACTAACTTTGGATTTTCTTAGTCATTTTCACTTTTTTGGGAGCATTTTGTCAGATCAACCAGTGATTTATGCAAGACTTTGTAATTGGTTGCTGCTTCATTGTAAGGAATAAGTTCATTTCAAAGATGAAATTGGCGATTTTCTTCCTACTTTATTACAGGGAGAGAGATTCAAAGAATGAAGGTTCTTAACGTCCTGGGAAAATCAGATCCACAAAACAGTCCATTGGCAAAGGCTCAACAACTGAAACCAGATACCTCATAAAAGCTGTATCTCTAGAGTTTGCTTAGGTGCCACTGAGAAAATATCTCGAATTGTAGTCTGCTTTAGCTTGTATTTTCAAAATTTTCATATCTTATTCCTAGGCCGGTTTACACCAATGGGAGTTGTCGAGCCTCCTAGAACTTGTTCCTAGGCTAATGTATTCATTTCGACCGTTTCCATATTGTTTGCAAAGACGATATGCATGCTTATAATTTTAGCTTGTTTTGTTTGTGGGAGTCTTGTAATCCATTTTGATGTCTAGTAGTGCTGATAATTGTACAGCAGCCTGGAAGCCAATCCTGGAAATTGGAAGCAGTAAATCGGGGTGTTGGTAGAATGATGACAGATGAAGACAAGGTTCACCTAGATTCATCAACAATTTGATTGACATGAATTTTCTTTTCATAGATGTAATGCGGCTGAAAAAGAACAGGAGGGGGGGGGGCATCGACAGGACAGCCTTCTTAGCCTTGCTTGAAACTAGTGTCGAAGAAAAATTATTGTAGCGATAAATAACTATGCATGAAATCATCATTGGTCGAAAGGAAGTTAAATTAGAAAAAATGGAAATTTCCTTTAACTAGAAAAAATCATGTTGGAAAATTTTTTTTAACGATAAGTCGATTTGAATTAATTGAGATAAATTTTAGATACCCGAATAGAAAACTAAAAAATAAAATAAAATAAAATAATTATGCATGATTTTGATTTATGATTTCACAGAGTCGGTGTAGATAAACAGAAAAGACATTTTACCCATACAAGTTTTAAAGGGTTTATCTCTTATTTCAATTAACAATCATTTTAATTTAATCAAATTCCATAAACATCGGTAGGTATTAGTAAATATAAATATTCGCATCTTGTTATTTTTTCTTTACATGATTGAATATATTTTTAACTAATTATTTTTATTTTTGTTAAAAATATTCAGACTAGTTTCTTTTTTAAGTATAAATAAATAAATATATATATATATATAAATCTGCATAAGAAATTAATACCATACATACCATATCATACCATACATGTATGTATGTTTTTACATAGATTTCTCTTAATTTTATAATTAATTATTAGATAAAATGTATATTTATTTATTTTATTTTTATATTATTTCGACCGAATAAAATCCTCAAAATTTTGGGGGACTATAAAACCCCCAAAACCTACCCTGGCTGGACTGGACTGGAAATTTTAGATTTTGAGTGAATCACTCGCTGCGCTAACGAAACAAATCGCATCGCATACAAGCAAGATCCACCTCCGGCGAACACTAACAGGTACCTCTCTCTCTCTCTCTCTCTCTCTCTCTCTCTCTCTCTATGCGAGTCTTTTCCTTTTGATTTCATTACAGATCTGCTTGCTCCACTCAGTTCTCTTTGATTTTTCCAAGATGGCTTCAAGATTAGTTCTTTTGTCCTGTGATTTTGCTGTTTTTCTTGAATTTAGAATTTTTTTTAGGGTTTAAATGATACTTGTCTCATGGCCCATAGGAAATTATGTGGTGAAATTTCAACGGACAATGATTGTTATGTAAAAATGAAATTCCATATGTTGTCAAAATTCCCGTTGGGAGAGAACAACAGATCCGCCACTGCGTTTCTCTCCATTCCCAATCCGCCAAAGTGTACAGACTTCCAACATACTAGTTTCTGGTGAAAATCTCCAATTGGATGTTTGGAAGGTTCCCTTCGAGAAACATATGTGCAACCTAGGGCTTTGCCTTTGTGGGGTTGTAGAAAGGAGATTAAACCTAAACTGTGATTTGTTAAGGGGTTAATATCTTGGGAATCTCCCCCCCCCCCAAAAAAAAACCCACACACATATGCATAAAACAAAACCTGTGACTTGAATTACTTAAGACGGAATTTATAGTTAGTCCCCACCAATCTTGAGATTCATAGTGCTCAAGAAAGAGGACTACTCATAACCCCAACGTACCACAATTAATTCCAGAAGCTTGAGATACATCCCATGATGATTAAGGTTTGAGCAATTGACCTAATGTCATCTTCTGAGTTTTCCAATCGCAGAAAATCCACAAGGGTTGAGGAAAATCCCCCATGTAGGGATAGAATGCAATTCTTCAATAGTTCCCACACTCCCTGAAGTTATTCTTCACCTCAGCTCTGAACATGAAATCAAATGTGATCCTCTCAGGTGCAATTTAGATATGACTACCAGCTGCAGTTGTCAAAATGTAAGTAGTAGTGGCAGTAGAAGTCCAATTTTAGTGTTGGTTGTTTCTATTGGACACTTACTGGACTTCTTATTGCTTGTGAGGGAATTCCAAATTTAGTAGCAAGAGAAATAGCACCAAACGTGGGGGTAAAAAGGAAAATAATAATAATAAAATGTTTCTGTTGACCTTCATATATTGATTTGTACTGATGTCATAAGGTGCCCTAGGTGATCCTTTCATCTTGTGAATGACTTATATAGAGTTTTATGATACACATGAACTTGTTTTGTGTGCGAGGAAATGTGCCTAAGATAATGCATAAGAAAATGTGCAAGGCTGCCTAATGCATTAGTCTAACATTGGATTTTTTCTTTGGTTAATCTAAAATTGAAAGCTGTGTGTTTCCCACATGAAATGGTCCAAGTTTCTGGTATCACTTGAATTTGTGTGTAGGTTTAACTATCTTATCTCTTTTCATGATTTGATGGCATATATATAGATGTTTATTGCTCTATGTTTCGGTTATTTTTACATATTGAATTCCGTATACTTTGCAAAATGATTTTATATCTGGTGTGGTTATATGTTTGGTTGGTATAATGGGTTACCTCATCTACTAAATTAATTTTGGAGTGGCATTAAGGAGTTGTAGTACATACTTCCCTTGACCTTTTCCCCATACCTGTCATCCTCTTGACTCACTAATGGTTCATGACTGTTGACCATATCCAAAGTCATGGGCATGTCTTGGAAGCTGGCTGAGCCAGTGGCTTATCTAAGAGATGCCCTACATTGGTCCGCCTTTGACCATTCATGAATTCGAGCTTGACATTTGTTGCAATATTCTTACTGCTTTATGGACCCTTTCTGGTTGTTTGGTTTAGGAGGGCTTGTTAAAATGTGAAAAATCTTTTGAGGATGAAATACTAGAAAAAAGAATTTAGGTGTCAGGAAAAAGTGGGTCGGGTCTGGTTTTATTAACAGGTTGAGTGGGGGATTTTTTTTTGGGTATGAATAATTGAAGGGCAATGTTGGGAAGCGGGGGGTATTCAGACGGGTACGAGGTCGGCTCAAAGAGACAAAGAATGATAGAATCAAATCCCTACTTCGCAGTGAGCAGCAGTACGAGTAGCTTCCAGCCCTATGGATATGGTAGCGGGTTCCAGCCACCATTATTTCCAGTTGTTCGTCTCAGGGGACTCCCCTTCAACTGCACTGATATTGACATCATCAAATTTTTTGCGGGGCTGGATATAGTGGATGTCTTATTGGTCAACAAGAATGGACGCTTTACGGGAGAAGCTTTTGTTGTCTTTGCTGGGTCCATGCAGGCTGACTTTGCACTTCAGAGGGATAGGCAGAACATGGGTCGCAGATACGTTGAAGTTTTCAGATGTAAAAAGCAGGACTACTACAATGCTGTAGCTGCTGAGGTAAATTATGAAGGAATCTACGACAATGACTTCCAAGGAAGCCCTCCTCCGTCTCAATCAAAGAGGTTTTTGGACAAGGACCGACTGGAATACACTGAGATTCTAAAGCTGCGTGGCCTTCCCTTCTCGGTGAAAAAATCTCAAATAGTGGAATTCTTTGGGGAGTTTGAACTGGCAGATGATAGGATCCACATAGCATGCCGCCCTGATGGGAAGGCTACTGGTGAGGCGTTTGTGGAATTTGATTCTGCAGAGGATGCTAAAAAAGCCATGTGCAAGGACAAGATGACCATCGGCTCACGCTATGTGGAGCTCTTTCCTTCGACACCAGACGAAGCTAGAAGAGCAGAATCGAGATCAAGGCAGTAAAGACGTGTTGTAGGTTTCCTTGGTGCTGACTCTGTGGCGATGGTTGGTTTCTCAACTTGCAAAGCTATTCCCCCATCCTAGGTGAAGCTTTTTTTGTGATACTGGATTTCTATTCGGGTCACGTGTATTTTGAACTTAACAAATGCTTAAGATTTTTGCACTTTAATGTGGAAATATTATTAAAAGTTGGGAATGTTTAGACTTTATTCAGCTCCATATTACTGCATTGTTGTAATCCTGTTTTTTTTTCTTTTCTTTTTTTCACCTTTTCTTTTAAAGCGATTTTTGCTCCACAAGGTTGCATGACACTCTCGGCTGCCTTAACGGCTTAATCTTTTTGCAGTCTTCCAGTTCCTGCTTATCTATAATTCTACTTACGACATTTGCAGGTGAGAAAAACATGTTTCTTTTATTATTCTACTTGTCATGAATAATGATAACAAGGCATTTCTAAATAGAATAGATTACTTTAAAAATAAAATAAAAAAAATAAAAAAATAAAAAAAAAAAATCCAGACCTGATTAACTTTGGATGATTAAGGTAATTTCTTTTCCTTGGCTAAGAGCATTTGATGAGACTTTCAAGTTTTATCCCTCAACAAATCGCATTTAAAGATTCTGGAAAAATGAATAATTTCTAGAAAAGTGGAGAAATTCAAGTTATAGGCTGAAGTAAGCTAAATTCAATTTTTGTGTCGTATTTCTTTTACTAAATTCAATTTTTAGAATTGTGTTTTCATTTAAATAGTGGAACTCTTATTTTAGAGAATTAATTTTAAAGAAGTATATACTAAAAATGTATGAAAATGAGGATCATTTTACTTCTCAACCCTATAATTAAAATTTTCTGGCAGATTTTTATCTTAAACTCAATAGAAATACTATATTTGACAGACAAACGCCAAATTGATACTCATTGGCTGGTTTTGAGCGTAAAAACCATAGTTTTAAATACCCCCCAAATGCTGTTCTCTGTCCACGAACCTCTCAGCCTTTTTGAAGTTTTGGACAACGAATGTAGGCAGCTAATCATCTGATTACATTTCAGAGATTGCTCATGATTTTCCCAGTCTGGTAATCACATATACTTATTGTTAGACACTTGGCGGTTTAATCGACTGTCTTCTTATTCTTGGTAAGAAGTCTTTTCAATTAAAACCCAGAATCGTGTACAGAATTTGATCTGGTTCAATTAAAACCCAGCTCTGAATTCTGGGTCTGCCTCCGCATACGGTTCCATTGCTGAGGTACCCCTTTTCAATTTCCTGAACTTCGGTCTTTTAACGTCCGTGATTCTCTTTGATATGTTGGGGTTCTGTTGATTGGTGTTAAATAGGGGTTCAATTCACTGATTTTTGTTGATTTTCTTTGGGCGGTTATACATTTGGCCAATGAAAGCCCTATTATCTGACCTAGCTGGCACCATTGAGCAAGCAGGCAATACGTGTATTTAGGCATAGCTTCTGACCATAAATATCTAGGATTCATCATTATTCAGAGAAAAGTGAGCAAAATTTACTCTTAGCGTCAGCCAATGTGGCTATAATTTTGATCATCGTGGTGGTGATGACTATTATAATCCGAATGTTAGTTTTGTTTTCTGTAGGAATTTGACATTCATGACCACCATTCCGTTCAAACTTCTTACGAATGCTCCTAAGTTTTGTCATCTGCCTAGTCATCTTGAGAACTTGAAGGCCTTCTTCCAGTTATTAAGCCTTGCTTGGAAAATCCTTTTATTGAAAGATGGGGGAGGACTCACCTGGTTATTCTTTAGTTGACTTATCTTTGCCAACCTAATTCTCTTATGCGCATTCTTCTTGGCTGTTATCTGTTGCTATCCAAATAACGAAAAAAACCTGACTTGAATGATCCTATATTAGAAGCTGAATTGGCTATAGGAATGGGACATAAATATTTATCGGGGAACCTGCATGACCCAATAATCTTTTATATATTTTTCGAGTAGTAATTCGAGGTATTATTGCTTGTAATGTGTGCTTAGCAGTTCTCGAACCATCAATTGATGAATCGGTAGATCCATTTGCTACTCCTTTAGAAATATTACCCAAATGCTATTTCTTTCCAACAGTGCCAATTAAGTTATGTGGTGTCCTTTAAATGGTTTCAGACCCCACGGGTATGGCATGTTTGTGGACAAGAATCAGACAACCTAGAATAGTGACCTTTCTCTTTTCTCTCATCTCATGGGTGGTTTCTATCTCTAATCTCATTTTGTTCCCAATATTATATGGTGTGGCCTTGGCATTAATAACCAAATAATTTCCTTACAAAGCAGAAAAAGCCTAGACGGCTAAGTGTATGGTTCCTCCAAGCTCTTGGTCTGTTTGGATTTCTTTCTTTAAAGATTTTGTTTCCGTTCTTCAATACAAGGCAGATTCCTGCGTTGGTTTGGATTTTAGATAATGATTGAACAAATCACTTAAAAGTTTTAAACAGCAGCTGAAAAAACTCGTTACGACATCTAGACTCCTAAAGTCCAAATATTTTTTGTTAACAAATAAATTGATTCAAGTTAGGATTGAACAACTTTATGATGCATAGCAGAGATCCAGCCCAGCTATAACATAGTAGAACTTATGGGCTTTTCTTCGACTATTCTGACCTTGTAAGTTGCAGTTTCATGTCGCAATGTGGTAAAGTAGCACTCTGGTGCATGGAACTGCTTCTTGGTTTTGATTGCTCTCTGAATTGTTGGTTCAATTTTGGACAGTGCATTTAGAATTATCCTTGTACAGTAGTGCATACAACACTCATTTTTCCTTCTAAACACCCCCCACCAATTACCATTTCAGCACTGCTCAATGCTTATTTAAAATGGTGTTCCAGCGGAGTTGCAGAACAGTAATACAAGTGCCTATTGCTCTTTTCACCTAAGAATATGTGTGGAGGGAGCAAGGATGGAACTCAGCATGCAAAAAGATCCCTGCCTGTATTTGATCAGGACCTCAATTGTCTTCCTTACCCGGTCTCTTCATCTGAACAACCTCAGAATGCACAAAATGATCAAAGTGAATCAGGTTTATCTCTATGGTCTCCAAGCATCTATTTGCAAATATGTGCCACAGTGACAACTCTTTGGGTGGGTTTTCCTATGACGAAATGTTATATGGAGAAGATAAAATATAACAACAACAATCTAGGCCTTTTATCCCAAAATTTGGGGTCGGCCAATGGAGAAAGATAATATATATATAATATACATATAAATGCCCCAAAGGAAAAGACGGGAGCTCATTTCAAATTATGATTAGCAGTGGTTTGGATGATCTGTTAGTACAGTTTAAATACGAAGATAAGCATAGTGTCACTTTCTAGATGCTAAGGAGTGCTAAGATGTTTCATTCATAAAAGAATTTGTGCAACACTACTGAAAATTCCACTTATCAGCTCCATTTACTCAGGATGCATCACTACGGTATGTATGAAATTCATGGCAGACAAGACTTGCTACGGTCATCTCCAGATTTACATGTACCACAGAGAGAGTATTTCCCTGCAATGGGTCTAGGATTTTGTCTTTTGTCACTGACCAGTGCTATGCTTGCAAATTGGTGGTTGATTGCAGGAAAGGTGGTGAAGAAGAAGAGAGCACCAAGTGAGCTTGTAGCTAACCTTGCTTTAGAAGATCTTGCCAAGTACTTTGATGTGCCAATCGTGGAAGCTTCTAAGAACTTGCAAGTTGGACTCACAGTTCTCAAGAGAAAGTGCAGGGAATTTGGAATTCCTCGCTGGCCCCATAGAAAGATCAAATCCCTTGATACTCTTATTCATGATCTTCAGGTCCTCCAGTCTTTCTTGTTCTCTTTTCTGGGTTTCCAATTGCTTCATTTTTCTAAATTTTCTTGTGGCATGCGCATCATATAATTCTTTGATCTTTATTCTTCTAGGAGCTCATCTTTTATAGATTTCATCCATTGAGTACCAATAAAAGCTGGCTCCGACTGGTGCTTCACAGCCTTGAGGGCAACAAAATTGCAATATTTAAGTGATCAACATGCTTATAGATCGAATGCAAGCAAACATCTTATTTACGGTTTTATGTAACATATTCATGGTTTCTTGTTGCTAATTGCCTTAGGAAGAGGCTGAGAGGCAACAACAAGAGGACAAAGTTGCAGCAATGGCAGTAGCGAAGAGACAGAAACTGTTGGTGAATGAAAAGGAAAATATTGAGAGGAAACCCTTCATAGAGTTGAAGAACGAGACCAAGAGATTCAGGCAAGACGTTTTCAAGAGGAGGCATCGAGCCAGAGCTCTTCAAAACCAAGCCAGCTCAGCCTTTGCCAGTGAAACAAAGGAATAGATAAAACATGCAATGGGTGTAAATTGTGTGTCTCTGGAAAATGTACACCCTGACATTGGGATATCCTGTTTTATGTTAGTGAATAAATGACCTTCTTTATAAATTTCCCAACTGTAGCATATCAGATAATAGTGTATTTCTCCAGGTCTTTCTTTCGTTACTACGAGAATCAAGTCCAACTTGCTTAAACTTTGTCTTGCAGTGAGAATTGATTTTGAAAGTGGTGGAGTAATTTAATATGCATCCTCTGCTGTGTTACCTGAATTTTACAAAGTCATGCCTGTGCTCTGCCTGGAAAAAGGAGTCAAGGATAATACCAAAAAATATCAGCTTTCTTTTGCCCTTTCTGCTTTTAGATCTTCTCTTTTTATGACTTTTTTCTTTTAATTATTCACCTTTGTTCTGGGTCAAATGATTAGGTGCTTCAATTGATTACATGCTCGAGCATCTTAGTTGACCTCTCTCTTGTGGGAAACTCATATACGAGGTCATTGATGGGTCGGTTTCCTTTTTTTTTTTTTTTTATTTTCTTGGTGTTTGTTGAGTTGTTTCTCTTGAATTTTCTTCCCATTTGACTTATTTTTTAGTTGGGTAAAGCTCTTCAAATCACCTTTTGGAGTAATTAAGTCAAACATAGGAACTGCCCCAATTTGCATTGCAAGTTTAGTGCGCCATCAGACTTTAGCATTCAAATAGTTCTCTCTTCTGCTTGCTGGGAGACGACTCATATAATAATCAAAAGTGTCGAGTAGCTCACAGACGGTTTGGTCTCATCGTTGACGAGGCCTAACCTTTGTTGTTCCCTTCCAGGTTTGTGCATGATGATTGCACTACACAGAAAGTATGGCAAATTTCCTATAGGGGCCTCGAGCCTCAATTCAACCAAACATGTTACATCTCACCCGGTTTTTACCAAAATATTATTTTTTTTAAATAAAATCTTAAAACTATCATTTTCTTTTTTTACCGCTTTCAAAGTGCAAAATCTACTATTCATCTTTAAATTCGTTGAAAAAAAAAACCTAGAATTTAGAAACATAGGTTTTGCACTCTTAGAGTGCAAAACCTTGTTCCTACATCCAACAGCATTTAAACATTTTTAGACCGATCCCCAGATCTGTAAACAAAATTTCAACCTCACTAAGAATTTGACTCCAATCTCACATTCCAATCCACTTGAAATTCTAGAACCCAACAACCAACTTCACCAATCATAATTCCAAACACAACACCCAAAATACAATCAATCCAAAACACCAATAACCAAAACATAATTAATCCAAAATACCAACAAATAATACACAATCAATCCAACACATTTTGAAACATTTTGAACCATTATGACCATAAAATTTAAACCAAAAATACCAAAAGAGACAATAACAAAAAAAAAAATTATACAAATTAAAATTAAGATTTATAAAATTTAAATGTAATACTAAATATAAACTAAGTGTCGCAAGGAGATCGTACAGCATTACATCGTAGCTGACGTCTGACGGGAAGATGAGCCGGCCTACCAGGTGGATGTATATCATCTAAACGTGCACTCGAGATACTCCATCTATTAGGTATATCGCCTAAATGTGCACCCTCATCAACCTTAGGAAATGTAACCACACCAACATCGTCTAAATTTCGACGATGACGACGCCGCCACCGCTCGTAAACACTAAAATGTGGACGCTCAGTCAGTACTATATCGTCAACATCGTCTATAAATCCGGGTGTCTGTGTTAGAGTCGGGTAGGAAGATGACATAGGTATCTCTGTTGGCTCGTCATAAATATCTGCAGCACCTAAAGTGGAAGATATGTCCATCGGCTCAGTCAGTGCGGAAGTCAAAGAATGGTAATTGTCATATGACAAATGCCCGACAAATTCAAGTGCACACCAAAACGCGTCTCTAAAAAGTCAAAATTTAGGATCCACTCCTTCCTCTGCAAGTATGTCAGATGATTGTAAATGCATGTGGTCGAGCTTATAGCACTGCAAAAGACAAAAAGAAAAGAAATATTATTTAAATAATAAAACAATATTAAGTAGTAAAGTTATTTTCACTTACGAGATATTCCATCAGTGTTGCACTAGGTCGAAATACTTGGTCATAACGATGTGCTGGGCAGGCGATGTATAAACGGGTGATTTAATGATACCATGGCATATAATCAACTGTTATCCTCGGCTCATCGAAAGTATCGTCACCCTTTATGATGCGATCTCTTCAGTTACCCCACAACTATAGGGGAATCGCATGGATCCTAATCCAATCGTACCCATGTCTCTCACATTAATCAATTCGGCGCAAGTCCTGGTTGGTTTGCACGGCTAAAGGCACATGTGCAACAACCTGAACTGTCTCATAACTTTCTAAGGGAAATGATACTCCACGATCTCAAAACAAATGAGAGGGACATCGGCACGCTATATGTCACTGCCGACAAGGCAATACGCAGGCAACGTCACCTAGTTGACATATGAATATAGCATCAAAATAAACTAAAAAAGAAAAATAAAGATGGTGTTAGTTTGATCTATAGTAACAGAAGTGGTTAGCGAAAATGAAATTTTTACTGACTCTAGTGTCTATCATATGATCTAACTAATCCAAATACGTGCTAAAAACAAACTATCATGTATGTACATAATTATGCGGAATATCCCAACTATTTACAAATAAAACAATGTAAAGGTCAAAGTATACAAATCAAAAGTATAGAGAAAAAGGATAATTGAAGTAAACACTACATACAGAGATTCTCTAGGGTCGAGAGGCAGGTGGTCAACAGAAGGTATCGGATCTACAACGAGACGTCTGACCGGAATAAATATGAGCACTCTCTCCCATACCCAAATCTGATAAGAGAAAAAAAATGAATAAATGATATAATATATATAGAAAGTATTATTAATTAAAAAATAATACAAGAAATGGAGATGGAATACCTGTATAAGCAAGACTAGACCACAAATCTGTCTAACACCATTTATAGAAACCCGACACATGACTCTGTAAAGTGTCGCCAAGACAACTCTCCTCAACTATACTGTCCGATGCAAGCATGATCTCATAGAAACTCCAAATATATGTGCTTAACCATCGACCCAGAGTGGTCCCCGGAAAGACTACCAATAGCTGCATTATGTGACCACGCGCATGGTACTCGACTAGTGTCCAATTTGACACTACATCTAGAGGATGTGAATCAAGAAAATCTCTAATAGACCACAATTTAAGACGATCTCCATGAAAATCCTCGAGTCTAGGATAGAATCCCAACAAAGCACGACAAACTTCCTGCCAATCCACAACAGAACAAGGGTGCTCAAACCCAATAACTGCCCCTCCATCGACAGGCAACCCAAGAAGAACGGAGACATCCTGTAACGTAATCATAGCCTCACCAACCGATAAGTGAAAAGTATACATCTCTTGTCTCCATCTCTTGACAAAAGTGATAATAAGTGCATGATTGTACTGAATATATCAACATCTATAAAGACCATAAAAACCCGCCACTAACAAAATCTCATGTACCCTAACATTAATGGGCCTAGTAGCCCAAAAACCACGGTCGGAATATCGCACCTCTAGCAGGGTATCACTCCCGATCTCCCATATAGACTAAGATCGGTGTGAGACCAGTAAAGTCAAGACACTAGTATCCCGCAGGCTTGGGATAAACTCTAGACAAGTGTACTCCATAACTATAATGACTAAAAAATTAAAAAGGGGTAAAAGCTTGAAATCCTCAAATGAAATGAAAAAGTACATAAAGGGAATCAATTACAAATATACATAAGGGGGATCAAGTATGTAAACCAAATTACAAATATAACTATAATCGTATATATTGAAAGTCTATGATAACGTATAAAATTTAAAGTACATAAGGGAGATCAATTACATTCGCTTTGTCTTGCCCTAGTTTGTAATCGCGTCATATTTGGGCAATGTTGACGATTATGTTCATACTCACCACAGAGCTTGCAACGCTAAGTTCTTATTCTATCCATTTCATTATAGATCCGCGTATTCTATAGTCTACCTGACTGATTGTTCAGGCATGAACTATTATACAACAAACAGAAAAATTAAGGGGGCCAATAATCCTTGTGTAGAGGAGGATAGAATTTGCTACTATATGTTAACTACATTGATTTACAACCATGCAGTTTGTCTATAAATCTCCTCTAGTCACAACCTAAATCTGTACAAACTCTCCATATATGAGCAAGAAAGTTTGTATGTAACATATTTTTCACAAGTACAAGATGGGACATCTAACAGCACGATATGGGTACCCTTCCCACCATGAAATCTTGTCGTAACCTTATACAGCCCTTCAGATCTATCATATTAAGTAACACAATAGAATTTTAATTTCTGTTCAGTTTTAACCAATTTTTCTATCACCAATGTTGGCCACCTATTGCCAGTTTTCATATTATGTTCCACCTGTTGTCAGTTTTCATATTATGTTCTACTTCTTCTCAGATGTTATCGAAGAAACGAACCATACGGTATAATCTCGGTCGCACACATGCAGTTATTGGCAACTTTTTTGCACCTTTAAGTATACCATTAAATGATTCTAACTGATTGATAGTCATGCTCCCTCATCTATTTCCACCATCATAATACAACGTCCATTTGTCGAGAGGAATTTTCATCAACCACCTAAATGCGAGCTTACTAAGCTCTTTGATTTTGTTCATAACGGTATCAAACTTTCTTATTTGTCTTTACTCGGCCACCTTATGCATCAACTTCATTAGTGGCTTGTTCTTGAAACGTTGACTGAAATTAGCCTCCACATACTGCAAACAAAGTCTGTGATATATAAGCGGTGGTTAGAGATTGGTATTTCTCTCTATGGCTTGAATTATACCAGATGCCCTATCTGATATCAAGCACACTCCATACCTATCCCGAATAATGTGTAGCCTCAAATTCTCCAAAAACCATGTCCAATTCACAATCGTCTCCCCATCGACAATGGCAAAACACAATGGAAGAATGTGGTTTGTCGCATCCATTGTAACTGTAATTAAAATCTTCTCTCGATATCTCTCATATTGAAATGTCTCATCAATAGTTATCACCAGTTTACAATGTTTGAATGCATCAATGGATGGTTTGAAAGTCTAAAAAACTGAGTGAATCACTCTCTTATTTGACCCGAATACCTCAATGAACCTCCAGTCAACTACAGTCCCTAGATTAGTCATTCGCACAACATCTAAAAACTGTGATAACAATGTGTAAGAAGTCTCCAAGTTATCATACACAATTTCTATAGACTTCTGACGCCCCATCCAAACCTTTTTGTATAACAGATTTACGCCATGTAATCTTATATTCTCAACCACATCACAAACTTTGTAATCAATATTCTCTTTTATTAGTTTTTAATAAAACGATCAACCATATTCGAGTCTACATTCGGATGATCCCCCAAAAGCAATTGAGGGAAACAAGTGTGCTTTGCTTTCAGCCTTATAATCTCCCAAAGATGACTGCTCTTCTTTAGCCTAATTCGAACATGCCACAAACAGTTGTTCTCATGGTAAAATAACACCGCACAAACCATATATTCGGAAAACTTTCATAGATTTCAAAGTATCTGTGCTCTCACATCGAACAACACTTGATAGCATGTTGAACTCACTCTTTCAATGCGAAGACCATCCCAACTTGCAATTCCGAATTCTAGTCATTATCCCATGTTAGACGATGATAGTCATTATATTGATCGACTATTATGAACCATTCTCTCATAGTATGAAAGAATGGTATATCTTCTTCCTCATCAACAACCCGATCTCATTCCTCCTCAACAACTATATGATCTTTTTCATCAACATTCTGTTCATCCTCACTTCCACCCTCAGATTGCTCAGAAATAAATGCATTTACAGGATCTTCTTCATAAACATTCCTCTCATTCTGCCCTTCATAGGGTCCACTGGTAATAGCCTACCCATACTGACTTACAAACGGCATAATTGAATTATGAATACCAGTCAAAGCAACATCACTAGAAATAAATGCCACATATCGTAACCACTCATTTCTAATATTCTCACTACTTTTCAACATCTCAATGTAATAACCAAATTTGTTTCACCTCCAAAATCAGAACAATTTTGAGTCCTAGATTAGCTATCTAGGATCTCTGACATATTCTCTCTGACTCAATTTGAGCAACCGACCATGGACAGACCAATAGGAGGTACATTCAAATTTGGTTCTGACTCTAGGAATAGTTCAATTGTCGTCAAATTCTAGATATATTTTGGAAGTGCCAACACCTCGGGTAAGAATTCATCATCCTCCACTGGTAATACATAATAAGAGAAAATTTGACTAGATCAAAGATGATATCTACATATCATATTTAACTTAAATTGTTTAGAATCAATCTCATTCCTACGTTACAAAATTTTTCCATTTAATAGTGCTATCAGCCACAACACCCGCCTTTAGACTCACACTATACCGATAATCATCATCAACCCAAATTTTTCCATTTAATAGTGCTATCAACCATAACACCCGCCTTTGGACCCACACTATACCGATAATCATCATCAACCCCACCAACTCTACCCCCCAATAAAGCGACAATCTCACATGGTTGTCACCAATTTTGCTCTCTTCTATCTTTGAAAATAATAACACATTATCAGAAATACAACAAATATAACAATGAGAGCGTTAAATGAGCAATTAACCTACATTCGTTGGCAATAATCAGTATAAGAAACAAATGAGTAATTAACCTAGATTCGAAAGAACATTCAACCATCCATAAATTTAAGCCAAATCTAAACCTTAAATTTACAATAAATAGTACAATTGCAAATTCTAGATTCGAAAGAGCAGTTAACTACATCACTATGCAAGGATTCAAACAAAGTGCAGTCCAAGAAACAAACCCTAGATCTACAGCACAACAGACCCTAAATTCGAAACCCTAGATCTACATTGAAGTGGAATAGGTGAAACTCTAGATCTACAACATAGCAAACCGTAGGTTCCCACATATATCTAGTGCAAGGATGAAGAAAGGAGAGAGGAAGAGAAGGGAGCAGCAGCGACGGCTAGCAGCAGCGGCGGTGATGGGAGCTATAGCTATATGACTTTTGTCTAGGCAGTGGGAGTTCGAAGAGGGAGAATGAAAAAATGCACAAGGTAGACTGCAAAATGTGTTTCATAGTCTGGGTTATAGTATGATGATTTTGCACTCTTAGAGTGCGAAATCAAATTCACACTCTGAGAATACGAAATCAATTTTGTATTCTCAGACTGTAAAATTGGTTTCGTACTCTAAGTGTGCGAAACATCACCGTTATTTTTTTTTTTTTTTAAATTGAAATGATAATCAATTATAGATTTCTCACTTTATGAGTGTGAAATCGAAAGATCGAGGAAAATAATAATGATAGTTTTGAAATTTTATTTTTAAAAAATAATATTTTGATAAAGACCTCTATATCTGACAATTATTTTAGGTCCCATCGGTCATTATCTTCGGTGTCTTCCCAGCCTCGAATCAGAAACCCGGACACACTGCGTGGAAGAAGGGAACTCCAAGAAGCTTCAGAGCTGTTTTCCTCTTCCAGGTCTTCTCTGCCGACCATCTTCTCTTTCCCTGCATAGACGCGCAAAGGACACTGGAAACAATAGACCCATTATTCATTCCTGGCTTTTGATACAAAAATTGAAGGTGAGGTGGATAGGCTATTATTGCACAAGACAGTGATGGAAGTGTCCCTTTCCGGACATAATCTTGCAGGTTAATACCCTGACCTCACCTGAAATGACTAATCCAACCCTTGCAAAATGGAAGAGAACTGCGAGGGTTGAAAATTTCTTTATGCGCAAAAGTAGGAAAAGGGTTGAAAAATTAGTAATTTAATAATAATTTTGATTTATTTAATAATTTTATGAGGGAAGATAACGTAATTTGTCTAATTCTAGATTCACAAATCTTTTAACAAAAAGGGAAATACCCCTTTATAATTAATGTCCTCAATAATTTGATAAAAATATTTTAATTTTATTTTTCTTTCAATTTTTATATATACGTACATAAATACATATATATATATATATATATATATATATTGTCTTTAAATTTAAAAAAAGAAAAAAAATTCTTTTCCTTGTAAAAGAAATAGTCAATGAAGGCTTTACTTGGATGGAGGTGATGCATGATTGGGGACTCGAGGTGGACTTGATACTTTGACGCTGGTGGGTTCAATGAGATGCATGTGGATCCGGTTCCTTCCGACTACAAACAAAGTCTACCCGTTAAGATTCATTCCTTACTCGGGCGCAGTCCTATTGTTACCACCTAACCATCTAATTTTCAATTTCTTATGTAACATATCACAACCAAAAATCGGAATTAAAGTGACACCCAATATATGTGTGTGTGTGTGTCTGCATATATTGATCTTGACTTGGGAAGTCACAAAATTGGGCACGTCCGCCTTGCAGTTTGGCCTTCTATCTAAAGGGCTCCTTTGCCTTGGCGGCCCGAATATTTTGCCAAAAATTAATGTTAGCTGCTCATGCTGATGCTGAATGTCAAGTGATCGAAGATTGATATCACCTTTCATTTCATGCCCATAACACATAAACCCAAATCTTAGCTTTCTAGGTTTTGAAAATGCTATCATCACTTGGATAGTTTAACTCAACTTAATTGAAATTTAATTAACGTAATTTAAAATTTTTAAGAAGAATATTTCAATGGAGATTGATTAAAATACTAGTGATAAGTAGTATTATCATAAAACCAGAGGAAGAGCAGCAAAAGGTGTATGTAACACGAATATCCTTTGGCAATCACTTTAATAGAACAACATGAGAGGGAGAGGGACAGAGAGAGGGGTGCGCGAGAGTGTGTGTGTGCGCACGCGCGTAAAACCTGGAGAGAGACTAGTGCAGTGTGACAAAAAGGGTTGATTGAAAGCTTTGAAATGGAATTTACCCTAAAAATGTAAATATTGGATGGAGGCTGAGAGCGAGAAACACATGCATGCTTTGCTTTAGAAAAAGTGCATGCCAAATCGCTAATCATCCCTCCATGGGTCACGGCCGCAGCAACGCAACTTCCTCGACTGAGTGGTGGCTAAACAGCGGCAGCGTGCCTGAATTCAAGAAGCCCCACCACCCCCACCCCCACCCCCATGCATATGCATATGCATGTCACTTTCACTATCACCCCCCCCCCCCCCAAAAAACAAAACCTAATCACTAGATTTCGCCATTTCAGTTGTTTGTAAGCGTGTGGTCAGGCCGAGGAGGAAGAAAGACCTGCTCAACCTAAACTAATGGTTATTTCGTATGCGCATTTGTTAGAACAAAGTTGTCAGGGTGAACAGTAAAAAAAAATGATACTAGTCACAAACGAGAGTTACGCACTGGATCTGTGCTGTATTTCTGTTTAACAATTTTCGATACCTTTTTCGTACACCTAACATTCTAAGTAGAAACATTAATTAAGAATAGGAGCTAGGACCAAGCTTTCGATCCTTATAATAGAGTTTTTTTTTTTTTTTCCCCCAAAACATGATCAAGTCCCATTTGAAAATTAAGATATGATTCAATTAAAATTAAGTAAAATTATTAATCTAATATTAACGTAAGTCCTTTTATTACAAAATTTAATTTTTACTTAAAAAAATAAAATAAAATTGAATGGAGATAATATTGAGACAAATTTAATTGATTGAGACGAAATGTTAGCCATAAATAACAAGGCCTCATTCAATATTGCTGGAGAATGGGAATGGGTTCCACTTAAAATCTTGTTATCAATCTGTAAGAAGGTAAGTGATTAACAACAAAGATATCATTTAAATATAAATACGTTGATCATGGTGCAAGTGTGACTAATCTCTAAGAAAATGAAAGACTCACTCGTTGTTATTTATTAAAAAAAAAAACACACACACACGCGCGCATGTATTCATTAGCGTCAAAATGACTATTTCTTTTTGTTAGGCAAAATGACTTTTAATGTTCTGGTGTGTTATTTGCATAATTTTTTATTGAAATAATATTTTCATGCGCCTAATAATTAAGAACAAGCTGCCCAGAGAGAGAGAGAGAATCTTCGATGGCCGAATTGTAAGAAAGGCGACCTTTTCTTGGGGACACGAGGGGAAGGGGTTGACTTTGTGGGCCTATCATAAAATAGCAAAAAAATATGAATGCTTTTCTGCCTATAAAATGGAGCACAGGGGGTGGTGGACTGGACATGACGAGAAAGCGTAAAGTCCAAGTCACAAAGAAGGTTACCTTACCTTACCTTACCTTACCTTACCTTTACACCGTAAAGAAGACAAAAAGATCACAAAGGTGAAGATGAAATATAGAAGAAAAAAATGAAAAGACCAAGAAGTCGACTCTGTCCATTGCCAACAACATATAACTTCCACCTTTCTTCTTCTCCTTTATTCCTTCCATCAATTCTCTTCCCCAGTCCCAAAATTTGATATGCCCATCATTCTCTGTCTGTAGTGCTAGAATTAGAAGCTGAGGAGGTGTTCTTCTTTTGGGGAGATGGGTAATTGTTTGGTTGCATCTCCCTCTGAAGAAACTTGCCCTAGCTCCCCCACCACTGCTACCAAAACTACTAGCTCAGGTGTCTCTCTCTTTCTATTCCTATTTTCCTTTTTGGGTTTTTTTTTTTTAATTTTCTTATCTGGGTCTCCTTTTTTTTTTGTGGGCAAGGTTGAGTATTAAACCCTTTCAATTTTGCCACTCGCTTCTTTCTACTCGTAGTGTGTACGGAATTGGGTAACAAAATAATAATTATCAAAATTTAATCTTTGGGTCGTGTTCTTTTCTGAATTTAGTAATTGCCCATTATTCCTATGCTCAAAATTGTTAACTTTTTGACTGATTTTGGTATTCTTTATCCCCAATTTACTCAGGTCTGTCAAAGAATTTGAGTGATGGGAAGGGGTTCTCTGCAACTAGCAGCAGTGGCGGCAACAGTCGGTTTTCAGCGAGTAGGAGATTGGATGAGGAATTTCCAAGCGGGAAGATATTCGAGGTTCCCAATTTGAAGATTTTCACATTCTCTGATCTGAAGAGTGCAACCAGAAACTTTAGGTCGGATACTTTGCTTGGTGAGGGAGGCTTTGGGAGGGTTTTCAAGGGATGGGTTGATGAGAAGACTCTGGCTCCTTCAAAAGTTGGAGCTGGAATGATTGTTGCTATTAAGAAATTGAATCCTGAAAGCATGCAAGGCTTTGAAGAGTGGCAGGTAATATTCCTAAGTTGCTCCCTTTTATAGTTAAAAGGACAATATGCCAAAAGGTTTTTATTAAAAGACAGAGGCCAAAAGTGAAGCTTTCTCTTGAAATCACATGGATTGCATTTTGTGTGCCTGCATTGTTGTGCAATTCTTAATGCAAAAAATGAATAAATAAAAGCTTCACGCAACTAGGGAGTCAATATAGTTGATGCATTAAATTTACTAAATATACAGTTCAAACCCCCCCTCCCAAAAAAAAAAATTATACCTCCAACTTATACAACTGCTAATATGTCCATTTTTTGTGCATAGTTACTAATATAATAACGGGACCAACTGCCTTATGTTTGGTGCATGTTATAACATTTTCATATCGGGATATTTTAGTTCTTTGCATGGGTTACATGTATGGATTGCATCACTCGGGGTTAACTTGGATTTTCATTCAGCGTTTCTTAACTTGATACTTATCTGTCCTTTGTCCCATTTTTCTGACAACAAAAATGCGCTTGTGTATGTAACTAGATTCTGGTGATTTTGTTTTACATGTAAAGTTGACAGGGAAATGGTTTCATGGTTAGTATTGAGATTTTCTTGCACACATGCTAGTTCCACATCTACATTTCTTTTCTTTGAGGTCAGGAAGGGGCCTCCAATTTTCAAGTTATGAGCATTTGTTAGTTTTTTTTTTTTTTTTTTTTTTGTCAGATATCTGATATTGATGCTAATGTTAGTGTATTTGTTTGTGGATCCAGTCAGAGGTGAATTTCCTGGGGAGACTCTCTCATCCCAATCTGGTTAAGCTCTTAGGATACTGCTGGGAGGATAAGGAGCTGCTGCTGGTTTACGAATACATGCAGAAAGGAAGTTTGGAAAACCATCTATTTAGAAGTAAGATATTCCGGAAAGAAAAAAAAAAAAAAAAATGAAGGACATTGTAGTGGGCTGTTGAAGAAGAAACCAGATCATGTTTTGACTTCCCTTTAACTATGTTGTTGGATTCTGCAGGGAGTTCTGCTGTTGAACCACTTTCATGGGATGTCCGGCTCAAAATAGCCATTGGAGCTGCTCGAGGACTAGCTTTCTTGCATACATCAGAGAAGCAAGTTATTTATAGAGACTTCAAGGCCTCAAATATACTGCTTGACTCGGTGAGATACTAGTTGATCCATATGTCACATCTTGGGCTAGTTTATAGATCCATATGTTGTGAATGAGTACTTGTGTTGCACATTTCAATTGGTGGCACTATGTAGAAAAGCAATAGATGATGATTTCGTTTTTCTTTGATGCATTCTTTTGTACAGTTCACAACCACCTAGAGCATTGTTCTTGAAAAAGAAGTGCTAAATAACTGCTACACTTGTGCTTTGTTGGAGGTTAGGAGTAGTGGTTACATGAACATATGATCATGAGGCCTAAAAATTTACTTCATTTATTTTATATATGTGCAACTACCTTATTGGAGATTATTTGATTCACCATTACAGCCAATTCTGTACATTCACTGAAAGTCTTGCTTGGGAAGATATGATGTTTGGTGAAAAAGAAAAAAAAGTTTGCCTGTCACTTTTTCTTTGAATTGTTGTGAAGTAGCTTAGAAGGCTCGTTTCAGAAAATAGTTAACTTTCTTCTATGATGCAGATGCTTCAATGACATGGCACACAAACTAAACACTCCTCATTCAGTATGACCAATCTTCATCTTTTCAAAATTAATTTTCTTCAGATATAAGCCTAAGCACATTGTTATATGATAGCATTGGACAAACAGAAGAAGACATTACTGATTTCATTAAGTCGCTATACTGCTTGGCTTTCAGAACTTCAATGCGAAGATATCGGATTTTGGCTTGGCAAAATTGGGGCCTTCAGGAGGCTTTTCGCATGTGACAACACGTATCATAGGCACATATGGTTATGCTGCTCCTGAGTATGTTGCAACAGGTAGTGATTTGAATTGCTATGACTTGGTTAATGTTGGGATTCACAGTTTCGACTATCATTTGTCAATGTTAATACAAATACAGACTATCATTTGTCAATGTTAATACATTCTCATGGGCATGCACAATCTTCAGATTCCATGTCTAGTTTTTGAACAGGTCAGCTAACTTGCCATTCCCCTTCTCCACCAGGTCACCTGTATGTGAAGAGCGATGTGTATGGTTTTGGTGTTGTGCTGCTTGAAATGCTCACAGGCTTGCGGGCACTTGATACAAATCGCCCAAGTGGGCAGCATAATCTGGTAGATTGGGCAAAGCCTCTTCTCTCTGGGAAAAGAAAGCTAAAAACCATAATGGATCCAAGAATGGAGGGCCAATATTCTTCTAAAGCAGCATTACTAGCAGCTCAGCTAACTCTCAAGTGTTTAGAACCAGATCCTAAAAGCCGACCCTCTATGAGTGAAGTTATGGAGACCTTGGAGCGGATAGACGCTATGAAGGAAAAGCCTAAGGAACCAAAAAATAGCTCTGCTAATTCTTCGTTGCAACGCCCTGGTCAACAACCTACTCGTCATCATTCTCCACTTCATCCAAGGCATCATGGTCCCAAACAGGGACACAAAGTGAAGTAAATTGATGGATTTGGACCCATCAGCAATGAGCGTGTGATAAACTGTTGTGTAGTGTTTCTCTTTTTACTTGTTCTTTTTCTCCTCCTCAATTGAATTGTCAAAGATTACCAATTCTTTAGAGCAATTTCATAAGATATCTTTATCTAGGAAATTTTGCCAATGCCATGAAGAAATTTGTACCTACCCTGATGTTGGACAGGAAATGGACGTTTGTATGTGAACATTGGGACCATGTTAGTTAATGCGATTAACTTTAGAGCGACGCACTTTAAAGAGATATTAGTATCCAAAATTTGGGTATGGGGTGCTCAGATGAACAGAACAAACTCAAAATCGGCTGGTCACGATTAGACTCTAGGGGGCCAGGTTTTCTTACCTCTCTGCTTTGGAGCCGTAAGGCAGAGGGAATTGACTTCAAGGCAAGTGCAGATGATTTTGGAATCTATGTGAACCTAAATTCGCGTTTCAAAAGATGTCCTATAAGTTCTCATAGAAAAATATTACATTTTACACCTTGTTTGGCTGTAAAAGAAAGGGGTTACGTGCTCACACTAGGACATTTCCAGGCCCATAAAGTGCCATTAATTTTTTGCATCATAGCGCACCTCTGAGGCTCTTACTTGAAGGCTTCATTGTTAAACATTTGCCTTGCATTCTTACTTTGTTCTTCCTTCCACATCACAAAGACTAAACCACCCACCACCACCATGGACTCAAATCACTCCACTTTTGCGCTCTTTCAACAAGAGACTATAGATAAAACTGGCTACAAAATAGCGAACGGTGTTGCAGCACCTGACAGTGGCCAAACCACGACTTCTTTTGGCACCTTGAATGCCATTGAAAATCCCTGCAGCCAACCAATCTTTCGTACTTGTTGGTACTGCACAAGGAACTTTAACAACATCAAGTCCCGATGGACTTGAGAGCATCTCAATTCCAAAGATAATGCTGAATTTGAAGCACTATAAGGGCTCGATGTCAACAGTCGGGGATGCTCATAACATGGACCCTTCTGACCACTTTCTGTTTGTGCGGGGTGCAACTGTTGTGCACAAGATTGAACCCCACTTCTAGTGACCCCCACATGCGAGTGACCGCTGATGTGGTTTCCCCCCAAAGAGCGTAGCCAACTTACATGGTTCCCCTAAGTTTTTATTATTATTATTATTTCAATAATTTTTTCAATTTCTGATTTCTCATAGGATCTCCTCAGATCAGAATCCCCTCCCCCGCACTTTTTTACTCGGCCATGAATTAGAACAATCAAAATCTTGAGTATCATAGGCTTTTCCGTCCTTTCTTGGTGATATACTCACAGGTTCAAGAGACTCCGAATGCGAAGTTAAGGACGACTTAATAGTCCCTAACTTGATTGAAGAGACGAACACCAAAAATTTGGGTATCAGTTCCAATAAGAAACAAATGTAAATGATTAATCATTTTAGAGCTTCCATATTACGTATAACCAATGAACAACTACACAAATAAATACAATCAAAGAATAAATGTCAGGCAAAAGAATTGAGGTATATTTTCACAACTGACAGGAAAATTCCAACTTCTGATTCCTCAGATCAACATCGAGGCTTATTTAGACGAGGCCGATTGCAGAATATCCGACCATTGGCCTTCACAAAAGCTGCTATGCCCAAACTCAGACCCGCCCACAAGATTGAAAAGAACAAATGCCGAACATCAGAACCAACTGCACAAAATGTATGAAACATAGTAAAGATCCATTTCTTGGAAAGCAAGAAGCAAGAAATTGTGCATAGTCCCCAACAGAGTAAATAAAAGGGTTCAACCGATGCACAAAGTACTCCCCAGCTTATACGGGAGTAAAGGGAGAGTGAACGTATATGTACATAACATTCCCCTTGTATTTTTGCAAAGAGACTGCTTCTGCGCCTCAAATCCATAACCACGAGATCACCAAAGTAGCAACTTCACCGTTGCGACAAGGCTCACCCTTCCCCAGCAGAGTAAATCATTGCCATTATTATCAAGGAAAAAAATTAGTACTTTGGTAACCAAATTGAACACAGATTCATATCTGACATTACCAAACATTACCAATAGGCAAGTTGTACTCGCAAATCATTTTATGGTGTTAAATTGTCTGAAGAGAATTATCAGGAGCTGCATTCTCGACAACGCATATGCTTGAGATAAAATACTTCACAGGTATTCAAGAACCTTTCTCTTTGCATTTTCGGGAAACTTTAATGGAATATATAAATATATAAATATCGGCATTGCCTCTTTCTGTAATTGCTATCAAAGGCTTCCATTTCTACCAGTTCCGTGACAATAAATATTAAGCAATGTAATTAATGGTGTATCTATTTTGCTGCTATCATGTAATATATTTCAATGATTGCCAGCTAATGTTTGTGCACAAGAAAGGGAAGGAGAAAGTTGCACAAATACGTATTACTTCATGCACATGCAAAGCTTTCTCATCAACAAACGCATCTGAAACTTTCCCTCCTACGCAGTGTTCTACTTGTGAATGCATCCTTTCAAACAGTCATCTAGCACATTTAATCTTGCTTGCATTCAAGAGCAAATGTTGCATGTAAAGCGCCAGCAAACAGTTGTCATGATAGTGGTCAATGATCAAAAAGCCAACTTGAACCATCTGCAATAGAGTTCCTTGATAGCTAGAAGACAGAGTAGAGTATTGGCAAAAACTGATTAAGCCAAATAGATTGTCAGAATATGCATGGCTCCCATGATACATTGTTGACCATGGAAGAAAACAGAACCATAAACCTCTATTTGCCAATATTTATACTCCTTATGGTAAAAGCAAATCGACTTACCCTGCCTCAGTGACATCATTGTAAACAAGAACCCGATCAAGACCAAGGACATAGCCACCGGAAATGACTGCATAAAGCAACAGTGTTAGTTTGAAAATAAAAATGTCCATAAACAAGGCAGACATCATCAAAAACAACAGATAAACACTTAATTTATGATGTTTCAATAATTCTTCTTAACCACATTTTAGTATAGCTGGTTGGTTGCAGAGATAAGAAAAGCTCACCCTGATCGCCATGGCATTTTTCTGACTCTATGCATACCAAAAAGATGAAATATCTCAGAAGCCTTACAGCAGTTGAGACCATAATAGCACCAAGAAAACCAAAATCTTACATCCAGGTTTGCCTAATGGCGTAATTTAAGCATTAAAACTAACAAGAATTTTGCTACTTGTAAGGCGAAGAAACATGTTTGAGTATCGTTTCGTGTAGTTTTGTATATGAAACATAAGTAGGTAGTTGTCACCTGCAAAATTGTAGTATAAAATGTTCCAGTCTGGTTGCATGAGCACCAACAAAGACTAGTAAGAAGCACAAACAGTTATGCTCCCTGTAACGACGATTGACTAGTTACTGTAATTAAAATACAATTTTGGGATGAAAAAAAAATTAGAGACCATTATTGGGTGAACTCTACTAACTGGTTTGAAAATGTACAATAGGAGATGTCACTGCAGAATCTCGCCATTTCATTAGACAACCACGTGTCTACATCATATTTATTCATTATGTGGAGGTATTTTGAACTCAAATAATTTAACCAAGTATTAAGAGATGGAATGGCATTTAAAATTGTTAAAATGATAGTCATGTACTCACAGCTACGGCATCAAGACCTCTTTTCTGCGATGGGGGTTTCATATCCCGGCTGACAGAAACAATAAAATGCCCTTGCAGGAGATCAATAGCGTCCTTCAAGTTCATGGCCCAGGAAGGAAGGAAAAAAAATGTGCAATCACCAGTGTGTTAGATTGCTAAACAAACAAATAAAGACAACTTCATAAAGAGGTTAAAATTACAGCAAAAACTTATATCCTAGGCACACAAAAAGCACTTAAATATGGTTATCCATTCACACAGGATAATGAATTGGATAGAGGAGACCTGATGCACAAGATCAGGACTTCTGCAAGAAACACAAGTAATTACAAGACAAAAGATCTAGGCCTTTGTCCTAGTAGTATTGAAGCTTAATTTGGGTAATTATAAGACAAAAGATCTAAAGCTTAATTATTAGGCAAACAAATATATATTAAGAAACAGAAAATAATGGAATTATAATGATTGTAAACCAGAAACATGATGCAACAAAGTAGAAAGCAAATAAAGGATGATTTCAGATAAACAAATTACTGACCTGCTTCGTCCCATCACAAAAATTATTAAGGTAGTAGCGTGCAAGGGCATTCCATCCATCTTTAACAATCCCTTGGACTGTGCGTTGTCCATACCTATGAATAAAAAAGTAAAGATCAATCATAGGCTAAGCTTCTTTGCCATGTGAACATATCCATGTCTACCAATTTAAGGAAGAGTTGGAACTTGGAAGTCACATGACTTGGTCAGACTGTTGGACAATCCCCTTAAAATGTGGTCTGGATTCCTATTGCCATTTAAAAATTAGGATTGATCATCTTGCAAGCTTTCCATATTTTACGTGGTAAACTATAAAAATTGGGGACTTGTTCTTGGTTACAATGCTATGTGAACATTTAAGGCTGGCCTCCAAAAAAGTAAAGAACAAGCATATAAATTTACTTGGGAAAATCACTTCAGATAAATTCCACATGAAATACCTGACAAAGTCTCCTTTCAATGCTGGAGTGCCTGAGTATTGAATACTTATGTCATCCCCATGGTTTGCCCACACTACAAATTCCAAAAATCCCATGTTAGGGACTAACTCATATGAGAGTAAAACTACATATTCTGGTCAAATGACTGTCTAATTTGACCAACGGCAGCTTCATTAGCATATCTGCAGTCTGTTAAAGCCAAAGAAGCTGAACATTGGAACTGCAAGTACTCACATATTTTGAAATGTTCGTCCAAATTTGGATGAACACTAATGGTTTCTTCAGGACCAAAGATACCCAACCTTCTAAGTTGTGTTTCCATCATTCTTCTAGCTATCATGCTCTGCGAACAGAAACTCAGGATCAACAAAAGGCTAATTTACAATTTTGAAGACTATGACATGGAGAGTTGTAAGAAAGAGAGTTACACAATCACAATTACTAACATTAGTAAAAGAAAACACATCAAGATATGCAGACATATATTCAAACACCTTTCATGATATGCAGACATATATTCAAACACCTTCAGGAAACTAAATAATACTGGGCCAGCTTTCATCTAAATTTAATAAATTGTTATAAGTCCTGCAGTCAAATGCTTCAAAGCAATATAGTAAGATTTTGCAGTTAAAAACACAATTGTAATCCTAATGTTTAATCAGTCTTGTCTGTTGACTCACATCCACACCTTGGAAGATCCCCATTCACTCTTTTTCTATTGAGCACAAAAGAAAGAGAAACAGAAAGTCCAGGTGCTGTTTAAGTGCCCACATGCAACTATCCTGTGGCACTCACATGCGCAATCATATGTAAGCCCAGTAGTTAAAAGCACGCTCAAGCGTGCTTAAAGAGCAAAGCACAGCCCAGCGCACCTCATGCGCTTTTTTGCATAAAGCACAGCACAAATGAGAAAGCGCAGGCAAAGCGCACTAAAGCGCAGCGCAAAAGGCGCAAAAAAAGCGCATGGGCTTTTTTTTTTTTTCAGTTGCTCCTTCTGTTGGTTCCTTTCTGTTTTTTTTCTAAGCTCATGGGCTTTTTTCAGTTGCTGCTCCTTTCTTTTTTTTTCAGCACAGCTCCTTCTCCTTTCTGTTTTTTTTTTTTTTTTTTTTTTGGTCTCTATTCTTTTTTTTTTTTCTTTTTTTTTCTTTAGTTGTTCTCCTCCGCTCCTTTCTGTTCATTTTTCCGGTCACCATTTGCCAAATAATGTTGGGATATTATGCAAGGGCTTTGTTCAATTGGGTAACATTTGGTTTAAAGTTATCTAAGTTAATTTATTTATATGCCTTTTTCAAAAATTTCATGAAACATATTTTCTTGTTATTTGGTCTAGAAAATGAATTTTTTTTTTTTGTTCTAGTATTATAACGTATTTCATTTGCTATTATATATATTGATGTTCTAGTATTATAATATATTTCATTTGCTATTATTGTATATCCAAATATATATTTTGATTTTATATTTTAAACGCGCTTTTAATGAAAAAGTCTGCGTTTCGCTTTGCGCTTAAACCCCATGAGAACCTGTCGCTTTTTTGCACTTTTTACTTTTAACTACAATGTATGTAAGAATAAAACCTATTTCTACGGCATGAAGATGAAAAGTTCGGATTATTACACAAGTACCATAAGCACTCCGTTTTGCAAATTCAAAAACACAGAATAGACGTGGGCAAAAATAACAAAAGCATTCAAAAGAAAAGGCTGCAAGCAAACATCACTGGCCTCAAGAAAAAAACAAATCCAGAGCACTTTTTGTCATCTTTCAACATTGTAAAATGACCTGGATGAGGTATAACAGTGCTAAGCTGATTGAGTTGAACAAACCTGAGTAACATTTGTGCGGTCTAAGCAATCAATACAATTGGTTCTTACAACTCCAAGTTGTTCCACAACTTTCTCACCCCTTTCATTCAATAGCAGGTACCTGATTTGACACAAAGTCAACAAAACTTCAGTAAAACTACATGGGAAAACTAAAGAGAGAAGCATTTCTCAAAAAAAAAAACAAAAACAAAAAAAAAAAAGCAAAAAAAAAAAAACAAAAAACATAAAATCAATCTGATCAACCCACATATTCCAAGAAAGTAGAGCAACAAACTTAGTTGAATTTGGGCATGGACCCTGAACTTATCTCCAATATACAATATTATCCTTAGCCTTTCGTTTTGTTAAGTTTATGCCTTTTATTAACTCCAACAATGGAAGAAGCCCACCAATATGAATTGCCTCTAATAACAGGACTTGCATTTTAGACATCTAGAATTTTTAAACCATGAGGATATGATGTGGTATAAAAAGGGTTTTCAATAATGCAAAAAAAAAAAAAAGACTTTTTTAGCATGAAACATTTTAGAATACTCATATACCCAAAATAGAACTCCTCCCCCAACTGTCTCACAATGAATTCAGAGGCTCAAAAAGGATATTGTTATAGAGATAATTGTGTTCATGAAAAGCAAAGTCGTCCATTTGACCATTGGCAGCTAGGGATCTTTCTCCCCAAACCATGATTAACTCTATGCACTCGTCCTCTCCAGCTGGTGTATTCATAGGTGATGAAGTAGTGTCAACCATAAATTTGTCGTCATGATCACAAGCACCGCCTCGGAATATGAATAATTTGTTATTGTTGCTCAACACAGCCCCTTAGTTGGTAGATAGATTTCCAGGTTAAATGGTCCAGAGTTTGAGGTGTGCATTTGATTATCTATGCAAGTATATGAGTTGAATAAATGCCACATTAGCTGTGATTTCTAAGCCAAAGTTAGAACATATCTGGGGGGAGTAGTGGTAATCCATGAGCAGCATATGTTTTGCCAGAGGATCTGAAACAATAGAAGTCAATCACTTGATGGTGTAAAATTGTTTTGGCCAGTTTGGTGAAAGAGAGATTGATCCATTACAATTCCTCTTGTACTGAGTCATCCCTGCAGGCCTTAGAAGTTTCATGTTTCTAAAAGTTGATCCTACTAAAAAGACTATTTTATTCATGCCAACATCCACTCCTAGTGGGTAACAAAAATGGAGTGAGGAACAAAATTGATGAGATTAGGGGCTTGCAACAATATTAAATTCAAGGACAACATTTCTTAAAGCTTGCTTCGGATGATTAACCTTACAAAAATATGGTGGGGCATTAACACCACCCACTTACCAAAAGAAATTGGAGAATAATCCTGCCAAAATTGATATTATTGAAAATAATGATGGAATCAGCAAATGAATAAAGATTGACTTATTTTATCTGTTTATTTCAACATTATACCTAAGTGTTTGGTCCTTATGCAGGAAAAAAAAAAGGGATCGTGCTTATGCGCTTTCCAACTCTCTTAATGATCAATGGCACTTAATTCATACAAAAATGTGGCTCCCAGATGGAAAAACAAAGGCCCATTGGCCTAATGGCAGCATTCCCCTGCAACTCTAGAATTTGCATAGTAAAATAGAAAGAAGAAAGAAATAGTGACCCCACTGGAAAGGCTGCTCTCTCATTTCAGCCTAAGCCAACTTCAATATTTGAATTCATTCCTCACCGCTTTCTATTCTAATGGTGCAACTTTCAAGATGCAAAATGATAATGTAATTGTGTTCCACAATATCAACACATTTTTTTTGTCTCTGCCTGTCAGAAAGTAACAACAATGTATGCCACAACCTAATTAAAAAGGAAACTGCAAACCATGTTATCATGAAACCATATCTCAGGCTAGTATGCTTGAACAGTAAATGTCAATCAAATAGGCAGAATATAACATCTTTCCCATTGCTAGAGATTGTTTTGAAGAAGCTAAAGTTAAGATAGGGGCACTCTATGAAGAACTTCCAACCTCCTACTTAAGCAGGATCACTAGATTTCATCAACAGCCTTTCATTTGAGTAGATCACCACATCTATCATAGTGGGTATAACTTAAAAAATATCATAAACTAGCTCTCTTCAAGATGAAAGCATACCCATTCTTCTTGAGAAAGTCCTCAATCTGATCATAAAGCAAAGATAGTCGCTCGAAATGAATGTGTCCACATATTTGATGAAAATCAAAGTGCACATATCTACAATTATTGAAGTATTAGTAAATATGGAAGGAGAACACGCACAACATAGATATTGAAACTAAGGGGCAGCAAAATTGTACTACCTTACATCGTCGCCAACAATATGTTGCATTGCACCACCAAATTTTTCACTCAGGCGTCCCTCACCACCATGCTGAGGCAAACAAAATGCCAAATTTAAATAAATAGCTCCATTACTAGGGGCTTTGGAAGCATTAAAAAATCAGTGTCTTTTGGTCTACACCCTTAAGGGGCATTCAGCCGATGAAATAAACACTAAATTGATTCGCAAAGCCAAAGAAACAAGTTCTAAGTAGTTAAGTGCTCAAATCAAGAGGATTTGAGTTGTTAGTAGATATGAACTTAGAACAGTTTCATGGACTTATTTACACTAATGGAGCTCACACCAAGGAGTCAGGCCCAAACAAAAAGGACAAGGACATGGCCAAAAGCAAAACACAATCCTTTATCTCCTCCTATGAACCAGAATGGAGAACAGAAGGAAAGAAGACACTGTCGGATATTCTATCCTTATAACTATTCCTACTGTTCTAATAATATTGCCTTTTAAGACCCCAAGTTGTATTTCAACTTTGCTTAATGGTGTACCAAAGTAATTTCAGAACCATGTTTCTGAAATTTTAGACTGCTCCTGCTGTGATCTAAACCGTAGAACCTCACTCCCCACTCCAACTCCCCCCCGCCCACCAAACAGAACGTATATAAGCAGGCAACCATTAAAACCATACTGTTTAGAAGTGCTTTAGGCCGGAACACATATGCAAGACATCAATTGTGATTCTAGCATGACATAAACACGGCATAAATTTCCAGTGGGTAATGTAAATTACTATAGTTTTGTGCAAAGATAATACTTCTAATTAAAGAGATTCTCCAGTGACTCACATCAGCACATGAGAAAATTGTGTGTACCTTATTAACAAGATCAACAGCCAAAACACTTCCATATCTTTTTCTTAAGTCGAAAATGTGTCGCTCAGCCACTTGAGGCTACAAAATACGTGTTACAAGATCAGAGGATTAGAAGAGAGAATTTTACAAAAAACCAAAAAGGAAGAAGATGAAAAAAAACCATAACAGTCACTGCTTCCTCCAGCTTCACAAGCTCAAATTTAGGTTTATAGGTTAGATCAACAATTTGCTCCCACAGCAATGGAATAGACCCCCGAACCTATCAAGAAAAATGAACCACTAGCAAAAATTTAGCATTGAAAGCATTTTCAAGCTCGAAAATTCTAAGCTGTAACAATCAAAACCAATAAGGGAAACATGAGCCACAACATCCAGGGATGAGACTCTTCTAGTCAAGAGACTTCTAATTGAGATGGACAATAACAGGAAATATTGCTATACGACATGCTTTTCATCAGAAATTGTTGGAAACCTCAATAACAGAGATGGCAACTATTTAGGGCATTCAGACCAAATATAGAGGCTTTTGATTGATTTGCATGTAGAAGACATCCTTCTAATTGCAATGCTGTAGATTTATTTGTTTTGATTAACAATATTACTTCGAATTGCAAGAATTATTCGTGACAAAATCAATGGAAAACGGTAGACTATGTCCTTAGGAACAACTTTTGTAACACTTATGCAAGCTTCTTTATCCAGTTCCATTAAGCAATAAGTCACTTGATGAGAGGCAGCTTCTACATTTCACCAGTTAACTTACATGCATTTTATCATGGCTCGATGTAATCTCTCACTGAGGAGAGAGAAGGGGAGATATAGCCCACTCACGGTGAAAAAGTTAAGGATCAATTAAACATTAGTCACCAGTGAGCCAAAGGGTTGGGCCTTGTAAATGGATTAAAATTATAAAATGGACCTCCTCATAAATGGATAAAGATTATAAATATAACCTCTTAAATCTTAATGCCAATGCAATAGAAGTGCTAAAAGCACAAGTACCATAATTCTCCCAGTTAAGATTAAGATACCAAAGCATATAATAAGGCCTGAACTGATACCAAAGCACTACTAAGTATATTTAAGATTAAGATATGCTAGGTTCAACAATATTCTTAACATGGGAGCCCTTTGAACATTTCTTTAGCAGCAAAATAAACAATGGATATAACATTCGTTACCTGCACAAATGATGCCGTGAAACCATTTATCTGTATAATTTGCTCACTTTCCACAAAATTTGCAACATATCCATCCAAATCAGCACCTCTTCTCCACATCCGAGTACCTTCGAGAAGATACGACCTTATTATAACAAATTCTAGCATTAAGCAAAAGGCTAAGTACCCAAACCATAAAAGTCAATTGGATATTGAAGAATTATGAGCTAATAGTGTATATTTCTTTTCTTTTTCTTTTTGTTGGGGGGAGGGATGTTAGTCCGTCAACCTGTTATCTTTACAGTGATGAGAAAGGACATCATCCACATTTGATTCTGCTTTGCATGGCTCCTCATATACAGAGATGATTGGGCAAGGAGAGCACAGGTATCATGGATACATCTTATAGTTCTGATTTGTGGATAAGTATCAGCACCGAATAGGAGAATTAAACCCTTTTCTATGCAAAGCAACGTAATATACTAAAGGCACTAAGATGATGTTGCCCACCCCATGAAACAGAAAAAATTGGAGCTTTTCATGAAACAAAGGCTAGGACCTCTTTAACTATAATCCAAATAATACCCATAATTTTTTTTTGGTTTACTATTTGGATAGGATGTTGCAACCTATCTGAAGCGAATGCTGGACTTCAAGAACAGAACAGTTGCAAATTATTGAAAGATTCCTATCCCCACACAATTTTTGTAGGTTTGGAAGAATTGTGGCTTAAATCATGAAGAAGTAGATCAAGCTTAATTACCAATTCTTCGTGTGCATCTCCGAGCAATCAGAGTGACATCAACAATATCTTTCTCAATGGCGGCTTGAAAGTTTTGAAAACCTGATTTTCAGTTAAGGTATAACAACTGATAGAAAAGCACGTAACGTATCCCTGTCAAAATTCACATACTACACTGAGTAATTAAAATAAATTGTTGGCCACTAATCAATGTCAAAGCCACCAACAGACAATCAACAGAAAGATAAGGATATTCCCTTGAATAACAGGGACTAAGAAGGGATCCAACTGCATGAACAAGGAAAAGGACATGCTCAGGAGTGCTTTAAAAGTAGAGAATTGCTAAATAAGTCAACCTGGCACGATCATGCCGCATTAACTCTAACCTTATTATCAATGAGAACTTCCATCATGTAATTGTTCCAGACGTACCTAGGATCTGCCTGTGGCACATAATAATAATAATCATAATGATAATAATAGTAATCAATGTGAGATGATACAAGTAAGCATCAATAGCCATTGAAAAACTCATAAGGAAAGAATCAGGATGCAAAGATTTGAAACATTACGTTCCACAGACATATAAACCCACCTATATAATCCAATATGATCTCTCAATGAAGCATCCAAACAAACCAACATAAAAAAGTTGCTTTGCTTCAAACCGAAGGTCTTTCCGGCCATCAACTCTTAATGCAACATTTTTCAAAATGTAATTAAGCAATTAAAACAAAAACCCTCACCTGTCTCCAAAGTGGTAGCAGCTTTGATTCATCACCCAACTCATGCAACCTCTGAGCACTGAAACAGACAGCAACTTATCAACCATAAAATATTCCATTAAAACTCTTGCAAGGGAGGGATAAACCAGAACATGCTCAAGTTCTTCAATGTCATGAGGTCCTACCTTACTGCCTTCACCTATTTTCTTCCATAAATTGCTACATAGTCTTGTCTTTTTACTAAGTCCCCTTTATGGCTCAATAAAGAATCAGCCAATTATGCGATGGAGATTAAGCATTTGGTTTTCATTCCTTAGGAAACACTGATATCATCATCTATCTGCTAAAAAACAATCTTGTTGCCACTGTTCCTTTCCTCCAAAGTTTGTAGTATCAATTATTAAGTCTCTTTTGAGAAATAAACACGGATATTATCATCAATCTACTAAAAAACAGCCTTGCTGCCACTGTTCTTTTCCTCCAAAGTTTATAGCAGCAATTAACAAGTCTTGTTTGAGAAAACCACCACTACTTTTTAATCCAGTTTCCAGTAGATTGCCCTCTCTTTTTAGGATTATTTGCATCAAAACAGCAGGCACAACTACCCAAGTAAAATGTGGGAGAAATAAAGTTGGGGGCAAGCATTTTACCTTAGTGTTAGATTCGTGTCATAAGAGAAAAGTAGACCGGACATCCTCTCTGCAGCATTTAGCAGAACAGAAAACTCATTCTCCATTTTTTTCTGCCAAAATTTATAAATATGACTGAGTTCAAAACAACCAAACAATCACACAAGTAGTAAAAGTGAAATTTGGAAGACAGTTTACATGTTGTGCAGGGGAACTATTAAGAGAATGATCACAGGGAAAAATCTTTAAAGATGAGACTCTGTAGATAGGATGTCCCAAGTAAGATCCAACACATTCACGCTCTGCTATCACCACGAGATATGACCCTGAAGAAATTGAAGATATAGCATGATCAAATACAGATCCGATATCCTCATTAATACAAGCAGTTATTTTAGATATCTAGCATTAAAAATAGAATTTCATGAAAACAGACCAAAAGAAAATTTTCGTAAATTTGTGGGAAAGAATGCATCCAAGAATCTAACAATTGGACTAAAGCAAAATTGATGAGATACAACAGTTCGGTATCAAAAGAATTATTAAATCACACGAAATTGAAAACATCCTCTGATGTTCCAAGATATTAAAGCAGAAACAAATAGATTACATATCAGCAATACAATAGCAGGTTGGTGGACTCCAGAGCTCTAAACAGCTTCAATTGTCTGATGTCTAAACAGTTAAGTAACTTGGAAGAATTGACTTCTCAACCTAAACCACTTTGAGGATGTAGCAATGACATTAGAAGTTTTGGCCAGAAGTGCTTAAATTATCTTACGTAGAATGTGCCATCCATACAACACTATATTACCTGCCACAAGCTTTAGCATCCCAACCACACCAAATATTGTTCGGATTTTAGGAACTCGAACAGAAATGCAGTGTGGAACTCCATCTAGAACAATAGCATAAGAACTAGTAAGACATCTAGTACGAAGAAAGGAGCACAAACAGAAGCAGACAAATTTGTAGATATAAAACAAAACAGAGATGAGTTACACACCAATCAGATTCATTGCACCATCCGCCTTACTGATTGATAAAGAAGAACCAGCTGAGCCATCAGTAGGTTCAACAACATACTGATCTGGAAATTCCCAAAGACGCATCCGTGTGTAGAGCTTTTGTAGGGACTCTGCCTTCTCCATCATAATTGGAAGGACAGTTCGTCCTATACTGCTGCAATGCAACCTATTGCCTGTCCTAGCATTCATAAGTTTGCCACGTGAAGTCAAACTTCCAGATGATTATGTTGAGGGTGATTAAAAAGTAATTATAGAAAGTAGAGAATTGTTCTCAGCAGAGGAGTTAGTTTACACTGATCCAGGGATCAAAAAGCTCAAAACAGAGAGAGTAGTCACCTCCACCCATTTATTCCAGTTTTCTGTGTAGTTAGGTAGGACTATGAGTATGTGAGGGCAAAATATACTTACACATACATTTCTTGGCAATATTTGATTCTTGACAAATTTGAGTCAATAAATCATCCTGCCGTTTGTTCAATTTGAATCAATGTCCCAGCCCAATTTCGAAGGGACTTAGGTGAGTCCCATCATTAAATTCACATTGTTTTTGGATTACAGAGGATTATAAAACCCTATCCAGAAAAGAACATATTCTGGAAAACCATATGCGATTGGCATAGTGATTAGAAAAGCAAACTAACTATGGAGATTTTCTCCGGACTGCGGGAGCAATACAACTGGTCTTTGAAGCATTACTAAATGGGCCAAAATCCTCCCAACCGATCAGTAAGATATGCAACCCCACTGTCAACATAGAATCACCAACACCCCCAATTCTCCCATAATTCATGATTTGGTAACTAAACCCGAAACGTGATTGTATTTTGTCAAAAAATACTTAAGCCATCAACCACCACATGGTCACATTTTGTCCTCGAATTTTGGGACTAACGAATTACGCACAAGAAAATTAATTTTTCTCTCCTTTTTCTTCCTCAAATCTTGGTGGATGCTAAAACCAGAAATGGGTTTGCGTTTTTACCACAAGAAGTCTTCACCAAGGTAACCAATCGTAAGTTTAGGGTAAACCGATAGATTCTCACAAAAATCAGGTCGAAGTTTTAAAATAACAGTAAATCAGACGAAATTGGGCGGGCAACAATAGAAGTTGAAAGGATTGTTAAGAGAAAAAAGAAAAGGGAAGAGATGAGAGTCAATACCTGAAGGATCTGTGATCCACCGACAGCAGCAGCAGATCCACAGGAATTTTGAAAAAAATAGAAGTTGGAGGTGGAAGAAAGAATATGGGGGCCGGGGGGGGGGGGTAGCCTTTATCTAAGACCGTGTTTGGGAGAAGAAATATTTTCCTGAGTTCATCCCTTTCGGGCCGATATGGGTGGAGATCTCAACGGAATCACCGTGTTGTTCTCGGGCCGGGACGACTTGCGGGTGCGTCGTGTGGTCTTGGCAGGGCAGGGGCACCGCTCCCTCTCCCCAACCCACCTCCAAAGAAACATTCTCAAAAAATTTTCTTTAGGTTGACTCAATTGTGGCGGTTGGTGATTCGTTGTACAAGATTAGTGGATTTACCTCTTATTTTACGTATCATAGATTTTCTTCGTTGAATTGGTTTATCAAGGAAAAAATAAACTTCTTATTTCTCAATTAGATTAGTTTTTTTTTTTTTTTTAAGAAAAAAGAAACTTAGATCTTTGACTAACCGATGATGATTTGAATTGGTTTAAGGCTCAAACCTCTATTCTTTTTAATTACAAGTAATACGAAATAATTACGATCAAAATAATTCCAATAAATAATTAATTATTTATATTACATTTTAATCCATACTACTACTTTCCAACTAGCTTTGGTTTGGATGATCATGAGCATCTAATCTCCCTCATCAAATACTCGCACCCTCCGGCCAAGACCAAGACCTGCTATGTAATAATTGAGTCCTAGTGATTTGATCACACACACACAAAACGTAATTGTTACTCTTAATTTATTGTCCTCATGTAATTGTCAATCATGCATAGCATTGCTAAGTTGCAAAACCCCATTTTACGCCCCCTTTATGTCCCTCCTCCAAACCGGGTGTTCCCCCCTGCATGCGACACAGAATATTATCCCTCTTAACGGGATATCCAGATGATTGCTTTTAAAGTGCGAACCCCAGTTTGCTTGGAATGGAAACCAAAACCGATCCGGAGTTGCAGATCCAAGAATTTGGGAGCCACTTCAACCATTTTCCTCCCCCCGACGACGTTCCCAGAGAAATATGAAAGCCATGTATTACAGATGTAGCAAATGTCACAACCAAAGTCAGCTCATTTATTAAAAATGTCACTTTTTAGCAGATTTTATCTTACAAAATTTAAAAGAATAAAAATAGAAGTTAATGACTTTTTCAAAATCCATATAATACAAGTAGTTCAAACACCGCGTGCAATTTAACTGCCATTCATTCTTCTAAAAATAGGGTTTTCACTCGTTCCATTTCAAAATTGTTGAATTAGACACTACCCTACTTCACAAATGGCAATCTTGTGCTCACCACAGCAGAAGAGGGAATTCTTAAAAAGAAACACAGCTGATCATCACAATTTTTATTTTCCTGCTTTTGTAATGATCATCACCAATATATTTGTATGCATCATTCTCAATTTCAGCACCCCCTTCGTCCGCAGAATAATTACAACTGAAAAAATCAACTAGAATCACCTTTTTACAAAGTACTAATACCCCAACAAATCTTCTACTTGAAGAACTTCTGGCAGACATATCTGCTAACTCTGTTGGATATAATTAACCATGGCATGATACCAACCTGCATTCAGAGCACACACGTGAACCATTATTCAGGTGTGAGGCAATAGTCCCCCCTTCCCCCTGTAAAATAAAAAGTAGGGGAAGACCCCCTTATTTGTGACACCACGATGTACATTCATTTACCGAGTGCTCTAAAGTGCCACCATGGCCCCATAAAATCATCACTAAAATCAGGTTAATAAATGAATATCTTTTTCTTTTTGTGTAATAGTTGATACCAAGAATTGAACCTTGGTCTAAGCACTCATTTCCACCAGGAACTTCTACTACAAGCCAAGAGTTTCAGGGTTAAATGGATTTACATCTTGATCTGCATCCTTCCAAACAAGATCTCTACAACCCACAGGTATATGTTTTTCGATAGGACCAAAGAGGCATTTCCATAATTAATACATGAACTTGGAAAATATCTCTTTTACTAGAAGGAAAATGTCTTCTCCAAGAGCAAAACATCAATCAAAAATAGCAACAGATATGGGAGGCTTTCGGCAGAGAAGGCCATTCCCATAATAAGAGAAGAGGATACTAGGCTACCTGTTATAGTTTCTTTTCCTTGGGCAGAAAAAGCATGCCCAAGGGGATAACAATATACAATGATGAAACCATCATGGGCGTGTGAAGAAATAAAGTCAAATTATCTACCTGGTTAATGGAAATTACCCAAGAATTTCCTTTTTTTTCAGTTTAATAGATAAAATACCCTAAAGTGTAAAAAGAAAAAAAAATAAAAAATAAAATAAAATAAAATAAAATTGCTAATGCACCCTAATAGCAAAATTTCGCACTATTTTAAAATCTGGGTTTTGGATTTGAGTACAGGAAAACCCAAACTACACAAGAAGTCTGCGAGGTCTAGTGGAAACACAGATTTCCGTGGCTGAATATAACCATAACATGCAAGATGCACATAGATTCTTTATCCACAAGATTGTTGGAGTTTCTCTATCCACAAGATTGTTGGGTATAAGAAACACTCCCCGCCCCAAAAAAAAAAGTGGTTTTTCCTTTTAATAAGCCACTAATGAAAGAGAATTTCCAAGTAATTCACAGAGTGTAATGATGGAAATTAAACAAATAAAAAATGGAAACTTACCATAACATTGTCATTGTCGGGTTCACCAGATTTCCACGACAATATCCTTCCTGAAAAAGGATGAAAAGCCTATATTAATATTTAGTGAAAAATTTCTCTACCACCTAAGCAGAAATAGCCTTTCAACATTTATAAAGCAATTATCTTTTATTCGCTTATGGCCACCTTAAAATCTGTTCCAGGCCACGTCATTCTTAAAGGTACCGAAACACCATATTGAATTATTTTTAAACAAAAGTAGCCTCTCCGTTATATCATATGAGGTTGTTTATAGACAAGCAACAAGAAGAGGCCAGCTTTTGATAATGGGTGTAAACATACGCACCATTTTGATGCATTTTAAACTACATAAGATGAGATAATTGATTTTGGACAAGACCAAGGAAGACCAAAGCAAATGTTACCCCATACAAGTCTAAGCACCACGTCAATTTCCTCAAGGGGATTAAAGAAGAAAAGAACCATCCGAATTTTGTTTATGGTTACAGTGTGCAACCTTGAGTCACCGACATTAACCCTCCTGTAAGGAATTCTTAAAATGCACCTGAATTAAGCAGAATGTTTTTTTGGTTGTCCTTCTCTTTTGATGGATACATCATAAAAGAAACAAAACAGACATTGACTACAACAAACAAAGAAAAGAAGCACAGAAAGCAAAAACAAACAAAAGAACTCAGCTCCCACACCATCAGCCTCAACACTTGGGCAGGAATTGAACTTTAAGGAACCCTACCAGAGACATGGCAGTCTCAGGAGGCTGTCCTTCTGCAAGCTCAGTATAAGTTTGGTTCTAAGGTGTAACTCAAGCTAAGAATGGATTTGTCTCACGACCCATTAGATTCAAACCATAAATTATATCCTAATTCAAATATCTCCGATGATAGTTTCCAAATTGCAAACAGAATATGCGACTAATTCCTGCATGTCCAAAATCAGAACCTTAGACTCCATTTTGATTTCACTCAAAGCCCTAGGCTGTTGGACGATATCTTAGAAGATTAGAATCCCTAATTTATTGGAATATGTAGTCAAGCTTTCCTATGATATCTTAAATGATCATGATCCCTAATTTATCGAAATTCATAGTTAGACTTTCCTTTAGTTTTTTTGTTTTAATTAATTATAGTAGTTTCTATAATTATATTTTGATTAGGTTATATTAATTATAGTAGTTTTTTGTATATATACTATTTAAATTCACTGATTAATATAAGAAAGAGAAGTATTTTTTCCTTTCCTATACTTTATTAGAAGTATTTTTTCTCTCCTATACTTTGCTCATGGTATCAAAGCCGTGTGATTCCTATCGGCATTAATATTTGGCTACAACCTTTTTTTTTTGTTAATCATGCCCACTGAAAAATTATCCTCAACACAAATCTTCTAAATTCTTCCAAACCCAAAACCTAATTCACTCCAAACCTCTGAAATCCCTCATTCACTTCAGATCACCCAACACAAACTCAATGGGGGCTAATTTTCGTGATTGATTCCAATCTGTGATTCTTGTGATTAGAGGGAAGGGAAAGATAGGTTATCTTACGAGCGAGATTAACCCGCCAAACAGTAAAGATGCCTCATTCAAGACATGGGAGGCAAAAAACTCGATAGTGATGTCCTGGTTGATAAACCCAAAATTGGCAAAACTTATTTGTCCTGTCAAACAGCTTGTGAGATATGGGAGGCGGTTCAACAGATGTATTCAGACCTTGAAAATACATCTCAATGTTTTGAGCTTCGTTTAGCCATTTGCAACACCCAACAAGGAAGCAAGTCAGTCACAGAATATTTTCATACCCTACATGAATTATAGCAGGAGATGGATCTCTTCTATGCAATTCCATTGAAGTGTTCAAATGATACTATGCTTTACAACAAGATGCTAGAGAAGGACTGAATTTTTGATTTTTTTTCATGGATTGAATGAAGAAATGGATGAGGTACTAGGTACGAAACCTCTTCCATCTAGTCGTAAAGTCTTTGCTGAAGTCAGACGCGAAGAGAGTCGTAGGAAAGTGATGCTTCGAGCGCCTTTGCATTATACTATAGAAGAAAATCAATAGAATTCAGCACTCATCGCCAACTGTCCTGACCTACGTAATGGCCACACCTAGTGATCTAAAGATAATAAGTTATGGTGTGATCATTGCCATAAGCCACACCATACTAAGGATACTTGTTGGGAACTTCATTGGAAACCAGCAAATTGGAAACTCAGGAATCAACGTCTCTCATCAAACTTTGCTCATGTTGCTGAAAGTGGACCACAACAAATCGGCTCCAACACTATGCCGTTTACTGCTAAGCAGATGGAAGTTCTTAGAAGTCTTTTACAGAGCTCAAAGTCTGCAGAAGAAGCTGAGATTACTCACTCTTCTGTAGCCACTATTACACAACAAGATAATTTCCCATTAGCCTTGTTATCCCAACTAAATCAAATGTGAATTGTTGACACTGGTGCCTCAGACCATATGACTGTATCTTTTACAAACTTGACCGAGTACACCAAAAGTGATAGAAATATGTCTATCACCGTAGCTGATAGCAAGACTTCATATGTGACTGGTCTTGATAGTATTGCATATCACAATCTGTATTTAAAATTAGTTCTTCATATTCCTAGTTTACAATACAATCTCCTTTCTGTTAGCAAACTTATCAAAGATCACAATTATAAAGTAACTTTTTTTCCTACTCATTGTGAATTTCAGGAGCTATCTTCAGGAAAGATGATTGGCAATGCTAAGGAGCGAAATGGCCTCTACTACTTCACCGGAACTCCACCACAGTCCCTTGCTCCAGAGAAATATTCCTTGTCTAGTATTTCCAATGTTGATGTTATGTTGTGGCATAAACGCCTAGATCATCCTAATTTTTAGTATCTTAAACACTTGTTTTCAAAACTATTTATTAATAAAAAACATTCTTTTCTTCATTGTGAATCATGTATCTTTGCAAAACAACCACAACATTCTTATCCTCCATATATTCCTCAGCACTCAAAACCATTTCACCTCGTACATAGTGATATTTGGGGACCTACTCGTACCTCTAATATAAATAGAGCTAGGTGGTTTATTACATTCATTAATGATCACACTCATGCATGTTAGGTTTATCTGCTAAAAGAAAAGTCGAAAACAGGATCCATCATTAAACAGTTTTACAAACTTGTCACTAATCTTTTTCCGGTCCTCAGTTCACATACTTCGTACCAATAATGCGAGAGTATTTTGCACGTGATCTTAAGAAGTACCTTGCTAAGCATGGTATTTTCCATCAAAGCTCATGTACAGATACTCCTCAACAGAATGGAGTTGTTGAACAGAAAAATAGACATCTTCTTGAAGTGGCCCGTGCCATAATGTTCAACAGTTTTGTTTTAAATTCTTTATGGGGAGGGGAAACTGTTTTGACAACTGCCTATCTTATCAATCGAATATCTTCAAAACCACTAAAATTTCAAACTCCTTTGCAATGTCTAAGGAATTTTTTCCCACATGTCCGAATCATAAATTCCCTTCCTCCTAGAGTCTTTGGTATGTCCACAACACAACTCCCAACATTGGAAAACTAAATCCTAAACCTATTAAGTGCATATTTATAGGTTATTCTCCCACTCAAAAAGGTTTTAAGTGCTATCATCCACCATCCCAAAGAATATTTGTTTCTTGTGGTTACCTTTTGTGAGCAGTATAGTTACTATCTCAATGATTCACTTCAGGAGGAGTTATCAAATGCAACAAATTATTAGGATCCTTCTATTTCTCTACCAATCTCAATTCCAGACCTTCCACATACCTTACAAACACTAATGTCGTCTTCCCAACTTACACCTACTCAAACAGCTGATCAAGAGAGAGATTCGGAACCAACAACTAAGGGTGAACTTCATGTCTACATAACAAGACCATGAGCTCCTTCTCAAAGCTAATCATTGGACCTGGAGGCAAATCAATATGAAGTTCTAAAAGAAAATACCAATAAAATTGATAATTTGGATGTACCTATTGCTCTCAGAAAAGGGATAAGGTCTTGTACAACTAAACACTCGATTTCAAATTATCTCTCCTATTGACTATGAAGAAACAGTTAAATTCTATCAGGGTTCTATTATCACTTGCGGCCAGACCAGACCAAGAGTTGCATCAATTAGATGTCAAGAATGCATTTTTAAATAGTCACCTTAAAGAGAAAGTGTACATGAAATTACCTCTTAGATTTGATGAAGATGACTCATCTAACTCAATATGCAGGCTAAAGAAATCTCTATATGGCCTAAAACAATCCCCCTAGTTCACACGATTTAGGAATATTATGAGGCGATTTGTTTATACACAAGGATAGGCAAATCATACTCTATTTGTGAAACAAGCAACGGAAGGTAAAAGATTCAATCTGATTGTGTATATTGATGATATGATAATTACAGGTAATGATACAGATGAGATTAACAATCTCAAGGAACTACTCAAATCAGAACTTCAGGTCAAGGAACTTGGAAAGCTTCAATACTTTCTTGAAATGGAGGTAGCTAGGAGCACACAAGGCATCTTTATATCATAAAGGAAGTATACGATTGACCTGCTAAAGGAAACCAGGAAACTTGGGTGCAAACCAGCTGGAACTCCACTAGAAAAGAATTAGAAGAGTAAGATCACTGAGAATGATTCACCGGTGGATAAAGGCAAATATCAACGATTAGTAGGAAAACTGATATACCCATCACTTACTAGACCTGATATTGCTTACAGTATTGGTGTGGTAAGTCAATTTATGCATTCACCTACCAAACAACATCTTGAAGCTATGATGCAGGTGCTACAGTACTTGAAGGGTACACCTGGAAGAGAATTGTTGTTCAGAAAGAATGAAAAAAGGGATATTGAAGGATTTGCCAACTCAGGCTGGGCAGGATCAGTGAACTCAAAATTAACCACAGGATATTGCACGAAGGTGTAGGGAAATGTTGTATCTTGGAGAAGCAAAAAATAAACTATTGTTGCTAGAAGCAGTGCAGAAGCAGAGTATATGGTAATAATACAAGGAATATGTGAGCTAATTTGGACCGAGAGATTACTAAAGGAGTTAGGAGTCTTTACACAAGGGCCAATGAAGTTGTACACTGATAGCAAGTCAGCTATCAGCATAGTTCACAATCATATTCAACGTGACACGATGAAGCATGTCTGAATTGACAAGAGCTTCATAAAGTCTAAAATTGATAAAGGCATAGTCAGTCTACAATATATTCCTACAAAGTTTCAAGAAGTCTCACTAAGGCATGGATGAAGCCAGGGTTTGAAGCTAATATTACAAGCTGGGACATTCACCAACTTGAGAGGGAGTGTTGGACGATATCTCAAAAGATTAGAATCCCTAATTTATTGGAATATGTAGTCAAACTTTCCTATGATATCTTAAATGATCATGATTCCTAATTTATCAGAATTTATAGTTAAACTTTCCTATCATATTTTAGATGATCATGATCCCTAATTTATTGGAATTCATAGTCAAACTTTTCTATGATATCTTAGATGATCATGATCCCTAATATATCAAAATTCATAATTAGACTTTCCTTTAGTTTTTTTTTATTAATTATAGTAGTTTCTATAATTATTCTTTGACTATATTATATTAATTATAGTAGTTTTTGTATATATACTCTGTAAATTTACTAATTAATGTAAGGAAGAAAATATTTTTCCTCTCCTATACTTTTTTAGAAGTATTTTCATAGACAATGAGTATCAGATAGCACTTCAACAGTAGGGACAGAGAGACATAATTAAAAAGTGTTAAGGTTTGAAACTATGGGATGCAAATTTTAACCAGAGGTAAAATTAGGACATTTTTTTAGGAATTATTCCTCCTCAAATGATTGACCATTAACAGTTGTTTTCTTTTGCCAGGATCATCCATTATCAGTTGTTTTCTTTTGCCAGGGATCATAATATAAAAAACCAACCAGCCATTTTACTACTCAGTGTTTTACTTTTCCTATGTTAAAAATATTCGCATAAAACCATCAAGCAAAGTAACAAATCTGAGGAATAGTTGAAGTCTATTTAATTCAATGATGCTGAGTTGCAAGGTGGTGTAGATTTAGTTGAAACAAAATAATTAACATTATGCACATCCTAAATATCATGACTTACCAAATGGTTGCATCAATGGCTTGGATACAGCAGCAACGGGAACCCTCCAAAACCAGCATACCAACACAAAATATGTAAACCACTACACCAAAAAATCAGCGTCAGAATGCTTCCCAGGACATATATTAAGGTAACATTTAAAGCAAGAAATGTACAGGGGAATACCTTCACAACCACCAACACTTTCACGTATGAATCATAAGAAGATTGTATTTCCTTGCCATGCAATTCTTGACCTAAATGTGAGAACAGCTGTTTATCTTAATTGAAATCCGAAAAAGCAAAGGTCAAAAAGGTAATGATCAAAAAGATATGCTAGCAGATAAATTAAACTATGTTTGTGAAGCATAAGAAGAAAACATATGTTCCTATAGCTCAAGCATAGTGGCCCCCATTGAATCATGAAGTACACATATTTCCCACATTTTCTCACCCATATTGTTCAAAGAAATTTCCCAAATTTTCTTGTTTTAATTTCAGAAGTAGAAAAATGAAATTTCTCCACTGCATAGACAAGCACAGACATGCAAATGGACTAACCAATATAGATGAATCACTCAAGTGAAATAATTCAAGTAATAAGACGTCCTTGGAACATTTTTTGCTTTCGTTCCTGTTCTTGACAGGAAATAATGTAAAATATCCAAAATCAACATATGGGTCAGATTGCCAATGTTGCTGCAGGGACAAGGTGTGCACCCTATTTTTCAGCAGTGTGAAAAGCCATTGTACAAGAAGAAAAAAGATATGTTGCAAAAGTCTCAAATTCAAAATGCAAACGATTTCGAAGTTGCACTCATTCTCATTTATTATCTTTTATATTTGACTACGATAGGTTAACATGAGCTAAGGTTATGTTTGTTGGTAAAACGGTCAGGAAGGGGGGAGAGAGTCCCCATTTACCCTTTGCATTTTTCTCTAAGCATGCCGAGTCTCTTTTTTAAGCCATGTGTTTCTACTTATGTGACACTAAAATTGATTTTTCTTTTGCTAGAAAATGCTATCCTGACAACACTTTCCAACCAGAAAAGAGGGAGGTGTTTATCCTAATACACATAGCATGTATGCAAAATGCATATCAGTTTGATGTTGATCATTGCAAGCCTCATAGTTGATGAAACAAAATGAATATTGGCTCCATGAAAGCTAGAGCATGAAACAAAAGCTAACACGACTTCATGCAACAATATAATGGTAATTGTATTTAGACTATGAAAAATAAAGAAGAAAAACATTGGCAATAACAATGAATCATGAGTACCCATTCCTCACGAAGTAAGTCCAGTCACTAAATTAACATACTTTTCAGAAGTTTTTTCTCTTTAGCAGCTGCCATCCGTCTCAGTTTTGCAGCTTGTGCAAATGTTGATGGCCTGTGATTGGGAGAATGGCGGAAATATCAAATAGACAGCATGCATTAATACAAACAAACATTTGGTTTAAAACAATTATTCAAGCCGTAAAACCTAATAATATAAATTATAAAGAACATGTAGCAAAATATGGTAATGATTTTTAACAATAAGCAATCAGATGACCATAAAAGTTTGACTAAAGGCAGGCCCCACCAACAACATCTCCCTCCACCGTCAGATCCAAGGACATATAAATTTAGGTAGCATTACTCGAATGGGCAAAAATGTTGCCTTTTATATTCTGATCTTGCAGCTGTTGAGGCACAACAAGGAAAGCTTATGTTGTGCGACTACCAAATTGTGAGAGTTCATAAAGGGGACTATGAATTCAACAAAACTGAATTGAACATGTGAAATGGGATAATATAGACATATAAACAAAGAATGAACATTATTATAAAAGGATAATGGAGGAGAAACTAGACTCAAAAATTTTTGGTATAAGCTCAATCTATATGTGAAATTAGAAAAGTTTCCAAGTGGTTAACCCCAACTATGCTATACAAATAAGAACAAGGGCGATACCCCAATACCACATTCATAGCATAAGTAGTTAAAACAGGTAGACAACTGAGCAACAAAGTCTAGGAACGATCTGCATCTTTAATAACCATGTTGAATAGGAGGGCCAAGTCTTGTTGAAAATGTCTTTCTTGACTTGTAAATGCATTTAGAGGGGGCTTCAAGTTCTTACAAAGAGCAGTAAAAGGTAGCTCACATACGATTCAAGAACTGAGCCTCAGCATAGGGACTTAGGTCAAAACTTATATCATAGCCACTCATCAATTGAAAGGGGGCAAGATGGTAATCAATTGCGATTGGTAGAAACCTTCCACTAGCGACTTATTGCGATATCCTCATAATGCTGGTACATACTAATACCTTGTTCACACAGCATGGAAAGGTTGAGCGGAGGGGGCAGGCGCAGTCAACTAGCTGCTACAGGGCCACACACCCCCTGCTTATAGGTCGGATTTGCATGGTTTTTATGCTTCTTATTAAGTAAAGGGCAAGGTTTGAAAAAGGAGCTTTTAAGACCGCGCGAGTGAGTGAGGATTTTAATGAAAATAAATCGAAATTAGGTATTGAGAATGAATAAATTTTGCAGATTATAATGACATTAAATATATGATGCTGTAAAGGGAAAAGTACAAATAACAAAATCAGAAATATTGTCTTACATTGAAAAGGAATAAAATGGTGAACTTACTGGGACAGGGATGCTGCCTCTTTCAGTAGTTTCTTTATTTCTCTCCGCAGCTCAATTTCTTCGGCACTTATAGCTCCGTTCTAAATTTTAATCAAAAGGAAGACAACATGGAGATGTATAAATTGGAAGTTTGATATTGATCCCAAACAAGTAAGAGAGAATGATGTCGCAATTAAATGGATATTAAGTGCCCCAAAAAATAGAAGGGCGAACCCTAATTGACAGATTAGAGAAATTCCCACGTAGATGAAGAAGATTCAATGAGAGAAAGATGGGGCGGGGATAAGGACGGACCTTCTTAATGTGATGAAGATATCTGGTGGTTAACTGAAGAACGGAGACAATGAAGAAGATCACAGGAGCTGCCATTGAACTTCTTCCTCCATCCATCTTTGGTTCTTCGTCCTCTCTGTGATTTCGAAAGAAGAATTCTTCCTCCTGGTGACGCCACATGGAGACTATCTCGCCTCTTGCGTTCCCTTGCTCGACATAAAAACGGCGTCGTTTCTATAGTTTCCTTCCCGGATAAAACAGAAATAAATCAAACAACTTGCGATCCAGCGATACGCCCAATATAATTTTGGTTTGTTGGTCCATACGCTTAAATTTTACTCTATTTAAAATCTAACTTAAAATTTAATATCAAATTATATAAAATATATAAATATAAACATATAAATTTAAAAAATAGAGATAAAGAGAACAAGTCTGCTTTATAGTGATTCGGTCTTATATCTACGTCTACTTTTTCAACTCAACAAGTGAGAGTCTAGCGATAGATAGTTTTCACTATATTATGAGAGTTATAAAACCAGTACAATACTGAAATATTGACAATTTACACATTCTCCCTTGAAGATGACTTAGTTGATGTAACGCTGACTCTGCGGTGTCGTACTTTTGTACTCTCGTTCCTGAATTTAATGAAATATTCCTCAGTTTATTTATATAGATAGAATTTTTATTTTATATTGATTTTCAATTTTGGGATTTTTAATTCAAATTTTTAGTATTTTCAAAAGTATCCGTATTTTCGATTCGAAATGTGAAGCAAGTAAAAAAAAATAAATTTCATTTATTAAATTATTTATTCCCTCTTTTATTTATTTATAAATCTATTCTTATAATAATAATAATAATAATAATAATAATAATAATAATAATAATAATAATAATAATAATATAAAAAAAAATTGAATTAGGGCTTAAAGCCCTAATTCTCCTTCTCTTTCTCTCTCCGCCTCTTTACCTTATCCATCCCTTTTACCGATTTCTCTCTCTCTTTCTTTCTCTCTCTCACTCTAAGTCGGACTGTCTTCCTCTCCCTCTCTAACATCTCTCTCTATCTCCCACAACCAACATCTCCTACCGACAGCCAACCCCCAGTGCGCGACCACATGTTCTCCCTCTCGCGCGTGTAATGGCCCACGGTCCTTCCCCTATTCGCCCAACCGTGCACCGCTCACTGTTGGGAGCCTGTTTCGATCATCGCAGAGCCCAAACCTGTAGTGCAGACCTTCGAAGAACCTTAGGCTGCCTACAAACTCCATTCTCTGCGTTAGGTAAGATGAGTTAATTCTAGGGTTTCGATATTCTCTTGGTATTAATCTAAATTTCTGAACATTGCTTCGAATTTGAAGCATTGCAGGTCCTGGACTGAGTAGAACGAAGTTTGGACCACAGGATTATAAACTGCGAAGACCCTATGTGAGGATTTCTAACTCACTTGATTTATTTGGACAAATTTAGGGTAAATTAGAGTAAGAGTGTATTGCATATGTTAGGATGAATGTCAGAATAGATTTGAAATGCGTTGTTTGACATTATATGTAATTAATTATGTTAAATATAGGATTTTATACAAATTGGGTTGTTCTGGATAATAGAATCTTATTGACTTGATTAGAATAACTTCTCTCAGAGTTCAATTTGACGAATGTATAAAAACAATCAGAATTTGGAATTTGAGTTTAAGGATTGATGAAGTCTTTTCATTATAAATTGTCATGCATATAGGAAATTAAAATACAACTTCTATATTATGAAAATAGACTTCGGTGCCTAGAAAATGACGTATGGTTTGAAGAAATCGGATGGGAATCGAAAAGTGTATCATTTTTCAAAGATTTTTTCATTTCGGTGGAAATTTATTTATTTTAAGTATATTTCCGACTTTGATTTGGTTTTAGATTTGAATTAAGATTGATTTTGATTTTATTATTTACTTATAAATAGAATGAAATTGATGACATTTGAGTATGTTTATAAATTGAAGAATATAGGGTTTGTACGAATTTAAGGAAAATGATAAACACTGATAATAGTTAGAAATTTGATGAACATCGTGATGATTTGATTAGGTTGACTTTCTTGGAGATTCGAGAAGTTGATTTGGTTTGATTGTGGAAATAGGGAGTGATTACCCTCCATAGAATGTGAGTGAGACCCTAATCTCTTGCATAAAATAGTAAAACTTGTTTTCTGTCGTATTTTCAATAAAACATGCTTTTGATATGCATTGACTCGACGTATAATATTAAATTTCAAATCTGTTTTGTGATTATTGGAGTGTCGTAAATTTATGTTTCCGACGACTATACATCCATGATTTGAAATGAATTATTATTGTGCCATTATTTGAGAACTAGAATGTTTTCAATTCTACTATTGCATTGGAATGTTGATTTGAAATAATTTGAAAAAATGTATTGGCACACGGATTTAAAATATTTTGATGAACTATATGGGTTGGATATTCACTAGTTATGTGATGATATGATGTGATAATATGATGAGATGTTTGAGAAATAAATGGTACTATGTGCATGGATAATGGCTATAGTCATTCCTCTCACGGCGCGACCCGACGGGGCAACGTGGATGAGGGTTGGATTATATTTTGCGGGAGAGATAGACGTGTCTCCCTTTGCGGACATGTCGAGCTATACCCGGACGCACCCCGGTGGGGCACGACCCAACGCCAAAGAATGGGGTATGTTCTGAAACATTTATGAAAAAACCCATTGGCGAGTTTTCGTCTGGATTTCGGCCAACCTAAGACGAAAGTGTTTTCGATGGGACCCCAAGATTTTTCTGAAAAAGATGATCGATATGGATGCATATATGTATGATATCGTGTGAATGATTAAATGATTTCATTTTATTCGAAAATATCATGATTTACTGTGAAATTTGAATCATTGGTTACGAATGATATTATTTGATACTCCAATGTTCACCTACACTATTAGTACTTGAGATTAATCCCCCCACTCACTGAGTATCTACCTTGATACTCACTCCTCTTCTTTCCCTCCCTCAGACAGGATTGTTGTGCTGAAACAACACTTCAGATTATAGAGTTCGGGTGTACTTGGTGTTCAGGAGGGTAAGATCTTAAGTTTAATTTGAAAGATGAATTACGTATTTTATTTTCGACCCTACAAGATCTTGTTGAGATCCGTAGTTGGACGTGTACTTAATTTGGGATGACTGTATAATTTATGTATATTTATTTACGAAACTCTCACATTTCATTTGCATTGAGACAATTGTACGTATTTGAATGATACTTGGAAAAATTATTATAAATTGTATAAAAATTTAGGCCCGCTCGGTGTGGCGGCTGCTCATACTCTAGTTGGGCATGACAGTAGAGGTCTGTGGCTATGATTGTTGATAGTTTATTTAGCCTGACGTTGTTCTGGATGTTTACTGTGGTTGGTGGGTTGTTGTGAGGTCGGGATGACCATTTTATTTTAATTACAGGATGATTTTAAATTTTACAGGATTAAACAGGTTTATTTGTACATGGGAGACCTCCGATTTATGGGGAGGTTCTGCCCGATTTTTTATAAAAATACAGCCAGCATCTAGGGCAACGAGCGGCTGTTCACGATCCAGGTTCGGGGCGTGACAGTTGAGCACTCACTCAACTCAAACTCTTACACTTAACTTTTTTTTTGTACCTTGATTAAACCACCACCCTGTATCCGAGATTTCGCCCCGACTATTCTGGATCGACCGCTATGGGACTCACTTTAGTGGGGGCAGGTCTCCCAACAAAGGCTTTTCCATGCCTATGTCGAGATTCGAACCCCTATATGGTTAAGGGATGAAGATGTTCATATCCATCTACACCACCGTTTGTTGGTCTCTTACACCTAATTTATCAACCCAAAAAAATATTTCTCACACTCCCCTTAGATTTATGAGTCTATACAAAATCTAAAACATAAATTACAAAAGAGAATAACACAATAAACAACAAGGAATACAACAGAAAATAGTGATTGAGTAGCTATTTTCAGGTTATATTTTCTTTCAACTCAAAATTCAAAAATGATCTGTAAAGACTTATGAATAGAGACTGGATATTGCTTTTCAAACTTCAATTCGTGTTCTATCAAATCTCTGCAAGTTTCGAATTGATATTAACCTCTCAACACACCTTCAGAACCAGCCTACATTCAGAATAACACTATGTAGTTCCTTATTTTCAGCATTCAGTTTATGAGCTTCAAAAAACTTTTTTACTACTGTAACTTTTTTTGAATTCAAAATCCAACAACACTCTTATAATGAGAAGAAATCAAAACTCAAAAAATTTAGAAGGTGCGAAAGATATATGCAACCAAAAATATCCTAAAAATCAATCTAAATTTCAAAAATATTGAAGTTAAGTTTTGAACATTGAGTTTTACCTTCAGTGAATGATTGAATTTCACTTAAATTTGAATCATTCATTTAAATAGGCTTACTAGTCAAGTACAACACCCAATTTGTACTCAACATACTGAGTTAGGCATTAAAAATAAGATAAAATCGTAACAGAAAACACAGTTCTAACTTTCGATTGCTTCTACTCTTCTTGCTGCTTCTACCCATCTTGCTTCTACCCAATTTCTATGACAGTATTTTCTGACAAATTCTATATTTTGAAACTTTTTATATATATGCATGTATTAGATATTCTAAATATCTGCACACTTGATAAATTCATTAATAACACATATAATGTTTTGTTATCATCAAAATATTAGAGTTCGACAACAATTTCTCTAACAATCTCTCCATTTTTTATAATAACAAAATCATAAAAAAAAATAAAAATTATATACTCAATAAAAATATACAGAACCAGTATAGTGCTCAAACATAATCATCACAATCATATTCTCTCCCTCAATTCATGAGTATATAAACATTTTGAATATGTAATGTCCATTCTCTTTAAATCAACCATACCAAACATATCTCCCCTTTAATATTTGCATAATTTTTTTTATATTTATCTCTCCCTTTTTGTTTCATTAAAAATAAGAAAAATTAAATTTAAATTCAAAATTAGATATATTCATTTTTCTCATTCTTTTTATTATCACAAAAAATACAGTATATATGTATTCTCCCCCTTGATTAGACATTCATTTTTTATTTTTCTTTCTTTCTTTTAAATCATAAAAAAGAACACACAAAGACTGAGGGAGATAATGAATTCAGCACCAAATATCTTTAAAATTATCAAAACAATTTCAATATTATAGAAAATTCAAAATATTGAAAACAAATTTTTCAAAAATCATGAAAGTTCTTACCATATTCAAAGAAAATATTTAAATACAATAATTTCCTATTGACATATATTTTTCTATGCTTTTAAGCTTTATGCTAGATAATAATAGAAATTGATTCTTAATCTAGTTCTTATATCTTTATCTATATCACCAATCACATCATCTTTGTGAGCCACTAGGTTGAAAATTTTAGATTCTAATGACTTCTTCTTTAGACTTATTTTTAATTTCTCTACCTTTATTTTTTATCATTTTCATGAGAGAGTTATTGTATTCTCATTATTTTCTTCATTTATATATCAATTTTTTTATATCCATTCAAAAGATCATACATTCTTTAAAATCCAAATTAATTTAGAATCTCTAGAAAACAAGTTTGTATTAAAAATAAATTTTTCTTATTTGTTACTAAACTTATTCAAATAACAAAATTTAGCAACATGTCCAATTCTATGACAATAGTAGTATGAAAAAATATTTTTTTCTAAAAATTATTCATATATTTATGTTTTACATGTGAAAATCAGATTTTTGATGTCCAGAGAAGTTTCTGAAATTTCAGTTAAACTAGCAGGTTTATAACTTATTTTACATATATATGTTGTGCTTTTATAACCTCTATTTCTATCCCTGATTCCTACAGTCTGTTATTTCTGTATTCTGTAATTTTTGCTGCTTTAACAAATACTATTTTATTAGCTTGTGAACCAGACACATTTTTAGACTTGTACCCTAAACCATTTCTAGAGAAATCATGTCTTTGGAGTGCAAATAACCTAGTGAGTTTCTCATCACTTTTATTGAATTTTTTAAAAGTATTTTTGATGGACATGGACAATTCTTCTATATTGGTTTTCAGCATACATATTTCATCATTTATAGCAAAATTTTTCAATTTTATAGCAATATTTTCAGACTTCACTTCTTCTATTACAAATTTTAAAGCCTTGAGTTCATATTTTAGAACCTCATTTTCAGACTTTAAAATTGTTAGTTTAGATTTTACAGTAGAGTTTTTAAATTTTAGAACATTATTTTCAGATTTTAAATCATCAATTTCAATATTCAGCACATTATTTATCTGTTTCAGAAATCTTTTCTTATTTTCTAAATCCTATATTTTGCATTTAAATTTAGAAATCAACCTTAGTATATAGTCATCATCACGATTGAAATCATCACAGTATTCAGACTCAGAATTCACCTAAGAATTTGCCATTAACAAAAATTTATTTCATTATAACCTTTTGAATCTTCAGACTCTGATTCTGAGATTGATTCATCTAAATCACTTCATGTAGCTATCATTGATTTTGTTTTTTTTAGAAATTTCTTCATCTTCTTTACAAGGATTGGACATTCATATTTTGTATATTCAGGTTTTTTACATTCATAATACACCATTTCTTCCTTCATTTTGCTTCTTTTTCCTGCACCATTTTTGGACTTTTGAAAAATATTAATGTTCTTAAATTTATTAAACTTTTTACCTCTCTTTTTAAGAATACGAGACAGTCATCTTGATAACAAGTTTAACTCATCCTCACTATTGTCTTCTTCATCAAATTATTGTTCATTCTTTACCACAAGTGTAATGGTCTTTTTCTTTCCATCATTTTCAACAGAAAAGTGTATTTTACCTTGATAAAGCCATGAGTTTCCCCCTTAGTTCATTTAGGGACAGTCTTGACAGATCTTAAACCTCCTCAATTGCTATCTTTTTTGCATCCCAAGCTCTAGGAAGAATTTTTAGAGTTTTTTTTACCAGATCTGAATTTGAAAATTCTTTTCCAAAAAATTTCAATTCATTTTGTGATGGATGTGAGTCGATTGGATATATCATTTACTTTTTCTTCGCTAAAAATTAAATAATTAATATTCCTGCATTAAAAGGTTAATTCTTGTGTCTTTAACAGTTCTTGTGATTTCATGAGTGATGCATAATTTGTTCCATATATTCTTAGCTGTTTTATAAGAAGAAACAAAATTAAATTTTATAGGAGAAATAACATATAAAATTAAATGTTTTATCATAAAGTTTATTGAGTATCATCCGCTGTTATGATTGAGGATTTAACATCTAAATCTCCAAAGGAAATAACCTCACAAACATCATAATCTGCGGCTTTAATAAAGGTTTCCATTATACACTTCCAATAAGTAAAATTTACCCCATCAAAATAATGAGTTTTATTGGTAAATTGGTCAAAAGTTGAGTGTGATGCCATTAGATCTTTGGATCAAAAGTCAGCACTTTTGTAGAGTCGAACATTCATTCTAATACCACTTGTTGGTCTCTATGCAATCAAGAATGTGGTTAAATTGATTAGTTTCAAATTATTTATACATTTTATTTCACTTAAAATTTAACTTAAAACCTAAGACCAAATTATATAAAATATACAAATATAAGTGCATAAATTTAAAGAGTAGGGATAGAGAGATCAAGTCTGATTTATAGTGGTTCAATTTTTTGTCTACATCCACTCTTCTAGATCAGCAAACCAGGGTTCAGCGATAACTAGTTTCTACTATATCATGAGAGTTATAAAACCAATACAATGCTGAGATGTTGACAATCTGCACATTCTCCCTTGAATATGACTTTGTCCAATACTTACTCAATTCAAACTCTCTTACACCTAGTCTATCAACCCAAGAGAATGTTCATCATACTCCCCTTAAACTTGTGAGTCTATACAAAATTTGAAACAGAAATTACAGAAGAAAATAACACAATGAACAGCAATGAATACAACAGAAAACAGTGATCAAGTAGCTATTTTCAAGTTATATTTTCTCTCAACTCAAAACTAAAAAATGATCTGTAAAGATTTATGAATAAGGATTGAATATTGCTCTTCAAAATTCAATTTGTGTTATATCAAAACTCTGCAAGTTTTGAATTGATATTAAACTCTCAACACACCTTCAGAACTAGCCTACTTCCAGAATAACACTCTACAGTTCCTTATTTTCAGCTTTCAGTTTAGGAGTGTCAAAAACCCTTTTTACTGCTGTAACTTTTTGAATTCAAAATCCAACAACATTCTTATAATGAGGAGAAATCAAAATTCAAAAAGTTTAGGAGGTGCAGAAGATATATATGACAAAAAATCTCCTAAAAATCAGTCTGAATTTTGGAAATATTGAAATCAAGTTCTGAACCTTGGGTTTTACCTTCAGTAAATGATTGAATTTCACTTGAATTTGAATCATCCATTTGAATATGCTTATTAGTCAAGTATAACATCCAATCTGTACTCAATATGCTGAGATAGATCTTAAAAATAGGATAAAATCGCAGCAGAAAATACAGTTATGATTTTTGACTGCTTCTACCCTTATCGCTGTTTCTACTCAACTTTCATGATAGTATTTTCTGACAAATTCTATATTTTGAACATATTATAAATATTTACACACTTGATAAATTCATTAGAAACACATATAATGTTTTGTTATTATCAAAATATTAGGTTTTGATAACAATTTTCCTAACATAGTTGATTATTGTTTTCGGCCTTTGGCCCCTCTTTAATCCAAAACAAATAGATAAATAATAATAATAATAATAATAGTGATTGTAGTAGTACCAGCAACAGCAGTAGTAATAGTTTAGACTTTGTTTGATGTAGGACATACTTTTGCATTTTAGAGATCAGTCCTTCCAATGAAGCTTGAGCATCTACTTAGCCAGATTCCTTAGTTAATGATCGCAGAAACATTAATTTATGGAGCTATCTGAGTATCCAAAAACACAGGTCATTCCTGTTGTGGATTAGGTCTAGAAATATGTCTTCTTAATCCTCTCAAGAGTGCTTTGATTGAACTTCCTTCACTCTCCACTTTACCCACCAAGGGAGGATGAGGAATATAAAGTCCATCAAGAGTTTCATCCATCTGGTCCAATTGTGGTACTTTGGGACAGGGGTCATGCCCATAAAGCCTACATACACACGGTTGCTTTATCATTATCTCTTGATGATCCTAACTGTATCGATATGGCAACTTATAGTGAGTTTCATACCCTAGCTTTTTGTTAACCCATTGACTAGAGATGGACTAAGATTATAATTAATGGGTGGCCCCATTACTCTGATGTCACATTTATGATGAGAAAGGGAAAGATTGTGGCTTGTGATTGTGATGTACTTACCTTGATACAAAGGCATTTGAGATACAAGTAGAGCTACACCAACTCATTGTTTTATGGGTGACAAGGCTATTAATTTTCTTAAACCAAGATTCTTTGAGTTTTGAAAGTAAAAAAAGTAGAAAAATGTTTATCCCCTAATAGATTAAATAATTAATATGAATCAAATTATTTGGGATCCATAAATTAGTTATAGCAGTAGTTTAAACAAAAAAAGCTACCGAACATTAATGTTGACGTCATAATGTAATTTATTGGATCAGATGATGGGCTATTTTTTTTTTTTTTTGTGAGAAGGAAACAAGCAAACAAAAAAGAAATAGGAGGAATAACAGGCTCACCCAAAACCTATAAACTTGTAAGCCCGAGCTTGTTAGGCTTGAGCTCATTTCCTCTAAGCACCTTCAGGGCTTCCCTATCGTCTAAGAGCAACTTCAACAGAGCTTGAAATAGATTCTCGAGGATAGTCACTCCGGTAGGAGTAGACCTCCCCATGCAAGCAAGATAGTCTGCACATTTGTTCATTTCCCTTAAACATGGCATACTTTAGAAAATGCTCAACTCAGCCATCAGATCTCTGTATTCAAGCATAATGAGATGAAGCGGGTGTTGTACCTCCTTCCCTCCTTTAATGAGGTGGTCTAAAGACATACAATCCACTTTAACTTGGAGCTGGCTTATGTTCAACTTCTTAGCTAGGCACAAGCCCTCCTTCAACCCCCACAACTTAGTTCACATAATATCCACCTGATTGGTGTTTATGATATATCTCTTTATCCAATTTCCTTCCTCATCTCTCAATAGTCCACCTGCACTTGCTTTCTTAGAAGCTGGAGAGACTGCTCCATTCGTATTGAGCTTAATTCTTCTTCTATTCAGCGGTTTCCATGTCACCCACATACTAAGGCCCTCAAAGGATTCCTTCCACTCTTTGCAAAAGTTTTGGATCCTCCTCACTATCACCTGTTCTTCCTCCCTTTTATTCTTCCTTTTATCCTCCTCACTAATAATAATGGTGGAAAGGTCTCACCACATCAAAATTATACCACATCCCAAAGGTGGAACACATCCTATTTGTAAGACAAATGGCTTTAATATATATAAGTTGGAATGCACTGAGATTAAGCGAAAATGGCACAAGGTTAAGGTTTTGGGTAAGAATACCCGATTTGTGGATGCAATCCCTCTTTTTTGGTCTCTATGGAATATTAAGTCACTTCAAACAATAGTTATTAATAAACTTTATTGTAGCCTTGATGGAATCGGAGTGTGAACTTAGCTTGTGAAATTATTTATCCAAGGCAAAACATAAGCCCACATCAAATTGCCACCAACTTTATATTTGTGTGTTGTAGCAAATCCCGCATCTCCCTTTTATACCCCAACGAATCCTATTGTTGGGGTGGATTTTGACTCCATAGATCTGGCCCCTTGGGACTCGAACGAGTGCTCAATGAGGAGATTTGAAACCTACAAAAGATCACCGAAGGGTATTCCAGTAGGGAGGTTCCGACACTCATGTCAGAAAGAGCTGTTTTCAAAAGAATAAATAAACCGAGAAGAAGGTAGAACGGATCTCCCTGTGACCTTTGTATACTTTGTGTTGAGTTAGATGATTTATTTGGTTTGATGCCTCGAGAACTTTTATATAGTATTCCTCTGAGAATCATGTGTTCCCGAGACGTTACAATTTTAGTTTTTTTTATGGAATAATTCGGGGATTCCGGAAAGTAAAAAATTTAATATTGTTATCCCTTAGGAAGTTAAATTATATAGGGAAATTCTTTCCCTTATCAATTGGATTCTCGAACTTCCCTTCATTTCTCGGGAAATACGTTTCGTGCTAAAATAGAAAGTTCAATTGAGATGAGATTCAGTTGAGTGTTATTGATTGGGAGGAGAAATGTTCGATTCTTTCGGTAGTCATCAGTCGGGAGAAAAAAAAGGAGAGCATTCGGTTCCATGGAATGCCATTGTAAGTTAAACTGTATAAATATTATCGGGAGTCAGACGATTAGTGAGTAGGCTTCCACGGAGTTTGACTCCTTCAGATAGTCGGGGGGCGACTAAGATCCATTTGGGAAAGTAGATCTTATCGGTAGAGTGGAGTGACATAGGCCATTTATGTGTGAATGATCTGGATACACTAAATTACGGGCCCTATGCCGCTGTTAGACAGGGTCCATTTTATGTAGTGAGTCTTTTTTAAGAGGGTCCCATCACCTATAAAATCTGGAAAAGGAATTTAGAAAACATGCATGGCTACTCTCTTGAAATGATAGAACATTTACTCTTAGGCTTTGTAACTTGTTGGATGAAGGTGAGAGATTTCTTTGACTTCATCGTTTCTCAATTTTCAAAAGCCCTAAGATACCACAAGAATGAGTCGACCATTCTCTATACAAACTATAAGATTTTAGTCATCTAAGCACTACCCATGAGTACAAAGTTGTTCCCCTATGCTGTTGCTGTAAAAGAAGCCCGCATCCTTCTAGACTTCTTGCATTGCCTGGAGCAAATGCTCAATTGTTTCAAAAGACTGGTTAGACCCTTTACAATTAGAAGAAGCTATTAAACCTCATTTTACTCTCAAAGCATCACATAAAGTTTTTCCCTGGATACCACCCAATAAATATATATATATTGAAAAATTTTTGCACATTAAGATGCCATGTCTAAGTAATATCTGAAAATGATTCAAAATCAGATTGCACATTGTCATAAAAGGAAGCACACAATAATCATATGTAATCAAATTTAACTATACGACAACCATTTGCCGACCATCTCTCAATCCGTTTATTGATACCAGGAGAAGATGAGTTGTGACTATTCACACGTTTCGAGTATCACATGGAAAAGAAGATAATAGAAAAGAAAAGGGATTTAGAGAGGTTTAAAAAAGGTTAAGATTACATTTAAAAATAAATTAAGTTTTCAATATAAAATTAATTTTTATAAAAAATTTTGAACTATACATAAAACTTATACAATTTATAAGAAATTCATTTACTTTATTTAAAATATTATAATCAAAATAAAATAGAGATAATTATAAGTAACTCTTATTTTTTGTCAAATAATTTACCTTCATTCTCTCCTCTCCTCTCCTCACACGTGTTTTCTTTTATAGTATTTTGATAAATCAATGTCACTATATATATATATATATATATATATATATTATTTGGACCCAAATAGCCTCAGATATTTAAATTTGGATTCATTAGAAGTTGATAATGAGTGATTTTAGAAAATAATAAATTACATATCTAATTCTTAAACTTTGTATCATTTTCACAAATTAGTCTTCATAGTTAGGAATATTACCTTACGGTCCTTAAACTTCCAAAAGTGTAACGAGTTGATCATTCCATCAATGATGACGACAACCTGTCTGTTAAGTGTTGACGTGGTAGTCTACGTGGCATACGAACACTTACGTATCATTGTCATGTCAGCAACTGAAGACATCTCATGTCGACACGTTAGCAATTGCTGACGTGATAGTACCATGTAACCAATGAGCTGACATGACAAATCATATCAGCATGGGGGTTTTTAAATAAAAAATCTCTCTCTTTTTCTCTCTCTCTCTCGCTCGCTCGCTCGTATGCTCCACCCAATCGTCGTCTTTGATTTGCCATGAAACTTAGAAATTTCCTCTTCGATTTCTAACCGTTTGAAGTTTCAATCGCTGTGTCATCATCCAATCGTTGTTCGAGTTTGTAATTATTGCTGTCGTCCTTTCGTTCGATTCAGCATTTGCAGCCTTCGAGCTGCGTCATCCCCCATCTTTGAAAAACCAGTTGAATCGTCATCTCTAACTATCACTATCTGCTTTCATCTTCTTGAAATCGACTTTGACACTGTTCTTCGAATCGCCGCCAACTTGAGTTCCACAATTATTGCCGTCGCTACATCTTCATCTCAACATCGAACTTGCCCCCTTTTGTATTCCTTTTCCAATTGAAGTGCTGCTCAGTTTGAAACCCAAATCGAAATCCAAATCGATCGGCTAGCCTTGGAGAGAGAGAGTATAAATTGTGGGTGTTGAACTCTGACTCACATTCAAACCCAAATTGGTTCGTCGGCTGGAATTTATTCGATCACCACAACTCCCAATTCGCCATATAACTTTGAATCCCAAACCCAAGAAACCCTAGAAACCCTTGGTGATTGTGAGTATTCAAACGCAAAACACGATGATCACGAGCAATCAAACCCTAAGAGATGGGCTTGTGCGGTTTTAGGGTTTGGTGATTGAAGGAAATTGGGGTTTCTGAGGAAACGAAAGTTGAGGTTTTTGAGGAAATTGATTCAAATGTTTCCAACGCGGAGAGAAATGCCAAAACTTGCTGTCAATTTAGGGTTTGGTGACTGAATTGCTCAATTATGTCTCAGAGGCTATTCGAATTATCATCGTGGAGTGGATTTAAGGGCTCGATTGTGGCTACTGCGGCATCCTTTCACCGTGGTAGAGGCCGCAATCAAAATTTTAAGTTTCGATTGCAGAAGCAAAGGTCAGTTTCCTGTGGCAGAGATGGCGATTGTAGCCACTACGATGGCGATTTGTAACCAAGACCATCATCTCTTGATGTGATAGGAAGAAGTGGCCTCGCTTTCCACCACTATGGTGGCTTCCGTGGGTGGCAACCACAGCCATGGCCGCCTCTCTCCCCACCTCTCTCTTCAGTGAGGGACAGAGGCATTTTGGGCTTTTAGATAGGTTCAATTAGAGATTGAGGTTCTTTTTTTTGTTAGAGAGAGAGAGAGGAGATAAGATAGAGAATGAGGAGGAGAGAAGAGAGAAAATGGATTTTTAAAATTATTTTTTATCGATGTGGCACTATCACGTTAGTAAAATGATAGCGGGACAGTGTCATGTTAGTAAAATGTTGATGTGGCTGAACGAAGTGTTGAAAGTGATGACTTGGTCTCAAAACATTAGTTTTCGTATAGTTACATAGAATGCCACGTCATTATTTGACGGTCAAATTGTCACCGTTAATGACAAAAGAACTAATTCATTATATTTTTAAAAATTTGAGAATTATAAGTTAGCATTATTAATTATAAAAACTAATTTATAAAAGGAGGATAAACTTTAAGAGTCGAACATGTAATTTACTTTTTTAAAAAATTGAGATAGAATTTAATTTATATAATTTTTAGTGTAAAGATAATTATTATCTATTTTGTTAGGGTTATTTTTAAAACTATTTAAAAAATTTGTATATAATACAAAGCGATGAACGGCGGATTGAAGTTTAATGGTTGTGATCACATCTGATCTGACGCCGCCTTATAAGTTGGTGAATCCAGGGAACAATATGATGGGACTAATCAATTCAAAAGGTCAGGTTTGTCATTTTATGATCACTGAAAATTCCACGTCGACCCACGCCTTTGCTTTTGGGGGTAACACAAGACTTCGATAGAGCAGGGCGCCGCGGTTTGTGAACAAACACAAGGGGAAACACAAACCGGGATTTGAGAATTAGAGGGACGGCCAATGAGCCAATAGTGCGACAGCACACGGATTGCTGATATGGACTTAAACAATTTTGAAATCCCGCCTAAATCCGGACTTGATATCTTTCGCAAATTCAATTTTAATTTTTGCCCCTCCGCCTCACCCCCTCACATTCTCTCTCTCTCTCTCTCTCTCCTCCCTTCTTATCCCACGCTCACGCGCCCACGCACACACACACACTAGCGCATCAAAACACATCCTCCCCTCCCCCCTCCCCCCTCCCCCTCCCCCTCCACCTTACCTCCAAAACCCTAACCCTAGAGGTGAGTTATCTTCCTCATACGGCGCTAATTCCGACCGATTCCCATTTATTTTCGTCCACTTCTATTCGATTCTCACCGATTCTCTCGATTACTTTGCAGAATTCACGATGAAGGGCGCTAAATCTAAGTCCACAAAAGTAGATAGCAAGTCAGTTTTCCTTTCAATCTCTGTGAAAAGCATTTATAGTTTCTCAGATTTGCGATCTGGTTTGATTTTGATGAGATTTGACTTTGTTTTGCGGTGAAGGCTTTCGGTGAAGAAAGGAGTGGCGAGTAAAAAACCGACGAAGAAGGAGAAAGCGGCTGCTAAGGATCCTAACAAGCCTAAGAGACCTGCCAGTGCTTTCTTCGTCTTCATGTACGCATTTCATCTTTCCCATTTTTGTTTTCCTTTTTTCTTTACAACTTTTTCTCTCTTTCTCTTGCCATTTTTTCTGTCTATTAATTTTTTTTTTCCGATTAAAATTGCAAAGGGAGGAGTTTAGGAAGCAATATAAAGAGAAGCACCCCAACAACAAATCGGTTGCCGCTGTTAGTACTCTCTCTTTCTCTATCCCTCTCAGATCTACCTTTTTTCCACAATTGTTGATGCCAATTATTGTTTAAAAATGAAAATTGATTTAGGTTGGCAAAGCGGGAGGAGATAAATGGAAATCAATGTCAGAGGCTGTAAGTTTGTTCATTTATTTATCATTGAAGAGATTAAAATTCTCGAAAATTTTGTTTTGGTTTTTTGAAAGATAAAAAGGTTTTTGGTGGGTTTGTATTTTTATTTATGAGATGACAATTTTGTGGAAATTGATATAGGAAAAGGCACCGTACGTAGCCAAGGCGGAGAAGAGGAAGACTGATTACAATAAACAAATGGAGGCTTACAACAGGAAACAGGTACCATTTGAAACTTTTTAAATCATGTTTCTCCACAAATTTTACGCTAATTTTGATTAATGGTAAAGCAGTTCAAATTAAATAATATAAATTATAATAATTGAAAAACAGGCTGGAGAAGGAGCTGATGACGACGACTCTGACAAGTCTAGATCTGAGGTTCATGATGAGGACGAAGAGAGTGGAGAGGTTTGTTATTCTATACATCTCGTTTTAGGGCTTTTATCTTTTCTTTGCCTTTATTATTGAACTAAGTTTTTAATTTTTATTGCAGGAGGAAGATGATGATGATGATGAGTAAAGAGATGGACAAAAGAGGGCAGCTTTATGGATTACTGATGATGGGAGAAAAATTTGTGTAAGGATTTTACTAGATGAATATGCTGCAGGGAATTTTAGTTAGTTTTTTTGTTTCTCTCTCTCATTTGAAAAAAGGGAATTGCCCTTTTCACTGTACGGGGAGGAGAAAGTAGGAGTTTCAGGAAAACTTTGATCTGGAAATTTTAATATAGGGCGTTAGCCTTTGTAATCAAATCAGCTTAATGATTAACGTTGAATGACCAAATTTTAGGTTTTTAAAGTTCACATATCCTGGTCTTGTCTCTGTAATTTTTCGTGCAAACTATGAAATCATTTGGCATGCTGTGAATTATGATCGATGAAACATGGGAATTGGGGGTTTTTTTTTTTGGGGGGGGGGGTTGCCTCAAGTGGTATATAAAGCTGAATCCAGGGGTCACATGGTTTTGTTTGTTAAAACTTTTCCTGTTTTTATGAATGGCATAATGATAGACAATTGGGTGGGGTTCGGTATTCTCAAGAAGAAAACGAGATGCTGCGAAGGTGTGGGCTTGGGGGGGTGTTGCCGTGGGCAGTGTGATTGATGTTTTAATCGTTTGTTCTAGTTGGTATTGTAGGCCTTGGGGGAGGGGCGGGTGGTGATATTGTGGTGTTTTTTGTGCAAAATATCTGCTTTATTTGTGATGTTGTCTTCTCTCACACCGATCTCAAATCTTAAAATTTAGAGGATTAAGATTTTAATTATTGTTGTTATTGTTTGTGACGTTGTCTTACGTTGAATTATGGTAATCGATGAAACAATGAGATGTAAGAAGTGTGACTACGGAAGGGGTTGGGTTGGGTGTGTTTGGGAATTGGGTGAGTCTCAGTTCCATTCCATAGAGAGGAGCTGATTCCTAGAATGGGCAAACAGGGAAACCGAGTGGAGAGATGTTACCGCACATAAAATTCCTTTTTATGTTTTTTTAAGAGAATAGTCTGATGCTTATAATTTTTCCTTCCCGATATAGAGAACTTAAGTCTATATAACAAAAAAAAAGGGGAAATTCCTCCTTGCACCTTATTTAACTTGTCTTCTCCTTGTTTGAAGATGATGAAAACTTTTAGAAGAGAGGGTTTCCCAAACCCTGTAGTCCAATAAATATAAAAGTTTAAAAGTTTCACATTGCCAAGTTATAACAAAGCTGCAAGAAAAATCAAAGTATTTATTTATTCATTTTTTTATCCTTTTGCTTTGCCTTTTAATTTAGAGTGAACTTTATGAGTTTTGGAGCGGAGAATTGGTAAGCTTCCATTTTTCCATTTTGGATACACTAATATATCTAAATACAGTAACAGAAATAACGATATTTATATGAAAAAAATTAAAAAAATAAAATTAGAAACGAAAAGATTCGTAATAAGTTGGGAGTTAGTTCGATTATGGATAAAATGTGAAAGTGTTATCTGAGATGGTTTGATATATGTAAAAAAAATTCAAAACCGTATCGATTAAAAAGATTGAAAATTTAAATAAGAGATTTTATACAACGTAGAGATAGGTTATTGAAAATTTAAATATTTTGAATAGAAATAAAAATGGTAGAAAAATTTATATAAATTAAATTAATTATTTTTTTAATTTTTATATTTATTTTTTAAATGATTGATTTAATTATTAAAATTAAGGTTTAATTTATTATTACCGTTGTAAATATATACAATTACAATTACAATTACAGTGACGGGACATGCATCTTAATTTAGGATTGGGAGAGTGTTTAATGATGGAAGAGAGGGAGGGGATTGAAGACTACAATGACGGGCAAACAAGAAATTTTACTCTTTTTATTTTTATTTATTTGTCGAAATCTATTTTCACCGTATTTGATTTGCCTGAAAAAGACAACAATGACATGACAGGCAAGAGGCAAAGGCGACATCGTTTTGATTAAATACCCAAATACTTTACGGCCTTTTTATTTATTTATATTTATTTATTTATTTTAGGTGGTGGAATACGGGGAGGTGAGGTGAGGGTGAGATGAGGGATGGATCAAAATTTAGTGCAGTCGACATGGGTGTGGTAAGAGAGAGAATGGGTGATGAGATACGGATGGTATTGAAGAATTAAAATTATCGTCTTTTCTGCGAAGGGAGGTGAAGCCGCATAGAGAGAGAGAGAAAGAGAGAGAGAGAGAGAGAGAGAGAGGAGAGGAGAGAAGAGAGATGGGAAAATGCTTCTTGGTCACGGGTCCTCCTGTAAGTTGTAGGGAGTTATGGAGTTGCTGCTGTTTCCCTCTTCTCTTTCTGTATTTATAAGTATGATTTCTAACTTTACAGGGGTGGGTTTGTGTGTGGCAGGGAGTGGGTAAATCAACACTGGTGATGAGAGTGTTGGAGTCTCTCAAGACCTCAAACCCTAACCTTAAGGTTCAGGGTTTCTACACCCGTACGTATACTATATATATAAATCTCTTCCTCCCCATTATTATTATTATTTTGTTAAATCTAATTGCGTAATTAATTGAAATCTAAAGGCGAGATCAGGCAAGGAGGTGAAAGAATCGGCTTTGAAGTGGTCACTCTGGACGGTCGCACAGGACCTCTTGCCTCTTCCTCCAGGTACTAGCTCAAATCTCCTCCTCCTCCTCCTCAAATTCCTCTAATGGAATTAAAATTTGAGTATCTTGTGGTGGGCAGCTCAGAATCCAGTAGATGGCCAAATGTAGGCAAGTATAAAGTAGATGTAGCTTCATTTGAATCATTCGCTTTGCCTCAGTTGCAGGTACTCTTCTTACCACATTTGCTATTTGACTTTTGATTTTGGACTTTTGATTTTTGGTTTTTTTTTTTTTTGATTTTTTTTTGGGGGGGGGGGGTTTAAAGGTTAAAGAAGACACTGATCTTTTCATCATTGATGAAGTCGGCAAGATGGAATTGCTGAGTCCCTCCTTCTTCCCTGCCGTTCTCGCTGTTTTGCAATCCGATGTTCCTGTCTTGGCTACCATCCCTATCCCTAAATTTGGTCGTGATATCCCTCAAGGTTCATATCTTTCTTTAGATAAAGTTCCCGCTTTACCAGAATAGAATGTTTTTGCAATGTCCTATGCTAACACAACACCAACACCAGTTGCAAGATTGAGGAATCATCCGGATGCAACCATTTTCAAATTGAACGCCAACAACAGAGACGCCGCTAAACAACAGCTCTACTACCACCTCCTGGATTTCCTACCATCCATTAATTATTGAATCTTTCGAGTGAGTATTATTCGGGGGTAATCTACTCGTATTGATTTTTATTTTTTAATTTTTTTAAAAATCATAATTATGTAGCACGACCCTTTTCACCTTTCTGCCTTGTGCTGCCTTTGCTGTCCATAACACTTTAGATCTTCCTGAGCCCCTTTTGCAAAAATATGGAAATGATTGTAATTAAATAAATAAATAAATAAATAAAAGATGAAATGTATCATAATTTTTCAAGCACAGACCTTTAACAACGCCTGCTTTATCCATTGCTTTGTGCAACTCCTAGTACAGCAAATCTCTCTCTATATCGGTCACACACGCACACGCACACACTTTGAGACTACAAATTTTTTGTTATTTATTGACTTCTGGATTTTTTTGATGCATTGATTTACTATATATTCATTTCTGACTTGTAGGGCTTGTGGAGATCTTGGGGTATTCCGTCATCTGCTTACTTCTTCCCATCATCAATCGTTCTGCTCTTTAGTGACTCTTATATTCAGGCGGTATACTGAAAACTACGACTGGAAATGACTTTGTTTGATGTTTGGAATAGTATTGGTTGAGTTCTACATTTAGTAATCTTCTTGGCTTTTTTTTTTTTTTTGGGTGGAGAGGGAGGGAGAGAGAGAGAGAGTGAGTGATCTTTTGCTTCGTTGTTTCTATAATCTTATATTTGTGAGTGATTACCTCTCAATTAACTTCTAAGCTTTACCTTCGTCATCTGGTTGTGCCTAAGCTCAACATTTTGCTGTTCTTGTCTTGTCCAAGATGTTTGGAAACTCAATATTTTTCTCTGGAGGTCTCCATGATATGAAAATAACACACCCCAGAAATTGGAATTTCCAGATAAAATTGGACCATATCCCATTTGCCACACAACATATGAACTACAAAAGAAAGAAAATTTATTAAATTACTATTTTCCGGGTCTCAACAAAATAATGACAATCTCTATATATCTGTGGGCAACAAATCCTGTTCCATGCCACAATGCTTCCTGACTCACTTGCCTATGGGTATACACGCAAATCAATCAAATAAATAAAAGGCTGCAAGTAAAATAAAAAAATATTCCGCCTCCTTTTTGATAACATTAAAAGCAAGGGGCTCCCACGGGTTGGGTTTCATGAGTTTTGTTTATCCTGTTCAGCAGTTCGAAGCATCTCCTTTGCCAATGAAGAAAATGATTTAGCTGTGTCCTGCATTTCTGCAGTTCTCAGGCTGATTCCCTGCACAATCATACACCATGTTTGACTCCATTCTAGATTCAAGCCCATTTCCTTCCACCAAGAAAAAAGAAAACAGGGTCATTCACTTTGTGGTACCTGCAACTTCCTCACATTCTCGGCCAGCTTGCTCTGAGCAATTTTAGCAGCACTTGTTTCCTGCACCAAAACATGGTAATGAGTGCTTTTGGAATTACATTCTATCCGGTAAATTATAGTGTACGAGAATAGAAATAGACTAAGACTTGTGGCAAGTTTATCACACATCACCAACACAAAGGCTTAGATTATATCATGTAAGTGGGTGCATTCGAAAAAAATATATGATTACCAGTGCTGTTTGGAAATATGGTATATCAGCCCCCCAAGCAGTAAAATTTGATACCCGCAAGGTGATTGCTTCATATAATGTGGACGATTTATATTATTTTATATTAGATTCTAAGTTAGAGATTCTGCATGGTATCATCGGAAGAAACTCCATCTCAATCACTAAACATAAACGTGGCTCAACTGAGCAAGCACATTTAAAATCCATGGGACTAGTAGACTGAACGTATATGTTCAATGTAGAGGCTCATTCCTTGTGCCGGGGAAAGATATCAATCCACTGACTTGTCAAATGGAATAAGGTACTTACACCAGATGAAGGAAATCCATATTTCCTTTTGATTTGATCGACTGTACCAGCCTTTTCATCCTGGAGCTCTTCCTTTATTGTTGAACTTTTTTCTGTTTTAACTGTAATCTGCTTGAATTTACCTGTAATAAGAAAAAAGATCAAAGTGAGGGAAGACATCTACGAAAATTTCAAATCTCTAAGTGAGATTTAGCTAAATTCTGTAACTTAATATTCAGATGAATATCGTTGTCTATAATCTTTTACTCACCTTTAAGAGCCTGAAACTGTCTGGTTAGTTTCTCCTTATTTATGTTTGGTATCATGTTGTGCCCTTTTGGTTTTTCTGTTGTATCCTCAAGGTCAATGTCGTCTGTACATACAAGATGAGTCGGAAAAAACAGGAAGGAAAGAAGAGAAAGGAGAACATGGCTTCATTTTGTATAAATACATACAAAGACCAGGCAAAAGGATATTATCAATTAACATTTAGATTTCTGTTATAGGCATCAATTTAATCCCTCAGATAAAATGACATTTCCAGATATGATCTTCTCTTAATGGGTTTCATACCTATATTCAAGTCAATATCGTCCTCATCCAAGTCCAGGCCGTCTCTATTTTCAACATCATCGGGGAAGTTAGCTGTTGAAAAGATTGTCAATAGTTCTTCAATACTTTCTCTTGAATCTTCAGTTTGAGGTACAGGCTCATGCGTAGCTTTGTTGCCCTTAAATTCCTTGATGACAGAGTTAAATAGACCCTAATGCATCAAACTAACTATTAAAAAAACATCCTTATTTACAATATATCCTAGTCCGAAAAAGTTCAAACAACACAAACATACTACCCACCTTTTTCTTTTCTTTGGGAATCATAGGTCCAGCATTAACCCCTTCTTGAGGAGCCACTAGGCCTTTCTTGTATATATCAACAAAAGAATCCGAAAGCCTTGAAGAATAGAATGCATCAAAACTTGCTTATTTCCAATCAATGATCTTTTTATAAGTGCTGGTGTCTGCTCCATATTTTTAAAAGAAAATAAAATTCAGAAAATGCACACCTTTCCAAGAACATGCACATACCTAAATGTTTCCTTTTGATGCAAAACCGTGACAAAAAAGATCTCCTGATCACCATTCACCTGTATGCAGAAGAAATTTTAGCACCTCATTTTAAGCTTCCAAAACCAAGTCTCTATCTTGAATAAAATAACACATACAATGAGAAGGTCTCCATTTTGCGAGGAGCTTATTGAACATTCAGAGGTTGAGTTCAGTTTTGAAGCAGAAAATGTAAAACCTCTTACTGAAGTTTCCTTGAGAAGGGTTAACTCAGGCAGGGACCTGGGATTTTCACAAAGAAATGCTTAGGATACACTTGTGGTTCACAGTAATGTAGTATAAACTAAACAAATAAAAGATAACATGCACTGATGTTCAGGAGGTGTTTCCTTGTTATAAGTTCTCTTTTCCAAAGATAGCTAATTGAGATAGTTTCCATGCCAAGATTGATATGACCACAGGACACAAATCATGGCTGTCATAAACTGATATCAGGGGTATTCTTGATGTACAATAACCTTCATCTGGCTCGTGTAGATAAAATGATTCAAGCGTATGCTTCAATTTAAATAAATTGAGACATGCATCATTATATGGTGGAGGAGAAAAGGGAAAATGAAAAATAAATTAAGGGCTATTATAATATGGCCTCCCGATGAGTTTAATCAGGATATCAGAAGGAAAATCATTACCTTATTTCAATTCTTCCATTTGTGAAAATAAGTACAAGGCCAAGACCGGTGGGAGAAGAGAATGCTGATGCCCAGCAACATGATGAGGACTGGAACTTCTTCTTGTAGTGAACTTTTTTCACTCCCTGAGACAAGAAAAGGTGAGAAAGAACAAACATTATTACTTAAATCACTAAATTTATTAATGCCTCTGAAATAGCAGCAATGACTACCTGGATAACTTGCATTAATGAATAGACATAGGCAGCTTTCTCAGAACATAGAAGTAATAGCTGCTTAGAGTTGCCCTTGCTCAAATCTGGTTCATCTGACATACTTGGTACTTTACTGGATGAACTCTGTCCATCTGTACAATGTCAGCACAAGTTTCCCTCAAGTAAATTATTGCAATATCAGGAAACTGTTGTCTTTCTAGGAATAGGCAGAGGGAATTTACTTGCTCACTGGCAATATCTCTTCAGGCTAAGGAAACTATAAATATCTGAAGGGTAAGATGTATGATTACCCAGTATCAGCATGAACAAGGCCCTTGACCGCTTCTTGGGATGGACCATGCTTGTAGTTAGTGTATCTCCTGTGTCACTACCAACAGCCAAAATTGAAGAATCCTTGGTTGCGACTATTAGAACATTTCTCTCAAAACCATGCAAAGTGCAAGTTTCGAACTCAACTGAGACAACAGCAGTGGAGAGTTCACTTGTAATATGTTTTTGAAACAGTACTGTGGGGCCTGCTGAGTCAATAACTGAAACCTGTAAAGAGAAAAAAATGAGAGATATCAGAAAATTGAAAGTCCTTATGCCAAAAACAGCTCCAATGAGTGAATCTGAAAATTAAGGATGGATCGACTTACATATCCTTGATCGGTCCCTACTGCAAGATGTCTAGAGCTTCGATTCAGGTTTATGCAAAGGACAGCTCCATTAACCTTTATAACTTGTACACTTTGAATAATGTGACTGCTTCTCCTCTTTGAACCTCCTAAAAACACAAAAAATTCGGAAAGCTAAAATTAAGGTTGAATCCTAAATTAATAAAGGGATTGGATAAGTTGTTAGTTTTGGAAATTTTGTTGCTGTCATATGAAGCATCCATGAGCGGATCACATAATTTTAACAACAAAGCACAGTTTCCTAGGTTAAAAAATGTTAAAACATTATGTTATAGACTTTAAAATAATCAATGAAATTGTGCCAAGTTGGAGTTTATCATTTGGTCTACTCATTCTAGGTTCCTGCCATGGAAATCTTATGGTCTATCTAGACTAGTTAGAAGCAAAAGAATACAAACCTATTCTGTTTTACTACCTAATATTAAATTAGCAGGGAACAATCGAATTGGAGGCTACAATATGTTGACCTTAAGATTACCTTGTAGAGATAAGAATGCAATATCTGAAGCGAAGGGCTCAGGTTTAAATTTAAAAATGCGAACCTGCACATAAAAAAGGCAGAAGTGAGACAACTCTAACATATACACAGCTAAGGATATTATATCTTAAATCTCTAAGAGATGAGTGCTTTACTGCCCCATCCTGATCTCCGGAAATAAGAAGCCTGGAGTAGATATCAGAATACAATGCTGTTACTGGTATGCCACTTAAAGAGAAATTATCTTCACTCTGGAAATCATAAGAACAGAAATATTAGCACCAAACACCATACAACCTCCAAGAAAATACTGATGAAATTTAAAAGATAGTATGGTGCAATTTATTCAAAAACTTAGTTAAAAGATGACATAAACAGGTGAAAATCAACAAAGATGGTCTTCCTACTATTTCTATCCTATCTAACTGGTAGCTATCAAGAGTTGCATCTTATGGATGCTTTTTACCCTCTCTGCTAATGGCTTGCAAATAAATATATGCATTCATGCATAAAAACCACATAAGACTTTTTAACAATATTCTCTCAAGTCTCAAGTAGTAGCACATTGCCCCAGCTTGTTCACATATCCTTGATCCATGTTCACTCTTGCTGAAGTTGATGATAAGTTCAAAGACGAGCGATAAGTTCAAGGACGAGAGCAGCCATGGAGCATTGTCTGAGGTGAAACAAGTAAATGGATACAATGACAATATGCACTGTAATACAAGCTCTTACCTGCTGTTTCAACGAAAAAATAGGAAGCAAACAAGGAGATGATGCATCCCAAAAATTAATCGCTCCATCACTGTGCCCCGTAATATACAAGTTTCTTATTGTTGAAAACCCTGAGAAATGCATTGAACTCAAGTGAGTTCCATCTCTTGACTTGATTTCAGCTGGAAGAAGAGGTGGAACACTTTTTGCCAGGATAATGTAATCCTGCATGACCAGCAAAGCACAAAGCTAAGTGTTTAGGGAATGAAGATTATGGCATAATTCAAGAGCTTAGTTAATTGAATTCCATCAATGAGAACTTGTACACAACTTACCTCATCTGCCAAAGATGACAAATGTGAGTTGCCCGTGGTCAATTTTGCTGAAGTAATGCATGAATCAAGAAATGGCAGCTTGATAACTACTTCCTTCGGGAGAGAGGTGGAGGACTTAGACTGGGATAGGTATTTTTCAATACCATGATCATCATAGACATAAATGTGACCTGATTTTCCAACAAGGAGAAGATCTTGTTTATGCTTGTTTTGAACATTGGAGATTGAAACAATTTCCATGTCGAGACATCGCTCAGGAAGATGAAGTCCCAGCTTAATTGTACGAGATTCTGTTTGTTCATTCAATATTATCACCTGCCAAATTTAAACTATAACTTTTCACTAGAAGATACCAGATTAATATTTAAGAGGAAAATAAAATTAAAACCCAGATGGCCAGAATGCAGAACCGTTATAAGGATGTTTCAGGAAGTGACTTATATTTGTTAAAATTAGTGTTTGAAGACATCCCTCCAAATTAGCAAAGGTTATGTCAAGTTAAGTGAGCAGACTGTGGTGGGTGAAACGAGAGGAATCTTCAAGCAAGAATGGGGTGAGGATAGATGCTTATGAAAGCCACACATACATAAGCATTTACCAAAGGAGTTTTTTAACATAAGGACAAGCATATAGCCGACCACTCAGTTACCTGCAACAAGTTTACAGATGTGAAGTCAGAGGCGCCCATTACATATAGCCGACTTGCCTTGCCATCCACATAAGCCCACTTCAACAAAGCTATAGGAACCTTGTCCACCTTATATCCAAGATTGAGTTTACATATAGGAGCATTTTGCACAGAACATGGTTCTTTCTCAATTGTTAATTCTGCACTAACATTTGGGGCTGGAAGGACAGGCCAAATTAGGATTTCTCCATTGCTGTAACCAATTACCACTTTAGTCCCAATAGGGCATCCCCAGCATGCTGAAGTTACTTTCTTTGTTTCATGACTTTGACTAGGTAACTGGAACGAGCTCTCACCAGTAGTGAAAACCGGTTTGCTTTCTCGGATTGCCCATAGTGTTATCAGACCATCTCTAAATACTATAAGAACTCTGCTTGTCAATAAGTGCAGGATAAATAAGCATTTACACAAAGGAGAGAACACAAATGTATTGGCAATACAATTTGTAAAAATAACAAGAATTGTCTTCATAAAAGGCATGAACAATATTTTTCAGTTGACAGGTCCCACAAACAAGAAAATATTCATGCTAACCATTTTTTTCTGACCTTAATTTGGACCTCATAAGTGCATAAAAAATGATGCATATTTCCCAAATTTCCTTTGCACCATGCAAATACTGCTTGAGTGCGGTTAACCAACCAAAAAAATTATCCCAACTTAGTTGACATATTCAGGATAAAAGTACTGAGATCAGAGTAACCATCATCTTGCTAGTTTCCCAACAGAACCAACTGTGACGAGATCAGTTTTAATCATACATAGAAGAAGATTGCTTCTTTCTGAATGTAAGATCCCTTTTTGCACATAGTAAGATTGGTAGCAAAAGCAATCTCCTAAATGGAATGAGTTCATTCGGATGATTAGATAAAATTTATTGCATTGGTTTCTTACACTTTTCAATCTAACCTTCAGCATGGGAAGTTGCCTTATCAGTTCTAACAAGGAGGTGAAAAGTATGCACTAGTTTCTTATTGTCAAGGCAGCAAAGGCACTGTCGGGTGCAATGTGGTAATAGGCAAAGGCAACAACTAACAGTTGATATAGATTCAGAGAGGAGTTTGTAAGGGTATAGCAGCTACAACAATTTCAGGAGTAGCCTCATGTGGCGTAACTGGTGTGGAAAAGACCAAATAAAAGTAACTACCTCTTACTCTCAGCCGTTGGTTGTGGTAGTATCTGCACAATAGAAGCATCACCTGCAACTTCAGTTGTATTCCCTGGAAGGCAATGATTCAATGAGTATAATAAGTGAAGGAGTATAGTACAATACACTAATCAAAAGAATATCTTGCAAGTCTTGGAATCACAAAATACCACTTTAAGCAATATATGTTCCCAAAATGTATTGAAATAAAACATAATTATTAGTTAACAGGTTTTTGTTTTTTCTTGAGGCAGCATTATGGTTAAACAGGGTTGCTAATATTTTAGAATTGATTCAGTTAGGGTTAAACAACTACGTGAGTATTTGGTCAAGAAACAAATGCGAGAAAGTATATTGTACCATGAGATGCCGACACAGGTATTCTGTAACTCATTTTCACAAGATCGAGCTGGCCTTGATTAAGCTTCAAAACCGAAACATTACCCCCAGAATCTCCAACATACCTGCCATTACATAATCTGTTGTTATTCCCTAATCCTAACACAAAGGGTACACATTTTCACAAGATTAAGCGGTTCTGGATTCCATTGAGGCCTGTTTGATTTTATTTGTCAATGTGTTATTAATGTTAATTTGAATGTACAATATACTCACATATAAAAACCAAGTTGCAGGATACTACAGGAGGTGATCTCTTCCTTGAAAATGTGCACATGAGACAAAGTCTTCTTGCTTATGTCCCAAATCTGAGCAACAAATATGTGACAATTAAGTTTCTGTGCAATTTCCATCACCACAAATGTACAGAAAATGCAATATATGCTTTACTATCAAGGAGACTGTTGTGGAACAAAAGCAATAAGCTTACAGGAATGACTTGCCTCAATGTTGTTTTTCAGTGTCACATTTAAAAGAATTCCTTGGTTCTCTAGAAACTGCAATAAAAGGAAATGAGACAGAACAACCAATATAAGAAATATGTAAACGGAGCATAACACAAAATATAGAAGACTCAACATGTCAACTAAAACCTGAAGAAACTTGCTTGGAGCTGCATCATCAGATTCCAGAAGAACCTGAGAGTTATCTTTCCCAAGTAACTTGATACCACCATCTCTGAAAATATAGCATCATTATCCCCTTTGTCCATCGTGTCCAATATCAAAGATAGTAAGTCATATAATCCTAATTTCCCAAATTGTTCTCATTAGACGCAATGTGCATGGTCATGCAAACAGCAAGCTTAATATGCTTCTGTTTCATTGTCCATGAAACTTGGCCACCAACTAATTTTTCCCCTATTTGCATGCACATGCCATCATACAGATACATGCCACTTTAAATTAGACCTTTATAAATGATTGATCATGTCCATAAGAGGGGGAAAACCTTGGCAATAACTGTAAAGTTATAAAAGCTTAATCTTTTTTACAAAGCAAAGTCAAGCCAGTAAAATTAAGAGATAATGTACAGCAGCAAGATATAGGAAAGAATTTGGTGTACTTGCCATGCCTATGAGAATTACTAGAAACACTGACTCGGTGACCTAGTTGACAAGAACTAGCCAAATAGCTAATGATACTTACTTGGTGGAAATCGCAAGAATTTCCTGAACTGAGTCATAGGCCAACAACATCGAACTGGATGGGATCCCATAATGGAAAACCAAGCGTGGGTCCAAATCTTCAGGTTTCAGACTGTCTGAACTTCCTCCAGGCTGCAAAAGAAGTAGTAACAAGATATTTTGTGTGAGAGAGAGAGAGATAGCACGAGAGAGAGTATTTATTTGAAACTTTCAATTACTAGACAAAGGCGATCATCTCATGTAAACCTAAATGCGAGAGAATCTTCGCTAATGTAGGACCTGTTGGAGCCCATTTAATTACTTAGGTGATGCTCAGGCGATGTAATGATACATTAAGCCAATAAACCTTGCTTGAACAGATAAAGCATAAAGCAAAAGAAAAAAGGGTTAGTTTCTGGTTTTTTATGCTATTGACTGGGATGAAGAATCATGTCCGGAAGCCCCTCAGCAGATTAATTAAGACGCCCATACCATGCATATGGTTGTAGGCTATTACGGCATATATTCCAAGGCAATTTCAGCAACTTTACATGGCCAATTATGGGTAGACAATAGTGTTATGGGTGTTTCCTAATTATAGGCCTTTTTTTTGTCTCCTACATAAAGCAGCATATTATTCTCTCCCTAAATTGATCGTTGCGGATGACCAATTCAAATTAAAAGCAAAGATTTTTTTTTTTAATATAATGCCGATGATGAAAAAGGGATCATAAACAAGAATTTGTATGAATGATATGGTTAATTATTTTCCCAGTAAATAATTTTGATGCAGTTCTGTTTATAAAATGAGATTGGGGTGGTGTAATTAGAAATCTGAGAATGAGATGCGGTGAATCAAAGTAGAATGGCACTCTGTCTCTCTCTCTCTCAGCCTATTTATTCATATGATCCTTTATCAGCTTGAGACCTAATAAACACTTAGAAACAGCAAGCTCTCAAGCTTGAGAGCCTGAGAGCACATTGGTCAACATCAGTCCTACCCTATCAGTTTCTGGAAGCAATGATCAAAAATTGTTTCCTTGTACCACAAATTTAATTTGATAATTTTATTTTTCTGAAAAAAATTAAAAAAAAAGAAGAATGAAGAAGAAGAAAAGGTGAAGAATTGTCCTAGTTGAAAGAATCATTTTTGCATCCCCCAATCCCAATCCCAATCCCAAGGAAACAGTTTGCCACACACACACACACAGAGAAGGGAGATAAAAATCAGATGTGCAAAGTGGAACCAATTGAAGAGAGAGAGAGAGAGAGAGAGAGAGTGAAAGCAGACTTCATGTTCGTGTTAATCAAGAAAGGACAAGAGGAGAGAAGTGTAAATCAAGAATGGACCTTCTTGCTGGTAGCCTTGTCGACGAGCCTTTTCACGAACATGAATCAACACTCTGGTCTGTAACTCCGAAGATCGAGAAATGGCGAGAAGAAGAAGAAGAAGAAGAAGAAGAAGAACCAAACAATAGGCTGTGCTTTGAGAGAATCGCCGGCACTAAATCAGAATAGTTTGCTGCCTTAGAGAGAACGGTCGATTACAGTTTCTTTCTCCTTTTAAAAAAATGTAAGAATAATAAAAAAAATGGAGCGATTTTATAAAGACAATGCGATATGGATCTGATCGGGTAATAGCAGGCGTCCACGTGGACTCGATTAGGTGACATTACTAATTTTTGTTGTGCTTTTGACGATCTTGACTTTATGTCCACCTCACCTCACCCGAACCGACAAATTAAAGGCCCCCCCCTCCCCTCTCTCTCTTTCTAAGATTTCGGAGGTAGGCAATGATCCAGTGGGTCCCCAACGTCAGATGTCAGATGATCGAGTATTCACTTCGATGTGGCACGAGATCAGACGGAGACGCGGGGAATGGACCCCACAACCAAAGGTTCAATCAAGGGGGTGACTTCTTTTGAACGAGTTGCCAAACAACACGTGGGCCATCTTCATCTTCTCCTCTCCTCTCCTCTCCTCTACCCCCACCCAGTTGGGTTGAGTTGAGTTGGGTTGGGTTGGGCTGGGTAGATGCAATCTGTTTTTCTATTTTTTCTTCACGTGCTCCTCCTTTTTAACTAACTTCCCATTTTTCAAATATTCTTTTTTGACATTTACGGTTCGGAATCAAATCTTTTTTATTTACCCAAAATTACATGTCTATTTCTTAAATAATAGTCTAAAATTTTATTTAATTTTTAATATTGAATTTATAACTATTAGACTTGCAAATCGTGGTAATTATCACCATTGTTGTTAATAAAAAAAATGGTGAGGTGGCGGGCAATGCTTCAGATCAGAGCTTCTGACTGAGCCAGGCCGGGGGAATCTTCCTTCACCTTTGCTCAACCTTGATGAATCGGGTCCCATGATGACAAATGTGGAAAACAGAAACTTTCCAAACCCATTTTTCACTTAATTAATTTATTTACTTATATTCTTAATTTTTCTTTTTTTTGGCAACTAGGGATATATATATTTAATCTTACCCCAAAGGCCGAGAAAAGTATGAAGTAGGCATATTTTGCATCCAAATAATTTCCATTTAAAAATAATATCTTCTAAGTACACAAAACAATGGCCACATAAATTGTTTTTCATTTAAAATCCTAACTTCTTCATAATTTTCAAAGTTCAAGGGCAAACAAAACCCTAATGACTTAATTTAGAATTTGGATCATAACTCAAGGACTAACTATAATTTGGCATTTTATTTACTCTTCTTTTTTAATACCTCTTCTTCTTAAAAAGAAAAATTCAAAATTGGAAGATGGCGTTTCAAACCTACTAAAGTTTATGAAAACTCTGAAGATTCTTTGCCTCTAAAATTAAATGAGAATGACACCTGGTAAAAAAGTAGAGAGCATTACTCTCAAGATTTTCCTTTTGATTACCATGGTCTAGATTAATTAAAATGGAATAGAAGTTGGTGGGACGTATTTCAACACTCAATCCAAAAGAGTCAATTTTTAAAGGGCCCATGAAAAATGGGTCTGTCGATCAATATCTAACAATCGCAACAACAATCTACTGAAGGGCCGCAGTCACCCCGATCGGTCTACTGAAAGGCCTTACTCACTCGGGTCTAGTGAATGATAGGGCATCAACCGTCTCGATTAACCGATCGTGACTCATCAAGTGGAGACAGTCACCTCGATCAGTCAAACAAATGTCAGCCTTATAACCGGATAAGTCACGAAGACTTTTTATCGGTCGAGTAACCAAACGATGGGTAACACCCCTTTTGATTAAAGAGGAAGGTCAGAACTTTTTCGATTCCAGTTTCTTATTTCGTAACAGTAATTTCGAGATCTTTCGTATAAAGAAAGATCCCTCCCGAAGAGGAAGGTTTTCCGATATAAGAGAATCGTGATCAATTCGTAATATTAACTTCCGAGATTCCCGGATCAGTTTTATAAGTAAAGTAGGGTGGAAGTCTCTCAACGACGCACAACTCTTACAGGTATAAAAGATATCAAAACTCTCGACATCAGGTACGCTCTCTAAGTCTAACACATGGGGCACATTGATTATAGGGAACCATTTTCTCTCAACTCTCAGTCTGTTTCTTTCAAACGAAAACCGCTATTTACTGACTTGAACGTCGGAGTCTCCCCGTCGGAACACCCTCCTGCAGTTTTTGCAGGTGTATCCACTATCAGTGATTACTGATCGAGTCAAGAAGGAGTCGGTATCTGAAGAGCCATCACCCACCTGCATCAGATTGGCACCGTCCGTGGGAAACAGATTCGAGTGGTTCCTGTTCCTCGCAACAATCATGCTTCCGAGAACCAGAGTGTCCTCAAGAGCCGTCCCTCCTGTGGAAGGGCGAACCGCCACGCTTTCTGAAGCTGCTCCCCTTGCGGTGCTTGATCCAGCCACCCACGATTCAGCAGCCCCCATGAGATCACCTCATCAAGAACGAGTTTTACAACCCGCGCTTCCTGTCCAACCCATGACCGACCCCATTCCAGAGCGAGTCAATTGCCCCCAGATGGAAATGTTAGAATCCAAACTTCAGGATGTGAGTAGACAACTAGAAGACCTTAGTGGCGCCCTCAGACCTGAAGTCCAATCATCTGTTGGGGGATCTAGACGTTCCCAACAACGACCGTCGCCCCCACGTGGGGAAGCATCTGAAAACTCCAAACTAGTCCTGGGTGATCTTCGAAAGCAGGTCGAACAACTGGTAGCCGAGGAACTAAAGCGGGCCAACCCTCAGGGAGACCAAATCCCCTCTTATTCTTACGCTTCGCCGTTTGACTCCAAGATCTCCTCAGAGCCCATGCCTCGCAACGTACTCCTACCTCCCATGGAGAGATACAATGGGATAACAGACCCCCGGGATCATGTGACCCATTTTATAACCGTAATGATCTATAGGAACATGTCAGATGTAGCCATGTGCAAGTATTTTCTCATTACTCTCTCGGGAAATGCGCTCACTTGGTTCAACTCCCTTCCACCGATGAGCATAAAGACATTCTCTCAGTTATGCAAACAATTCGAATCACACTTTGTGATAAACATGAGAGTTAAGAGGAAGTCCACCGCCTTGCTATCGCTGCATCAAGGTAAAGAGAAATTTCTAAGGAACTTCCTAGAAAGGTTCAAAGAGGAAATGATGAGGGTCCCTTCTTTGAATCATTCAATTGTATTGGCTGTGCTATTAACAGGTTTGCGGCCCTCCAATATGAAGGTGTCCATTACAAAGAAACCCCTTGTTACTATCCAAGAATTTTATGCTTGAGCTGAAAAGTACATTGTTGCCGAGGACGCCAAAACATCCGATCATAGAAGAGATCGTGTAACATCGACACTGCGGTGTCCGTATAGGTATTTTTGTTCATGAAATTAAATAAAATATTTCTCAGTTTATATATAGAGAGAGAGATTTTTTATTTTTATTGATTTTCAATTTTGAGGTATGTAATTTGAAATTTTTGAGATATTTAATATATCCGTATTTTCGATTTGTAAAATAAAGTGAGTATAAAAATATATAGATGATTTTTTATTATTATTTATTCATTTATTTATTTACACATTACTCATTTAATTGATTATAAATTTATTTACAAAAAAAAAGAAATATAATAATAATAATAATAATAATAATAATAATAATAATTAAAAAAAAAAAAGTCAAAATTAGGGCTAAGCCCTAATTCTCTCATTTTTCTCTCTTTTCTCTCTCTCCCTCACCCGCCTCTTCGCATTCCCGCGCCGCACCGCCCGCCGCGACCATTCGCCTCCTCCGCCCGCGTCCGTTGCCATCCGCCGCGGGTCACCACCGCGGGTCACCACCTGTTGCTTGCTCTCTCTTTCTCTCTCGGCTTCTCTCTCTTACCCGCTGTCTCTCCCTCTCTTCCACTCGCGAATCCTCTCTCCCTCCGCCGCGACCCGGTCGCTGTCCACCGGCGTAACCACCGCCACCCGCAGCCACCGCGACCCGCCGCCTATCCCTCCCTCCTTGCTCGCGCGACTGCGCGCGGCTTCTCGCGCGACTGCTCGCGCGGCTGCCCTGGGGCCGCGCGCTCGCACTCGACCGCCCCTGCCCCCTGCGCGCGACCGTCCGCGCTGACAGCCTCCTGTGCACGCGGCTGTGCCGCCTCCTGCTCGCGGGCCTTCTGCCACCTGCGGAAGCCCCAAATCAGCAGTCACCAATAGGCCTTTGAGAACCCTAAGTCACAGCTTTGCATAGGTAAGCATAGGTTCTCCAATTTTGATTCTAGGGTTTGAATATTCTGAGTATTTAGGTTTAATTTCTAACGATTGCAAATTGAAATCGTTATAGGTTCGAGCTTGAGTCTCCTGGCGACCGGAAGCTAGGTCTGCAAACCAAGAAACCCTAGGTAAAGAGATTTTTGGTCTTTTCATAAATTGAATGAAATTAGAATGCATTTAGGGTGAAATTAGCATAAGGAAGTGTTGTATAGGTTTAGAATGTATGTTTGATTGGAATAAAATGCATTTTTGAAATCCTATGCTTGATCAATAAAGCCAAGTCTAGTGTCTGATATGAAAGGAGCATGTTAAAGGATGACAGAGTCGAGTTCTATTGATTTGAATAGTTTCCTTCAGAGTTTAAATTGATGAATGCATGAAAACAGTTGAAATTTGGGACTTGAGCTTAAGGATCGATGTAGTCTTTTCCATTATAAGTTGTCCTACATATAGGAAATCAAGATACTATTTCCGTATGATGAAAATGGACTTAAATACCTTGAAAATGACATATGGATTGAAGAAATCGGATGTGAATTGAAAAGTGTATGATTTTTCAAAGATTTTTCTATTTTGCAGGAATTTATTTATTTTAGAGTTTTCGATTTTGAATGATTTTAGGTTTGAATTTAACTTGATTTTGATTTGGTTAATTACTTATAAATAAAAAGAAATTGATGACATTGAAGTTTATTTATAAATTGGAGAATTAAGGTTGTACAAACTTGAAAATGATAAACCCTAAGAATAATTAGAAATTTGATGATTTATGTGATAATTTGATTAGGTTGATCTTGTTGGAGACTCGAGGAGTCGAGTTCGATTTGATTTTGGAAATAGGGAGTGACCACCCTCCCGTATACTGTGAGTGGGACCCTAATCTCTTGCATGAAATAGTGAAACCTGATTTTTATCATGATTTTAATAAAACATGCTTTTGATATGCATGATCTCGACGTGTGAAATTGAAATTCAAATCTGTTTTGTGATTATTGGAGTGTCGTACTTATGTTTTCCACGATTATGCATCCATGTTTGAATGAAATGAAATTGTGCCATGATTTGAGAAATGAAATGTTTTCTATTCTACCATTGTATCGGTTGTTGATTTGATATGATTTTGATGAAATGTATTTGGCACACGGATTTGAAATGTTTTGAGATCTGTGATGGTACTTATCTGCGGGACGTTGTGCCCTTGTGATACTGTGATGATGATATTGATGATTCCGTAGCTACGAAGGGACTTTGTAGAGGCACGAGTTGTCCGGATATGCTTCTGCAGGAGGTATCCGCAAACGTCCAGTGATTGATTCATAGGCGCGGCCGGTTGAACCCTCATCGGGGGAGGACGTGTGTCCATCACCGTCTAGCACCGCACGTGGTTCTATTGACGGGCATATATATATTCATAGGCGTGGCCGGTTGAACCCATATTTGGGGGAGGACGTGTGTCCATCACCGTCTAGCACCGCACGTGGTCCTATGTGATGAGACTGGGTAAGCAAGGAGCTAAGCCCACGGCCAACGTCGGGGTAGAGAGCTACTTTTGAAACACTTTGCATATTAAAACCCCCGATGCGCCTGTCCTTGGTCATGGTAGACCTTTGCCAGGATCCTTTCGGCCAGCTCTATGTTATACTTGATTTTTAAATGGATGCATATATGTGTGATATCGTGTGATTGAATAAATGAGTTCATTTTATTGAACATATCATGATTTATTGCGAAACTTGAGTTATTGTTTACGAATGATATTATTTGACACTCCAATTTTCACCTACACTATTAGTACTTGAGATTAATCCCCTCACTCACTGAGTATCCTCCCATAGATACTCACCCCTCATCTTTCCCTCCCCAGACAGGATTATTGTTGCGCCGGAGCGACGCTTCAAATTTTGGAGATTTTAGTGGATTTGGGTGATTCAGGAAGGTGAGAACGTAAGTTTAAATTAAAAGATGATTATGTATTATATTTTCGACCCTGCGAGGTCTTGTTGAGGTCTGTAGTTGGCCGTGTACTTATTTTGGGATGACTGTATAAATTTATGTATATTTATTTGCGAAAATCTCATATTTCATTTGCATTGAGGCGATTGTATGTGTTTGAATGTTACTTGGGAAATTTGTTATACATTTGTATAAATTTAGGCCCGCTCGGTGTGGCGGCTGCTCATGCTCTAGTTGGGCATGACAGTAGAGGTCTGTGGCTAGGCTTGTTGATAGTTTATTTAGCCTGGCGTTGTCCTGGATGTCTGCTGGGGTTGGTGGATTGTTGTGAGGCCGGGATGACCATTTTATTTTAATTTCAGGGTGATTTTGCATTTTTACAGGTATACAGGTTTCATTGTACATGGGAGACCTCCGATTTATGGGGAGGTTCTGCCCGATTTTTTGTAGAAATACAGCCGGCATCCAGGGCAACGGGCGGCTGTTCACGATTCCCGGTTCGGGGCGTGACAGATCGGACTGGCCAAAAAGAACGGAACCAATCACCCCAGATATAACACTGACACTGCGATGTCCGTAATAGTGTACTCCTATTTTTGAAATATATATATATATATATATATAATATTCCTCAGTTTATATATATAATTTTTATTTATATTGATTTTCGATTTTGGGGTATTTAATTTAAATTTTTAGTATATTTTAAGTTGCCGTGTTCGCAAATCATAATAAACCCCATTTTTATGAAATTCGTATTTTACTGAAATATGGGTGTGAAATTATATATATATATATATATAATTATTTATAAAAAAAGGGGATGAATGAAGATGCAATGTTTTGACCCAAAACGCTGCATCTCCCCCAATCAATAGAGATGAGGGTTAAAACCCTAATCTCTCTCTTCGTCTCTCTCTCTATCTCTCCCTGTTTCTCTCTCTTTTTCTCGATCTCTCCCTTTCACGATTCCCTCACTCTCTCCACCACTCGCTCCGCCACCACCAACCGTCGTCGCCGCCTTTTTTCGCCACCACCACCGCCACTTTCTCACTCTCTATCACCTCTCTGTTTCTCGGTTCTCCCTCTTTCTGTTTCTCTCTCTCTATCTCTCGCTGTTTCTCTCGCTTTCACTCCCTAATCTGCTCTCTCTCTCTCCTTCTCTTTCTCCTTTGATTTCTCTCTCACTCTCTACCTCCGACCACCACACGGTCTCTCTCCCTCTCTCTCCACCATCTCTCTCTTTTTTATCTCGGTTCACTTTCTCCCGCGCGTGCGACGGAAGAGCTCTCACTCTCTCTCTTCTTTGCTCGCTCGCGCATTGCTCACTGTGAGCTCTTCTGCAACTCTCTCTCAGTCCCAAACTAGCGCTTGATGAATCCTTCGGAGAAACCCTAGGTTGTGATAAAATGTCATCATCTGCGCAGGTAACTGATTTCTAATCCTAGTTTAGGGTTTTGATTTTTCTAAGTAATTAGACCTAATTAATAAATCTTGTTTCGGTTATGAAGCACTGCAGATTCTGGAGTGGATTGAGAAGACATTCGGATGAAATTCGGGAACTGTGAAAACCCTAGGTATGAGATTTTTGGTTCTTTCGATTAATTAACTGAATTTAGGGTAAATTTAGAGTAAGAATGTATCGCATATGTTATGGTGTATGTTAGATTTGATTAGAATACAATTTCTGAAATTTTATATCTGAATGTTAGGGTTAAGTTTAGGAATCTGCATGAATTAGGCTGTTCAGTATGAAAGAAGCATCTTAGAGGATGAAAGATTCATATTTGGTTGATTAGAATAGTTTTCCTTAGAGTTTAATTTGACATATGTATGAAAATAGTAAGATTTTGGGGTTGGAATGGACTGTTCTGTAAAATGAAGAGTACTATTATATTTAATATCCTTCTCAGGTTACTTTTGAGTTGTTAATTACCTGAGGAAATGCATTTTTGAAGGATAGTTTCAAAAATTGTGGTTAGATTTAAGAACTGTTGTAATCTTTCTCATTATAAGTTGTCTTGCATATAGGCAACCTAAATACGATCTTCATATTATGAAACTAGATCTTTTCACCTTAAAAATGACATATGGTTTGAAACATTTGGATGAGAATCGAAAAGTTTATGATTTTTAAAAAATTTTCTATCTTGTAGAAAATTTATTTATTTTAGGTTTGTTTCTGACTTTGAGTGGTTTTAGGGTTGAATTAGACTTGACTTTGATTGTGTTATTTATTTATAAATAAAATGCAATTGATGACATTAGAGTGTATTCACAAATTGAAAAATTAAGGTTTGTACAAAATTAGGGAAAATGGATAGACCCTAAAAATATTTGAAAATTGATGATAAGATTGTGATTGTGTATTTGGAAAGATCAATTGAGGATCAGAGTAAGATTTCATTTGACTGAATTGTGGAAATAGGGAGTGAATACCTTCCCTATAGGTGAGTGGGACCCTAATCTCTTGCGTGAAATAGTGAAACTTGATTTTTGCCGTATTTTCAATAAAACATGTTTTTGATATGCATTGATTTGACGTGTGAAACTAAATTTTAAATTTGTTTTGTGACTTTTGGAGTGTCGTAAATCTATGTTTCCTGTGACTATGCATCCATGGTTTTAAATGAAATGATATGGTACAATTATTTGAGAACTAAATATGTTTTCTATTCTACCATCGCATTGGCATATTGATTTAAAATGATTTGATGAAATGTATTGTCACACGGATTTGAAATGTTTTGATGAACTGTGTGGGCCGAATGCCCACTTGTGATGAAATGATGTTCCTTGATGGATTCCGTAGCTACGAAGGGCGTTTGTAGAGGCACCGGGATGCCCGGATATGCTTCTGCAGGAGGTATCCGCAAACGTCATCTATGGGCTATAGGCACGGCCGGTTGAACCCACATAGGGAGATGATGTGTGTGACGCCACTGTCTAGCACCGGGCGGGGTTCTATACACGATTATGAGCTAGCCCTAGCGAACTCATGGTCAACGTTGGAGTAGAGAGCAACTTTTGAACATTTTTACATAATAAAACCCCCAATGCGCCTGTCCTTGGTCATGGTTGACCTTTGCCAGGTTCATTTTCGGCTTGCTCTAAAAATATAATGATTGATTTTGAATGGATACATATGTGTATGATATGGTGTGAATTGCTAAATGATTTTAATTTACTGAACATACCATATTTTACCGCAAAATGTGAATTATTGTTTACGAATAATCTTGTTAGACACTTCAATGGTTCACCCACACTATTTATGCTTGATATTAATCCCCTCACTCATTGGGTACCTTCCTTGATACTCACCTCTCCCCTTTCCTTCCTCAGACAGGGTTATTGTGATAGACCGATGCATCAGGCTCTAAAGGTCTTTGGTAACGTATTGGTGGATTCGGGTATTCACGACGGTGAGATCTAAATTTAAATTGAAATATGAAATCCGTATTTTCTATCGACCTTGCGAGGTCTTGATATTGAGATCCGTAGTTGGCCATGTACATTTTATGGGATGACTGTATAAATTATGGACATTTATTTGTGAAACTCTCATATTGGCTCATTATACTTGCATTGAGGCACTTGTAAACATTTAAAAATTTTTACTTGGGAATTTGTTGTATATATGTATAAAATTTAAGCTCGCTTAGTGTGGCGGCTGCTCATGCTCTAATTGGGTATGACAGTAGAGGTCTGTGGCTAGGACTGCTAGTATTTATGATAGCCTTACGTTGTCTTGGTTGTCCACTGTGGTTTGGTTGGTATCATTTGAATGTGGTTGATTGTTGTGAGGCCGGGATGACCCATTTATTTAAGTGGCAGGATGGTGGTTCAATATATAGATTAAATTGTACATGGGAGACCTCCGAAATATGTGGAGGTTTTACTTGATTTTCTGTAAAAATGTAGCCGGCAACCAGGGTAACGGGTGGCTGATTACGACCTCGGTTCAGGACGTGACACAGAGATCTCCGCCCCGGAGAAACCGGGTGAAACCCCCACCTCCAAGGAGATATAACAACTACACCCCGCTGAGTGAACCCCTTATCGGGTCTTAGCCCTTATTAGATATAAGCCATAAGTTCGATGGCCCCTGCGATCAACCGAGAATGATTCCAGCAAGGATAGAACGAAATACTGTCACTTTCATCTTGACTACGGTCACAAAACTGATGATTGCAAGAAACTGAAAGACGAATTGGAATTCCTAGTACGTGAAGGAAGACTATGGAAGTTTATCGCAGGAAGGGAAAGAGGTCTTCCTGCCAACCATTGGCGTGAATCGCCGCAACGTAACAAAGAGGAAGAACGCCAAGCTGCTCGGCTTCCGACCGACCGAAGGGATCGGGTGATTCTTCAGGTCCACGATGGACCAACAGAAAATGAGGCCAGACGCCTAATCACACCAATTTTCTATTGCCCGAAGGCAATTCCTCCTATCCGACAAGAGATCCTAACAGCGAGCACCAATAAACGACAAGGTGAAAAAATGTCGGTCATTGGTTTCACCGACGAAGATCTCATTGGGATCGACCCGAACCGACACGATGCCCTTGTGATAACTGCCAAAATTGGACAATTTGAGGTTCGAAGGATCTTTGTCGATCAAGGAGCCGGCTGTAATCTCCTATATCGGAATGCTTTCGGACGAATGGGATTCACTCCTACTGACCTTCAGCCGCACGCGGGCCCGGTTAAAGGTCTCTCGGGTGAATGGATATATCCCGAGGGTATTATCTCTCTCCCGATCACCCTTGGAACACCTCCTAATCATGCGACGACTCCCATCGTGTTTAATGTGGTAAACCTCCCTTCGCTCTACAACGCCATCTTGGGCAGACCAGGTCTGAACACCTTGGAGGTTTTGCCTAGCACCAAACATATGAAGATCAAGTTCAGAACATCGTCAGGGATTGGGACTCTAACATGTGAGTTGGAGCCTTCTACTTCTGCTCCTAAATAGTCATCGGATTTTATTGCTGGTATATTTCTAAGCTGCAGGGGTATTTCCCCACATTTTTGAAATCACTCATCAACAGATCTCTTACGTCTCCATGTCCCGATCCTATCGTTCGGAGGGTTTCAGTCGCCTAACTCATATCGTTCGTACACGTCGTCAATAGGGGATTTAACTCCTCGGACGGGTAGACGCAGCCCACAACTTAAGTATTTCATATCGCTCGGAGGGTCTCAGTCGCCCAGTTCATATCGTTTGTACACGTCGTCAATAGGGGATGTAACTCCCCGGACGGGTGGACGTGGTCCACAACTTAAGTATTTCATATCGTTCGGAGGGTCTCAGTCGCCCAATTCCTATCGTTCGTTCGTACGCATCGTCAATAGGGGATGTAACTCCCCGAACGGGTGGACGCGGCCCACAACTTAAGTATTTCATATCGATCGGAGGGTCTTAGTCGTCCAGTTCCTATTGTTCGTACGCGTCGTCAACAGGGGATGTAACTCCCTGGACGGGTGGACGCGGCCCACAATTTAAGTATTTCATATTGTTCGGAGGGTCTCAGTCGCCCAGTTCCTATCGTTCGTACGCGTCGTCAATAGGGGATGTAACTCCCGGGACGAGTGGACGCGGTACATAATTTAAGTATTTCATATCGTTCGGAGGGTCTCAGTCGCCTAGTTCCTATCGTTCATACGTGTCGTCAATAGGGGATGTAACTCCCCGGACGGGTGGACGCGGCCCACAACTTAAGTATTTCATATCGTTCGGAGGGTCTCAGTCGCCCAGTTCCTATCGATTGTACGCGTCGTCAATAGGGCATGTAACTCCCCGAATGGGTGGACGCGGCTCACAACTTAAGTATTTCATATCGTTCGGAGGGTCTCAGTCGCCCAGTTCCTATCGTTCGTACGTGTCCTCAATAGGGGATGTAACTCCCCGGACGGGTGAACGCGGTCCACAACTTAAGTATTTCATATCGTTCAGGGGGCGTCAGTCGCCCAGCTCTTATCATTTGTGCGAGTCATTAATAAGAGACGGAGTTCCCCGAATGTGTCTATGACACCCTGATCTATAGTTTAACCTGTTGGTCTCCCAATTTTTCGATCGTTCGGCCTATTGGTCTGGTATTCTCTCTCGATCGTTTGACTTGTCAGTTTGGTATCCTCTCAATCATTCGACTTAATGGTCTGGCATCTGCTCGATCGTTCGAGTCCAGTTCCTATCGTTCGAAGGGCCTCGGTCGCCCAGTTCCTATCATTTGGAGGGTCTCAGTCGCCCAATTTCTATCGTTCAGACGGTCTTAGTAGCCCAGTTCCCTTCATGTGGAAGGCCTCAGTCGCCCATCATTTATCGCTCGATAGATAGGCGGACGCAGCCCAACTATTTAAAAATTCCCTATCATACAAAAGGTGTAACACCGATACTGCGGTGTCCGTACAAGTGTAATTCTATTTTTGAAATATATATATAATTTATTTATAAAAAAAAAGCAGAGAAGGAAGCGCTGCGTTTCTGTCGAAACGCAGCACTCCCTCCTCCCCCAAATTCGATTAGGGTTAAAGCCCTAATCTCTTCATCTCTCTCACTCTCTTCATCTCTCTCGCACTCTCTGCCACTCTCCCTCACCCTCCACCGCGATCAACTGCGCCTTCGCCCCTCTCCGCCGCCTATCAGTGGTTCCACCACCGCCTAGCCATCACTGTCATCTTCCCCGCGTCTGTCTGTCTCTCTATTCACTCTCCCTCTCTATCTTTCTCTCTCGATTGCTCTCTCTCAGTTTTCTCTCTCTTTTTGCTTCGATCTCTTTGTCTCTCTCATTCCGTTCGGTCGAATGTCTCCCTCTCACTCTCACTCGTCACTCTTGTTTCTCTCTTTCTCTTATTCGATCGCGCTATCACTCCCTCTGTCTCTCTCTTCCTTGCTCGTGCGCTCGCAGGCTTTGCTCTCCCTCTGCTGAGAGCACTTTTACAATCTTTGTAGAAGCCCCAAGCCGGCAACAATAGGTAGCCTTCGAAACCCTAGACCGTGACCTGCATTCCATCCCCAGTGCAGGTAAGAACGACTCTCTGATCATTAGCTCCAGGTTTCAAATTTCCTTGGTAATTATGTTTAATTGCTAAAATTGGTTACAATTTGGAGACATTGCAGGATGGTAGGCGCACGGACGCAGGGTTGTGAGCTGCAAAAACTTTAGGTGAGGTAAAATTTCTAATCCCTTTAACAATTGAATGAAATTAGGTTAAATTTAGGGAGAAAAGTCATATATGTGTTTAGAATGTATGTTATATTCGAATAGAATGCGTTTTCTGAAATTTTATATGTGATTATTAAGGTTAAGTCTAAAATTTTGCATGAACTAGGTTGTCTGATGTGAAAAGAGCATGTTAGAGGATGAAAGATTTATGTTTGGTTGAAAGAAACCAACGACAAGAAATTGGGAAGAAGCATGTGAGCTACTTGGATTACACAAAAGGTGAGTCTGAAATGCAAACTGGATCTTTCAGACATGGGCCTGAGGACAATGGTATCTTCCATGGAGAAACATCACCTAGGAGCCTTATAAGATCCTTGTCAGCCCCACTAACAGGGACATCATTTGGAAAGCTTCTTTTGGATGACCGTCACGTCATAACTGGCGCCCACATCAGAAGGAAGCATGAATCTGTGGACAGTGTTCTGGTTGATGTGAAAAGAAAGAAGAAAGAAAAGTTCAATTTTAAAGAAAAGGTAACCAATTTAAGATACACCTTCCCTCTTAGAGGGAGGCTGTTTCGCCGCAAGCTTCAGGTGGCAAATGAAACACAATGCATTGAACTCGATTCCACAAAAGACTTGATGAGTGGACCAACAGTTGTGATGAATCTTGGTGATAGACCCATAAGAATTACAAGTTCTTATCTATAGAATGGTGTCCTAGACTGGTTCTTTGGAGCTATCACGTTGTAATCAATTGCATGCTCTTTCATATCGTTTCAGGAAAACTTTACAGAAGCGCCTCCAAGCCCTGCGTCCATTTGCAGCAGCGCACAAGAAGAGCTCCCGAGGCCGGGAGATCATTTCAGCCCAATATCATCAACTATGGTGGAAGATTATAGTGTGCCACAAGTCTTTAGAGAGATCAACTCCAATCTAAATGGTATGAAGAAACCTTGCCTTTTAAAGCATCATTGATTGTACGATAGGTTTTAAAGTATATGCCAGGGTGGTAGATGTGTGCTTCTTTGATTTCATGCAATCATTATTTCGAGGCGCAGCCTTCACCACTAGTATAGTTGTGGCTTTATGCACACCCATACAAGCTGCATGCTACATAGTCTTCTGCTGGCGTAGCCACAGGTTTTGCCATCATGTTCCATAATAGAGATGGAGCTTTTTGCAGTTTCTACACATGTTTAGGCACTTAAACTTATGCCAATGCTAGTTTTTGGAGTTGCCCAACAAAAACCTGTTATGTGCTTAGGCTCTTGTACATAATCATATTGTATGCTATAAGGAAGCTTTAAACTGATATCCACAATAATCTTTTAGCAACACAGCCTTTGGCCAAGAGAAAATCTTTTGTTTTTAATTTTGCATTTATTCCTTGGACCCAGCACCCTGTTACTGCAAGATTTGGATATTTATATTTGACAATTCTTCAAATCTAGCAGGCTTGATTTAATAACCATTTCTATTTGATTTTTGTATTTTAGTTTTTACCATACTTCTTCTTGCCCTCTGATTTTTCACCTTAACACTAATGTCAATGATATCCTATTTCACTTGATTGTACAGAGCTGCGAAGGCAAGTGAACCAACTAGAGTGCAATGGTTCAGAGAGCACAACAATCATAAAGGAGCAATTGGCGACTGAGATGGATGAGTTGGAGGACCAAAGCTGAAACTTACATACGCGATCTCCTTGTTGCATCTGGTTTGTACAATGGATCAGCTGATGTATCAATCTCGAGATCGAACTCACTTACAAAGCCAATAAGCAATTGTATTTATGAATTGTGGAAGAAACTTACAGAAAATTGTACAAAGAAAAAGATGACCGAGGGGATGCGGAGAACAAGTTGTTAGTTGACTTACTGAATGAGGCACTATCCGCAATACTTGGGCCACCTTTAACTTTGACCCTGCCTATTTCTGAATTGAGGAGAAAGGTAATCGGTTCGAGCACATTCTCTCTTCCGGAAGGGAAAAAGTTATTGGATTTGGTGTGGCAGAATGTCAGGGTTCATTTATAACCCCCAACAGTCGAAGCACACCATCACTGGGCAATTTAGTGGCACAAGATCTGAGATCATTTATGCTAGAAATGAGTCTTGACTCTATAGATTCTGACTCTTATAAATCGAACGATTACTTCAGGAGAGTTAAAAAATATGCAAAAGACCGTCGGGGGGTGTTTCAGCGGAGGAGGCTCCGACACTCAAGTAAAAAAGAATGATTTTCAATTGGAATGAAACAGACTGAGCATTAAAGAGACAGAGAATCCTGTGGCTTATGTATTAAGTGTTTGATCTCAGAGAGCGTATCTGGATTTCGACGTTTCGAAAACTTATATACACTTGTTCTTTTGGAGTATTTCAGGTGTGACAATCCTAATTTACTTGTGAGGAGATCCGAAAATCTTGGGATTCCATAGTCAAATATTTTCGAGAGATTTATGATTTTCATCACTTAGGAATTTTAGTATTACGCGAAGATTTTTTCTCTTATAGATTAGATTTCAAAAATTCATTTCCTTATCCGGATAATGGGTGTATTGCCTATTGTCAATAGGGATGATGTTCGACCCTTATCGATACGGCGAGGGCAACCTCATCTTGGGTGTACCAAATACGTCTAAAAGTCACTAACTAACTAGTTTATTGTCGATGGCAACCACTAAATGTGTCAGGCCGTGTTCGCCCTTTGGGGAGACTAATCCCTAATTGCTGACACGTTTAGGCGTAAAATGTCTCTTTGAATCGTGGGTTTCATAGAATTGAACACCTTTTGCATTGGGCCAAATCACCATGTCCTATCATTTGCCCCGAACTCGTGTGTCGTTTCGTGAGAAAGGCATTATGAGTAATTATCATAAAAAAGGCATGAAGCTTTTAGTGTGGCACGTGCCGTTTTGGGTCTCGTGAGTTGTCTTCAACACTCGTTATAAGACTGGTCGTTCAAGTGGATTAACACTTTTTGTTCTTGTATGCATTTTGCTTTCTTGAAAACCATCGCCGCATAAAGAAAATCTTTTTCGAGTAAAATGGCAAGAGGCTTTGCTTTTTAGATTCATCCGGGTATCAGCAACATTCAAAGTGTTATGACGAGGGAAGAACTTCAAAAGGTCCAAACTAATATGTTGGTGGGTAACGATTATACCTTGGTGTCAGCGACGGACGTGTATAGGGCCAATAGGGTGCCGGAGAGCTGCATTCCGATATATAAACAATTAGTGAAGTTTGATCTGAAGATGCCATATATCGGTCCTTTTGTAGAGGTGTTACGCCGTTGGAACTTGTATCCAACGCTGCTGATTCCTGGTGCTTGGCGCCTAGTCATTGCTGTGATTTCTTTGTTAAAGGTTTTATCGCCTTTATTTCGATTTTGAAATTCTGGCAGCTATCTTTTCACTGGTGAGATATGTGAGTAATAGCTCTACCAAAGGCTGGTATAGGCTACAAATCTGATCCAAGTCCAACTGGGGGTTTTATTACATGGAGTCAATTGATAAAAGTTGGATACACAAATATTTCTTTATGGAGTTCAGGGATAAGTACCTTGTGCTAGTATTGTCTAGCGTCGATGAGGAACCATTGTTAGGGTTAAAATCTTCGATCCCTTCCCAACATTTTCAATTCATGTGATCGATCAGTAGCTATTGCAAGTCTACTCGAAGGAATATCTATCTCGATTTTCTGGTGGATGAACAAATGTTGTCCCTGGTGGGCCTGTTGATAGAGAAAGGAGAAAAATCGATAGGCTTCTTTTAGTCAAGAGGAAGGAGATTGGACTGGTTGATGTTCTGTCTTCCCTGGAGGATGTTGTGTTGGAAGAGGATACGACCATTAAACAGGTACCACCGAACGCCAAGAAGCCTTCGAGGAAGACTGATGGGACATTTGAGGTTCGATCAGAGCTCACATCTCTTTCATCAAAAAGGAGGAAAATCCAACCACCCGAGTCTTTGGTTGAAGGAGGGTGCGAGAGAGTTGATGAGGCTAGAGAGCATGCGTCCCCCATTTCGACAAGACATTCGGAGCAGATGGTCGTCAAACTAGAGGAGGTTGATAGCTTGGCGTCTGACGATCACCCATCATCGGCTGATTATGAAGGTGTCTCCGTGTTGGAGGTACCCGAAGTGGAGATGTTCAAGGATGTTTTCACGCCTAGTGTCAAGGCAAGGCCACCAAGAGAATCAGAGGCTTTTGCTGTTGCGGTAAAAGAAATGTTTGGGTCATCGTTTACTGTCCCCTTATGGCCCCCACGCAAGGGAAAATGTAAGGTACCAGATGAGATTGCTATTCCTCTTTCTATCCCTGTTCAATCTTTCAATCATAACATTATCTGCGTGGGAGACAAGCAGTACAGTTTCGTTGACTTGGTTGAGACAAGTCGAATAGTTTATCGATTCGATTTTCATCATTAGAAGCTGAAATTATATAGGATGTCCTTGGAGCAAGTGGACGGGACCCTTAAGTCTCTCAGTTTGATGGTATTATTTTCTCATACTTGTCCTGTTTCACTACTTTCTTTACTTTCGGTTGAGTCGGTTTCTTTTTTTGTAGACAATGGTCTTGACGGAGTACCAAGACTGGCGGAGGAATCAAACGATTAGGCGATTCAAGGAGAAGGCCGATTAGTTGGGTCACCAGGTCATGGCATTGCAGGATGCTCTTGGTCAGAGGGGAAAGGACACGGAAGTGGGGAGAGCCGAAAGTAGAGAAAATGCCAAGCGCCTTGCTTGTGGAAAAGGAGGAGATAAAGAGTTTGCGACTAGAGTTAGCCTTGTGTCGAAGGTGTTGTGAAAAACTGGAGGCTGAAGTGAAAGTTTGTGAGATTCATCTGCGAACTGTTGAAATACTGGCCGATTGCGCGAAGAGTCCCTTCAAGCGACAGAGTAGAAAGCAATTGAATCTGAGGAATCTCTGACTAGGAATGCTACGGCCTTTAGAGAATCCCAATGCAAACTGATCAAGAGGTTGAGGTGTGCTAAAGAGATAATCCGTCAAGTCAATTTAGAGGGGGCTTTGCCTCCGAGCAAAGAGGCTATCGGTCGGGAGGTAATGGACCAAGACGTGGCCCTTACTGATCCGGTTGGTATTTCTACTGAGCCTATCGCGATTGCAACGGAGTCCTCTCCTTGAGAGGTTCTAGTGCTTTCCCCCATTCCTCCTGATTCTATATAACTTCTGTATTACTGACCTAAGGAATTTTTGTATTGTAGCACTCTTTAATGAAAAATCTTTCCATACTTTCGCAATTGGTATGTATTAATACCGGGGACATTCCCTTAATCGTTCGAATAGTGAAAGCAAGTTTGCCTATGGGGCCCCGGCCAAGTCACACGTTATGCTTATCTGTTTTAGGTTATCTGATTAATAGAAGAGTATATGCCTTTCTAGGGGCACTCCACCTTAGCTAGGAGACCAATTGATAGGTCCAAATATGTTCGTTTGTTTGGGAGCCTTGCTTCCTAGGTAGATCACAATTATTAGAGCATAGACGGAAGGACGGGTTACAGCCACCTTTTTGATAGACAAATCCCTTATTGATGACGCGATACATTTGATAGGGAACAAATGATAGGATGAGCTGTGTCTACCCATCTGGGAGTTACGTCCTGAATTGATGGCACGCAATGTTCAATAGGAAACAGACGATAGGAGGGGCCATACCTACCCGTCTAGGAATTACATCCGATATTGATGGCATGCTATGTACGATAGGAAACAAACGATAGGATGAGTGGGAGTTACATCTCGTATTGACGGCATGCTACGCTCAATAGGAAACAAATAATAGGAAGAGTCGTGCCTACCCGTTTAGGAGTTACATTCCATATTGACAGCACGCTACCTTCGATAGGGAACAATCGAAAGGAAACAAACGATAGAGTGCAAATGATAGTGTCATACATCTTAGCCACCAAATGGAAAAACACTATTACAATAAAAAGTTTAAAATAGGACAATCGGAGTGTACCTTGTGGTTACAAAAAGGTGGCGGTTACTTGGGAGTAGATACTAGGGGTTTCGGATCGCAAAACAATGTTATGATCCCAATTCTGAACTTGACCTTCATGTGCTTGGTGTTAGACATGGTTTCCAGGGCGTTTGAACTTGGCTTGCCTAAAATGGCGCTATAGAGCGAAAGAAGGTTGACCACATTGAATATAGTAGCGCCGTCGCATGGTTCGGCTGTGAGCCGAAAGTAACTGGAAGTGAAATAATACTCTCAAAATATATCCATTCGTCAGAGAGTCCTTTAACTGGACTTGCATGCGGTTGGAGATGCGTTTGTCTGAAATCCATTCGTTAGAAGGCATCCTAGTAGAGGAGGTTACATCCTACTTCTTGGTCAATGAAGATTCTTCTGACCTAATGATCGGTCTCTTGTCTTTGACCTGTTTGTCAACAGAAGTCGTTAGCATTTCTTGCGGAGTGGACTAAAATGTTTTGGCCAAGTAAAATATAAGTCCAATCAGATGTTCGGCATCCCCTCTCCATGAGTGGTCTTGAGATTCCGAGTCAGCGGTGGGAAGAACATTGGATGGGACATAAGGTTTGTGAAGAACTTGATTGTCATAGATCTGGAGGATTATTCCATCTTGTCAATTAACTGGTAGTCGTGCGATTGGTTGGTTGCTTGGTTCGTTTTACCGTGGCGGAATCTGTTAACCAGGGGAGGGTATATTTCTCCCTTTAATGCTAATGAACCTCCATAGCTTTCCACTTCGAACTAGCAATTCCAGCTCATCCTTGAGCTTCCAGCAATTGTCGATGTTATGACTATAATCACGACGAAAATGATAATATTTGGTCCTATGCTTTTTAGGATCGTTTACCGCAAGCCGGGGAGGCCATTTAACTTACAACTTGTCTTCGATCTGGAGCAAGACTTGACTAAGAGTCTCGTTCAAAGGAGTGTAGGTATTGAACCTTTGCGGGGGTGTGGTCCTTGTTGGTTTTTCTTTGACGAAGACTGTCAGGGTGATCGACCGCATTCTCTTAGGGACGATCGATTCTTACGCTGGTCAAATGTTTCAGCGTCCTCAACTACAATATATTTTTCAGCACGAGTATAGAACTTCTGGTTGGTAGAAGGAGGATTCTTCATGATGGACGTCTTCATGTCCGAGGGGCATAGTCCCATAAGCAGGATGACTAATGCAATGGAATGATCCATGACTGGAATTTTCATCATCTCTGCTTTGAATTTGTCCAAAAAATCTCTCGAGAACTCATTATCTCTTTGTCATAATGATAGTAAAGAAGTAGACTTCATTTTGGCCCCCGGCTAATTACAAAATAGGTCTCAAACTGCTATTGAAATTGAGAGAAACTTTTGATGCTAAGCGGTGGGAGCAAACTGAACCACGTCAATGCATTACCTTTGAGAGTAGTGGGGAGGTGTTTGCACATAGCGGCATCCATCATGTCTCTCGAGATCATCACCATTACAAAATGGCTGTATGGTCAAGGGAGTCGGTTATACCGTCATATCTTTCCATAAGAGACAAGAGTACATCACGAGACTTCGGTTCCGAAGATACCTTTGGATCGAAGGGTGACACGCTGGAGGGATAAAAGGGGGCTTTGTCCTTTCGTGTATTGGCCCGTTTGAACTCGTCAGCAACAAGTTGCTTGACCTGTCTCCTTGAGGTGTCAGGATCGTGACGAGAAGTCGCCGAGAGTTTATAGTTCAGTAGGGGCACGAGGCCTCTGGGACATGCATGTCCTAATCCTCCTGATGAAGATTGTCCCTTCGGTCTAATAGCACAGCTGAGTTCTTATAGTTGTTTGCTCATATTCTATATTCTGGACTCTAACCTTTTTACCTGAGGGTGATTGGCTCGACCTGGGGACATTGGCACAGGAGGCGTGATTGGATGTTCTTGAAGCGCAGGTTGCAAGACCTGCTCTAGACGAGGGGTTAAGAATGAGCAGCAGGATTATTAGCAGGATGAGCAGGTGCCGTTGGTAAGGTGGCGTTATAGTCGGAGTGGTCATATGTCCATCCACGACAGAAGTAACCTTTGAGACGGTTTTGGTTTTTCTCTTTGGAGGCATGGTCATTTGGCAACTCGGGGTGTTTGTTGAGATCGCTCAAGTCTGTTTCCCATGAGCGGCACCAATCTGTTGAAGGTAGGTCTCAACTTCACAGATTCTAACTTATTTGACTCGAATGGTTGTTTCTGGAGATGGTTGAAAAACCTACAAAAGATCGTCGGAAGGTACTCTGACGGAGGAGACTCTGACGCTCAAGTCAGAAAGAGTAGTTTCCGATTTGAATGAAACATACTATGCACTAAAGAGAGAGAGAGAAAGCCTTGTGGTTTGTGTATTAAGTGTTTTGTCTTAGAGAATGTATTTGGATTTTGACGTTTTGCAGGCTTGTATAGCTTGTCTTTTTGGAGTCATATGTATTTAGGGCGTTACAACCATAATTTCCTTGTGAGAAGATCTGAAGGCTTATATAACCTTTCCACTTGAGAGTTATTGGCTCGACCTGGGGACATTGGCACAAGAGGCATGATTGGATGTTCTTGAAGCACAGGTTGCAAGACCTGCTCTAGACGAGGGGGTTAAGAATGAGCAGCAGGATTATTAGCAGGATGAACAGGTGTCGTTGGTAAGGTGGCGTTAGTCGGAGTGGCCGTATGTCCATCCATGACAGAAGCAGCCTTTGAGATAGTTTTGGTTTTTCTCTTCGGAGGCATGGTCATTTGGCAACTCAAGGTGTTTGTTGAGATCGCTCAAGTCTATTTCCCATGAACGGCATCAATCTGTTGGAGGTAGGTTTCAACTTCACAAATTCTGATTTATTTGACTCTAATGGTTATTTCTGGAGATGGTTGAAAAACCTGTAAAAGATCGTCGGAGGGTACTCTGACGGAGGAGACTCTGATAGTCAAGTTAGAAAGAGCAGTTTCCGATTTGAATGAAACAGACTGCGCACTAAAGAGAGAGAGAGAAAGCCCTGTGGCTTGTGTATTAAGTGTTTGGTCTCAGAGAGCGTATCTGGATTTTGACGTTCTGAAGCTTATATAGTTTGTTTTTTTGGAGCCATATGTATTTAGGGCGTTACAACTATAATTTCCTTGTAAAGAGATCTGAAGATCTCATGATTATATAGTCAAATATTCTTGGGAGATTTGTGATTTTCATCATTTAGGAAGTTTAACATTACGGGGACATTTATTCCTTTATTAATTAGATTTCAAAAATTCACTTCCTTATCTGAAGAATGGGTATATTGCTTGTTGCCGATTGGGATGATGTTTGGCCCTTTATTTATATGGCTAGGGCGGCCTCATTCGGGGTGTACCGAATACATTTGAAGATCACTAACTGAATAGTTTATTACCGATGGCAACCACTGGATGTGTCGGACTGTATTCGCGGACTGTATTCGCCCTTCGAAGAGACTAATCCCTAATTATTGACATATCCAAGCATAACATGCCTCTTTGGATCGTGGATTTCACAAAATTGAACACCTTTTGTATCGGGCCAAATGACCATGTCCCATCAATTCCGAGGGTCAAGGTTGATAAATGAGGATGTCAACAATCTTGGAAGAGAGATGGGATGTCTCATTATGGGAGATTTGATTGAAGATGTGGAAAATGATATGCAGGTGTAATGCTGAATGTATAGATATTGGAAAATGAAATGACTCAATTGTGTGGACCATTCTTGACTGCAAATTCTTCACAGCACAGGGAAACTGAAAGTTGAACCGCAAGGATTGAATGCAACCGGGGTTGGTGAGGTTGATTGGGTTGGGTTTGTTTAGTGTTTGATGCATATCTTGGGGTTGGTGAATTTTGGGCAACAACAACGTAGGTGTATACAAATTATAAAGGTAAAAAAGATTTTCCTGATAGTTGATTTCTGACATATGGTGTTTGGGAAATTTGTCATTACATGTTTGAATGTACAAAGTTTATGAAATACCTTTTTCTCAGGTCCTTTAATAATCTTCAAAGGTAAAGAGTGCCTCGCAACAGGACAAAAGTGTAATAAAAATTGTCAAAGCCAAAAATTACTCGAGAAGTTCGTAGTCTCTAATATTGTTCAACAACAGGTGGATAAGAGGCAAGAGTTTAATGGGGGTCAGGTTAGGTATACCAAACTCTTTGATGTTTTTATAGAAGTAGTAGAAGGGCATCCAAAGTGATTACTTTGCCATTAGAAGCAAAACCTGGGGCCCAAAGTCCGTCCCCGCCTACCGTGTTTTCAAGGATCTTGGTGTGTATCGGAATTTAAACTCTTTATTCCATACAAAAAAAAGTAAAAAGTTTTAAAAAATAAAATATCTAATAACACTTGCATTTAAATTAACGTAGATAGTTGTTCCTTTTCTTCTAAAGTCTAGTTGAATTGAAACTTGGGAGTCTCCTCTACCCTACCCTGGTCTTTTGTATTGAAAAATATCTCTTATTCAACATAAAACACCAAGCAATAAATCGCTCGCTCCATTTTCTGCTGATGTTTGTCGTAGAAACACACATCCATCCAATTCCACAATTTGAGTTACACAATTAAAACCTCCGAACCAGTACAATAGCCAAAGACTGAGAATGAATATTTAATATGGCACTTCGGAGGGGTTAATCAAATCTTATGTCAACCATCAGGACCAGAGGAAAAAAAATGTGGGACTAATTAAAAAAGGGAAAATGGACGTGAGCTGAGAATGGGAACATGGAAAGCAAAGGTAGAGGAATGTGGGACAAGAAGTGGGGCGTAGGGTGTGGCCTCAATTCTTGACCTAACCGGTTGACGGTGGGAGATGGAAATGGAGATGGGAGGACAGCACGTGCATGTCGGCCATGCAGATATGTTGACAATAGCAATCACCTTTCCTCTAAACCTTAAGCACCGGCTTTTATGAATGGTTATATATTGAGGTTCAACAGATGGTCCAATCAAGGGGGTGGGATAATTAGGTCAAGAGACAACGTTCATTTAGTCCACCATGATCGTACCATTCTTCTATATCTTTACTTGGACCAAAATCCAAACACGCCCTTTCCAATTTCAACATAAAGAGCATCATCATTTTAAATCCACCCATTTAGTCATTAATAAAGAATGATAGACATCACATGCATGTAACATGGGCAAATTCCCAATTAGTTGACTTGTTCGTCTATAATGCGATACGTGTCCTTGTTTTGTGCTAAAGTACAAATAACCCACACGGAACCCGCCTTCTTTTGTCTTATTTATTATACGAGGATCTATAGACATGGTTAATCTTAGTGTGTTAGGGAGAGTAGAGGTCCAATTAATTACTCACCCAGTCAGTCAATGATTGGTCATTATTGTGTTAGTAATACGTACGATGTGTCTCTCTGGAGTCTGGACTAAATTTTGTGTTGTCAGTGCCAAAATTTGCAAAGAGTCGTGCGTTTGTAACTTGCAATCGTGCATTCATTGAGTTCGATTGATGATGACAATTGACGAGCATCGACGGTGGACATTCCTTTCCTCCCCGCCGGGTGGGGGAGGGGGCGCCACATAAGGCCTGCCAGCCCTGCAGAAATTGCAGCCCGCTCGCACACACTAGAGACAAAGGAAATATAGGTATTCCAGCTGTATAGCTTTGAGATTGGTTTTGCCACTTCGGTACTCTTTGGTGGGCCTCAAATTCACCTTTGGGATCCAGCAATGTCTTTCTCTTTAGGTTGGGAGTGGGACCCCAAATGGGTTCTGCTCTGCTCCAGGCATTAATTAAAGTAATCCCAATTGCATTAAAGAGATAAATTTTTTAAATTATAATATAACTTTGTTAATTTATTTAATCTCATTAAAACCGAGGAAAAAAATTGTATGCACATCAAGTCGGAGTAGGTTTAGATAAGAGGGAAATTCAATATTGAATTTTTTTTTTTTTGGGTGCTGAAATTCAAAATATTTATGTAGATGCAAAAGCAATCCTATGAAATTACTGCAAGTTTGAGAGCCGACATGTTTTTACAAATTAATCTCTATGTTAAAATATATCATGATACATTAGACAATTGAAATTCACTCGATTGAGATTAGGGCTCTCAACAACAACAATAATCAGTACTTAATCTCAATAATTGGGATTGATTTTAGAGTAAACGTATATGTACACAGTTTTTCTCTTGTATTTTTATAAAAAAACTATTTCTATGTTTCGAACTCATAACAACTCAATTGTTGCATCAAGATTCATTCAAAATTTTTTTTATTGAAATAATGAATACTGTAATCCATAATATTTTTCTATTTCAACAAATCTTAAAAATTTTGATCAATTCTCTTAAAAATCTTGATTCTTTTTTTGCGATGGATCTTAAGCAAAGTACTTTTTGGCATTTTCATATGATATTGGCTTCTCTTCGTCCATAAAATCAGAAATATCCATGTCAAAAGTTGGGTCACAGTTGCTAAGTTCATATCCATATGATACAATCTGTAGGAGTGGTGTTGATCCTCTTCCTTAGGCATTCTTCCTTTGGCAGCCTCATTGAATGACCGCTATGGCTACTGAGTGCCATGTGGTTGAAGAATTGATGGTAGCATCCAAAGCATTGTAGACTTGATTTTCTTTAGCTTTTCTCTTTCCCTCTCTTATTTGTTCGAGGCTGCCTAGATATTTCCTTTCTAAGAGCCCACAATGTGAGAGATTTGACACTGGATACGCCCTATTTGTTCGAGGGTTTTGGGTCCTGCAAATGAATTACCTTCTTGGTTATACCTACCCTCTCTTGAAGCATGTTTTCTTGAGGGTGCAGAAGAAAGAAAATGCTTCTTGCATTGCCTTTTTGCTTCTGAATGCTTTCTGGATGCTGACCTATTTGGACATGGGTGTTTGGATGAGCCCCGACAGTGACCAACATTTGACTCCAGACCTTTCATAAGAAATAGAGATCAGGGCTCTTCACTTTAATTGAAATACATTACAATATATTTTTTTTAAACAAATTAGATTTTAATTTAGGTAAGTTGAGTCTTAATTCAGGTTCTCCCAACAGTGCTAGATATAAAATGGTCGTATCGGTGGAAAATCTTTGTGTAATGACCTTTCTTTTTTTTTTTTTTGTTTTTTGGGGGGGGGGGGGATAAAGAAGAAAAAAAGAGACTACAAACCAAGACCCAAACCTCTAGGAGAAGCTACAACATTTCTGGACTTAAGCCTAAGCACCTTAACACTCCTGGCATCAGAACTTAACAGACTAACCACAGAAAAGGGGGGGGGGGTGATACCTTTCAGCTGCCGATAACTCGACAAAAAACTATACCAAAAGAAAACATTCTTAAAAAAGAAGTGCTCTCATCTCCTTTTATGATTTATCATAAGCTGCTTTTGCTATGTATCCAATAAAAAAGGACTCTCCCATTCAGATTTTTCTTTATGGGGCCCGATCAAATGATGAAGGATATGACGAGGAGAGGGGGAGGGGAGAGAGAGAGAGGGAGAGAATTCTTGAAGGTGTCCATCAATTAACGTGCATAGAAAGAAAAGGCATGGCAGACCAATGTGTCCAAACTTCAATCTTATCCATGCTTTTGCACCAAACACCCTATCTTAATACGAAAAAAGAAATTTAAAAAGAAAACCCACTTTCGCTTTTCTTGCATAAGCGTAAGTTAAAGATTGCATCTTTTACAAATGAACTAACTTGGAATTAATTTCGCTTCATTTGCATTAAGCAATCGTATGATATATATATATCAGTTGCCCATATTGTCACTCGAAAACTTTATTTCGTTTAAACTCACTCAATTTATTTATAATATTTTTTTTATTTTTATTTTTTAAAATTTAGCCTCTTCATAAATAAAAATTTAAAATTATTTAATCAATAAATTTTTAGATTGAAAACTTGGGGTTATGTGAATTCCACTTTCCCCGATAGAAGGGCCACCCACAGAGAAAATTGCTTCTCTCTCTTTCTCCAAGTCACAGTCCAATGTGGTAGTAGTGTGAAACTCCCCCGGGGGGCTGCGCCTGCGCCTGCGCCTGTTGCGGTGTACCCCTACCTATTGTTTGTTAAAAGGTCAATCAACTTGCCCTCCACATTTTGGATGCTTTTTTTTTTTTGAGTCTTAGACGGTGACCATCCTTTTTTTCTTTTCTTTTCTTTTCGAAAAATTAGCAAATTTTATATTTCAGTCCTACTTTTTTTTCCCCCAATTCCTCAAAAGAATATTATAAAAGTTTTTCTTCATTTCAATTTTGTAATAATTTGATCTCTCAAATAAATTTACATTTATTTAAATAAAGGGGCCTTCTTTTCTCCGAAGTTTTTCAAATAGTACCGATTATTTATTTTGAAGCTCATTTTGTCTATGGTAATTATGGAGATTTGTTTTTTGTTTTTGGTTTTTTTGGGGGAGGTGACCCCCTAAAGTGCGCATGCCATCCCACCCATTTGTTTTATTGGTTTTTTTTTTTTGGGGGGGGGGGGGAAATGAAATATGTCTCATTTCCCTGCCCTTCCCTTCCATATATGATCCTACTGTACTGTTTTGTGTTGTCTTGCCCCTTTTTTTGTTCTTATATGACTTCTCTTTCCTTATTTCCTTCTTCTTCCAACCACTGACTTCGTTTACTTCCTTTTTCCTTTTTCCTTTTTCGAGAGAGAGAGAAAGAGGGAGAGATGAGAAGAGGGAGAGAATATTATTATTATTACTAATATATGGGTGTAGGTGTGGGTGTGGGTGTGGGTGCGGATATAGGAGCGGTGAGAGGAGGAGAGACAGGACAAGGAGGGATGAAAGAAATGGTAATGGAGGAGTGGGATCATCATCAAAAGCAGCAAAATCAACAACAGTTACAAGCTGAAGACCAACCACAACAGCATGTGAATGGAGGGGGAGGAGGAGTATTGTACGTCAAGGTCATGACTGATGAGCAAATGGAAATCCTCCGCAAGCAGATTGCTGTTTATGCCACCATCTGTGAACAACTTGTTGAGATGCACAAAGCTATCACTGCTCAACAAGATCTCGCAGGTGCTGATCCTCTTTCTCTCTCTCTCTCATCTTTTGTAAAAATTGCATCAATGGCGATTGCATGCATCTAACCTCTGAATTTAATGACTTTACTTTTGCCTTGTTTTGGCTGTTACTTTTATGATTTCAGTCGGTGCTTTTGGGGGTAATTAGTATTTTTTGAAAATCGTGTGTAATTTGTTTGTGGGTGTGTAGTATAGTCTTCATTCTATACGTATAAGTTATTTCTTGAATTGCCGACTAAACATCTCTGGTTGAGTTTTGGGGGTTTTACTGTTTTAGTGGTTCTGACAAACACAGAACCCTAAATTTTGTAGCTTTCTTCCCAATTTTTCCCGTATCTCCATTGTTAGTGTTCCCAAGTGAAGTGGCTTTTTGGATTTTGTCTTGTAGCTTGCAAGATTATTCTGTTAGAACCAACCACTCCAATGCCGCAGATTGTCACAATTCTTTTCATCTTTTGAACCAGTCCATTATTAACCCTGTTGGGAATGGTTGAAAATATGGCCCTTTTCTTTTTCCATTTTAAATTTTTGATCACTAGGTAGGTAATGAACATGGCAAGAAAATGTGATCTTCCCCTTATCTTTTCCTATTTGTATATGTTAACGAATATCAAAATTCAATATTTTCGGAAATGGTTCAGAATGATTTGATTCTAGGGGATATCTAGTTTCCATATTAGTCAATGTTTCGTATCCATGTTTATCATCATTCTACAAATATACGTTGTAACTCCTTGAGAACCAATAAACAATTCAAAATATAGTCTACTGGTTATTTTTTTCTCATAACATACAATACAAATGCATTAACAAGAGTTACTTAATCATAACACAACAAAAGACCCTTCATAAGTAGCTTGAATGTATAGGTTAGTTTTAACTGAGAACTTTTATTTTTTTTTTTTGATAGCCTTCCTTTTGCTTAATCCTACGTTGCTCTTTCAGGAGTCCGGCTTGGAAATTTGTATTGTGATCCGTTAATGACATCTGCTGGACAGAAAATTACTGCAAGACAACGATGGACTCCAACAGCTACACAGCTTCAGATTCTGGAGCGTATGTTTGATCAAGGGAATGGGACCCCAAGCAGGGAGAAGATCAAAGAGATAACTTGTGAATTGAGTCAACATGGCCAAATAAATGAATCAAATGTGTATAACTGGTTTCAGAACAGGCGTGCTCGATCGAAAAGGAAGCAAGTCGTTAACACCCCGAACAACAATGCTGAGTCTGAAGTAGAGACCGAGGTTGAATCACCCAAGGACAAAAAGACCAAACCTGGAAATCTCCTTTCCCAACAAAATGTTGTTCCAAGAGCCGAAGATATGTGCTTTCAAAGCTCGGAGATTCATCACTCCTTGGAACCACAGTGCAACAAAGTGGAGCCAACAATTCCATCCAATGCCTCCGCTCTAAAACCATTATCTTTCTATGAAAACATCCTCTCAAATCCAAGTACGTAAGCTTAAAAGCTGCAATGATATTCACCATTTCTTTGGTTCCTTCCTTAACATTCTGCTAGTCATATGCCTCAAAATTTCCCGTTCACAGACGCATTGAACCCGATAGAGCTGTAGCTGAATTTAAGTCCCCCTCATCTCAAGCAGCCCCAACATTATCAAATTACATGGTCTTATCATAGAGCTTTCCTTAGCAAGCAGAGTTTGCCATAAATCATTTTTACTATCAGTTAGATTAAGGAGAAATATGTTCTGTTAGGTTTAAACTTCACCTGTTAAATTGGTCATTGCAGGAAATGAATACCTGGTAGAAAAGATGGAAGTGCCGGGAAGCTTCAATCCATATCAGCAGGCAGAAGGGTACAGCATGAGTAGATGATGTGCCCATATCGTCTTCACTGTTCCTTGTCAAATAGAAGCTGTGTTGCCACTGGAAAACCTCTGCAAACTTTACGGCAAGGAGCCATTAACGGCATGAGATGAACATACCATGGACCACAATTGACGTAGCAGCATTGGGTACTTGTGTCCTTTTTAAGTGACGCTGCGAGTTTTTGGAGTTGCAGAAAAGTGGGGACAGGCTGCATGAATACGACTTGTATGGCGTTTAAAGCTGAACCTCTACTTTTTGGTGTTTTCTATATTCTTATAGACTAGAGTTAAAAAGATTCTGTTCATGAATTTCAGTTATGGTCATGGAATAGAAGTTTTGACAAAATGTACCCAGACCAGACCTGTTCTGTCCATGCGTGCAAGTATTACTCAGTAGTGTGTTCTGCTGGATTATATTTGATGATTTACATAAGCACATGGGAAGCCTCTCTCTCTTTCTCTCTCTGAAAGGGCAGTTGTTTTATAAAAAGGAATACATTAATTGATTGATTGGTGGGGTACTCAAGTGGACATTCAATCCGCAGCTTCACCAACTGGTTTGGTGGTGATTACATTCATTTGGCTGTCAGAACCCCTTGTTGCAACCTGATGGCAAATTCAGAGCTAAAAGGACAAAATTAGTAGTGGGCAAAAGTTGGTGTTGAATGAAACAACCACGAATCTATGTTTCCATTTTGATTGATGTGATAGCTATTTGTCAATATATACAAAGATAAGAAAATTTATAAGATTTTATTATACCAAACATTTTTCTTGACTATATAGAATGTGGAAAATTTTACAATGATACCTCTTTTGCTATTTCCATCAACACTGACCTTTGGCAACGGCCAATGCCACCAAGTTGACAAGGGGCATGGTTGTGTCGCCCGCGAGCACACTACACAAAAATATATCCCAAAATCCAAAAACAATCTCTGTTAATGCTTTCCACACCCAAACAAACTAAGCCACTCACGCACCGAAACCCCCCCCCCCCCCCAAAAAAAAAAAAAACGCCAAATATCATTCAACTCACTTGGAAACAAAGAGAAACTTGCTTGAGCTCCTCCACTATAAGGGAACATTGAAGGTAGCAATCTGTCCCCGAACATTATTGCACCTAAACACAAGCTTGATTAGGCAAAATTTATAAAAGCCTGAAGAGACAAATCTTCCTAGACAGAAGCTCTACCAAACCAAAAAGATCAAATAGGCAAATATGATGTCAATGAAAACTAGAAATAGAAGAAATGACTGCACTGAAAGAGAAAGCAGAGACTGAAAAACTGGCGTTTGAGTTGTTGGAAGGAGCAATCTCATGAGATAAATTGAACTAAGCTGTTCCCATCCAAGTTTCTTTTGAATTTTCGCACATATAAACTAGGAAGGGATCCCCCATACCTACAAAAAAAATTGAAGAAACTAAAGATTATACCTCTGCAAGCCTTGTTATTAAGAATTGGAAGAACAGATGGAGATGGTGGTATCACTGACGATCCGTCTGTGTCAGAAAGCTTGTACATTGCAAGAAACACTGAGTCAGCCACCATTAAGCAGTAATTATCAAAAAAAGGATGAATAGGCAACGAAGGATTCACCGCCCCAACATAAACACATACTCGAAGGTTAATAAAGATGACCCCGCAGATATACAAAACAAAATGCTTGTTGATTATTGATGGAGGTGGCTTTTGGCTCCTCAGATACCAGCTCCTTGTTGACTCAAACGATTGCCGTCAATGATAGATATACCTGTAAAAAATCGCCGGAGGGTGTTCCGGTGGGGAGGCTCCGATACTCAAGTCAGTAAAGAGCGGTTTTCGTTTAAGTAAAACAGATTGAGAGAAGAGGGAGAGTGGTTCCCTGTGATCAATGTGACTTTTGTGTTAGGCTTAGAGAGTGTACCTGGTATCGAGAGTTTTGAGACCTCTTATACCTGTGAGAGTCGTGCGTCGTAGAAGGACTTTTACCCTACTTTTCTTATCGAACTGATCCGGAAATCTCGAAAGTTAATATTACGAATTGATTACGATCCTCATATATCGGGAAACCTTTCTAATTGGGAAGGACGCCTTCTTTATCTGGGAGATCCGCGATTTACCGTTGTGAAATAGGAAACCGAAGTTAAGGAGATCTTGATCTTCCTTTAGTATCGTTCGGAGCTCTGCGTACCGATCAATTGCTCGACTGATAAGGGACCTTCGGGACTAGTCCGATCGGGAGACTGACGTTTGTTTACTCGGTCGGGGTGACTGTTCTCACTCGATGGGTCATGATCGATTATCAGGGCGACTGAGACCCTATCGTTCGGTAGATCCGGATGACTACGGCCCTTCGGTAGATTGATTGGGGCGACTATGGCCTTTCGGTAGATTGATCGGCAGGCCTCTTTTTTATAAGACCTTTTGGGAGTTGACTCTTTTAGACTGGACCTTTGGGCCACGTCCCATCATTTGTCCCCGACTTATGGCTTTCTTGGAAAAGAAAAGTCATAAGTGGAGCGTGTTTCATACGTTATGAGTGCATAGGGACACTCGGTTCACTCTGATTCGCCCGCCTTACTAGGAGTGCGAGCTTATCTCTTCATATATGATTTTCTTCGTGGGGAACTAAAGGTAATTTACTCTCAGCATTTATGATTTGCGTTTGTGTTGATCCATTTTATCTTCTTCAAATTAATTGGACTTGTACTTCTTACGGCTATAAATAGCCATGTCGCGCATTCACTTCCTTCCGCAGAGGACCAACGTTCTTCCTTCTTAGTTGCTTGGTGGAGAATAATTCTTCCTGAAGGTCGGTTTTTGAGGTGTCGTAACGTGCGATGTTTCTTAGTTGGGATGACTTCTGCTGGAATGAGATCTCATTAAAGAAGAGGACTACTGGAATGGGATCTCATTATGTTGGCCGTTTACCGGTCAGCGTAATCTAATTTGTTGCCACCGAGGGGGTGTATCTTGTATAGCCTTGCATGATCTTCCTCGGTCAGTCCTCACCCTCTGAATGCGGTGGAGGGTGTTTCTCACACCATCTTTGGATGGGTAAGTCGAGTCCGGGCTGCGTTGGGGGTGGCAAAAGCTGGACTCATCTTCTCTTATCCCTAACGCTACATTTTTGTACTCTCCTGTGTAAGGATTGTATTCTTCCTCTTCAGGTGAATCGGCAGCTTGTTGAGGTGGACCTTTATGTATATTCTCCTGGGTGTAATCAGTTGATTCTAGCGACTTATTCATGTATCTTGATGTATTTCTTCACACGAAAATAAATGAGAGAATTATTTTTCACTTACCTAGATCGTATTTTTGCTTCTTTTTGATTTTCTATATTGCAAGGCAATTTCCTTTGGTCTTTGTCAAAATAGATCGGTAGATGCTGGGCGACTGAAGCCCTTCAATAGGAAAATTTTAAGTTATGATCCGCGTCCACCCGTCAGGGGAGTTACATCCCCTATTGACGACGCGTACGATTGGTAAAGACTGGGTGACTGAGGCCCTCCTACCAGTGAAAAATTTTAATTTGTGGGCCGGGTCCATTAGTCCGGAAAGTTACATCCCCTATTGACGACGCGTACGATCGGTAAAGACTGGGCGACTGAGGCCCTCCTAGCAATGGAAAATTTTAAGTTGTGGGCCGCGTCCACCCGTCCGGGGAGTTACATCCCCTATTGACGACGCGTACGATCGGTAAAGACTGGGCGACTGAGACCCTTCTAGCAATGGAAAATTTTAAGTTGTGGGTCTCGTCCACCTGTTCGGGGAGTTACATCCCCTATTGATGACGCATACAATCGGTATAGACTGGGTGACTGAGGCCCTCCTAGCAATAGAAAATTTTAAGTTGTGGGCCATGTCCACCCGTCTGGGGAGTTACTCCCCTATTGACGACACGTACGATCGGTAAAGACTGAGCGACTGAGACCCTTCGGTTGGAGATCTTGAGCCGTGTTTAAGAAAGACTTCCCGGATATCGGATAGCACTGAGACTCATTGATAGTATATGCACAGATTCTCCGAGTTCCAAGTCCTAGGTATCGCCGATCCATCTAGATTGTCGAGTCGATGCGTTCCTGGTCGGACTACGGAACGTACTCGGTATGGACCTTCCCAATTGAGGATAAGCTTACCCCTGATCTGCTGTTGGTCGGTTGCTTCCACTTTCAGTAACACCAATTCTCCGGGTTTAAACGCTCAGCTTCTAACCCTTCGGTTGTGATACTGGGTCATTTGTTATTGATAGGCCGCCACTCGTGTTGATGTAGATTCCCGTAATTCTGGAAGTAGGTTTAACCTTTCTCGTAGGGTGCGTTCGTTTTGCTCGGCATCATAGTGAGCTACTCGGAGTGAGTGAATGCCTATTTCCACGGATATGACTGCTTCGCTTCCGTAAGTCAAACTGAAGGGTGTTTCTCCTGTTGTCCTTCGAGGGGTAGTACGATACGACCAGAGGATGCCATAAAGTTTCATCAACCCATTGTCCCTTGGCATCGTCCAGCATTGTTTTTAATCCCTGTAGAATCGTTCGGTTGATTACTTCGGCCAATCTATTGGTTTGCGGGTGAGCGACTGATGAGAACCTATGTTGGATCTTCCAACTTCTCGTAAAACTCCCGAAAATGCTGGTTATCGAATTGTTTTCTGTTATCCGTGATAAGGACGTGTGGTATACTGAATCAGGTGATAATGTGAGTCCATATGAAGGATTGGACTTCAGCAGCCGTGATCTGGGCTAAAGGTTTGGCTTCCACCCACTTCGTAAAGTAGTCGATCACCACAATCAAGAATTTTCGTTGTCCCGTGGCTGGAGAAAATAGTCCAAGGATGTCCATGTCTCACTGAGCAAACGGCCAAGGGCTGGATATTGGATTAAGCTCGGTGGAGGGTAACTGTGGAATCGATGAGAAACGCTGACATCTGTCGCACCTTTTGACGTAGTCGTCGGAATCGACTCTCATGGTTGGCGAGTAATATCCCTGTCGGAGGGCTTTATAGACTAGGTTCCGGGCACCCAGATGATTGCCACAGACTCCTTCGTGAATCTCCCGAAGGACATAATTCCCTTCTTCGGGGGTCAGACATCGCAGATATAGGTGAGTGAATAACTTGCGGTACAGAACCCCATCGATTATGGCGTAGTGCGCGGCCTTAAGTTTTAGTTTTATTGCTTCCCTTGGAGATGCCGGCAGACGATCATGTCTCAGATAGTCTTCTATAGGGTCCTTCCAACTAGGCGGCTGATCGACTAGGAGGATGTCCTTAGGCTTATCAATGCTGGGATACGGCAGGCTTTCAATATATACTATTCGGCTGGAAGTGATTGAATCGGAACTAGTTAGCTTCGACAAGGTATCCGCTCTCGCATTCTCCAAATGAAGGATCTGTTGAATGTCTACTTTGCCCAACTGATATATCGTCTCGCACAACTTACTTAGGTATTTTGCCATGACCGGGTCTCTGGTCTCATAAACTCCTTTGATTTGTTTTACGACCAACTGGCTATCCGTAAATACCCTGACATTTCGTGCTCCCATACTGGTGGCGATCCGGAGGCCCGTTAACAAAGCTTCATACTCGGCTTGGTTGTTTGTGGCTTGAAAATCAAAACGGAATGCGTACTCTGCCTTGAAATTGTTTGGTCCTACTAATATGAGTTCAGCGCCGCTTCCTGAAGAGTTTGACGATCCATCCACGTGGATAGTCCATTCGGGGTCTGTCCATTCTTCCCGATTGCTAAGGAGTTGATCTTCAGACATTATGGGGAGAGTGCATTCAAGGATAAAATCCGTCAGTGCTTGGCCCTTTATAGCGAGTCGTGGTCGGTATTGGATATCAAATTCGTCTAACTCTACACTCCACTTGATGAGTCGTCCTGATGTATCCCTCTTCTGGAGGATTTGCTTCAGCGGCTGATCGGTAAGTACCACAATGGTATGGGCCTGAAAATATGGTCGAAGGCGCCTTGCTGAGATAATCAAAGCATAAGCTATCTTCTTGATCGGCCGGTAATTGATTTCAGAATCTTTCAGTATCCTGCTGATTTAGTAGATTGTCTTCTGGACGGCGAACTCTTGCCTTACCATTACGGAACATAGTACTCGTTCGAAAACCACCAAATATAGGTAAAGCTCCTCCCCGAGAACGGGTCGTGAGAGCAGCGGGGGTTATATTAGGTATTCTTTCAGTCGTTCAAAAATTGCTTGGCATTCGAGAGTCTATTTGAACTGTCGAGACCTATTCAGCGCGTCAAATATGGGTTTATACTTTTCGTCAACTCTGGACATGAATCGACTTAAGGCCGCTATTCTACCGGTCAGGCGTTGTACTTCCTTGAGTGTTTGGGGGGAGTCATATCTAATATTGCTTGTATCTTTTTGGGGTTGGTCTCTATTGCCTGATCGGTAATCATGAAGCCCAGGAACTTCCCGGAAGTGATCCCGAATGTGCATTTTTCTGGGTTTAGCCGCATATTATAACGTTCTAAAGTCTGGAATGTCTCTTCAAGATCTGTAACGTGAGCTTTTGCTGTAATACTCTTTACGAGTATGTCGTCGACATAAATTTCGACGTTCCTACCTAATTGGTCTTTGAAGACCATGTTGACCAGTCGTTGGAAAGTTGTTCTGGCGTTCTTCAAGCTGAAAGGCATGACCCGATAGCAATACGTACCGAACTCGGTGATGAAAGTAGTTTTCTTTTCGTCTTCTGGTGCCATTCTGATCTGGTTATAGCCGGAGTAGGTGTCCATAAAACTCAAAAGTTGGTGTCTCGAGAAATTGTCTACAAGTTTGTCAATGCTGGGGAGCGGATAGCTATCTTTCGGACATACTTTATTAAGGTCGGTGAAATCTACACATATCCTCCACTTGCCATTAGCCTTTTTCACCAAGACTACGTTAGCCAGCCATTCAGGATACTTGACTTCGCGGATGAATCTTGATGTCAACAACTTCTGAACCTCTTCCTGGATGACGCGTTGGCGTTCGAGGGCAAATACCCTCTTCTTCTGCTTGATCGGTCTAAAGTCGGGGTTAACGGTCAGCTTATGGGCTATGACCGATGGGTCTATGCCAGGCATGTCTTCCGGAGTCCATGCGAAGACCTTTGAGTGTCGTTACAAACAGACAACTAAGGCCTCTCGTAAAGTAGGTGATAGGTTGGCTCCTATCTTGACCGTTTGACTCGGGTCGTTTGTTAGAAGGATTTCGATCGTTTCTTCGCCTGGCTTAGGCCTAGCGCTCGGCTCAGTGTCGTCTCTGGGTTCCAAGGCATCAACCTGGAAAACTTCTTGAGCACCTTCTGTCGCAAAGATGATATAGGGGTCAGAGTCACTTCTGATGGTCGTTACCCCTAGTGGTGTTCTGAATTTCACTTTCATGTGTCTCGTGCTCGGTAGCGCCTCTAGATCGTCTAGGCTGGGTCTGTTGAGTATGGCGTTGTAAGGGGAGTAGAACTTCACCACATGAAAAAGGACGAGAGCGGTTGTGTGATTAGGGGGTCTCCCTAGGGTCACAGGAAGATAAATGATACTTTCGGGATGAGTGGGCTCGTCCGAAAGCCCTTGGAGGGATCTGGTAGATGGCAAAAGTTGAGACGGATTGAACCCCATCCTACAGAAGGCGTCCCAGGTTAGGAGATCGCAGTCAACCCCCTGATCGACGAGGACCCTTTTCACAGTGTAGGAATCAATATCGAGGGTGATGACTATAGGGTCATCCCGGAGAAGATCTGTTCCGACGAGAAGGTCGTCATCATCAAAGCCTATGACTGACCTTCTTCTTTTGGCGGTTATTGTGTCGGAGATGATCGTTGCGAGTATTGCCATAAGATCTCAGAGAATCAGTCTGTTTCCTACGGATGACGCCAATCTGATGGAGGTGAGTTTTGGCTCCTTAGATACCAGCTCCTTGTTGGCTCGAACGATTGCTGTCAATAGTGGATATACCTGCAAAAAACCGCCGGAGGGTGTTCCGGCGGGGAGGTTTCGACGCTCAAGTAAGTAAAAAGCGATTTTCGTTTGAGTGAAACAGACTGAGAGAAGAGGAAAAGTGGTTCTTTATGATCAATGTACCCCCTGTGTTAGGCTTAAAGAGCGTACCTGGTGTCGAGTGTTTTGAGACCTCTTATACTTGTGAGAATCGTGCACTATAGAAGGACTTTTACCCTATTTTCCTTATCGAATTAATCCGGAAATCTCGGAGGTTAATATTACGAATTGATTATGATTCTCATATATCGGGAAACCTTCCTAATTGGGAGGAACGCCTTCCTTATCTGGGAGATCCGCGATTTACCATTGTAAAATAGGAAACTGAAGTTAAGGAGATCTTGACATTCCTTTAGGATCGTTCAGAGTGCTGCATACCGATCGATTGCTCGACTGATAAGGGACCTTCGGGACTGGTCCGATCGGGAGACTGATGTTTGTTTACTTGGTCGGGGTGACTATCCTCACTCGATGGGTCATGATCGATTATCAGGGCGACTGAGACCCTATCGTTCGATAGATTTGGGCGACTATGGTCTTTCGGTAGATTGATCGAGACGACTATGACCCTTCGATAGATTGATCGGTAGGCCTCCTTTTCATGAGACCTTTTGGGAGTTGACTCCTTTGGACTGATTCTTTGGGCCACGTCCCATCAATTATAAATAAAAAGATTTCATTCAAGTTACCTGTCCCATAAATTCCAAGAGATCTATATCAGACAAATTTACACCAAGTATGCATGGTACATCTACAACAATTCAAGGAGATAAATCATAGGCAGATTGCATTGCTACCTCGGTTACTGTGTACATGCACAAGTGCCTAATGAAATTCTTGATCTTGTTACAATAGATTCTATAAGTATTTAGTAGTCCCAAAAGCAATTACTGCTGTCATTCTCAATGGTGGATAATGAAAGGGGCGACCCATGCGCAAGGCTCCTGCCACTGTAGGGTCTGGGGAGGGTTTAAGAGAGAACTGTCATAGAAAGATGGCCAAGGTACAAACAGACAATGGAATATGTCTCAAGAAAGTAAACAATGATAAAAATGTGGCCAATGTAAGCTTATCTAAGATAAACTGAAACACTTGAAAGTTCACCAGGAAAGTAGGGAACTCTTTGCAGGCATTCAGGGACAGCTTTTGGCTTAGATTCATGATTCATCCATTTCCATTAGTTAATGTCAGAGTTCAAAACAAGATTACGCTTTGGCAAGTGTGAAGTTTTGTCCATTTGAGGCTAGTTACAACCAAGTTTACCATGTGAAGGATAACTTAAAAGATACTCCCTCAACTCCCAGCAGAAAGAACACCCACTTGTGCAAAAGCACATATATACACATACCCAAACTTATGAATCTCCTTGGGCATGTTACAAGCATATACAAAAGTTTACAGCAGGCTAGGAACAACTTCAACAGAATCAAATACCTATGGATGAAAGGAGTTTTATATCCATATTAAGGAGAAGTAACTCACCATAAGAAGTGTAACAACATTTGACCATGAGTGCAACAGATCCAAATTCCTGATAATAGCCAAAAGTTAATTATTGAAGGCTTAGGTAGCAATATAACAAAACATCCTGTCTCCGTAGAGTTGACTTCAAAGCAATTAAGTCAATAAGAAGATCACTCCATTTGGCAGCATTTCCACCATCCTAGAATTACAAATATAAGCATGCTGCTTTCTAGCATGGATGTGAACAAGACAAGAGTACGAGCATCAAAGGAATGCCATAACTTACTTTGTACAGGAACCAGATCCCTGAGCATGAATGTTGCATACCCATCCCCAGTGCTTTATTTGCTTGGCATAAGTTTGTAATAATTGATATCCAATCTCAGGAAGGACCTACATGTTTATACAACAAATTGTTCCAACAAACAATGACATTATTCCTTTAAAAGTAGAGTTGAATTATTTTCCACTATGATGCCAAGCTTTTTACTTACCAACTATTCCTCAGAGTTAAGATGGGTGATGGTCTTCATTTTGCCAGATAACACCTGAAGAATTCAAAAGTCTTTTTTAGTCACAACAAATCACTGCCACATAAAAACACTAAAACCCAATACCTTCTGACGCAGTTCTTCAAGACTAATTCTTTCATCTGCTGCATGCTGTTAACAAAGGACACACAAATTTAAGGAAAATGTTAGTTCAAAAATGCATGGGTGTATGTGTCGGTTGATGGTAAGGACACATGCAAGAGATACACATACGGGCATTTAAAATGCTTACAGAAGTAAGACAATTGACCTAGAAAACTTTGGGTGGGCAGTACAAAGAAGGGCGGAAAAGCAAAGAGATCACTAACCTGGACAATGATAGCGGTGGTTTTCAAATCAACAAAAATAAATAAACTTACTTTCATAACAACGAGTCTAGAGTAAGCAAGGTTGAATTCACAGGGAATAAATGAATTTATCTCTTTCAAATAAATAAAATAAAAATGAAAATTCGAGGGGTTTTGGATGAACAAAATAACCTAACAAAGTGGAAATAAACAAATAATTAAAATCAAAATAACTATAAGTAAAATAGAAGGGGATAAAATTAAAGAGGTAAAGATCAAAATAAATTGACCTAGTTGAAGTATTTATTTCCATTTTGATTCAATCGATTGATTCTTGATTCATTGATAATTCATCACATAAATAAATTGGTTATAGTCATTGACAATCGCCCAACGACCAATCCCTCGTTACTTTATCGATAATTAAGATAAATTCGTTAATTATTTACCTAATCGAGAGGTAACCCTAGAGAAACTTTTAGAATTGAAAGTCTAAATAATATTAAGATTTAAAGAGATCTAATTCTAATTAACAAACACACAACGGCTTTATTTAAATTAGATTATTTAATCCTATAACACAAATGTCATTCCCATGATACGAATGTCGTTTGCCACTTTATTAAAATTAACAAATAATTATGAATTTGCCGTTTTAATTAGTTGTACATTATTCTAAATCTATTAAATATTGGTTATCTATTCAATAAACCCTAAAAAATCATGATCCATAAAATGCATGAATTAAATAAATACCTATGATTGTTGAAAGAATAAACACATTTAGATTTCACAATTTCATGAATCAAAGTTTTCATTAACCTTCAGCTAGAAAATAAATTACAATGAAAGTATAATTGAAAAGAGCTCACAAATCAGAATTTTTATTGCTGAAAAATATGTTGGAACAATGGGACAAAGCATCATTTTCTCACAGCCGCCAGCAATAGGAAAGAGAGAATGATGATTAAAAAATGAATGACTCCCCTTAAAATGACCTAGAAGACTCCTCAAACAAATGTGCCACTTTCCTATGTGAGAAGCAAAATTCCACCTTTCCTAAAACAACTAAAACTCCTAAAAATATGGAATTTTTTCTCTTTTACCTTTTTTACTAAGAGGTAAAAAAATTCTTAAGATTCCTAGTTGCCAAAATAAAAGAAAAGAGAAACTCCTAAAATTGTTTATAACTCAATGACTAAATAAAAATTACAAAATATCTAAAATTTCTAAATTCCCAAAATCCAATTAAAGCAAGAAAAATTTCAACATTCACGTTCCCAATTTTCGTCCGACTCCTTTGAAATTCGCGTGCCCACGTGCTAATGATTGAGTAATACTGTTCAAATTCCTTATTTGCATGCAACGGAACCGATTAAGCTCATTTCTCCATTTTCCTCTATGAATGACTTTCAACAAATCTAATATATCAAATACAAAAAATCAGTGTAATATTTACTAAAAAATAATATAACACAAAGTACAAATATTATACTAAATTTATCCCTATTAAATTCCCTCATAGCTAAACGATACTTGTCTTCAAGTATCCCTACAAAAGCAGAACAAAAATTTCCTATCTATTTTTCTCCTTCCAAACTCTAAAGTTAATAAACACCATAAAAGTCCAACAAAAAACATAATCAGAACAACAAGTATTTCACAGTATTTTATACCCAAAACAGCAATCATACATTCTAACAATTTCTTACGAAATCAAAACAATAAAATCTAACATCCTATCTAAGGGTTCACTCAAATACGCTAAAAAAGAGGTGAAGAATATATCAATAACACTCAAATCAATATATTGGAATTGATATTATCATATGCTTGCAAATATATCAAATTTCCATCACTTAATAATTTGAATTTCATGCATTAATCTAAAACTCTTTCATTTGATTATAATGTAGTTAGGGTTATGGATAAGATAAAATGGTATATCAATGATTTAAAATGTACCAAAAAGATTATACAACTGACTGCACAATTTTTCTATAATAACACTTTTGCCCTACACAAATATCACACCAAAAATATATGATCTTGTTATTCATATGTATTCAACATAGCCAATAGTCAAGAACACATAAAAACATCAAACTTTTTATCTACAATCTATGACTTAAATGAAATTTTCAGATATGCATCATTTTTTTTGCTCTTTTTCTTTTTTTTTCTTTTTTTTTTTTGCTGCTGCTTTTTTTTTCTTTTTTTTTTGTTTTTGTTCTCTCTCTTTTTTTTTTTCATAAAAAATATCTCAGTATAAAAGATAAACAAAATCAAACTTTTTCTTTCCTTTCTGAGTCATCAAGTCTCTTCATCCTTCATATGTAGCAAATATTATCATCAAAACTCTAATCAATACATATCTCATGAGGCAATCATGTAACTAATATCATACAATTAACTATATAAATCATTAATACAAGGGTTGAAACGCAAGCTAAAATAGGGTTATAGTGTTATATTGAAGGGTTTTTGAAGAAAGAAAGGGTCTCACGTTCAAATTGGTTCACTAAGTGGATTATAAATCAAGATAGAGATTTTTACGAAAGTCAAAATGGAGTAAAATCTAGGTGTCTTTATCATTTCAATGCATGAAACTCTAGATATGAACTCAAAATACATAATATTGCAAGTTTTAGAATAAGAAATCCAAATGTGATATTCACTCAAGAAAAAAAGAAATTCCGAGTATAAATAATGAATTTGCTCATTTTAGACTCAATACCTCAGTTTAAAATGAGGTTTGTGTTGAATCTTGTATGCTTATCATTCAAAGAAAACTAGTAAAGACATGAAAAACTATTTCAAGCACAAAAAGCTATTAATACAACCTATTCTTTATACGTTCTCAGCTAACCAAACAGCATACATTAACTAAGAGAGTTCGAAAGAATTTTTTTATTATTATTTTTTTGAATAAAAGAAAACCATAAATCAAATTCTAGATTCAGCAATTAAGCAAAATCGAACAATCGAAGCATTGATCAAGAACTAAAATACTTAGAAATCTACTAAACACTCCTCCCACACCTAAATCATACATTATCCTCAATATATGCCTAAGTGATAGAGAAAAAAAATAAATAAATAACATTCATCTCAAATAAAAGAAAAAATAAAAGGATAAAGTGAGAACAAGAGTTCTCTAGGGTGGAGTGATGAATGGAGGGTCAAATCCAATAAATTTTGAAGAACAAATTATGGTGGCAGTAATTGACCGCTTCTTAGGACGCTAACACACCCTAACTCATGTGCAATTCTAGTCATTTAACAACATTGACAAAATTTGGACAGCAATGAAAGCTTGTTAAGGTGTGGGCACGTTTTAATGGTAAAACACTTCTAGTCATGAAATTTTTCAGCATTTATTCATCTAAAAAAATCAAAATCAAACATAGATCAAATCAAATAAAGATAAAATAAAAATTATAAAAGAAAATATTGGGTTACCTCCCAACAACCGCTTTTGTTTAATGTCGTTAGCTCGACATTGTGCCTTCATTTTAACTCGGCTCATAACTCGGTCCGATCCATCTCGACTTTAACTTTTTGGGCATAAATTTCAATCTAGAACAGAAGTGAGGGAATTTTTGGTTGACCATGGATCGCTTTCGGCACATAGGTTTATGATGGAGAAATTTGTCCAACTGTGCATTCTCATTTGTCAAACTCTCTTGTAACATAAAATCAAATTTATCATGCATAAAATAATCTTCAAAATTATCTTGCATGATAGAGTCAATCATACAAATATAAAAAAACAGATTCATAATTATTTGGATACTTTATGGAATCAAAAATATTAAAAGTAACAAATTCACCATCAAATTTAAAAGACAAAGTATCCAAATCTATATCAATTTTCGTTTTAGCGGTTTTTATGAATGGTCTACCTAACAAGATAAGAGAAGAGTTAGAAGAACATGTATCATCCATATCAATCACGTAAAAATCGATAGGAAAAATAAGATCACTCACTTTCACTAAAATATCTTCAATCACATCCTCAGGATATGAATATGACCTTTCAGCTAATTGAATTATCACGTTTGTCTCTTTCAAAGGTTCTAAATTCAAATCATTATAAATAGATAAAGACATAACATTTATCGCTACTCCTAGATCAAATATAGCATTTTCTAAAAATTTAGTACAAATCATACAAGATATAGTAAACATACTAAGATCTTTATATTTTGATGGCAACTTTCTTCGAATGATTGCTGAAACATTTTCACAATCACAACTCTATCATCATTTTTCAACCGTAATTTCTTAATGCACAATTCCTTAAGAATCTTGGCATACCTTGCCACTTGTCTTATTGTTTTCAAGAATGGAATATTAATCTCTACCTTTCGGAGAGTTTCTAAGATCTCTTTCTCTTCCTCATCTTTCCTTGATCGTGTCAATCTGTCAGGAAAATGTGGTGGAATCACTATTTTGGGTTTTGCATTAAATTCACTACTTACCTTCTTAGTTGAAATATCCAAAATTGTTGACTTTTCTTCACTTTTGGTTGCCCTTTTTGCTTCAACTCGGGATGTAGTATCTCACACCTCCTTTCCACTTCTAAGGATCATAGCACTAACATTCTCTCTTGCATTGATCTCAACTTGAGAAGGTAGTTTTCCATGATTTTTCTCCATTCGACTCACAGATTCTACCAATTGTGATACTTGATTCTTCAAATTTTGGATGCTGACCCTTATCTCTTATTAAAATCGTTGACTTTCCTATTGAAGCAATTGAGTGTTGTTAACCAAACTTTTAATAATTTTTTCTAGAGACATACCTTGATTTGAAGAGGGTTGTTGTAGCTGAAATTGTAGTCGAGGTTATTATTGAAACCCTTGTTGTCGAATCTCTTAACTAAAATTTGGGTGATCCCTCCATCTTGGGTTGTGGGTGTTTGAATAGGGATCATACTTCTGTTGTGGTTGTCCCAGAAATCCCCCCACTGCATTGATTTATTTGTTTGAATCTTCTCGAATGGTAGAGCACAAATCCGTAGAATGACCAAAATCAGAACAAAGTCCACATGCCTTGACCTATTGTGTTTTTCCTACAATAAAGTTACGCATAAAACAAGTTAGTTCTTTCAATTCTTGACTAAGGGAAAAATCACTTATCTCGTTGACTTTCTTTGGAATTTCTTGTTTTATTCCATAGTAATTAAAAGCGAAAAACGTAAAAAAACAACAAGCCCTCCTGGGGTTTAAACGCAATGCGCAAGTGAAACGCAAGTTTTTTTATATAAAACGCACTTAAAATATAAAATCAAAATATATATTTGTATATACAATAATAATACATAAAATATGTAAGTCTCATTAAAATAATTTTAATTTTTGATGTAAGTCTCATCAAACATTTTTATATTTACTAATTTTAATTTTTTTCTCTTTTTGCAGGAGTAACAGCGAAGCAACTAAAAAGAAGACAAGAAAAAATGAGAAACAACAACTTGGAAAAAAAAAGGAAAAAAAAAAAAAAGCAGAGGAGTAGTATCAAGAGGGCAGATTACAGATTATAGAAAATACGAGCAACATCAAGCAACTAAAAGGAGCAGTCCCTTCTTTTATTAGAATAAGTTGTGCATGTGCTAAAATACTAGATTGCGAGTTTTGAATTAAAAAAACCCACGTTTCACTTAGAGATTTTTTGATCCTTGTGATGTTAAATATAATCTTCTGAATAGATATATCTTGAAATATGTTATGGCTAGTTATTGACATCTTAAGGACATAAACTTTCACTAGAGCCATGAAATTCCTACATTATATTTCACAGGGATGGTGATCTTCCTCTAATAGCGGCCATTGATTTGGCAACCTATGGCTCTAGTTGAAGGTGTTATTCAAGTTAAGGATGATATAACAAATGCTTGAGCAATAGAAATTGAGAGAATTTTTTTTTTTTTTTATGATACAATTACTGACATGATTTGGGAGCCCATGGCTCCAATTGAAGATGTTATTAAAGTTGAAATGTTGCCTCAGAAGCCAAGGAGAATGTGGCCCAATGTTCTTATATGATACAACTTGGTTTCTTATTCCCTGAGATATAGTCTAGGTAAAGCAGAGTTACCTGCATTTTCGTATACATGACTACCCTGTTTATAGGAATTGGTCTAAAAAGCTATGTTATAATTCTGTGGCTCTGAACAGGAAAAAAAAAACAGAGACAAAAAAAAGGGGAAGAACATAAAGGAGCAGAAGAAGAAAAAAACCCCAAAACAGAGAAAAAAATGAATAAAAAGGAGTAGGGCAACAGCAACTGAAAAAAAAACAGAGGAGTAGAAGAGGGAAGATTAAAGAAAGAAGCTGCAGAATAATGGAGAATTAAAAAAAAAGGCGCTGGAAGAGGACGCAGAAGAAAGTTGTAGAAAAAGAAAAACCAAGAAGAAAGAAAGAAAGAAGAAGAAGCAGAAGAAGAAGAAAAAGAAAAATAGAGAAACATACCTGATACAAATCTACTTTGCTTCCAAACTTGACCGAGACTCACCAAGCATTTTAATACTAAAATTGTAATCCAGTGCACGTCATCCATGGAAACTAGCATAGACCATCTCATCTTTCACCATTAATAAGATCCAACAGTTGAAATTATATTATACTTGTTAAATTAAAAAAAAAAACAAAATAAAAAAAATAAAAAAGCCTCGCCTTGCGCTTTTTGAATTTTTTGCATTTTAGCGCGCTTTTCCAGTACTTTTTCATTTGTGTTGGGCTTTATGCAAAAAAAGCCCTAGAGCTGGGCTTTGTTACGCCTCATGCTTTAAGCACGCTTTTTTGAGCTTTTGACTACTATGCTTTATTCCTAATTGTTGGGCATTGACTGTCATGTTTGAGATCAAATTTCTTGGTTCATCGGGTGTCTTGTTCACCAATGTTCCTCCACTCGCAGTATCGATCATGTTCCGTTCCATTAGAGATAGGCTTTCATAGAAATATTGAATCAACAACTGTTCTGGAATTTGATGCTAAGGATAGCTAATGCATAGTTATTTGAATCTTTCCCAATATTTGTATAAGATTTTCCCGTTGTATTGTCTTATTCCACAAATTCTCTTTCTAATAGTAGCTGCATGGAAAGTTGGAAAATTTTTTCTAAAAACATCCTATCCAAGTTAGGCCAAATAATAATAGAACCAAAAGGTAAATAAAAGAGTCAATCATTAACCTTATCTACCAAATAAAAAGGAAAAACAACAAGTTTAAATTATTTTTTGATTACCCCATGTAGTCTCATGGTAGAACAAACAATGTAGAACTCCTTAAGGTGTTTGTAAGGATACTCCCCTACAAGACCATGAAATTTAGGCAATAAATGAATCAGTCTATATCTTAATTCGAATGGAGTTGTAATATTGGAAAAATTGATACACAAAGATTGTTGATTAAATTCAGGGGTCGCCAACTCCCTTAAAGTTCATTGGGCTGCCATGTTTGTTTCTTTGACTTCCTTCTCTTCAACGTCAACGTTTGAGTCTAAGAGCTAGCTGGCCAAATTGTTTCCAATTGATGAATTTGCTGCCTTCTTTACTTCCTGAATCTCCTTTTTCAGTTTTTGGGCTATTTTCTCGATCTCTAGGTCAAAAACTAGTTCACCTGTACGAGTAAAATGAAGCATAAATCAAAAACAAGGAGACAAGAACTAAAAGAAATAAATCTTTTGACACTTTCCTCCCCGACAACGGCGTCAAAATTTGGTGAGTGTCAAACCAATAAAAATAAATAAACCTACTTTCACAAAGACGAATTTAAGATAAACATGGTCAAATCTACAGGGAAGAAAATGATTTATCTCTTTCAAATAAATAAAATAAAAATGAAAATTCAAGGGGTTTTGAATGAAGTAAATAACCTAACAAAATAGAAATAAACAAATAATTAAAATCAGAATAACTATAAGTAAAATAGAATGAGATAAAATTAAAGGGGTAAAAATCAAGATAAATTAACCTAATTGAAGGGTTCGTTTCCACTTTGATTCAATGAATTGATACTTGATTCATTGATAATTCAACAACACATAAAAAAATTGATTATAGTCGCCGACAATAACCCAACGACCAATCTCTCCTTATTTCATCGATAATTAAGAGAAATTCGTTAATTATTTTCCTATTCGAAAATCAATGTTAGAGAAATTCTTAGAATCGGAAGTCTCAATAGTATTAAGATTTATAAAGATCCAATTCTAATTAATAAACACACATCGGATTCATTTAAATTAGATTATTTAATCTCATGACATGAATGTCATTCCCATAACGAATGCTATTTACCACTCTATTAAAACTAACAAACAATTACGAATTTGTCATTTTAATTAGTTATAGATTATTCTAAATCTATTAAATATTGGTCATCTATTCAATAAATGATAGAAAATCATGATCCATGAAATGTAGGAATTAAATAAATACATATGATTATTGAAAAAATAAATACATTTAGATCTCACAATTTTATGAATCAAAATATCTACTAACTTTCAACTAGAAAATAAATTAAAATGAAAATATAATCGAAAAGCACTCACAAATCAAAATTTTATTGCTAGAAAATATGTTAGAACAATGGAACGAAGCAACCTTTTCTCTCTAGGAAGAATAATCACCGACAACAGGAAAGAGAGAATGATGATTAAAAAATAAATGACTCCCCTTAAAATGACCTAGAAGACTCCTCAAACAAATGTGTCGTTTTCTTACGTGAGAAGCAAAATTCCACCTTTTTTAAAATAACTAAAACTCCAAAAAATATGGAATTTTTTCTCTTTTACCTTTTTTACTAGAAGGAATAAAAAATCTTAAAATTCCTAGTTGCCAAAATAAAAGAAAAAAGAAACTCCTAAAATTGTTTATAACTCAATGACTAAATAAAAATTATAAAAATATCAAAAATTTCTAAATTCTCAAAATCCAATTAAAGCAAGAAAAATTTCAACATTCACGTTCTCAATTTTCGTTCGACTCCTTTGAAATTTGCGTGCCCACATGCCAATGATTGAGTAATACTATCCAAATTACTTCTTTGCGTGCAACGGAACCAATTAAGTTCATTTCCCTATTTTTCTTCATTTTTCTTCATGAATGACTTCCAACAAATCTAATATATCAAATACAAAAAAAATAAATAATAATATAATATTTACTCAAAAATAATATAAAACAAAGCACAAATATTACACTAAATTTATCCTATCAAATAGCAAGTGACACAATTGAATAAATATTTTGTCAACCCGTTGGAGAACTTTCAATGCAACTCTTACTGATAGATACAGGAACTAATCTATTGCCAGCAAAGTGCGAGATTCCAGAATTAATGTTATGGCCTTCTTCACCTAGACTCTTGGTGCCAGAAACAGACATAAATGAATGGGTTCCAGCAAGAAACAAGAGGCTACCTCCACCACGCTCTCCAATCTCAGATTGAGATGATTGCAACATCATCATGCATGTCCTGCATATCATCCAACATTTCCTTCGCACTGGCTCTGAAAGAAAGACCAGCTAAGTTGAATAGTCAAGCATAAACTGAAACTAAAGAATAGCATCTGGACTATGTTCGCACCTGGGGCTAATCAATTCTTGGTTTACTAAAACTGGTTCACAATTCTGACTGCAGTTTCGAGAAGATTCTTGTGGAAGCTTTGATTTCTTAGGTCCAAACAAATTAAAGAATTAGTAACACTTGCATAACTATTATCACAATAGATACAAGGGTCCAAAGGAGCAAACAGATCCATTCAGCACCTGGTAAATTAGGGGTATCGTGAACCGTAGGGGGAACTAAATTTTCCTGCAGTTATTGTTAGAAAATTAAGTAACTGGGGGAACTTTCTTTTGCCTCTGCAAAATGGTGGGGCCTTAGGGGGAACAAGCTTGATTTCTGATTCGTTCATGTACAGTGGTGAACAGTTCCCATTCACTGATACTCCATTATTACAAGCATCATCCGCCCGGTCCAAGTCTACAACAACAACAACAACAACAACAACAACAATCAGAGTCTTAGTCCCAACAATTAAGGTTAGCTTTGAGAGTGGTTGTATATGTACGCAGTCTTCCCCTTATATTTTTGCAAAGAGACTGTTTCCACTATGCCCGGTCCAAGTCTAAAGACAAAATTTATTTCATCAGTAGATGTATCAGAAATATTTGGTAAGAGCACATCAACAGCACTGTTCCCATGATGCGGGTGTTGCCATCTCCGTTTCTTATCCCCTGAATAGACATCAAAATCTGATTCACAGTTAGTACAACCTACAAAGGAGAACTTCTCTTCACTAAAACAAGTCCATGAAATATTGCTCACTGAAGCATCATCTTCATCACATTTAAATGCCTCAAAGTCCCACTTCTATCTGGTGTAAAGTTCTCATCAAGAGAATTTTGATCTGTGAATTGTCCGACATCACAGCCAGTGGTTCTGGGCGAGAGATTTGGTGTCATGGCTAGCCATTCAGCATGCATAGCTTGAGCCAAGTTTGCAGCTTTGTGAAACTGACTAAATGGAAGGTCATAAGGTTGAGAAGGAAACCTCCCATCAGACATATATGAACTTGATACAAAGTCTAAATCCATCTGCATTTTACTTTCAGCGATTGGTTTGTTAGGTGGCTGACCACTTTTTTACTCACTTGATAAAAAGTCCTTGAAAAAGAATCCTCAGATTGATTGCTACTCTCAAAGTCTACAAAACTTATTCTATCATTGCTCTTGAAGCTCCTTGTTTGGGTCTTGAATTCATAACTGTCAAGTTCAAATCCTGTATGACCAGCCAGTAGTGCTTGCTCAGGTGGCAGGTCTCCCTGCAAGGAGCAACATCGCAGAAAAGGCCCTTCGAAATCCCTGCCAACCAAGTCCATTTGATTTCAAGCTCAAAATATCCATAAGATGGCATACTCCTGGTTGATATCTTCCTCTTGGCTTCAACTTTTAGAGGCTTCTGACCCTATCCTGAGTATATACTACTACACTTCACAGGATTAAATGAACCTTGTGCAGCAGTAGACATATCTTCTTATTTACATTGTCTAGGAGAGAACAAATCATCTACTTGTTGCCAGAAACTGGAACTGCTATCATGGTTTCCACTAGACATCCATTTGGATGAGGAGCCATCCCATGATATAGGAAGATATTTAGCTTCATGAGAAGGTCCAGTGTCTGTTTCTTGAACTTCATCCAACCAGGATTTGTATTTAACAGTCCATAACAATTTCTGTAGTCTTTTAAATGAAAAGAATGGTCAGATTCCTTGTCAAACATCTTCATAGAGTAGCTATTGTCAGAGAAAGTCTGGTCATGATGGACTCTTACCCACTTTCTGGCAATTACAATGTTTTCTCACAAACACTCATCACAATACATATTAAGGAGTCAAATCATCACATAAAGGAATACATAAAAGAAAATACATATTGAAAAGTAAGCAATATATTGAGAAGGCAACATAATGCCTTCCTTACATGGTTTCTAAATCCAAACAATGAAATTAAATAGGAAAAATGCAAAAATTATCCAACAAATGACTGACACTAAAAAAAGGAAAAGGTACCTTCTCTGGAAGTGTTTTCAACTCCTAGCCATTTTTTTTCCTTTTCTGATACCTCAGCCACATGACTACAAGATTCTGGAATTACAAGGCCATTGAAGTTAGAAATCAAGAAAGAAATATGAGATGTGGCATTAACCATGTCTGATAATGCATTTCATGGAGATACCATGTGCTATTTTTATACTCCAGATTTGCATGATTGCCTTTTTGATGAACTCTAGAATAGGGTCCCAGTCCTCAGATATGAAAGTTCCCAGTGAATGCCAAGAGAACAGACTCTATTAGACTTCAGTGTGATAATGGCATTAGCAAAAGGCTCCTTAAAAGTAGGTTATATAGGACTTGTCATGCTTAAAAGTATGAACTGAAGCTCAAACAGAATTGAGCTTTCTGCAAAAATGGTCACCATTAAAGTCCACTCACGACTTTTTGCAGTGATGATCCAGATGTGGTTGAACATGACAATGACAGATCTTAAGCATCTTTTCACAAATTGCCCCACCCTGGGCACTATATTTCAACATTTTCCAAAGGGCTTTTTATGATCCTGAATCAATTATAGTAAACTTTAGGGTGGCAGAGGTTGCTGAGAGTAACAGGTTATAGTTTTTTCTTTTTCGATGAAACACATTATAGTTTTTCTAAAAAGATATTTGGTAAAATTAAGGTGAGAAGCAGATATAATAGACCATAAAAGATAATTGATGGATCAAGACATCATGCTAATCATGTTTAAAACCAAAATTGGGTTACCTTGAATTGCACAGTTGCCGTCAGTGGCTCAAAGGTTAACTCATAGAGTGATTGAGGGCAACTTAAGTTCAGGAAATAGGCCAGACATGCTTAAGCCCTACTTCTCTTCCCTTTTAGAGGCATCTGATCAACTTTCAAAGAATCAAGATTCCACATTCTATCAGCCAAATGATTCAGCATGTTATGAATTGGGCCTTTACTAACAAAGCGTGAATAGATGTCTGGATAGTCTGTAAAGGTGAAAGACAAGCATAAACAATACAGATCTCCAGTGCACACAGCAACCAAGAAGAAACTCTTCAAATATTAATTACAACATTCAGAGAAAGGGATACAGACATATTGAAACACCTGCAAAAACTGGACCATTTGTTAGTAGGATCATTCACTCAATCGTGTGATTGCTAGGGATCAACCTACCTTCAGAGATGAGGTATTGAAGGAAGTAGAAATGTATCCTGAAAGCTTTAATCCACTATCAGAAATATCCAATGCTTGCAATGAACTAGTAACATCACTCCCAAGTTACTTACCATTAGTGCCAGAGGAGAAAAGCAAGGGCTTGTGCACAGCACCTCATCCTCACTGGAGTGAAATGATATATCTCAAATTAATAAGGCTTGTTAAAAGAATCAGTCAACATGATACAGCTTTGGCAAGCACATACCTGTCAACATCAATAAGTTTGAAGGAAACCATTGAGTGAACAAAGGCAATCCTTGGTACACATTTCTTGACTGCATCAAAGACCACAGTGGTTAAAAGCGCACTTTAAGTACAAGGCGCAGCGAGGCAAGAATTATGGGCTTTTTTCACAAAAAGCCCAGTGGAGAAGAAAAAGTGCGCTAAAGCGCAGAAAGCGCAAAAAGCGCAAGACGCTGAAAAGCGTGGCTTTTTCATTTTTTTATTTTTTTTAATTTAATAACTTTAATATAATTTCGACCGTTACATGTTATTAATGGTGAAGATGTGATGGTCTATGCTATGTTTCATGGATGACATGCACTGGATTACAATTTTTTTTTTTTTTATGTCAAAAGTGTTTGGGAACCTATTTGGAAGCAACGCAGATCTGCTCTTTTTGTTCTCTTGGAGAGAAGATCTAATCTACCAGGTGCGTCTCTCTTCTTCTTCTTCTTCTTCCTTTCTTTCTTTCTTTCTTTCTCTCTCTCTTTCTTCTCGGTTCTGCCTCTTCTTCTTCTTCTTCTTCTTCTTCTTCTTCTTCTTCTTCTTCTACTCCTGCGTCCTCTTTCAGGCCTCTTTTTTTTTTTTTTCCAATTGCTATTCTACAATTTTTTTCCTCTGTTCAGCAATTTTTTTTTTAACAATGTTCTGCAATTTTTTTCCTTTGTTCTGCCCTTTTTTTTGTTTGTGTTCTTTTTTTTTTGGGTTTACATAGTAGGATCTCCTAGGTTATTCTGAAATTGGGGTTTTATGGTTTATTGAAAGTGTTTGCTGCAATGACTACTTTGTTCCCTTACTTCCTCTGTCTGCTACAACGACTAGGGCAATAGTGTGTGTCTGTTCTACAGTTAATGTGAACTTATCTTACAAGGAATATGTGTCTACTCTGTAGTTGATGTGAATTTATCTTACAACAATTAGTATGTATTCAATCCATATATTGCCTGTTGTATAGTTGCTCAATTTTTTTCCTCTATTTTGCAATTCTTTTCCCTCTATTTTGTAATTTTTTTCCTCCGTTCTGCCCATTTTTTTTTGTTTGTGTTCTTTTTTTTTTGGGTTTACATAGTAGGATCTCCTAGGTTATTCTGAATTTGGAGTTTTGTGGTTTATTGAAAGTGTTTGTTGCAACAACTACTTTGTTCCCTTACTTCCTCCGTCTGCTGCAAGCTGCAACGACTAGTGTATTTTCTATTTGTTGTTGTTTTGAGTTTCTTGCAGAAAATGACGTTGTTAATAAACTTATTTGTGCTAAATTTTCTAATCTTTAGTGTATTTTCTTATCATTAAAAGTTAACTCTTATGTATGTTGATATTCTAGTATTATAACATATTTTATGTGCTATTATTGTATATCCAAACATATATTTTAATTCTACATCTTAAGTGCACTTTATATGAAAAAGCTCGTGCTTCACTCTGCGCTTTGCGCTTAAGCCCTAGGAGGATCTGTCGCTTTTTGCGCTTAAGCTTTTAACTATTATGTCTAAGACCTTCTTGGGGCTACAGATTTGATAATGCATCCAGAGTCAATTGGTGCAAAACTATGCCAGCATTATGTGCTATTTTTTGCAGCTGAACTGAGATATGTAAATTTTAAGATGGTAAGAGGAACAATTTGCTAAAAGATGGGATCTGGACTGCATGTGCTTCCTCTGAACCGGTTGGCCATAAAATAAGTCTCTTACAATAACTGAATGAAGAAAAATTCAAAGACTAAAATATAGATATATATTATTATCATCATCATCATCATCATCATCATCAAATACCAAAGAGAAAGAATAGATATGCTGCCCTTGCAGAAAGACATTTAGTATCCAGTAAATCTATAAATGGTCAACAGCTAAACAGAAAATGCTAATTATAAGAAAATTCACACAAGATGCATGAAGCAGAGTCATATTCAAGAAAGCAATGTAAATCCTTCGATGGAACATGCTCACTTTAACTGATTGCCAATGCATATACCAAGATGAATTGTGTCCGCATTAGTAGTTTGACATACAGTTGCATGTGCAGAAGCTAATGCTAATCCTCTAATAGCAGTATAGATCTTGACATCAATGCATTTTGCATATAAAAACATGGAAGAGAGAAAAGGAGATACCTGAGGATATGATACATTTTTAGTCACCAAAAGGCAATGTCATATCATGTATCAGATTAGATGCTCAATTTTTCCTTTTTTCCTTTTTCCTTAAACATAAAGATGAGATAGCTGAGGTCTTAAAGTGATTGACCTAGATGCTTGCATTTTGTTCATCTAGCTCATACTAGGCGATCACATAAAGGAAAAAAAAAAAATGTGTGGGGGCAATGAAAGATGCAAATATTGACACAGCAGTTTCTTTGTGTAATTTTAATAGGACAATGTATACTGAGCATGTTTCTTTTTATGTAAGTGTCTACAAGTGTCATGTGAGTAAATGGCGTAGTACAAACTGAAACCACTATGATATGATGAAGTTAACTACAACTTGCGTATATAGTGCACATGGATGGTAAGAGATATGTTGTAGTTAAAAGATTAAAAGCAAAACCTGCCTTAATAACCTTGCAATATCCATTTGGACGCCCATGAACTTCTGTTAGGATTTCTGGTAAGGAAACATCAGAAATAGAATCCAATGCTTGTTCCCAGAAACCAAAAATTTCATTAGTTGCAATCTCATTGGTCCAATGTTGAGATTTTGATGTCGCTGTTTGATGTGGGACAAGTTTCAAATAATTATTGGGTTCGCTGTTTGATGTGGGACAAGTTTCAAATAATTATTGGGTTACACGAGATCGGTTCATGAAAAGGAAAAAGAAGTCCGTTAACTTTTCAGCCTTTTAAGTTTTTTAGTATTTTTTTAGTTAATTTCTAATTTTTATAATTTCTTAATTTTTATAATTTCTTAATTTCCCTAATTTCTTAATTTTTCTAACTTCTTAATTTCTTTAGTTTCCTAATTTTTGGAGTTTGTATTCCCTATAAATACTTACATTGTTTTATTATTTTGGCATATTTCAATAAATATATTTCTTTTAAAGTAATATTTCTCTTTGAAGTTCTAGAATTTTGTCTTTTTGTAAACCCTATTGTCTTTTTTCTATCTCTCCCGTGTTAGATGGTATCAGAGCTAAAACTTTCTCTTGCGATGGCCAACCAAGGCGATGAAGGTAGTATTCTTCCTGACGTACTTAGAAAGTTGCGAGCCATGACGGCTACAATCCAAACTCTGCCAGTTCGAATGGAGCAGATAGAAATAGGACTGCAGATGTCGCGAACAAACCGGGACAATATAGAAGGTGAAGGTGGCGCCAAGAGAATCGTTCAGGGATCACATGTCAACCCTTTGTTATCCCAACAATCTCATAGGGTTCAGATCAATAAAGATGAATTTTTAGATGAAGATGTGCAGACTCTAACGATAGTCGAAAAGACAGTGAGTTCAAGAATGCCTATTTCGAAGGATTGCTTTGTTGAAGCAAAAGGCAAGCTAGAAGCACCGGACAAAAAAGATACAGAGAGAAGAATTGTGGAGTTAAAGAACAACTTGGAAGGATACATTTATGCTATTAAAGACAAGCTTGAATCATCCGAAGAGTTGAAAAAGGTTTTAATCAGTCAGGAAAAGCAATCTTTCAATGAAAGACTTAACGATATTGATTTCAATGATGGGTTATTGAAGGCACAAGATTGGATTTATACTGATGATGAAGATGCCACTATTTTAGAGTTCCAAAAGCGTCTAAATTCTCATAAAGTTATTGGAGACCTAATATTTTTCAAATTGAGTGAGCTTATAACAGCAGTTATTTTGATATTTGTCATACTCATCATATGTTTTTTGATAAGAAAACCAAAGGAGAGAGTTGAAGAAACGGTTACAAGTTATTGGAGACATCACTCGAGAGCGAGTTCTTTTCAAGTAGGGGGGACTAATATGTGAGACAAGTTTCAAATAATTATTGGGTCACGCGAAAACGGTTCAGAAAAAGGAATAAGGAGTCCGTTAACTTTTCGGCCTTTTAAGTTTTTTAGTATTTTTTTAGTTAATTTGTAATTTCTATAATTTCTTAATTTTTATAATTTTTTAATTTTCCTAATTTTCTAATTTTTCTAGTTTCCTAATTTCTCTAGTTTTCTACTTTTTTATAATTTCCTAGTTTTTGGGGTTTGCATTCTCTATAAATATTTGTAGCGTTTCATTATTTTGGCATAGTTCAATAAATATATTTCTTTTAGAGTAATATTTCTATTTGAAAGTTCTAGGGTTTTGTCTTTTTGCAAACCTTATTGTTTTCCTTCTATCTCTCCCATGTTGTTAACATAAAACATTGTTACACATCTACAAGTCCACAGAAATTCAGAACCTTGTGAGGCACATTCCAACGTATTATCTTGTGATTGAATGCAGGATGGTTAATTGCATATGAAATGTTCTTGGTGTCTTCTACAAGGACAATTTTATATTGCAACCAATACCCTATGAATACCTCATTACTCTTAAAAGGCATGTACAAAAGCCTAAGCAGCCGAACAAGGCAGGACAGCACTTTCCGTCTTTGGTTTTGTTCTTTGAAACAATTCCCACATTTATGGATCTATAACTGATAGAAGTACATTGTTTGCCTAGTGAGTGCTAGTTTATCAAATGCCTAGGAAACTATAACCAGTTCAGTCTCTTCCCACCACTATTGAATTCATACAGATGAAAAGGCCATAAAAACAGCCTGATCCTGTCAGTTAAATTTTCGATCACTACATAAGAAAAGTTCTAGGAAGTAAATGATAATGGATAAAAACATACCATGTTTTTCCCCCAACAATACCAATCCATCTTGGGGTATACCAGACCAAGCAAAAGTATAACCATAAGCTACAATAAGGTTCAATATCTAAAGTGTTGGAACCCCATGCAAGAGGAAACATAGACTGACCATTATCAGCAACTTTAACATAGCAGGTCCCAACCCCCATCGAGACAAGCACCTGAAAGTACATATGTGGACTGCCAAAATATAAGTAGGGCCAAACATTGATTGATATGCCCAAGTTAGTACAAACTGTCGAAGCGGGTAGGTGTAGGTGTTTTGGGCCAGAACCCCAAAGTAATGGTTTCAAACAAAGGACTAGTTGGTAAATCGTATCTGAACCCAAGGACGAAAAGTGATTACTTTGGTAGCTGCAGCATCCAAACAGTTGAAAATGAGCTCTTCAACGACCCTCTATTAGTGAGGACGAAGAATGCTAGAATGTACAGCACTTGGACAGCCTGGGGCAAGGGCTTGATTCTCTGCATTGTATGCAAAGTTGAAAGAGAAACAGAAAGCAATTGTACATCAATATGCAATTCTAATTGTAGGTAAGGTAGCATGTACTAGTCAATCAAAACTAGTAGAGCATGAATAGTAAATGTAATCAGTAAAAAATTGTGGTGGGGGGAGGGAAAACCCTTACCGTTAGCCTTGACAAGAACGGGTTTCGAAATGTTTGAAGGATTAATTGGGGGGTAATCATTATTGCTTGGTTAGAAATGGAGAAAGAAGGGTGGAATAGGGGCGTTTCACAGGTACATTCAACCTACCCCTGCAAGACCCGTAACATAGAACTGAGCATAAAATAAAATAAAAGAAAAAGGAAAACTTGGGGATCAAGAAAAACAGAAAATCGCTGGTTTGATAAGAAAAAGAAACAAGAAACTCAATCGTGAAGAGAGGGAGATAAGAGAGAGATGTACCTGACCCGAAAAAGTAAGGAGGACGAAGATTGATGGATGAGTAAAATGACCTTCTCCGTTTGGTTTGGATTCCGCTTCTGCTATGCGGGTCTTGTTCACCCAACCCCCACCCCCACCCCCCACCCCCAAAAGTTTCTAATTCTCTTCTCGGTCTCTCTCTCTCTCTCTCCCTTTGCAAATGTTTGTCATGTCGGTTAGACCGGGCCTTGCCAGGAACCTGACCCATACTGTTTGAGAGTTACGAAGAAGAGAAAATAAAATATTATTCAGGAGAGAAAAGGGAAGTTATGTTTTTGTCTTTATTATATTCAAAAGTTTTATAAAATAAGAAAATAAATAAAAATCATTGGAAATAAAGTTTTGATATCAATTTTTGAAAGTTGTTTTTGAAATATAAAATTATTTAATATTAATATTTTTTTCCTTCTATTTTTTTTACCTTTTAAAAAAAATTAATTTAAAAGAATTTCAAATTCATTCAAATCCTTTTTTTTTATTATATTTAAACTCCCAAATGACATAATTTCTTCTTTTCTCTTCTAATCTTCTGATTTAAACAAGTCCAATGCTCTGCCACTAATTTAAAGTTTCACTTTTTTTAGGGGTTCTTTTTTCGGGAGACATGAGAAAAATTATTTTTAGAAAAAAAAAAAGGTAGCAAGGCATTTATAGATAAAGGTAGCTATAGTAGCCATCAAAAGATACATAAAGGAAGAAAATATTAATTTTTTTTGAAGACTAATCATCAATCAATGCTTGAATATGCATGTAGTTATTAGATTTATCGTGTTTGTGAAGCTCAATGAACAAATCAAGGGCTTGTAGTGGGGAAGAAGGCTATTGCCCCCTATGATGACATTGCCTCTTTCGTTTCTCTTCCTTTTTTTTTAAATAAATAAACAAATTAATGTAGTTAATAGTCTCATACATAAAAATAAAAAATAAAAAATAAAAAATAAAAAATAAAAAATAAAAAATAAAAGATTACATAAAATCGAAAAAAATAAGTTTTAACAAATTCATTACCTTAATTTTACTGAAATAACATTGAGATTTTTTTTTTCTTTTTTTTTTGTAAATAAAGTGAAGGCTTAAACGGATAAATAACTAAGAATGAAAACCACTATTTAAAAAAAAAAAAAAAAAAAAAAAAAACCTTATGAATACGAATAAATAAAACAATAGTATTTTTGCATAACATAGACACTCTATAAAAACATTACTGACACCGTGCATGCAAGTTTTGTCCAAAAACAAAAATATCTTAAAAAATATGAGAAAAATAAAAAAAAAAAAAAAAGAGGAAAATTTGAGAGAAAGAAAAAGGAGAAAAATAACTTAGTAGGTAGTTTCCTTATAGTATATAATGTCAATCTTATTATTTTAAATATATATATGTATGTATACATATATATTACAAAGACCACGATAATAAACTTCTAAGATATTTAGGTCCATGAGTTTTGATTTCGAACAGCTAATGATGATCGCAGAGACTAAATATTTATATTTATTTAAAAAATAAATATTAATCAATAATATAATATAATATAAGCTCTTATTTTTAAAGAAATCCTGAAATTAAAAATGGGCTTGCAAGTCAAATCATATTTTTGGAGAAAATCTATTATTACATCTTTTTTTTTTCTTTTTTTTATTGTGATAAAATCTACTATAATTTTAAGTCTTTTAATTTCCTGATCTCATGATATAATATAAGATAAACTCATATTTTATGTTTTTTTAATATATTGTTTATGATAAATTAAAGATTTCTAAATAATTTCTATTAAATGGAACTCGGCAAGTTCATCTAATGAAATGATTTTTATAAACCTCAAGGAGTAAACTTTTTTTTTTTTTTTAAGTTTTGGACATTAAACAAAAAATAAATAGTTCAACTAAAATAGTTTGAAATTGAAAGACGAAAGTGAATATAAAATTTCACTTAATTTTATTATTTGAACTAATGGATAATCAATTTAGTAAATATAAGTGTTAAATCTTTTAATTAAGTTTAAAATTTGAAATTTGAAAATAGAAAATATTATATTAAAAAAGTTTTCTCTAAATTAAATTCGATAACACTCAAATCGGATTAATTAAAATATGGATCCGAATATTGGTTGGTTACAAAAAAGAAAAACTTTATTATTTGAAACAACTAAAATAGTTTTGGATTTATTATTATGTGAAATTATTAAGTTATTTATAATTTTATAAAATTAGAATTAATTTTTATTATCAAAATTCAACTTTGAACAAATTAGACACAAACTCAAAGCCGATGACGTTGACAATCATGGTAATTACAAATTATTTAAACAAAGAAAAGGGGAAAAGAAGGATTTTTTTTACGGCCGATTTGGAGGGACGGTTTTCCTGGAAAAACGAAGGAAAGAGAGGATTTTTAAAAAATTTATTCACGTTTGACAAAATAATTAATAGGAGGGGAGAGAAATTGAGGGTTTTTATGAAATCCTTCAAATCTAATTTTTCAATTTTATCAAATTGATGGATTTTGAAGAGAAGGAATTTCCTTTTAAAATTATAAATGTTAAATTTATTTTTATATTTTCTATTTTAAATCTCTATTAAAAGATAAATAGAATAAAATAATAAATTTATTTACTTTTTTATTATATTCTCTCTCTTTATTTTATTTAACCAAACATAAATTTTAATTTTACTTTCTTTTTTTTTTCTTTTTCATTACATATTTTATTAATAAACATAATTTTTAATTTTACTCCATTTTTTCTTTTTTTCTTTTTTTTTTTTTTTTCCTTTTACCTTCCTTCCGATGCGTCGCCGAACACCGCCAAGCGTGGGTGCGGAGGGCAGTTTAGTTTTAGCGAATTGAGGGCAATAAACGGAAAAAGGAGGTGAGATGAGATCACGGGATTTGTGAGAGAGAGAGTGAGGGAGATTGGGATGGGGAAGTGTTGGGTTTCTTTCTTTCTACAGTCCCAATCAATCGAAAATTTCTCTGCTCTCACACTTTAATTACTTTTATTTACATATTTATACCCAAAAAAAAAACGTTTATTTATCTATATATATAAAATAAATAATCACATCTTCAAATTTTCTCCTCTCTCTTCCCGACTCCCATTGCTGGGACGATCTCTCTCTCTCTCTCTCTCTCAAAAACCAAACCCTAACTCCCAACTTGGCTTCTGTCTGTCTCTCTCTCCTCTGCAAAAGCCTTTGTCAGGTTACAGGTGCTTCACTACGTCAATTCCTTTTCCTAACTTTGTTTTCTTTGATCTCTCCCTCATACGATTATAAGCTAGCACATCGGGTATGGCGCTTCAAAATTCATTTGGATTTCCTTGAATCTACTTTATAAAAAGGCCCTAATTCCTTTCTCTTGGCATGTATTGGGATGAATTCCCCCTATCTTGGTTAACTTTTAACGTTTCTACCCTACTCAGGATTCCATGCATGCATCTCCCCCGTTTTGGTTTCTTAATTCTGTTGTTTTAAAATATTCATTTCTAGGGTTTCCTATATATTTGATTTCGTTTTTACATGGTTGAATTTTGACATACATGTGGAATTTTAGGTGGGATTCAGATTTGTTTGTTGGTGTTCTTTCCCGTGATTTTAGTCGCAGCATTCAATTCATCCATGTAGGCCAAGATTTACTATTTTGAGGGTTTAGGTTTATAGATTTAGTAATGGAGGATAACATCTGTGACATTAATCACTTGGATGCGGATGTCCTTTTGCCGCCCCGCAAGCGACTTCTTGCCGGTTTGAAGAAACAGGTTTCCCATGATTCGTTTCGGATGTCTTTGCTATCTTCTGTTCCCAGTGATTTCGATGGTCGTCTTAACAGTCTATTGACTTCTTATTTGAGTAACCCTAATGTTTCCCCCGAGGAGATCGTGGAGGCTTCTAAGAAAGCGGCAGCTGCTGCCGTCAAGGCTGCCAAGGCTGCAAAAGCAGCTGCCGAAGAGAAGGCTGCAATTGCGGCCAATGCTATTGCAGCTGCCAAGAACGCGTTGGAGGTCCTGGATGAGGCAGAGGCTGCTTCTGGAGACCGATATCTGAAGAAGAACAAGATGAAGAAGCACATCCCAGTTCATGCCTTGTACATGAAGCACCGACCTGTTGAGAATAACAAAACCGATGAAGAATTAGCCAGGACACTGCATAGAGCTATGAACAGTTCTCCTAGAATCTCAAAGAATTGTTCAGGATCTGATTCAAAGAGGCATAAGAAGCTTAAAATCTCCTCCTCCTTTGGAAAAACTAAATTTTTAGCTCGAGCAGAGGTTTTGGAGGAAAATTCTTTTTCCCCATGCAACGGAGCTTCTCCACATTCCAAGGTGGATTCTGAAGCATTTATGATGGGGGAAAATGGGGAGGCTTCTAATGGTAATAGATATGACCAATCAGAAACTGAAAGTGAGGAATTCGGAATGGATTATTCAAAGGGGAAAAATGGTGATATGGTAGATAGTGTGGTCATTATTGGCAGAAAGAGGGGAAGGATCAAGCAAAAGAAGTTGCCTCTTAGTATTTGTACTATTAAGGATCGAGCAAACCCTAACGAGGAGCACAAATTTAGAAACTCTATGTTTTCTGACAAAACAATGGGAAAACAAAGCAGGAGCAAGGTCCATATATCTTCATCTGAGCCTTCAAGCAATGGTGTTGTGGCTGTTGAGCCTACATCAATAAGGAAATGTCAAGAGATCTCGGGACCGCATTGCACCAAACAAAATAAAATCATGCAGTCATAGTTGCCAGATGTTGTCTTGATCAGTGGCTACCAATGTAGGAGTTGGTTGCTGAGGTAGGGATTGTTGCTTATATCCCCCCCCCCAAAAAAAAAATTGTTGCTTTATTTGTCCTTTGCTATTCCCTGATGTTGCATAGAACTCTTTTTTGCTACGATGTACTCTAAGATGTCTTATAACTTGGAAGCACTTCATGTCTGGGGACAATAGAGCACTGCCTCTATCTGGCACAGACCCTTGAAGCATATTATGCTCTTTATGCAATCTCGTGTGGGGATGGGAGTAATAATATGCTGGTTTTCCATGTTCTTTCTGCTTATTTTGCCAGTGATATCAGTTTTGTTCATTCTTGGTTGTAACTGGATTAAACTACCCATAAGGGGGGGGGGAAAAAAGAAATAATGACAAAGGAAAATATGGATGGAGACTTGAAATTGGTCATTTCCTGTTGTTTGACTGAACTGTTGGGTCAAAGTAACAACTATGTAGAAACCCGATTTACAGTGTCTCGGATATTAGTTTTGCGGAGATGGGTATGCTGACCTACACAATAAATTCATATTGTAAAGATTGAGCAAGTGATTCCCGCCTTATCTTGCTGCAGATCATCCACAATTTATTGGTTTTTGCTACTTTTGCAGTGACTTGTTCAATGGTTTATTATGAGATTATGTTATAATTTTCTGTTCTCTAATTTCATTCAATGACTTAAGTATTTTTGCGCTCAATTAACCTTGTGTGAGAACTTTGTTGGCAGTGACAGGCTCAATTCAGCGAGAGCTAGTGTTAGGAAGCAGAGTCAATGGCTGATGTTGAAGATGCTGTTTGTAAAATGATATGTAATAATGGTGATCGCGAGGCTGAATAATGGTGGTCTTCTTTCATATATCATTGTTTCTTTTATGGTTGATATGTGTATGTAAAATCTGGATACTTTTTTGGCCTGTTCTTACACAGTCCCGTATCTTTTATGGATATGCTATTCTTGATCAATTTTGTTGCATAAATCAGTTTTTACTTCTTGTTATCCTTTGAAATGCTTTTGCTGGTTGGCAAATCAATATATACTCAGAACAGCTTCTCACCATGGAAGTGCAGAGAGCTGAAAGGCATGTTAATTTTTCAAATTCTTTGTATGTTTTAAGGTAGAGAATCTCTTCATTTTATGGGTGGGAAATGCAATGCTTTAGGATCGTAACTCTGTTTATTCAAGCAGGAAAGAGAAAATTGAATGATCCGATGGATAAGAGGATAATCAGTAAGGTCTTCTTGAATCTCAAAGTCGAAATGAGTCTAAGGTCTAGGGGTTTGGAAAATTCTTTGAAAAGTTAGCAAGTGGAGACCTTTCAATTTTACAATTTTTGCAGCCCCTTTGATGGAGCATGTTTGGTCGCTGCACAAAAAAGCTATGAAATCCTCAACCTTTCTTCTGGAACTTCATAGATTTCATTTACGCTGTTGCTAAATCAAGTCATCCTTCAATAATACATGCAATGCTGCTGGCTCAGGCTTCCACTGTTGAATTCTATTTTGATGCAGAATTGGAGTGACATTCTCAGGTTTTTTTTTTTTGGGGGGGGGGGGGGTGTTGTGGTGGGAGGCCTGGATTGGATTGGGAAAATTGCCCCTGGGAATTCCCACTAGTAGCTGAAGCTAGTGTATCATGCCGTGCTATGTTGGGGCTTTGTTCGAGAGTTCCAATTGAGGGTTCTTGGCTATTGGACTATGTAGCTTTGTCGAGGCACAGTCGTGGATGCTTTTCTGGCACGGGAGGAGCAGTGAGGTTGTGCTGCCTTTCTTTAAGTTTGGAAAATTTTCTGATATATTCCTTTGAGCCTGAGCCTGAGGTGGTCTCAGCTTCAACAGACGGCAGTGAGACATTTGGTTCTTTTGCCCAATATTTGATGCTTCGGTTTCGTAGTGTCTTGTGAAGCACTGTAATGTGCTTATGATGTTGGCAGAGTTGTGCAATTTTAAGCATTTGCCTGGAATATGGCTTGCACTTGCGCGGGGGTAAATACCGGACGAGGAATGTTTGGGTATGGCAACCTTGGCAAATGGCTTGTATCTGTTCACTGATGAATTGAAAAAAAAAAAATTTACAGCAGGTTTTAAACAATTTATGTATTTTACTGTTATTCAAGCCATTACCTCTCCTCTTAGACATTTATTCACGATACCTCCTGCCTGTTGTCTATGTTCCTTGTTGTCAGGTCCCTTGGCACCTGAATGTCGGGCTCAAATTGTAAAGGTTCAAACAAATTGTGAGACGCCACAGAGCGACTTTTTTAAGAAAGAACTGAACTGAGCTCCCTTTCATATGGATGGGGATGGGACCAACACTCGACGAATGGATCTCTCGTCCATTTGCACATCGGACTATGCACTGAGACGGTAAAATTTCAAGGATTTCATAATTTTGAATAATTAGATTGTGTTCAAATTTATGAGGTTGACTTTAGATTTAGAGACTTTATCCTGAGTCACTCACTGACTCCCAAGCGGCCCCAAAAACTCGAGCTTACCCCCCATTGTTTTTGTTTGCTTTTCCATTTTGGTCGGAGGGGGTAAAGCCAACAACGTAGACAGGAGTTCAAAGTAGCAATAGTCTAAATCTTCGAATTAACGCCCGTAATGGGTCCCATTGCAAAAGAACACTAAGCAAATCTGGAGAAGAGTGTAACAAGGTCAGACTCCTTTAAAAAAGATGACCAAAGTCGGCAAACCAATTTGCTCAACAGTTGACCTCCCTATGGTTATGGCTAACTCACATGCCAAACTTCCTCTCATTAGGGCTTTGCATTCCCTAACTAGCCTCTGAAGAGGGTGGAAAAAATGGAACATCCCTCTTGATCAGAATCTTAACTATTCAAGAATCCATCTCTAAATGAAACTTCCGAATACCCAATGAATCCATAAGATTCAAGCCGTGCCTAAGGGCCTATAATTCATTTATGTTGACAAAGCACAGTTGTGTAGCTAGTTTACGGCTGAGAAACACCTAGATGAGAATAGCGTGCCATACCCTTTAATATGCATTAAAATGGATAGTGCCTTAGCGCTCTGACTTTGATCACTGGCATGGGTGGCGTTAATGCAGGCTGGCCGCTGCCATTTTTTTTTTTTTTAATTTGAACATCAATATATAAAGTTATATTCTTATTAATCTAATTTGAGTTACGATTGGGTCCAAATTAAGATAGAACTCTTCTATCGTAGTTTTTTTTACTTTCATGACTTGAATATGAGATTATGGTTAAAGAGTAGTTCTAATACACTTTCTACTAAATCAACTACTGTAGGCCACTGCTCGTAGTCCACACTCCACATAGTTTGCTTCTGATGGTACATAGCCAAAAAGGCCAAAGTTATGTTGGGCCCAGAATGAGCCCCACATTCAATTGATGGCACTTAACAACCCAATCACTTGAACAATTGATATCCGCCCGATTGCGCCTTAACCCATCGTTGGGATCTGTCTCTCCGAATGGACTAATGTCACCTTGACCTACCGTTGGGATCCATCTCCCCGAACGGACCAATGTCGCCCTGACCTACTGATGAGGTCTATCTTCCCAAACAAATAGATGTAGCTCTTTTCCTCTAAACTTGCACTACTCATTGACGGAGACTTCTCTCGGTCTATTATTTTCTCTCAAAAATCGCTTTCTAATTTGAACGTCGGAGTCTCCCCGCCGAATCATCCTCTGACGGTCTTTTGTAGGTTCCATCAATTGCGACTTCCGAACAGCTGAATCATTCCGTTCGAGTTAACAAAGCCATCATTTGTGGAGCCATTATCTGTGGAGCTAAATCCACCTCCAACAGATTGATACCGTCCGTGGGAACAGAATAGAAATGAATCCATCTCACCGATCCTCCATCTCTTGAAATGCCTCCTCAGAGAGTGATTAGGGCTGCCTCTAGAGCAACGTCCCTAAGGGAAGGGTGCTCTGCTTCCTCGACGAACTTCACACAACATCCTGTTGTCGCTAATCCGCTAGAGTTGCAGCCTCCGATTGACTACCATAACTGCCCAGTACTATCAATCACTCTTACTTTCCCAGAAGAAGCTGCTTGGCCCTAGGTAGAGAGATTGGAGTCTAAACTACAAAACATGAGTAAGCAGCTTGAAGAACTCAGCTGTACTTTACGGCTCAAAGCCCAATCCTCCTCTAATGGATCGGGTCATATCCGCACCTGGAGTCTCAAACCTAGAGACCACCGAGAGCCCTCGATAACCTCCCGCCCTGATTTGGATGACCTAAGAAAATAGGTCAAGAAACTCATAATTGATGAGTTAAAACGAGCAAACGTAAGAAGAGATGAGTCTATCCAATGCCCTATGGGTCTCACTACAAAAAAAGCATCAATTTGCGACAAAATTTGTAACAAATTTGTAAGAAAAATTCGTCCCAAACCCAATTTGCGACGAATTTTGCAACAATTTTTTTCGTTGCTAATAAGTTGTCGCAAAATTTTGGGACGAAAAATTAATTACTCGTCTCAAAATTTTCCAACAAATACATATTTGTCGCAAATTTTGCGACGAATTCAACGAAAAATAATTCGTCGAAAATTTTGCAAATAAATACAGTTCGTGGCAAATTAGGGACAAAAAAGTAATTTGTCACAGAATTTGTCGCAAATTTGCGACGAATTTTTTTTTCGTTGGAAAATTCATCGTTATTTCATATAACTCCAGTTCAATTTTACCAACGAAATTTGTGACGAACATAGTTTTCCAGGACAAATTTTGCGACGAATATATATTTTTGCGACAAATATACATTTTATTAGCATATTTGGACTATTTTTTTCCTATATAACTTGTTTTTATACCGTTCATCCTACCTCATCAACAACTAATCATCAAAATCATTTTTAATATCAAATTTTAGCTGTCATACTCATCAATATAACTAACTATTCAATAAAATCAATAAATTAAAAAATCAACAAGAAATCATAATAATCTTATCAAAGATAAAAGTAACATCAATTCTAAATGTTAAAATATCAATAACCATACATAACTAAGAAAATCAATGTAACAGTCAAATAATAGTACACAATCTCAAACACGACCTCCGCCATCATCATCGTCATCGAAGAAATCATCACCATCACGAGCTATCAACTCTCGATTGTCTTCCCTCTTTGTATATGAGTGTTCCACCGAAGGGACTGCTGAAGGTACATTACTAACCATTTATTGAGAATGCGAAGGGGCTGCAACAAAAGGGGGAGGCGAAGGTACATTGTCGGCAAGGGAATGAGATTGCGATAGTGCTGAAGTGGACTGTGATCTTCCATCAGAATTTCGTCTATGACCGCCACATCGAAACTGTCAACCATAATATATTAACAAAAATGAAAAAATAAAAATTGCATGTTCATCAAATATATAATGAAAAACATAAATAAACTTATCATATTTACTTTGACAAATTAAATGCATGAAAGAAGGCACCAATATGTCAAGAAATCTTCTCTAATGACCTATAGAAGAAAAAACAGTACATTAACAAATCAAATATATAAATTTAAAAATAAGACGGTAAATAGATAACAAATTGAGTAACAATTTACTTGACCAAAGAGGCTTGGTAAGATTTACTTGACCGAATTTGGACCAAAACTAATATTAGGATATGTGGATTGGATGATCTTTGAAGTAGCAGACCCAATTTTAGAAAATTTAATGTTAACTTTAAAATTAGGTGATTTGTCTTGTAAAGAATTTGATTGCTACATGTAAATTCTAAATTTTTATTATAATTTGCTAATTTAATAAAAAATGTTATAAGTAAAATTAAACAAAAATAATGACAAATTAATTAATTCCTGCATCCATAGCATTACTTAGGAGTTATAGCTAATTTAATGAAAAGGGTAATATTATTATTCCAATTTGGCAGCCATGCAAGCGAGACTAAACCCAGAGCTATACTGTCCTCACGGTTCTTCAATAAAGTTGCATAACCCACAAAGTGCACTAAATAAGTTATGCTTGAATTTTCTTTCCCTTGTCAAAGTGATATCCTATATATTAAAACTAGTAATGGAACCCTATTTGTATCAAATTAAAAGGAAAAAAAATGATATTTTTGCCTATTTTAATTTTGATCTTTGATTTTTGATTGTGACCACAGCCTTAAAGTGAAGGGCATGAAGTGGCCCCTCACTTACGAAATAGTAGGAAGGCTCATCAAGATTTTTCCATCGGGCATAGTTTTGCAGCTGGGCCTTGTATGGATATTGTTTATCTGTAAGCACGTATTGACCATAATATTATCTCCCGATGTCAAGAAATAAAATTTTAGTACTCCGTTACACTAAAACTATCAGCGATCAGAAAAAACATCATATGATAAAGACACCAAATACAAGACATGGCTACAACAATATCAACTAGAAACTGCAAATGCCGCCTATCTTTTCATATCATAGTAACTATGGCTGTGGATAGATGAAAAACCTAGTCAAGGTTCAAATTATTGCCTATGAACCAATAACAGCCGGAACATTTTAAGTGAAAACATTGGCTGCAAATAAAGGTAAGAGGCTAAACTGCTACTTTCTGATAGCAAGAATCCTAGCAATTAAAAGTTGGTCCCTGTGGGATATGTTTCTCTTTTGTTTCTAAAGATCCCCAACTATAATTTTAGCAAAATTAATAGATCCCCAACTGTTGTCTAGCAAACTAGACACCTTAACACAAGACATGAGTTTACACAAATTACGTTTCTCCAATTCTTTCCTAATATCTTCTTACAAACAAAGCCTAAGGCACAAAACCCACTTGAGCACAAATTATAACAGGAAGAGTAAATAAATTCTTTCCACACAGGGAAACCACCGGATCTGCCATCTACAGCGGCCAAGAGAGAGAGAGAGAGAGAGACCCTGTGCGCGGTAGGGCTGCGCAGGGGCCAGTGGCCCCTACGTGCGGTTGGGCAGTGCAGGAGCCAGCGACCCTAGCGCGCGGTTGGGCAGCATAGGGGCCAGTGACCCCTACGCGAGGCGGGGCCGCGTTGGGGCCAGCCGCCCCTTCGCGCGGCTAGGCCGCGCAGAGGGGCAGCCCCTTGCGGCGGCTCGCTCGCAAAAGCCAAATCCGGCGGCTTGGCCACCGGATCTGCCTTCTCCTACTCATATCCGGCGGCCAACCACCAGATCTGCCATCTACAGCGGCCAAGAGAGAGAGAGATTACTTATCATCATCGCAGATCCGACATCACTTCCGCCATCCCTTCGCAGAACGACCTTCACGGCTATTCAAAAATGAACAGAGCAAGAGAGAGAGAGAGAGAGAGAGAGAGGGAGTGAATGAGAATGAAGAAAGAAATCGTTTAAGTGTGGGAGGATAATGAAATTAGGGACAAAACTTTTTTTGTCCCTAAAGTCATCGCAAATCAGGGACGAAAAATAGATTCGTCCTTGATTTAGGGACGAAAAATAGATTCGTCCCTGATTTAGGGACGAATTTATTTTCCGTCCCTAAATCAGGGATGAAATTTATTTTTGTTGCTGATTTAGGGATGAAAATTTTTTTCGTCCCTGAATTAGCATCGAAATTTTTTTTTCGTCACTAAAATCTGTGATAAAAAATTTTTGTCATCTCTAAATTTGCTATGAAAATATGTTTTCGTCGCAATTTGTAATGAATTTAGCAATAAATAATTTTTTCCTTTACAATTTGCAATGAATTTTGCAACAATACTGATCGTTAGTGATAAAAAATTCATTAAATGTATTAAAATAGAAACTAAATAGATAAACTATTAACAATATTTATATATGATGATATAATTATAAAAAACATTCATTATATTGATCATTAATTAACATGTATTTATACTTTAACTCTTAATTTAATGAATCGAATACTTAAACAAATTTATAAGATTATAGTAAAAATGAATGTATATTTTTATCATTATATGAAACATTTGAATAAACAGAAAATGAATATACCAATCTAAAAGATTACACTAGATTATCATTCTTCTATATAAACAGAAGATGAATGAATTATTTTTTATTAAAAGTTATTGGTTTTGTGAACATTTTAAAATTTTCTACGCTATCGGTGTATATCACCATTTACAAATCGTTTATTAATTTTAGAAAATGTTACTAATATAAGCAATTCAAAGCGGAAAATTAATTTTAACAACGAATTTTGCCACAAATGTGATCGCTAATTGGCAACAAATTTAGCGACAAATAATCTAATTTTTTGCGACGAATAAAAATATTTGTGGCTAAATTTGCGACGAATTCTAAATTCGTCACAAATTTAGGGACAAATTCGTTTTCGTCCCAAATTTAGGGACGAATTTTTTATTTGTCCTAAATTTAGGGACGAATTTTCAAATTCGTTGCAAATTTAGGGATGAATTTTTTATTCGTCGCAAATTTAGGAACGAATTTTTTATTCGTCCTAAATTCAGGGACGAATTTCCAAATTTGTCGCAAATTTAGGGACGAATAATGTTTTCATCGCAAATTTAGGGACAAATTTTTTATTTGTCCCAAATTTAAAGACGAATTTCTAAATTCTTTGCAAATTTAGGAACAAATTTTTTATTCATCGCAAATTTAGGGATGAATTTTTTATTCGTCGCAAATTTAGGGACGAATTTTCTAATTTATCACAAATTTAGGGATGAATAATGTTTTCGTCGTAAATTTAGGGACGAATTTTGAAATTCGTTGGAAATTTAGCGACGAATTTTGAAATTCGTTACAAATTTTGCGACGAATTATTTTTTCGTTGCAAATTTGCAACGAATTTTACGACAAAATGTTTTTATCGAAAATTAGAGACGACTTTTGCAACAAAAAGCTTTTTTGTTGCTAAATTAGCGATGAAAATTTTTTTGTTACTAAAATCGTTGGTAATTTGCGACGATAACCTTTTTTGTCACTAATTTTTTTTCAGATTTGCAACGAATATTTTTCGTTGCTAAAATTCGTAGCTGAATTTCTGTTTTTTTGTAGTGTCTTTCACCTTTCGACCCCAAGATCTCTTTAAAACCAATACCTCATGATGTGTTTCTCCCTCCTTTAGAGAGGTACGAGGGCACTAGTGACCCTAGGGACTATGTTGCCCACTTCATTACTGTGATAGTCTCGAGAGATATGTCAGACGTTGTTATGTATAAATATTTCCCGATGACCCTAAAAGGTAATGTGCTGATATGGTTTAAGTCACTTCCCCCATTTAGCGTTAAAAAGATTTTTCCAGTTGTGACAACAATTCAAAAAATACTTTGTAATTAGCTGGGAGCTAAGAGAAAATCTACATTTCTCCTCTCGTTGCGACAGAGAGACAACGAACCATTAAGAGACTTTCTCGAGAAGTTTAAGGCCTAGATGATGAAAGTCTCCGATTTAGATCATTCAATTGCGCTAGCCGCACTACTTACAGGGCTCAAATCCTCCTCCACGAGTAAACGCATACAGTTCGTGGGCCTCCTCCTTGCCTTCTTAAGTAATAGAGGTCGCTCCATCCCTCTCTTGTCATCAAGTAAGAGACCCGTTAATGATAATATCTCATCATCTAGGAAGTGATGAATCCAAACACTTCTCCCTAAGGACTCACAGTACTCACCAACAGAACGAACAAAACCCAAATTATAAAAATCTTTGTAGGGCCTTAACCCTATAAACGGATCAGCACATGGCGCAGGAAGTCTTGGTAAGGAACCTCTCCAAGAATTCAACAAAGAAGTATCTGTACATCCAACTCTTGTCTATAGTCTTGCTATAGACAAATTCCAGTTGGACTCCTATCGAGTTTGCAGACAAAACCAACCTGGGGTGAAACCCTTCTTCCCACACTTCTTCAGGGTAAACACAGACACCAGAACTTTGAAATCAAAGCGTAGTCGATAGAAGCTCATAAGAGAAATCAGTGCCACCACCAGATGCCAAGCATCAGGAATCAACAGAGTTAGAAATATGTTCCAACGTAACAAAACTCTCGTAATAGGACCTGTATAAGGCACCTTCAGACCATACTTAACCGCTTACTTATACATTGGGACTTGACTCCCTGAAGCCGTATTAGCTCTATCAACATCAATTGCTGATACAATCTCAAACTTACTGCCCAACTGCATCACGCTTTCAACTTCGTGCAGTTTCTTTTTTGACATGGTGTTTCTAATATCTCTGATGCCTGAAGATGAGCCGGATGATGAACCCTTAGCCATCTTTTGCAAGTAAATCTTTAGAGGAAGTAGGATCGTCAAAAAGTCTAATCGCTCAAAAAGGTAATAGAAAACCAACTCACGAACGTACAGAATAAAAAGCATGTTGGGAATAGTTTGCAGTAATTGAAATGACTTGTACCGCATTTAATGCCATGATTTACAAGATCCAAAGGGTCTCATCCAAAATAAACTCTTGATGTTCCCTCTTCAAAGCAACCCTAGGGGTAAGGGCAAGTGATGGTACATGACCAAAAAGGTCCAAGTCATGTTGGGTCCAAAACGAACCCCCCATTCAACTGACGGCACTTAACAACCCAATTACTCTAGTAGTTGATATCCGCCCGATTGTGTTTTGATCCATCATTGGGATCTGCTTTCTCAAATGGGTCAATGTCGTCCTGACCTACTGTTAGGATCTATCTCCCCGAACGAGGCAACGTCATCCTGACCTACCGATATAATTTATCTTCCCAAACGAATAGACGTGACTCTTTTTCTCTAAACTTACACTATACATTGATGGAGATTTCTTTCGGTCTATTCTTTTCTCTCGAAAATCATTCTTTAACTTGAATATTAAAGTATCCCCTTCCGGAATACCCTCTTACGAAATTTTGCAGGTCCCATCAATCATGACTTTCAGACGATTGAATCATCCCGTTTGACTTAATAGAGCTATAATCTTTGAAATCAAATTTACCTTCAATAATTTCCATCCTATTTTCTTTTCCTCTTTGTTTTTTATGCTTATTGATAGAGCTTAGAACGAAAAAAGCCGAAACTTAGTACACATTGCATGGATTAGATGACGAAGAAAGGAATAGCTGAATCCGACAGGTGTATGTATACCATAAATTACGTTTTTCGTTATAATATATAAAGTTTCCTCTTCTGTTCACGTGGTTTGGTTTTTGTGTTGTCAGATGAGGAATCCAATGGGGATTTGTTTGCAATTTGGAAGTTTGTAATTATAACAAAGATTGGGTTGCTTAAAAGTTAAAAGATGTGTCTAACCCATTTTTCTCTTCTAATAGAAGGATTATCATTTTCTTTTGGACTTTGCAGATGATATTCAATCTGACCCTGACATTAGTTGCCACGTGCAGGCGCAAGCCGCCCATGTCTCTTGACCATTTCGGTACCGGGAGGCGCTTCTAGCGAAAACCATGCTATAATATTCTAATACAAGCTTAGTCATAATTAAAAAATTTGTTTTAATATAAAATAGTAACAAATTATAATAATATTGTTATATCAAAATTTCAATCAATGAAGGGACAGGTTTGCTTACAATAATGTGAAAGAAGGCTTGAGATACAATTCTTGAATTTCCTATCCTACTTCTATTTCCACCTAGGTGTAGTATGCGCATCACATAATTTTTATTGTCATTGTCGCACGGCTAAATTCTAGAGTAGGACAAAGACTAGCATTCCCTCCTCATCTCCAAAATTTGCGGACTTGAATAATACAAAAGTATTTGCTGCACTTTAAAAGGCAAGATAACTCTTATGGACATGGCCAAGCCAGACATGCCTTCACCAGCATGGACAAGCAAGAAACAAACGGTGTTGCAAAATGGAGTTACTAAATTCCTATTATGAGATGTCGAAATCATTCATATTGGTTCATTTCTTCTCCTCCTCCTCCTAGGCAACAATCTTATATAATTTGATGAGACCCCCAACTACAGCTAAAGCCCCATGCTTTAGGCGTAAAACAGGAAGATGATAAGTCAAACAACAAATAATGGTATTGGAGGTGGGTCAGTCTCTACAGATAAAGGTTTTGTTAACTCGAAAGATGAACTTGGTTGTCTGATGGTCCGAATTGATGAGACCTACAAGTAACCGTCAAAGGTTGCTTTGGCGATAAGACTCCAACGCTCAAATTAGAAAACAATTTTCGAAATGGAAGAGAGCAGACTGAAAGAAAGCTTTGTGTCCAGAGTATAAGTGTGCATGCTTATGTGTAAACTTATGCATACCTGGTTGATTGACTTAGAGATGTATATATAGTTACATGATGTGAGAGATGTGCGCATACAAGGCGTTAGAACCCTGGTTTCTTTACGAAAGTATCTTGAGATTACGGGGATCACGATGAAAAAAAAATCAAAAGATCTTGAATATTATTGATTAAGAAAGTCCAAATAGTTAGGGAGATTTCTTTCCATGATTGGAGATCTACCTTCTATTTACGGAAGATTTTGTTCGTATTTGTAGGAAAAGTGAATATTTCCTTTAGTGGACCGAATGATGATCACCGAATATCGAGGAGGTGCTTTGACCGAGTAGTTGTCTATCGAACAGAACTTGGTCGATGAGTGCCAAGAGAGCAAGGGCCGTGTCTACCCGTCTGGAAAATAAATCTCATATCGACAATATGTTTCAGTTCATTTGTCCTTTGAGTCGAGGGTCTAGAGGGTCTAAAGTCTCATGATAGTGGCGAGCCTTTAAACTAGGCGGTTGATCGTTCGGGTAGAGATCGACTGAGTGAGCAATTGGGTTATCAAGAATCGCTCGACGTGTTGTGGGCTAGTCTTGAATCCATCATGGTTTTGGCCATTTTGGCCATATATTATCGCTTGCCCCCACTCCTGTTATTGCTTTGAAAAGGGATATCAGGAGTATGGTCTAGTAGAGATCTTTCAAATCTTGTGAATTAAAGAATTTAATACGACACGTGTCATTTCGATTACTACGAATCGTCTTCAGCTCGCTTCTTATATCACAAGTCCCATGATTGGTTTCTCTACTGCCGATTTTGTTTTTTGATAGTTAACTTTCTAGGCGAGTCAGTCTTTCGTGAAGATCATCGAAGGAAATGACTAAAGGTTCATCATCTAGTTCTTCTCTTGGAATCAAAGACATCAGAAGTACCATATCACAAGGGGGAATTGCATGATGTCTGGAGTGACATGCTGTTGGGGGGATAATTTTGAGATTGTGTCAGCAACGGACATTGATAGGGCCAACAGGGCATTAGCGAGTCGAGTCCCTATGTACAAACGGTCGATGAAGTTTGGTTTGAAGGTGTCATACATGGCCCCATTGCTAGGGATCTATTGTTTTGGAACATCTTTCCTACTTTGCTGATTCCTACGCTTAGCACTTGGTGATTGCAGTTATTTCTTTGATGAGTTTTTGTCGTTTTTGCTTCTATTTTAAAGTTCTGGCATCTGAATTCTCACTGAAAAAGTATAGGAAAAGGGGTTTTACCAGAGGTTAGTTTTGCTTGCAGTCCCGGCCTGAGTCAAATTGGAGGTTCTTTTATAGTGAGATTATTAATAAGTGTTGGATACGTAAGTAATTTTTGTTGAGTTTTTGGAAAAGGGTCTGATGCCAGAGCTTTCAGCGCTCGATACTAACCTGTTCACTGGGTTGAGACCTCATTGGCCTTGTTGTAATTCAAACTTTGTCCAATTAGTGGGTAATTTTTGTCACAGTTTACAAAGGAGTGTTTGGGTCGACCGTCTCTTAAACAACGAGATGTTGTCACTTGCAGGTTTGTTGCTCGGGGAGAAAAGGGGAATCAAGAGACCCTTATTGCTAGAGAAGAAGAAGAAGAAGCCTGCGGATTTTCTACATTCCGCCACAGAGGAGGATTTGAGGGAAATTACTATTGCTTGACAAATGAGGGCAAAATCAAAGGGAGCCTTAGGGGAGACTAAAAGCACATCAAGGGCTTATTCGCCTGATTCGGCTGGGTCAAAAGGAGGCGAGTGCAACTGTAAGAGTCATCCGAGGAGGGGACTGGAGAGAACTCAAAAGAGAGGTCCCTTGCAACTAGAGAATCTGCTCAAACGGCTACCAACGAGCCGACAGGGGCCAGTGGTAATGAACTCGAAGAAAAGTGTTCTATCGACAGAGCTGACAAGGTTTCCCTGGTGAGAGAGCGAGTAGAAGGAATAGAAGTTGACATTGCTGGGACTATAGTGGCAGGAACGAAAGTCGACGGCCGTGCTCCTGGAGGCTTAGAGGAGTTAGATGGGCGTTCCCTTGGGTGCTCTGAAAACGCTAGCCATGGGTTAATGAAAGGGATCCACGTAGGACTGTCTACTGTTGTTCCATTGTTACCTATGGACAAAGGCAAACATATGATGCTTGAGGAGAAAGTGTTTCCTGACGCTATCCCTATTCAATCCTTTGATGGGTGTCGGGGTTCTAACGAGCAAGGGACGGTGATGATCTATACTGGGGACAATCGTCACAACTACGTGGATATCATTGAAGGGAGGTGGATAGCCGAGCAGTTGGGCTTCCATCATTTAGAGTTAGAGCTAAATAAGCTCTCGTTTGAGCAAGGTGACGAGGTTTTGTTCTCTACTAATGTGAATCCCTTTTCTTTTGTCATTTGTTTTCTTTTCTCATTTTTGTTTGCTGATTGATGTTTGTTCGTTTAGACCATAGTCATCACAGAGTTCCAGAGGCAGAGAAGGGAGCAAACATTGAGCCATATGAGGCGCCGGGCTGACTAGACGATGGCAAATGCAACTCGATTGGAGAAAGCCCTCTCACAGAAGGAAAGGAAGCTTGAGAAGGAGAGGTCTTCTTTGGCCGTTCTGAATACCCATAATGAGGCGATAGAGCAGTTGAGGGCTGAGTGAGATGCAGTGCTCCAACAATGTGAAGAGTTGGAGGTGGAAGTCAAAGTGTATGAGGCATCCCTACAGGCTATGAAGAGGTTAGCCGACCTGCGCAACCTGTAACACCGGACAAATTCAAATTTTGATATTTAGTTTAAAGGGACTATTAGAATTTTTTTTTTTTTATTTAAGAAAATGTGGAAGAATGATTATTAGGGACAAGAATGTGAATTTTTCTCATTTAGAATGGTCAGAAATTCTTTAAATACTTAATCGATGGATTTTAAGATTTTTGAGTTTCCGATCGTTAGAGTCCTGATCACCAGAGTCATCGGTTACTTAGGTGTTTGGCAAATCAGTACACTATTTCTCTGTCGGTAACAAATTCTTAAATTCCGGTGGGTCATCTAGGCACCGGTTGGTATTGAGACTCCGGTCGGTATAGTGAGATCCCATCAGTATTTTATTCTATCTTACCCGTTCGGTATAATGTGTTTCTATTTATCCGTTCGGTGCTCTTTCCCAATTTTTATTTTTCCTGTTCGGTTACCTTATCTCGTCCGATCGTTGAACATCCAAATTCAAACTTACCATTTTACTGATCAGTCATTAAGCATTTTCTTTTTATTATCTTGCCATGATCGGTATTGTGAATCTACGATGGGTAACGTGTACTATCGGTAATGTAGACTTGTAAATTTCATTTCCACCATCTGTCGGTAATTGAGATTTTCCTTACCACCTCTTGACTGTTCGGTACAATCTCTCCAAATTTTCAATAATTGTTGGTACTTGTTAAAAATTTCCATTTCTCCTGTTCGGTGCTTATTTAGCCGATTCCCTATTTTCATTTTATTGTTCGGCCACCTTGCTTTGCTTTCCCTGAATATGTTGCCTTGAGAGTTTAATTTATTTATTTACTTATTTTTTTTATTATTATTGCTATTTCCTTTCGGTACTCAATTTTCCTTCGGTTCTTCCTCTCACTCGGTGTTGAAAACACAGCATTTCTCGTGCCACCTCTTGATCGGTCATGCATGTTCTTGATACTTCCAAATTTCATGTCGGCACATGTGATTTGCAATTCCAATTTTCTTGTCGGCATATGTAAATTACAAGACTTGAACTTGGCATTATAAGTGGAAATTCAACAAAAATCTATCGGCAAATGCATTCCTTGAGATTTGAACTTGGCTCTTCCATGTTTCCAAAATTACCACTAAACCACTCAAATACTTTAATTAAATGATACTCCATTTATATTTTTATTAAATGCTTTGAACATTCCACTAATATGTCCCCTTGTGTGAATGTGACCCATCGGTGGAGTAAACTTTCCTCTCACATTGTGCTTGAACAATTGTCTACTCCTGTTCGGTAACCGATGGGGATTAAACCAAGAACCCCAACTTTCATTTCCACCTTCTCTACCCATTATCGATCAACCCATTCCCAATAAATACTTAAACCCATTGGGTTGAGTCCCAAATTACCAAAAAGGACATGTTGAACACTTGGGTAAGATAGAAAAGAATGAGGGTAACTAGGTAAATTCAAAAAATGGGTTTATAAGTAAGGAGAAGAGGTGGGACATTAGAACCCACGAATGTCAAACTCCAATTTTTCTTCTTCTTTCTTTTCTCTCTCAGTTCACACCTCTCTCTCTTTCTTCCTGTTTCTCCAAAGATCAATCAAAATACCTCTAGATCCACACTCTAAAAGTTCCAAAACTCATGACCCAACCTCTAGCAAGTTAAAGCTAGTGAGAGAGTTGGGATTTCTAGTGAAAGAAAATCTAAGGTTTGATCGTGACTCGGCCTGAAGTGAAATTGAAGACGAAAATCTAGGTAATATTTATTCTCAAGTTTGGGTTTATTTTTCCTCTTTCATGACTTGGAGTTTATGCTGAACTTTGATGAAATAAATTTGGTGGGTTTTGAGTCACCGTATATGAGAGAAAGATTGGGTATTCAATATTAGGGTTTTGGGTTTTCTTGAAAGACTTGATATTGATGATGGCAGATACTTGGTTATGTCCCTTAGGAGTTGCCGAAAGCTGAACAAGACAGGACATTCACTGCAAAGACGTCCGGGAGTGACTATCATTCCTAATACTGTGAGTGGGACTTCGATATTATGCTTTCGATTAAACAAATTTATGTTTTATGGTTTTTTAAATGACACCATTTGGCACATGGTTTTGATATGATTTGATGAGATATGTGGGTCGGATGCCTACTTGTGATGAGATTGATATGATGACGTGATGATATTCCTTGATGGATTCCGTAGCTACGAAGGGTTTTGGCAATGACACCCATTGTGTCCAGATATACTTCGGCCGGAGGTATCCCCCAAATGCCATATGTATAGTTACACTCGAATGAACCAAATTGGGGAAGACGTGTGTTACGCCACAGTCTAGCTCCGAGTGAGGTACTATACTCGATTTGTTAATTATACGTATAGACACGAGCTAGTCGGTTAAACCAAATGTGGGGAGAACATGTGTTACGTCACTGTCTAGCACTCGGTGAGACCTGTGGCCAACGTTGGCGTAGAGAGCCAAATTTTATATACTTGCATATAAATAACCCCCAATGCGCCTTTCATTGGTCGAGGTAGACCACTGCAGGGAATGTTTTATTGACAAACTTTATATGATTTAAAATTGTAAATGGATGCATACTTTAATACTATGATGAGTGATATGTGATCACTTGATTTGTGGACATGACATACTCGGTTTTGATATCGTATTGATTTTGAAATGTATTTTGACAATTCATGCTCACACTTATTATTGAGAACATATTGTCGATCCTCTCACTCACTGAGTATTTTCCCATAATACTCACTCATCACTTTCCCTGATTTCAGAGATAGATTGACAGTAAGACGTGTCGAGAGAGTTCGACATACTTGAATTTGTATTTGAGACCTTGGACTTTAGGTATGATATCAACCATTCTTCCGCAGTGTTGTATTTGATGATGTTGGATGATATATATGTACATTTGAGATCTATAGAACGACCATTGTATATATTTATTGGGATAACTGTAATTATGTTGTGTAATATAATTGAAACTCTCAGATATATTGTATACTTATACATTGAGGCAAATGTCTTGTATTTTACATTCTTTACTTGGGAAATTGATATTTTGATGAAAAACAGGTTTTATATAGGTGTTGATTGTAGTCTTCACTGTCTTGGTATGTGTGTCCTGTGAGAGGCAGCGTATGGGGTGACGGGACGTGACACGACCAATCTCTTTAGACTACTGAGCAAAAGATAGTCGAGTTAGGAGCTGTCATTATGAGGAACATCGACCAATAGATGCACGCTTGGTGTAAGCTGTCTAAGAGACTTCACTGTGCCATGGAGATTATTCATCAAGCAGGGTTAGTGAGCACCATGCCCCTGGACACCAAGGATACCTCTTCTGAACCCGAATCTGCTCCGCTCCTGTAGAGTTTGATATACCTCCTGCCTCCTGATTGGGGTTTCTGTTTTCTTTTGTAATTTCCTCCTTTATACTTCATTTTTAGACATTAATGAAATACTCATTCGTTCTCATCATAGCTCAATAGTATTACTTCTTGACGAATAGAGTATTGTTGGGGAGGTATGCTCCTAGTCAATAATACCTTCGTCTGCTGGTGAGGTTTCCTTAATAGGCTATCTGATAGGACGAGCCACAACTGTCTGACGGGGAAATGGGTCCCTCACGATAGACTCTGTTCGGGAGGACTGGGTGATACTTACTTGTTTAGGGAGATAGATCTCTATTGATGAACTCCGTTCGGAAGGACTGGGCAATTCTTGCTCGTTCGGAGAGATAAATCCCTATCGATGGACTCTGTTCAGGAGGAATAGGTGATACTTGCCTATTCAGAAAGATAGATCCCTAATGATAGACTTTGTTTGAGAGGATTGCCCATTCAGAGAGATAAATCCCTATTGATGGACTTTGTAGGAAGGACTGGGTGATACTTGCCTGTTCAGGGAGATAAATCTCTAACGATAGACTCTGTTTATGAGGACTAGGTGATATTTGTTTGTTCGGGGAGATAAATCCATAACAATCCGTTTGTTCAATAAGAGAGGCCCCATGACATGTGTTCAATGTAATCAGTTTACAAAGAGAAATAAGATATACCATTAAGAGGGAAACAATAATCAATTGTTCAAATGCTAAGGTTAGGTACCATAGACTACCCATCAAGGAGTACTATGAAAGCAGTCATAAAGAGAGGGAAATTTAGAGTTTACTTAGGAGAAATTGTCGGGGACTCTAGATCGTAGGGTAATGTTCCGACACCATCAGAGGTCTTAAACTTGACTTTCATGTGCTTCGTGCTCCGTAGTGCCTCCAGAGTGTTTAGGCTAAGTTGTCTTAAGATAACATTGTAGGGCAAGAGAGTTTAACCACATTGAATGTGATCGAGGCTGTCGTGTGATCGAGTGGACTCCCAAAGGTCACGGGCAGCGAGATGATGTCTTTGGAGTATATCCATTCACCTGAGAGCTCATTAATGAATTCAATGTGAGGCTACAAGTGTGTTGGGATAAAACTCATCTGTTAGAACCGTTTAGTAGAAGAGGTTATAGTCGGCTCTCTGATCGACAAAGATCATCCTGATTTCGTACTACCTAATTTGGTCATAATGATAAGGGAATCATGTCGATCTGGATCGACGCCCACCAAGTCGTCGTCACTAAAACTGATCATAGGCCTCTTCTTTTGAGGTGTCTTCTTGGTATAGGTGATGAGGACTTCTTTGGATGCGGAGCTAGATGGCTCTGCCTTTTGGAAGATAGGGGCTACTAAGTGCCCCTACTCATTCGGCTGTATGTGATCGTGCTGATGTAGCGCTCGCAAGATTTGGATCAGGAGGTAAGGTTTTGAGGGGTTGTACCTATTCTGCACTTTAAGGATCACTCTATTTGGTCGGTTATGAGTGTCTCATTGGACTGGCTAGTTAACCTATTCGTTCTCTCGCTTTGGACTGTGTGAACTCTGAGGAGGGAGACTCTACTCTCTCTTTTTGTGTTGATGAATCTTTAGAGTTGACTACTTCAGACGTGGAACTTGATCTCATCTCTTAGATTCTTGCACTTTGGGTAAGCCCTCTTAGGTGAAGACCGTCGAGGTGATCAGCTGTACTTTTTCTAAGCTGATCGGTTACATCACCTATCAAAGGTTTCGGCATCTTCTGCGGCGATGTATTTCTCTGTGTGGGTATAGAACTCTTGAATAGAAAACGGGGAATTCTTGGTGATGGATGTCTTTATTCCAGACAATCATAGTCCCATAAGTAGCACTGCTAATGTGATAGAGTGATCTAGGCCAGAAACCTTCATTATCTCGATTTTGAACTTCTTAAGGAAGTCTCTCAGTGGCTTGTTATCTTTCTATCTCCCTATTAATGACAAAATGTGTCTCGAATTGCTGTCAAAGTTAGGAGAAACTTTTGACACTAAACGGGAGAAGAGAATTAAACCATGTCAGCATATTACCCTTTAGAATGTTAGAAAGTGCTTGCACATGACCGCATCTGACATATCTGTCGAGATCATCACAGTGATGAAATGGGCGACATGGTCCCTGGGATCAATGGTGCCATCGTACCTCTCCAAAGAGGGGAGAAGCACGTTACGAGGCATTGATTCCTAAAAGATCTTGGAGTCAAATGGCGAGAGACTGGTAGGGTACTGAGTAACCTTATGTCTCCTTACGTTTGCTTGGTTTAGCTTGTTTTCCATAAGCTTTTCGACCTGCTTTCTTAGGTCATCTGGATCATGTCGGGATGTTACCGAGAACTCTCGATGTTCTCTGGGCTCGAGTCTCCATGTACACTCGTGACCTGATCCGTAAGAGAAGGATTGAGCTTCTGGTAGAAGGGTGTGGCCGAATTCCTCTAACTGCTTACTCATGCTTTGATTCTAGATTCCAGTATTTTTACTTGGGGTCGAGTGGCCCTTTTGGGGGAAACAGGAGCGATGAGCGGTGCTGGATGGCTTTGGTAGTCGACTGGAGGTTAAACCTCCGGTGGACCAACAATAATAGTAACTCTTGTTGAATTGTTTACTGCATGTTGTGCAGTGCTCGTCAGGGTAGCAGTGTACCCTTCCATCAAGGACGTGGCTCTGGAAGTAACTTTGGTCATTCTCTAGGGAAGCATTCTCTCTTAACAAGGTGAAGTGATGCGGGAGAAGTTTCTTTTTAGTTTGTTCTTATAAACAGTGTCAATCTATTGAAAATGGGTTAGACTCCACAGATAATGATTTTGCTAACTCGAACGATAGACTTGGTCATCTAATGGTCCGACTCGATAGAACCTACAAAGAACCGCTAGAGGTTGCTTCGGCGGGGGAGACTCCGACGCTCAAGTTAGAGAACGGTTTTCAAAATAGAAGAGAACAGGCTGAAAGAAAACTTTGTGACCAGAGTATGCGTGCGTATGCTTATGTGTATGTTTATGCGTACCTGGTTGATTAACTTAGTGGTGTATATATAGTTACCTGGTATGAGAGACGTGCACATACAGAGCGTTAGAACCCTAATTTCCTTATAAAAGATTTTTAAGATTATCGGGATCATGATAAAAAGATATTAAAAGACTTTATAGCTAGGGAGATTTCTTTCCCCAATGGGAGATCTCCCTTTTATTCACTGAAGATTCTATCCATATTTGAAGAAGTGAATATTTCTTTCAATAGACTGACTGATGATCATCGAACACCGAAAAAGTGCTCTGACGGAGCAGTTGTCTACCGACCCAAACTTGGTCGATGAGTGCTGAGGGAGCATAGGCCATGTCTAACCTTTTGGGAGATAAATCCTATATTGATTACACGTTTTAGTCCATTTATCCTTTTGAGTTGGGGGTCTGAAGAATCTAAAGCGCCTCATGATAGTGACAAGCCTTTAAACCAAGCGATTGATCAATCAGATAGGGATCGACTAAGTGAGCGATGGGGTTACTAAGAGTCGCTCAATGCAGGCTACTTTTGAATCTATCATGGTTTGGATCATTTTTAACCATGTATCATCAAATGGCTTCTTTAATTTAAAAAGAAAACCAAATATCCGACCTGATACCTTGCATGCAAAGCAAAAGTGTTTCCCCAAACACAACGCACATGGCATTACTTCCACACCAGTCTCAACTGCTGTCACCTAGCTTTCATCGAGTTACTGTTGTATTTCAGAAGCATCCTCTGAAAAATAACGGCCCTTCCCATGATCACTGGTGCGGCAAGAGGGGGAAAGGGTTGGGAATGGACAGCATAAAATTCACACGTCTTCGTTCAAATTTCTAGCTTATATCATTTCCTCACAATTATAATCTCTAATTTACATTTTGATTGAAAAAATTGACACCTATTGGAATTTCTATCAAACCCCCAAAAAGCCGAGGGAGAGAGAGAGAGAACACAAAGCAAATTCATACAGGTAGAAAGGAATGGACAGCTGTCAAAAGAAAGCAGCAGTATCGAAAATTTTCATCCATTCCTTATTTAGCCACGTTGATACGAAGGTTGCTCATCCCCACATCCAAGTTTTCCTCAACAGATTCTTTCTGGGACGAATTTCCCCGGTTCATCCATGGATGTTGCAGGCACTGCTGAGCGGTTGGTCGCTTCTCTGGTGCAAAATCAAAAAGGGGGCAGAGAAACTCTGAAAACTCACGTGCGTCAGATTCAGAAAACTTGTATTTTTCAACTAAAAGTCGATCAAGTGGCCAAAATTTCAGCCTTCTAATCCTTTTCAGATCACCATGTCTGTCAAAATAGTCTTTAGACCGAGCTCCCCCAATGGCTATCTGTCATGAAAGCAGGAAAACAATATCAGCAGAAGTACAGATTTGAGGGGGTGTCAAGGGAATTGACTAGTTTAAGCCCCTCCACCTCCAACATTGGTTTTGGAGTATGTATAACCTTACCTTCCGAGGCATCTTCCCCAGAAGCTCCATCATTAAGGCAAGATGATCCTGAAATGGAAGGCAATGAGTTCACGTGGTACAATCAATATAACGAAGTAGTTAAATGTGGTTGTAGAAAGCGTGCCAAAGTCACAACAATTTGAGATCATGTTGGCAATATTGCCGGTATACACGCAGATGGTCATTTTATTGCATGGAATAAACTTTTTCTGTCCTCTTGGAAAGGTTTCGTACAGTAGACCCAAACTTTGCAATTTGTTGATCATGTTATGACATCCTAATTCCCTCAAAAGACAGTAACATTTGGAAAATTTAAATCCAATTCTTTGCCTCTTGCATGTATTGCCCAGATTGCATCTAAGTACTACAGTATATATTAGACGTACCTTGCATGAAATGCAATATTAGAAGAAAAATAATATCTATTAACACAATTATTATGATACTCTTCCTTATTCTCTTTAGCCCCAAATACTTACAGCTTATCTGATACTTTAATATCTTCCAATAAACATAGTCTAGCCGTTACCCTAGTTATTTCGCTTGCCCATATGGTGATACCTAGTAATGAAAACAGAACAAAGCTGAAGTAAGAGTGACATACCTCATCTTCGCTAAAACCCTGTCCACCTTTAGGAGTGAAAAGCATTTCACCTGTGGCAAGCTCAACGGCAATGCAAGCAAATGACCACATATCAGCAGAGTAAGAGTACCCAGACTGGAGTATAACTTCAGGAGCTCTATATTGTCGTGTTTGAATTTCTTCTGCAAACTGTTTATCAGCCCAACATGCATTCCCAAAATCCACAATCTTGCATTGCAGGTTAATCCCATCAAGGGATCTCTCAGGTTTTGGAGATGGAACCCCACCCATTGAGTCTCTTCTGCTTGCTATTTTTGCCAATGCTCTCTTTGCTTTCCTCTTCAGCTTTATTTCATTAATATTAACAGTAACAGCACCATTTGGATTACCCTCAGGTCTCTCTAAAGCCGGGGACAGCCCAGATCTAACTGGGTCTTTCGCAGGATTAATGGTGGAAACAAGTAAAACATTTTCAGGCTTAAGGTCAGTGTGGATTATACCAAGTTCTCTATGCAAATAATCCAATGCCGTAAGGATGCATTTGCACATCTCTCTAACTTTACTCAAATCAAGCCCTTTATATCGGTTATATTTAATCAGTCGAAGCAAGCTATCACCTAGAAATTCAAGGACCATACATGGATGTTGACCATTAGGCCCTGTGTGCTTAAAGTGGTCAATGAGACGCACGACACTCTTTGAATTTGAAGGATCACCATCAGCAATGGCTGAAAGGAGTTCAATCTCATGAACAGCAGCTTGAGCGAATTGTGCTGCACTTTTCTGGATTTTAAGAGCAACATAATTCTGGGCAGAGAGAAAAGAGGAACTAAAAACATGTCAGATAACCTAGAAAAGTTATTTTCAGACATTATACAGTAAAGAGAACGAAGGGGAGAAGAGAGAGAGAGAGAGTGACAGAGCGAATGCATGTGGATATATTGAAATAGAGAACATGAGACATTAGCATTAGCTTTGGCAGATCTAACTGAATTACAGTAGCATACAAAACAAAAGGAGGGGATCTTTTTTAATTTTTAAACTTATGGGCTAGCAGAAGATTTTGTAAATCTGGCCTGACAATGTCCTTGTTCCATATATATATATTTTTTATATAACCTTGTTCCATATATATAAGGTATGAACCCCTAATAAATCATAATTTGGACAAAATCGTCTTAATTTGTTGGATTTTGACCAACTGCTTAACCACTGTCACCCATATATATGTATTCAGTTAGTGTTATGATATTATGGTACCAGCACCAAGAAACAAGAAAGTATTTAAGTTATTGGGGGATAAATTTTCGAAGATCACTTTATCTCTCTCTCTCTCTCTCTCTAGAACATTAAACGTGAGAGAGTGGGTTATCGAGAGCAAAGTGGGGGTATACGTCATGGATTTTTCAAGGAATAAACTGGTCGACTTTATTAAAGTGTAAGCTATTAGTTATAACAAAACCTTGATAAGTAAGGAGGAGTATATTCATACTTAAATCTGAGCTCCTCCCTGGGAGTTTATGATCCAAACGTAGAAAAGCCAACACAAACTCATGACTTACGGGAATGGAGTCAGAATGAATTTCCAGTCCCCCATAAAGAAAATCCCTTGTCTCACGAAGAAAGAATATTCATTTTTGGTTATGGGATTCCCAGATAAGTGCGAAAATCTAAAGCCATACAATACAAAGGAAAAATGCATCGGAAATTCTATATCCAACGGTTAATGAATTGGTGGGGTGGTTGAATCCAACAAGGATGCAACCTTACTTGATCAAGCAAACGAATTTTTTTTTCCCAGACAAAAGACGACAATAATGGACAGACAGAAAACAAAAAAAGCAGCCTTCAGCCGATTTGGGTGAAATGATATTTGACAAGTAACGATCATAAATCACAATCAAATTGTTTTCTCGTTTTATTTATATTTTTAATGCGCTTCCTTTTTCTATAACGAAGGTATCAAGGTAAATAAATTAAATAATATATCGAAGTTATGGAGATGAAGAGGGAAAATCGGGGGGTTTGCAAGCAGAGCAATTATATGTATGAGGCAGGAGATTTGATTGCAGAGGGGGAGAGAGAGAGAGAGAGACATACAGCGGATCGGGTATCGTAGGAAAGCCAGACGGTGGAGAACTGACCCCAACCAAGCTTCCTCTGGGCGATGTATCTGCCGGCGGCGAATGGATCACCCATCCTCACCGCATGGTAGCCTCCTTTTCTGTAGGAATCGGGTCCCTCGTCCACTTCCTCCGACCCCGACGACGACGAACATGACATCTCTCTTTCCGCTTTCTTTATCTCTTTCTCAAATCTTTTGATTTCTTTCCCTATTTGTTATTAATATTTTTTGAATTCTCAAGGGTCAAGATGTGACCCTTCTTTTCGTTGTTGATTGATGTTTTTGTGATTTTGTTGCAGATGAGAGAGAGAGAGAGAGAGAGAGAATGGATTTTGGGATTGATTTGCTATTCCACCTGAGAAGGAGACTGTTAAATGTTAATATTTGTGGCATTCAGGACAAGACATCTCCACTTTTCTCTCACTCTTCTCTTCCGGAGTTCTCTCCCCCCTCCGTCTTTTTTTTTTCTCGGCTTATATTCGAAATATCAGTTCGGATTAATCTATTATTAAATCTTTTTAAAAAAACTTTCTTAATATTATAATATATTTAAAATTTTTTTAAAAAAAATTAATTAAAAAAAAATAAAAAAAATTATAATTTTTTCTCAATTTATAAAAATAAATATAAGAAATAAAACTCATTACAAATAAAAATTTTAATTTTAATTTTAAAAAGTTAAATTTGATATATTTACAAGACATTTTATTTTAAAAAAAAATTTATATTAAAAATTACTTTATTTTCTTTTTTACATAAAATTTTTAAATAAAAAAAATAACTAATTTTTTCTCTTAATTTTTTTCCCCTAAATTTTTTCATTCAAACACATTTTAGGCACCTTTCGGAGGCTTCTCTCCGTCGTGTTTTTATTCTTCTCCTTGTTTTTTCTTTTTTTTTTTACCTTTAAAGGAGAGAAAAGGAAAGATACAACCCAATGCCCGATTGCCAAATGCAAAAGATAATTGCCTTAAAATTAAAAACGCAGAGAGCAGCTTGTGGGTGTAAGTGAGTTGCCCCTTTTGCCCTTTCAGCAAAAGGGGGCGCCTTTCGCTTTGGGGAAAATGCTCTCTCCCGGATCTGGAGTGGGGTTAGGTGAGGTGGACCGATCAACCCAGATCGAGATCGAGAGAGAGAGAGAGAGATGGATGAAGTTGGAGGAAGTTGTTACCCAGACCCAGAGCAGACCCAACCCAACTGCTCTTTTTGCTTTTCTTTCCTTTTCTCCTTTCAAGATCACCAAATACAAATACCCTACGCTTCTTTTAGCCTAAGAAGTTTTAGATTTTGAAGTTTTAAGAGTTTGAGCCATTGAGTATCCTTCTATTTAATCCCAAATGTGGGTAATGTGGCAAAAGTGGAAAACTTGCCAAATATGCAAAAGATGTGTTGACGATGATGAACATGCATTTTGTTGTTGTTCGTGTTGGGGGTGAGTGTGTGCGCACTTCATAATTTGCTGACTTGTGGTTAGATTAGTAGCCTATGTTGCTCAATACCCAACATTAGGTTTGGTGGTTAATATATATTTCGATTTAAGGTCGGATTCCCTTGAAACTTATATAATAAAATGCTTACTAACATCTATTTTCCTTTTTACCCTCAAAATCGATTATTTATTATTTTAAATTTAATTATATTAATTACTTAAATTTTTCTTAAGAAAAGTGATGATATGAGCACTTTTGTTATTTTTTTATTTTATAGCCGTGGAAAATATTTCATAAAATATTTAATTTGATTTATAATCTGTCGCAGGTGGATGGTGGTTCTACAGATGCTGACACCTTATAAACTTGAACGGTTGCCATCAGAAGGGAGAAAATACCTATAAAAATTGTCAGAGGGTACTCCGATAAGAAAACTCCGACGCTCAACTTAGAAAAAATGGTTTTCAAATGAAAGAGAAACAGACTGAGAACTCAAAGAAGTGGTTCTCTGTAATTTGAGTGCCCAATGTGTGAGGCCCAGAAAGCGTACCTGGTTTGTAGGATTTTAGGATATCTTATACTTGTGAGAGCAATGCGCCGTCGGGATGCTTCAACCCTATTTTTCTTATCGAATAGATATGAAAATCTCGGGAGTTCAATATTTCGAATTGATCGTGGTTCTCATCCTTTGGAAAACTCGTTTTCTGGTGGGATCCTTTACTCAGCTGAAAGATCCTAAAGATATTGCTTTTAAATAGGAAATCAGGGCTATTAAGACATTTTGACATTCCCTTGAAATCGTTAGAGCTGTTGGCTATCGATCGGTCGTTCGAACGATGAAAGGTTTTCAGAGTTCGTTCACTTAATGGACCAACGACTGAATACCCAATCGGGGCGATTACCTTTATTTGATGAATCTCGTTCGGTTAGCGGGGCGATTAAGCCCCTATCGCTCGGGAGAACCGAGTGACCAAGACCCTGTCGTTCTGAAGATCTGGGCGACTGAAACCTTTCGGAAGATAGTTATAGAATATCAAACATTGGTCGATAGCTATTCCTTTGTGGGCCTTGCATGTAGGCTCTATTGATGCTGACCCTTCAGAGTTGGGTCTAGAGTTATGTCTCATCATTTGCTTCCGACTCATGACCTTCTTGGTAAAGATGCGTCATGAGTAATGATAATTTAAAGGCATAAAGTTTTTTAGTATGACTTTCGTTGCTTCGGTTTTCGAGAATCATCTTCTGGACATTTTATAATGATTCACGTTCGTCAGAGAACATTGTACCCCAGCTTTCTTACTCATTGCTCTTTTAATTCTCATTTGAGATCTCTCAGAGAAGTCATCTCCAAAAACAATGGCGAAAACATCCGTTTCTTAGGTTTTATTGGGCATTGGTGACATTGCGAGTACTATGTCTCTGAGGGAACTCCAAGAGGTGCAGACTAAGATGCTGATGGGAAATGATTATACCCTGGTGTCTGCCCTGGAAGCCAATAGGGTGAATACTGTGCCAAAGGTTGCTGGCAATCGGTTAGGTATGGATTAAAAGTTCCACATACGGGTCCTTTCGCGGAGGTACTACACCGTTGGAATATATTTCCGACTCTTCTGATCCCGAGTGTCTGACGTCTGGTAGTTGCTGTGACTTCCTTATTAGGGTTTTGTCATCTTCACTTTGATTTCGACATCCTATCGTTCATCTTCAATTTGATGAGATGTGGAAACAGTGACTCGATCAAGAACTGGTACAATTTGCAGACTCGATCTGAGTCAAGTTGGAGGTTTTGCTATAAGGAGTCCGTTGATAAGTGCTGGATACAGAAGTTCTTTTATATTGAGTTCTCGAATGAAGATCGCATGCCCATGTTTCCCGAAGCCGATGAGATGTCTTCTTTGGGGCTGAAGCCCCCAGCCATATCAAAGTACGGTCATTTTATTCAGTTAGTCAGTGGTTATTATAAATCCACCGGTCGAAAGTATATGGGTTGAGTCCCTACTGGATAACCAGATATTGTCCTTGGACAGCCTGCTAATTGGGGAGAAAAGAAAAATTGATAGGCCCCTTTTGTTAGAGAGGGAAAAAATCAAACTGGTTGATTTTTTGGATTCTCCTGACAACACCATGCTAGAGAATGTTACCATTGATAAGCCGGTTCGATCATGTATGAAGAGGTCTCTTCAGGAGGATATCGGGACGTCTAAGGCCCTTCTTGGATCTTCTACCGGGGCGTCTGAGGCTTTTCGAGACTCATTATCCCCTTCATTGAAGAAGAGAGTGATTTCTTCTCCTTCGCCTTCATTCGAACGTACAGTGGTGATTTTACCTGAATGTTTAGTTCTGACAGCAGTTACACCAAGGGAAACTACCGTTTTAGACAGAGGTAGATCGTCGAGTGAAATGAGTGCTGCTATGGGCGAATTAGGGGGATTGGGAGACGATCCTTCATCTGGCGCCACAGCGAGAGTGAATGTTTCCAGGGCCACAATGGGCAAGATGGACGGACCCTCTTCTGCTGTTCCGGTTTGGCCTTCGCGGAAGGGAAAGCACAAGATTTTTGAAGGGGCAGTTCTCCGCCTGTCATCCCCGTTCGGTATTTTGATGGGAAGACGGGCTCAAAAGAACGAGAAATCGTCACTGTTTGTGCTGGGTATATGCAGGATAGCTATATAGATCTAGCTGAGGCGGATCGCATTGCTAACTGATTAGATTTTCATCGGTGTGAGCTCAACTTCTACAGAATGTCTTACGAGCAAATCGGCGGGGCTCCTAAGTCCTTAGATTTGATGGTATTGCTCTCTCTATACTTATTGGGTTCTTGCTCATTTTTGCCTTCGTTGACTCGATTTTCCTTTCAGACAATGGCTCTTGTCGAATTTTAAGAACGGTAGGAGAAACAGGTGATACGTCACTTAGAAGGGCGTCTCTCTAAGTTAACCCATCCAACTCGAGCGCAGGAAGAGATCTCTGTTCAGGAGGAAGAGGTTGCAAAAAGCTAGAGCATGTCCGGTGCGTTGCTCAATAATAAGAAAGAAGAGCTGAGAGACCTTCGATTGGAGTTGGTCCAGTATCAAGAGCAATGCGAAAGGTTGAAATTGGAGGCTACGGTACGTGAGGCATGTTTTCAATCAATTATGAAGTTGGCCCAATTTCGTGAAGAGTCTCTTCAAAAAGCGGAATGCAGAATAACTGAGTTTGATCTCGCACGAAGGATGCCATTGTCTATAAAGACTCTCAACGCAAATTATCTGAGAGATTAAAGTGCTCCGAAGAGATAATCCATCGTATAGGTCTAAGCGATGCTCTGCCCTCGGTTGAGGAAGCAGTAAAGACTCAGAGTCCGGTTGTCTCCCCTCCTTGATCATGTAACCTTCGTTCAAAATTTTATATTCGATAACTTTTGTTTGTTCAATAAGAAATCTTTGTTTTTTCATCAATAGAAGTTATCTTGCTATTTCAGTTGCAATCCTTATCGTGCCAGCCTGAAAGAACTTTTAGATAAAAGGGGTTATGTCCACCCATTTGGAGAGTTCCAATCCTTATTGACGACGCATTCAAATAATAGGAGCTGGATGACTTAGGGCCTCTGGGTGATAGGAAATCTTTAAATAGAGGGACCGCGTCCACCCGTTCGGAGAGTTCCATCTCTTATTGACGACGCATTCGAACGATAGGAGCTGGACGACTTATGCCCTCCGGACGATAGGAAATCTTTAGATAGAAGAGCCGTATCCACTCATTCGGGGGTTCCATCCCTTATTAACGACGCGTTCAAACGATAAGAGTTGGTCGACTTAGACCCTCTGGACAATAAGAAATCTTTAGATAGAGGGGTCGCGTCCACCCGTTCGGGAGTTCCATCCCTTATTGATGACGCGCTCAAACGGTGGGAGTTGGGCGACTTAGACTCCTCGGTCGATAGGAAATCTTTACATAGAGGGGTCGCATCCACCCATTCGGAGAGTTCTATCCTAATTTAATGACATATTTGTTCGGAGGGATGTGGGAGTCTAAATCCCGATATTCAATTAGAAATTTTAGAAATTAGAGCCGTATCCACCCGTTCAAAGAGTTACATCCCAATTTAACGACACATTTGTTTGGAAGGATCTAGGCATTTAAAACTTGACGTTCGATTAGAAACTTTAAAAATTATGGCCGTGTCCACCCATTCGGGGAGTTCCATCCCAATTTAACGACGCATTCGTTCGGAAGAATTTGGGCGACTGAGCCTTGACATTCGATTAGAGACTTTAGAAATTAGTACTGTGTCCTCCCGTTTGGGGAGTTCCATCCCAATTTAATGACAAATTCGTTCAGAATGATCTGGACGACTGAACCCCAACGTTCGATTAGAGACTTTAGAAATTAGGGTCGTGTCCATCAGTTCGGGCAGTTCCATCCTAATTTAACGACACATTCGTTTGGAAGGATCTAGGCGATTGACCCCCAACGTTCGATAAGAGACTTTGGAAATTAGGGCCGTGTCCGCCCGTTCGGGGAGTTCCATCCCAATTTAACGACATATTTGTTCGGAAGAATCTGAGCAACTGAGGCCCGACATTCGATAAGAGACTTTAGAAATTATGGTCGTGTCCGTCCGTTCAGCGAGTTCCATCCTGTTACGCGATTTAGGTATATCACGATTTCGAAAAAGTATACCATAGTCGAGTGTTGTGTATAGTGTAAAACAAGTGTCGATCCCACGAGAATATTTTATACTGTCAAATATGAATAACTCTAATCTAAGTTGAACAAATCAAATCAACTGGTAAAAATTTTAGAAACTATTAAAAACAAGATCTAAAATACGAAATTCTGATATGATAAAAATCCTAGAATATCGATTTCATTTATTTTTATCTTTCTATACGATCAAATCTCTTTAATTCAGTTCATTAGCTAATGATTTATTATTGATGATGACAGATTTTTCTAAATTAGATTCATCCAATGGTCATACAATGAATTCCTAATTTGTCTAACCGAAACCCAATAGTCATGTAATTTCGATTAAATCGAACAACACTAAGTTTTGTGAAAATCTGTGAATTAAGAATTCCCTTAATCTCCACATATAAAATTAATCCGATGATCATACTCATAATTTCATATGTATTTTATTATTTATACTAATCTTGTGCAATTATATTGGTCATGCATGCACTCAATCTCAAATTATCAAAACGTCGGGCTCAAAAACTTTTGAAACATTAAGAACAATAATAAAATGTCATCAAAATAATAACCATGCCAATAAAACTTAAAGGAAAGAATCAAATCAATCCATGTATTAATCAAAAAATAAAATCCATTGAGTTTTAAGAAAAATAAAATTAACTAGACATTGAAAAGAAAAATAAGAAAGTAAAAGAGAATATTACAACCCTTGTTTGCACAAACATGGAGGTCAAAGTCACTTGGGATGAAAGAGGCTACTAGGGATTGTAAAGTGGTGGAAGAATGAGAAAAATAAAAGAGAAATTTGTGCATGAGGAGCTGCCCTATTACCACTTATATATAAGAGTGAAAACCTTAAGAAAAATTTAATGACTTGAACTATTTTGGAAATTTGGACTTTGAATTTGATTTGGAAACTTTCTTTGCTGGTTGATGGTGATCTTTAACTTTCCAAATACTTGACAATTCTCTTTTCTTCAATTTGGATAATTTCTGAAATTATCAGCAATGCAAATCTGAAATTTTAGCACAATGTTTCCATTTTGATTCCCAGTTTCCATTTTCCAGCACTGCAGTAACTTTGATTAAATTTTTGGGCATCTTCTGGTCTGACTCAGCCTCTGAGGTTTTCATAAGAGTTGTATCGAAGTCTTCTTTCCAATGCCATAAAAATCACCTCAATCGGATATCAGAATAAAAAATTATGATCAAAATACTGAATGTTATCCGGTCAGTTCGAAAATAGCAAATTTGCTCCATTTTTTCTAAATCAATGACCACGAAATAAATCAATATAAAATCATAAAATATAGTTCAAATCAATCCTAAAACGCATAAATAAATACTAAAAAAGATATAATTCAAGTGTATAAAAATATTATTATCACATCTCAATTTAACGACACATTAGTTTGGAAGGATCTGAACGACTGAGACCCGACGTTCAATTAGAGACTTTAGAAATTAGAGGGGTGATTCCTCTGTAGGTCATTAAGAATCCCGTGCTGCGTGCTATCAACAAGTAACAAGAGAATGCCGAAAGCTCTATCAAGGAAAAAGCGAAGGAAATTTCGAGATATATGTCAGACAAATGCTAGTGGGAACATAGGGCTCATGCTAGTTGTCTTCACCACAGATTTGGAGAATCACCATTCCTGATTCATCATGCGGCGGTCTGGGATCCGGTTTATTAGGTGGCTCATTCTCCCGTGATGCATTGCGTTTGTCGGGGGAAGGTAGATTCATTCCTTCCATACTGATGAAATTCTGTAGTTTATCACTGCAAACCAAAAACTCAAACTCGTCCTTAAGCCTTTTGTACTCATTGGTCGTGTGACCGTAGTCCCGATAGAAATGATAGTATTTGGATTTGTCTTTCTTAGGATTTTCTTCTGTGGGATGAGGGGGTCATCTGACATATGATTTGTTTTTTATTTGGTATAAAACCCAACTTGGGATCTCGTTTAGCGGAGTGTAAACGCTGAACCTTTGTGAGGGCAGAACTCCTGGTTTGCCTCTCTTCGGAGAGGGTTGACGAGGCGATCGACTGTGTTCCTTTTTGCTAGGATGGTTCCTCTGTCGGTCGAACGCTTCCGCTTCTTCTGTCGCAATATACTTCTCCGCTCGGGAGTAAAATTCTTGGATAGTTGCCGGGAGTTTTTTCGTAATAGAGACTTTCATGTCGGAGGAGCACAAACTCGTTAGGAGGGCAGCCAATGCGATATTATAGTAAAAAAGGGGGACCTTTAGCACTTTGTCTTAAATCTTTCCATGAAATCTCTCAGAAACTCTTCTTCCCGTTGCCGCAATGATAGCAAGGAAGTGGATTTCCACTTGACTCCCCAGCTAATTGTAAAATGAGTTTCAAATTGTTATCCGAGTTGGGCGAAACTCTTGATACTAAACAACGGAAAAAAGTTAAACCATACTACGACATTACCCTTAAGAGTAATGGGAAAGTGTTTGCATATCGCTGCGTCTGATAGGTCTCTAGAGACCATAACTGTTATGATATGGGTAGCGTGGTCATGGGGTCAGTCGTTCGTCATATCGCTCCATGGGAGATAAAATGACATCTCTTGGCATTGGCTCTGAGGAAATCTTTGAGTCGAAGGGCGATTCACTTGAAGGGTGTAGGGGATTTTCTCCATTCCTTGCAAACACCCTTTTAAACTCGACGGCCACGAGTTGTTCGACTTGCTTTTTCAGATCTTCAGGGTCGTATTGAGAGATCGCCGATGGTTCATAATTAGCAGGAAGTTCTCGTTTTGGTGGTCACTCATATTCGGACTGCGCTGTGGATGAGTGGTTGTCTGGTCTGAGGACTCGGCTGAGTTCTTGCAGTTGTTTACTCATTCTTTGGAGTCTCGACTCCAATCTCTCCATTTGGGGCTGGTTCGTTTGTTCTGGCGCTGAGGCCATGATCGGCTGTTCCTGAGCCGCGGATTGTAAGATTTGTTCTGAACAGGACGGTTGGGGAGAAAGTATATGATCATGAATTGAATGATTAGGTGTCGAAGGGACGATAGACTCGGCGGGTATAGGGGCGTGTCCTTTTACAGCGGGATCGGCTCTCAAGGATGCACTAGTTCTCGGAGGTATAGTTGTCAGAATAATAGAGATTGCTCTAGTTCGTTTCCCACAGACGGCGCCAATCTGTTGGAGGTGGGTGGTGGCTTTACAGATATCGTCTCCTTGTAGACTTGAATGGTTGCCGTCAAAATGGAAGAAATATTTGCAAAAACCACCGGAGGGTATTCTGGCAGGGAGACTCTGATACTCAACTTAGAAAGAACGGTTTTCGAATGAAAGAGAAACAAACTGAGAACTCAAGAGAGTGGCTCCCTGTGATTAGAGTATCTAATGTGTGAGATTCAGAGAGCGTACCCGGTTTGAAGTATTTTAGAATGTCTTATACCTGTGAAAGTTGTACGCCATCGGGGTGTTTCAACCCTACTTTCCTTATCAAACAGATTTGAAAAGTTCGGGAGTTCAATATTCCGAATTGATCGTGGTTATCATCTTTTAGGAAACTCTCGTTTTCTGGTGGGATCATTTTCTCAACTGAAAGATCTTAAAGATGCTGCTTTCAAATAGAAAATTGGGACTGTTAGGATATTTTGATATTCCCTTGGAATCACTAGAGCTGTTGGCTATAGATCGGTCATTCAAACGATGAAGGATCTTCAGTATTCGTTCGCTTGATGGACGGACGACTAAATATTTGATCGGGGCGGTTACCTTTGCTTGATGAATTTCATTTGGTTGGCAGGACAACCAACGCCCTATCGATCAGCAGGATCAGGTGATCAAGACCCTGTCGTTCGGGAGTTTTAGGCGACTGAGACCCCTTGGCAGATAATTATAGAAAATATTAAAAATTGGTCGATAGTTGTCCCTTTGTGGGCCTCGCGTGTAGGCTTTATTGATGTTGATCCTTCCGATTTGGGTATCTTTGTGGGCCTCACGTGTAGGCTTTATTAATGTTGATCCTTCCGAATTGGGGCTAACGCTATGTCCCATAAGCTATTATTAAGGCGAACTTATTAGCCATATCCCACCAAAGTAGTAAAAGGCCATGATATAGCTTCTATATCCTATAATTTGATTATTTGAATGTATTTCCACAAAACAAAAATATAGGAGTTCCATGTTAAAATTTTTAAATCTTTTACAAGCATAATTTGGTTTAAATTAAAATTTTATATATTTTTTATTAAAGATTTGAAGTCTAATGAAAAATTTTATAAATATAATGATGCAAATTCTTTTATATAAAATTAATATATATATATATATATATATATTTATATATGTTTGAGTTTTTCCTAAAATGCCTCCCATCAGTGGCATAAGCAAATCTGCGGGTTGGAGAAGAAATAGAAATTCACTTTTCTCCGATCAACCGCTACGATGATGGCTTCTCCAATGCAAATGAAGTAATCAATACTTGAAAAAATAATGATTGTTCAATTTCTTAATATGTTTCTCTTTTTTTTTTTTTTTTTTTTGACAAAATACAGTTTTTACATTGCCAAATCTTCTCTTCAATATTTAGTTAAATTTACTCAAGTGGATGAATGACATTTATTTTTTGTATAAAAATTTTGGGACCATTCAATGCCAATAAAAATGCAAAATTTATTAGCACGGAGATCACAAGGAAAGGAAACCAATAATAATAAAATAACCTCTCTACCTCACCCGCTTTCTCATGTCTTTATTAAGAAAATTGTGTGCGTGTGTTCTTTTTTTTTTTTTTTTTAAAAAATTAATGGTGTTAAAATATATTATGTATTAAATTTAAATCGATAATTAATTTGATTTTAATGTATATTCAAATATATTAATGGTGTTAATTTTATTTATTTTTATATTTTTATATTTATAAGAACTATTTTTATATTTATGATAATGAATTTTATATATAAATATAATCTATTGTAATAATTTATTGAGACAACGTATCATTCGGATTCATATTATCATATTACTCTCATTTTTTAATATGGTATTGAACTCATATTCATTTATTTTTTATGTTCATATTATTTTATATTTTTAATATAATTTCATAATCATATTTGTTTATTTTTTACCAATGGAATACATTTCACTAGAGATAAAAACCAACTTATTTTAACTTGGTAATTAAAACATTGGCCACCGTGTGGATGAATCATTTGCACCGGTGAATTAAAATTATCCTAATTTCAATGGTAAATAATGCATGAACTTAGTAATTTTTTTTAAGCATAGAAAATAAGAGAAATAGTCATAATTATATGGGAGATGATCAAAAAAATTATAATTATTAGTGAGTATTGGATAAATCTGATTCTTATATTATACTTCTTTTTAAAGTGGATAAAATGTTGGTTGATCTTTATATTTCATTCAGGACAAGGACAAGTCCTCTTCTTGGCTTTGTCGTGAGATGAGATTGTGAACAGCATTGAGCTCAGGCAGGGCAGGGGAACGAGTCATTAACCCATAAACGTTCAATGACATTATGATGAAATTAATGGTTTGATTGTGATGGATGTGAATTATTGCTTCACAGATATCGATTTCTTGATAATTTGAATAGTAGCTATCGTCGGTGGATATATCTATAAAAACTATCGGAATATGTTTCGGCGAGGAGACTTCGACGCTCAAATCAGTAAAAAACGGTTTTCGTTTGAAAGAAACAGACTGAGAGTTGAGAGAATGTGGTTACCTAAGTTCTATGTGCCCCTTGTGTTAGGTCTAGAGAGCGTACCCGATGCCAAGGATTTTGATCTTTTATACCTGTGAGAGTCGTGCGCCGTTAAGGGACTTTCACCATACATTCCTTATCGAACTCATCCAGAAATCTGAAAAGTCAATATGAAAAATTTTCTCTTCGGGAGGGATGCTTTTCTTATCTGAAAGATCTTGAGATTGTTGTTACGAAATAAGAAGTTGAAATTAGGAGAGTTCTGATATTCCTTTTTAATCGATAGGGGTGCTGCCCATCGTTTGATTGTCCGACCGATAAAAGGTCTTTCGAGACTCGCCTGGTTAGAGGACTATCATTTGCTTAATTTGTTGAAGAGATCGTCTCTGATCAGTTAACGAGGCAACTAAGGTCTTATTATTCGATAGACTCGGGTGACTATGGCCTTTCAGTAGATTGATCTGGACGACTATGACCTTTCGATAGATTGTTGTTGTGGACATACTGATCGGCAAGCTCCCTTTTTATGAGCTTTTTGGTAATTGATTCTTTTTGGTCTGGGTTTTGAACTCCATCCCATATGATTGAAAACAAAATTATGAGAGAAAATTATTAGTTTTTTTTTTATTTAAGAGTTTAGATACAAGAGAAAATAAAATATTTGAAAAAATTTAAAATTTTTTCCTTTCAAAAAAAAAATATTAAAATTAAATATTTTTATATTCTAAAAATATCTTTTAAAAATTAAAAATAAAATTTTTAATTCCCAATAAATCTTTTCCTTTTCTTTTATTATTTTATAAAATTTCTGAACAAAATATTCTCTTAATAAACCTTTTCTTTTCCTCTTAAAACTCTAGAACAAAACGTAAAGGAACAATCGAGGGTTGAAAAAGTTGTGGAAGCCGTAGACGACGTCGTTTACATAATTAGTCATTTCTGAATCGTCAGGCTGGCCAGATGTTTAAGGAGCTGATGCTTGAGATTGGTGAGAACGCAACTGGGAGGAAAGGTCTAGTATCTGAATTCTGCTCTCTCTCTCTCTCTCTCGCGCGCGCGCGCTCTCTGTCTTTCTCCGTCTCTCTCTCTATTCTTTTGTGATTGGGTTTTCATCAATTGCTGTGCCGTGCCACGGTAATTGTGAGTTTGTGTTCCAATTGGAAGAATCACTGTCCAAATTGAATAAGATCAGATTAGGGTTTGTGAATTTGGACCTGTATTACACTCTCATCTCACCCCACTCCATTCGATCCAATCCACGTACAATCAATCCACCGGATTCAATAAAATTGGGGGGAAGGGGAACCCTAATGTCGGTCCCCTTCATGGTTCTCCATCTTCTAATCACATCGAATACTCCGATTCTCCAATAAATTGCTTGAAGTTGGATCGAGTGGCGCCCCCCATTTGGAAATCCTGATCGCTGTCTTTGCGTATTTGGAAAAATGGCGGGGCAAAACCAGGGGATGCCGAATGTGGATCTTTTCGATGCGTATTTCAGGAGAGCCGATTTGGATCACGACGGCAGGATCAGTGGTGCCGAAGCCGTTGCTTTCTTCCAAGGTTCCAATTTGCCCAAGCATGTTCTCGCTCAGGTCTCTTCTCTTCTTTACTTGCCTTTGTCTTTATTCTTGTATGTTCATTTGGATACCCTTGCATTTCGATTTTCCAGTTCACTGTTTGGTTTATTGATTTTTGGGGATCTATTTCAGAGCTTGAAAAGCTGTCCTATATTCACAGGTCTGCTATTGTTTGTGTCCTTACCCGTAACTTCATGCTAGCCATGTGCCATGCGGTACTTGCTTGGTGCTTCCAAGCAAGTCATTTAGATAGCCTCTGCACTCACAGACACCAAGATACAAGTTTGCAAGTTAAAAACAATATAAAAGGGGCAAACAGGCATTATAGAAAGCTTAAGAAAACTCCTCCAACCCTAAACTAAACCTAGCACACCCCTTGCGAATTCTATTTGGTTGACTCGAGTTTCATATGATTTCTGATTAAATATGGAACCTCCTAAAGCAGCAGCTTTATAGAGTAGAGGTCCATATCTACTGATTTCTTGGAAATTTGGGCTTTGACTTATTTATTTTTATCTTTTGCTAATTTGAGAATTCATGCATCCTAGACTTAAGTTTATAGTTTATACAAAAGCGGAGGCTTCAACTCCCTCAAAGGGTCTAACTATAAACAACATGCTAAGGGTTGTTGTGGGAGAGCACACAAGACTTTTAAGTTTTTTTTGGACAAAATTCTCTTTGACTTTTCTTTTTTCTTGGGAGTGAAAGCAAGATACTTTGCCAATGGTGACCGGTTTATCATAAGGTTTAGAAAGTAGGAACAAAAAGATCAGAAACATCTATTGCTCGCTATAAAATGAGGGACAAGCATTCAAGAACGATTGTTTTGGGTGCTTGCTTGCGTTAGCCTTTCCTCCCATATGTGTGGAATTTCATAAGAGTACAAACCGTGTAAATGGTATTACTAAATAAGGTAAATGATGCTAGTAAATGTAAAGTTACTTATCTAAAGAAGAAAGTGAATTTAAACTCCATCTCTTTTTTGTGTGCTTTTCCATTGTGTTAGTTGATATCATATGGACATACTGAATTGCATTTCATAGTATGCTCGATGGAGTACTGCAAAACTCCTAATCATAATATTCATTTTTGGGAACCTGACATTGATGAATTGCAATAAAGGGCGACAAGGATGAAGGGCATAGTCAAGAGCCTAATCTTTATAGCGAGAACATCTTTTACTCTTTTGAAATGGTTATCTTAATCTTCAAAGCAATTTCTAGGTGTTAAATAAGGTAAATAAGCATTTGGTAAGAGAGATTTGGGAGATTTAGTGTTTTACCAAAATTTTTCCGATTATTTCATGCAAGAAACAAACAAATTAATATTACTGGTAACAAATTTTCCTTTGAAAAATTATAACTCCAAAGTTAAAAATAGTAAACAAAAATTTGACCAAATCTTCTATATGCATGTTTCTTAACCTAGTCGATGGATCAAAATAGCACAAAAATATTTGATCAACTCTTTTTATGGTCTCTCTCTCGAGGTCCTTCTTGATATTGAACAATAATATGTTTTAATCGAGAGACTTAAGTTGTACATGAGGATAATTATAAGATGTCTGTTATCATGGTATTCACAGGATGGGATGTCATGCCAAAATTTTCTAAATTGCAGGAACAATTTTTTGAATGGTTGTGATACCACTTGACGCAACAAAGGGTTTGAGGCAATTAGATCTCAACAAGAAGGGATAGAATAGGGTGATTGTGGTTGGAGCAAAAGTAAGTAATTAGGTTTAAAAGAAAACCCAAATAAAATTTTGCATTAGGAGAGAAACAATAATATCATAAAAGTGACCACTATTGTCCCCCTTTATACTATTTAGGACAACTCTTAATTTTGAACTAAAGTCTTCTGATTAGTTAAAACTTCCTAACTAAAAAGATAGAAACATAAACAAAAATATTGAAACTTCCTAAATAGAAACCTAAATAAAGAAGGGAAACTAATAATAACAAAAAAATGAAACCATTTTTTTTTAAATAGATTCTCTTGCTCCCTGTTTCTAATTCCTTGAATGTTCCAGCATCATATGGAAAAATTGGATAATGTGGATATTGAATGAGTTCAGGTGGTGGCACTCAAACTCAGGTCCTCCTGCTTTGTTAGATTGAAAAATAATTTATTGTTCAAGAGCTTAAGCTGTTGGATAGGGGGAATAATTATTTAACATCTTAATACTCTTCCTATCTCTGAGGACTTTTTTTTTTTTTTTTTTTTTTTTTTTTTTTTTTTTGTTTTTTGGTTGGGCAATGCTTCATGTATGGCATCTATATGAAAGTTTTTCTTGTTTCACTATTCTCTGTGCAGGTATGGAGGTATGCTGATCCGAATGGTATTGGTTTCCTTGGTCGAGCGGAATTTTATAATGCCCTTAAACTTGTAACTGTGGCACAGAGTAAGCGTGAACTGACTCCAGATTTAGTGAAAAAAGCACTCTATGGACCTGCTGCAGCTAAAATTCCTGCTCCCCAGATAAATTTTGTTGCACCACATGCCCCTCAGCATCATGCTATTGCTGTCGCTCCACCACAACTGGGTAGTCTTGTTACAGCAGCATCTCATACTGTTGGCCCGAGAGGGCCACAGGTACTTACAAATGCAAACATGAACCAGCAGCAGTTCTTGCCCCAGCAAAATCAGTTTATGAGGACTTCTCAAGCAATGGCTCCTTCAACTGCACCTGGCTCACAGCTTAATGCTGCTGGTCAAGGTATGCGTGGAGGAGGAAATATGATGGGACTTCCTGCTTCAAATTCAAGCATCTCAACTGATGGGCTTGCTGGTGGGATGGGAAGCTCACTGTTGACGCCATTTTCACAAGCTCCAAATAGTCAGGTTAACACACCTTTAGATGCATTTGGCCTAGTAACATCAGGGTCAACACCTGCTGTACAAAACAAACTACTTTCGACCACTGTTCCTGCACCATCCATCTCAACAAATTCATTAGATGTTGCGCTGCCATCTTACAAGGGTGAAACTAAGGACCCTAAAGCTGTGGTTGCTTCAGGGAACGGGATTTCATCTGATTCAGTCTTTGGAGATGTGTTTTCTGTTACCTCCTCACAACCAAAGCTAGATGCGTTGGCACCTACATTTTCTGCAGCTAGTGCATCTACCTCATCTGCTCTTAGTCCAGTAAGAGCAAGCTCAATGGATTCTTTGCAAGGCACATATGCCCAACAATCCTCAAGTGGTCAGATCCAGCAAACTCAATCAGTCCTGAAGCAGAATCAGCTAATCCCAACTCAAACCAGTACTGCATTTTCTTCAAGTGGAACCATTGGGCCTGGGAATCCCATTTCCAGTCAATCCCCATGGCCAAAGATGACTCAATCTGATGTTCGAAAGTATACTAAGGTATTTGTGGAGGTAGATACTGACAGAGATGGGAAAATTACTGGTGAACAAGCACGTAACCTTTTCTTAAGTTGGAAGTTACCAAGAGGTAAGAATAGATCTGGCTTGGCTGAAGCTTCTTTACTTTTTTTTGTCCCCCCCAGAAAATTTGGTGTTTTAACATGTGCTTTTACCCAATAGTTGTGAGGACAATCTTATAAAAAAGTTTGGCAGAGTATGGATCATTGGTAGGAAAGATGCTTTGTAGTAGAGAATCATATGAACGCTAGTTGTAGATGGTTGCCACTGTGCTGTTGCATGGATTTTAACCACAGTTACCATCATCGGGACATAATGTTGCCTTATTATAACCTCCATCATTAACATAAGCAAGGGGAGACTAATTCCCAAAAGTGTGATTCTATCTGTGAAATCTTGGCATTATTAGCATCTTGCGTTTGAATTATTAGATTAAAATTTCAGTAGTGATATCACTGAGGAGCTTCTCTGTGGGAACATCTTAGGGGGTCTGTAAAGCTCAGTGGTTTGTCATTGGAAAAAGAGTCGGGCAAAAGTGTGAAAGAAGACAGAATTGAACCAAATAAATGCTCAAAAAGATTTGTTTTCCTCTTTTCAAAGTCTTCTCTTCTGAAAGGCTGTTTGCACCAACTCATCTGCTTCTAGTAAGAACTTGATCAAAGATATTCTTTTTCCTGCCATCTTTTCATATTTTGCATGGATTGTAAGTTAACAGAGGATGATGAATTTTACCATTGAAAAATTGTATATCTGTATCAAGTTTCTGGATCTTATTACCATTAGCATCATGTGTTTTGCTCTCTCTCTCTCTTTCTCTCTCTGTTTTATTTTACTTTTTTAATTTTAATGTCCTTTGGGCATCATGGATTTTTGTCTAAGACACTACTATTGTGTAACAGAGGTCTTAAAGCAGGTGTGGGACTTGTCTGATCAGGACAATGACAGTATGCTGTCCTTGAGGGAGTTTTGTATTGCTCTATATTTGATGGAACAGTACAGGGAGGGTAGGCATCTTCCTTCCGTGCTTCCAGGTGGTATAATATTTGATGAAACAGTGCTTCAGGCTGGATTCGGAAATGCAGTATGGGGAACCACGCAAGGTATTATGTCAAAATACTGTACTTTTTGAGCTTGGCTGAAATGTTCTGAGTTTTGATATAACATGCTTTTGCTTCCTCCAGAAGGAGAAATGAAGGAAAACTTTGGTTCAGTTCTCTGTCATATATGTCATTTTCTTTTCAATAGCCTTTCTGTTTGTTTTTGCCATCTTTTGTTACTTATTGAGCATTTGGATAGGTTTTCAACAACATCAAGGAAGGTCTACTGTACAAGGAGCTTCTTCTGGGAGGCCACCTAGGCCAGTGCCTGTTCCTCAACCTGATGAAGTTGCACAGCCCAGCCAGCAGAAGTCCAAAATTCCTGTGCTGGAGAAGCATCTTGTTGACCAACTTAGTAAGGAGGAGCAGAATTCTTTGAACTCTAAGCTTCAAGAGGCAACTCATGCAGCTAAAAAGGCATGTTGATTCTCTGCTTAATTCTTGCATTATCCTTTTTCTCTGGATTCATGAAACACTTGTTTATTATTCAGATCATATTAAAATACCGACATTGGGAACTTTTGTTGTCTGCATAGATTTATAGTAGATTTCATTACAGCTGTAGACTATGACTTTACTACAAAAATATGAAAGATATGAGATGGCATGCTCAAATTATTGCTTTGTTGGAGTGTTGAAAGGATTAGTAAAATGAGACATAATATTCTTTACCTTGTGGTCTCACCAAATAATGTTTTTATGTTTTCTTTTTTACCCCCCCTCAGTTTTGTCTGTTTTGATTTGAGCAATTGCTAGGATGTTGACTTGATATCACTATTTTATACTCTCAATCTCCTTTGTAAGAAAGTTTATATCTACCTTTACGTATTCCTTTGCCATGTTTTCTTTTTTTTTGAAATTGAAGGTTGAAGGATTGGAAAAGGAGATTTTAGAATCTAAAGAGAAGATTGAATTTTATCGCACGCAAATGCAGGAGCTGGTGAGTAGATCTTTTCCTCTTGCTTCTTTTCTTCTGATAATGTTGTGCACTGTTAAGACATCACAATTTTTTTGGTTTATATATCAACTGAAAATATGCAACGGAGGAAATTCGATTTGTGTAGATAAACCGGCTTCTTTTTCTTGCTCAAATAGGTCAGTGGCAGAAATCTTTCATAGCAAGTGCAACGACTGTCCACATTCATGAAACATATGACATCTAAACATGTGCCTATGTTTGTCTACATGTACAACAAAAATAAATCCTAAACAATCATATAATAATACTTTGTCCATTCAAGAATTTCTTTGCACTTATTGATATAAATGTGTGTAAAATTGATAATTATGGAATTGCACAAAATGTCTTTTTTTATTTAATTTGTGGGGGTGATTCAAGAAAATGATAAGGGGCAAAGGTAAGAACCTACAGAGACCTAAAGTAATCCCAAAATTTTGAGTACAGTCAATTGCCCCTTGGCCCCACAAACTTATGGTACACCTAGATCCGTGATTGTAATCATTGTTTAGTACTATAGTTGTTACATACAAGGTTGCGTTACCCTGGTGATTAGATTCACAGTTAATGACTATCATGAGAAAAAATGCCTACTTTACTTTTCACTGTAAACCAGGTACCATCTTATGTGATGTCTCAAACAAATTACCCTTTAATACACTGAATTGAACTGGAATCTATGATTGGGAGAGTGATTTGGATGTGTTCCTCTGTTGGATGGATAGTCGGTGAAGTGTGTTTCTCAGTATGGTCTATGGGTGGAAGAAGTACTATAATCTTTTTGCTTTACGAACACTTGTCATGACAGTTGCATTGTTTAATTTACCTTTTGAGACTTGGGGGGGCAGCTGGAAGGTTCTCAGCCTATCCTTAGGTGCCAGTTTGCTGCTCTTTTCCCCTTATTTCCTTTGGAATATCTGTATATACTTTTCTTTCTCCTTCCTTGTTCTAACCTACACATATATGTGAAACTTGAGTTTTATAGTCAGTTTGCAGAGTTGAGTTATATATATTAAGTCTGTAATGATTAACTTGTTTCTCTTTTGCCATTAATTTATGGTGCCAGATAGTGTTCAAAAGCAAATGTGACGTTAGACTTAATGAGGTCACGGAGAGAGTAGCTGCTGATAAGCTTCAGGTATTTTCTTTAGCTGCATGAGACTGCATGCATTTTACATTATAAGATAGTAATTGCTGTCATAAATCGATCAATTTCTTTTTTAGGTTGATGCGCTAGCAAAAAAATATGAAGAGAAGTACAAGCAAGCTGGGGATGTAGCCTCTAGGTTGACCATTGAAGAAGCCACATTTCGTGACATTCAGGTACACATTCATTCGTTATGTTTTATTTCATTTCTTTGGTGTCTACTAGCCGGTTCCACAATGCAGCTCCACTAGTCAGTCTTTGCTTGATGGCCTGTTTCAAGTAAAGTTATATTGCTTTTTTCTTTTTAAAATTTTGTAGGAGAAAAAGATGGATTTGTATCAGGCAATTGTCAAGATGGAACAGGGTGACAGCGATAATGGTGATCTTCAGGTATGTTGAGGTACACCTGGAATATTAATTGAACTGGAAAAGTCTGTGAGTGGGACTGACTTCTGCTTCTGTTGGCTCAAGCAGAACCGTGTTAATGGTATTCAATCTGATCTTGAGGAGCTCGTGAAATCGCTGAATGACCGGTGCAAGAAGTATGGTTTACGTGCAAAACCAACTTCTCTGGTTGAACTTCCTTTTGGTAATGTCTTCTAGCCATGATGCTTTGTGATGCAGTTCAATATTAGGAATGTCTCTTAATTTTGAACAAGAGATTTCAGAATTATTGGTTCCTTTTTGTATGTTTAGAATCATTTAATTTCTTTTTTCAGTTGGGTTTTAATGGTAGCTGTTTTAAATTGTTTAGAGTCGTTGCCAAAATGTATAGCGATGGGGATCTTACATTCTGATGACTGTCTCCATTAAATTTTATTCGGTTGTTTTGTTTGATAGTGGAGAATTATGGTAGCTTTGGCCTTTGATTGTGATCTCATGCATTTGTTTAAAGTTGAATCAAAGGTTTTTGAGGTTTTCCTAATTGGACTGCCAATTGGTGGAGAACAATGGGTGTCAGTGCATTGATCTCTTTAGGCCTAAGATGTGCCCTGTTGTTGGGTTGTATGCTAGGAAGGATCTTAAGTTGTGCAGATTCTCAGTTTTGTGCAAATGCCTTCAGAAGAATAATTGCATAACTTGGATAAGTAGGCGGATCAATTATGGTCGATCTTTCCTGGAGATAAAATACTACTATGGTGGAAAAATTAAAGGGAAGATTTGTCTGCCTTGTGATAATTCCAAGGATGGAAGGCCCTCAATGGGAATTTTGACGTGATTGCACAGAGTGAACAAGACAAAAGATTTCACCAGGATTTCCATGGTGAGACTAAAGTTGCCAAAGGCAGAGAGAGAAGACGACACAAACTCATGGTGATGGTAAGTCTCACAAACACATCTCTCATGTAGAAAAAATGAATCAAAGATGGTTTATAGGAAGTTTAAGTGGTACTAAGATGCTGTTGGAATCATGGATTGATGTGGTGAAGGGTGGTTTTGACTGGAAAAGGTTATTTTACGGGGTTGGAATCTTGGACACACCTTCCTCTGCTTTTGGTAATGTTGAACAGAGGACAGTGATCAATCAAAATCAGCTGGATTTTTGAAGGTGAGAATCAGGGGTATTATATGATGGTCCCAGCATCAAGCTGAAAATGGGGGTTCATCTCCTAAAATGAAGGGGCCAGGTGGTGAGTGGAATTAACCATCCTCGTTCAGATTGCATGACTTCTATTTCTGCGGATCATTGTCAACTGAGGTGCCGTTTGGAAGCATCAGTGCTGATGCTAGGCCCTATGTGCATGTGTTCAGTATCACACAACCCTCGGGCTTGGGCTAAACACGGAGGGCTCCCGCTGTTGAATGGGAACACTTGCCACAGTCCAAAGCATCACAATCAAGATGGTTCAATGGGAGGTTAAGGACTTTTGTGTCGAGTATTGCTTTGTTGGAGGAAATTCAAGTGTTGGCTCGGACCCATTGAAGATCCTGAGCCAGTATAACTAGAAAGTGTTTTGTCTCGGGGTCAAGGTTCATCCGTAAGTTCAAAAGTATTTCAAAAGCTTCTCTATGCTTGAATAGCTTGCTTTCTACAAGTAGTGTTTTGTCTCAGGGTTGAGGTTCATTCCATAGGACTGAAGTACTTCAAAAACTTTTAGGAGGTCCTTGGGGTCATCGAAGGATGTCTTGGATTTTATGACCATGTCAATGACTTATACATCTAGAATCCTTCCTATCTCTTCTTGAAATGTGTTGTTCGTTGTCTTCTTATATGTCGCCCTACCGTTATCCAAATGGAAGGGCATCTCGAATAACAATTGGTCATGTTAACCCCATTAAAGCTTTCTTTGGCTGGATTTCTTCTCCATTTGATTTAGGTTATGGCAAGAAAAGGTGCCAAATTATGACCTCTTGTGTCACATCAACTAGCTTGTCAATGCTTGGTAATGAATAATGATCTTTTGGCAGAACTTTGTTCAGGCTGGTGAAGTCCACCAAACATCCTCCACTTCCCATTCACTTTCTTTGCCAAAATGAGACTTTGCAGCCATGAAGGACAGATGAATCTGTCTTCCCATAAATTTGGCTAACTCGTTCTTTGGCTATCGTCTTTCTTCTTTGAATACGAGGTTGGCCTTTGGGTTGATGTTAAGTTAGTGGAAGGTGAAGTTTATTTTTATGCCTTGGAGGTCCATACAAGTCTTCATGAAGATGTCTGCGTGCTAACAGTTTCCTCGAGAACTGCCTTTCAAGGGTGCTAGGAGATTCTCCCCAAGGAGTAGAGCTTGACCTGAGCTCGGTCGTGATAGCATGGGGCGCCCCTCTTTTGTTTGGTCTGTTTTATCCAAACTCAGTCGAGATTCTGCTTTTATATGTGGATTCACGTTATGCCATGGTTGTTGTCTTTCCTCAGATTTGTGTCTTGTTCCCTTATTCAATCTTCCGTATTGCTTCTTCGGCCAGCCTTATACTAGCTCTCACTCTGCTCTTCTCTATCTTGGTGGTTAGACCCAAGTCCCATTCAAGCCTCCATTATACTTCTTGCAATCTCTTGTCCTCCATTCTCGAGTGCCCGTTTGATTCCTTTCCTTCCTTTCCTTAATGGTTTTATCTACGTGTGCCTGTTTGTTGATCTTCATTATTAGTTCTTGTAGGACCCAGTATAGAACTTCTAAGCCTTACCCCATCTTGCAGGCAAGCATCTCAACCTCTTTGGAGACATTCTTGATCGATAATTTCTCCACCTGAAATTGGGTTGGATAGTTTTTCGTTGGAATTGTGCTATTCATGATCTCCTTCGTGAAAGGTGTTCCCCTTTTTGGTGAATGGGTTGATGCACCTGCTTCACTGTCATTTTCTCCGGTGGTCCTTGATACCTTGTTGTTTTGCTTGAAACCTCTGCCAAGTAACTGTTTGCATTTAACTAGAAGCTTCCCAAAGGTGTATTTCCTTTTATTTCCCTGTTCTTGGCACCATTTTTTCCCTCTCCCTCTGTTGCATGTTGTTCCACTATCATGTCTTGATCTTGAACGTTCTTTTGCTGTTTTCATAGTTATCAACCTCTCTATTTTTGGCATGTCTCAGTCTCTCCTCTAGCTCCTTATTTTGGTCCAAGCTTCCTCCATTCTCAGCCTGTTGCCCAAAAGTTCTACCATTTCTTCTAGTTAACTCGATCTGTGAGTTTGCACATCTAGATTTTGCCGGAACTTCAAAACACGCATGGTTGCCCTCTGACTAGGTTGTGATCTGGTAGTAGACGCATCGTTCTACTTGGTTGCTCTAGGGTTCTTTGTAAACCTTGCCATACTTGCCATTGTTCTTAAATGGATTAAACGTCGTTCTGAAAATTTGTCACATTGACAATTGGCTGTGTCACCAGATCCCTTCTAGTGCCAACTGTTGGTGGTAGGTCCAATGCAGATGCCATCGAGGTGTTGGGAAGAGGGTCCAAGTCTTGAATATGCAAAAAAATCATCCCACAAAACTAAGTTGGACTTTTCAACATTAGTTCTCTGAAGATCAAATTACTTCTGTTTTAGATAGAGAGCAAGGGGGAGAGAATAAAAGATGAGTTAGTTGCCTTACCTCCCCTTGCCAGGCCTCTTTTTGATCTCCTTTTCCCTTGGTGCCAGGTTGTTAGAATATCTTCCTTAGGATCAGTGTGCACACTTCCATGTTTCATAGGGCTGTGTTGCTTAATGATCCTGGTCATCACCCTCCTATGGGCCGACACTGGGGTTTGGCCTTTTCATCAACAGGCCAGCGACAAATCCTCGTCTTAGCGCATTCATGGTTGAGATATGCGAAGATCGAACTCCAATTCCAAACTAGTCTTTAGCTTTTGGGGCAGATTTGGCTTGGTATCTCAGCCCAGGAGGTTGGTCTCCGCATCTGTAGTAGATCGGCTTGAAGTCTTTGTGAGTTTGGCCAGGCACAACAGACTGGAAGGCACTTTTGAGTTAACTTTGGTTTCTTTTCTTTAACCTTATATTCAGGTGGATGTCTTTTGCATCTTGATTAGAGGAATCTTAAGAAAGTCACAGCTTACAAGGGCCATGGGAGTATGATTTAAGGTTGGGAAGTTCAAGAAACAAGTCCTGGCTGCAAAATTCATTTGAGACCTGCATAGACAAGGAATAGCTAATGGCTTATAGAAACTTTATGATGATCACACTCTCCACCCCCAACCTCCCACTTGAAGGACTTGAGCACATCTTCTTGAATAACTTTCTAGGACCTAGAAACTTTATAGAGCTTCTTTTATCACCCTACTCAAAGTTTGAGCCTTGATGTATGGAACTCTTGATGTTGGAATTGCTGATAAAGTGGATATTCCTCAAAGTAGCAAAACCCAAAAACCTTTTTCTTCTAGTTACCTTTGTATAGATTTGTCATTACTATGGGTACTTGTTCTCAACCCAGTATAACGATTCCCATGCTTGTAACCAATTGCACTTGTAGGTCACCCAGTAATTCACATGGAGACACCAGCACAAGCTTTCATAGCTCAGTTGGTTAGAGCACCCGTTTAGTAAGGAGGAGGTCTTGAGTTCCAACTCTCAATTATTCATCAAAAAAGTCACATGGAGACACCAATGCACAATTTTGTGATTTGCTTCTGAGCTACTTATGTGCTATATCTGATTAATAGGGCAGCAACGCATTAAAGACATTGACTTCCTTCTCATTGTTGTGTGTCTATATTACAACAACAACATTCTGGACCTTAATCCCAAATTTTGAGGTTGGCTATTTGAGAGACAAGTACAAGAGAGATATATATATCTATATATAGTTGAAATTTAAAAAATAAATAACTTGTTTGAATTCTATAAATATATATATTTAAAATTTAAAAAATAAATAACTTGTTTGAATTCTCCTACGTCGCTCATTCTTATATAAAGCCATCTTCTCAACTAAATTTATAACTATGATATCTTTACGGATAACTTGTATCGAAGTTTTCAATGGCTTACCCCTATGTTTCCCTAAATCTCCTATACTTAAATTGTGTGTCTATATTATTTTTCAATATTTTTAACAGATATGCTTTTTTTCCCCACTTGTCTTTTAAAGGCTGGCAACCTGGTATCCAAGAAGCTGCGGCTGATTGGGATGAAGATTGGGATAAGTTTGAAGATGAAGGTAAGGGTAATAGTTCCTGCAGGACTACTAGACTGGTATTCAAGTGTCTTGTCCCTCAGCTCATAACTGCTACATTCTGTATGCTCAGGATCATAATTCGAAGTATATTTTTATATGTCAAACACATTTGACCAGAATGAAATGTGAAAACGGATATGTTTAAATTGCGAAATCTCATTTTAACTCAGCATGAAAATCTTTATTTTCAGGTTTCACATTTGTGAAGGAGCTTACTCTTGAAGTTCAAAATGTTACAGCCCCTCCAAAACCAAAATCTTCCCCAATTCTAAAGGAAGTAAGTTCTGAAGATGTGGATTCAGCTAGTGTACCATCACCAAATGCTGATGTCAAGTCAGAGAAGCCCCCAATTCCCACTGAGAGAATCTCTGTAGATGAAATGGCAAGATCCCAGAAAGAAAATGTTCCGGCAACTAGTCCACCCGTCAGTCCGGCAGGAGGTGCATTGGAGAGCCCATCTAAAGAATATCAGGACTCCGAGTTCAGAAAGAGTAATGGTACAGAGGGTTCACCTCACGCTAATGATGACCACAGGTATTTTGCTTCTTCGGTTTGTTCTTCATTGGTGCCTCCCCCCAGGTTCCAAACACCATACGTGCTTGTTTGCATTTGTATGCATTGTAGCGCTTGGATTTGGTAATTGAAACTGATGTATATCTTTCCATTATGTGGGTGATACCTGCACAGTGATCAAGGTGGTGCAGAGTCCATGCATTCTGGGGATAAAAATTTTGATGAACCAAGGTGGGGTGCATTTGATACTCATTATGATTCAGACTCAGTTTGGGGCTTCAACCAAAGTGATTCCAAGGTACCTCCTGACATTAGCTGTGAATCCCTTCATTCGATGAATTATATAATGATTAGCATAGCATGCACGTTGATGTTGCTATTTTGTAAGGTTTTCTATTTTGGTGCATGAGTTTTGGAAGAAACTTTCCTTTGGTTTTTCTTCTAGGAGTGAAGGTTGCTAACTTCCTCCTTTGCATGGTGAATGTTGTGTGTGGAACTTGTATGTGATGGTTGTTCTCTAGCACATGAAGCTGATGGTCAGGTCTTGCCACTTCTGAGTTTGCTTTCTGGTGGACTATGCGCCTTTTAAATTTTTGGAGACTACTGGTTTCCCTTTTGAATTTGACCTTGCTGTATTACCCACACAATAAAATTACTGCACTGAATATTGGATGCATTGTCCTGCAGCTCTCATTGTTTTAAAGCTCTTGCAGGGAATCGACTTTGACCATCAAAGTGTACGTTCTTTTTTTGGTGCTGATGATTTTGGTCTAAATCCAATACGAACAGGATCTCCACATACAGATGCCATTCCCCAGAAAAGGAGTGCTTTCAATTTTGCTGATTCTGTTCCCAGCACCCCTATGTACAATTTTAGCAACTCCCCCACATACAGTGAGGCCCCGGGGGAGCAATCCTTTGACCACTTTGCACGGTTCGATTCATTTAGAACAAACGACAGTGGGCTTTTCCCACCACGTGATTCTCTTACCAGATTCGACTCCCCGCGCAGCACCAGAGACTCTGATTTCACCCTCACTAGATTTGATTCCATTCGCAGTACCAGAGACTCTGACTATGGATTTCCGTCCTTTGATGATGTGGATCCATTTGGATCAAGTGGGCCATTTAAGACGTTGGAGAGTCAAACACCAAAGAGGAGTTCCGACCATTGGAGTTCATTTGGTTGAGGCAATTTAGTGCTTTATGCCTATATACATGTGAGTTTATGCCATATTTAGAAGCAGTTGTACTTCATCTTAAGTATGCTCGCAAGGTGCTATGCAGTATGTGTCATGATAGACGGATCCGTGTAATTTTGCATCACATGATTTTTGCTCTGATATTTTTTTCGTGTTTGTTTGTGTTTTGATTGAGATAGCTTTACAAAGGTCATGAATTAATTGACTGAGTGTTTTTTAGGAGGTGAATATGTATTCTTAGCGACCTAGTCTGTTGTTATCTGCCTCTTCGGTTTACTTAACGAATTTCCCCTACTCTCTCTCTCTCTCTCTTCCCCCCCTCTTATATTAGTAACCTCTCTGTTCTGACAATAATGTGCGTTGGAAGCTTCTGTGTTCTTAGTGATACCCGCTTCCGTTCCGCCATCTCTCTTACGGCTTCTAAGTTACCATTTTTCTGTACGATGTAGGTAATTTTTTTCAAACAGTCACTAGATTTATTAAGTCTGCAGTTTTTAAGTGACTACATCAATTTTTTTTTTTTAATATTAAATAGTAAAATCATTTATTTATTATATTACCCATAAACACTACTGCTTAAAACGTTAAAAAAAAAGAGAGTATATGTTCATAATTATTAGAGTGATGCAGAGAAAATGCCTCATTGTTGATCTTTGTTTCCCTGTCAACATCTATCTATCTACACATGTTTTCTGTTTTTTAAACGTGTGGATGGGGGGAGGCGGAGGGACCACAAATGAAGGCTGCAGCCTTTGTCAAATTGGGAAGGCCAACCCAAAAACCGCAAGCATGAGATGGGGAAAGGGAAAGGCAGTGTCAGGGAGGGGAGTGAAAGTGAAATGTTATCTGGATTACCGTGTTTGCTTCCTCGGAAAGAATCGCATTTGCATTCGCAGCCACTCATCTCTACTCATTTTAAGTCTCCTACTCCATCTATCTCAATTCTTAACTAGCTCCTGGTACTGGGACCCACCTCATATTTTTCCAACTTTCGATCTTTATGAGAATTATTGGCTTAGTTTTTTATCCTGAGACTAGGATGTCGGGCTTCTCCATTGGAGCGGATGAAGAGGATTGATCACATCAGTCCTGTTAAACATAAAGGTGAATAAATTAACAAAAATGATCAATCATATTGCATTGCAATGTGAATTTGGTACATACAACACAATACAAATGAACAGATGACACGAATACACAACTGAAATTGAAGAAAAGGCCAACAGAGCCTGAAATTTAGGGAAAATTTTTCAAAGCCCTCTTTTCTTCGTTTTCAAGTGCACAACTAAATTTATAATACAACATGGTGCTTTTAACCTAACAAGAAAACAAATTCACAATCATTGCCAACCCCAACCCAAGCGTCCACAAACAGTTGACCGTGAACACACGGGTGTCGGACTGAATATAAAAAATATAATCTGTTCAGTAAAAAGCTAGGCCTTGACGGCAAAAATCTCCATCAAGGAAGACCAGGTTCCAGTCACAGCAAAAACGAACCCCACAACCACAATTGCTCCATCTTTCCCCATTTCTCCCTGCCTCATATCCTCCTCAAACACCATCTTGTGAAACAGCGCGGGCAGCACAAACCCCAGAGCGCAGCACGCTCCCTACCAGCGACCACCTCACCCACCGCCTCGTACACAGGGTTCATCATCAGTGGTAATGCGAAGAAGAGATTCACGCACAGACGCACCTGAACCAAGCTGCTCAGCGGTCCCTTTCCGAAATTGGTGGTGATAATGTCTTTGGTTTCCTTGCCGAAAGCGAAGTAACCCAGAGCCCCAAAAGATCCGTACATGAGAAATGAAAGCCATGGTCAGTCTCAAGACCTTGCCAAACTTGTCCTTGCTCTTGGTCTCCGACTCCAGGGGCAAAACGATCCCAATCCCTTCAAAGGCATAAACAGCAACTCCCAATCCATAGAAGAAGACGGAGAAACCCCCAAATGCTTCGATAGTATGATACATGTACGAAATTAACCTGAAAAAAAAAAAAAAATTTCTTCATACGGCACACCACAAAAGAAAATTACAAAAGTGACCCCATACGTGGCCTCCCAAACCTCATTTAACTCAAACAACAGTTTCCAATTCTCAAATACCCAAATTCAAACACCATTTTTCGGAAATGATCACCAACTCATGATATCACCGACACATAATATCGTAAATTTTCATATTCAAGTTCTCACCGATACAGCAAAACCAACAAATAATTTATAACAATCCACGATACAATTATCAATAAAATATAATATAATTTTCATTAACATAACAAAATATATAAAAAATAAAATATATAAATTTCAACATCTTCTTCGTCTCCTAATATACTACCTAACACCTAAATCAGATTTAATATATATACTATTATCTTGAAATACTAAATTTAGATCATCTATCTATGTGATCTGAGATATCTATATCATCGTGATGGGGATAAAAAAAAATTGGTGGAGACACGTGATACATCGGTGGTGCATCTCTCTCTTAACCTGTGTCAATCTTTCATCCATGTAGATATCGAAATGAATTTCCCTTTATGGAGCCCCCAGGTGGAAATATGAAGAAAATCATCAAATACAGGTGTAATGAAAGATGAAGACTCTACATACACACTCGAAAATCCTGCGATGTTTGATGGATGCTGAGATAGTGGTGGTGATGTATGTGTGACAATGGTGGTGGTCTCCTAAAACGTGCTCTCTCTCGTTGTCACCCACATCCTCGATCCTCATTATCTCTCTTGTCACCACCTCTAGTTGGTCTAGATCTCGCAATAGCAGAATCTATCATTCCATGCACGTCGACACCATTAAAGTCACGAATTTGATAGAGTATCGAATTACAATAAATTATATATATATATATTAGTTAAACTAAAAACTCTATGTTATTGATATAAATCAAAAATAGAAAATTGTATACTTACAACATAACTCAAATATGCTTCTCGACTACCTATGAATCGACGAGTGATGGCGTGAAACCAGACGCTATAGGTAGGATCGACTGTGAGTCCAAGTGACATATCAAGTGGAGCTAAGTGGTCGCATCGCAGAGTCCAAATGTTAACATACCGTGCATGCTCGATGGACTAATTAATATCTTGTGGACTACATGTGCTGGTTTCGTAGAATTGATTTTTAGTATCACAATAAATCAGAATATATTGTATACCTCCAAACTAGCGGACCACTTTATCAAAAAAATGCCATTTCATGATACTAATGCAGATAAATGGTATGCGGGCATACCAAATATTCCTATTCTCATGATAGTAGTTGGGGAGGGAAGACGATACATTCTCAATGTAGGACACCCACATGACCTGATCGATTGACTACCTATCAAATGTCTTCCTATACATTGTCACTCGGTGCATAGGGAGGATAGTCAAATCAAACTTTGCATCCCACCACAAAGCTAGTGGACCATTCTCCTCCATATCCAGTGATTGCCTTATGGGAGCAATATAAGGAAATATCTCATGTGCCCAAATCTGGAGAAGAATGAGTGCCCTACCTATCTCGTGCGAGTTTGCATGCATGGTTATACAAAACTGTCTGTGCAAATATGCCAAACACGTAGAACCGCAACTACGATGACTAAAAATACCTAAATCCTCTAAAAGTAACAAATACTGTAAATGTACAAAGTATGCAATCTTATCATAAAATAACATATTCTCTATTAACAACAAAATATATGTCTGTGTCCATCGTAGAATATGTACATCATCTATACCCTCAGACAACACACAAAAACTCAGATAACCAATACATGCTCAAAGAACTACCCTTAAACGCGGAACGTGGAGACTTAATACCTAACAATCTCTCACACACATCATCACATGAGACATCCGTTGACCTACCTATTATGGGAATCCCATCTATATGCTACCTTAAAAGGACCTCTAGTGTGATCGTAAGCTCATCATGGGACATATGAAACGTATGTGTCTCCTGCTTTGGTCTGTCCATTAGAACAGTGATTAAATGCCAATCCAGCTGAATGAATAATAGTCGAGTGACGCACAAAAACCCTGACTACTCTAGGAGAGGGAGAACCCGCTCGTCAATATGACCATGTTCCAAACATCGTGAAACTGCCTCACGTCGATGGCAAGTAAGCCAAGTAGTGTCCTCTCCATCCCAAACTTTTGAAGAACGATGATCTCATTGGAAGTGTAGAATGCTCTGTTCAGTAGATCCAAGATCCATCTGAGACAGAATGAAAAAAAAAACATTAATACAAGAAGTATAATAATAGTTAATGTTCATTAAGAAATATATTAATACAAGAAAGTCATAAAGTATAATAATAGTTAAGATGTTCATTAAGAAAGTTATAAATCTTATGAGTGAGCATTTTAAAAAAACCATAAAATATAATAACAGTTAATTTTTATTAAGAAATATATTAATACAAGATGATGTCCGCCACATTAAGAAATACAACAAATTTGGATTTGGATGAGGACCAGGAGGTGGCCATCCAATCTTCCTTTATTCATTACCCTCAACTAGTCATAGGGTCATAGAAGGAGGTGATAAAGCTACTGTTACGCCTCTGACTTTTTTTTTTCCTTAGTAAATGATCAGTATATGGAGTCATATTTCGACTAATTCGATCTGGATGTTGTCATGATCAATTTAAGTTCTCCTAATATAGATGCCTTCGACACTCTTATGAAATAGAAACTCCCAAAAATCAACTTGCAGCTAAATCCAAAGATTTTTTTTTTATTTTTTTTATTTTAGTGACATGATTAATTTTACTCTGGTGTTGCTGTGGGTGGGTAGATTGGACTTTGGAGGCATCTTAGTATAAGTTTAGGAAAGTGTTAGATTTATTTAACGTAACAAAAGTATGAAAAAATCACAAAAATAAATAGATTTGGATTTTTGGGATAGTACTTTAATGTATAGATTTCAAAAAAATTTGAATTGCGAATCTTTTCAAATAAATCGCATGGTTGGGATAATGATCCTGAAAAACGAACCACCATTATAATGCCATGACACCTTAACCCTAAATCTGATGATTTAAATGACAGACTTTCTCAATCTCTTGATATTTTCAATGAAACAACAACCCGAACTTTAATTATAAAATTTGGGATCGATGGTCTGAGAGACAAATATAAGATAATTAAAAATTAAACTATAGTACAAATAAAACAATACACACACACATATTATCCAATAAACTTATAATACGAAATGTGATGATTTAACTTACTCTAATTCTCATACGCCACTCGTTTCTGTCTGAAATCATCTATTAAGTTAATTTCTTAGCTGTCATATCTTTGCGAATACATGATATTTAGGTTTTTAACGATATATCTCATGATCATACTAAATTTTCATATTTAAACTCTCGATTTTTCTAATTGATGTGCTTTTGGGTCTTCATTACAAATATCAAAAACATTTTAAGCGATACTTTCGCATCTTATTCACAATTGAGTTCACTCCTAATTAGTGTGTATTTCTTCATTTTTAATCATATTTTTTCTAATTTTACTATACATATACATCCACCTTAACAATTTCTCGATATTTTCATTCTAGAAAATATGAGTTTTTAGAATCTCTCAATCTTTCTCTCTACAAACAATTCTTAATTGCTATGATATTCTATCTCTCATGTTTCAGAGAAGTTAACCCCCAAAACTATGTTGGATTCATGCAGAGAGAATTTTGGAGAGTTAAGAGAAGTTGAGGGATAATTGAAGCTATCACATTATCCCAAATTCAAAATAATTTAAATTAAATTATTTTACTTTTTACCCAAAAGGTAAGAAATGCCCCTACATGGGCATACCAACTAATATCTCCCACTTGTAGATGAGGACATTTTACATTTGTCATAAGATTACAACTCATGTGACATTTCACATCACCTTATTGAATTTTCATATATGATTGAGTGTCGTGCGATCGACGAATGTATCTGCAAGCAAAAATTTCTCGATACATCTATTAAGATGATTGAGAAGACACTATTAGTACAAAAAGGAATTCGCTATGCCCCAAACTCAACCCATTACATCTATCGAAGCACTTTTCTCAACGAAAGTAATCCCTAATTGTTGTTTGATTGTATATTCATTATTATGTTTGAATTCCAACATGGATAAACATAATAGAACAACCAGTGAATACAACACAATAATATAATATCGATTGGTTTTCCTTTTCCCTATTAGAATCTATCCATCTCAATTCAATTTTTTTACTAAACCTGTTCTGCAGACGTCATTATCACCCAGACAATAGATAAGTAGACTAAAATAACAGATATTAAACCAAGACTTTAAATAATAGCCGAAAGTAATAAGGGTAAATTGGACCCATCTAATGGGTCTCGGGTCTCACATAGTAGGTACAGAGATTAATATCATATCATCTCATATAATAACTCTCATTGTCCCATGATCGATTCATCACATGTGGTATAGAACTCGTTCCATAGTGTTATTCCCAATTTTTTAAAAAATGGTATATGTCATATTTTTCTAATACAGTGCAGGTATCAAACTCATTCTATAAAGACTTTATCCAAAGATCTTAGAGAGAGACCTTAAAGACGATATCACTAAACATATATGATATCTGAAATTTCAAATCTGACTACTTACAGGCAACATGGATATAGATATGTACATATCAGTTATATCGTATATGATCTCATTCTAAACATATATCAGGACGACTTATACTCTAGTAGGGCTACTCTCAAAGCATTTTACTCTTAGAAACCATCTAATTCCTATTCACTCAGAGTTGGAAGTAGTCACTCTATGAGAGAGTCAACCTCATTTGACTAATATATCTTTTTATCACATCATATATGAAAAAATATATAACAACAAATAAGTGTAATAAGTAAATTAGCTCAAAAAATAATTGAATAATGCATGTATATCATATAATAATAATAATAATAATAATAATAATAAGTATCAAAATATCAATCTAGTACATCATGAGAAATGTTAGAATACCTATTAACCTAAGGACTTTCTATATCCTAAAAACAAATCTCTCGCAATGGATTTGGTGTAGGGGTAAACTACCATACTATTTGTGAAAATGTATTTGATCGTCATTTCACCATTCCCGATGATGTCTCTCACAAAATAGTATTTGGTATCAATATGTTTGTCCTATTGTGATACTTAGGGTCTCGGATGTAAACAATAGCGGTCTGATTATTATAGTAAATCATCATTGACCTCCCACAATCTGCCACAACAGTTATGTTATCTAGGAATCTTTGAAGCCAAACACTCTCCTGAATTATTATTGAGCATGCTACAAATTCAACCTCTATCATAGATAAAGATACACACGAGTTTGTTTCTTGCTGCTCCAAGATATGACACCATTTCAGCTTCTATTGTAGATAAAGATACACATGAGTTTGCTTCTTGCTACTCCAGGATATGACACCATTATTAAGCAAGAAAGCAAAACCTGATGTCAATTTGTTTCCATCCCGATCCTCGTCTCAATCGGCGTCTAAATTCCCAACAAGATGCAAATCACCTCTATAACATAAAGAGAGATATGTCGTTCCCTTGAGACAACTCAGAATCCTTTTCACTACTCTTTAATGATTCCTTCTAGGATTCGATTGATATCTACTCATCAGACCAATTGCATAACAAATGTTTGGTTGTGTACACAATATCGCATACATCAAGCTGCCCATTACACTAACATCAGAGATTTTACTCATTTCTCTTATTTTTTCCTGAGATTTAGGATACATGTCAAGATTCAAGTCTTTACCTTTAGCAATAGGAGTATCTATGTGGTTGCAATCACTCATCCCAAAGTATTCGAGAATCTTTCTGATGTAGGAATCTTGTAAAAGAGGAAACACCATCTCGAGTGATCCATCCGAATCCTAACTCTGAGAATGAACTTAGTCTCACCTATATCCTTTCTATCAAAACTTGATGATAACCACGTTTTGATGGTTATCAGATATTATCTGTTTCTCCTAGCCAACAAAATGTTATCTACATGCAAGGACATGATCACAAAGGAGTCACTAGAACATACCAGATACATACAATGGTCCTCCTCGATCATCACAAACCCATAAGATATCATGTCATTGTGAAATCTTAAGTACCATTGCTTGGATGATTGTTTAAGGCCATATGTCAATTTTCAGAGTCGACAGACCTTACTCTTCTGACCTACAAGAACAAAGTCAGATGGCTGCTTCGTATAAATCTCCTCATCCAAATTTCTATTTAAGAAGGTAGTCTTAACATCCATTTGATATAATTTCAGATCCATGTCTGAGATAATCGCTAAAAGTAAACGGATCAAGATAAATTTAATTATATGGGAGAAAGTTTCCTCATAGTCCACATTCTTTGTCTGAGTGTAACCCTTAACTATTAGATAGGTTTTATACCTCTCCACTGATCTATCAACCTTTCTCTTGATTTTGACAATCCACTTGTTCCCAATGACCTTTTTTCCCTAAGAAAAATCAACTAGATCCCAAATCCTGTGGATTTTCAAAAACTCCATCTCTTTTTCCAAGTCTTTCAACCAATAATTCTTCACAGAACCCTCAAGAGCCTCCTAGACCATTTTGGGCTCCTCATAATCCTTAGGAGTCACAATGAATCTCTCACCCTCAATTAGAAAACTACATTTAGATATAGGTTCTCGACTCGTCCTACAAAGGAGAAACCTCTTCACCTTCGAATGGATCACTCCCACTAGGACTAAGATCCATAATAGACTCTTGGGTCCCACCGATGGATTTAGCTGAGCCACTAGACTCATCCATTTCGTAAAAGATAAAGTCTCGATCGATTTCATCTCTCTTAGAGAAATTATTTTTCAAGAATGTGGCATCACGAGACTCAATCTCAGTGATAGAACCGTCTGTATGCTCACCTAAAAACATGTAAACTTTAGAGTATTCTCAATATTTTATAAAAATACACTATTTTTCTCGTAGGCCTAACTTTCTGTATAGATACGAGGAATCATGAATATACGTGGCATATCCTCATGGTCTCAAGTGGTTAAGGTCAGACTACTGTCCTATCCAAAGCTCATATAGGGTACTGATTACAAACTTTGATAGGACACGGTTGACGACGTAGGTTGCAGTCAATAAAATATCCCTCTAATGGGAGATAGACAAGTTGACCTGTGCCATCAAAGATCTCACATATGGTTTTCTTGTAATTTTGTCAGTTAGGCAAAACTCACATATAGACAACTTGACCCTGATTAGTGGGCTGAACAGACCACTTCCAACTAACCGGTTCATTCTCTCTTGCTCTCTATGTCCAAGTCCACTATGTTATATATGCACATCATCATCAACACAATCAGATGTAAAGGCAATAAAAGAAAAACAAAAATCACTATTAAATGAAATAACATCCAATGAATACAATTCATTATGGAAAAAACCATAATAAACCAAAGAACTATCATAATAAATAGAAATAGAAGAGTTTCCAAAAGATAGAGCATATTTTAAGCGATTTAAACAAAGTATAGAAATAAGGTTCCGTCGCATATCCGGAGCATAAAAAACATTTGTAGTTATAGAGTCTGATTACTTTACAACTCCAGCTTACAAGTGCTAATCCCTTTGATAATGACAAATACTCCCTTCCCCATGTAGATCCTCCTTGTCTAAGAACTCATTTAACAAAACTCTACATACGCGCTCCTATCTTGAGTTACATGATTGGTGGATCCTGAGTTTACAATCCACAAAGAAGAAGAATCAATGAGCATTACAGTAAGGGAAACAAAGCTTAAACTATATAAAGAAGAAGAATATACCTTTCCTTGTCACACTCATGAGCAAAATGACCAAATTTGTCATATACATAGCACTTTACTTTGACTTTATCATACTCCTTGCGCTTTTGTACTTCATTGTTGGATTTCTCAGATGACTTCTTTTTACCTAAGTTTTGAGTCTTCTTATGTTTTTGCCATTTACATTCAGTATCATGGGAGCTTTTATTCGACTCTGCCATATAAGCATGACTCGTGTGCAACCTACTCGCCTCCAGGTACTCCTCGAGCTCACAATATCTGCTCACATCAGCGAAAGAATAAATACTCTCGCTATTGATAATAATATTTTTATATACTTGAATTATTTTTTTAGCATTTATTTATATATTTTAGGACTCTTTTGAACCTTGTTTTATGATTTTATACTGATTTAATTTCATGGATATTGATTTAGGAAACATTGAGTATACTTTCTATTTTTGGATTAGACGAACAATATTCAATATTTCATCCATAACTTTTTGCTCTGATATTTGATTGAGATGATTCTTCAGCGTTGGAAAGAAGACTTCGAGTCCTACAAATCTTGTAAAGTCAAAAACTGATTTAGGCAGGAGCTTATCTGAAAATTGAGTCGAAGTTGCTACATGCTGGAAGTCAATCCTTTGTTGAAAAATGGAAACTAGCTATTGAAAATTCAGAAATACATTGCTGAGAATTTCAGAATTTATCCAAATTCAAGGATTAGAAAGCTAGAGATCATCATCACAGCAAGAAGAAGTTTTCAAATCAAAATAAAAGTCCAAACTTCCAAAAAAGTCTAAGTTTCCAAATTCTTTTTAGTTTTTCACTCATATATATATATATATATAGCAATAGGACAACAGCCTTAACATGTTTTTCCCTTTTATTTCTCTCATTCTTTCACCACTTTATAAACCCTAGTAGCCACCTTCATACGAAGGAATTCAACCTCCTTCATCATGCGCAAAAGGGATGTAGCATTTTCTATTATCTTTTCATTTTTCTTTTCAATGTTTAGCTAAATTTTTTTGTTTTAAGATTTGATGAATTCTATTTTTTAATTAATTGTATGACTTGATTTAATTCTTTCCCTTGAGTTTTATTGGCATGATTATCATTTGATGAGATTTTATTGTTGAACTTAATGTTTTGAAACGTTTAACCCTGCGTTCTGCATGATTTGAGATGGAATACATGAGATCAAGAGAAGGTAGCACAAAATTAGTCCAATACAATAAAATCCATATATGGTTATAAGATCGAGAGAAGATTAATTCTGTGTATGAGGTTTTACGAAAAACTTTAAATTACAAATATTTCATAAAATTTAATGCAATTCAAACTAATCAAAATTGTGTGACCTTTGTGTTTTGGTTAGTCGAATTAGGGATTCATTGCATGACCATTGAGTGAATCTATTCTAAAAAAATCCACCATTATCAATAATAATTCAATAGCCAATAAACTTAGGGATTAAAAAGATTTAATCGTATAAGAAGTTAAAAATAGATGAAATCGATGTGCTAAGATTTCCATTACGTTAGGATTTTTTTTTTATCGATTAGGGTTTTTATATATTGATTTTAGTTTTTTCTTAATATATTTGCAATCTTGATTCGATTAGTCCAACTTAGATTAGGATAATTCATAATTGATAATACAGAATATTTTTGTGAGATCGACACTTGTATGCACTATACTCAACACTAGATTATGGTATACTTACTCGAAATCGTGACCTCAAAATCGCGTAACAGTTGTAAGCGAGATAGATTTTCATGGTCTCTTATGAATCAGGTAATAACTGTACCTGAAACTCATCTAAAATAGGATTGTCTGCGTTCTTTAGCCAAGCAATCATACTTGACATTTGTATCAAATGTTACTTTATTGTTTGATCAGCTTTTTCTTATAAGTAATAAACTTATAAGTCAGCATGCTCATCTTAGGAGCTGAGAGGGAATCGTACTACTCTTTAAGAGCAAGCCAAACAGACATAGAATCTCAGAAAAATCTTACTCCTCAAGTATAAACTGAATTTTTCGATGCCAAATATTGTAATTGACATCATTCAGTTTATCCTCTTTACAAAGATATAGCACGACAATTTTTGATGCAGCCATAGTCTTTGGTACACAAAAAAAGAGATGTTAGTGACTTATTGATGCTTCTTCACATATTTTGTATACCTTTCAAATCAACAAATATGAAATAGTTCGAATGTAAACTCTAAAGTAAACGAATGAATCAACGGATCCATCCATCACAACTCGGGGCTACATCTTACCATCCATACTTGGATTTGATATACAAAAATCCACAAAAAGTCATAATTAATGACATGAGACCCTTAAAAAATAAGAAAATTAAGTTCGGAATAGCATGACACACCATCAGAGGTCCCACGTGCCTGCATGCATTGGCAGCACGCTAGTGTATGCACAACCCATATCCCAAATTGCATCGCGAGTCAGGACACGGTTCTGGGTTGATTCGACCAGGACTTGTCCTCAACCCATCACATGCCTCAGCACGCATGATGAGTTCTCGTGTCCTAAGGTTTTATATTTGGGAATGGAATGCAAAACTTCATGTAGTACTCATGTCACACATGATGGTGGCTAAAGGTTGCAATGGTGAATGCACTAGGTTAGGGTTTTGGGGATAATGATGGTGGTAATCTTTCTCTCACAAGAATTAATTGAATACTTCACTTCTTTGTACCCGGGGATCTCTCAAAAGTGGTATAATACTCAAAAAACAAAGTTTCTTCGTGCTCTTAAGATGGGTGGAGAGAAAACTCTTCATTTGATAAAATAGCGAAAGCGGTTAGAACATGACTAGGGTTATAAAGTGTTTCCTTTAATACTTATACTAATAGGGGTTTTGGAGTGATATTTTCTTATTACTAAGTCCAAAACATAAGTCATTTATTTTCTACTGAAAAAGTTCTAAAAAATAAACAAATATAATCAAATAAGAAATCTTAATCAAACTACTCATGGGTCGCAAAGTGGGTCGAGTATCCTTGTTGGTTAGGCCACCTCGGGTCTGGCCATGGATCATGGGTTGGGTCTTGGACCCTCTTTCCAACAGACTCCAAACCTTTTCTAGCATCCTTTAGGAACCCTAGATGCCGTAAAATGCCTAGGCTATCACTCATGGGCTCTTGGCTGTGCGGTTGGGCACCAAAGGCCTGTGGATAGTGTGTTTTTTCTATTTTAGACTTGGACCCCTCTAGCTTAGACTCTTCTTGCTTGCATACTATTTCTAGTCTCTGTAGGACGCCTTTTGACTCTGAAACACTTGTTTTCATGTCCTCCTTGGAGCTGGGCCGCACTTACATGGTGACTTTTCTAAGCATGCGTGGGAGTGGTGCACGTGGCTTGGGTGTCGTGCCCATAATTTCTTCCTTTAGCACATTGAGCTCTTATTCTAAAATTCTTCATGGCTCTCCTAAGTTTATAATAGTCATCCCCTTAGAGAATGACCTTGCCCCTAAGGTCAAAAGTTGGATAAGTTTAGTTGAAGTAAAGTAGTTTCACCCAAGTCGCATCTTCGTCTTCGAGGTCTCTCCACTTAACCAAGACTTCAATTCTTTTCTGGTCACCATGTCTGACCTCACGGTTACTTATAATGTCTTTTGGAATTGGGAGTACATTGCTTTCTTCATCAACATTAGGGAGGTTGGTAATAATTTTTGTCGGGTCGCCAACTTGTCTTCACAATTAGCTCACATGAAAAACTGGTGTATGTGGACATTGGCTAGTAGATCTAACTTATAAGCAAGCTTCCCATATCTAGCAAGGATTTCAAAAGGTCCAAAGAACTTGGCTTGCAACTTTTGAAGTGTTCCCTTGAACCTTTGATGCTTGTTTTTGGGTGAGTACATCTAGTTACCCACTTAGAATTCATCGTTCAGCCTATGCTTGTCATGCATCTTCTTTATTCTTGCTTGTGCCTTCTAGAAATTGGTCTTTAGATCTGCAAGAATCTCATCTTTAGAATGTATTTTGTGGCTGGTTGGGAGGCAAGTTGAATGACAAAATTCTGTCAATCTTTCTTGATCATCGATTGCATAGAAGCCGTCTCAATTCCCTTGACAAGTACTTAGTTATCCATTTTTAGTTTTACCTATTGTCCATTGTGCAAAAACTCCATTTCAACCATTGCACTCAAGAATAACATCCAATCAATAAATTGTAAGGAATAAAAATCATCTTTCAATTTTAAGTCTTGAATATGAAGATTAACATCCCTATGAACCTCTTTAAACCTGATCTTTTCACCACTAGCCACCCAGACTTTAAGTTCCTTTACCTCCTTTGAGGGTAGGTATAAAGATTTGATAACTTTCATACTAATAAATTCAGAGCAGAACCATTATCAATCATAATAATGACTTGTTTTCTACTGATTTGTGCACTAGTGCGCATGATTTTTGGTCCTTCGATCCCAACCATGGTGTAGATGATAATCAGGGTTTTTCCACCATTGTTCTCCTCTATTTGGATTATGGTTTCATGTTGAAAAGGCTCCTAATCAGAAAGATCTTCAGACTACACTGCTTCTTCTTTACTAACCAGCTCAACTATGAAAATTCTGGGTGTCTTGCACTTGTACCCGGGGACAAACCTTTCATCACAATTAAAGTAGAATCCCTTTGCTCTCTGTGCTTCCATCTCTATATAAGAAAGCTTATTAAAATCTTAAAAAAGGGCTTTAGAAGGGTTAGGCCTTGCTACACTCGAAGATGGCATAGCAAAAGGCTGTGATGCATTGTCACTTACGGGCGTAATGGTAATGACTGTTTTGGTGATTTGCTTTTGGGCGGCATATCTGATATCTTGTAACTGATCTTCCTTAAGTCTAGTAACCTCTAAGGCATGCATCAGGTTCCTAGGGTGCTGTAACTTCACTTCCATGGTCAATTCATGCTTTAGACCAGCCACAAAGACTTCAATAAGTGCTTTCTCAGGCTAATCGACTTGGGATGACAATTTTTCGAATTCCCTTTGGTATTCCGTCAATAAATTGATTTATTTCAGCTTAGATATGGTCTCATTGTACTCCTCATAGGCTGTATCACCAAACCTCTTCATCATCTCCTTGTAAAGGCTCTTGCAAGACAAAGTTTTTCGACTAGCATTATACCTTTCTCTCAACCATTGTAACAATTTTTTAGATTCATCTTCTAGGTAGAAACTAGCAATTCTAACTTTTTTTGTACTAGTTTGTGGTATAACAGCTAAAGTAGATCTTTGCCCCAATTATCCAAGAACTCAAATCTCCCCCATTGAGCTTGAGAAACTTAAGTTTGTAGGCTGTTATCCACTGGTTTCGTTCTCAGTGACCTCTCATCCTATGTTTTAACTATTCTTCCTTCTTTTAGGCACTATGCACAAAGGGATCTTCCTCCTCATTATGTGAGGACTCAAATCTTGGGTTGTAGGGGTTAGACCCATCCTCATCTTTACTGCTTGAATATTGGACAGATCGACTAGGGTAGTGATCGCTCCTAAGATGCCTCTTGCGTTCTTCATTCTATTGGGGCTGCATTGTTTGTAGTTGATCATAGATGACTTGGATGTTTTTCTCTAAAAGAGCTACTTTTCATTGATATCGAGAATGGTATTGTTGGTGAGGATTAGTTGGGTCTCAACAGTATCAAGAGGTTCACATTGAGTGGGCTATTTTTACTGTTCAGACATGTGGATGAATACTATTGTGATTTCTGCACAGAATGTGGTGTAGTTGAGATTTTGGTTATATAGTCATGGGTTTTGGCTTGGGGGATGTGTTTCTTATGGGAATGGATGTTTAAATGATTGGATATTTGAGTATTCAAGGAAAAGATGGTATTCTGTCGTGTTCTGGACAGATTAAGGTTGGACAGTTGTGATTTTTTGACAAACTGTGGGTAGCTCGTTATTTGTTATTTGTAAATGACTTTTTAGGTTTTTAGCAAGTATGGATGTTTGAGTGGTGGAATATAATACTTTTTAATGAAAACAAGTGGGGTTGTGGCTGCTAGACAGAAGGAAAGGCTGCTACAATCATGATTTGTAAAATTTGGACAGATTGCTATAGTGACCGGTTTAAGGGCTATGCGGCGAGGGTTTTTTAATAGGAATGGGTGTCGTGCTCTCAATGAGAGCACCAAAATGATGGGTTCTCATGTTCTAAGATTTTAGATCTGGGAATAGAGTGCCAAACTTCATATAGCACTAATATCACACATGAAGGTGGCTGAAGTTTGCAAGGGTGAATGCACTAGGGTTAGGGCTTTTGGGATAATGATGGTGGCAATCTTTTTCTCACAAGGATTGATCGAGTGCCTCACCTCTTTGCACCTGGGGATCTCTCAAGAGGTGGTGTAACACTCAAAAAATAAAGTTCATTCGTGCTCCTAAGATGGAAAGAGAGAAAACTTTTCATTTGACAGAATAGCAAAAGCGGCTAGAACATGAACTAAGGTTACAAAGTGTCTCCTTTAATACTTACACTACTAGGGTTTTGGAGTGACACTTTCTTACTACTAAGTTTAGAACATAAACTAGTTATTTTTCTATCAAACAAGTCCTAAAAAAATAAACAAAACATAATCAAATAAGAAAGCCTAATCAAATTACTCATTGATCTCGAAGTAGGCGGGCATCCTTTGGTTCGGGTTACCTTGGGCCGGGCCATTGGTCATGGATTAGGTCTTGGAGCATCCCTCCAACAGACTCCCAAACCTTCTCTAGCATCCTTTAGGAACCCTAGACGATATAGAATGCCTAGGCTGCTATTCATGGGCTCTCAACTGTGCATTTGGGCAACAAAGACCCGTGGGTGGTGCGCTTATTCCATTTTGGGTTTGATCCCTCTAGCTTGGACTCCTCTTAGTCTAGGATTTCTTGGCTCTCAACTGCGCAGTTGGGCAACAAGGGCCCCTAAGGGTTGATTCCTTGCTTTAGCATGTCGAGCTTTAAATTTAGGATTCCTCATGGCTCTTCTAAGGTCTACAATAATGCATGACGTGTACGCGTTGGTGTCCCATTTTGTCATGTGCCTTAGCACGCGTGACGTGCACGCACCTGCAAGCCAAGTCAGGTCTTCTTCACCTGACAGTCTGCAATGCCTCGCTATGACCCCAGTTGCCAAAAAACCCTTTTTCGGCCACTTTTAAATACCAATTTCGACTGAAAATTGAAATCGGACTTCCCCCGTTCATCCTAAACTTGAATTTTGGAGATTTTAAGCCCTAAACATGGTGGATTAAACATCACCCGTTGCGACCCTTCTCAGCCATGTTGGAATCTTGATTTTCAGCAACGAAAACTGCAATTGACCACTCAAATTGATAGATCAAAGTATCATAAATACATTTAAACCATTTTTACACATCAATTTGTTCTCAAACTCGATAGATCTAAGGCTCAATGGTCATGGTGGTTGAAAATTTCAACCAGACAATTTCATAGCGTAAACATGCTTCAAAAATTAAACAAAAAATATATATGTGATCCTTGAGTCATGGGTAATGTCGTGGTATCATCGGAGTCATAAAATTCATTCGTGATTCAGATCTTAAATTTTACCCTACATATTTTTATTCTAAAAATTCTAAAAAATCTTGTAAATTAATCTAATTTATACTCTGATACTAATGTTTGATTTATTTAACATAACGGAAACATGAAATAATCACAAAATAAATAGAATCAGATTTTCGTGATGGTACCCAAATGTGTAGGTCTTCGAAAAATCTAAATTGCGAAACTTCTAGAATAATTCGCACGATCAGGATGATAATAATGAGGAACGAACTACCACCACAATGCCATGATACCTTAACCCTAAATCCAGTGATTTAAATGACAAAGTTTCTCAATCCCTTGATATTTTCACTTTAGAAAATATATATTTTCAAAATCTTTCAATCTCTCTCTACAAGAAATTTGCAATTGTCTTGATGTTTTATCTCTCATGTTTTAGTGGAGTTAACTCCCAAAATTAAGTTAGATTCATGTAGAAAGATTATTGGAGAGTTAAGAAAAGTTGAAAGATAATGAGAGTTATTCCATTATTCCAAATTCACAATAATTTTCATTAAATTATTTTACTTTTTACCTAGAAGGATAGAAACGCCCCTACATGGGATAGCAACTATTAGAAAGCATAATATTAATCCTAGAGAACAAAAGCTGATGTAAGCTACCCTGTTTACAATTCCGTTAATGCATCATACATGTGACCAACTCTAATGTATGAAGATAGAAACGCTTAGGATTAGGAATGGGACATAGGAGATGGCAACGATGGGAAAACGACGATGGAGATGATAGTCACATGGATTTAATGTCTTTTTAGAGACATCAAAAATAACTAGATATTTGAATATTTCCCCCTCCCCTACCCGATGACATAGCAATCTTTATTCTAACTCTTAGCTTCCGCAGACTCCCCTTCTTCAAGGTGGCTGGCCTTGAATTGAAGAAGCACAAAGAAGAAAGTAGTTTCCATCTAGCCTTTTGCTAATACAGTTGGAATGGAATTGTCCAACCTTAGTTGATTCTTTTCTTTTTTTAGCCTTTGGCAGTGACCAAAAGTGTTTAAGTCTCCACACATCTGGGCACTGTGTGGTAGGACCTTTGATACCCTCTCAATGAAAGCACCAAATATGTGGGCCGCTTGTGTCCTAGAAGAGAATCGCGGCTTGATTTGGCTTGAAAATGATGGGGAGGATTGTAAAATGGTGGGGGTACATCTTGCTGCATGGCAATTAGGTCCTACGCACAAGGGGGCTCGAGGGGAGAAAGGAAAAAGAAGAAAAAGGAAGAAAGAAAGAATAAGAGATGGAAGATTGGGTATGGAAAGGAAATGGATATGACTCACGGTTTTGGAGTGAACAAAGGTTTTGCACCGCAGGGATCTCTCAAGCAATTGCTCTCCTTCAAAGGATGTGGGCTTGGCTTTGTTGCACCACAGGAATCACTCACAAAGCAATGAACATTAGACAAGACAAGTGCTGCCCGAAGACTGCACTATGAAATGCTTAATATCCTACACTCTTGTCTCTCACGAATGAGAAGTAAAGGGATTGAATTCTGGAAACTTTACTTGGATAATATTCCGTCAAATGAGAGGGATAACATGGCTATTTATAAACAAAGGAAGGGGGGCCGAATGGGCAGCATTGGTGACATTTTAGCAAAATGCAAACCCTTGGCTAGAACATGACCTCCTTTGGCATTTAACTGCCCATAACTGCTCTAAAAGTTTCCTTTTGCCCTATACATTGATATCACACTTATTACAATACTTCAAACATGAGTCTTAACACACTTAAACTACTAAATTAAATGGCATAACTATTGAAATACTAAAAATGGAACTAATCTGTCTAGAATTGGGCAGAATGAGAGTGGTTGCTTGTGTGATACTCATGCCTCTTGGCTATCCACGTAGTCTTGCATTCCTTCTGGTGTCTCCTCATTGCCTACTACCTTAAGAGGCCTTTGACTCGTACTCCATGACTGCTCGCTGGTGTCTCGTCATTTGGTGCCTCATTGCATGTTGGTGCTAATGTCTTCTCGACTAGCGCTTGTGCTTTGCGGCATGGTGCTGTTGCTTGAGTCTTCTCGAGCATTTCTCCTCCTTTGCACTGCATCATTGGTTCTTCTATTGTCTTCTGGTCCATAGTGCATGTCCAAGGCTTGGTGGCATCCTTTGGTAGTGATTGCTCCATTGTGGTCTGGGGTTGAGAATATATATCTATGTGAACCTCCATTATAATTGTTCCTATGCCTTGCTTGATGTCCACTGCTTGATGCTTGTTGTTCAAAGCCTTCTGCTCATGTCCTTCTGCTCGTGACACATTGCTCGTGTCCCTTTGCTCCTTGCACGTTGCATGTGTCTTTCCACTTACAGCTTGCTCGTGCGTTGCTTGTGGCCTTTCGAGAGTTCATTACACACTGCCCCTAACAAATGTGCCATCTGGTATGTACAACATACGCCTTCACTCTTACAAGAGCTTCAACACTAGATCTTAGTGTTAGCCTCTGAGAAGTAGTACTTGTACATGGACGAAAGCAGGCAACAACAATTCCACTTGAACTTTTCCCCTCATCAGCGATAATTTACTTCTAGACTGACATTTTTGTTTACAATCCAAAATTTTATGAAGTAGTCTTGACACAACGGTGGAATTTATCTCAAGATCACATATTTGATAATTGAAAACAGCCTCTTTACATATATGTTCACCCTTCTCAACCCCCACACTAAGTTGGGAAACACTTTGTGCACCAATTGAGTCCTTTTAGGCCAATCCTAAAATCTGGGATTAAATTCCAGGTTGTTTTAACTTCCATGATGCTCAAGTCCTTGACAAAAGCAACAACTTGGATCTCTGCTTGTATCTCCAAACTGAATACCCACAACTTTATTGAGGGCATCTCCACAAAAATTAAACCACCGTCTGCCATCCTAAGCCGAGATGCCATTTTCTTTATTCCAACTTAGGAACGAAAACTTCTAGAAAAAAAAAACAAAAATAAAAAACAAAACAAAACAAAAGGCAAAATACACAAAACTGAAGGAATTCTCTACCTTTACAGGTAGAAAAGTAGATGAAGCAAATGGGCTGTCTCCTCATTGTTGGCTCACCAAACATCTTATGAACAAGCTGCTAAATAAGTTGAGCATTATTATTGTCACCTAAGCAGCTTAAACAAATAATTTATGTCAATATAATCCATCTCACTTTGTCATTCAAGCAAAATAATTATTTCTGTATAATCCCATTGCTTGTGGGCATAAACAAGAGAGTAGTGATCTCCAAGTCAAGTAATTGGGACTAATCCCTCTTTCTACCATTTGGGTAAGTAGCATTGCAGACTTCTCAAAATCCCCCTTCTGGCAGCAAGCATCAATTAAAGGACCATAACTTTCAATATCAGGTGAGCAGCCTCTTCTTACCATATCCTCCAGGAGCACAAAAGCACTTCTAATTCTACCTTGCCTGCATAGCCCTTTAACTATGACATTAAATGTTGATGCCACAGGGAAATAACCATGACCGACCATCTCATTCATAAGCTCAAAGGCTTCCTTGGTGCGTTGGTCTTGGCAAAATCCATATATCAAGGTGACATAAACAAGAGTACTTGGATTGCGTCCTTCCCCAACCATCATATCATAAATCCCCTTTGCTTCATCCACTCTGCCGTCCTTGGACAAACCAATTATTCTCAAGCTTCTATCAACAGCTTCAGGAAATAATTTTCCCATCTTTGTTAGAAACACAAGTGCTTCATCTGAACGGCTCGTCTTATATAGGCCATAGATAATACTATTATAAGGACTGATGTGACCCCTGGAACCCCCTTTGCTCTCCTCCATTAGCTCCAAAATCTTAAGTCCATCCTCCACTCTTGCGGCAGAACACAAACCTTTGATCATCGTATCATATGTTACAAAATTACAGTTGATACCAACGGCCTTCATTTCATTAAACAAGTCCAGAGCTGAATCTGACATCCCAGACTCACAAAAACCAGCGATTAATGCATTGTAAGTATCCACATTGGGAAGGCATCCTTTTTTCTCCATTTTCTTGAGAAATCGGTGACCTATCTTGGTCTTCCCCAATTTACAGAATCCCTTGATGAGGGTGTTATAAGCCAAAATATCGACAGCACCTCCTTTCTGTTCCACTCTTTCTAAAATCTCAACAGCATCCATAATGCGGTCTTCAGTGCAGAGAATGTGTACCACCTTGGTCACGGTAACAATATCAGGAACATATCCTAGGTTAAAGCTCTTGTCTAGCAGCACAAGAGCTTGAACCAAATTGCGTTCCTGACAGTAGCCAGATATCAATATGTTGAAAGTGACCCCATTGGGCTCCCCCATTTCGCACATCAAACTTCTGCCGCGGCCAACCTTGCCATTCTTGCAGAGAGCATGAATGAGGGTGTTGTAGACGACGGTGTTTGGCGTGAAGCCACGGGATTTCATGAGCTGCAGAAGCTTAAAAGCGTCAGCAATTCGGTTAGTCAAGCAAAGACCCTTCATTAGAGTGCCATAAGTGTAGTCATCTCCCTGAACACCGCAACCCATCATCTTCTTCCTGTAAAATTCGCGGGCAATGTCGATGTCATGCTGGACGAGAACATCGAGAATGGAGTTGAAGATCTTGAGGGAGGGAGGGTGATTGGGTCGGAACTTAGAGATTAATTCGGGGACCCTGATGACGAGCCGGATCATTTTAGCACGTCCAAGGCCGCGGACAATGGTGAGGAAGATGGTCTCGTCTGGGGGAGAGCCGATAGTGGTGGGCATTTCGTCGAGCAGGTGGGCGACACTGTCAAAACTACGGAAGGTGCAGAGCTTGTGAATCAGAGCTCGGTAGGTGGAGTGGTCGTGGGTGAAATTCGGGAAGGTGGAGGAGGCCCACCTGAAGGTGTGGAGGGCATCGGCCGCGGACTTCTGGTCGAGAATGAGATGGGCAATGTGTTGATGCGTGGGAAGGGGAATAGACAAGGAAGATGAAAGGGAGGATCTGGCTGGAAGAGTGAGAAGACGGAATGCAGGTGATGGCGAAAGCATCGAGTAGAGAGAGGAACAAGCATAAAGTATTGCCAAGGCCAAAACAAAATTGTGTCAGAGGGTAGGGGGAGATGAAGAAGATGACTTTGTTTTATCTCATGCTTGGGTCTGTCATGGTACCCACTGGCTTACCCAGGTTGGGGGGCTTCACTAACAAAATTGAGTGAGGACAGAGACAGGGCATTTAGTGGTGGGGAGTTGGAGCCTTGTTTTATTGGACTTTGTTTGTTCTTCTACACTAATAGCAAGACAACCCCAATCGATTGAACAGAAGTTAATTGGGACCGTTGTTCTTCTCCACTAATAGCAAGACGACACCAATAGCAAGACGACACCAATCAATTGCACAGAAGAATAAAATTTTGACCGACCCTTTGATACAAAACGTAACATTCGCATCAAAAAAATTCACACTTAGAAATAGAATCTTCAGAGATAATCGAGTGTTTCCAAAGTGGAAATCAAGTAAGAAAAAGAAAGAACAATAGAAGAAGCATCATGAATCAGATTATTGTGCTCAACAAAATAAGAGATACAAAATTTCAGATTATTGTATTCTACAAAATTATTCAAAAATTGCTACTTTTAAGGGAAATTCAAGATACAACTCTTGGGCCTTGGGGGCAATGAGAAGGGGAAATGGGAGAAAAAGGACGGAAGAATCAATCAAGATCCTACTTGATGTTAATCTTACGGGCAAAAATTCTAAAATGAACAAATAATATAGATTAAAAATTTTTTTAACGAATTATTTAAATCGATAAAAAATAAAGATTTCAATCTTTATCTTAAAAGAGAAAAAATCTAAAATATATGATCATAAATCTGTTTTTTATTAGAATAAAAATTTTGGTGTAAAGATAGAATGAATGACACCACAATTTTGATTGTTCAAAACTTAAATTGATAAGTCAAAAAACTAAACAAAATTTCTATCTTGAATAAGATCAAAAAGTTATCAGAAAAACAAAATTTGTGTGAAGAAAGTTCACAATTTTATTAATTCTCTCAAAATTACTTTTTTTTTTTTTACATAATATGTAATGACTCATTTATAGGTTAGACATAAAAACTAAAAATGACAACTAAAAGTTTAGTAATTTTCTAAACAATCAAAAATTAGGAAACCAAAATATAAATTACAAATATAAAAATTAAGAAACTAAATAAAGTAAAACTAAATCACTTTGACCAAATTTTTGCTGCTATTTTTTTTTATTTTCGTCCTCCCTTAATTTTGGATAGTTTTGAATTCTTTATTCTTTCAATTAGGCTTGTATGAGTATAATTAAACCCCATTTTGGTTCTTCATTTACTTGGTCTCAAATTTCTTGATATAAAACTTTCTTAATTAATTTATTCAGTGTTTTTTTTGGAATTTTCTAACTCGATCTTTTATCACCAGCCCAACTGTAACTTGAATTGAATTATGCGAATTTCTTACAATCTTAATGACGTCATCATTCCCCCCTCTTGAAAAAGATTTGTTCTTAAGTCATCACCTGCATCGAAAGGACTCAAGTCAGTAACATTGAAAGTAGCACTAACATTATACTCCCCTGGTATATCAAGTTTGTAAGTATTGCCGTTGATTCATTCTAACACTTGAAAAGAATCATCTCCTTGGGGCAACAATTTTGAACGTCCATTGTTGGCTTGTTTGATGTATTGTTTAGTCATTTTCTCTATATTTAATCATACATTCTCATGAAATTGCTTCACAAATTCTGTTTTTTTTTATCATCTAAATTTACTTGCTCAAAAACAAGTAAATGTGATAAATCCAAAAGAGTTAAATGATTAAAATTATAAATAATTCAAACGGTAAAAAATTAGTAGCAGAATGAATAGTACATTTATAAGCAAACTTAACATGTGACAAACAATCCTCCCAAGTCTTAATATTTTTACTAATGATAGCTCTCAATAAAGTGGATAAAGTCATATTCACTATTTCTGTTTGACCATCAGTTTGAGAATGACAAGTTGTTGAAAACAAAACTTTCATTCATAACTTTTCCCATAATATTTTCCAAAAGTAATTTAAGAACTTAGTATCCCGATCCGAAACGATTGTCCTAGACATACCATGTAACCTTACAATGTTCTTAAAAAATAAATCCGCAATATGAGAAATATTATCAGACTTATGACAAGGGATAAAATGAGCCATCTTAGAAAAGCTATCTACAATCACAAAAATCGAATCTCGTCCATGTTTATTCCTAGGCAAATCCAAAATAAAATCCATCGAAATATCAATCCAAGGAGAACTAGGAATATGTAGGGGTGTGTAAAAACCATTAGTTTGAACTTTCGATTTAGCTTGCCTGCAGATAATACATTTACGACAAAGTCTCTCAATATCTCGTTTCATATGTGGCTAATAAAAATGTTCTTGTAAAATAGCCAAGATTTTGACGACTTCAAAATGTTCCATTAACCCTCCACTTTGCGATTCCCAAACTAACAAATCTCTCAATGAACAATTAGACACACACAATTTATTTTCTTCAAACAAAAAATCCCCGTGTCTATAAAACTTACCCTCTGTAGATTTTTCACAAACACTATAAATTTTTTAAAAATTGTGATCATCATGATAAAGTTCTTTAATATGCTCAAAACCAAGAAATTTAGTATCAACAGTAAAGATTAGGGTATACCTATGTGAAAGTGCATTCGCGACCATATTTTCTTTACCTTGTTTATATCGAATGACGTAGGGAAAAGTTTCGATGAATTCCATCCATCGAGTATGTTTTTTGTTCAGTTTTGTTGACTTTTCAAATGTTTCAAGAATTTATAATCTGTACGAATCACAAATTTCTTTAACCACAAATAGTGTTGCCATGTCTCCAAAATTTGAACCAAGGCGTACAACTCTTTATCATAAGTAGGATAGTTAAGTGCAGCCCCGTTTAATTTCTTGTTAAAGTACGCGAGTGGTCTTTCATCCTGCATAAGAACAACGCTTATACCTATATCAAAAGTATCATATTCAATTTCGAACGTTTTAGAAAAGTTAGGTAAAGCAACTTAAGAAGTATGAGTAAATTTATATTTAATAAGTTGAAACGCTTTCTCTTATTCTTCACCCTATTGGAATGCAACGTTCTTCTTGATGACTTGTGTAAGTGGTGTAACAATGGTGTTAAAATCTTTCACGAACCTCCTATAAAAACTAGTAAGTCCATGAAAACTTCTATCACCTATACTGGAGAGGTCGGCCAATCTTGGATGGTCTTGTTCTTCTCTTCATCAATGTTGACACCTTTAGCACTCATAACAAAATTTAGAAAAACAAACTTATCGATATAGAAAATACATTTTTTGAGGTTAGCATATAACTTCTTTTTTTTAAGTACATCCAAAACCGAATGCAAATGTGAGACATGATCATGTAAACTCTTGCTATATACCAGAATATCATCAAAATAAACAATTACGAATTTATCAATAAAAGCACGTAAAACATGATTCATTAAGTGCATGAATATACTAGGAGTATTGATTAATCCAAAGGGTATAACTAACCACTCATACAATCCATATTTAATTTTAAATGTTTTTTTTTATTCATCTCCTTTTTTTATTTGTATTTGATGATATCCACTCTTAAGGTCAATTTTAGAAAACATACAAATACCATGCAGCTTATCTAACATGTCATCTAGTGAGAAATAGGGTGTCGGTATCTTACCGTTATGTTATTAATGACTCGGTAATCAAAACATATCCTCTATGTCGCATCTTTCTTAGACACCAAAATCACCAGAACTGTGAATGGACTCACACTTTCTCTTACATACCATATTTCCATCAACTCTTCGATTTGTCTTTGAAACTCCTTTACCTCTTCTGGATTGCTTCTATATGCTAGATGATTTGGAATTGATGCACTGGGTATGAAATCGATTTAATGTTCAATTCCTCGGATAGGTGGCAAACCTTGGGGTAGCTCTTCGGGAGACACATTTTCGAATTCCTGTAAAAGGGAAACAACAGCACTAGGCAAAGAAGGGTTAAATTGGTCAGTACTTAAAATAGTTTCATTGTATATAAGTACAATCATTAGCTATTTTGAGAATATTACTCGCTTAATCTCACTTGTTTTGGTATAGAAATTTCTTTTTTTTGCTTTAGGATTTTACCTCATTGGTCGATCATTTCTCTCTTTTCTCTTCCTTACCAAATTTGGCATCTCTCTCTTCTTTTTTTCCTCTCAACTCATTTTGATCTCTCTGTTTCTTTTGTTCACTCAATTTTTGCAATTTCAGTCGGTCTTCATAGACTTGTTTTGGTGTCATCGAAATTAGAGTGATTTTTTCGTTGATTGAAAATGAATGAATATTTATTGGTGAAGCCGTCATATTACACATGTCGATCAAATTGCTATGGTCTTCCTAATAAAACATGTCTAGCCTGCATTTGTACCACATCACATAGCACCTTATCTTCATATATACCAATCCGAAATGGTACAACAACTTGCTTTGTAACCCTCACTCTTTACTATCATTCAACCATTGTAGTTTGTATGATTGTGAATGTTTAGTGATTAGAAAATTCAGCTTTTTCACTAAAGTAGTACTCCCAACATTAGTAAAACTACTACCATCAATAATCAAAATACAGATCTTATCTTTCACATGACCACGAGTGTGAAAGATATTCTCCTGTTGTACTTTTTCATCATCTCCTTTGGCCTATAAGTTTAAGACTCAATATGTAAGTAGTGCTAACATCTCACTATGTTCAACCTCGTACTCCTCATCTTCGATGGGGGCGTTTTCCAATGGCGGCATACAATCAATGTCATCTTCATCTTTAGATTTAATTACACCATTTTTCCGAATCACCATAACTCGCTTGTTTGGATATTGGCTAACTATATGTCCCCTTCATTGATACCTAAAGCATTTAATCTCACTAGATCGAGTTGAAGTGGAGGCTGCTTTACCTTGAGAAGTCGTGGTGGAGGTAGTTGGTTTGTGCTCGGGTTTAATCTTGGAGATGACTGGATTTTCTTCTTTTTTTGGATAACTCGTTCTCCAAGATGTTGTACTCGAAATTTGTGGGGTTGGTGTTGATCGTGTGTTACCTCTCTTGAGTTGTCTTTCAATTTTGATTGTCATATATACTAAATCCTCCAACTCTATATAATGATGAAACTTGATCGTGTTGGTAATCTCTCGATTTAAACTATTTAAAATTCTGGCCATTATCGCCTCTTGATCTTCTTCCACATTGGACCTAATCATAGTCATCTCCATCTCTTTATAATACTCGTCTACGCTTCGGTTACCTTGGTGGAGACTCTGTAACTTGAGATATAAATCCCGATAGTAATGATTTGGTACAAATCTTCGTCCCATCATCCTCTTCATCTCATCCCAAGTTTCGATGGGACGATCTTTGTTCCGCCTTCTATTGATGCACTACTGATCCCACCACACAATTGCATAATCAGTAAATTCAATGACAGCAAGTTTTACATTCTTTAATTTGGAATAATTGTGATAATAAAAAACCAACTCTATCTTCTTTTCCCACGCAAGGTATGTTTCGAGATTACTGTTACCTTAAAATGATGGAATCTTCATATCGATACTATCCAAGTTGTTGTTTACCCGATTCTTAATTTCTTTATCCTGACCAAATCTCCTATGACTATTCACTGACAACCTATCAAACTCCTCCTCTAACCTTTCCCTTTCAAACTTATCCACAATCTCAGTTTCTCTTTGATGAAACTTATTCCTTTTAGAGGGGTTCGACACTATTGATGGCTGCCCCCTTTGCGATTCCTCTTCTACTTGATCCAACTTTTCATGTATAAAATCTAACTCCCTCTCATCATCCATCTCATCTCCCTTATAAATGCTTGTAATTATAGATTCGGCCCAATATGTGGTTGAACCTTCTCACTTGTGCTATCTTTTTGATTTTGAGATATGATTGGAATTTGCAAGAAAATGTTAGAATAAAATAGGAAAGAATCTCACCACACTCCCTTATGTGTTTCACTCAAAAATAATGATTCACTCAAATCCACTCGTATTTCACTTTTTGAATTTGACTTTTATCTTTAATGAATTCTCTCTTACCTTTTACTACTCTTCTTTATTCAGTCAAGTTCTTTATTGAACTCGAGAACTCAACTCAAATATAATTGTCTTGTGAAATTCAATGACTTATATGGAAGAAATTATAACAAGAAAAGTAAGAAGAAGGGAAGAAAAAGTGAGAAATAAGGAAAATCGCAAATTTAGAAAAATTCTAAGTCAGAAAGGAAACAGATGAAAAATGAAACAAATAAGGAAGGTGAACAAATAAGGAAGGAGTTCAAAAAAGGAGAAATAATATGGAAAGTTTTGAATTTGGGTAAATGTACAAATTTAAGAAAGTACACAAATAATAAAATATTTCAATCTGAACACACAAAAATTTAGAAAGTTCAAATTCAAATTTGATAATAACAATTTAGAAACTTGCCAAATTTTAATAATATCACAAAATGAACAATTATCAACTTTGAGAACAAAATGCAAAATTTAGAAGTTGTCTTTTTTTTTCTCTTTTTTTTTTAGCCTCTACCTTTTTTTTACGGCTTCTTTTTTTTTTTTTTTGGCCCTTCCCTTTTTTTGTCTCTTTTTTCTGGCCCTTATTTTTTTTCGTATGACCTTTTTTTTGACCTTTTTTTTTTTTTTAACTATGGCAGCATAAAAAAAAGGAATGAAATACAACAAAAATAAGAAATAAATCAACGAATGAAGAATTTTGGTCAAATTAATGAATCGAGATTGGAATTAGAGTTTCAAGACACAAACATGAACAAAAAAAAAAAGAGAAAAAAAAGAATAATTTGAAGGAAGAAAATCTAGATTTGCTTTGATACCAACTGATGTGAACCCGACGGGTATAGAAACTTTAGAATGCACGAATAAGTAATATAGGTCAAGAATCTTTCCAACAAATGTTTGATAAGTCAAAAAACTAAACAAGATTCCTATTTTGAATAAATTCAAAAGTTCTCAAAAGAACAAAAGTTGTGCGAAGAAAACTCACAATTTTATTAATTCTCTCAAAATTGTTTTTTTCTATAGAATGTGTAATGGTCTATTCATAGGTTAGAGGTAAAAACTAAAAATGGTAACTAAAAATTTATTAATTCTTTTAACAATCAAAAATTAGGAAACTAAAATATAAATTATAAAAATATAAATTAGGAAACTAGATAAAATAAAATCAAACTATTTTGATCAAGTGTTTACTGTTTTTTTTGTCCTCCCTTGATTTTGTGTAACATCGATTTTCGGTGACTGTATATCATGTACTACTCACCATGATTCTAAATATATAAGTATCCTTTTAAGATATCTATTTAATTATCTATTTATTTATTTTGAGATTTCGTCTCAAAATCGTTAAACCGAAAATTTTATCGGTAAGCCGAAAAACTTCTCGGAAATCGCCGGTAAGGCCTAAAGAAGTCAAAAATAACTAAGAGAATGACTACACACTTAAATAAAGATATTTAAATAAAATTTCATATATTTAAGAAATTTCAAACAAAATTTCATAGGGACCAAAAATGCAAATTGTTAAAAGTTAGGGGTTTAAATGAAATTAAGGAAAGTTGGGACTAAGTTACAAACTATTCAAGGATGGACAATTGGAGTCAAATGATTGGTCAAGATGGAAGTAAGGTTGGTTAGTGACCACATAGGACTTTTCATATTCAAGAAAACTCAGTGGATAGAAATTTATGCATGAAAACTTATTGGGTAGAAATTTTTGCATGAAAACTAATTAGAATAACTTGTTTTAGCTTGTGACACCTCATCCCCTTGACATGGACGTCCAAAGAAACTTGGTGGAGCACATAGAGATTACTTGAATCAACAATTGCATGGTTTAAGTGTTAGGACAAGTGGAATGTCAAGATAATGCATGTAATGATCCAATGGTTAAGGATATTTAACTAGTTTTATAAAAGAACTTGTTTAAGAAGAGTTTGACCTATTTTCCTCATTCAAACTCACATTGGAGGAAATTATGAGGGTTCTACATCTATTTTTGAGTTCAACTACAGAGCCAAAAAGGTAAGAACATTTTTGGGAATTCTTAAATTTCAATTAGAAATATAGAAATATTGTATAAGAAATTTATATTCATTGTGATTTGATTTTTCTAAGGTGATAAAATTTAAAGATTCAAAAGGAGTGGTGATATATATTATTAGCAAAAGATCTTACAAAGGAGGTAACATATTCTAACTTATGCTAAGATTAAATTATTTGATGAGTAGTTACTTTGGTATCCATACTAGCATGCTAAATGTTGATTTTTAGATTGAGTCTTGTATAGTTTTCTTAGGATATCTCATTCTATAGAATTCAAAATTTAAGATATTTATTTATCTATAAACTAGACTTCCTAAAATTTAAAATGATATATCATGTGAGACATTTCATGAAAAAATTGATTTTTGGTAATTTTTGAAAGTTTAGCATGTTTCACAAATTCTGTTTCATGTCCTGTGTACGACCAGTAACTTGTATGAATTTTTGAGGTATTTTATATTCATAATTTGGAGAAATGTTAAACATAAAAGTTTTAGTCTCTGTCTTATCTTTAATTTGAGATAAAGATCACTTGAATCGGAGTTGTATGCAGAAAGTTATGATGATTTTACTAAAACTGTGCAGAAGTAGTTCTAAAACTAAAACCTAAATGAAAACTGAATTTTATAAAATTATATGTTAAGAATCTAAGGATGATCAAAACTAGAAAGTTTTATATCTATATCTTATCTTTAATTTTAGTTAAGAATTACTTAAATTGGAGAAGTACGTAGGGAGATATGGAAATTCTCCCAAAACTGTGCAGAATTGGTTTTAGGAACTTAGCATGAAAAGTGATAATTTTTTTTTATAAATTTGTGTATTCAGAATTTGAAGATGGTCTGAACATAAAAGTTGGAGATATATGTTTTAAATTTAAGAGAAAATTTAAATCATTTGAATCCGATCAATATTTTAGAAAATATCATGATTTTACTAAAGTTGCGCGTGATAGGTTTTTGTATGAATTTTTCTCTAAGTATGGAATTTGAGATTTTACCTTAAAGAAAATACTTCCATACCTATTTTGTAAACCAACAATATGATATTGAATTGACAAATAATCCATATTGTTTAATTTAGGTGTAGGGTTACGTTTTCGTTTGAGGGGTACTTGTTCAAGAAACGAGAACAGTTAGGGGGAGTGGCGTACCCTCCCCCTTCGAGCTGAGTGGGATGATTATTTCTGACTTTGAATGAAAAATATTTTGATTATGATTTTTATAAATGAATTTTTGAAATGTGATTTAGAAATGTTTTAGTGTTTGTGGCATGTCTTGAAATGATATTAGTGACGAATTGCATCCTGATGTTATGATGATCTGATAGTGCCTTGTTTTATGAGTAAATATTTATAAATGATGATTTATGCCATAAATGTATGATTATGGAATGGTGCATAGTGGTTGTAGCGCACTCCCTACCACAGTATTGAGTGTTTACCCGACAGGGTGACGTAGTGGGGTAACACGGGAGCAAGGGTTTGAGTCCTCTATCTCTAGGCAACGGATCCAATAGACGAGCACCCGTGAGGATCGTGTCAACACCAAGGGAATGTGGGAAGATATATGTGTTTTATTCTTATGAATATTGTGGTGACCCCTTGGTGGATTTTACCCTAGTTAGGCCAAACTATGGGTAGAATACGTTTTTGACACCCTATTGATGTATGATTTAATGATAAGGATGTATATTATTTTGAATTACATGATATATTTGCAAATGAATGAAATATGAATTTGAAATGATGTTTTGACTTGTCACTCTCACAGATTCATTTATTGTCATTATGTAGTCATTGCACCTCACTTACTGCGTATGTGGATTATACTCACCCATCATATTAATATTTTCAGCTTATACTGTACTTGACATACATTGAGGTACTATCCCATGAGTTTTACTGAGAGACGCTATCGGGTAAATGATCATACTCATTCTTGTTTACGATTGGACCATACATATAAATATTATATGTAAATTGGAGGTAAATGTTTAAAAGAAAATGTTTATTAAAAACTATCTTTTTTTTTTTAATCTTTCGCTGTATGATTTTGACTTAATGACATCAAGTAGGGTCATAATATTAGCCTTGCGTCACCTCGATGTGCGATTAGGGCATACCTGTGCCTCGAGGAGTCGCGGCGGTCTGTTCGCCTGCTCGACCAGCGGGTCAGGGCGTGACAGATTTCGGTGGTATTAGAGCTCTTGGTTCTGTATATACTCTATTTTACTTCCAGTGTTTGTAAAATGTTTTAAAAGAGTTTGTAATTTGCCTCCTATGGTCTTATAACGTTAATCTTTATTAGGGGGTTAGGTTAGCACCTAAGCTTTTGTTTTTTTCACTCTTAAGTACTAAGCATGGTCTTTTATGTAGAACTATGCATCCCCGAGAACGACCGAGGTGTACCACAGAGACCCCACTCGAGGTCGCGTCATCGTCTCAAGCACCTCAGGCCCCTCCTACTGGAGAAGTACCCCCACCTCTCTCTATACTCAGGGAGATGATGGGATGGTGGACAACCCACAGAGACCATATGAGAGCACCACCTGCACCGGTGGTTGCGACTTTGCCTGTACCTGCAACGGCACCAGCACCTGCAACGGCACCAGCACCCTCTCTTACGCTGACGACTACGCTGACTACTCGGCAGATGACAGTGGTCTCCACCTTACTGAGAAAGGCCAGGACTCTAGGGTGTGAGTCCTTCTCTGGGACCCACGACCCTATTGTAGCCAGGAAGTGGCTCACATGGGTCAAAGAAGCTTTAGAGGACATGGGAGTTAAGGATAGACTCAAGCTGGTGATAGCAGTCAGACTGCTAGAGGACTATGCCCGTGACTGGTGGGACGACGTCAAGGATAGAGCGGATGAGTCGCTGATTTGGGGTGACTTTCTGAGGGAGTTTGATTCCCAGTATTACACGATGTTCAACCGCGACATGAAGCGGCGAGAGTTCCTGGAGTTGAAGCAAGAGTAGAAGTCTGTGTCAGAGTATGAGACTGAGTTTCGCAGACTGGCGGCATCTTTCCCAAAGTTGGTGGCAACTGAGGAGACCAGGAGATTCAAGTTTGAATATGGACTAAATCTCGCCATCAGAGATCGGATGACAGTCTTAGAGGAGGATATATATGCTAGAGTTCTGAAATGGGCACTGAGTGCAGAGCAGAACATCAAAGAACGGAACAGACTTCGTGATCAGCAAGACCAAAGGAAGAGGCCTGGATTTGGGTAGGGACAGATCTCCAAGAGGAGCAGAGGCCAAGGTTCATATAGCGATGGCCCCAGACAGGGGCCCGGGACCACACCTCATCAGCAGTATAGGCAGTCATCAGTCTCGATAAGTACACCAGGAGGTAGCTTGGGCATTATGCCATGGTCCGAAGGAGCACAGGGAAGGCCCTGCCCGATTTATAAAAAGGCACATCCAGGCCCATGCTGATTCTCTCGTAGATGTTATTAGTGTGGAAAGGAGGGACACTTCAAAAACCGTTGTCCCGATCTGCGAACTGAGGGGTACAGTCATGCCCCAGATCAGAACTTTCCTTATAGGCCCAGGGGCAGCTCAGCACTTTCTATGGTATCTTCTCATAGTATCGTAGGGAAGTCTCTCAGTGGGAGTAACATGTCTGCTCCACCTCCTCGTCAGCAGCCCAGGACGCAGGTTAGACTATATGCTATGACCGACGAGGAGGTACAGGCCAGTCCAGACATAGTAATAGCTGCTACCCCAATTCCTCATCCTGATGATGTACAGGAACTTTAGACTATGATGTATTTTGGTGAACTTTGAAAGATGATATATATATATATATATTCATTTTGCGATTTTATTCTTAAGTAATTTTTATTTATTTTGATGATATTGTACTAATGGATTTTATAAATTCGGATGATAGACACTATGATTATCTTTAGAAGAGATGCTCGTGTGTTGATTGACATTGGGGTGAATAGTTCTTTTGTGAGCACAGACTTCGCTCACTACACTGACAAGGTTCTAGTACCACTTGATAAAGTGCTGCTAGTCATTACTCCCTTAGGGGAGCAGATTGTCAGGAAGGAGGTGTACCGAGACTGTGGAGTCGAGGTGGAGAGTACAGTGTTAAAAGCAGATCTGATTCCACTAGACATACGGGACTTTGATGCCATCCTGGGTATGGATTGGCTACACCGGCACAGAGTTTCAGTGGATTGTTTTGCTAAGACACGAATTTTGGAGACCAGGGTGTCCAGTATTTGTTTTCCATGGAATTAGACGGGTCCTCCCTAATTGTGTGATATCAGCTTTGGAGGCCCACAGATTGATGAGTAAGGGCTGTATAGCATATCTGGCACATGTTGACATCACAGTAGAGGGACCAAGAATAAATGATGTCCTAGTGGTACAGGAGTTTTCTGATGTATTCCCTGAGGAGCTACCCGGATTACCTCTAGTCTGGGAGTTTGATTTTGCCATTGATTTGGCACCAGGCACTGCGCTTATCTCCATTCCGCCATACAGGATGGCCCCGGCAGAGCTAAAAGAGTTAAAAGTCCAATTGCAAGAATTGTTGGATAAGGGCTTCATCAGACCGAAAACTTCACCTTGGGGAGCTCCGGTATTATTTGTCTGAAAGAATGATGACACTCTCAGACTATGCGTCGATTACCGACAGTTGAATCGGGTGACCATAAAAAATCGATACCCGTTGCCTCGAATTGATGATCTGTTCGATCAGTTACAGGGAGCCCGGGTTTTATCTAAGATTGACCTGAGATTTGGATATCACCAGTTACGAATCAGAGAAGGTGATGTTCCCAAGACAGCCTTCAGGACACGGTACGGTCACTTTGAGTTCTTGGTGATGCCGTTTGGGTTGACTAATGCCCCGACAGCTTTTATGGAGCTGATAAACCGAGTATTCCCCTCCTTCCTGGATAGATTTGTCATCATCTTTATTGACGATATTTTTATATATTCGAAGAGTGATAAGGAGCATTCCGAGCACCTACGAGTTGTACTACAGACACTTCGTGAGAAGGAGCTATATGCCAAATACTCCAAGTGTGAGTTTTGGCTGAGAGATATTGACTTTCTGGGTCATGTGGTTTCGGCTGACAATATCTTTGTGGACTCGAAGAAAGTTGAGGCTACTCTGAAGTGGGAATAACCACTGAGCGTTACAGAGGTGCGGAGTTTCCTAGGATTGGCAGGATATTATCGGAGGTTTGTAGAGGGATTCTCCAAGATTGCTGCTCTACTCTCCAACTTGACGCGAAAAGAGGTCAAATTTGTTTGGGATGTCGCAGTGAGGCGAGCTTCAGGAGCTCAAACAACGACTGACGTCAACACCTATCCTCGCTCTCCCTACTAGTGATTGTGAGTATGAGGTGTATTGCAATGTTAGTCGACATGGATTAGGCTGTGTACTGATGCAAAAGGGTCGGGTCATCGCTTATGTCTCCCGACAACTAAAGAGGCGTGAACTGAATTATCCTACCCATGACTTAGAGTTTGCTGCTATTATATTCGCATTGAAGATTTGGCGACACTACCTATATGGAGTTACTTGCCAGGTGTATACAGATCACAAAAGCTTGAAATACCTACTCACTCAGAGGGAGCTCAATCTTAGGCAGAGAAGATGGTTTGAGTTTCTCAAGGACTATGATCTGATTATTGACTATCACCCAGGGAAAGCAAATGTTGTTGCGGATGTACTGAGCCGCAAGTCATCATCGTCAGCACCTACTGAGAGTTCTTATCTCTCATATCTGATTGGACTCTACTCACTAGGAGTTAGACTGATGACAGATGATTTTGGAGCACTTTTGGCTAGATTTGAGGTGAGACCGACTCTACTTCACCACATTCGAAAAATTCAGTCTACTGATGAGGAGCTTCAGGGAATTGTTGAGAAGATCAACAAAGGGGAAGGTGAAGACTTCATAGTCAGGGATGATGGCTTAGTAGCTCTTGGGAGATGTATCTGTATTCCCAAGGATGATGACCTTAGACGCGCCATATTGGAGGAGACTCACTTTTCAGCTTATGCTATACATCCTAGTAGCACAAAAATGTACAGGACAATTCGAGAAAGTTACTGGTGGGCAGGCATGAAGCGTGAGATAGCCAGTTTTATTGCCTGGTGCTTAGTATGCCAGCAGGTGAAGGCTGAGCATCAACGGCCCACCGGCACACTACAGCCGCTTCCTATTCCTGAGTGGAAGTGGGAACACATCACTATGGATTTTGTAATGGGTCTTTCATGGATTTCGGCACGACATGATGCTATCTGGGTGATCATAGACAGACTCACTAAGTCTGTACATTTCCTTCCTATCCGTAGTAGCTATCCACTAGAGGGTTTGGCTCGCCTATATATTAGTGAGATAGTTCGGCTACATGGAGTTCCAGTGTCCATTGTATCGGACAGAGACCCGCGTTTTACTTCCTGATTTTGGCTGAAGTTACAAGAGGCTATGGGTACTCGATTGAAATTCAGTACTGCATTTCACCCCCAGACGGATGGTCAGTCTGAGATGACCATTCAGACACTAGAGGATATGTTGAGATCCTGTGTCATGGACTTCAAGGGAAGTTGGGACCAGCACCTCCCGTTGATCGAGTTCGCCTATAACAATAGCTACCAGGCTAGTATTGGGATGCCACCATACAAAGTCTTGTACGGGAGAAAGTGCCGGACACCCTTGTGTTGGGACGAGGTCGGGGAAAGACAACTTGATTGTATAGATTTGATTGAGGAGACCTGAGAGAAGGTGAAGGTCATCCGTGCTTGGATAAAGGCTGCCCAAGATAGGCAGAAAAGCTATGCAGACAGACGATGACTTTTGGAGTTCGGGAAGGGAGACATGGTGTTTTTGAGGGTATCTCCTTGGAATGGAATGATCCGATTCAGACAGCGGGGAAAGCTTAACCCCAGATATATTGGACCTTTCCGAGTCCTTGAGAGGATTGAGAAAGTGACATATAGATTGGACTTACCACTTGAGCTAGCACGGATTCATGATATATTCCATGTCTTGATGCTGAGGAAGTACCTTCCTGATCATGCCCATGTATTAGAACTTCCACCGATAGAGTTGAGCGATGACTTGAGTTTTCCCGTCCAGCCCGTAGCCATCTTAAACAGACAGACCAAAAAGCTAAGGAACAAGGAGGTTCCTCTGGTCAGAGTACTTTGGAGGAACGACCAAGTCAAGAAGTAGACTTGGGAGTCTGAGGATGCTATGAGGAGACAGTACCCACAACTATTTGCTGCATTGTTTCAATTTAGTTTCGAGGACGAAACTTTTTATTAGGGGGTTAGGAATTGTAACATCGATTTTCGGTGACTGTATATCATATACTACTCCTCATGATTCTAAATATATAAGAATACTTTTGAGATATCTATTTAATTATCTATTTATTTATTTTGATATTTCGTTTCAAAATCGTTAAACTAAAAATTTTATCGATAAGTCGAAAAATTTCTCGAAAAGTGCTGACAAGGCCTAAAGAAGTCAAAAATAGCTAAGAGAATATCTACACACTTAAATAAAGATATTTAAATAAAATTTCACATATTTAAGAAATTTTGAACAAAATTTCATAGGGACCAAAAATGCAAATTGTTAAAAGTTAGGGGTTTAAATGCAATTAAGGAAAGTCAATGGACTAAGTTGTAAACCACTCAAGGATGGACAATTGGAGCCAAATGATTGGTCAAGATGGAAGTAAGATTGGTTAGTGACCACATAAGATTTTCCATATTTAAGAAAACTCATTGGATAGAAATTTATGCATGAAAACTTATTGGGTAGAAATTTTTGAATGAAAACTAACTAGAATAGTTTGTTTTAATTTGTGACACCTCCTTCCCTTGACATGAACGTCCAAAGACACTTGGTGGAGTACATGGAGGTTGCTTGAATCAACAATTGCATGGTTTAAGTGTTAGGACAAGTGGAAGGTCAAGATAATGCATGGAATAATCCAATGGTTAAGGATATTTGGCTAGGTTTATAAAAGAACTTGTTTAAAAAGAGTTTGGCCTATTTTTTTCATTCAAACTCACCTTGGATGAAATTGTGAGGGTTCTATATCTATTTTTGAGTTCAACTATGGAGCCAAAGAGGTAAGAACATTTTTGGGAATTCTTGAATTTCAATTAGAAGTATAGAAATATTGTATAGGAAATTTATATTCATTGTGATTTGATTTTTCTAAGGTGATAAAATTCAAAGATTCAAAAGGAGTGGTGATATATATTATTAGCAAGAAATCTTACAAATGAGGTAATATATTCTAACTTATGTTAAGATTAAATTATTTGATGAGTAGTTACTTTGGTATCCATACTAGCATGCTAAATGTTGATTTTTAGATTGAGTCTTGTATAATTTTCTTAGGATATCTCATTCTATAGAATTCAAAAATCTAAGATATTTATTTATCTATAAACTAGATTTCCTAAACTTTAAAATGATATATCATGTGAGACATTTCACGAAGAAATCGACTTTTGGTGATTTTTGAAAGTTTAGCATGTTTCACAAATTCTGTTTCATATCCTGTGTACGACCAGTAACTTGTATGAATTTTTGAGGTATTTTATGTTCATAATTTGGAGAAACGTTAAACATAAAAGTTTTAGTCTCTGTCTTATCTTTAATTTGAGATAAAGATCACTTGAATCAGAGTTGTATGCAGAAAGTTATGATGATTTTACTAAAACTGTGCAGAAGTAGTTCTAAAACTAAAACTGAAATGAAAACTGAATTTTATAAAATTATACGTTTAGAATCTGAGGATAATCAAAACTAGAAAATTTTATATCTATGTCTTATCTTTAATTTGAGATAAGAATTACTTAAATTGGAGAAGTACGTAGGGAGATATGGAAATTCTCCCGATACTGTGTAGAATTAGTTTTAGGAACTTAGCATGAAAGGTGATAATTTTTTTATAAATTTGTGTATTCAGAATTTGAAGATGGTCTGAACATAAAAGTTGGAGATATATGTTTTAAATTTAAGAGAAAATTTAAATCATTGGAATCCGATCAATATTTTAGAAGATATCATGATTTTACTAAAATTGTGCGTGTTAGGTTTTGTATGAATTTTTCTCTAAGTATGGAATTTGCGATTTTATCTTAAAGAAAATACTTCCATACCTATTTTGTAAACCAACAATATGATATTGAATTGACAAATAATCCATATTGTTTAATTTAGGTGTAAGTTTACATTTTCGTTTGAGGGGTGACTCGTTCAAGAAACGAGAACAGTTAGGGGGAGTGGCGTACCCTCCCCAGTCCAGGTGAGTGAGACAATTATTTTTTATTTTGAATAAAAAATATTTTGATCATGATTTTTATAAATGAATTTTTGAAATGTGATTTAGAAACGTTTTAATGTTTGTGGCGTGTCTTGAAATTATGTTAGTGACGAATTGCATCCTGATGTTATGATGATCCGATAGTGCCTTGTTTTATGAGTAAATATTTATAAATGATGATTTATGGCACAAGTGTATGATTATGGAATGATGCATAGTGGTTATAGCGCACTCCCTATCACGGTATTGAGTGTTTACTCGACAGAGTGACGTGATTGGGTAACACGGGAGCATGGGTTTGAGTCCCCTGTCTCTAGGCAACGGATCCAATAGATGAGCACCCGTGAGGACCGTGTCAACACTAAAGGAAGGGGGAAGATATATGTATTTTATTCTTATGAATATTGTAGTGACCTTTTGGTGCATTTTATCCTAGTTAGGTCAAACTATGGGTAGAATACGTTTTTGACACCCCATTGATGTATGATTTAATGATATAGATGCATATTATTTTGAATTACACGATATATTTATAAATGAATGAAATATGAATTTGAAATGATGTTTTGACTTGCCACTCTCACAGATTCATTTATTGTCATTATGTAGTCATTGCACCTTACTCACTGAGTATGTGAATTATACTTACCCCTCATGTTAATATTTTCAGTTTATACTGTACTTGACATACATTGAGGTACTATCCCACGAGTTTTACTGAGAAACGCTATCAGGTAAGTGATCATACCCATTCTTGTTTACGATTGGACTATACATATAAATATTATATGTAAATTAGAGGCAAATGTTTTAAAGAAAATGTTTATTGAAAACTATATATTTTTTTTAATCTTCCACTGTATGATTTTGACTTAATGACATCGAGTAAGGTCATAATATTAGTTTTGCGTCACCTCGATGTGCGAGTAGGGCATAACCGTGTCTCGAGGAGTCGTGGCGGTCTGTTCGCGTGCTCAACCAACAGGTCGGGACATGACATTTTGGGTAATTTTGACCCTTTTATTTTTTCAATTGTGATTGTATGAGTATAATTAAGATTCATTTTTGGTTTTTCATTTATTTGAACTCCAATTTCTTGATATAAAATCTTCTGAATTAAGTTATTCAGTGCTTTTTTTAAACTTTCTAAATCGAGTTTTTATCACCGACCCAATTAAAATTTGAATTGGATCATGTAAATTCCTTGCAATGTAAATTCTTTGCAATCTTAATGATCTTGTCACTACTCAACTTTAAGAATCATAGTATTGGTCCTCACCAAAAATTAAAAAAAAAAAAAAAAAAACCATAGTATTAGTACTGCCAACGATGCACTAACAAATGGATTCCAAAAACATGTACTGTCCTCACGATCCCTGTAATATTAGCATTATTATCATAGGTTTAGAATCATGAAAGCATACAGTTAAGAGACGCCGATGGCATACTGCTCAAATAACCAGCCAATAAACAATCCTCATACAAAAACCAAATCAAAGATCCATGTACGATGAAAGTGGGAGGGGCACAGAGCAACCAGAAAAACCTCCCACCCAATGCTCTCTCTCTCTCTCTCTGCAAAATGAAAATACTACCTCTGTCCCTATCCTGTGTTCTGCCAAAATTCCATTTTTGAATTTACGTATTGTCCAGAACACATTTGAGAAGGTCCAGCCCTTCTGCAGATATGCTCCTCCTCTTTTGGGATCTTGGAATCTCAATCTTTGGGGGTGGGTCTGACGAGAAACACACCACCACCACAGTCAGATTATCACAGCAGTTGCGCTTGAGTGCTTCCTTCACCAGTTCTCTTGAGCATCTCTCTGGATCATTGTGCAACATTAGCTCCTTCCTCACCATTGTCACTGCACACTGGCTGCTCATAACATCCCACAGCCCATCACACCCCATTATTAGAAACTCATCTTCCTCTGTCAACATTACCTCTTGCACCTCTGGTTCGGAGCTTAATGGACCCTTTGTGCCTTTCTGGCCTTTGATGTGCCAGTCTCCTAGAGCACGTGCCACTGATAGTTGACCATCCAGATACCCATCATACACTGTGCCCCCTAGTTTCTCAATCCTCTGCCTCTCCAAGGAGCAATTGGGTTTATGGTCCCTTGATAACTCCATTGCTATTCCCCTTTTTCCTAGTACTGCCCTAGAATCACCGGCATTAGCAATTGTCAGTCTCCTGCAAAAATAATGAGCACTGTATGTGACTCAAGATGATGATAAAAGAAACCCTCAACATGGGAGTTTACTTGTTTGATGCCCACTAGCTTCCAAGTCAAACTTGAATTCAAGTACAATTAACAACCAAGGTAAATAGGCCAACTAAAAGTTACAAAATTTTCAAGTTTGGTTAAATTACAAAGCATGTTTAAATGCTCATGTTGCTGAGACTAGGCAGCCCTTGGCTCCCTTTGTTATCTTGGCTTGGTTTGGCAAAATCATACTCCCTCCAGAATACAAAGGCAAACATATTAAATAAATTGATAAATTGATAAATAATACCCCGTTCATAAGGTTATGAAAAGACTATCTAGCAAAATGTTCGGAAATGTGGTGTAAAATGACGTTTCTGCTCCTTGGATGATCTTGTTGGGCAACTTTTTCAGGTCAACATTTTGTTTACCCATGGAGACAGGAGTATCCCCTAGTAAGCCATTGGCAGTCAAAACTAAAAAATTTTTGTAAAAGGTTGCAATGCAAGTAAAATCAGTGAATTAGCAGAAGTTCTCACCTTCCCAAGATAATGGCAGTTAGAGCGGTTGTGCCAGAGGACTTATCCAGAGCATTAGCTTCTGCAAATACATTATCCGCTTTTATGAAGGCACTCTTAACAGCTTTTTTCATGCCACGTGGGAAATGGGAGTCCTCTATTATAAGATTAAGAATGTTCCTTTTAGCGAATGATGCCGCATCAGTTCCATTATGTCCATCAAACACCTGCACATTAATAACAAGACCTCAATGAACGTATGGCCTTTAATGATAGAAGAATGAAAGAAATAATGGAAGCTTCTTGCAGGAAATTGCACAAGATGAACAAACTTCCTAATGTCAATGAATAGAGATACAGCCTACTTTTTGAAGTCAGCATCACAAGCAAAATTCTCATAGGATAGGTTATGAAAAAAACCATCTAGTTTTGCATATAGCAGAGTGATAACACTTGGAAGTTCCTGATAAACCAGAATGGGCATGGGCTTTGTATAAGTGAAATTTAGCACTTAGAATTACATACACTAACAAGAAAAAGGCAACCTAATTCCACATGTTTAGAGGTATTACAAGCAAAATAGATTACTTGCCCCATAAAATGCTCCAGGAGATGGAAGATTTACACCTTCACCAAAATGTTCAATAAGGTTATTGACACTAATGTGCTCGTCCTCCATGTATCTTTTTGGTCCTTTATCAGAGCAGCTCCCTGAACGGAAAATTGGCGAAAATTGAGAATTATCATTTGATGGCATTTTGTGGCCACTAATCCCAACTTCATCTTCCTGAAAAAAAAAAAAGGTGCATAAAAATAAAATAATTAGTCACAAAGAACCAGATTATTTCATTTCCATATTAGCTCAGAAGTGATTGATCCTTGAGTATGATACGAAAAAAGAAGGCTTCCATTCCTCCTTTTTTTTGGTTGGATGGGGGGCATTGTGCAGAAACTTCACAATAGGAAGTAACCGTGTTACAGTTGAGGATTTTGGGAAGCACTAGAACAGAAGTTCCAAAGTCATCTACCGAAACAACAACAGTTGGAGCCTTAATCTCAAAATTTGGGGTTGGCATGAAAAAACTCAAAGTCATGTACTGAAAGTGGCATGAAAAAACTCTTGCTGTTGATAGGACATCAATATCATGCCAGAGATCATATAAGCTGGAGCTTGATAAGCTGGGATATACCATTTATAAAATTTTCCCCTTTTTTTCCTACTGAAAACAAAGTTTCTGAAGTTTTCTCTCAGAAAAAGTTGTAACTGGGAAATACATAATTCTCTAAATTTTGTTTTATACAACTTTTTGTTTGTGAATGCAAAATTGGACTGGTGTCCTCCGTGGACAATGATGTTAAATTGCACAATTGTTGAACATTAGGAGAAATTAAAGCTATAGAGACAAATAATATAAATATGTAAGCACCATATTTGCAAACTCTAGGAATGTAGATGAAAATACATTCACTGTTAATAGGACACAGGTAGAGAGAGTGGCGTTAGAATGTAACCGACCAACTGAGCCATCGCAGCTAATCGAGCAGAGCTGATGCAATGCCGAATGACGGAGAAATTTCTGGGAGGCTTCCCAATCTTCAAGTGGGTTTGGTTCAAACCATCGGAATCCGCATCCCCATTACCAAGATCCTCTTCATCAACAGAAGGCAAATTGTCCTTGTGAATAGGATACCTCTTAGCACCACCATTATTGTTAATATTAGTAGTCAACGTTGTGTATTGAGGCATCATCACATCTGTTCCTGGGCCATCCCCCTTTACTCTCTTCTCATTATTCCCCGCCCCCCAATTTAATTCTCAACCACCATTAACCTCCCAGCCCCATTTTGACTAATATGAGGTGAAAAAAAAAAAGAAAAAGAAAAGATAATCGAGCTGACTGGATCTGGAAGGTACAAGTAATGTATTTGGATCGGAGGGTTCCGGATATTTTATCAACCACCCTAACCCTGACCTAACTTTGCCAACAACAACTCATGTTTGCACGACGCAACCAACAAGAACAAAGCCAAAATTTTCCAAAGCTCACACCTCCCACCCAGACGTTGGAATGTGGCCAAAAGTATGAACTTTTTTTTTTCCCTTGTCGCAACGAGAAATGGGGTTTCCTCAAGATGCAAATACAAGGTGAATTACCCTAATCCCATGAAGATGAAGATCATATCTCAAGCTTCAGAGTTGAAAAGGCATACGTTTTATTTACCGTGTAAGAAAACAGATATCAAATGGTGTAACTTGAAAGCAGTGTAGGAAAGGGATCAGAGAGGGAAAGAGAGAGAGATAATGGTGGGTGGAGGAGCGGGGGAAGTGGGGTAAGAGGGATTTTCGGCAGAAGTTGTCGCGGGACACGTGGTAAGCCTCCGAGGGCAGTTAATCTAGTTGATCGCGTTGCCTCGTGTTGGTCTTCCTTCACCATTTGCTTTGGGTCCCAGCCCCACGGCCCACAACACAACCTGTACTGTATTCAACTAGGTTTTGCTGCTATCAGTTTATGTTTACTTTCATGGAATACCAATTCTCACCAAAAAAAAAAAAATAAAAAAAAGAAGAATGGAATACCAATCGAGTTTCTTCTTTGTTTGCATCCAATACCACAGCATCCCAAATCTTTCACAAGCCAACCCCCAGTGCACATGTCCATGTTGGGAGAAGCAAGTCTCCTTTGCTATATTAATTAATGCCACAGCTTAAATTTTGTTCCCACAATAAATTATCTTTTGTTCGGGAACATTAAGGTTCTAAGGCATTGCATGTTATATATATATATATATATATATACACACACATACATGTATGTATGTATGTATGTATGTATGTATGTATTATATACTTTGCATGCAAACACATTTGTCATGTACCATTTTCGGTCCACATTGACCCTGGAAGGAGGAGCTTTCCAAATCGATATACCCGCTTTAATTCATTTCGGTCTTTGATTAGCGAATTTTCATTATATATCAATGGAAAATGCCACCCTTTTGCCCTCTTATATTCTTTCTCTTACTACCATTTTTCTATTTTCCATTTTCCCTTTTCTATTTCATTGTCGATTATGATCTCAAATCTGAAGTCACAGATTGTTAATCAAGAACTTATGACTGACAGATTTAGAGAAAAGAGACAAAAATATCAAGAATAGAGAAAAAAGAGGAACAGAGAGAAAATTGATAGAAAGAAACAAAGAAAAATAGAGAAAATAATCAAGTAAGAAGGGCAACTCCAAGAGCAGGAAGGGAGAGAGATATTAGGCAAAGATTTAACGAGTTGATGACGAAAAGAGAAATAATGAACGTAGAGAGACAGAGAAAGCAAACAAAGAGTGGGAAGAGTGCAACGGAGACCAAAAGGGAAGAGAGAATAATCGGTCTAAAAAAAAGATCGGAAAAAGAAGAAACAAAACTGCTGAATGTGGATTACGACTCCACAGATTTTGACTCCTTATTAACTCGAACAGTTACTGTTAACCGGATGTAAAATTTGTAACAATCGCCGGAAGGTGCTTCGGTAGGGGACGTTCTGATACTCAAGTAAAAAAAAACGGTTTTTGAATGTAAGAGAAACAGACTGAGAGTTTAGAGAGAGAGGGGTTCCCTGTAATTGGTGTACCTAGTGTGAAAGGCTAAGAAAGCGTACTTGAATTAGTGGGTTTGAGGGTATCTTATATCTGTCAGTGTCGTATGTTTTTGGGGTATTTTAACCCTACTTTCCTTATCAAGTCGATCCGGAAATCTCAAGATTTCTATATTTTGAAAAGATCATAATCTTTATAGTATGAGAACTTTTGTTTCTTGGAGAAATCTTTCCTTAACTGAAAGATGCGTTCTTAAGTAGGAAATCAAATCAGTTAGGGTATTTTGACATTCCTTTAGAATTAATAGAGCTATTGGCTATTGGTCGGTTGTTTGGCTAAGGGAAGCCCTTCATTCGTTCGATGGACCGATGGTTGAGTACTCGATCGGGGAAGTAGATCCCATCCGACAAATTTCATTCGATGATCGGGGCGACTACGACTCTATCATTCGGGAGACGAGACGACTAAGGCCCTTCAGTAGATCGATCGAGTAGTTATAGAGAGTAGTCATTTGTGCTTACTTATCGGTCGGTAGCTGTCATTTATGGGCCTCATGTGTGGGCCCTTTAGGCACTGACTTTTTGAATTAAGCCTAGAACTATGTCTCATAATTTGTCCCCGACTTATGGCTTTCTTTGCAAAGAGGTGCCATGAGTAAAGACTTATTAGGGTGAGGCGTGCTTGATACGTTACGGAAGCATTAGAGTGCTAGATCCGTCCTAATCTATTCCACCCTTCGTCACGAATGTGGGTGTATCTCATCGGAAGCGACCACTTCATGGGGAATTGAAGAAAATTGATTACTCCATTTATGACAGGCTATTCTCGCTGATCCGTTTCACCTACCCTGAGTCAATTAAGACTCGTTCCTTTATTGCTATAAATAGCTATGATGGGTGCTCGTTCCTTTCCATGGAGAATTGAGGTTTTTTTCCTTCTTTAGGGGTTCTGCTGGGAGTGGTTTATCTTCAATAGTTGTTTTGTAAGGCATTTTGGTATGCGGGGTTTTATGGCTCGGGCAGTTGCTGCTGGAGTGAGATCTCATTAAGGAAGAGGACTATTGGAATGAGATCTCATTATTTCGGCCGTTATTCAGTTGACATGGTGAGATCGTCTATCGCCGGTGGAGGCGTGTCTTATACCATTTTGGGTGATCTGTCCGGGTTCCCTTCTGTCATCCAATTAGGGTGGAGATACCTCTCACACTGTCTTTGGTTAGCAGGCCGAGCTTGGGTCGTTTGAGGGTGGTAAAACCCGAGCTCGCCTTCTCTTGTCCCTAGCACTACATAGGAATTACTATTTTTTGTACTCTTCAGTGTAGGGACTGTGGCTTCTTTATCCTGGGGCAACCTTGTTATGTACTTCTTGGTGTAGTCGGTCCAACCCAGGGACTTGTGTACAGAATCATGTAACCGAACGTACTTATTTTGTAAGGATAAATGAAAGGTTATATTTTACTTACTTGAATCTTGTCTTTGTTCTCTTTCGATCTCTTGTCAGAATAGATCTACTTCTGGCTTTAGGTTCCGCGTTGAGATACTAAGTAATACTGGCCTTTTGGACCGTCAGACATTCGGTCGTTAGATAGCAGGGTCACACCCACTTGTTCGCTGAGTTCCATCCCTATTAGATGATTAGTTCATTAGGTAAGAACTAGGCGACTTAGTCCCTACGATAGGAAATGTTTGGAAAGAAGGGCCATGTCCACCTGTTCGAGGAGTTCCATCCCTTATTGATAACACATTCGATCGATAGAAACTAAACAATTTAGGCCCGACGATAGGAAACTTTTAGATGGAGATGCTGTGTCCACCCGTTTGGAGAGTTCCATCTCTTATTGATAATTCGTTTGATCGATAGAAATTGAGCGACTTAGGCCCGATGATAGGAAACTTTTATATAGAGGGGTTGTGTTCACCCGTTCGGGGAGTTTCATCCTTTATTGATAACATATTCGATCGATAGAAACTGGGCGACTTAGACTCCGACGATAGGAAACTTTTAGATAAAGGGGCCGTGTCCACCTATTCGAGTAGTTCAATCCCTTCTTGATAACACGTTTGATTGATAGGAATTGGACGAATTAAACCCAACGATAGGAAAATTTTATATAGAGGGGACGCGTCCACCCGTTCTGGGAGTTCTATCATTTATTGATAACACGTTCGATTGATAGGAACTGGACGACTTAGACTCGACGATAGGAAACTTTTAGATAGAGGGGCCGAGAGTCGTTTAGTTCTTACTGAGCTGGTTCCTCTGGCTACAGGTAGTTCCAGAGTTTACTGGTGGTATATGTGTCAGTTTTCTGAGTTCCAGATTCAAGGCATGGCCGATCCGTCTAAATTGTCGAGGCGATAAGTTCTTGGTCGGACCACGGAACGCACTCGATATGAACCTTCTCAATCAGGACCGAGTTTGCCTCCGGGTTGGGATTGGCCGGTGGCTTCCACCCTTCTTAATACCAACTCGCCCAGTCTGAACATTCAGTTCTTGACTTTTCGATTGTGATACCATGTCATCTGTTGTTGATAAGCCGTCATTCGGGCCAATATGGACTCTCGCAACTCCAGAAGCAAGTCCAATCTTTCACATAGGGTATGCTCGTTTTGCCCAGCGTCGTATTGGGCCACTCAAAGCGAATGAATTCCAATCTCCATAGGTATGACCGCTTCACTCCCATATGTCAAACTGAATGGTGTTTCACTTATTGCTCTTTGGGGGGTAGTGCGATATGACCAGAGGATATCGTAAAGTTCTTCGGCCCATTACCCTTGGTATCGTCTGGCATCGTATTCGATCCTTGTAGAATCGTTTGGTTGATTATCTCAGCTAGCCCGTTAGTTTGCAGATGAGCAACCCGTTTGGAGAGTTCCATCTCTTATTGATAATTCGTTTGATCGATAGAAATTGAGCGACTTAGGCCCGATGATAGGAAACTTTTATATAGAGGGGCTGTGTTCACCCGTTCGGGGAGTTTCATCCTTTATTGATAACATATTCGATCGATAGAAACTGGGCGACTTAGACTCCGACGATAGGAAACTTTTAGATAAAGGGGCCGTGTCCACCTATTCGAGTAGTTCAATCCCTTCTTGATAACACGTTTGATTGATAGGAATTGGACGACTTAAACCCAACGATAGGAAAATTTTATATAGAGGGGACGCGTCCACCCATTCTGGGAGTTCTATCATTTATTGATAACACGTTCGATTGATAGGAACTGGACGACTTAGACTCGACGATAGGAAACTTTTAGATAGAGGGGCCGAGAGTCGTTTAGTTCTTACTGAGCTGGTTCCTCTGGCTACAGGTAGTTCCAGAGTTTACTGGTGGTATATGTGTCAGTTTTCTGAGTTCCAGATTCAAGGCATGGCCGATCCGTCTAAATTGTCGAGGCGATAAGTTCTTGGTCGGACCACGGAACGCACTCGATATGAACCTTCTCAATCAGGACCGAGTTTGCCTCCGGGTTGGGATTGGCCGGTGGCTTCCACCCTTCTTAATACCAACTCGCCCAGTCTGAACATTCAGTTCTTGACTTTTCGATTGTGATACCATGTCATCTGTTGTTGATAAGCCGTCATTCGGGCCAATATGGACTCTCGCAACTCCAGAAGCAAGTCCAATCTTTCACATAGGGTATGCTCGTTTTGCCCAGCGTCGTATTGGGCCACTCAAAGCGAATGAATTCCAATCTCCATAGGTATGACCGCTTCACTCCCATATGTCAAACTGAATGGTGTTTCACTTATTGCTCTTTGGGGGGTAGTGCGATATGACCAGAGGATATCGTAAAGTTCTTCGGCCCATTACCCTTGGTATCGTCTGGCATCGTATTCGATCCTTGTAGAATCGTTTGGTTGATTATCTCAGCTAGCCCGTTAGTTTGCAGATGAGCAACTAATGAAAATCGGTGTTGAATTTTCGCAAAATTCTTGGAAGCATTTGTTATTGAATTGCTTCCCGTTGTCCGTGATAAGGACATGCGGCATACCGAACCGAGTGACGATACGAGCCCACATGAAGGATTGGGCTTTGGTTGTAGTGATCTGAGCTAAAGGTTCGGTTTCCACCCACTTGGTGAAGTAATTGATCGCTACTATAAGGAATTTTCGCTATTCTATGGCTGGGAGAAATGGCCCGAGGATATCCATACTCCATTGAGTGAACGGCCAGGGGCTAGATATATGATTGAGCTTGGTGGAAGGTAGTCGAGGTATTGAAGAGAAGCATTGGCACTTATTGTATCGTTTTACGTAGTTATTGGAGTCGGCCTTCATGGTTGGCCAATAGTACCACTGGCGAAGAGCCTTGTACGCTAGGTTTTGAGTGCCTAAGTGATTACCATAAACCCCCTCGTGGATTTCTCGGAGGACGTAGTCCACCTCTTCGGGAGTTAGGCATCGTAGATATGGATGAGTGAATGACTTTCGGAAAAGGATCCCATCAATTATGGCTTAGTGTGCGGCTCTTCGTTTTAGTTTTATTGCTTACCTTAGTGACTCTAGCAGGCGATCATGCCTTACATATTCTTATATGGGGTCTTTCCAACTAGGGGATCGATCAATAGGGAGAGCTTTTTTGGGATCATTAATGCTGGGATATGGGAGGCTTTCAATGTATACTGTTCTGCTAGAAACAACTGAATCGGAACTAGCCAACTTCGATAGAGTGTCAGCTTGTGAGTTCTCCGACCGGGGGTTTTGCTGGATGTCGACTTTGCCTAGTTGTTCCATCATCTCGCGCAGCTTACTCAACTATTTAGTCATGGTTGGGTCTTTCGTTTCGTAGGCCCCTTCGATTTGTTTTACGACCAACTAACTATACGTTCTGTGCCCCCATGTTAATGGCGATCCGAAGGCCTGTCAATAAAGTTTCGTATTTTGCTTGGTTGTTGGTGGCCTAGAAATCGAACTGGTGGGTGTATTCTGCCTTAAAATTGTTTGGGCCTACCAGTATGAACCCGGCGCCGCTTCCTGAGGAATTTGATGACCCATCGATGTGAATGGTCCACTCTGGGATTAGCCATTCTTTTTTATGGTTGGGAGATTTGTCTTCGACTGTTGTCAGCAAGGTACATTCGAGAATGAAATCAGTCAATGCTTGGCCCTTTATTGCTGGTCGCGATCGATACTGGATATCGAACTCGCCCAGTTCCACACTCCACTTGATAGCCGACCAGAAGTGTCTTTTTTTTGGAGGATCTGTTTTAGTGGTTGGTCAGTGAGCACCACGATGGTATGGGTTTGGAAGTACGGTCGAAGGCACCTTGCTGAGATGACCAAGGCATAGGCTATTTTTTTGACCGGTCGGTAGTTAATTTCGAACTCCTTTAATATCCGATTGATGTAGTAGATTGGCTTCTGGACAACGGATTCCTGTCTTACCATCACAGAGCAGAGCACTCGTTCGGAGATGGCAATGTATAAATAAAGTTCTTCCCCGAGGACGGGCCGCAAAAGTATTGGTGGTTCCATCAGGTATTCTTTTAGTCGCTCGAAAGCTGCCGGACATTCGGATGTCCATTCAAACTGTCGAGACCTCTTCAATGCATCGAATATGGGGTTGTATTTCTCACCGACTATGGACATGAACCGGCACAGAGTTGCCATCTGTCCAGTAAGACGCTGCACTTCTTTTAACGTCTGGGGAGTTGACATATCTAATATCGTCTGTATCTTTTCGGGGTTGGCCTCTATCCCTCGATCAATGATCATGAAATCTAGGAATTTTTCAGAGGCGATTCCGAAGGTGCACTTCGTCAGGTTCAACTACATGTTATATCGTTCTAATGTCTGAAAGGTTTCTTCAAGGTCCATAACATGTGTCTCTGCAGTAATACTCTTAATTAGCATGTCGTCAACATAGGCTTCAACATTCCTGCCTAGCTTGTCTTTGAAGACCGTGTTGATCAGTTGTTGAAAAATTGCTCTAACGTTTTTTAGGCCAAAGGGGCATGATCCGGTAGCAATACGTGCCGAATTCGATGATGAAGTTGGTCTTCTCTTTATCCTCTAGTGCCATTTTAATTTGATTGTAACCTGAATAGGGATCCATGAACCTCAAGAGATGGTGTCCCAAAGAGTTATTTACAAGCTTATCAATGTTGGGGAGTAGATAACTATCCTTCGGGTACGCCTTATTGAGATTGGTGAAATCTACACATATTCTCCATTTGTCACTAGCCTTTTTTACTAAAACCACATTAGCTAACCACTCGGGATATTTGACTTCACGAATGAATCCAGCCGCTAATAGATTTTGAACTTCTTCTTTTATAACATGTCGGTGTTCGAGAGCGAATACTCTCTTTTTCTGTCTCACTGGTTTGAAATTAGCATTGACTGTTAGCCTATGGGCTATGACGGATGGATCTATGCCTAACATATCTTTTGGGGTCCAAGCGAAAACTTTGGAGTGTCATTGTAGACAGACGACTAAGGCCTCTTGTAAGGAAGGCGATAGGTTAGTCCCTATCCAGACGATTTGACTGGAGTCGCTTGTTAAAAGGACCTCAACCTTTTCTTTCCCTGATTCGGGTTTTAATTTCGGCCTAGTGCTGTCCCTAAATTCCAGGGCATCGATTAGAAAAGTTTTTTGTGTGTCTTGAGTCGTGAAGAGGATATAAGGATCAGGATCGCTATGTATGATAGCAACCCATTGTGATATTCTGAACTTTACCTTCATGTGTCTCATACTCGGCAATGCTTCTAGTTCATTCAAACTGGGTCTTCCGAGAATGGTGTTGTAAGGAGAGAAAAGTTTCACCACATGGAACAAGACATGGGCCGTCGCATGATTAGGGGGTTTTTCGAGGGTAACGAAAAGGAAGATAATACCTTCGGGATAGGTGGGCTCATCTGAAAGTCTTCTAAGGGACCCGATAGGTGGCAGAAGTTGAGACGGATCGAGACCCATTTGATAGAAGGTGTCCCAGGTGAGGAGATCACAGTCAGCCCCTTGATCGACAAGGACCCTCTTTACGATGTGAGATTCTATCTTAAGGGTAATGACTATGGGGTCATCGCGACGGAGTTTAACCCCTACCAAATTGTCATCATCAAAACCTATGACTGTATTTTTCTCTTGGCAAGCATCACGCGGGGAGTGATGGTAGCAGATATCATCATGAGCTTTCGAAAAATCAGTCTGTTCCCATAAACGACGCTAATCTGGTGGAGGTGGGTTATGACTTCATAGATTCTGACTCTTTGTTGACTCGAATGGTTATCGTCGACAGGATGTAAAACCTGTAAAAACCACCGAAGAGTGCTCCGGCGGGAGAAGTTTTGATACTCAAGTCAGAAAGAGCGGCTTTCAAATGTAAGAGAAACAGACTGAGAGCTCAGAGAGGGAGAGGTTCCCTGTGATTGGTGTGTCCAGTGTGAAAGGCTAAGAAAGAGTACTTGAGATAGAGGGTTTGAGGGTATCTTATATCTGTTAGTGTCATAGGTTTTTGGGGTATTTAACCCTACTTTCCTTATCAAGTCGATTCAAAAATATCGGGAGTTCAATATTTTGAAATGATCATGATCTTTATCGTATGGGAAATTTCATTTTTTGGGAAGATCCTTTCCTTAATCGAAAGATGTTGTTCTTAAGCAGGAAATCAAAATAATTAGGGTGTTTTGACCTTCCTTTAGAATTGATAGAGCTATTGGCTATCGGTCGGTTGTTTGGCTAAGGGAGGCCTTCGTTCGTTTGATGGACCGATGGTTGAGTACCCAATCGGGGAGGTAAATCCCATCTGATAAATCTCGTTCGATGATCAAGGCAACTACGGCCCTATCGTTCAGGAGACGGGGCAACTAAGGCCCTTCGGTAGATCGATCGAATAGTCATAGAGATTAGTCATTTGTGCTTACTCATCGGTTGGTAGCTGTCCTTTATGGGCCTCATGTGTGGGCCCTTCAGGTGCTGACCTTTCAAATTGGGTCTAGGGCTATGTTCTATCAAAAACAATTAGTGAATAGTTAAAAATAGAATATAAAATTAAAATTTTGCAAATTGAAAGCAAAATTTGATGGGAAATTTTAAGTAAAAATTAATTTTTAGTTGGCATTTGTAAACAGAACTTTGCCTCGTTAAGCTTTGCCAAACTAGAGCACATGCAGGACTGGAGAGTTGGTAAGTTACAATTTTGGAGTCGTGAGTCGAAATGAAGTTTTTAATTTTGGGTTGTGTAGATTTTGAACCAAAGGACAAATCTACCCCTAGTTTCAGTAAAACAAACAACAAAAACAAAAGCTTACCTCTCCCCTTTTCTGCCATAGAAAAACACTAGGTAAATTGTATTTTTTTTTCCAGTAGTTTGACCAGAAATCACATACTATCTCTAAGATAAAAAAAATATCCATTTATACTTTTGTAGTTTTAGAAAATATGACAAGTGAATGAAACTGTAATAAAGTAACAGAGAAGTAACAGAGACGTACAATGTGAATTATATTCTCACTCTCTCCTTTCACCTTCGATAAAAAAAAGTACTACAAAAACAAAAAAATACATCTAGAGAAAAAAATCCAACTCCCACTCTTTCTCTCTCTTTCTTTCTCATGCCTACTAGGAGCTGTCCATTTCACGGACACTAGTAAGTCCTCCGATGTCTTAATCCAATACCGGTGAGGATGGATCAGACGATGACCACGATGGATTCAATGACTGATCGGCTATCTTCTTCATTCACAGTAGCGATTCGGTGCTGATTTATCCTTCAATTTGGCGGTTTTGTGACCTCTGAGATGAAATTTTGGAAATCAAATAGTGATTTAATGATTGGAGTTGAAATCAAAAGATATTGCAGTCGGAGTGTGGAAAGGGGAGCAAAGGAGAGAGAAAAGAGAGGGATAGAACTTGACTTTGAGATGGGTTTGATTCGAGAGATGATCATCTCTTCTCTACGGCAGCCAGAGTGTGCAGAGAAGAGGAGGAGAGAGAAGAGAGAGGGATGGATCTTGACCTCTAAGATAGGTTTGATTTGAGAGAGGCTCTTCTCCATGGCAGTCGGAGTGTGCAGAGGAGAGAAGAGAGGAGGAGATAGAAGAGAGAAGGATGGATCTTAACCTCTGAGATGGGTTTGTTTCAAGAGAGACTCTTCTTCATAGCGGCCAGAGTGTGCAGAGGAGAGGAAAGGAGAGAGGAGGAGAGAGAAGAAAGAGAATGTAAGGTTTTTTTTTGTAATTGGGATAATTTTAAAAAATTAATTTTGTGAGTTAACCTAAACTTTCCACATGTACTTCTCAATTTCCTGTTAATTTTGATCATTTCTGTCATTTACCATTTTTTTAAAAAATATAGGAGGATAAGTAGATATTTTTCCACTATGGGGATAGTATGTAGTTTTTTGTCAAACTACAGAGGACAAAGTTTAATTTATCCAAAAACACCATTAATGTTGAGAAGCTCCCCTCACTCTCTTTGAAATTAGGTAAATGACAAGTCCAAACCAGATGTTTGGTGTTGATTGACAGTTATGCATCATCTTGATTTTGTTTTTCATGGTTTGGGTATGGTAAGGAGACCTAAATCCAAACAACACCATTTTGCTTTTTTTGATCATTCTTTTGGGTCCCTTTTGGTAGCCACCATTTTGCAATTGTGAATGACTTAGAAAGTGCAGAAATTTGGTCATTGCCTTGACCGGGGCAAATGTTCTCATGTGACTCAGAACATACCTACAACATTTCTCGTTGTTAAGAAAATTATTGTCGAATCCTAATATTTTGATGATAACAAGATTCTACATATATTACTAATTAATTTACCAAGTGTATAGGTTTTAAAAAATATTAAATTTTCAAGTAACACAATCTTTTATGGGTAAAAATTGAGGTTCTATAGAAGTTTTCATGAAAACAATAGCTGCATAAAATATATTGGCATAGAAGTTATGCTTCTATGGGTAGAAGAAATCAGTTATCATAAATAAAGGACAGATGATAAGCTGGTGTGATTTTAGTTCAATTTTAGGACCTAAATCAGTTAATTAAGTACAGATTGAGAACAATATTTAATTATTAAACATGTTCAGATGAGTTAATCAAGATCAAAATATTTGAAAAATTCAAATAAAAGTTTTTACTGAAGGTAAAATCAAAATTCAAAATTTGAAATATGTTTTCCAAAAGATAAAGGTTGATTTTCAGGAACTGTTTCCTTAATTATAGTTTCTTCACCAGTCAAACATTTGGAAATTTGAAATTTCCACACATTAAGGTCACTGTTAGTCTTTGAATTTGAAAAATAACAGTAATAAAAATCAAAGTACTCGAAAGAGAAAAACACACTGGAAAATTGGATCTTATCTGATTTTTCTCCAGTACAAGTTGGTTTTGACGTCGAGTTTGAGCCTTTAATTTTCATAGTGGTAGCCAATTTGGTAAGAACTTGAAGTGGTTTTTATAGAACACCATCCAGACATTATTCAGAGCCTTTTACCTAGTTTCTTCGATTTACATATATTGACGTATCTGATTTGAAAGATTCCTTTAGAATCAACTTCATCTATCAAAATATTAAGTTGTTGTGTTTTCTTGCGTCTGTAACTTGTTGATTTGTGTTTGTAAAGTCTTAAAAGTTTGCGAAGAGTATGAAAACAATTTGTTGAGTAGATAGACTAAATGGGTGAGAGTTAAAACTACTTATTTGTTAGACTAAGTCATTTTCAAGAAAAAAAGATGCAGATCATCAACAAAGGAGGATTATACTCATATTTATAACTCTTTACGTATAGTGAAAACTAACTATTATTGGACTCTGGCTTACTGAGCTGGAAGAGTGAACGTAGGCATAAGATCGAATCACTATAAATCGAGTTTGTTTTCTTCTCCATTACTTTTATTTTCCCTACACATTTGCATACATTTTTAGTTTTAGAATTACTTAGATTAATCAAGACTAATCTAAGCTTTGTAGGTACAATCAATTCAAACCCTTTTCTTGATTGCCATAGGGATCAATACTCTTCATTCGTATAATCTTGTTTCACTCAAAACCCACAAATTCTCCTCAACCCAAAATAAGAAATTTGGATGAATTTCTTGTAATTGAACCTCGATGCAAACTCCTGGGAATTGCTATTAACAACATTGCGAGCGACAAAATCAACAGGGTTGCTAATGCAAAAGGGAAACTCAAAAAAATCAGAGGAGGTGAAAAGAATAGGAATAGAGGAATTAGGAGGTAGAGAAGAAGGGGCAAGATGGGAGAGGAGAGAGAGAGGGAGAGGGGGGAGAGAGAGAAAGCAATTCCAATGATTGAAAGTGTAGGCATAGGGGATGATGGAGATTTCGAGGAACGTTTAAAGGAAGACGAGGAGTTTTAGGATGTGCGCGAGGAAGAAGTGGCAACACGGACAATGAACCATCATTAATTGATAGTGATTTCAAAACCCTAAGCCTAACCCTTGCCTTTAGTGAGAGATAAAAACCTTAGGAGCTCTCTTTTTCTCTCTCCTTCATGTCTCTTGAATAGTTAGGAATGCAGAGAGAGATTTTGTTGATTTGTGGGTGATTGTATTGTTTGATTGTTGGTAATTGGTAATTGGGCATGCAGGCTCATGTGTGGAACGGTCAAATTTCTCGATGCTTTATATGTGGCAATGGCAACACCATTAATAGCATTTTTCAGTGGGAGAAAAGAGGAGAGAGAGGAAATAAGGGTCACATTTCTCATTTAATCTAAAATTTTCTCAATCAAAATAGTTTTCATTATACCTTAACCTAAACATATTAACATAACATCAAACTCCCATCCATAGTTCTTAAATAAAATTTTAAATTTAAATTTTATGTATGATAAAAACAGTGAGATAGTTTTATCTCTTAAAAATCCATCTTGATTCTTGTCAGATTTAGTCAAACTAATATAATTATAAAAAATAACTTATCAAACTCCAGTTTGACTTGAATTTTTACTACTTTCTTTGCCATTAAAATTTGTGTTGCCATAGATTTTTGTATCAAAATTCAAAGCATCTAGAGTAGTCATTTTTTTATTATTATTTTTCAGCTACTATCAGTATTCAAAATTATATTCTGACTAATTCGGGTTGACCGTTTGAAGGGGTCTATACTTTTTTTATGCTTAAGTTTCGAACTTGAAATTTGATTAAGTAATTTAATACTTTATCTCACTCAACCAGCTGTTGATTGGTCATGAAGATCTAAACAAACCAACAAATATATTTTCTCTCACAAAAATTCCAGGATTTTAAAACGGGTTAGAATCATTTATCACTTTTCGATGATTGGGTATTCTAAATCTAAAAGATGTCATAAAATCATATCACCTTCTTTTGCTCACAATCCAAATGCCTTTTGGTGGAATTATCAATCTTTCTCTAAGCCCTTTGTATCTCTATCTATCAAATGTGAGAATAATTAATTTCTTTCACAAATCACACTCTGTGACAATGCATTCTCCCCTTCTCATGTTTTCTCATTCATGTTAAAATAAAACACAAGAAAAATGAGAAGTTGATCCCCTTGAGGGAGTTGAGAAGAAGAGGGAGTTGTACGAGAAAGAGGGAGTTGAGAGTAGTTACCAAAAAACCAATCCCTATTTTCTCTCTCTTTTCAAATTCAAAATGAATGGAGTTTGGGTTTTAAGTCTACCCACATAGGCGGATCCGCACACATTTTTAATATCTTCCACTCACATATGAGGGCTAGACTCACACATAGTATGATCGTTATAATTGAACACCAATTTCATACTGTCAAGTGGTTTGTGTGATCCGTAAGAATACCAAGAGTTCTAGAACTATACACTGGGTAAAACAAAACCCAAGGCGTCATATCTCCCTATACCCTGGACTTCTTTTACAAGACACAATCAACGTATCTCTTATCATTCAAAATAATATAAGAGTATATTTGACTCAAGTCTAATCATATATTCATAATTATATTTCTAAATCTAAGTTATAGATATAACTAATCGGTTTGTAAATACGAAGTAATGTGTTGATCAAAAACAATCTTCCTTTCCTACAACTACTAATTTTCAATCTTATCTTAGATGCTTTCTTAGACATGCACCACTAAACCAAATCAACCATAGTTTGTTAGTGACATGTTAAAGTAGCAACACTAAAATAAAATTTTAAGAGACTGTCAAAAGTTCTAAAGGTATGAATTGAGATTAAATATGATTTTTCGGGTCTTACACAATGAAGTGAAGATGGATACACCATCTCATTACCCATATAACCATATAAGCATACGTGGTATGAAACATGTAATATCGGACAAGTTCAGATTTTGATGTTAACTCTAAATAGACTATTTAAGAATTTTTATATTTTGTGAAAATGTGGGGGGGATTTATTAAAATATAAATATGGGATTTTTTCTTTTGAGCTATACAAGAATTCCTTTAGACACTTGGTTGATAGACTCCCTAATTCTTAAGTTCCCGGTCGCTAGAGTTCTCGTTCATTAGAGTGTTCGATGATCAGTGAAATTTGATTTCTCTATTAGAAACTGAGTACTTTAGTAGAGCTTTAACTTGGTAGACTACTTCTTCATACTTTGATTTTCTTATCGATGGTGACTATCTCTTTGTACGCAACACCACCTCTCAGTATATTCCCTCTTGGTGATTGCTACCTGTCGGTACAAATTTCCCAATCATCTCTTAGTATTGGGACATTTACACTAAGTCTCTCAGTAAACATCTTTTGGTTTGTAAATTAGAGTCTATCAATACACAAATGAGATAGTGAACCTGCTTGGTATATTATGAGGATTATAGTTTATTAGTATATCCATTTTGAAAACCTTGTCAGTATTTATTTTGATACTTCCCAAATTTTTCTCGATGTCATTCAAGAACCGCACAGTACACTTATACTTTGAAAATTTGCCTTCTTCCACCTGTTTCTTGGTGCCGCCTGAACCTCTCGGTAGTTCTCCAAATTTCCATATACTTCTTGGTGAGACTTTCCCTACCACCTCTTGGTTGAGCAATACAATCTCTTCAAATTTCCAATGCTTGTCGATACTCTTCCAAGTTCCCATATGCTTCTCAGCAAGACGTGTAACTCCCATAAAAGTTTATCATCACTAAGCCACTCAATCTCCTTAATTATATAATACTTAATTAATATTATATTCCATAATCTTGAATACTTCAAATTTAAGTTGTATTTTATATTCCAACTTCTCTTACTTAGCACCGAGCATAATTCCCTCAACAAATAAAACTCCAAGTACTTAAACCTATAGAGTTGAACTTCCAAAATATCCCAAGAGGACTTATTGAGCATATGTGTAATTTAGAAGTGAAATAGGACAACTAAGCAATTAATAGAAGTAGGTTTGGAAGCCTAAAGAACTTCACTTCTCACTCTCTCTTTAGACCATTCTTCTCTTCTCTCCCAAACACAACTTATTTCACCAACAAAACTTAAGATCAAAGATTTTAAACTGCTCATCCAACTCCCCAAAGTTAGATTCTAGTTGATTTTGGAGAAGAAATTTAGGAGTTTAAAGCTGTCATAAAAAGGGAAAGATTTAAGGGTTTGATGTAAGCAAAATGGAAAGAATTCTTTAGAGACGAAATCAAGGTACTATAATATTTCTAACCCAAACTTTATTTTCTTTAACTACCTATCCATTTAGATTTGGAGGATCTTAAATCACATGAAGTGAGGAAGTAAAAGTAGGTTTTGAATGCTAGGGTTATTAGGTTGATGAGGGTTGATCAGTATTGACGATTTTGATTATTTGATAGTGTCTCTTAGGGTTTGGATAAGCTGATCAGGACAAGACTATTGTTGTGAATAGATCTTGGAGTGACCACCCTCCCTAATACTGTGAGTGGAAGGATTGTTGTGTTTGTGAATGAGAAAATGTTTTATATTTGTTTTTCTAAAATGATTTTAACATGATTTTATATATACTATTTTGTGAATGTAGAGTGTCGTTGGAAATATCTTGATTTAAACCATGAAAATTTATGCAACCACAAATATGTTATGTGCCATGCTGAATTTTATTGTGGTATTGTTGTTGAACTCATGAACTGGGAAATTGTTGATTTTTCATGGCACATGATATGATGTTTTGTGAAATGGTGCATATGTGGGGTGTAAGCTCCCATGTGAATGTCATGAACAATAAACTTCTATGGATCAATTTGGGAGGATGATGTAGAGAATTTGATAGACTTAAGGGGGATAGAGAGATGCCCCCAAGTCCTTGTTGGGCTAACTTGGTTTATACCACCTCGGAGGTTCCGAGCTAATGTCATGGTTTGGAGTGATTATTTTTATGATTGATAAAACCTCTTGATAGTTCCATCATTGGTCCTGACCAAGACTTTGGTGGAAAACTTTTGGAGCAATCCCTTTTGATTTTGAAAAAGTGTATATTGAATGCTTATTGTGTTTTTGGAAAATTATGGCTTTTGTTGAAAAATATATAGGTGACTACTTGATATTTGGTTGGAATGAAAATATATTTTGAGATCATTATTTGACACTCTCATGCTCACTACTCATTTCTTACACAACTATACCATTACACTCTATTCACTGAATATTTTTATACTCACTCTTTCATCCTTATATTTTTCAGAGGAAGTGTAGAGGCAAAAGCTGCTTTACCGTTAGCTAAATCCAGCTGAGAAGAGATCTATTCAGAACCATTTGTTGGTATTGGTTTTACTTAGTTATGGATTTCTGAGGCCTATAGATGGACTCATCGGAGGGCATTTATAACTCTTTATTATAATATATTTTAATTACGTTTTTCTAAAGTTGAAAACAATATTTTAGAAGTTATAGTTTGAAATGCTAAAGGTTTAAATGTTCCTACATGTTTTGGATTTAATTATTTTGTGTATTGGATCTACCAATTTGGACAAAGGTACCATTATAGACTGGTAGGATCTTGGGGTGCATGTTGGTGACTCCATATGCTTCTAAGTCGCGTGACGGTTGTTGCATGCTTAGACCCGGGGGTTAGGGCATGACAAAGCATGTGCTACAATGCTCTTTTTTCCCATTTGAAAGTGTATGTCTTATTTTCTAAAAATAACGCATTGTATAGGTATTAATCCAAGTGTACACAACACTTGACCTGAGTTTTCTTTCTTTTAAGTCCTCAAAGTCTTACAACATCAAGGAAAAACTCACTTCTGACTTTTAGACAAATTCAATAGATTGTGAAAATCCATTTCAATTATCACAAATGTATATACAACTGGTAATCATCTTAGTACTCTACTAAGGTGGCATGTATATTAATCCACCACAAATTAATATTGTCTCATCTCTACATATTAAACAAATATCAGAAGCGATTGCTCATATGAGAAAAACAATTTTTAAAACTTGTCCGACATACCTTCAAACGTAGACACGAAAATTTTGAATACAAAAACAAAATTCCAATGTCAATAAATATAAGCATTAGAGCATATATACCCTATATATGATTACAATCACAATCACAGTCACAAAAACTATCGTGACCTACATAAACCAAAAGAGCTAATATGTCTTTAGGTATTGACTTCGTAAAAGTATTACCCACCATCAAATATATAGGTATATACTTCAATGTCACTTCCTTTTTTTCAATCATGTCTTTGACAAAATTAAATTTTGTATCCATTTGTTTAGTTTTGGCATCGTATTTGGACTTTCTAGTGTAAACAATAGCTGATTGATAATCTTAATAAATAGTCACAGCTCCCACTAAATTATTTACTAATCCCAAATATTACAAAATCTATTTAACCAAACTCCTTCATAAATTGTAGAAGCATTGATAAGAAATTCTGCTTTCATCGAAAAAAGTGATACACATGTTTGTTTTTTACTATTCTATAAGATAGCGTTATCATTGAATAAGAAAATATAATTAGAGTTAGATTTTGTCTCATATAAATCACCTCTCTATTTAATATCTGTGTATTCTTTTTGTTGGTGTCAAAGACAACCAAGAAGGGGGATTGAATTGGTTGTCTAAACTTTGGTTTTTTTTAAAAAAAATTTATCTAACCCCACTTAGATCTAATTAAACCTATGGTCTATCTATAGCATATATAGCAAAATATTAAAAGAAAAAGTAATGAGACAAATCTGATTTATAGTGGTTTGGTCTTGTGTCTACATCCACTCTTTCAGTCAAGCAAGTCGGGATCTAATAACGTGCTAGTTTCTATTATGATCTCGAACAACAATTTATAACCACTTATCGACTTCTGATTTTCATACCATGAAGATTGATTTGTCCAATAATGGAAGACTCAACACATATACTAACTCACTTACAAAACACACTCTTATAACTCAAACCAATGCTGAATCAAATAAGTATATGTGCAAAAAACAAAAAGGCAGCAACAAATTTTTAAAAGTTCAGAATGCAGTATTTCGATCTCCCTTTCTTTTTTGTATTTGTTGTTGTGTTTTTCAATCTTCTTTCAAAGCTGCTTTCATACTGTTTATTGTATTAGTTCAAAATTCAAATTTCTGTAGTGAAAAATTCCAAAGTTACTAGCAACAATCCAAGTAACTTCTTTGGTAATTTCCCTGAAAAATAGACTGCAAATCCTCCTTAATTTGTGAGATTTTCTAATAGTAAATAATTTTGTTCTGAAGTTTAAACATCTCTCTAACTTATTCAAAAACTATTTAGATTATATCCACATGATATCTCTTCCATAAAATTTGAAAACCACTTCAAAAGTTTAGCTTCAGCTCAGAATTTTTCAGAACAACTTGCTAACTTCATCCATTTATTTCTCCACCAAAATCTCGAAATAATTGTGCCATGAATCCTCATATTTGTTGTCCAACTATATTATTATAATTTTGAATAAATAAATTCATAAGTTCTTGACCAGTGATGTAGTTACGGAGGTCCAAATACTCATTGAGACCAAATTTCTAAAAACCAATTCTGCTGTGAAATAATGGGTGACCAACCAACTTACAACAGGTTTTTCTTCAACATACCAGCAAGATACTTGTACTGTAAACCCTTGAAATTGAAGTTTCACATACCCTCTTTAAAACATAAGTTTCGAATTTAAAAGTACTTAAGTACATAAGATGATATGAATGTCCAAATATACCAAAATGATCATGATTTCAACACTTAAAAAAATTTCAAAGTATTGGGATTCCAAATATCCTCTTGTTGTGAGATCTTTTATGCATATCAAGAATCAAATATAGGTTAAGTGTAGTACCCTCTCTACACTTATCTTGCTGGCTAGGTTTTCACCAAATATAAAGATATCTTGCTTTTATGATCAAATAAGTCTCGCTTCTATGACCAGTTCTATGGCTAGTTCTATGACTTTTCTTTAATAAAATCTACTTTTTGAATATAAACTCTGCACACTAAATAAAATAGTTAGAACAACATGAGAGATTTTGTTATCATCAAAACTAAGGAGACAATAATTTCCTCAACACTTTTAATTTAGATCCTTGATAAAAAAGGAAATAATATGTGGTTCCTTTCAGATATCTCGATATCCTTTTTATAGAAATCGAGTCACACTTTCTTGGATTTGATTAATACCTACTGACCAAACCACAACATGACAAATATCGGGATGCATACACATTATAGCATGCTAAGTTTCCAACTATACTATAATACGGTACTCTAGACATTTCATCTTTTTCTCTAGGAGTTGCACTTTTTGTAGCATAAACTATTGCCTTTAGCTACAGGAGTATCAATGGGTTCACAATTCTTCATTCAGAATCGTTTCAGAATCTTTCGATATAAAACTCTCAAGATCATTCCAATAATTTCTTGGAACGATCTATATGGATTTTAACTCTCAATATACAAATTGTCTCACCCATATCTTCATTTCAAAAACTGGAAGACAACCATTTCAAGATTTGAAAGATATACTCCTTATTAGTCATGGTTAACAATATGTCATCGACATATAATGTAATATTGGACAAGTCCAGATTGTGATGTTGACTCTAGGTGGAATATTTGAAAATTTTTATATTTGTGAAAATGTGTGAAAACAATTAATTTAAATTTAAACATAGATTTTTGCCCTTTGATTTATCTAGGAACACATTTAGACAGCTAGTTAATAGATTCCTAATTTCTAAGTTTCCGATCACTAGAATTATCATTTACCAAAGTGCTCAATAGAACTAAATTTCTCTGTGAGAAAGTGATTTGCTCGATAAAGATTTAAATTGGTGGATTGCTTCTCCAGCTTTAGTTTCCTGGTCGATGACTATCATATAACTCACGGAAACTCTCTTGGTATATTTTCCATATAACAATCTCTCAGTATATTTTTCTATATGTCTGTTGGTATATTTTCTATATGATTGTTGATGGATATCAAATTCTAAATCTCTGTTGGTATCTATAGTGATACTCCTCAGCATACCATCCACTTACCTCTCTCAATATTACCTTGCACCTCTTGCTCAAGAGGAAACCTGTCGGTATTGTGTTGAAATACTTACACCATCTGTTGGTATCTGTTGGTCCTTGCCTTGCCAATATTTCCATAAGCCTATGGGTGTGAGAACTTTTCTATTTAAATCTGTCAGTGACGGCTGTTGATACCCCACTCCAATTCTTCCTGACGGAAACTCTATATTTTCGCTTTTACTTGATGACACTGTTATCGATTGCCATCTCGCAGTATTGTTTTCCATATACTGTTTGCCCTCTCGGTGCTATTGCTATGTTGTGAAGCTAGCAGTGTTGAGAGGCTATTGATGAATTTATTCCTTCATGTATACCTCTCGACTTTCCCTTGCAAATTAAAATCGTTTGTCGGTACACCTGGTCATCACTATAATTTACACTTCCATATACTCTTGCACCCCTCGACCTTGTGAGATTGGTGATCCTCCTTATGCATGTCGGCAATTGTGAGTCTATCGGTACCTTATATCTACCTACTTGGCACTTTGCCTTTCTCCCCTCTCGGTAATTGTTGCCATGGAGAATTCAACATGACTTGCACTTGCTATTTGCTCTCGGGACATGTAATTCTTGAGAATTGATCTTTGGACCTCCCACTCTTTAAAAAGTCTTACACCGCCAAACAACTCAATCTCTTCAAATATATAATACTAAATTTATATTATAATCTATAATCTTAAATATTCTAAATTTTTAATATTTTTAATTTATATTTCCTAAGTTGCATATTACATTTCAACCCTCTTTGCCTATCATCGAACACACTTTCTCAACAGAACAAAAGTTCAAGTGTTTAAACCCATTGGGTTAAGCTTCCCAATAATAATTAAAAAAAAATATGGGATATATATGCATATTGGAAGTGGATGAGGACCACTAAGTAATTATTGAAAATGCGTTTGAAAATAAAAGGAGTAGTGAGGTTCCAAAATCTACGAGACCCCAAATCTCATCTCTCTCTCTCTAGACCATTCTTCCCTTTTTTCTTAAAACCCACCATTGACCTCTCTCTCTTCCGAAACCCAATCGATCCACCGCCACAACTTTAGATCAAAAACATCCAACTCTCTAAAATTAGATTTTAGCCTTGATCTTAGAGAAAAGTTTAATGATTTAGTGTTGTCACAAAAGAGAAAAATCAAGGGTTTTGGTGTGATCCAAACCAGAAAGATCTTTTGGAAACTAAATCAAGGTAATATGATCTTCCACACCCAAGTTTTAATTTGTTTTAACGATTTGTCCATTGAAATGTGGAGTATTTTATATCACAGCAAGTGAGAGACAAAGTAGGTTTTGAATGTTAAGTTGTATGGGTTTACTTGGGGTGATGGATATTAATGATTTTGGTTAATCTGTGATGTCTTTTAGGGTTTGGACAAGCTGGTCAAGACAGAACCTTTATCTTGGACAGATCTGGGAGTGACTACCCTCTCTAAACTGTGAGTGGATGGTTTGTTATGTTTGTGAATGAGAAAATATTTTCTCTTGATTTTCTAAAAGAATTTTTTTTTTTAACTTGAATTTATTCAATATTTTGTGAATGTGGAGTGTTCTTAAAAATATTTTGCTTTAAACCATATAATCTATGCACTTGTTAATATATCTTGTACCATGCTGAATTTTTTTTGTGAATAAGGTTGTTGGATTTATGAATTGAGACATTTGTTGATTTTAAGTGGCACATGATATGATGTTTGTGAAATAGTGTATATGTGGGGTGTGAGCACCCAGTTTATATGATAACCGGTTTAAGTTTCCATGGACCGATTCAAGAGGACGACGTGGAGAGCTTGTTGTACTTGAGGGGGTAGGCTGTGGTAAAGTGATGTCCCCAAATCCAGTCACGGTATTCAGTTGCACCACCGAGGAGGCCACGAGCTAATGTCAAAATTGCGGGTGATATTTGTGACTAGAAATAATTGAAACCCCTTGACGGTTCTACCATTGATTCAGGCCAAGCCATCGGTGGAGAAGTTTTGAGGCAACTCCATAGTTTTTGTTTTTTGTTTTTTTTTTTAAATGTGTATAGAAATTTTTCATTATGTTTTCATGAAAAATGAGATGTTTGTTGAGAATTACAAATGTGATTAATTGATAATTTGTTGAATCAAAATACGACTTTGAAATTATTGTTTGTCACTCCAACACTGACCACTCACTCACTTACACAACTATACAATTGCATTCCACTCATTGAATATTTTATACCCATCTTCTATTTTTAATTTTTTTTAGAGAAAGAGTATAGGTAGAAGGCATATCACGCCACAAACCGGGGTCGTGAGCAACCGCCCGTTGTCCTGGATGCCGACTACATTTTTACAAAAAATCAGGCAGAACCTCCCCATAATTCGGAGGTCTCCCATGTATAAATAAACCTGTATAATGGACATCTATTCTGTCAAATAAATAAATGATCATCCCGGCCTCACAACAATTACCACATTCAAATCCTATCAACCAATCCACAACGGACAATCAGAATAATGCAAGGCTAATATAAGTACTAGCAGTCCTAGTCACAGACCTTTACTGTCATGCCCAACTAGAGCATGAGCAACCATCACACTGAGCAGGCCTAAGTTTTATACAAATTGTATAACAAATTCTCAAGTTACATTTTAAATGCTTACAAATGCCTCAATGCAAGTGAAATGTGAGAGTTTCGCAAATAAATGTCCATAAGTTATACAGTCATCCCATAATATGTACACGGCCAACTACGGATCTCAGTATGAAGACCTCGCAGGGTCGAAATAAAGTGCGGAATTCAGATTTCAACTTAATCTTAGACCTCACCGTCGTGAATACCTGATCCACCACAACCTCTAGAGTCTGAAGTGTCACTCTAATGCAATAATCCTGTCTGAGGGAGAAAAGAAGAGGGGTGAGAATCAAGGAAGATACCCAGTGAGTGAGGGGATTAATATCAAGCACAAATAGTGTAGGTGAGCCATTGGAGTGTCAAACAACATTATCCGTAAACAATAATTCACGATTTGCAATAAAATATGGTATGTTTAGTAAAATGAAATCATTTAATCGATCACACGATATCATACATATATGCATCCATTTAAAAATCAAGTATATTATAGAGCAAACCGAAAGGATCCTGGCAAAGGTGAACCATGACTAAGGATAGGCGCATCGGGGATTTTATTATGCAAAGTGTGCAAAAGTCGCTCTCTACCCCGACGTTGGCCGTGAGCTTAGCTGCCAATGACTTACTCAAACTCGTTAATAGGACCCCGCCCGGTGCTCGACGGTGATAGACACACGTCCTCCCCCGATGTGGGTTCAACCGGACGTGCCTATCGTATATATATGTGATATTTGCAGATACCTCATGCAGAAGCGTATCCGGGCATCCCGGTGCCACTACAAATGCCCTTCGTAGCTACGGAATCAATCAAGTCATATCATCTCATCATATCATCACATAACTAGTGGGCATCCAATCCATATAGTTCATCAAAGCATTTCAAATCCGCGTGCCAATACATTTCATCAAATCATTTCAAATCAGCATACCAATGCAACGGTAGAAAAGGAAACTTATCAAATTTTCAGGTAATGACACAATTTTGTTTATTTCAAACATGGATGCATAGTCATAGAAAACATAAGTTTACGACACTAATAATCATAAAACAAATTTGAGATTTAATATCACACATCGAATCAATACATATCAAAACATTTTTTGTTGAAAACACGGTAAAAATCAAGTTTCACTATTTCATGCCAGAGATTAGGGTCCCACTCGGTATGGGAGAGGGTAGCGCACTCCTCAATAATACCACAAAGCGAAGAAAAAGTGCTCCCCTCAACCAAGAAACCCAACACTTATGAATGTATAAAATCAGCAAGTTTCAAACCTACGCAGTTATAGGAAATAGGCTATAACTTCTAATACACATATCCAAATCAGGGGATTCTTATTTTATTTTAAAGCTAAGGATGTCTAGTGTCTAATGCAGAAAACCTCATGTCATTTGGAGTTGTGTAGAGAAAATTATGCTAAAAGACTATATACTGTTTAATTGGCTAAAATGCATGTTTTTCACTTTCAAATTTCCAATGTCAAGTCAAGTCCTTTAGGCCACTACCCTAACTCTTCATATTTTGTTCATGCGTACAACATGTCTACAAGACTCAAGTATTGATACTCAACCAATCCCGCACAGAGTTCACACCAATCCAATCTCTTTCTTGCACACAAGGGCCAACATATACCCCAATAACACACTCATTCTAATCCAAAATTTAGTCCTAAACTTCAGCATGAATACCTAAATTTTCTGCACATTTGACCCTTCCTTCCTCTCCATTTTGGCATGTATTTGGATACCCAAAAGTCATGGCATATGCAGAAATTTTTTGCATGCACACATTTACACTCCAAATTCTTACAAACTTCTCTCCTTCGACATACCTACACAACACACATATAACAACTATATAAGTATACATATCTATTCTTTACATAAGCTTTGCATTCGGAAACATCGTTTTCAACTCACAAATCATATTAACATAATCCATCCTCTTGGCCAAGGTTCATACACACACTCATACTCATATACCTTTTTTCAAATCTCTTCTTCAACACCAATACACACACATACATTTCTCATATATGCACATACGTATATTCTTCACTCCTTTGGCATAAATTGTACATACATACAATCCTAATTTACTACCAAAAATCTGCACAACTTCCTTTCTCCTTTTTCTCACAATTTATTCCAAAAATTTGCATAAAATGATCTTTTTACATTCATTTCTAGTGCAGAAAAGTTCTGCACCCATTCTTACTCCTTTTCTCCATCATACACATCACAATTAACATGTAAATGGTCTCTTTTCAATCACTATTAGTGCAAAAAATTTCTGCACATTATATAACTTTCTTTTTTCCATTTCAATCAACAAACATACATATTTATACATCATTCTTATATTAACATTCTGCATATCTTACATCTTCATCTCAACCAACAAACACACATATACAATACCACTTTAGCACTATAATTTAGCATATTTCATTCCAACTCTAAAACCACTCAAAATCGAAAACAAACCTAAAATAATAAATTTTCTTCAAGATAGAAATTCTTTTAAAAATCATAAACTTTTCGATTCTTATCCAAACATTTCAAACCATATGTCATTTTCAAGATGAAAAGGTCTAGTTTTATAATATGGAGATCGTATTTAGATTGCCTATATGCAGGACAACTTATAATGAGAAAGATTTCAACAGTTCTTAAACCTAACCACAATTTTTTTGAAACTATCCTTCAAAAAATGCATTTCATCAGGCAATTAACAACTCAAAACAACCTAAGAAATATATGAAATGTGACAAAGATCTTTTAACATGCTTCTTTCATATCGGACAGCCTAATTCATGCAGATTTCTAAACTAATCCCTAAATTTACCCTAAATTCATACAATTAATCGAATGAGTAAGTATTTTACCTCGCCTAGGGTTTCTCGGTTCGCAACCCTACGTCCGTGCGCCTACAATCCTGCAATGTCTCCAAATTGAAACCAATTTTAGTAATTAAACCTAATTACCAAGGAAATTTGAAACCTAGAGCTAATAATCAAAAACTAACCCTTACCTACGTAGAGAGGGAATACAGTCTTGGCCTAGTGTTTCGAGTGTCTGCTGTTATGCTGCAACAGAGGTTGCAGAGGAGTTCTTGGCAGTGAGCATCGCACGCGAGCTGGCGAGAGGGGGAGAGACAATGTGTGCTATCATGCATGGGAGAGAGCAAAGTGAAGAGCTCTGTCGCGCGAGAGAAAGAGAATGGCGAGAAAACAGAGCGCTATTGCGCGTGGTGGTGGCAGTCGGATAGAGAGTGAGACGATAGAGAGGGAGAGATGACCGTTCGCAGTTGAGAGAGAGCAGAGAGAGTGAGTGAAATAAAGAGCGGGAAACAGAGAGTGAGAGAGATCAATCAACCGAGAAAAAAAGAGAGGGAACAGAGGCGATGGTGGCGGCTGGGTGCGGTGGCGATGGTGGAAAACAGTGGCGGAGGGAGGTGGTGGAGAGTGCGAGAACGACTGCGGGAGAAGAAGATGAAGAAACGGGTGGGTGAGAGAGGAAATGGGGGAGGGATTAGGGTTTCTAGCCCTAATCCTAATTTAGTTTTGGGGACGCAGCGTTTTGCCCCAAAACATTGCGTCTCTACTCTCTCTTTTTTTTTCTAACAAATAAATTATATATATATAATTTCTCACCTACATTTCACTAAAATTTAAATTTTTCATAAAAATGAGGTTCATTACGAATTACAGACACGACATTTTAAAATATATCATCATGAATCTTGTCATATCCAACAATATCATATTCTTATTCACTATAACACCATTCTGTTGAAATGTATAAGATATAGTCAAATGTCGGATTATGCCTCTTTCATTACTCATATTTTTAAATTGATTTGATAGATATTCACGTTATCTATTCATTCTTAGGGCCTTTAGTATCCTATCCATTTTATTCTCTACCACTATCAGAAAACACGGCTTCAGTGACAGATTTTTCCGTCGCTGAAAGTCACCTCGTTAATTTTAGCGAAGGATCAATGACGGATTTTTTAGCGACGGAATTTATCCGTCACTAATCCATTGGTAATTAGCGACGAAAAATTCTGTCGTTAAATCCATCGCTAATTTTTTTTAGCATTTTCGAATTACCGACGGATTTAGCGACGGAAAATTTCCGTCGCTAATCCGTCACTGATGTGAGTAACAACAGTAAACCCAAATGCCCGAAACCGCCCGCCCACCCCACCGGCCGGCCCGCCCACGGCCCGTCTGGACTCCGCGCCTTAAATGTGATGAAAATGCATTGAAAATATGCTCTCACGTGGGTTCAAACCCGGGTGTGAGAGAAGGAACTTGAGAGCCTTAACCACCATACCACCATTACATTTGTATTATTAGTTTATTTTTCTTTTACTTCTATACTTTATTTGTAACTCTCAATATTAAAAATACAATTCACTTATTTAATAAAAATATAAAATTTTATTTAATAAAAACATAAAATTATTTTTAAAAAACAAAAAATAATATCTAATAAAAATACAAAATTATATTTAATTAAAATAAAAATTATATTTAATAAAAAAATAAAATTATATTTAATAAAAATAAAAATTATATTTAATAAAAATACAAAATTATATTTAATAAAAACAAAAAAAATTATATTTAATAAAAATAAAAATTTATATTTAATAAAAATACAAAATTATATTTAATAAATAAAATTATATTTAATAAAAATAAAAATTATATTTAATAAAAACACAAAATTATATTTAATAAAAATACAAAATTATATTTAATAAAAACAAAAAAAATTATATTTAATAAAAATAAAAAATTATATTTAAGAAAAACAAAAAATTATATTTAATAAAAATACAAAATTATATTTAATAAAAACAAAAAATTACATTTAACAAAAAAATAAAATTATATTTAACAAAAAAATAAAATTATATTTAACAAAAATACAAAATTATATTTAATAAAAATAAAAAATTAGATTTAATAAAAATACAAAATTATATTTAATAAAAAGATAATATTATATTTAATCAAAACATAAAATTATATTTAATAAAAAAAGTATTTTTAATAAGAAGACACAATTTTATTTAATAAAAATGCAAATTATATTTAATAGAAATATAAAATTATATTTAATAAAAAATAAAAATATATTTTATGAAAAAAAAATATATTTAACAAAAAAATAAAATTATATTTAATAAAAATACAAAATTATATTTAATAAAAATATAAAATTATATTTAATAAAAATACAAATTATATTTAATAAAACAAAAAAAATTATATTTAACCAAATTTTTTTTTTTTTTTTAACTTATAGCAATGAAAAATTAGCGACGGAAATTTTTCGTCGTTAAATTCGTTGCAAATTTGTCCGAAAAAGTTTTAACGATGAAAAATTTCCTTCGCTAAAATTAGCGATGGAGTTAGCGAAGGAAAATTTCCGTCGCTAAATCCGTCACTGATTTTTTCGTCGATAATCCGTCGCTAATAGCTATGGATTTTTATCCGTCGGTAATTTCCATCGCTGAAGGCCCTTTTTCTAGTAGTGTACCTTGCTTATATAACATCTGAACCACTTATGTGCTTCAGACTTGTGATGTGATGACCTACTATTTAGGTATCGCACCTCCTAGCAAAAGAAGACAAACATACAAATACGGAAGCGATTAACACAATTAAAATACGATGACTAGACTTGCGACAATTGCATTATCTGTGTATGATAACACGGAAGAAAATTTATATTAAAAGAAAATAAATTACTTATTCTTTTCAAATAAAATATTGACAGAGTCTTTCCTATTTAATGATCATTTAGTCACCTGGAGTTAGTATAAAACCTAATAAAGCAAAAAAAAAAAAAACACTTCTATTATCAAACGAACTGACATCAATGGCTCTCACGGCCATCCAGAACAACACACCTTGGTATATAATCATGATATAAACAAAATATACATATAGGACTCTCTTTGGCCATCAACTATACATTCATATACAAAACATAATTCATATAATCCCAAAGGTAAGACAAAGACTACATGCCTTAACAAAACAATTGATTAGAAATGTATAGGGATCTAAATCCCTTGGCTTAAAGGTCTCTACCTTGTGATTTTCTCTCGTTTCTTTGATCACTTGAAAACAAGGATATTGGAGTCAGTATAAACTGAGCAAGTACATGAGGGACCAGTAACATGCATAACAAGCAAGCAGACATAGGAATATCAATATCATCATGCAAATAGCATAACATAGAAGAATACATAAGAGATACACATTATCTCAAGCAATCCCAAGGAAATAAGTGTAACTACCACTCTAGATTCATTATCCTTCTTTATCTTTTGTTGTTCTGATTTAAATTAATAATTAAAGAAAGAAATAAAATGTCAAACCAAATTAGTGTATGAGGGTCTGGAAGAGCAAATCAAAATTTAGAATTCTTAAATGAAATCTAGATCTTTTTGGGTTAGATACCTCAAACATTTCACTTGCTTTTAATTCTATCATTGTAGGGAGAAGCAATATATCCATAGTTTCTCAAGTTTCGGCCATAGGTTTTACAAAACTTTTGGAACTCCATATACCAACTATACACCTCAAGCTTCGCCCGTAGGCTTTGCAAAGCTTTCGAAGGTATTTTTGAGTTATCACTTTCTCTTTATATTTTTTTGAAATTCTCATGATGTAATAACCACAAAGACCACAACTCATCACAAGTTTTGCACAAAAGTTACAATCCAACATCACAAATATACATGCCATACAACTCATTGTACACTCAAGAACTTGTTTAACAAATTTCTAGCACAAGCAGTTTTAGGAAAAGTGTCATAACTTAAACTACAATGATCAGATTAAGGTGATTCCAACTGCTACTTAAAGGTAAGACACAAGACTATAACTTTCATATTTATAGTTAGATTCAATTCTAATTATACTAGAAAAGCCAAATCAATCAAAATTATAGCAAAAAATTCACAATATAGTTTGCGTAGTCATAGAAAAATTAATACAACTTTTTTTGAACATATTGAATTGAGGTGATTCTAGTGGTCATTTAAAGGTAAGACATAGATCTACAATTTCATTTCAAAGGCTTACTTAACTCGGCCTAGAAGATAGCTCAATGGTATAGTAAATTTCAGACATTAAGCATAGCAGTTTTTTGTAGATATCATGCTATTTCAAAAATTCACCAAAAATTCAATTCTTAATGGAACTCTTCAAATCATATATAATTCTAAAACTATGGAAGTCTAGTCTCATCAGAAGAAAACCATATTCAATTTGAAATTGTGTAGAAAAAGTTATAAATTAAAAATTATAGCAAGGTCAAGCTATCCAGATTGTTAAATCATGGTTTTTTTCTATCTCTTTATATTCCAAAGTGAGACTTTCATTTCCTTTATCATTCCATCCTTATTCTAATACCACAAACAATCTAAAAAAAACATATTAAATATGACTATTAGGTATCAAAGAAATAAAAACAAGTATGGTACTTACCTTTACAAGCCTTTAATCTCACTTTCCTCTTCCACCTCTATTTTCCTTACTTCATTTGTGTTTTTCAGCTTGTTTTATAATTTTTCTACACTTCTTTATATTAGAGACAGTAAGTATATGGATGGAGGTTGCTAAATTTGAGCTTAAAGGGCAGTTTTAATAGAGTTGGGGTTTGGTTTTAGGGGGAGAAATGTGGAATGTGAGAATACGATTTTCTTTTTGGAAGGGAAGACTCTCTCTCTCTCTCTCTCTCTCTCTCTCTCTCTCTCTCGATCTAAGTGGAATATAGGTCCCCCAAGTATGGTGATGTGTCAAAGGTGTGAGTATTGTATTGGGTGATCATGTGCTATGGTGTCCCTTGTAATAGTGTGATACATACTCTTTGTGGGTCCCATACTAAACCCTTTGTGGGTCTCATACCAAAACCCTAACTAGGTTCTCTTATGGGCTTATTCCGTCCATTCTTATTCGCCAATACATTCCACTAGTTTATATTAATTTTATTATGCTCGATATGTACATAAAATCACAAACATAAAAATAAAAATATGCATCGCACATAAAAATTCAACGAATTTCAATACAATATAATGCAAAGAATTTAAATGTATTCAGTAAAATAAGAAAAATACAAAAGCAAATACATGAATTTACAATTTCTCAGAACAAGACTTTACCTGTGAGAAATTAAATAGATATTGTCAAATCGCATGAGATTATCTATAAATATAATGAAATACAAAAAACTATATTTAGTCTTCAAATTCATTGGATTACAAATGTTTGAATAAACAACTGCAATGAAAATTCAACCCGTATAACATTTCCAAATTGTTTTCTTGTCATTTTGTAGGCAAGACAATGTTTGACTTAATAGTTAAACATTCAACCATCACGTTGTAAAAACATAAAACCATTTACAAACTGTTCAGAACTAATATACATGTCATTCAAATACAAATCAACGTTAGCTCTCTAAAAGTTCAAAAACATAATCAAACTTTAAAAAAATAACAACAGATATTAGGTTCCGTCAAATTTCTGGCATATAGAAAACATTATGTAGAATGAGAGTTCAGTTATTTTGTAACTCCAATTTACAAGTGTTAGCTCTTCTAACATCCACTCTTGCATTGCTTCCAACATAGATCCACCTCATATTAGAAAACACTCGACAAAAGTCTACAAATGCCTCATGGCTCTGGTCACATGGTCAGTTATTCATAAGTCTATAATCCACACAGGATAATAATCAGCCAGCAAAATAGTACTAGAGACGTATGTCATACTCAAAAGAAATGTTTTCAGCTATTACCCTTTTCAGCTCGGGGTATGCACGAGTGAAATAACCAAAAGTTTGTCAATTATAGCACTTAGGCTTGCTCTTGTCTCGTTTCTTTTTAAAGTGTCTACATCTATTCTTTTGTAATCTGTTTCCAGTTACCTTTTCTTTCTTGCTTTTGTCCTGGTTCCTTTCATGCTTAGATCCCAAGGCTTTGTTGGAACAGGTCTCTATAACAAAAGTATTAGTTATGGATTTTATAGCACCAAACCGCTCATCCTCAAACTCAATAGAACGAGCAGCATTCATGAAAGTTTTCACACTATCATTATGAGTCAGATTGACTTTTTGATACTTCTACTTGTTAGGAAGGGATTAGATCAATGTTTGAACTTGCTATTCATCGGAGATGATATGACTAGCAGATTTCAACTCTCTTATCATATTAGACATGACCCTCAAATGTTGTTTAATACTGTGATCACCTCGTTGTTGTAGGTATCAAAATTTGTGGTCGGCTGTCTAAGACGAGTCATATTGGTACCTTCATATTTTTCTCTGAGGTACACCCAAATGTCATGGCCAGTCGCACATTGCTCACACTTGGGAGTCATGTCATCAATCACAGCGCTAGCCATGATCACTCGAGCAGTGGAATCTTTTCTTTTCTATGCCTGGTAAGTATCTTGATTTCTCCTATACTAAGCAATATTGTCCACATTAAGGTCCTGCATGACATTGTTGATGCCTCTTAAGATATCTTGTTCTTCCAACATATTCCATATTTTATGACACTATATCTCATAATTCCCGACATTTAATTTTGCCACCTTTATTCAAATCCATAATAATGGACTTTAATGCTATGGTCTATATTTTAAGAAGGTAGACACAAGTACTAATACTCATATTATACGCAAAATTTTATACTTTCAATTTAACATTTATAATAAATCAACATTAGATATAAAATCGAAAGTTTACTAATTTTACAGTCATCAATGATCCTAATGTATAACCATCATAAATTTAATTCAAAATTATAAAATTCAATAAGTTTTAGGTAAGAATTACTCAAATTTTACCAACCTAAAACTTCTTACTCAAATAAACAAAGTATTTGAATCATGTAAAATAAGAACACATCTTTTCACATGTAATTTTGATCATATAGGTATGTATTTCTATCAAAATATTCAAATCATATACATAAGTAAACATTCTCAATTCATACTTGAAAAAAGAAATTTTACATGCCATGCTCACAAATTTCTATGAAATATGATCATGATATATAATTTCTTATCTTTCACGGGAAATAATACATATGAAAATATCTATTATCAAAATATATATATGTGAGATAGCATATTAATCATTCTTGTTGAAAGTCTATCCGTGGAAATGAACTTCTTTATGACACATGGACTCAAATTGTTTATCCTTAGAGATAATTATATCATAATGATTTATATGTTCTTGGCCCTCCACAATTAATGTGATCCTCAAATTAGTGACTTTTTTATCGCATTAATCATAGCTCCAACATCTCTAAACCAATGGCCCATATGATAAACTTCAAACGTTTTTCTTTCATAGTCTTCCAAAGATATGACAAAATATATATAGGATCCATCCTATTAATCATTGTTACATTTAACTTTGCCAAATGTTTTGAATTTCTCAAAACTCTAGCTCTCCCATGATAATGCTAAGTATGTGTCTGACCCCACCATATTTTAAAAATGGGAATCAATATTAGATTGGACACGTAGGCAACCGTAATATGATGTAAAATTTTAAAATACCAATTTTAAAGAATATGCTCAATTTTTAATTGATTTTATATTAAAAAACTAATTTTTCACACATATATAAATTAGTATAAAATCAAAAAGGTATAAAAAAATTTCACTTAGATAGCCAACAATAAGGAAATAATTTTCCTAACTTATAAAATTTTCAAATTTTTTCGAACTGAAAAATGATTTTTCTATAATTTTTTAATAATTTATTGATTTAATAATCAATAGAAAACATTTTTCAATTCCAAAAAATAAATTGAAATTTATAGAAAAATCCAAATAAACCACAAAATTATTTTGGTGAAAATTTCGATCGAAATCGGTGCTTCACGCGCCATCAGGAAAGGCTGTTTAGATTGGACACGCGTCCACTCTCCATATTTTCGATATTTACAAATCCAATGGCGGTTTCAGTTTTCAGATCAGACACCTCTAGCCTTGTGTTTGGATGTCATGCTCCATGTCCGAGAGTGGGGAAGGGTCAAGAACACTATTCATCATCTTCCCTATTTCATAATTTTTTTGCAACTTGATTTAATTTTTAAATGGTCATATCTATCTCAATTCTTAACTATTTTTTGTGTTTTTTATATTGTTCAAAAGTATTTTTTCAGAAAATTTTAACCATATAAAAATCAAAACACGGTTTACAAAATTCCGAAATATATGAGTACATAAAATTTCAACTAGGATTTAAAATATCTTATAATTTACTCTATGTATGCTTGCCAAATTTTTCAGATTTGATCCACTTATAATAAGCATACTATTATATAAAATTGAAAGTATTTTATTAAGTCTATTTCGAATAGTCATTAATGAACCATAGCACCCAAAAAGTGATAGAAAACAACTATGCGCTGCTCAGATATCAATGAAAATTTAAACAAACCAAAAAACTTATTTCCCCTTGAAAAAAATTTAAGATCTTAAAATGGGTTAGAATCACTTATTTATTTTTGAGAATTGGATATTTTAAGTTTAAAAGATTTTATAAAATCAGATCACTTTTTTTGTTAATAATTCAAATGCTTTGTAGTAGAATGATCAATCTTTCTTCAAACCCTTTGTAAATCTATCTATCATATGTGAGAAGAATCACTTTCTTTCACAAATCACACCCTTTAATAATGCATTCTCCTCTTCTCATGTTTTCTTATTCACGTTAATATAAAACCTTAAAAAAAAAAAAAAAAAAAAGAGTGAGAGAGAGAGAAGTTGATCCTCACGAGGGAGTTGAGGGAGAGTGTGACTTTTGGAAGAGGGGGAGTTGTACGAGAAAGAGAGTTAAGGGTGCTTATCAAAAAACCAATCCCTCTTTTCTCTCTCTTTTTAAATTCAAAATGGATTGATTTTGAGTTTTGGGCCTATCCACATGGGTTGACTCGCGCCAACATGTCGTCTAGAGTAGTTTTTATTATCACGAGGTGAAGGCCATGCATAGATTCCTTAACGAACGTGTTGCTCATGCGACCAATTCCTATGGTCAAAGAGAGGAAAGAACGCTAGTCAAGCAACAATAGCGGATGAACAAATCTAGGAAGCAAACTAGTTGCAATGTAAGTACAAATTTAAAAAGAAAAAAAAAAAAAAATCTCTTGATTGAGATGGAGATTTTGGGGGATGCAAACCAGTTTTTTCTGCCGTAGATGATGATGACATAAATTACAACAAGCCATTAATCAAGTCATGGAGGGTTAAGAAAAAGGGCCACTAGAAAGGGAACAAGGCCAGGTAAGCACGGCAGCCTTTGCATTTGCAACTAGTTGTATTTTCTTCATCAAAAAAAAAACAAAAAACAAAAAACAAAAAACAAAAAACAAAAAACTAGTTGTATTTTCAATTCCTAATGAGAACGTGAATATTATTATCATCACCATCAACGCTACACTAAACCTGCTTCATTATTCCAGATTAGCAAATAGATTCTTACTCTCCAGTTGGGACACCCCATATTGAGAGAGAGAGAGAGAGAGAGAGAAAATAGATTTTTATGTAGAGGAAGCATCGCAACCCGGCAGCCTCCCGCCACGAACTTTCATAAGATGCCCATGTTTAATTTATGTCTTTGAATAGAACAAAATTAAATCATAAATGGACACATTGCAAATATATATTATATTCTTTATATTATTTTCATTGACCTTACGAGTCGCATCCCCATTTCGTCAACATTTTAACTAATTAAAAAAAATTAAAAATTAATTAACATAGCACCGAATGAATGAAAAAAGGGTTACAGTTTTGTATCAGAGAGGAAGAAAGAAATCTCTTTTTATGACTTCTTTTTTTTTTAATAAATTCATTAGGTGTGATTAAATCGGATTTGAATTAAGCTGAGATCTAAAATGAATAAAATATTTTGCATATTTATCTTTTAATACATAAAATTTAAATTAAAAATTTTATTTAAAAAAATTAGTATCCCATTACTAAATTAACAAAATCTCGATAAATCTCATTTTTTTCCGACGGAATGTGAAATACGAGAAATATGAGGCCATCCTGTGTGTAGTATTATTTTTGAAAAGAATAAATCAGGTTTACCACTTAAAGATGATCGTATTGTCATTTACGTCATTCTCTCCTCACCCTTTTAAAAGTTAAATAAATACTAACGGTGAAAAAATTTAATGGAGGAGGAGGATCCAATCCAAGGAGGATTAAAATGCCAAATATATCCCTCTATGTTGGGGTGGGGGCGGTGACAATATGTTGATGTGCGCTTTTGTTTTGTGTAGCATTGAAATGAATGGACGTGTACCTCTCTTTTATTTATTTATTTTTTTGGTTACAATAGATATTGAGGAATATTGTTGCCGCTCAACTGTCTTTTTTGGAGCCACACCTAAGCTCAGCTTTCCGTCGTCCACCGGTTGAATGCCGCCCTCCTCACCGCATCAGCAAAAAATCGGAAGGCTGCCATCCGGGAGCAGCATTTGAACTCGTGGGTGTGAGAAGCAGAGGATTCCCAATCTCCACCACAAAGCAATCACCATTCATCACCACTAATATTAGTATTCATATTAATGCTTGGGGGTTGGGTTTCATTGGATGGATTTGTTAATTCTTTTCCTCTCCAAACGAGTCATCATCGTACATTTCTCATCGCTCTCTCTCCCTGTCTCTCGAGTTGAAACATCATAATTCGCCAAGTCACTACAAATACAAAAGTTATCATGGGTGGTGGTGGCTGACGTGGGAAAACAAGCTGTGTTTGTGTTCCGCAATATTCATGAATCGCACCCACACATTTCAACACTTACTTTGAAAATTTTGAAAAAAAAGAAAAAATTAATCAAGAAAGACAAAAAAAAAAGAAAAAATCATAATTTCTTTTTAATTTTATTTGGAACTTTTATGAAAGAAAAAGAAAGTTCAATTTTAAAATGGTAAATTTGATTTATTTATGAGACTTTTTTTTCTCATTTTCTTTTTTTTTTCTCTCCACTTTTGAGAAGAAAATTATTTATATTAAAAATTATTTTATTTCATTTCACATAAAACTCTCAAACAAAAAAAATAACCAATTTTCTATCCTACCTTTTCATTTCTCTCTAAATCTTTCTATCTAAACATACTGTTAATGTTTGGAAATCCCGATGTAAAAAGGGGTAAACCAAAGGATGGATCAGTTGGGATAAAAAATGAAAGGAAAAAAAAAAAAGTAAAAGTGAAAGAAAATAAGAGATTTTACTTATTTAATAAAGAGATAAAAGTAGAGAGAAAATAAAAGTAGAGTGTAATCCTTTTTTTTCTCTTAAAAAATTATTTCTATCCTAAAGTGGACATTAATAAAAAGAAATAAAATTTTTAGACGATTTTACCATTACTTTTTTTTAATATTTACGAAATTATCTATTATTTTTTACTATTACAATTTGATTTAATATAAAATAATAAAATTTAATTTTTTTCATCAATTTTATTGGATAAATTATTTTTTCTAATTTTAATCTTTTTAATTTTTTAATTTTTTTATATTAATATTTTAATTTTATTTAATATAAAATAAAAATAAAAATAATTTATAAAAGTAAGAAAAATATATTAAAGAACTATTTTTTAAAAAAAATTATATTTTTTAAAAAATATTTTAAATAAAAAAATAAAAAAAATCATATAACAACAACAATCAGAGTTTTAATCCCAACAATCAGAGTTTTAATCCCAACAATTGGAGTCGACTTTGGAATAGACATATATGTACACAACATTCCACTTACATTTTTTGTAAAGAGACTATTTCCACGTCTCGTGTCACGTCCCGACTCTCCCGTCAAGCACGTAACAACCACTGTGTTATCTCGACGTACGGGTATGACCTCCCTATATACCGGGATAGTACACGGCATTCCAATATTTCAATAAATCTTGCAAAATAATAAACTCATCAATTAATAAATCATCAAACAACTTGCATGCAAAGGACCCATCCGATCCATCCCTGTACACATAAGCATGCATCGGCACACATTTAGGGAGGGGATCCTGTACATGCATGCATGCAATGTGGCCTTCCCAGCCATTCCAGAGTTTTACAAAATTCACAATCACAAAATATTTCAATAATCCCAATAAAAGTCCAAATGTCCCAAATAAATACAATAAGTTTTGCAAAAATAAGTTTTAAACAAATATAAACATTTTTCACGTAAACTAAACTTGGATTCCACCAATACTTGTCCCAAAAGATATGACAAGTATCAATCAAATCTAAACTTCAAAAGAATGGTATAATAGCTTCCTCCCACGGATGAAATTACATCAAATCTCAAGAAAATAGCCTCCATTGCCAATATCTATCGTGGATAACCAAAATATCTCTGAATCAACCAATACTCGCCACCATCTACCTTTCCTCTAAAAAGGATTTGAAAAGAGGAGGTGAGTATTTTAAAATATGCAGTGAGTGGAGTACAGTAATATGTAACATATAAATAAGGGGTGAAACCATCTACCTTTCCTCTAAAAAGGATTTGAAAAGAGGAGGTGAGTATTTTAAAATATCGGGGTGCAGTAACATGTAACATATAAATAAGGGATGTGGGTGGTAATGCCAAATATATGCATCAACTATCATTGAATGCCAAAATAAAATTCATCATCATAAAATCATTCATATCAATTCACCATAACTCATATAATCAACTCAATCAGTCAAATCTCATTTTTTCATAATTTTGGGGTTTACCGAAAACATTATGATGCCAATGGCCGTTGGCAGGACCTGCCAAGGGGTTTTTTTTTATAATTTTCATAAAATCCCCTCCACCTTGGCGTTGGCTCGAAACTCCGTGAGGTGTTACCATATTATCCGGCAGGTTGAGAAGGTTCTCCATCTCGCCTACCACCAAGCTAAATATATATAAAACAGTCTTAACGACACTGCCCCAACGGATCGGTCCGTGACAAGACTCAAACTGCAGTCCTTTTTCCCAGCACCATGTTACCAAACTCATTTTTATCAATCAATGCATGCTCAAATATAATGTAGAGCAATATTTCACAATTCATATGAGTATCCCAAAGTAATATGGTACAAACAATTTAATAATCATGTTCAAAGTCATGGTCATTTCACAGTTTCATTTTAGGCATACCACAATCACAAAATAATTTCAATTCCATTTGCAAATTCATTTCAAAACTCAATTTATAAATCATATTTAAATTCATTTACTCATTTATATGATACACAATCCATTCACTCACCTCTTGGGAGGGTGTCCACTCCCAATTTCCAATTCAAGTCCAATGTAATTCTTTCTTTTTCAATTTCCAATTGGCATTCCTAACCAATAATCACAATGACAATGTCAATTTATCAATATTTATAGGATTTACAAATTTTTCCTAATTTTTACACAAACCCTAAATTTTTCCCAATTCCAAAAATCTCTATTCATGATTCCATTTTCACCATTTACATCTCATTTACATGTATATAAAATCTCCATTTTCATTTTCCCCCAAATTTCACTCTACGTCAAATTCTAAGGTTTTGATTCTCTTACAAAATCTCCAATATTTTAATAATAATCACAATATAGTATTAAAGAAGCTACACCCAAGTTTAGGAAGGAGAAATTACCTTGATTTTGAAGTCGGATTGAGTTTTGGAGTTTGGGTCTCAAAACCCTAATTTCTCCCTTCGTGAAATCCGAAATCTCCTCCATTTAATCTTCCATTTTTTGAGTTTAATCGAAGGTGGAGAGTCCCTAGAGTGAATTTATTGTAAAGATAGGTTGATTTAGTGGGTGAAATATGGAAAATGAGTGAGTAAATGTAGAGAGAGAAGAAAGAATTACTGTGTTCGAAGAGGAGAAGAAAATGAAGTAAATGAGACATCCACATTCATTTCTATTGATTTAGGACGCAAAATTACCAATTTTCCCTTCATGGTTTTCAGATGTTTATTTGTGTTTGAGGGTAATTTCATCATTTCACAATTCCATTAAAAGTTCAAGTCAATTTCCCCTTCCCCAAGTCGATTCACTTCCTCAGAAAATTGATTCAAGTTTGCCTTGGTAAATCGATTTGCTCCCTAGGCAAATCGATTCATTCCATTTAAGCCTCAGAAACTAATTTTGAAAAGTCAAGCAAATCGATTCACGGCAGGGAAATCGATTCACCTTGTATAAACTGAATCGATTCATGCTTTGCATGAATCGATTCATGGCCCTCAGCTCTCAGAATTTCCTTTTTGCAGTGTAGGTGAATCGACTTCCACCTTGGGAAATTGATTTCCCTTTCTTTTATTTCTCACAAGTCGATTTCCCCTATCATCCATTCGATTTGTCTCCATTTGTTTTACTATACCAAATTGACTTCCCCTTTTGGAGAAATCGATTTCCTCCTTCCAAGCCACAAAAGTGCCTTCTGCAACCATTTGAATTCGAGGGTAAGTTGATGAGGAGGGAGAGAGAGAGAGAGAGTAAATTGATAAAAAAAAAAAGAAAAGGGGAAATCGATTTCCCCTCTTCTTAATTTCCCCTCTTCTTATTTTTTTTTATCAATTTACTCTCTCTCTCTCTCTCTCCTCATCAACTTACCCCTTTGGCTTCCTTCATAAATCGAGTTATGCTTCTCCTTCACCCATTCGGCTTGGCATACACACACACAAATCAATTCACAACAAATTCAAACTTACCTTCACGTAAATGTCTCCCATGGGATTTTCGATTTCCCCTTTTCTTTTTTTTTTTTTTATCAATTTACTCTCTCTCTCTCTCTCTCTCCTCATCAACTTACCCCTTTGGCTTCCTTCATAAATCGAGTTATGCTGCTCCTTCACCCATTCGGCTTGGCATACACACACACACACACACAAAAATCAATTCACAACAAATTCAAACTTACCTTCACGTAAATGTCTCCCATGGGATTTGAGCTCAAGACCTAAGCTTCTTGCAAATAAATAATGCACCACCCAAGCCACTTGACTCTTTTAACAATTATATAACCTACAATGTACTTATCTACTTACTAAATAATTTGGTATTATGTAAATAATCAACATGGGACAATTTTCGACACTTGAAAATTAGTGAGATGGAAAAATTCAAAGAATTGAATTTTTCGGTATTATGTCCAAATTTTTCTGAAGATATGAGGTACTTTGAATCGGAACACGGATATTTTAAATATATCAAAAATTCCAATTCAATACCCTAAAATTGAAAATCAATAAAATTTAAAATTTTTCCTTTATATCATAATATATTTAACAAAATTTCTAACACCGAATTTTCGGTGTTACAATACTTAACCCCTAAAAACAAATTTCGTCCTCGAAATTTCAAAAACAAAGTTTATACATCGAAAAGCTACGGGTGTTGCTTTCGCATTGATTCTTCTGTTTCCCAAGTCTCTTCCTCAACTTGATTGCTTCTCCATAATATCTTGACCATAGGAATCTGTTTGCTCCTTAACTGTCTGATCTGTCGATCAATTATTTTTATCGGTTGCACCTTGAAACTCAAATCCTCATTCAATTCTACTGGAGGTGCTTCAATTACATGAGAATGATCCGGCAAATACTTCTTTAGTATTGACACATGAAATACATCATGAACCTTCTCCAAATCCTGAGGTAATTCCAATTGGTAGGCCACATTTTCAATCCTCTTAAGGATCTTGAATGACCCAATGTATCGAGGATTCAATTTTCCTCGTTTCTGGAATCGGATCACTCCCTTCCAAGGTGATATTTTTAGGAAAACCATATTTCCGATCTCGAATTCCAAAGGTCTTCTCCTTTTGTCGGCATAGCTCTTCTGTCTATCCTGAGCTGCCTTCATCTTTTCTCGGATCACCTTCACCTTTTCTGTCGTTGCTTCAATTAGCTCGACATTCTCAATCTTCTGCTCTCCAACTTCATCCCAACAAAGTGGAGTTCGGCATTTCCTTCCGTAGAGAATTTCATAAGGAGGCATCCCGATACTTGCTTGATAGCTGTTGTTGTATGCAAATTCAACCAACGGTAGGTGCCTATCCCAACTCCCTTGGAAGTCCATCACACATGCCCTTAACATGTCTTCCAATGTTTGAATTGTACATTTGGATTGCCCATCCGTCTGAGGATGAAATGCCGTGCTGAATTTCAAATTAGTCCCTAAGGACTCTTGCAGCTTTGGCCAGAATCTAGAAGTGAACCGAGGATCACGGTCCGACACAATCGACATCGGAACCCCGTGAAGTCAGACAATTTCATCAATATATAGCTTGGCTAGTCTTTCCAAGGAATAAGTAATCTGAATTGAAAGAAAATGTGCCGACTTTGTGAGTCTGTCAACTATCACCCAAATAGTATCGTGATGACATGGAGTACATGGCAATCCCACCACGAAATCCATAGTGATGTGCTTCCATTTTCATTCAGGTATAGGTAATGGCTGGAGTGTCCCAGCCGGTGTTTGATGTTCAGCCTTGATTTGTTGGCATACTAAACACCTTACTACAAATTCGGCTATTTCCCGCTTCAACCCCGACCACCAATAGGTTTCTTTGATGGTTCGGTACATTTTAGTGCTCCCAGGATGCATAGCATAAGCCGAAGAGTGTGCTTCCTCAAGAATGGCCTTCCGAAACTCATCGTTTTTGGAAACACAAATCTGTTTCCCATATGTCACCATGCCATCCTCCCTAATATGGAAATCATCAGTTTCACCCTTGCGAACCTTCTCTACTATCTGTTTTAGCTCCTCATCACTTGCCTGGAGCTCTTTAATACGGTCCACCAAGATAGGTCGAACTTCAAACTTTGTCAATAATGCACCACTATCATCACAAGAAATTTGGCTCCAAGAGCACGAAGTTCAACAAGGCATGAAAGGTGTCACGCCTCGAACTAGGATCGTGAACAGCCGTCCGTTGCCCTGGATGCCGACTGTATTTTTACAAAAAATCGGGCAGAACCTTCCCATAAATCGGAGGTCTCCCATGTACAAATAAACCTGTATAATTCAAAATCATCCTGAAAATAAAACAGATGACCATCCCGGCCTCTCCAGAACCAACAACTCCCATGGCCGATATCCAGAACAACGCAAGGCTATAAAAATCTATCAACAAACCTAGCCACAGACCTCTATTGTCATGCCCAACTAGAGCATGAGCAGTCGCCACACCGAGCGAACCTAAATTTTTATGCAATTTACAACAATTTTCCTAAGTAACATTCAAATACATACAATCACCTTAATGCAAATGAAATATGAGAGTTTCGTAAATAATTATACATAAATTATACAGTCATCCCAAAATAAGTACATGGTCAACTACGGACCTCAACAAGACCTCGCAGGGTCGAAAATATAATACGAAATTTAAATTTTAGCTTAACTTAAACATCATCGTCCCGAATAACCAAATCCGTCAAAATCTCTAAACTCTGAAGTGTGGCTCCAGCACAACAATCCTGTCTGAGGGAGGAAAGAAGAGGGGTGAGTATCTATGGGAGGATACTCAGTGAATGAGGGGATTAATCTTAAGTACTAATAGTGTAGGTGAACATTGGAGTGTCAAATAATATCATTCGTAACCAATGATTCAAATTTCGTAGTAAATCATGATATTTCAAATAAAATGAACTCATTTAATCATTCACACGATATCATACATATATGCATCCATTTAAAATCAAGTAGATCATAGAGCAAGCCAAAAGGATCCTGGCAAAGGTCAACCATGACCAAGGACAGGCGTATCGGGGGTGTTATTATGCAAAGTGTTTCAAAAGTAGCTCTCTACCCCGACGTTGGCCGTGGGCTTAGCTCCTTGCTTACCCAGACTCGTCAAATAGGACCCTGCCCGGTGCTAGACGGTGGCATCACACACGTCCTCCCCCGATGTGGGTTTAACCGGCCACGCCTATGAATAAATATAAACTGAACGTTTGCGGATACCTCCTGCAGAAGTGTATCCGGGCAACCCGTGCCTCTGCAAAGTCCCTTCGTAGCTACGGAATCATCAATGTCATTATTATAGTATCACAAGGGCACAATGTCCCACAAGTAAGAATCATATCATCACAAGTGGGCATCCCAGTGCCCTCACAGATCTTAAAACATTTCAAATCCATATGCCAATACAATTTCATCGAAATCATTTAAATTCAACAAACCAATGCAATGGTCGAATAGTAAACATTCCATTTCTCAAATCATGACACAATTTCATTTCTTTTCAAACATGGATGTATAATCGTAGAAAACATAAGTACGACACTCCAATAATCACAAAACAGATTTGAATTTCAAATCCATACGTCGAGACAATGCATATCAAAAGCATGTTTTATTAAAAACACGATAAAATCAGGTTTCACTATTTCATGCAAGAGATTAGAGTCTCACTCACATTCCAGGGAGGTTAATCACTCCTTATTTCCAAAATAATTCCGAATTTAACTTCTCGAGTCTCCAACAAAATCAACCTAATCAAATTATCACAATAATCATCAAATTTCCAATTATTCTTAGGGTTTATCATTTTCCCTAAGTTTGTACAAACCTTAATTCTCCAATTTATGAATAAACTCCAATGTCATCAATTTTCATTCTATTTATAAGTAAATAACCAAATCAAAATCAAGCTAAATTCAAAACTAAAATCGTTCAAAATCAAAAATAAGTCTAAATATATAAATTCCCTATAAATTAGAAAAATCTTTGAAAATTCATACACTTTTCAATTCTCATTCGATTTCTTCAAACCATATCTCATTTTAAAGGTACTGAAGTCTATTTTCATATTACAAAATTTGTATTTTGATTTCCAATATGCAGAGTAACTTAAAATGAAAAAGACTGCATATATCCTTAAACTTAAATCTCAATTTCCAACTGTTTTCATACATACGTCGAATTAAACTCTAAGAGAAACTGTTTAAATCAATTTAACTCAATTCTATCATCCGAAACAGCTCAATTTCGTATAAAATTCTATACTTAACCTAAATAATAACATATAATGTCAAACAACGCATTTCAAATCTACTCTAACATTCATCCTTTCTAAATCCCCTCTTTCATCATCTAACACATTCTATTATGCAACGCAGCCCAATTTATATCAAATTCTAAGCTTAACCTAAATAATTTCATACGAAATTTTAGGAAAATACATTTCCTTTGAATCTAACTTATTTCAGAACATATATATATATATATATATATATATATATATATATATATATATATAGCTTCCAATTCTAATTTTCAACCTAAATTCGATAAAATTTTGAAGGGATTTAGAAATTCCCTTACCTAGGGTTTCACAATTTGCAGCCTAAATCGAACGCCTCCTCAGTTTTATCGGTGATCTGCAGTGCCTCCTGACCGAATCAAATATAGCACGTTAGTCCAATCACTTAGAGAAATTGAAACCCTAGAATCAAAGATCAGGAAGTTGTTCTTACCTATGCAGTGAGAGGATCGCAGGAAACCATCGCGACCTAGGGTTCTTTGTTCTGAAGATTTCAGTGGGCTCTCGAAGGAGAGAGCAGAGCGCTTGAGCGTGCGAGCAAGGGAAAGCAGCACTGCAGCCGCGCACGCTAGAGCTGTCGCGCGCTACAGTCGGGCGCGCAGGGACTGTCGCTCGCTGCAGTCGTGCGCGCGCTGGGGGCTATCGTGCGCTGCAATCGCGCGCGCAGGGAGAGAGATAGGGAGAAACAGAGAGAGCCGAGGTGGAGCGGCGGTGAACCGCGGGAGAGAGAGAGACGACGAAGGAGAGATCGCGAGAGGTAGAGAAAGAGAGAGAGGGAAAACTAAGAGAGAGAAACAGAGAAATAGAGAGTGAGATAGAGAAAGAGAGAAAGAAAGAGATAGAGAGTGAGACCGAGAAAGAGAGAAAATAGAGAGGAGGATAGAGTGAGTGGGTGGTGGCGGATGGCGGAGCTGAGTGGGCGGTGGAGCAGGGCAGCGGCGGAGGCGCGAGGGGGAGGAGACGAAACGATAGAGAGAGAAAGAGAAGGAGAGAGAGAAAGAATTAGGGCTTTAAGCCCTAATTCGATTTTTTTTTTGTTATTATTATTATTAATATTATATATGTTTTTATTTAGATAAATAAATTTATAAATAAATAAATGAGTAAATAATTAAATTAATAAATGAAAAATATATTCTTCACATCACGAATTGAAATACGGATACTTTAAATATACCAAAAATTCAAATTTCATACCTCAAAATCGAAAATCAATATAATTAAAAATTTCTCTCTCTACATATAAACTGATAAATATTTTATTTAATTTCATGAACAGGAATACTAGTACGGACACCGCAGTGTCGGTGTTAACTCATTTGAGAATGAGAAGATGATGATTTGCAGTTCAGAGCATCTACAACTACATTCGCCTTACCTGGGTGATAATCAATCACCAAATCATAGTCTTTAATCAGTTCTAGCCATCTCCTTTGCCTTAAGTTGAGCTCTTTTTGGGTAAACAAATATTTGAGACTCTTGTGATCGGTAAAGATCCGACATGTGACTCCATATAAATAATGTCGCCAAATTTTCAAGACGAATACAATGACAACAAACTCTAGATCATGGGTAGGATAATTCAGCTCGTGCTTCTTTAACTGTCGAGAAGCATAGGCAATAACTCTGTCGCCCTATATCAAAACGCATCCTAACCCCTGTTCACTGGCATCGTTGTAGACAATATAATCACCACTAGCAATGGGTAGAGCTAGTATAGGAGCTGACGTGAGTCTTTTTTTGAGTTCTTGAAAACTCTGCTCATATTTATCTATCCATTCAAACTTAACTCCCTTTCGTGTCAAACTAGACAATGGAGCTGCAATTCTGGAAAAACCTTGTACAAATCTTCGGTAGTATCCCACCAAACCGAGAAAACTACGTACCTCGGTAACGTTTTTGGGTTGTTCCCATTTCAAAATTGCTTCAACTTTCTTTGAATCGACAAATATTCCTTTTTCGGATACCACGTGTCCCAAAAAGCCAATTTCTTTCTACCAGAAATCACATTTTGAGAACTTAGCATACAATTGCTTATCTCGGAGGGTCTACAACACAATCCGAAGATGATTTGAATGCTCTTCATCATTCTTGGAATACACCAAAATGTCGTCAATGAAGACAATGACGAACTTATCAAGATAGGAATGAAAAATTCGATTCATAAGGTTTATAAAAGTGGCCAAAGCATTTGTCAGGCCGAAAGGCATCACCAATAATTTATAGTGCCCGTACCGCGTCCTAAATGCAGTCTTGGGGACATCATCTTCCTTTATCCTCAACTGATGATAGCCAGACCTCAAATCAATCTTGGAAAAGACACTCGCCCCTTGGAGTTGATCAAACAAGTCATCAATTCTCAGTAAGGGGTATTTATTCTTGATGGTCACCTTATTCAATTGTCGGTAATCAATACACAACCGGAGAGTGTTATCTTTCTTCTTTACAAACAAAATCGGAGCGCCCCAAGGTGAGGTACTCGGTCGAATAAATCCCTTGTCCAACAATTCTTGTAGTTGGACCTTTAACTCCTTAAGTTCCGCAGGTGCCATCCTATACGGAGGGATGAAAATAGATACAGTGTCGGGAGTCAAATCAATAGCAAAGTCGAACTCCTGAATTGGAGGTAAACCTGGTAACTCATGCAGGAAAACATTTGAGAATTCATTCACTACCGGAATATTCACCAATTCTGGACTCTGCACAATGGTATCGATGATATGAGCAAGATAAGCTTCACAACCTTTGTGCATTAGTTTTCGGGTCTCCAATGCCGAGATTACACAACTCGGTAAAATCCGTCGTTCACCAATAAATACAAGCGGAGGACATCCCAGTCTGCAGAACTCAACCTCCCTGGTGAAATAATTAACTGATGCTCTATGAGGGTGTAGCCAATCCATGCCCAATATAGTATCGAAATCCCTCATTTCCAACGGAATCAAATCCGCTTTAAGAATTTCTCTATTTACCTCTACTTCTCAAGCCTTGAACACGATGTTTCTGTACAACCGTTCTCCCAATGGAGTGACAACTAATAATTGCTCTTCAAGTGGGGTTAAGGGTCTATTCGAATGTTTGGCAAACTCAGTGCTTACAAAAGAATTATTAGACCCAGTATCAATTAAAACACAAGCATCAACCCCAAAAATTTTTATCATACCTATACATACGAAAAGTAAGGATCAATTCCAAAATTAACCAAATATAATCAGGATTTAAAACCCTCAATGTCATCAAATCATCATCAAATATCAAAATCACCTCAATTCCCTTTAATATCATGCAAAGTCTCTAATATACCTCAAATTCAGAATTAAACAACTAAGATCTCATAATGTTCTAAAATATCAAGTTCGGGTTCTAAGAAATTTACCTGTGACTATGTCAGGGTTGTTCTGGGTATCTTCATTAGTCATTGCGTAGATTCTAGTTTGTGCCCTTATTTGCGAAGGTTGAGCTGGAGTAGTTATAGTGTTGCTCCCAGTCCCCGCCCGAGATATACCAACTGAAGGTGGAACAAGAGTGTTTGCTTGGCTGCCCATCAATCCACTAGGGCGATCCCACCTTCTCTGACCTCCTCGTCCCAATTCCGGGCAAACATTGTGGAAATGACCTTCCTTTTCGCAGTGGTAGCACCTCTTGGGTGCTAAACAAACCCCAAAGTGAAACTTGCCACAGTTCTTACACTGTTCCTTTCTATTTCCCACGATTGACTTCCTGAAACAACAATAGGGGTAGGGGTTTTAAATTGAGACACGCATTGGCCTTGAGGAGAGCCAACCGGTCCCAAAACAGATCCACCACTGAAGGAGCCCATACTCCTACCCTTCTTAGAGCTTTGGCCCGGTATGAAACCACTTGGCCTCTTCCTCTTTCCATACTCTCGGACTTTCCCCCGTTCAGTCACCATCTTCTCTGCCCTTAAGGCCATATCCAGATCATCTTGGAATGTGTGCCATTTGGTGATTGACATCTTCTCCCTTATGCTCAGATTTAGTCCCGATTCGAATTTCACATATAGGGACTCCTCGGAGTTTACAAACTCCGGAACATAAGTAACAAGTTCCCTTAGTTCTGATTCGTAATCAGACACTATTTTGTTTCCCTGAACAAGCTTGAAGAACTCCTCTCTCTTTTGTTCCCTATAGTACCGAGTGTAATATTTTTCTTCGAAAGCTCTCAGAAAATCTACCCAAAAGAGAGGTGTGGTTGCCCTGGCCTTCGTATTCTCCCACCTGGTTCTAGCTCCCTTATCCAGCAATTTCACCGCCACCCACAACTTCATCTCATCACTTAGTCTCATATCGGAGACGGTATCTTGGACTCGGCCAATCTATTCCTTGGCCATTGTGGCATCACAAGTGCTGAAAAAAGTATCACATCCAAGCTGTCTTGCCTCTTTGAGTAGTTTTGACAACTCGACTGTAGGACGTTCGGTTGATGCAACAATTGGTGGAGCAGATGCTGTGGGAATACTAGGTGCCACAGCCGGTGTAGAAGGAGGAACTGGTGGAGGAATAGAAGATTGGGGTAGAGGAGGGCGACAACAGGAGGTAGAGGAATCTTGGTTGAAGGAACCGGGTGTGTGCTCGTGGCAGCTGGAAAAGAAGTAGGAGCATGTGAGGACGACTCATCCTCACGCTCCGAAGGAGGAATCTCACTAACATTCCTCGTCCTTTGTCTGGGCGGCATGATTCCTATAAGAAGAGACATTATGCTTAGCCATCTAAATTAGGCATGAGGCTAGGTATTTAACCCCTTAAAAATAAATTGAGTCCTAACCCTTTTTGATCCACGGAAAGTTTTTGTACATCCTTTGAAAAATAGAATTGTCAAAAGAAAATGCTTTCAAAAATTTTAGTAAAAATATAGGGACATTTGGAAGTTGTTCAAATCTTTAAACTTTCAAAATCGTGAGCCTATGCTTTGATACCAATAGAATTGTCACGCCTCGACTCTCTCGTCGAGTACGTAACAACCGCCGCGTTATCTCGACATACGGGTATGACCTCCCCATATACCGGGATAGCGCAAGATATTCCAATATTTCAATAAATCTTGCAAAACAATAAACCCATCAATTAAGAAATCATCAAACAAATTGCATGCAAAGGACCTATCCGGTCCATCCCTGTACACACAAGCATGCATCGACACACATTTAGGGAGGGGATCATATACATGCATGCATGCAATGTGGCATTCCCAACCATTCCAGAGTTTCACAAAATTCACAATCACAAAATATTTCAATAATCCCAATGAAAGTCCAAATGTCCCAAATAAGTACAATAAGTTTTGTAAAAATAAGTTTTAAATAAATATAAACATTTTCTATATAAACCAAACTTGGATTCCACCAATACTTGTTCCAAAAGATATGATAAGTATCAATTAAATCCAAACTTAAAAAGAATAGTACAATAGCATCCTCCCACGGATGAAATTACATCAAATCTCAAGAAAATAGCCTCCACTGCCAATACCTATCATTGATAACCAAAATATCTCTGAATCAACCAATACTCGCTATCGTCTACCTTTCCTCTAAAAGAATTTGAAAGTAGGGGGTGTGTCACGCCCCGAACCTCGGATCGACCACGCGACAGCCTCCGCGAAATCTCGGTATACGGGCAGAACCTCCCCATATACCGGAACTCTGCAAGGCTACAAAGACAGCACCACAGTTCTTTCCATACATCAATCATCAAAAAAGCAAAACATCACATAACAAAACACATGCAAGGACTCATCCGGTCCATCCCTGTACACACGAGCACACATCGGGGGGAAGGAACCTGTACATGCGCATTTACACATCAACACACAATCGGGGAGAGGGAACCTGTGCATGCACGGCACACAATATGGCCATCCAAGCCATTTCAAAGTTCACAGTATAAGGAAAGCACATAACAAAAAGGAAGTCCCAAAACATAGTCGTAAGATCTTACTAACACTTGCCTAAAAAATAAGCAAACGTCCGTAAGATCCAAACGATATGTGTTGTCCAAGACTTCGTGAAATCGAAAGAAAATAACCATTCTCAATATTACAAACCAAATGTCCCACTCAAAAAATGAGTTTTTACCAAAAATGGGAGAAGAGAAAATAAACAACAAACCACGTAAGGATTCCATCAATACTTGTTCCTATACAGGAAACAAGTATCGATTAAATCCATACCAAAAGAATTGTACAAGTCTTCCTTTCTTCGGATTTCAATTCAAACCAAAATGACTATACATCACGATGTATACCTACAAAAGCCAGCTGGTAGGCCCTCCCCAAGCTCCAATCTCTGTCACAAGTCTAATCTTCCTCTAAAAAATGTTAAAGAGTGGGGTGAGTATTATAAATACTCAGTGAGTGGACGGATCGTTGTGTGCAAATTTTGAGGAATCTGATAATCGAATAGGTAGGAACCATGAGGAAGATCTATTGAGTCTTATGGGGACTGATGACGATTTGCTTTTGGAGAAAATTAGGGAACATGAATGATGGAGGTGGTAGTTGATGAGGGTTTAAATGAAGAAATCAAGCTAACTGAATCTGTTTTGGGGCATATTTTGCAGAATGAGGACGCTATATGTTGTGGTGATAGCTGTAGGACTTAAAGAGACGTTACCAGTATGTTCAGCACCATGGAGTTTTATAGTCGTAAAAGGGGCAGAAAACTTTTGCTTTCAAATTCCTTTCACAAAACAAGCATATTTTCAAAAAGTTTTGTGAAATGAATGGCTATGCCAGGAGTCATATTCCGTGTCTAACGATTATGTTCATTCTAGTCTTGGCTTTCATCAAACATTTGTCTGTGACCATACTTGTTCAAGTAACCATAATGCATTGGTGAGCTCTCTTGGTGCTTTTGTTTTCTTTTTCCCCTGAAGGGTAAGAGGGATGACAGAGAACAATCCATTTCCAATAAATTGGACTCGAGGTTGACCAAACCTATTGTTGCTGCTATCATAGCCAATTCTGCCTTCTTATTTGTTACCAAAAGGAAAATGTCTAAGAAAGTGTTGCGGTGGGGAAGTTTTAGAGTCTCCAGTATGAGAAGATAAGTTATTTAATAAGATGATTAGTTGGACTGTTAGTGGTTTAGGGGACAGAATGGAAAGAAGAAAGGTTAGAGATACTATCCTTAGGGTTGCTCCTAATATTGCCCTTGTTGAGAAGTCCCACTGTTGAAGGTTAAGGATTTTAGACCTTTTAGTCTCACTACTACTCTCTATTGCATTATGGCATGGAAATGGGAAGCAAACATGTGCAGAATTTGGCTTGAATTAGTAATAGCGTTTGAGTGTTTGTTTGTACATTTAGAGACTTGAGAAGTGTGTGTAAATGTGCAGAAATTTCTGCACTATTGTGTATATGAAAGGGATGTCATTTCATGCTTGTAAAGGAAGGAAAATACATGCTTTTGAGACATTGGGACAGCATGTACTCTTTTTATCATAACTTCCTTAACATAACTCCAAATGACATGAGGTTTTCTGCCTTAGACATTAGACATCCTTAGCTTTAAAAATGAAATAAGAAAACCCTTGATTTGTAAAGGTGTATTAGAAGTTATAGCCTATTTTCTATAACTGCGCAGGTTTAAAACTTGCTGATTATATACATGCGTAAGTGTTGGATGTCTTGATCGAGGGGAGCACAGTTTCGGCACTTGTTGTGCGTTGTAGGGAGTGATTGACCCTCCCGTATACAGTGAGTGGGTTTTATTCAATGTTTTCGTTTAATATGTAAACTCTGCTTTACAACAGTTTGATAAATGAGCATGATTTATCGTGTGCTTGAAATGTTTTGACTGGCTTTGGAAATGATTTTTGTGAACCGATGGAGTGTCCAAAAATGTGGTTGAATTATGAAATATGCATCCATGTGGTTGAAATGTAAAATGTGCCATTTTATGATAAATGTTGCATTTGGTTTGTGAACCTGATTTACGGCACATGTTTGATATGATATTGATATTGGCCTTGAGGGCTGTGATATGTATTGTTCCGTAGCTACGAAGGATACCGTGAGAGGAGCTTTGGTGGCGTCCGGATATGCCTAAGGCCTGGGGTATCCCACGAGTTGTCAGATGAGATTTACTACACGGTACTAGCTAGGTTGAACCCGAAAGGGGAGGATTTGGATACACTCTCCAAGTCTAGCACCTGGACGAAATTCGTCACCAACGCCGGGGTAGAGAGCACTTTAAATAAAAATCGCATAAAACACCCCCGGTGCGCCTGTCATAGGTCGTGGTAGACCTCTGCCGGGACATTTTCGGCTGGCAGCTCTATGATTTTGATGACAGTGTTTCGGATGCATATTTGACTTGATATTGCGTGCAAATGATATATGGTTGAAATGAAAAGCATGATGATTTGAAATATGATTTGTATACTTATGTTTTGACACTCTAGTTTCACACCCCATATTATACGATTACATTGACCCACTCACTCACTGAGTATTCTTCCCTGAGTACTCACCCCTCCTCTTTCCCTCCCCAGACAGGATTATGGTGCTAGAGCGACGCTTCAGATTTTGGAGCTTGTTGATGGATTGGTGTTTACGACAGTGAGATCAAAGGTTAAATTTAAAAGATGAATTTCGTATTTTATTGTCGACCCTGCGTGGTTTTGTTGAGGTCCGTAGTTGACCGTGTACTTATTTTGGGATGACTGTATAATTTTTAGACTTTTGTTTGCGAAACTCTCATTTCACTTGCATTGAGGCATTTGTAAACGTTTAAAGTGTTAACTTGGGAATTTGTAATATAATTGTATAAACTTAGGCCCGCTCGATATAGCGGCTGCTCATGCTCTAGTTGGGCATGACAGTAGAGGTCTGTGGCTAGGACTGTTGGTGATTTGTTAGCCTTGCGTTGTCTGGATGTCGGTTGGGAGATTGGTGGATGGTTTTGAGGCCGAGATGGCCATTTGTTAAATTTACATGCTGATTGTTAATTTATACAGGTATACAGGTTCATTTGTACATGGGAGACCTCCGATTTATGGGGAGGTTCTACCCGATTTTCTGTAGAAATACAGCCGGCATCCAGGTCAACGGGCGGCTGTTCACGATTTCCGGTTCGGGGTGTGACATGGTGAGTATTTTAAAATACTCAGTGTGGAGTGCAAGTGGTATGTAACATATAAATAAGGGGTGATGGTGGTAATGCCAAATATATGTATCAATTATCATTGAATGCCAAAATGAAATTCATCCTCATAAAATCATTTATATCAATTCACCATGACTCATATAATTAACTCAATCAGTCAAATCTCATTTTTCCATAATTTTGGGGTTTATCGAAAATATTATCCTGTCAATGGCCGTTGGTAGGACCCGCCAAGGGGTTTTTCATAATTTTCATAAAATCTCCTCCACCTTAGCGTTGGCCCGAAACTCCGTGGGGTGCTACCATGTTATCCGGCAGCTTGAGAAGACTCTCCATCTCGCCTACCACCAAGCTAAATATATATAAAACAGCCTTAGCCATGCCGCCCCAATGGACCGGTCCATGGTAAGACTCAGAATGCAGTCCTTTTTCCCAGCACCATGTTACTAAACTCATTTTTATCAATCAATGCATGCTCAAATATAAGGTAGAGCAATATTTCACAATTTACATGAGTATCTCAAAGTAACATGGTGCAAACAATTTAATAATCATGTTCAGAGCCATGGTCATTTCACAATTTCATTTTAGGCATACCACAATCACAAAACAATTTCAATTCCATTTGCAAATTCATTTCAAAACTCAATTTATAAATCATATTTAAAATCATTTATTCATTCATATGATACACAATCCATCCACTCACCTCTTGGGAGGATATCCAATCCCAATTTCCAATTCAAGTCCAATTTAATTCTTTCTTTTTCAATTTTCAATTGGCATTCCTAACCAATAATCACAATGACAATGTCAATTTATCAATATTTATAAGGTTTATAAATTTTTTCAAATTTTTGCACAAACCCTAAAATTTTCCCAATTCCAAAAATCTCTATTCATGATTCCATTTCCACCATTTACATCTCATTTATATGAATATAAAATCTCCATTTTCATTTTCTCCCAAATTTCACTCTATGTCAAATTCTAGGGTTTCGATTCTCTTGCAAAAATCTCCAATATTTCATTAATAATCACAATATAGTATTAAAGATGGTAAACCTAAGTTTAGGAATGAGAAATTACCTTGATTTTAAAGTCGGATTGAGTTTTGGAGTTTGGGTCTCAAAACCCTAATTTCTCCCTTCGTGAAATCCGAAATCTCCTCCATTTAATCTTCCATTTCTTGAGTTTAATTGAAGGTGGAGAGTCCTTAGAGTGAATTTATTGTAGAGATGGGTTGATTTAGTGGGTGAAATAGGGAAAATGAGTGAGTAAATATAGAGAGAGAAGAAAAAATTACTGTGTTCGAAGAGGAGAAGAAAATGAAGTAAATGAGACATCCACATTCATTTCTATTGATTTAGGAGGCAAAATTACCAATTTTCCCTTCATGGTTTTCAGATGTTTATTTGTGTTTGAGGGTAATTTCATCATTTCACAATTCCATTGAAAGTTCAAGTCAATTTCCCCTTCCCCAAGTCGATTCACTTACTCAGAAAATTGATTCAAGTTTGCCTTGACGAATCGATTTGCTCCCCAGGCAAATCGATTCACCCCATTCAAGCCTCAGAAACCAATTTTGAAAAGTCAAGCAAATCGATTTACGGCAGGGAAATCGATTCATGCTTTGTATGAATCGATTCATGGCCCTCAGCTCTCATAATTTCCTTTTTGCAGTGTAGGTGAATCGACTTCCGCCTTGGAAAATCGATTTCCCTTTCTTTTATTTCTCACAAGTCGATTTCCCTTATCATTCATTCGATTTGTCTCCATTTGTTTCACTATACCAAATCGACTTGCCCTTTTGGAGAAATCGATTTCCCCCTTCCAAGCCACAAAAGTGTCTTTTGCAACCATTTGAATTCGATTTGCCCCTTGGCAAATCAATTTTCCCTCCTTTTTTTATATCAATTTAATCTCTCTCTCTCCTCATCAACTTACCCCTTTGGCTTCCTTCATGAATCGAATTATGCTGCTCCTTCACCCTTTCGGCTTGGTAGGCTTGGCATACACACACAGAGACAACAGACAGACACACACAAATCAATTCACAACAAATTCAAACTTACCTTCACGTGAATGTCTCCTGTCTTTTGCAACCATTTGAATTCGATTTGCCCCTTGGCAAATCGATTTTCCCTTTTTTTTTTTATATCAATTACTTACCCCTTTGGCTTCTTTCATGAATCGAATTATGCTTACCTTCACGTGTATGTCTCGCATGGGATTTGAGCTCATGACCTAAGCTTCTTGCAAAATGATAATACACCACCAAGCCACTTGGCTTTTTTGACAATTATATAACCAACAATATACTTAACCACTTACTAAATAATTTGGTATTATGTAAATAATCAACATCTGAAAATTTTCAACACTTGAAAATTAGTTAGATGAAAAAATTTAAAGAATTGAATTCTTCGGTATTATGTCCAAATTTTCCTCAAGATAGGAAGTACTTTGAATCGGAACACGAATATTTTAAATATATTAAAAATTCTAATTTAATACCCCAAAATCAAAAATCAATAAAATTTAAAATTTTTTCTTTATATCACAATATATTTAACAAAATTTCTAACACCGAATTTTCGGTGCTACAACATCTCGAACCCATGATCTCAAGATCACTAAAGGAATAACTCAATTATTGTGTCAAGATTTGCCCAAAAAAAATATTTCTTATTGAAGTAATAAATATTGTAACTCAAAAATATATATACCCTAAAGCATCCCTCAGAAACTGCAATGAAAGCCTGTATTCCAGCATATCGCCTCTTCCATGGTAAAGCTTGTAAGTATGGTATTGGTATCTCGAAGACGATTGGAAGCACCACATGTCCACCCAGTGCAGTTGATATAATACCCAAAAACTCTGTTCCAAGAAAGAAGTGCTTTGTCTTCTCTGCACTCGCACCATGGCTGTTATCCAAATTATACCATATATGGTCATCTTCAATGCATTAAAGCATTGTCATTAGCACTAAAATCAGCCTAGATTTATAATGTTCTAGCAAATTAGTAATCATACTATTGTCCTCATCAATCTACTCAGCAAGTGTGCTGAGAAGTTCAAGCCCAGCATATTTGTTTCTTCTTCCAACAATTCACACTCTGCTATCTTCAACAAGAAATAAATCACATCATCAATGATCGGCCTAAAAACCTCAAGCTTTACGGTTACCAAGGCAATCAAATGTGTGAGTGCACCTTAAGCAAGACACTCATGACCACAAGATAACATACCCAAAATAGCCTTCATTATCCCACACAAAACTTCATCGAAAAGATCACAATCAAAAGAATTAAAGAAATGCTTAAGAAGAACACAAGCATGAAAAGCAGAGGCCCTAACATCCACACTTGGAGAGGCCAAGCATTGCAAGAACGAATCAATTATTGTGCCAAGATTGACTCGAAAAATCAAATCCATTCTCTGGGGTAATTCAGTGAACACTGATAATACAACTCGCTTAAGCGAAGTAGATTCAAAAGAAATGGCGTCCAAAACAAAATGTACCAATTCATGCCTTTCTTGAACATAACATCACCAATTAAAGAGAAGATGTGTTGGAAAGCATCAAACCCATGTTTCTAATAAGAAAGATTCAAATTTGACAACAGAGGCAATGATTGTTCGAACATATGATTGTCGGAACTGAAGTCTATCAAGAACTTTCTCTGATTCAATGAAATCGATGAAGTTATTGAGGACGACGCGACTAATTTTAGGGAATCTTTATCACAAGACTCGCCGTAAGAAATTTGTTCTATGATGTCGTTCTCCTCGCAATATTCGTCTCACTGGTGGTTCGATTTGGAGTTATCCCACGCAATTCAATAGATGAAGATAATGAACGCAAAAAGAAAAATTCACCTTTTCGACATCACAATTAGATGAACAAGAGATTTAGAGTTTATCCATTCAAAAAAAATCATATAATAATAAATATTAAAAATATTATTTTATAAGGATAAAATAATAAATTAGATATTATTTTCTTCTATTTTTTACCCCAACTAAATATAAAAAAAAATCACTCATTTCTTTTCCTTTTATCCCTATCAAATAATAATAAAAAAAATATATTTATTTTTATCAACTAAAATAAATCTTTTCATTTTTTTCTTTCTCCCTTTACGTTTTCCCTTTTGCAAGCCAAATTTATCCTAAAGCCGAAAGCTTGATATGTTGAGAGAGAGAGAGAGAGAGAGAGAGAATAGGCACGCATGACATTATAGTTGTTGGGGGGTTTGGGTTTTCAAGTGGGCAGTGGCGTCAGCCGCTCCACCGATGCTGCTTAGACGCTGTAAGTTGTTTCCTGACTCGAAGCCCGGCGATTATTACTCATTATTATTGAAAATACTCAAGCTTCTGTGCTTTACCCACCTCCCCTGCCACACCCTCGCATCTCTCTCTTTCCATCTCCACGTTTTCAACTATTCCTCCCCTTTCTTTTTAGCATTCTCTTTTCTTCGCTTATCCTTCCATGTAATTTCGCGATTTACCTAATTTACTTTTCCCCCCACCTTCACCCACACCAAAAGACCTTCATTTCATTTCATTTCATTTCAGAGTCCCACCATCTATAATGACTTTTCTAGTTACTTCTCCCAGGGTAGCTATTTTCTCGCTTTTTCCCCCTCACATGTGCTTGTTCTTCCTTTTCTACTTCTTCTTTACTGCTTGATTTTGTGTTTTGAAAACTCCTTCTATATGGCTTGTATTATCAAAATATTTGGTCTTTAATACTCTTGAAACTTCGATTACTCTCTTTTACGTCTCTCTTGTGGTGCATAGGTTAACAAGATGATTTTTTGCCAAAAAACGAGAAAGAAGATTACAGTAAGAGCAAGAAAGTAAACCACACATACAGTGTACGCCTGGAATGTAAAATTTTGATGATTCTGCTTTACTGTTAATATTTCTGTCTATGAAATAGCTTATGAATTATTCTGAGCATCTTATTTGTATATTTTTTTTCTATTTCAATTTGTTTGTCAAAACTAAATTGTCAGTTCTTTCCTAGAATAGATGGTTGCAAAGTTTTCCTTTTTCCTTATTTGTCAATATCATTATCAAGCTGTATCTGTTTGTTGTCGGTTCCCAATTGATTATGATGAAATTCCCTCTTTGAATCAGCCCTGCGACTCATGAATTTGGTTCACTCTTTCTTGTTTTGCATTGCAGGTGCAAAGCACGGGAATAAATTCATCTCTGGGTCTCATCTAACAATTTTGGGCATGAGTCCAGTTTGGCATCTCCTGTTGGCTGTTCTCTTCAATGGGATTCTGTCAAATGGTGTTACTAAAAACTTTACCGGTAGACCCAGTGTGGTGAATGTAGGGGCCATTTTCACATTTAATTCCACAATTGGCAAAATTGCCAAAGTTGCTATAGAAGCTGCTGTGAATGACGTCAACTCCAACCCCTCTATACTTGGTGCATCCAAACTCAAAATGAAAATGCAGGATGCCAATTACAGTGGATTTCTTGGCATCATTAATGGTATTTTGTCTTGCTGAACCTTCAGACTTTCTGTGCCTTTGCTATTCCTTCAGAAATTTGAAGTGAGCTATAAACTTGCTTTCTTTTAATGGTTACAGCTTTACAATTTATGGAGAGCGATACCGTGGCCATCATTGGCCCTCAATCCTCGGTTATGTCTCATGTCATTTCTCACATTGCAAATGAGCTCAAGGTTCCTCTGCTGTCTTTTGCGGCGACAGACCCCATGCTGTCCTCACTTCAATACCCCTTTTTTGTTAGGACAACACAGAGTGATCTGTTCCAGATGGCTGCCATTGCTGAAATCATTGACTACTATGAATGGAGAGAAGTAATTGCAGTCTTCATCGATGATGACTATGGGAGAAATGGGATAGCTGCATTAGGAGATAAGCTTGCAGAGAGACGGTGCAGGATAGCTTTCAAGGCCCCTATGAATCCTAAAGCGAGCCGCAATGACATCATGAATGTGCTGATTAAGGTGGCTGTCACAGAGTCTCGTATTCTTGTTCTCCACACTTATGCCAATTGGGGTCTCGAAGTGCTTGGGGTGGCGAACCATCTTGGGATGATGGGAAGTGGATATGTGTGGATAGCTACCAATTGGGTCTCTACAATTCTAGACACAAATTCTCCTTTCCCTCAAGAGAAGCTGGATCTCATGCAAGGGATCATCACTCTCCGTATGCACACACCTGATTCACAACTCAAACGAGACTTTACATCTAGGTGGAGCAACTTGACTGGTCAAAGAAGACATATGGGATTGAGTACTTATGGATTATACGCCTATGATTCTGTTTGGGTTCTAGCTCGAGCATTAGCTTCATTTTTCAATCAGGGCGGAAATGTGTCTTTCTCCAACTATTCAAAATCTAATGGGATGCATGGAAGGACTCTAAACCTTGAAGCTATGAGTGTCTTCAATGGGGGGAAGATGTTGCTCGATAATATTTTGCATGTCAACACTTCTGGTGTAACAGGCTCCCTCCAGTTCACTCCAGATGGATCCCTCATCCATCCTTCATATGAAATCATTAATGTAATTGGCACTGGTAGGAGAATTGGTTACTGGTCTAATTATTCAGGTTTATCAGTGATGCCCCCGGAAATGCTCTACAGGAAGCTACCCAACCGATCCCGTTCAAGTCAAAAATTGTCCCCTGTAATATGGCCCGGAGATACAACCCTAAAACCTCGTGGGTGGGTTTTCCCAAATGATGGTGGGCAGTTAAGAATTGGTGTACCAAATAGAGTTAGTTACCGAGAATTCATCACATATGTTAACACTAGTGACATGTTCAAAGGATACTGTATTGATGTATTCACTGCTGCTTTGAACTACTTGCCCTATGCTGTCCCATATAAATTGATGCCATTTGGAGATGGAATTAATAATCCAAGTTGTACTGAGCTAGTGCGGTTGATCACTACTGGGGTGAGAGTTATTTTCCTAGCAGCTATGCATTCCTGTTTACTTTATTTGTTTGCTCTTTCAAAAATCTCTAATTTTTCCTTTTGTACAGGTGTATGATGCTGCAATAGGTGACATTGCGATCATCACTAACCGGACAAAAATGGTGGATTTTACACAACCATATATTGAATCTGGCTTGGTAGTCGTGGCACCAGTTAGGAAAAAGAACTCTAGTGCTTGGGCTTTTCTGAGGCCATTCAGTCTGATGATGTGGTGTGTCACAGGAATCTTTTTCCTCATTGTTGGAGCAGTGGTGTGGATCTTGGAGCACCGGATTAATGACGACTTTCGAGGCCCTCCTAGAAAACAAATTGTCACTATTTTGTGGTAGGTGTCGGTCAACAAAATTCCATAAATTTTCTTATGATAACATGAGACTGTCTTTCTAGAATGCTGATTACCCGGCAATTGCTCTTTCTCAAAGTTTTAGTTTCATGTATTATAACATTAATGAAGAAAAAGCACATATATGCAATAAATTATACATTGGACCGTAGAATGTTCCTTCCACGAACAATTTTGGACTCACAAAAGCAATTTTGATGATTGATTATGTAAGTACTTATGAATCAATAATGCATCCTCAAAACATGTGGGACTTGAAACAGCAGATATGCTTTGAACACGTCATATGTCCAAGTAGAAGAAAAATATCAAATTATATTCACATATCACTCAATATAAACTTATTTACGTAATTCGCCGTAATGTAAACCATTTTATTGATGTGTTGTCATACTTCATGGTTTTAGCATGTTGACATGACTGATTGCATGTTATGTGTGCTACATCTATTTCCCAGCTTGATAGTTAAAAACTTTTTGAAGTTTTTGCTGGGTTCCTCTTTCATCTCGTTAAATTTTGTGTCGTCAACTTATCAATCCTAATAAGTACAAGAAATGCATTTTTTTTTTTTTTTTTTTTTATGTTTTTACTGCCAAAGGGTTTATTTATGTTTGTACATTTTTGCAGGTTTAGCTTTTCAACCTTGTTCTTCGCACATAGTAAGTAAAATGACACCATTTGTGGGCATCATTTTCTACTATCTACAACTGCTAACTTGAATCTGCAACCTTACCCTTTTTTTCCTGCCCTTTGTAGGAGAAAATACTGTCAGCACCCTGGGGCGCCTAGTGCTGATCATATGGCTTTTTGTGGTCCTTATAATCAACTCATGCTACACTGCAAGTCTAACCTCAATACTTACAGTACAACAGCTTTCTTCTTCCATCAAGGGGATTGAGACTTTACTAGCAAGCAATGAACCCATTGGCTACCAACAGGGTTCATTTGCTCTAAATTATCTCAGTGAAGAACTCAACATCCATAAGTCCAGACTTATTCCTCTTAATACTCCAGAAGATTATGCCAGAGCACTGAGTGATGGTCCAAAGAAGGGTGGTGTAGCTGCCGTGGTTGATGAGCGTGCATATGTTGAGCTGTTCCTCTCAAGCCGGTGTGAATTTTCTGTCATAGGTCAAGAGTTCACGAAAAATGGGTGGGGATTTGTAAGTACTTTATGTTTCTATTTTCTTTTTTTCAGCTTGCCCGGTAAATCATGAATCTCTAATGATTTCAACCTCCATGGTGCAATCTTATAACGTTCTGCAGCAACAAGAAATAATTAGGATTTTAATACCATCAAAACAAAAGCAGATTAATCTTGTTTCTTTGCAGAGAAACACCAATTTGCCAACCTTGTGGATGCAACCAATATAAAACCTAAAATTTATGTGTTGTATGTTTCCTGGAGTGATTGTTTTCGAGAGCTAAAGTAGACTCATACTAGAATGAAGCAACAGTGTATGTCATCACTCCAGTTTCAGTTGCATATATGCATGCATACTTGTGCTTCACTGCATCGTGAAAACAGATGATTATATTATCTTCTTGGTGAAATTAGCATACTGGGATTGGCCACCCTGAAAATATTTTTTGGCTCCACCCCTCCACTGGGATGTGATAAGTTTAAATACTTGAGTCAACAGGTTGTAATTTTATACTTTTAGAAGAAGAGTTTACTTGCATTTATTTAATTGATCCTTTTCTTAGTTTCTGCTCGTCGAGTTCCTGCTGAATTTAATCATGTATTTGTCCTACTTTGATATGCTCAGGTTAAAGTCCTTTTCTTTCAGGCATTTCCACGGGACTCTCCTTTAGCTGTTGACATGTCAACTGCCCTTTTGAAACTGTCCGAGAATGGAGAGCTCCAAAGGATTCACGACAAATGGTTAATGGGAAGTGCCTGTAGTTCACAAGGTACAAAGCTTGAAGTTGACCGCCTCCTGCTTAAGAGCTTCTGGGGCCTTTTTCTCGTATGTGGGTGTGCTTGCTTGCTTGCTCTTCTCGTGTATTTCCTGATGATAATCCGCCAGTTCAGCAAGCACTACTATGAGGAATCAGTGTCTGCTGGAGGAAGTTCCTGCTCTGCAGGTCTTCACACATTTGTCACGTTAGTTGATGAGAAGGAGGAGACTGTTAAAAGCCGTTCCAAGAGAAGGCAGTTGGAGATCTCGAATAGAAGCACTGATGGAGAAGGATCGACCAATGGTAGTTCAATGGAAAGACAAAGACACATACAATTTGCTTCAAACAAAAGCCTTAGTGTCGGCAATGGAGCATAAGTTGTTCCCTCAGACCATCCATACATAAGGTTTACTCTATTCTATATGTAAATTTCGGTATATTTTTTTTTTAATTGCAAGTGTAATTCTTTTAGAATCTCTGAGCGCCTTCCCAAAATTTGCAGCTTAAGAGACTACGCGGATGGATGAGATTCATGCATTTACATGCACTATGGAGATCAAACTTTTATTTTGTATGAAAACTTGTTGATAAATGGTAATTGGTAATCAATACAAGTTTATACTTGTCCATCCTTCTGGCGTTGGACATCAAATCTTTCCTCTCCGCACGACCATATTTTAGTATCGCTCATGAATGCAATGAATTGGTATGGCTTTTACATTACAGTTATTAGAAAATAACTTGAGTGTTGGAGTTTCCCCCATCGCAGCACCATTTGACGGTCTTTTACAAGTTTTATTGATCAGGATACGTCAAGTTCTCCCGTGTGAGTTAGCAAAGTCATTATCTGTGGAGCCAAACCTACCTCTAACACCAAGTTAGCGATTCACGGCTTGCCAAAAATATGTAATTTGCCAGCATCTCTCTGTGAAACACTATCTATTACCCATTTTGTTTCCCCTACGGTTACAGATTTGGTTTTGGAAAGAAGCTGATGCTCCTGGGAGTGAATGTTGACAAGGTGGTGGCGCATTTAGAAAGAGAAATGCACCAAGGAAATAGAAATTCAATTTTGGGAAATGCTTCTCTTCTGCAGAGGCCGTACCCTTTAAATTGACACCTTCAAACGACGGGTGTGTGCAGCCTAGGCCTGAAAGCGTGTAAAATTAAAGGGTCAGACTGCAAGTATTTAGGAGGAAAGATGATTTGTTCATAATCATGCACTGCACCAGTACCGGGTGCTTTGAATCCTTGAATTAATTTTATGATTATGGTGGTTAACAATATCTTGTATCCTAAATCCTAATGAAGGAGAGCGGCAAACAGATATGGAAGCACAATTGTAATTCAGAAGCCTTTTTGTCACTACAATTACTGGCAAACTTGTTTGTGGCTTTCGTGACAAATTTCACAGCCATCTACAAAGTAAATTGCTGGCTTGGTTTAATCATCCAGTGGCTGCAGCTGCTACAATGGTCTAAGGTCAGGATAAGGTCCACAAGAAGATGGTGGACCAAACCGTGAGGGCAAGGGCTGCAACCAGGTATGTCCAGAGGAAGAGGACGGAGCACTCCTCCTGACCCACGTCAAACAATTCAGTCATTGTGCCTGCATGAAACAACAGAGAGAATATACAACTGAGCTGTAAAGTGCTGTAATTTGTCCAAATTTAATAAGGTGTTGTGGATGAATTTGGCTTACTGATATTCATGGCAGGCGGGAGGGTAAACTGAACCATGAGGATGAAGTGGAACAAGGGGTCAGATGGGAGAAAGCCTAGATGGCTAGCTGCTTTAACCACACCAATCCCGATTGCTGGTTGTATCACATACCTCACAATTAGGACTCCAACAATTACTATTGGTTTTATTCTGGCCGATCGTAATCCTGCTCCCATTAACAATTGAAAATTAGTAATAAAAAAGGCCTCCTTTGGAAAATTAAGCATTTCATTGTCTCCATTTGAAATTTGAATAGATTAGAAATGAAAGAAGGCTAAAATATTTACCAACCTCGAGTGAGATTACCACCTAGGATGAGGGTGATACATGGTATGGTGCCATCCCTAGATTGTACGGTTAAAAGTTTCAAGACAAAATCTGAGACACTCAGCACTTAGTGTAGTTTGAATGCATACCAATATTGTTATTGCAATATTAGAGAGTGGAACTGGAAAGTAAATATAAATAAATACCCAAGTAGCTCGATGGAATCTTGAATCACATGCAGGGGAGCTCCATCTCCGACTAAAAGGTTTTTTAGCCATGTGGAGGCCCCGAAAACGAATCCCAATATCTGAAAATTAAAAAGCATGAACATTAGCATTTATCAGGGATGAGGGGTTATAGTCCCCATTGTGAGGGACAAGACAAGAGCTTCAATGAAATTATATAGTGCTTTTTTAAATTTAATTTTTTGGGGTGGGGAAACTCACGGCAGCAAGTGTTGGAGGTGCCAATAGCTCCTCCAAGATCTGGTGAAGCATTTCTTTAATTCTTTCCCACGACAGAGCCTTTCCTGCAGCAGCATCTCCCAGCTGCAACTTGCCGGCACTCCCAGGATCGTTGCTTACAATCTGCATTCCCCTCCCAACAGCTATTACCATGTTCAATATTATTACTAATGTATAACATATAATAATCTGATCTGAGGGGACTTACGGCTAGGTTACTTTCTTTATCATCATCTTGGAGGACAGGATTGATGGGTATGGCGAGATGGTCTTTCTTTTCAGGGTGGTCAAGAAGAAGGTGAGTGTTGGGATTGGCATACAAGTCTTTGTTGGGAACTTTATCAGCTTCTTCTTTTTCAACTTCAAGTGCAAGTGCTTTATACTTGACGGAGGATTGACGAATCAGCTGATAAGTGTAAGTCCAGATGTAGAAGCCCCCAAGCTGAATCCCACATTAAGAATTATGTCCATAGATAAGTGGTGCTAGAAGTAGAGGAGAGAACCTTATTATATTATTTTATATTTATGTAAATCCCAATTCCAACCAAAATTAGCAAAACAATTGTAAAGTTAAGAGTGAGATAATGTCATTGGGAACATTACGTACTGCCATGGAGAAAGACGAGTAGGATAGTCCAACGGTGGCACAAACATTGCGATCCCCAAATGGGCTGCCTTTCTCGTTACATATTGCCGGAACAATTATCAGCATCAGGTTCCCTAAGTTCCCTGCTTTTCATTTATTCAAAATTAGATATAAAACTACTTAAAAAAAAAAAAGACTCTGAATTCACTTGCATCGCTGCACTTTTCTTACTACTAAACAGACTCCGGAGAGTTAAGACTTTGTATTAGTAGCTAATTACCGGTAGAGCAGGTGGCAATGATGAGGCCGTCTAGATGAGGCTTGGGTTTCAGTGTCTTCACCACTATCCATCCTAGTACTCCTCCGAACAAGAATGTTAGTCCTATGTTTATGGGCATGAACCACCTATGCACACAAACAAATCGCTTGTTTAATTAAAAGATAAAAATCAGATCATGGGAAAAATGGCATCAGGGAAACAGGGAGCATTTGCATTACCATGAAATAATATCCTCCAGAGTTACCGTTTCTGCAAGACTAGAAAATATGAGTGATGGTGTAAACACCATGAACACAACCTGCAGTAGGCATTTCCAATTATTAATCAAATTAAAACAATCATATAATTAATTTTATATATATATATATATATATATAGAGAGAGAGAGAGAGAGAGAGAGAGGGAGGGGGAGAGAGAGAGAGCATGTCGTGGAATGTGAATACCTTGTTCATATAGCGACGAGCATCGGCCGGAAGAAGATTGCAATAATCAGTAGCGAGAAATGCTCCCACGAGACCAATAATGAGGACTTGCAAAACTGGCATTGACGCCACTTCCAACAGCGTCCAGAACCCCATTCTCTCTCTCTCTCTCTCTCTCTCTATCTCTCTCCCCACTAAAAAGAAACAGAGGAAATTGGTGAAGGCCCTCCTTCCTAGATCAAGGAGTTGATAAACTGGATTCTTAGTTAAAGTTTTGTGAAATTTCTCTTTTTGCACTCACCTCCTGTACAAGTATATACCACTAGATTACTCACAGAACAAGGGACAAACCTGCATCAATGGGGAACGAAGGAAATTAGTTTAACAGGAGCTTTTTAATCATATTTTATGTTGTAAGTCGCAGAGGAACCAAAATTAATAGCGAAGGAGAGAAATAAGCAAATTAAATTGATGTAGAATTACCTCATCACACACCATAATTACTTGGGGTTGGGCACAGTATTAATAGAACAAAGATTGAGAGAGAGAGAGAGAGAGAGAGCGAGAGAGAGAGAGAATACACAATGAACCCTACCCTACTAGCAGAGCAAAGAAAGCATAGGGTCCACTAGCCCACAATGATATCTGGGAGCGGCGGAATATTGTCCGTACGACATTATTAGTGTTCCAATTTAAAAGCATCAGAACCCCACCAAGACACGGGCACACGAACATATGTTTGTGTAAAATTAACCCATCCACAAATCTAATCGACTGTTTTAATCATAAACGAGTCGCAAATTAATTCCTTCTTATTCAACAATGGCATTTTGAACATGCTATATCTATTTTTAATTAAAAAAATATAAATTTTGCAAATAAAAAGTAACTATTTTATTAATTTTGCTTAAATTATTATTTTTTTAATAATTTTTATATATTAAAAAATTTATTATATCTGAATTAAAATTGATCTCATCTGTCTCATGGCAGGGGTTTGGGGGGCGTATGCATATTATTCTAGTTATATCATTAAATGAAGTTGAAGAATGAATGAGTCGACTTTGACTTCGAAGACTCGCCAACAAGGGACGTGGGCTTGTTCATTCACTTCAATGCGAAGATAGAAGATTGGATGTTGGTGGCAATTTGGGACACCACCTCATCTCCTGACTCAAATTTAATACAAGCTTACTGAGTTTAAGTTTTGTTTTATATGTGTCCTGATCGAGAACAAGTCAATTTAATTATGATTCGGAAATTTAGTGTGTTAAATAGTAAATCAACCCACTAATATAAATATAATCTGCTACCAACACAACAACTAATTTAACATTATTAACATTCATATTTATTCTGTTCTAATCTCCAACCTACCAACTAGTTATTAAAAAAAAACACACATAAATTGAATTTTTAAAATATAGTAGTTATAGCATTGAGAAAATCTATTTGAGAAAAGTAAAATAAAACCGTATAATAAAGGGCTAACTGTTATGCAATATTGTATCTCTACCATATAACATATGCACTCTGCCACAAAATTGATGGAAAAGCAAGAAGGGATCATAACATGTCAAGGAAGCATCGATCTTTTCGATGAGCCTCTGATCTGATCCAGGAAAGAACGGGTTTGATTGGAAACTTGTGCAAATACAAAGTACCTCCAAAAAGTGCTGGTATTATTCTGGAAATTGAATGAAGGCGCTTATTACCTTCAATAACTTAACGGGAAGAGCCATGATCATTTGACATAAGGTATGGGTTGTTTCTGCGTGCAAAGAGATGATGAGACTATTATTATTTAATTTTTCTCATGCAAGAAAACTTTTGGGTATGGGCGGAATGTCTGAGATGGTGGGGTCTGAAAACTATTCCATGAAGACTCTGTTGGATCAATGGAGGGGTTTACCATCCAACAAATGTGAACGGGAGGCTTGTGTTTTGTTTTGTGCCATGATTTAGTCCGTGTGGTTGTGGAGGAATGGGTTGATATTCAAAGGCAATTTTAGTACCAATTTTAAATAAAATTTTGTGTTTGGCGATGAAAAATAATAAAAAAAAATGGCTTTTTAGATTTTTTATGCAATAAGTAGGATAGGTTAATATCTTAGATTTTAATACGACTAATTACATCAGTAAAATTATAATTACGCAAATCAACTGTATTAAGATAATCAATACGATCCAAAATTAGGCAAGCTGAGACCTGACAGGTAGAATAGAGCCCAATGGGGATACGACAGAAATGCACACATGAACACGAAAGAGAGAGTAGACTTTTCGTGTGCAATGTGGGGGTATTGCATTAAATTTAATTAATGGGCAGACGGACACAGATGGGAGACGAGGGGCAACACCATTCCAAATTGACTGGAGCAGTTTTATTTTAATACGACACCAAAAAGTCAAAATTCACCATCTTATATATATTATATTATTGGCTATTACAATTTGCAATTTACAATTTTTAATTTGCAATTACTGGATTAGCGCTCAAGTACCATACGCTTTATCATTATCTTTATCCCATCCCATTCACATACAACACTTAAACCGCCCAATTGCAATATTTTAAAAAAAACTAATAATTAAAAAAAGGAAAGAAGAAGCAATGCATGACTAGGATTTTCCTGGGTCGTGTCACTACTGGACCACACGAATAATTCCCTATTTATAATCTGAAGTCCTGAATAAAATTTAATAGAATCGATTATTTTTAATAGACTTCATAATACTTAAATCAGATTAATCAAATAAAAATCTGAGAATAATATATATAACATGAATATTTCAAAAAAAAAATTATTTTAATTCAAAATAATTAATATATGAAATTAGAAGAGTACTATAAAAAAACGAAACCTTTTCTTTTACAAGCCATTTCAAGTTAAGAAGACGTAAGAGTGCGTTTCTCTTTATAAGAGTGGTGCGTTCTAAGGTGTGTAGTGGGAGAAAAGGAATATCATAATTGGGGCTTTGAATAAAAAGGAAGGCCGGATCTCACTATTATAGCCACAGTATTTTTTTTTTTTTGGTTGGGGAAGGGTTGGGGGTACTAATGTAATGGGCATCGGGCGAACACATGCAGTCATATGGTCAGTGTACTATCATTTATCATGTGCTTGAGAGCAAAATATAAGACGGTGTCAGCTGGGGTCGGGTCCCATTTAATTACTTACTCTGTCCAAACCTCAATTAATCTATACTCTCTCTTTCTCAGTAATATCCGTAGAACAACAAAAACAAGAATATTATTTGCTATACCTTTCAGTGGTTACACTCTCGGTCGTGAACTCTGTAATAACCACACATCCTACCTTCAATTGGAATCATACTCGGAGGACTTCCTCTTTTTATTTCTTTTCAGAATTAGAATCCTTTCTATATTTTAAAGCGGGCTTCATGACCAGAGAGAAAGATATCTCCTTTTTTTTGTTTATGGGGGGGGGGGGGGAGGAGTTTGCTTAGCGAGAGACGGAACATAACTAACACCCACGGAATATAACGGAAATGGGGATTAAAATATCTATATTAAGAATTATTCATTTCATTCTAGATAAAATGTGGTAATACCGTTTGAGATAATTTGAATATATGCAGCGAAGGTATGCACATGTTAAAAAAGTAAAGAACTTAAATATATGAGATTTAATGAAACGTAGAGGTAGGTCATTAAAAATTTAGATACAATACATTCGTAAAGATATGATAGTGATAGATTTAGTTGAGAAAATAGTTTTAGATAGAAATAAATAGCGTAGGAGAATCTATACAAATTAAATCTTTTTTTTATTTCAATATTTATATGACCAACTCCAAATTTAAGATAGAAGGGTTAAGTTGTTATTGTTGTATTAAGCTTCGTTGCAGACCCCCTCGGGCGGGGGAGGTTTTTGAATTAAAGAGTCCAGAAGTTAACAAATGTAAATGAAACTTTGAGGGGCGAGAGCCGGGTCGAGTGCCCACGACAGGAGCAATGCAAAAATCAAAGGATTCTCGGGAGGGAAGAAAAAACACAAAAAAATAAAAATAAAAGAAAAATAAAAGTAAGAAAACCCAAATTCAAATTACGGCAGGGCCGGCGCGTGTTCATGATTTCATAATATACCTGTAATGTTCATGGTTTTTCGTTCACTTGAATTCAAAAATAGGACAAGATTCTGGAATGAAGATGGGGGAGGGGGTCATTTAATTTCTTAAAAAAACAGAAAATATTTTTGGGGGAGAGAGAGAGGGAGAACCTGGAGTGGAGGCGGCGGAAGAGACGGAGGAAGGAGTAGGTGCAGAAAAGATCTTCTATCTTCTATCTTGCTTGATCCAAACGAGATATGAGAGTCGCCTTGTTTGTTAAAATTTTTTATAGCCCCCACGATACCCTCCGTCCAATATAGGCATTGTAAGCGATGACGATGCGCGAGAGAGTACGAGCCAACAAATTGGTATATTCTCCACCGCCAACAAATCTGCACCTTTTCTTTTTTAAACTTGTTGTGTTAGTCCAAAAATTTTACTCTAGATGAAATGTCACGTGGTCATTAACGCGAATTAGGAAAGTAAGATGGGGTACGATCATTCAAAGTAGAACATTCCTGTTTTTATATTTACATGCACTATACATCGGACATGGCTAAGCCATTTTAAGAATTTAGTGGGCCGGGGAGAGAGAGAGATGCCCGTTTATTTAGCTATCTTTATTTCCCAAAGCCTACGATCCACCCACACGGTAAAAGATTTTCCTCTTTCTTTGAATTGGATTAATTTAACCAAAATCGCAACAACTTGATGTCCCAAAAAAAAAAAAAACAAAAAACAAAAAACGAAATATGAAATTCATGACCAATACCCTCTTTGAATTATTTTTGGTGAAGATAATTTTTCTTAATGGTAGAATATTTTCTCTCACATTTATCTTAATATTTTGTCTTATATTTAGTCTACTGATTAATCTGTATCTAACCATATATTAATATATATACACTCCTGTAATACTCAATATGTAATAGAATGTAATTGTTCGAAAATATGTTATAATTTATTCTCTTAATAAATCTTCTTCTAAAATAGAATCATAATCTAGTTAAAATAAAATAAAATAAAAACTAGTCTCTCTTTCTTTGCACCACCACCATCAAGGAATCTTCTTAACTCTTGTATATTATGCACTTACCTTTTGTGAGAATCCTATGGATCAGAATAGAGTTTAATTGATTTCTTTTGGTTCCTCCTCTCTGTTTAAAAAGGAAAAGATAGAGAGAGAGAGAGAGAGAGAGAGAGAGGAGAGAGTCTAACCGATTTCTTCCGAATCCTCCTCTCTACGTATTCAAATCCCAATTGTTCTCCAAAAAGAAAAAGGTTTGACTTCGGTATCAAAACCCTAGACCCACATCTTCGCCATCTCCATTCTCAACTTATGGTCACCTTTGGGGGGGAAAAAAGTCAATCATCGAATCTTAACCATTTCACTAGTTTCATCAACAATTGCCAACAGTTTGACCATCGTTTATTTGAATCACCATCAAATCACGTTCAAAGTTCGAGTTCTCTACTTTAAATCCTTTGATTCTTCTCAATTTCACCATCATCGTCTAAGATTCCACCATTGATTTCGCCATCATCATCTTAGATTATTCTTCGACCACATCTTAGCCTACTACATGTGTTTACAAAGTCCTCAGTACCATCAGTACAAGCCATCATCATTATCATCATCATTACCAATCACCTCTACAAGTCAGTTTTGAGAAACTTACTCTCTCCAAAAAAAAAAAAAAAACCTCCAATTTCATTATCACCACTGCAGCCTCTCTCAATCCTTCCATTTGTGTAAGTCTTCTACTTTTTCTTTGATTCTTCCTTCAATTCTCCTTTGGATTTCCCCTCTCCATCTCCCTTCTCTTTATCCTTATTCTTGTCCTCTTTCTCTTCTTTCTCTTCCTTCTCCTTTTCCTTTGATTTTTCCTTTAATTCTCTTTCAACTGCTATTCTCTTTCTTTCTCCTTCACCTTATCTTTTTCTTTATGATCTTTCTCCTTCTTCTCTTCACACTTTGAGTGTTTTCTCTCTTCCTTTAAATCTTCATCTCTCTCTCTCTCTCACTCTCTCTCTTTCCTTTCCTTTTCTTCATCTTCTAAGTCCTGACTATTATTTTTCTTTTCTTGTTCTCTTTCTCTTTCTTGGTGTCATCATCTTTCTCCTTATATTTTTCTCATCCTCATCTTTATCTTTCAGCATATCTTTCATCACTGTTTTGATTCTCAATTCAAGTTCCACCTTAGTTTTCTCATACTTTGCTTCCTTCGGCTATTATCCTTACTTTTAATTTTGAGATGTAACTCCTCTTCAAATTTCTTTTCTTTGGTGACAAACTTGGTCTTGTCTTGCATCATTAAACTGTATCTCTCGAAACTTAAAAATACTTCATTTTATTCAAAAATTATTAATTTCCTTACAGAATCAATCGAGGAGAGGTGTGAATGAGTCAAGGAAATGTCAGCACTTCTAATAATCCGATCACATATCAGCGCACTAAATACATTGAGATAGACATACATTTTGGGATTGTTCAAAGTGTTTCATATGCCCTCTACTTATCAGTATGCTAACATATATTCACAAAGGGCCTACTTCGATATACATCTGTCCACTTCTCGCCACATTCCACTTCAAGTCCGGCAGACTAAACCTACCCACGAGTCTAAACTAAAATGGACCAATAGATTTAGAGTCACAAAATATATTATCTTTACCCTTAAACCACCTGCATAGTTTAAAGTAAGGCTGACCAGCAATTAAGGGCCGGTTTAGTGACCCTTGAAATGGTCAACCTAGAGGGTTAGCCTGATTTTTTCCCCAGGAGAGGGAGATTTTTTCTTTTTCTTTGTTCGAGTAGAGAAGTACTTAATAAAAAGTTTTAAGAATGTGATGAGATATGGTCAAAAAACCCAATACAAAAGGTGTTTAGCTTTGTGAGGCCGACGATCCAAAGAAGAATGATACGCCTAAACATGTCAACAAGCAAGGATCAATCTTCCCAAAGGATGGACACGTTCCGACTCATCTTGCCCAACTCACTTAGTCCGACTCCCCGAGTGATTGTCATCGACAATAAGTTAATTGGTCTGTGACCTCTAGAGGCCTTTGGTATATAAAAAGATAACACTGCTCTTGCCACATCTGTAAGAGGCCGATCGCAACTCCTATCAGTAAGAGGTTGTACGCACACTTTCCAAGTAACAAGCCTTATTAAGAAACCAATCACTCTCGTCGACCAAAGGAAATGTTTGACTAAGCCTTGTGTCAGTCTTAGTTTCCTAAGTCAGTACGGAACACATCCTCTAGATAAGGGAATAAACCGTTAGGACCTAGTTGATAAGCGAAGAAATCTCTTTGTATCATCAAACTTCCTAAATGATAAAAATCTTAAATCTCTCAAGAATATTTAACTAGAAGAATCCAGAGATCTTTTAGTCATCTCGTAAAAAAACTAGGGTTGTAGCACTCTAGGTACGCAAACTCTATGGCACACACATATATAAGCTTTCGTCACGCCGAAACCCAGGTACGCTCTCGGAAACTTAACATTTGACACATAAGTCACATGGATATCAACTCCCTATCCCTCCTTCTCTCTCTCTCTCTCTCTCACTCTCAATCTGTTTTATTGTTATCAAAAATTGTTTTTTTGACATAAGCGTCGAGTCTCCTCCATCGGGGTATCCTCCGGCGGTCTTTTACAGGTTTTGAATCATCTCCATGAGTAACTGTTCAAGTCCAAAGGAGTCAAAATCTGTGAAACCAAAACCTATCTCCAACAGATTGGCATCATCTATAGGAATATACTAGAGCAATTTCAACAGACGTTCTGAGTCACTAAATAATCATGCCTCCAAAGGGGAGAACCAAAACTAGCTCGAAGGCTACATCCACCGCGGATGGACATACCGCTACCCCGACTAATGCCGCTCTGCCAGTGGCACCTACTTACCACACCGATAACCATGTTGTTCATTCTCAACCCCTCATCTGGAATAGATTTCGCAACTTGCACTTTAAGAACATCCAGTTGTAACCCCTGCGCCAGTATCTCCAGAACGAGTCAATCGTCATCAATTGGAAAGGTTATAGTCTAGAATACAAAATATGAACAAGCAGCTGGAGGGACTCAATCGTGCTATCAAACCAGAAATATAATCCTCTTTAGGAGGATCTGAGCAGGTATGCTCGCAATGGCTTTTACCTCGATTAAACTATGAGCCATCAGTGAACTCCCGTTATGATCTTGATGACCTGAGAAGACAAGTCGAACAACTCATCACTGATGAACTCAAACGAGCCAATAATAGAAGAAATGATGCTCCCCCTATCCTTCCGATATATCGCCCTTCGATCTTAAAATTTCTTCAGAACCAATATCTCATGACATACTTCTACCTCCCATAGAAAGGTACGATCGATCCTCGTGACCACATGGCTCACTTCGTAATAGTAATGATCTTAAGAGACATGACAGATGCCGTTATGTGCAAACACTTTCTACTACTCTCAAAGGCAATGGATTAACATGGTTCAACTTTTTACCACCACTCAATATCAAGAGTTTCTCTCAATTTTGACAGTAGTTTGAGACTTATTTTGTAATCAATCGGGAGCCAAGATAAAATCCACTTCTTTATTGTCACTACAACAAAGGGACGATGAGCCCTTAAGAGACTTTTTGGATAAATTTAAAACTGAAATGATGAAGGTCTGAGCCTTTGACTACTCTATCACGCTGGCCGTACTACTTACTGGGTTGTGCCCTTCGGGCATAAAAATCTCAATCACTAAGAACCCCCTTCTACCATCCAGGAGTTATAAACCCGCATTGAAAAATACATCGTAGCAGAAGACGCTGAAACGTTCGATCAAAGAAAAAACCGATCATCCCAAAAAAAATGCAGTCGATTACCTGACAGCCTTCTCTGAAGAAAAATCGACAAGGGCCCCAGCCATAATGGAAGTTCAACACCTACACTCCCCTGAACAAGACCCATAATCAGGTCTTATTCCAGATCAAGAATAAGCAATACACTAGGTGGCCCCCTCGTTCTATAAAGGATGGCTTCAAGAAAGATAGGACTAAATACTGTCTCTTCCATCGAGACTATAGCCACACGACTGACAAATGCAGAAAACTCAAAAACGAGCTGGAATTTTTGGTCCGAAACGAAAAGCTCTAAAGATTTATTAGCATGGAAAGGAGGAACATGCTCTCCCCCGATCGGCATAACCCGCCATGGGAGAATTAACCAAATGACCAACCCATTGTTCGGCTACCACACAATAGATCAGATGAAGTAATCCTATAAATTCATGAAAAACAATCTCTGCATGAGCCTTATATTCCTGCCAGTATTGTCCTAGCTTATGACCCAAAGCATCTTGCGCTCCACCCTACGTAAACTCTGAACTTTTCTCTTTTAGCGATCGTTTCCATGGTGTCTCATAGCAAACGGTTCTAGATGTTTAATGTTTGTATTTAATCTATTTGTTACCGACCTCATTTCATGACAACGCATTTTGATGAACTGATTATGCTAAATTAAATCATCAAATAAGTTTTATCATCGGAATCTATCTCCCCGAATTAGCCTATACCGCTTTGACCTATTGGTGGGATCTACCTCCCAGAACGGTTCTATGTTGCCCTGACCTATTGTTGGGATCTATCTTCCCGAATAGACTATGTCACCCTAACCTATTATTGGGATCTACTTCCCCGAGCAGGCCTATGTCACCTTGACTGATAGTTGGAATCTATCTCCTTGAACTGGTCTATGCCACTCTGATCTATCATTAGGATTTACCTCCCCGATTAGGCATATGTCGCCCTGACCTATCATTAGGATCTATCTTGCTGAACGGACTATGTCGCTCTGACCTAACATTGGGACCTATCTCCCCAAACAGAGCCTATTTTGCCCTAACCTATCGTTGGAATCTATCTCTCCAAACGGGTCTATGTCGCTCTGACCTATCATTGGGACCTATCTCCTCGAACGGAGTCTATGTCGTATTGACTTATCATTAGAATTTATCTCCTTGAACGGATTAATGGCATCCTAACCTATCATTGAGATCTATCTCACCGAATGGATCTATGTCACCCTAACTTATTATTGGGATTTATCTCACCGAATGAGCCATATTGCCCAAACCTATCATTGGGACCTATCTCCCCAAACGGAGTCTATGTCATCCTGATTTATCATTGGAATCTATCCCTTCGAATGGGCCTCTGTCATCTTGATCTATCATTGGGATCTTTCTCCTCGAATGGGTCTCTGTCATCGTGACCTATCAATCTCATTGAACGGCCCTATGATGCATTGACCGCCCTGGCCTATCAACGAAGAGTGTTGTCTCTAAATGAAACATTATCAACGAGATTTGCAAGACACACACCCCCTTACTAGCGAACGATATCTAGGCTATTTGACACATGGGATTCATTGAGTAAGACTAACCGATGAATTGACCCTGTAAGAGGGGGAAAAGTAACAATAGGGACTTGACTCCCAGGGGAAAAACTATCTCCCGCTTCATCGAGTATCTCCTCAGCACACTTTAATCTTTTGAACAACCTGCATTGGGAGTGCCTAACGACCACAGGGTCCTTGGTGATGGATCCCTGAAGCTCAGCAATCTTCTGTTGCTCGGAGAGATTTCTCCCGTAATTGGACTAACGTTTCAGCTGGCGTTAGACTTGCCTAACGGCATTACGTTTCTACTTCCAATTCTCCGTAGCACTTTTGCGACAAGGCTAATTCCCACTATAAACACTCGATCTTCTCATCCTTCTCAGCAAGCAAAACGCTTGAGACTTTCTGTGCCTTGGAATCCTTCTCCCTTTGTTCGAGTTCATCCCACAGTGCCAGGATCGAATTACCCAATTAATTGATGTGCTCTTCTAACCGCTTCCTTCGTTGCCTCTGGAGTTCCGTTAAGGCCATAGTTTGCAAAGGAGAAATTGGATTAGTCAAGGTTAGATGAAAACAAATAAAATGAGCTCGCGTGAGAAGCAATACTATTAGGGTAAGAGATTAAAGAGCTTTGTCGATCTGCTCCTAAGACATCCTATTTAATTCCAGCTCGGAATGATGAAAGTCAAACCGTTCGGCCAATCGAGATGCCTTAACAGCATCAACGCAGTTGTACTGATAGTCCCCTATACAGATGGCGACTGATCCCTCCTCCTGTAAATCTTTGTGTCTATCAAATGACCTAATAGGAATAGGCAAAAGAACAATAGTCTTGTCCACTCCCTTGCGTGAAGAGCATTAGGGCTCCCCGAACGATTGCCCAGACATCTCGTCCATGGGGGCAACAGGAATATCTGACTCCTTTGATGGCTCCTCCTGCATCACTGAAGCGGAAACATTTGTTAGTCCTTCTATTTTGAGAACTTCCCTTATCGGGATGCCTTTACCAACATCTCCTGCCAATGAAGATGCACTAAACGACAAACTATCGACCCCCTCTAATCTTGCCCTCATCAGTTCAAAATGGCTTTGATGTCGTGCGGGATGTACACTCCCTAGCCTCTTTGGATCCCCCCTCTACAAATGGTTTGAGCATTTGAACTTTCCTCCTCTTTAATGAAGTAGAGTAGACCTTTGGCCGCCAAGCTTCAGGAGACTTATCGATTTCTTCTGAAGGCCTTTTGGCATTTGGCCTCGCTCGCTCGGTAGTCCAAACTTCTTTCAAAATGGTATCCTCTACAAAGGTCAAAACGTCGACCAATTCTCTCTCTTTCCTTGCTAGTAGAACAGGCCTATTGATTTTTCTCTTTTCGTCGATCAATGGGTCTGCCAAAAGCAGCATTTGATCCTCTACAAAAGAGTCCACCCAGATGTTCCATTGTGTAAACTCACAGTAGTAGCCAATGGATCGCAGAAAACAAGAATGATGAGAAGGGGTTGGAGGTTTTGCTTTCAATAATGGCACCTGATCAGCACTGGGTATCACTGGCATGAGATCCCTATTCAAAAACTTCACAAAGAAATATTTGTACATCCAGTGCTTATCTTTCGATTCGCTGTAATAAAACTTCCAGTTGGACTTACAACAGGTATGCAACTTATACCAACCCTGGGTGAAACCCTTACTTCCACACCACACCAATGAAACAAGGGCCATTAGAATCTCTAAATCAAAACAAAGATGACAAAAACCTAATAAAGAAATCACAATAACCACCAAGCACTAGGCGCTCGAAAGGAGCAATATGGGGTAAATATTCCAATAGCGTATCACTTTCTCAAACGGGCCCGTATATAAGATTTTCATACCATACTTTACGGATTGCTTGTATATCAAGATGCAACCCGATGATGCCTCACTCGCCCTATCCTTCTCTGCAGCTGATATCAGTATGCAATCACTCCCCAGCGATATATCAGATTAAACTTTTCGGAGTTCTTCCTTAGTCATTATACTTTTTATATCATTAATACTCTAAAGAGGTTGAGAAGAAGAACTCTTCGGCATTTTCCTAAAGAAAACTATTGGATGAAAAAGAGGGTGACCTACGAAGAAAAAAGAAGATATCGAAGTATCCGATACGCTCTAATATCTGACCTTATAAGGCGTGTTGAAGATGATTCGTGAGAACCGAAGCTGCATATACCGCACTAAAAGTTTTATGCATTTTCGATAGTCATTACTCATGGCACCTTTTTCACGAAACAATACCACGAGTTGGGGACAAATGATGAGACATGGTCAAAAGGTCTAATGCAAAAGGTGTTTAGCTTTGTGAGGCGCACAATCCAAAAAGACATGTTACACCTAAACGTATCAATAAGCAGAGATCAATCTCCCCAAAGAGTGAACATGACCCGACTAATCGGGCCTGACTCACTTGCTCCAACTCACCGAATGATTGCCATCAATAATAAACTAACCAGTTTGTGACCTCTAGAAGTCTTCAGTATATCAAAAGGTGACACTACTCTTGCCATATCGGTAAAAGGCCGATCGTAACTCCTATCAGTAAGAAGTTGTACGCACACTCCTCGAGTAACAAGTCTCATTAAGAAACCGATCGCTCTCGTCAACCAAAGGAAATATTTGACTAACCCCTTGTGCCAGTCCTAGTTTTTTAAGTCAATACTAAACACATCCTCTAGATAAGAGAAGAAACCTTAGAGATCTAATCGATAAGAGAAAAAATCTCCCCGTATTGTCAAACTTTTTAAATTATAAAAATCTTAAATTTCTCAAAAATATTTGACTAGAAGAATCTCGAAATCTACGAGTCTTCTCATAAGGAAACTAGAATTATAACACTCCATATATACACGACTCTTATGGCATCCACATATATAAGCTTTTGGTACGCCGAATTTCAGATATGCTCTTGAAGACTTAACACTTGATACACAATTCACAGAGTTATTAGCTCTTTCTCTCTCTTTATCTCTCTCTCGCTCTCAGTGTGTTTCATTCCTATCGAAAACTACTCTTTCTGATTTGAATATCGGAGTCTTTTCCGTCAGAGTATCCTCCGGCGATCTTTTGCTGGTTTTGAATCATTTTCAGGAGTAACCGTTCGAGTTAAAAGGAGTCAAAATTTGTGGAATCAAAACTCATTTCTAATTGAATATATATTTTAGAGGGTTTAAATTATGAATTATCAAAGATTGACGCTAGTTTCAATTTCGAAATGTTAAAGGGTTGAACAAGATAATTTGAACTCTTGAATTTTTATAATTCACTTACACGGTTCAATCATTGATATTTGGACTTTTAACTTTTGGTTCATGGCTGGTTTTAAAAAGGCTGAATCTTAATTTTAATCATATTTATCGAACCGAGTTGTTGTGGGCCGAGCCGATTAAGGGTTAAGTAAGTGACGGTTTAGGGCCTTAAGTACACTAGATCAGAACGCGGAACAGGGTTGAGAGAATGAGAGATGCGGTGCAAGATGAAAAGTAAAATTTCTACGAAAATTGGAAAAAGTCAAATTGGGAATGCCAAATGCCAAAAATGATACTATTGCGTCATCAGCTCCAATAATATTACGGAAATCATCTGTGTCAGATAAGCGTGTGAATTTCAGTATTTTCAACTATATAATATGATTTTATTTTTTTTCAAAGGCAGGTAATCGCCAAACCAGAAGAGATCAGATTTTGTGGCATCATTACTTGGATAGCACAGCTGGCACCTACAGCAACACGTACGTTGTATGTAGCTAATCTATTGGTTGCCTTTTTGCCACTGATTTTAAAGCTGAATTGATAAGCGATTCCACGAATTTAATGATTTATTGATTTATTAATTAAATTAATTAGATTATTCGGATAATTTTATGAATCGAATGATACCATTATAATATTATATATATAATTTATATATTATATATTTTAAAATAAAATGAAATTTATATATTTTTATAAAAAATATATATTTAAATAAATAAAATAATGTTATCTTTATTAATTATAACAATCATTCATAAAATTAATATTAAAAAAATAAAAATAAATCAAATTATGGCTTGTAAAAATAATGAGAAATTTTTTTCATGAAATAAGTATGTGTTATATTTTTAGTATAATATAAGTTGAATGATATAATTTTTTTAAAAAAAATTAAATTCTAATATTATTCGGCCTAATTATTGAATAAAATATCAAAATATTTTTATCTCATATCGGATGGATATTGAATATAGAGAGAAATAGAAGAGAGATGTTATATTTTTATCCCAGATCAGATGTATATTAAAAAGAATAAGAAAAGAAAGGTGTATAAATAAAGAGAAATGGGAAATGAGAAACATACTTTTCTAATAAAATGTATTGATTTGTGGTTGAACTACATTAACTTGTTGTTCGATCGGTTTGAACGGTTTACCGATTTTATCGATTTTGATCAATTTTAAATGGTTTTGATCAAATTTGATTTCATCCTATTTAATAGTAAAAATTGAATCTAAGCAATCAAATCCATCAAATGATCCAACTCGATTTTAAAAATACTTCTTTTTGCTTCAAAGTGGATTATGATGATGAGCTTTGACCGCGTAATGCATCCGGGAAAAATGCAAACAGTTTGGCATCAAAAATTGCATATCACATGCACATGACATGACTGAACCCCGTAAGTTCTTATGTTCTTTCAGCTGATCACGTTCCAGAACGAGCCTCACAAATTCCCTGACTTACGCTATTCAAGATGATTACGTCCCAGAAGGAGCCTCTCAGGTCCTATCTCCTCCCTCTCTCTCTCTCTCTCTCTCTCTCACCCCACCCCATCCAATCCCATCCCATCCCCACAACACATCAGACCACGCCACACCCTCCAATTATTCAGCATTTGACAAAAAGGTACATCTTAATAATTCAATGAGTTGAGACTGCTTGGGTTAACAGCGGATTTTATTGGTGAGTTATGTAGTACCCGACAATTTTGGCCCCTTCGGACTTTTAGGAGGAATTGTATTTCGATTTGGAATTTGGAATCGGATTCTCAGAGCATCTTTCTTTATCTCTCTTATATTATTGAAAAAAAATTGTTCTTAGCCCTTTCCTACCATTTTCAATGATTTGCATTATTTTTTGGCATTTTGCTGGCCACAAGAGAATTCAATTTCAACTTTTCGTCTCATGTTTCTTCTCCACTATTGATTTCATTTAATCATGAGTTTTCTGGAACATCTTCCCCCACCCCTCTTTGTATCTTTCCCACTGTAGCATTGCATTTTCGTTAGGGAGACATTAGGCAGAATCCACTTGTTTGAATTGAATCCCCCCATCACGTTCACCACCAAAAGGCAGAGCCAAAAGGAACATGGTCCAACTATTTGGGTTTTCTTTCTTTTCTTTTTGCCTTTTTTTTTAAATATTTCTTTCTTTTTATGAGTCCAAAAAACTCCTAAAATCGTCTGACATTAATTTAAACTTTATCCTTTCTGCTAGACTTTTTTTTCTACTAAAGAGGGTAATCTGAAAATGAAAAAGAAAATGTAAAGAAATAAATAAAAGAGGGTAATTTATTTCTTTAATCAATTTTGGGACTTATTCCTGCGTATTAATTGATAAAGTACAGATATTCCTTGATCTTAACCAAAAGGATGATAAAGTACTAGAGAAGAGTCTCAAGGATGACCCAGTGGTCATAATTCTCTCTGTTCCAATCTGATGATTCCAATTCAAATCTGGACGAAGAAGCAGGTGGACCGTGGGCTCCTCATTCTAACGAAATGGGCAATGTGATGTGAGGCCTTTTGTGCTGTGACTGGAGAATCAGAATGCGGAGGAAAAGGTGGATTACGGGCAAGCAAAGGCCCATCCTTTTTTTGACATTCGACGCGACTCGAGAAGTGAAAGTTTAAACAGAGGACCAGAAATGGGCTAATGATCCAAATTGTTTCTTCAAATCCAGTGACACGACGGCGTTGGCGATGGCAAGGCGATACAATATTATGCATCTTGAGTCGAGGTTTTCATGTTATTCAGTGGCAAGAAAAGAAAATGATGAAAAATCAAATGGACCATTTGGTGAAGCCACAACTTGTTTCGTTAGTGTTCCATCTTTACTTGAATTCCTGATCTAGCAGTAACCAGTTAACACGGGTGATCACGATTTGGTTTGACCTATGAGCCGAATTGGATCCGTTAGCTTAAAAACTAAACCGCAACTATATTTTCGGTTCCAATTTAAAAACCAAAATCGAAATCGGAGATTTATCGTTTAGTTCCAATTGCCAACTTTTAAAAACCGAAATCAAAATCAAACTAGAACCAGGAATGGAACCGACTAGAATCAATTTTTACGTAGACAACTTAATTTGTATAAATTAAGTTCAAACTCTTTTCTTTATTTTTTTTTCTTTTTTAAATTATAAAAATAAAGAATTATATATTATAATTATAAGATAATATATATTGTTCCTCAGAAACAGTTCAAATGGTAAAATTTTCTCATTTCTTCGATTCAATTCCAATTAGTTACATCTTTTTGTAATAAAAAAAAAGATAATATATACTTTTTTTTTTGGTGATGTGAAATTATTGACCAAATATATTTTGATGGAGATGTTTATATGATAAATGTTTGATTTCAAAAGTTGCATAGAGCTAACAAATCGATCTATCGACCTGCAAAACTTAAGTTTAAGTAAAACTTAAATACAAGTTAATTTAAGTTAATATAAATTGACCTAGATAATGAATAAATTTCGATTCTAAATGAAATTAAACTGTCGAAGAATCGAAACCGAAATCAAAACCGGCACCGTCTATAAATGGTTCCGGTGATTTCAAAACTGAAACCAATGGTTCTAGAACCATAATCAACCCTAGTTAACAGGCAAAGAAGCCCAACATGTACGCATATCCCAACAAAACAATTTTGAGAAGAATAGTATGCATTAGCCTCCCCACCCGTAGGATTATGCAAAACCTGAGACATGGGGAACTTTATGTAAATTCTGTGTATTGAGAAATTATTAAATAGACTTGGTCGATCATATCAGCGTGGACCAGGCCTATCATAATAATAATAATAATAATAATTTCACCTCAATGCTGACACAGAAATGGGGATTACCAGGGCTACGCAGGTATAATTGACGGCAGAACAAACAAAAGGAAAGAGTCAAATAAAAACAGAGGGAATACTATTCTTTTTCTTTTCTGGGAAACATTGCCTTCTTCACTTCTCCACATCTTTACCCAATAAGGTTTTTGACAGTGCCTACAGATGTGGAAAAAGATGCCAACGAACAATTGTATCTGAAATGGTTATCTTGTATAAAGCATATGTTAAATCCCACTATTGATCTCATGCTATTGCAATTGAAAATACGCATCTGCAATTGAATGGGTTCCTGTGACATGGGGACTGTAGACTTGGATTTCAAATTTGAAGAATGAAAAGCTTTATAACATGCTTATTACTATACATCTGGTGAAAAACACTCTCGTATAGATGATAAATGCAACCACCATCTCCTTTGAAGTCATTGGCCTTCCACTCCAAGAACATTGGCACCTTTTTGAAGGCAAAAATCTCACTACTGACCACCACCTCTCCTGTAGTCACTGAAAACATGCAATGGAATTCTTAAATTATGCTTCAAATCTAGACCGTTTGGGAGGTCGGGGAGAGAGCATACAAAGTCTCTACCTGTCTGCAGGCAGGCTTTTTTGGTTGCAAATAAGATACCTGATAGAAGAGCTTCTTCCAATCCGGTCAAAGAAGCTAGATAGGAATTAGAGGACACTGAACTAGTAATCACTTTTCACAAATGCAATTTTGCAATATACAAATTGCTTCCGCAAGGCTGACCCTGCTGGCTAAACCTGTTGGAAGGATTGAAGCCCGTTGGGCCTCGTGGTTGATGCTGATATGATGCAGCTCTCCAATTGTCACATTTTGCGTGTGTCTTTTCGCGTTGAAACTTTCCCATGCGTAAGTTCCCTCATTTTGTTTCGGGGGACTAATGATCAAAATTGTATTACCAGTTAGTCTGGGATTGGATCAAAGACCAGTTCTACGAGGCAGGCCCCATTTAGCTTGCCCGAAGCCAAAACACAACACACACAATTCCAACCCAGTCTCTTTAGAAATAAGAATACAACAAATAAAAAATATGCCAACAGAAGCTTAAGCATAAAAAAAACATGTTAGAGCCTGGCCCACCTTGACCATAATCAAGCCAAAAAGGAAGCTGCCCTGCGTGCTTTTTCTAATATAGTTTAAGCTACAGCATAGTGTATTTGGAAACTACTTGACCATTAGTCCATTTCCCAGACCCCCACCTTTGATTTTGTAGCAAATGAGATCGTCTGCCCACTAAAAATTATGGCTATTGAAATGGTACCCCACCCTTCAACCCCCCCCCCCCCCAAAAAAAAAAAAGATTCATGGCATATTTGCCTTTGTTGTTGTTATTTTGTTGTTGTCCCTACCATTTACTTGTTCACCAAAACCTTTTGAACCTTATTATGTGACCACATCCTTATTCTATCAGCCGGCTTTGTTTTATATATGCATATATATAATAGGGAAAAGAAGTCTTCTCAACAAAGAATCTTCTTTTTATTAGGTGGTTGTAAAATAGAATCAGAATTAGAAGCAATACTCCTTAGTGCCTGAATTTGTGCAAGTAACAATAGTTTCTTATTATTATGGCTGCTGGTTATGGGGAGAGGTGATTAAAGGAGACACCAACATGGGCTGTAGGCCTTGTTTGTGCTGTCTTTGTGATCATTTCTGTTCTTATTGAAAGGGGAATTAATTCCCTCGCGCAGGTACCATGTCCCTAACTTGAAAAGAGTTCCCAGTATTCACCAATATACGTGCCTGCAAAAAGACATGTTTTGCGTTTATGAAATTGGCCTAGCAGCCACAAAGTTCGGATGCAAATTGATCAAATTAATGCATGTGCTAATTTCCTCTGCTTAAATTTACAGTGGTTCCAAAGGCGCCAGAAGAAGGCCATGTCTGAAGCCTTGGAGAAAATCAAATCTGGTGTCTCTCTCTTTTCCTAGTCTGAATAACATCTTGAAAATCACAATTGAAGTAATACACAGACTGTTAGCAAATTTTTATTTATAATTTTTCAGTCTTTTCTCCAATTGTAGCTGTGTCCACATTGCCTTAAGTATCTTGTAAATCAATTTGTTGGCTTTTGTATTGCTTTGTATCACATACTCGCAGAGCTAATGCTGATAGGCTTCATAAGTCTTTTCCTGACCATTGGTACACAACCTGTGTCTAAGATATGCATCTCAACGAAAGCAGCAGAAATTATGCTCCCATGTAAGAATGATGCCAAGGCGTATGAAAAATCTGGCAAGGATAAGAGAAAATTATTGTCATATGCTGCACAGACATTATCCCATAGAGCTCTGGCAGCAGCAGCAGAAGATAACTACTGCTCAAAATATGCATGGCCAGTAAAAATACACATTTTTGCAAGCTCTTCTTCCTTCACTTGTTGCAATCTTTATATAATGTAAATCCATGCTTATGTTTGTGGTTGGTAGGACAAAGTGCCAATGATTTCCCAGTCAGGGTTGCACCAGTTACACATCTTCATATTTATGCTTGCTGTTTTCCATGTACTGTACAGTGTTGTCACTATGGCTCTCGAACAAGCCAAGGTATACATGTCCCACTTCTCTTTATTCTTTTTGGGTTCCAGACCGCTGTTGGGTGAAAACTTTATATGCTTAATAGATTCAATGATATATGCTTTCTTTTGTGCCAATAGATGAAGAAATGGAAAGCATGGGAACAAGAGACATCTTCTTTGGAGTATCAATTTAATAATGGTAACCCATACAAACTCAGTGGTTCTTGAATCGCTTGGTCATTTTGTTTCAAGAATTTTGGAGCCTAATTTCTTTTCCCTTTTCCTTCTCCTCTTGTTGTTTGTAGACCCTTTGAGATTTAGATTCACTCATCAAACTTCCTTTGTTCGACGTCATAGTGGCTTCTCAACAGCACCCGGTCTCAGATGGATTGTAAGATGAACTCTTTTTCATTAGAATTAGGTTAATCAGATACCACAATCATAGAAACTTTTGCTTCAGGTTCAGCAGCAGGAACATCCAATTGCACAACTTTTGGTTTAAAACCACTTTAATTTTGGACCAAATTCTGGAAGCCTATGTTGAACCAAATCTAAGGGGTCATCAAGAAGAAATAATGGAACTGAAAAATAAGCAAGTTTTTTTTTTCCCAGACGATAACTTTTATTGTCGGTGAATTTTAGTGACGATTTTTTATGATCTTTAGAAACATTTTTGACGAAATCGTTAGGAAATGTATACATTTTCTGATAATATAAAATTGTCAGTCAGAAAAAGTTTATCAACCATTAGTAAAGTAGCAAAACCGTCTATAAAAATTGATATTCAATTTTGACGATTATTAGTTGTGGTCCTTAAATATAGCAGTGTATAGAGATAATTTAAAAACAATCACTATATAACTCTTCTTTTTTATCACTTAACAATATCGTTTGTATAAATTTTTCATCTATACTGACTAATATATTTTATCGTTTGTAAATGTCATCTATAATTCAGACGGTTATTATTTGCCATCAACAAATATGACAATTTTTAGTGATGGTTTGGAAAAAGTTACTATATGAGTTTTTTTAGTAACGGTTAAATCATATCATTGATATAAGTTTATACTTATACTAACCTAATTAATGCACCGTTTGTAAAAGAGATTTTTAATTAAAACAATTATTAATTGTTGTCAACACTATAGGTAGAGGTAACATTGTAATTTTATAATAAATTATGTTCATAATTAGTAGTAATACAGTGATAACTAAAATTGTGATAAGTTTAGGATAAGTAATAGTAATTTAAATTGTATTAAGTTTATGTTAAATGGTAGTAATATAGTGATAACTATAGTAGTAATTTTAATTGTGTTAAGTTTTTCATAATTAGTAGTAATATAGTTATAACTAATAGTAATTAGTGGTAAGCTACATTGTAGTATAATATAATCAGCAGTAATATAGTGATAGTTAATAGTAATATAATGGTAACTAATAGTAATATAATTGTAAATTAAATGTAATTAGTAGTAATATAGTGATCATTAATGATAATTATGATAACTTAAATTGTGGATAAATTTACGAAAATTAATATTAAAAATATAGTGGTAATTGGTAGTAAAATATAGTAAGTTTATAATAACTAGTGTATAGTTGTAACTAGTAGTAATATATAGTGATAATTTAAATTGTTCTTACCCGTTTTCGATTTTCGTTTCCCGCCTTCGATTCTCGTTTCCCGCTTCCTCCCTTCGATTCCCGCTTCCCGTCTTCGATTCCCTCTTAAATTGTCACACAAATTTTTTTTTTTAAACATAACTTCCGCTTTCAATTCCCCATTCTCTTTCAAAACCTAACTTTCCTACATAATTTTTGGCTCTTTATAACTTCCCGTATTTAATCCCCTCCAATTCTAATTCATCCTATTGTTTACCCTAAATGTCCATTTAAGAGTTCGTTCTAATTACCTCCCAATCATTGGATCAAAAACAGAGAGTTTGTCCACCATCTGTTGAAATGAGATTTATACAATTTAGAATTAATACCTAGACAGGAGAAAAGAACTAATTTGGGTTGTTTTTGTGGTATACAAAAGCACCATTAACGTAATATGAATTTACATTACTACATTATTATATGTAATGCTATTTAAGATAAACTCAATAGTGCCGTGTCATTGTGGAACACTATTATAATATGAAATCATGTAACTAATTAATACATAATATATATCCTTACTTTGACAATTCTTACACAATTCATTAATAAATTGGATATTATTAATTTAAATAATAGTACATGATATTCAATATTAGTAATTAGATAAAATTAGTAATGAAAATTAATATTAGTAGTATTAGTAATTTAAATAATACTATATAATTATATAAATTAGTAATTATCAATATTATATAATCTAATAATCAATATCCAATATGCATCCATTTAACTTTGGTTAAGACAATAAAATGTGATTTATCAAATTAGAATTTATCAAACTAGTTAGCATAGTTAACTGATATAAAATAGTTTATTTCTTCCTCGAGGTACATTATAATATTTCTTCACTTGGATTAATTTTTTATATGATTAATTATTGTTATGTTATATTACAAATTTTTTGATTTTATTTAATCAATTATATTATTATTAATATTATGAATAATATTACATATGTTAAGAAATAAAAAAAGAAATTATTAGTGGTAATGTGGGTGCCTGTGCACCCTCGTGAGCACCGCGTGCTAATGGTAAGTAGTAATAATTTATGATAAGTAGTGGTGTGGTAGTGATAAGTAATGATAATTGGTGGTAAGTAGTGGTAATGCAGACATCCAAGTAGTGGTAACTAGCAATACGTAGTGGTAATACAGTGACCATGTGGTATCAGTAAGTAATAACTATGGTGGTAAGTAGTGGTAAATGCCATCTCCACTATTCGTGTATTTTTAATAATCATTAAAAAAAAATAAATTCTAAGAATTAATTATATCAAATTCTAAAAATTAATTATATGATATAATTTTATATAAATTTCAACAAAAATAACAAATAAAAAAATAAAAATATTATATAATTTTATATAAAATCCAAAACTAATCTATCAATATAATTAATTAAACTAATATAATTAAATAATATTAAATATCATATAGTTAATTATACTCACATAATTAATTACACTATTACATTCTAAATTGTAAATGAAATTGTAAAATAATTACTATTATATTAATATATATTTCTATATATTACTAAAATATTAGTATAACTTGTTATTATATTATATATTAATATATTATATTATAACAAATATAATTATTATATTAATATTATATACATAGTATTATATTTTATATTATTGTATTACATATTATTATATTATATTTTAACACATTAGTATTAAATTATATACTACTATATATTAATATTACATATATTAGTATTATATTATGACAAATTATAATATATTTTATAAATTACTTATTAAATTATAGTATAATTTTAATTATATTATATGATTCTACAACGATTTAATATTTTATTTTTTCTGACAAAATAATTAAAAAAATTAAAAATTAAAAAAAAGGACAAAGTGCGTAGGCGCCTGCCCCTGTTTCTTTGTTTTTTTTTTTTTAATCTAATCTAAACCACTAAATAATTATATTTAATTACATAAATTAATTATTTTTAATTATTTTAGCTTTAAATCATTTGTTAATAATTATTATATTTAAACAATTATTGTATGACATAATATTATATTTAAACAATTATTATTACATAATTAATTAATAATTATTTATCTTTAATTATATATTATTTTATGTTTTATTTTTTAAAATTAAAAATAAGAAATAATAAAAGAAAAAAAAAAAGAGGAATACTGGTCATTTACCGCCCTTCACTATATGTATATATATATATTTTTATATATATTATTATACTATATATATGTTTAATTAATATATAATTCTAAAATATATCTATTATTATATTATATATTGTTGTATTCTATATTAGTATAATATTTAAAATAGGCAAGATTATCAATATTATGTAGTTTATATGAAAAAAATCTAAATTTAAAATTAATTATCATTATTATTTTATTTTGAATAAATTCTAAAAAATAATTAACAATAATAATTTTAATTAATAATTTTTCGACACAAAAACTAGCGCTAAAAATATATTTTACTTTTTTAATTTTTATTTATATACTATTAATTTTTTGGGATAATATTTTACACAAATATTATAAATTTGGTATAAATTTGGTAACATATGGTAATATATTAGTAACCAATAGTAACCAACATAACGAGCCTGTTGATCGAGTCTATATAGTAACATATAGTATAGTAACCAATGTTATATAATATAACGAGAGCGTTTGGCGCCCGCCCCCCATAAGCGGGCGCCCGCCATAGGGGGGTCTTGGCGCCCACCTCCATACGCGGGTGCCCGTCCTTCTCATTTGCAAAACACAAAGGGCAGGCGCCAGGCAGCCCTTGCCTGGCCCGTCCTGTTTGTTTTTTTTTTTTATTTTTTTTTATTTTTTTATATCTAATATAATCACAATATAAATAATTATATTAGTATTGTTACTCTATAATATATATTAATTCAATATATTTTTAAAGGTAAAATAGTTAAGTAAATAATTATATTTAATTATATAAATTAATTATTTTTAATTGTTTTACCTTTAAAGATAATTATTATATTTAAATAATTATTATATTACACCATTGCACCAAATGAAATGTAATGTAGTAAGTGATATTTTTGAATAATCTAAATATATAGTATTGAGTAAAAATATGAAAAAAAAAATAAGGAACAACATAGTAAAAAAAAGCAGTAAAAGTAAAAATGTGAAAAAAATGGTAAAGAGTAAAATTATGAAAAACAAAGCGAGAAAAAAACACGAAATTTTGAAATTTTGTTTGTGAAAGTGGCAGCTTCTCCTTCCCTAAAAAAACTCTTCTCTCAAAATCTATAAAAATTGTAACTTGACTAAAGTTTTTCTTCCCATAACTCATCTAAACCTCTTACTCAACCTTTCACCGCAACAAATCTACCATACCAACAACTTTACAAAATTTTACAAAAAGGTAATCACTTTTTAAAAAAAAAAAAAAATGTTATTCTGCGTTCTACTACATTTTACTATATTATTCTTCTAAAAGATTTTGAATTTTTCTAGTTATGATTATGGGATGAAATAAATGAAAGCAAGCTGACCATGAAGAATCACAATTATCCATTTTTAGGTTTCTTCAATACCTGGGAGTGCACATAAAAGGCAACCATCATCAACACCATCTGAATCCATTCAAAAGGTAATATTTTTATTTACAACCATTTCTTATAATGTACTACATAATTATATTCATTTCATTATTAATTTTTATTAACAGATTGACATGAAGGATTAAAGATTGTGAATAAAGTTGGTCACCTGCATAGATTTGATGCTACTGAGGTTATGCCTTCAAAATGCTGTTGAGATTATGCCTTCAAATTGTGGGACATATAATCTTTTTTTTTGTCTTATATGTATCCCCCGTTCTACTTAATATATCAATTATTCTTATATATCAATACACATTTATATTATTTTTGTAATTTTGTTATTTTATGGTCTCTATACTATTTAAAAAAAATCTATTTTATTAAAATATTTCATATGTGGTGATATAGAGACTGAGCCATTTGATATGTGGTGACATACAGAGACACTAGCTTGGCGCCTGTTTCCATCGCGGGCGCCCGCCAAGGGGGGCCTAGCGCCCGCTCCCATACGCGGGCGCCTGCCAAGGGGGTCCTAGCGCCCGCCAAGGGGGGTTCCTGGCGCCCGCCAAGGGGGGGTCCTGGCGCCCGCCCCTATACGCGGGCGCCCGCCAAGGGGGGTCCTGGCGCCCGCCCCCATATGCGGGTGCCCGCCCCCACACAGATCAACACACGTAACCGATGATAAAATAGTAACATTTTGTAACACATAGTAACCGATAATAAAATTATTAATTTTTCTTAATTCAAAAATATCAGAGGATAAAATTATTAATACCTTGTAACACATGATAAGTGATGATAATATTAGTGATATTTTCTAACTCAATCGTAGCCGACGATAATAGTAATATATGATAATATATGAGAACCGATGATAAATCAGTATCTTTCCTAACTTAAGGGTAACTGATGATGGAAGTAGTGATTTTTCCTAACATGATGATAACGATGATATAAATAGTCACATGATAACTGATGGTAAAAGAATAACATCTCCTAAGTCAATGTATCCGATGATAAAAATAGTAACATCTCATAACATATGGTAACCGATAATAAAATGAGTGATTTTTCTTCACATTATGAAAACAGATGGTAAAAGTAGTAACATTTTGTAACATATGGTAATCGATAATAAAAATCTTGCTATTTCCTAACAACCTATTACTTGACGATAAAAAAACTACTTTTACCGATATTTTTTAAAAATGTCACAATATATCCGGCATGCTACAACGGTTGCACAAACCATCAGAATATCTCTATCCCGACTGGTATATACTCCACTGATATTTCATCCGTTAGAGAAAGTGTTAGCGACACTTTTTGAGTCTTTTGCTTACGGTTTTTGACCGTCAACATAATGCTCTTATTTTGTAGTGCATGCCTAGTTAGACAACTAGGCCTTAATTTGAATTCAAAACAGGATTGAGAAAAATGATTTAAAGCCAACTTACATCATTTATTGCATTATCACTATATTAACAGAATGTCAGAATGTTTAGGTGGCTTTCTTTCGACAGTTCTTCAATTCTGTATCCAAGGTGGACAACCTTACGATGCGACATGGATTTACTAATGTAAGCATGTCAATATTATTTGTGCTCAAGAAAATAGATCACATTTATCTTTGATCATATTACCCAATTCATATTACCAATTCATTAAATTTGTGATGGTGATACATTAGGACCATAGATGATGATTGGAAATTTAGTGAATTTTCGATTTTATACTTGATGTTGATATGTCATGAATGTTAATCTTGAAGTACAAAATTACGTGAATGATATGAGTATTAGTATGTATGTCTACCTTTTTAGAAAACCTAAACCATAGTATTGAAACCCTTTATTGGGGATTTAAATAGAAGTGACAATTTAAATGGCGACGATCATGAGATATGTCGTGAAATGTGCTGAGAAAATAAGATGATTTGGAAGGTATCAAGCTTGTCAAGTAATACCCTGTAGTGGGCAATGCTGTTTAGTAAGGGAGAACTAGATGTAACATGACATTAAGGTGTATCTCAAAGAGATATAGAGATACCAGTGATTCACTTTAGACAAGTGACCATGAAATTTGATACCTATAAAAGACATAGTGATCATAGTATCAAACGGCAACTAAGGGTCATGTCTAACATGATTAGAGAGTGGGAGTCATTTGGTTATGTTCTCTCTGATAAATAGAAAGTTCAAATTTTGATCCGATTTTTTTCTATCGAGTGGGAGCACCTGAAAGTTAGATTGATTCATAATAAAGTGTGAAGACTTTCTCGAACATTGCTTGTCACGTTCAACTTGGGGATGAGCAGTTTTGTGTTGCAAGATCCTTAACTGATGCTTTTGTTAAAGAGTCTAGATTTAAAAGAGTTTCAGATTCTAAACGCGAGAGGGACTGGAACAAAAGCAAGAAAAAAAAAGGATTATACCCGGATCACAAAAGAACAACTCTGGATATAAAAACAGATAAAGAGATATTTATGAGTTTTTCATCGATTGCTTTCTGGTAGTAGATAGTATGTAGAGAACGTTGAAAGAGTGAACGTTAGAGGAGTTGGCACTTGTAAACTGCAGTTACAAAGTGGCTGTTACTCTCATTTTGCATGAGGTTCCCTACGTATCAGAAATTCAATGGAATCTTATCTGTTCTTGTTCTTTTGAAATTTGACTGTGATTTGAACTTTCAGAAATATATGGATGATTTATATTTAAATGACATGTGTATTGGTTTTGGACAGTTTGCAAATAGTTTCATTATTTTGCAAATTTTGAAAATGTGACATGACAGACTTGGTCATATTGGGGCAAGACAGGATAAATCAACTAGTGAGAACAGAACTATTAGGTTCACTCACAAAAATTGATTTACCAACGTGTGAATATTGTCTTGACGGCAAAATAACGAGAAAGCTATTTAGAAAAACCGTACGGACTAAATTTCCATTGTATTTGATCCATTCAGACATTCATGATCTAATAGATATGAAGGGTGCGCATGAAATTTTGTGTTTCATTATGTCTATTGATGATTTCACATGTTTGACCATATCCGTTTGATTTCTCACAAGTTTGAAGCATATAAATGCTTTAGACATTATTGAGAGACATAGAGAATCAAACAGATAGATGGCGTGAATATCTATCAGATCAACTTAAAGATTTGAGTAATGGAAAAAGCATAATTGGACATTTGACCATTCCTTATACATCTTGATAGAGTGGTGTTATAGTGAAAAAAAATAGAATATTGTTGGATATGATGAGATCCATGATGACACTGGTTCACTTGTCGATTTCCTTTTAGGGAGATGTCTTGTTGATTGCGATCTTTGTTTTAAACAAAGTGCCTTAAAAGGCGGTACCAATGACAGGATATAAACTTTAGACTGATATAAACTTTAGACTGATGAAAAGTCATGTCTCAGTAACTTGAGACCTTGGGAATCAACAGTCTGTATTTAAAATTTTTCTGATAAGTTTGGAGAATTAAGTTTATATAGAAATAAGAGTGTTTTTATAAAATACTATGAGTAGTCTAAAAGTTAAGTGTTTATTGATGAACAAGATGATGGTATTGTAATAGAAATTAAATCACGAATATCACATTTCTGAAAAATGATTTTCCTAGTAAATGTGACATGAAGGATATAGAGTTGTTATTTAAATTAGTTGATTCAAATGATAACTTTGTCTATTGCGGATTGTTAGAATGGTGCTGATCCTAGTGGGAGAGATTTAAAATCTAACGATCCAACTGAGTTACAAACTCAGAAAAATGCTAGGAAAAATGTGCCTAAGCATCACTTGGGGATTGAAGAGCACGTATTTGTTGTTTTTTTCAGAAGATAAAGAAGAGTTTCAGAATGTATATGAGACTCTATCTTGTCCCACCAAGGGTGAATGAAAAAAGCAATGGAAGAAAAATAAGAGTCAATGAAGTCCAACCATGTATGGAAATTGGTTGAGCTTATATTAGGACGCTAAGTTATTGAGAGCAATTAGATTCTCAAAACTAAATGTAGGGTAGATAGAACTATTGGGAGATAAAAGGCTCAACTGGTAATAGAAAGTTACATTCAATAAAAGAGTGTTGATTATGAAGAAACATTTTTCCAATAGTGAGATTTATCTTTATTCCCGTATAGTTGGCAACAGTAACAAATTTGGATTTAGAATTATGTCAGACGGATATGAAGGCTGTCTTCCTCAGTTGTGAACTTGGGAAAGATATTTATATGCCACAACCAAAGGGTTTTTGTCATTAAAGACTAAGAAGACAACAATTGATGGTCTTAAGGAGTCTTCGAGACAATAGTGTTTGAGATTTCATAGAAATGTGCTCTCTTATGACTTCGTCATGATAGACGAAAACCGTTGCTTTTATTAGAAAAGTCCATTGATGAATTTATAATTCTATCCTTATATGTCAAGGACATATTGTTAACGACAAATGATAAGGAGTATGACCTTCGAGATGAAGGATATGATAAAGGCAGATTGAGAATTGAATTCCAGAGAAATCGTTCCCGGAGATTACTGAAATTATCTCAAAAGTCTTATATTATAAAGACTCTTGAACGATTCAGCTTAAAAGACTGCAAACCCGGTGATACTCCTGTGATTGTGGGTGATAGTTCAAGAGACGACATATACCCTAGAACTCCTAATGAATAGATGCAATGTTCGGAACACCATATTCTAGTACAGTTGGGAATTTGAAGTACGCTATGATATGTACTCATTCCGATATTTGTCATGCTATGGATTTTAGTCGGCAGGTATCTGTCCAATCTAGATAGAATGATTGGATTGTAGTGAAAAGAATATTATGATAGTTGAGCAGAACTACAGACTATTTCTTTCATTATTAAGGAAATGATCTAGTATTGAAAGGATACACAAATGCTGATTAGGGAGGAGATTTGCGTGAGAGAAAATCTGCTTCCGGTTATGTTTGCTTGCTCATTGATAACGCTATCTCATAAAGAAGTAAGAAACAAACTCGTGTATCACTTTCGATGGTGGAAGCAGATTTGTAATCAATGTTTCAGTAGTTTAGAAAATGAGTTTGGTTAAACGGATGTTATAATATTTGAGAGTAGTAAGCAATCTAGTGGGAGATTGACAATTTGTTGTGATAATCGGTCAGCTATTGCTTATGCGTAAGACTCTAAATATAATGACAAAATCAAGTATAAACACAAATATCAGTCTTATCAGAGATATGATTGAAAAGAGGGGAATGACATTGAGATATGTATTTATGTATTTGGTAGTGGTTTGTCATTTTTCGGAGGCCAATGTCTTAAGACATGTTTGTGAGACATGATAGATGACATGGATTATATAAATTGTGATAGTATTTGTTACTGTGGTAGTGATTATGATTATATACAGAAAGTATATACTTTATAATATTCATATTCGTCGACATTTGAAGTTTATTTTTCTATCCAAAATTCTTGTGTCTGAAATTAAAAGTATATCGGGTAAGTTTTGAGGTTGGTTCATTCACACGAGCAATCGCCTCTAATATCTGAGTGACATGTAGAGATAAGGTATGTTAATTTGTGCTGGATTAACACACAGATAAGCTGCCTTAGTTAAATACTAAGATAAGATTACAGTTAAATATACTACATATATAGTAATTGAAATAGATTCCCCACTATCCATTAAACTTGTCGAATAACCAGGTGTGAGTTTTATTTGATATTGTGAGATGTTAGAGGACTTGTAAGAAAGAAAACTCAGGTCAAGTATTGTGTATAATTGGACTAAGACCTGTACGATGTGTTATTTTAGAAAGAAGAAATACGCTTCCAATTGGAAAAGAAAGCATCGTAGCATGTATTTCATACCACTTGTGCTTACGTGACCATATGAGTAATAAGATGGTACATCCATCTTCATCTCATTATGTCAATCTCATTGTGTGAGACTCAGAGGTTTATGCTTAGCCTCAAATTATACCCTTAGGACTTTTGTCTGTTTCTTGAAATTTTATTTTAGTGTTGCTATTTTAGCATGTCACCAAGAAATCATGGATGATTCGGTTTGGCGGTGCATGTCTAGGAAAATAGCTAATATAAAGTTAAAAGTTAATAGTATGAAAGGAAGATTGTCTTTGACCGACACGTTACTCTGTATTCACAGACTGGTCAATTATGTTTTTAAGTTAGTTTTGAGAGACGTAATCGTGAATATATGATTGGATTAAAGTCAAGTATGCTCTTATATTGTTTGGAAGGATGAGAGATACGTTGATTGTGTCGAATAAAAGAGATCTGGGGTATAGCGGGATATGATGTTCTCTTCACCACTTAGATGATGAGCTGCTGTATATCCTTAACTGGTGTATAGTTTTAAAACTTTTGGTATTCTCACAAGTCATATGGTTCTTTTGCCTGTATAAAATTGGTGATGTTCAATTGTAATGATCACGCTATATGTGACTCTAACCCTCATTTGTAAGTGGGAGATGTTAACATGTGGGGCTGGTCCACCCATGAGGGTAGACCCGCCCCTCCTTTATTTTGAATTTGGGGTGGTTTTAGCAAAAACCACCCCAACTCCCAGCTCTCTCCCCCCTCTCTCTCTCACACTGGGGAATAACTTCCCATAATAATCCCATTTTGAGTGTCGGTAAAAAAAAAAAAAAAAAGAGAAAACGTTGAAGAAAAGAAAAGAAAGAAATGGAAGCCTTTTTTTTGGGTTTTCTTGTTTGTTAGAGAAGAGAGAGAAATATTATATTAAGAGTGAAAGGGGTTGTAAAGGGTTTGTTGATCATATGATTCATAGAAGGCATTTGGACTGTGAAAAAAGTAGAAGGTGATCCGAATCCGTGACATCTTCTCGACCTAAAATACCCGTCCGTCAAAGTGGTAAGTGATCCAACCCAAATTTCGATCTGTGCAATTTCTGCATGAAATATTTTTTGTAGATTTATACAAAAATCATTAGTTGTCTCTTTAGTTTTGATGATAACAAAATTTTTCATATTATTCTAACAATTTTATTGAGTATATAGATTAAATTTTTCATAAATATGTCTTATAGAAATGAGTCATAGAAGTTGCCATAGAAATAAGGCAAATCGGAGTCATAGAAACTACTATTTTGTCAAGAAATATTTTTTTTAATTTTTGAAAATCCAACCAGCATAGTAAGTATAATTTGGGTATTACACTGAACCTAAAATTAAGGCTAAATATATACTTTGGCTATCTCACAGTTGAAGGTCAAGTTATTTAAAGTTGAAATTTGGCATTCCATCATATTGAAAAATTCTCTAAGTCAAGACATGTGATTATTTGGCTCTATATTCAAACCTTTATCTGTGTTCAAGCTTTTTAAAATTCAAAATCTACATATTAAATAAAATGTTTAGGGTTACAAATTTAAATATTTACAACAATGAAAGCTTAAGGATATGTTGGAAAAAAATAAACATGAAGGTGGCTGGTCACTCATTTTTATAGCAGGAATATTTTCCAAAATTTGATTTCCAGGGGTTGTTTGCTCATGTATATCTTCACCATTGACCAAATATTTTCAAATTTGAAAATTTTATACTTTAGGGTGATTGTTGGACTTCAAATTTGAACAATTATAGCAGTAACAATTTGAGATTTAAAAGGAAAAAAACAAGCTAAAAATCTGGATCTTTCCTAATTCTTTGTTGCTGCAGGTTGCTTGGGAAGATAATTTTCAGTCTCTTTAAATCTTTGTTATAATAACCAGTTTTTACAGAGCTCATTCAGGCAAGAAAAGAGGAAAGTTCAAATTTCAAATTTGAGTTACAACTACTGGATAATCTCACAAAATAAGAAGCAAAGTTAGCTTTCAAAATAGGGACGTTGAGCACCAAAGTTACAACACTTTAGCAGTAGAAAATATCATCAAACTGGCTGAACGAAAAAGCACTTTCTTGAGAACAATGTTGAGCATCATTTGAGAGCAACTTTACAAACTAAGAGAGAAAAAAATTCTGCACTCGAAGTCTGCATTCGAAATCTGGTTTTTATATTTTTTTTTTAAAAAAAAACATCTTTTGTACACTTATATTTATACTGTGTTGAGTGTTGGGTTGTAAGTTTGAGTTTAGTCTTCCATTGTTGGACGAAATTATCTTCATGTTGTGAAAATCAGAAATCGACAAGTGAATTGTAATTTGTAATTGAGCTACATAGTGAAAATTAACAGATTGCTTGATCTCGACTTACTGGCTAGAAGAGTGGATGTAGGCATAAAACCGAACCAAGATAAACAAATTTGTCCTTTCAATTTTACTTTTAATTTCCATTGCACATGCATAGATTAACTATAGGATTAACATATATCTAAGTAGAGTTAGATTAAAATTTTAAAAAGTCGATTTTTGACAACCAATTCAACTTCCTTTTTTGGTTGTCACGGGGACCAACAAGATCAAATATTGATCCTATAATCAAACTATTCATTTGATGTTATTTCCTTAATTTTACTAATACTCCCCCTTAAGCTGGTGCATGAAGGTCAGTAATGCCCAGCTTGTTTTGAAGAAACAAAAACTGATCCTTACATAAAGCTTTAATGAGAATGTCAGCCGGTTGGTTTGTAATAGAGATGGTGTCACGCCCCGAACCGGAAATCGTGAATAGCCGCCCGTTGCCCTGAATGCCGACTGTATTTCTACAGAAAATCGGGCAGAACCTCCCCATAAATCGGAGGTCTCCCATGTACAATTAAACCTGTATACCTGTATAAATTTAAAATCATCCTGAAAATAAAACAAATGGCCATCCCGGCCTCTCCAAAACCAACAACTCTCAAAGCCGACATCCAGAACAACGCAAGGCTATAAAAATCTATCAACAACCCTAGCCACAGACCTCTACTGTCATGCCCAACTAGAGCATGAGCAACCGCCACACGAGCAGACCTAAATTTATACAAATGTATAACAAATTTCCCAAGTAACATTCAATTACGTACAATCGCCTCAATGCAAATGAAATATGAGAGTTTCGCAAATAAACATACATAAATTATACAGTCATCCCAAAATAAGTATACGGTCAACTACGGACCTCAACAAGACCTCACAGGGTCGAAATAAAGTACGAAATTCATATTTCAAATTTAATTTAGACCTCTCACCGTCGAGAATACCAAATCCACCAGCAATCTATCAAGCCCTCGAGCCAAATACGTCGCCCTATCGCAATAATCCTGTCTGAGGAGGGAAAGGAGAGGGGTGAGTATCTATGGGAGGATACTCAGTGGGTGAGGGGATTAATATCAAGTACTAATAGTGTAGGTGAATGTTGGAGTGTCAAATAGTATCATTCATAAACAATAACTCAAGTTTCGCAATAAATCATGATATGTTTAACAAAATGAACTTTTTTAATCATTCACACGATATTAGACATATATGCATCCATTTAAAAATCAAGTATAACATAGAGCTGGCCGAAAGGATCCTGGAAAAGGTCAACCATGACCAAGGACAGGCACATCGGGGGTGTTATTATACAAAGTGTTTCAAAAGTAGCTCTCTACCCCGATGTTGGTCATGGGTTTAGCTTCTTGCTTACCCAGTCTCGTCAAATAGGACCCCGCCCGGTGCTAGACGGTGGCGTCACACACGTCTTCCCCCGATGTGGGTTCAACCGACTGCGCCTATGAATAAATATAACTGAACGTTTGCGGATACCTCCTGCAGAAGCGTATCCGGGCAACTCGTGCCTCTACAAAGTCCATTCGTAGCTACGGAATCATCAATGTCATTATCATAGTATCTCATCACAAGTGGGCATCCCAGTGCCCTCACAGTTCATCAAAATATTTCAAATCCGTGTGCCATTACAATTTCATCAAAATCATTTCAAATCAACAACCGATGCAATGGTATAATAGAAAACATTCAAGTTCTCAAATCATGGCACAATTTCATTTCATTCAAACATGGATACATAATCGTGGAAAACATAAGTACGACACTCCAATAATCACAAAACAGATTTGAATTTCAATTTCATACATCGAGACCATGCATATCAAAACATGTTTTGTTAAAAAAAACACGGTAAAAATCAGGTTTCACCATTTCATACAAGAGATTAGGGTCCTACTCACTTCCTAGGGAGGGTAATCACTCCCTATTTCCAAAATAAATCCGAATTTGACTCCTCGAGTCTCCAACAAGATCAACCTAATCAAGTTATCACAAAAATCATCAAATTTTCAATTATTCTTAGGGTTTATCATTTTCCCTAAGTTTGTACAAACCTTAATTCTCCAATTTATGAATAAACTCCAATGTCATCAATTTTCATTCCGTTTATAAGAAATTAACCAAATCAAAATCAAGTTAAATTCAAACCTAAAATCGTTCAAAATCGAAAACACGTCTAAATACATAAATTTCCTATAAATTAGAAAAATCTTTGAAAATTCATACACTTTTCATTTCTCATCCGATTTCTTCAACCCATATGTCATTTTCAAGGTATTGAAGCCTATTTTCATAATATAGAAATTGTATTTGACTTACCTATATGCAACACCAACTATACTGTAAAACAACGCACCAATCCTTAGGCTAAAATCCCAAATTTTGACTGTTTTCATACATATGTCAAATTAAACTCTAAGTGAACTATTCTAATCAACTCAACATAATTCTATCATCCGGAACAGCCCAATTCATATAAAATTTCTATAATTAACCTAAATAATTACATATAATTTCACACAAAGCATTATGATCGAATCTAACATACATCCTACACATATACAATACTTTTTATCCTAATTTACTCTAAATGCATCCAAATAAATCGAATGAGTTAGAAATCCCTCACCTAGGGTTCACTGCTGTCCAAAACCCTAACGTCCGTGCGATATTCGATTCAGTCCGAAACCTACAATGCTTTCAATGTGAAGCAAAAGTCAACAATTTAGTATAAATCACCAAGGAATTGAAACCCTAGAATTTGGGTTAGGGTTTGATCGTACCTTTGCAGTGGACAAGGCACAATCGACTTAGGGCTTTCGGTTGAGACTTCCGCAGGTGGCAGAAGGCGCGTGAGCAGGGAGGCAGCACAGCAACGCGCGCAGGAAGGGGCTATCGCGCTGGAGCACGCTCAAAAGGGCTGTCGCGCGTGGTAGTCGCGTACGCAGGGGCAGCGCAGTCGCTCGAGCAGTCGCGCGAGCAGGGAGTGAGAGAGATAGGCGGCGACCCGTGGTGGGTCGCGGTGGCTGCGGGTGGCGGGGTTGGTGGTTGCGATGCGGCGGAGAAGAGATCGCGAGTGGAAGGGAGGGAGAGAAAGAAGCCGAGAGAGAGAGAGAAGGAGAGAGGTAGACAGTGAGGCCGAGAGAGAGAAAGTGATAGAGAGAGGTAAGCGGTGGCATGTGGTGGCGCCGAGTCGCGGCGGAGAACCGCGAGAGGGAGAGAGTGAAAGTCGCGGGTGAGGGCGATCGCGAAAGGGAAAGAGTGAGAGAGAGCAACAGAGAGAGAAAAGGAGAGAGATATAGAGGTGGCGATTTGCAGTGGAGGCAGCGAGGGCGAGTGAGGGAGGGCGGCGGCGAGGGATGGCCGCGGTGGTGCGGTGCGGGTGGGGGAGAGGAGAAGACGGAGAGAGAAAGAGGGAGAGAGAGAGAAGAGAGAATTAGGGCTTTTGAGCCCTAATTCGATTTTCTTCTTTTTTTTTTTTCATCATCATTATTATTATTATTATTATTATTTATATATATTTTTTTTATATAAATAGATTTTATAAATAACTAATTGAGTAAATAAATAAATTAATAAATAAAAAATTATTTACATATATATATTTTTATACTAACTTTATTTTACAAATCCCAGAAATGGTATTTAAAATATGCCAAAAATTAAATTTAAAAATCCCAAAATCAAAAATCAATAAAATTGAATATTTTCTATATATATATAAATTGGGGATCATTTTATTAAATTCAAAAACGGAATTAATATACGAACGCCGTAGTGTCGGTGTTACAGATGACAAGCGGTTGAATGATCTCAGTTTCATACTTTTCATGAACAATGTGACAACCAATTTCAAGATGTTTGGTATGTTTATGGAAGATTGAATTAGCAACAATATGATGTGCTGCTTGGTTGTTGCAATACAGAGAAGTGACAGATGATAAAGAAATGTCAAGATCACTAAGTAAAGATTGAAGCCAAATGATTTCTCGTGTAGTGGTAGCCATAGCACGATATTTGGCCTCAGCCGACGAATATGATATAGTCTATTGCTTTTTAATTTTCCAAGATATCAAACTATGACCAAGGAAGATACAGTATCCTGTGGTTGACCGACAAGTTTGAGGACAGGTTGCCCAATCAGAATCTGAAAAAGCAATAAGCACTATTGGGCTGGAAAAAGACAATAGAATGCCTTAACTTGGGGTTTTCTTTAAATAACAAAGCAGCCGACGAGTAGCATTTAAGTGTGGCTGACGAGGTTGATACATAAACTGGTTAAGAACATTAACAGCAAATGTAATATCAGATCGAGTAATAGTCAAATAAATGAGACGACTAACTAAGCGACGATAAGAGGAGGGATCTTCTAGCAAATCACCAATAGAATCTGTAAGATTGAGATTTTGCTCCATAGGTGTATGAGCAATACGAGCACCAGTGAGACCAAAATCTGCAAGAAGATCCATGACATATTTGTGTTGTTCGAGGTAGATGCCATGAGAAGATCTAGCTACCTCAATACTAAGAAAATACTTAAGAGGATCAAGGTCCTTAATGCGAAAGTGTTGTAATAAGAAGATCTTGATTTGTGATAAAATTTTTGGATCATTTCTACTCATGATGATGTCGTCCACATAAACCAAGAGGAAAATAGATGATGACCCACGATGAAGACAAAATAAAGAATTATCAGTATGTGACTTTGTAAAACCGGCTTTTAATAAGGCAACAGAAAATGTAGTAAACCAATTTCTTCCAGTTTGTTTCAAGCAATATAAAGATTTATTAAGTTTGCAAACTAGATATTTCCCCCCTTGCTGTGGATGACCCGAAGGTAAACATATGTAGACTTCTTCTTGCAGTGGACCATGTAAGAAAGCATTTTGCACATCAAACTGATACAGAAGCCAATGGTGAATAGCAGCAATGGCTAAAAGGACTCGGACAGTCACCAATTTTGCTATTGGAGCAAATGTATCATGAAAATCCACCCCTTTAATTTGAGTATATCCTTTGACCGTGTGCCTTATAGCGTTCAATGTTACCATCAAAATGCCTTTTGATTTTATAAACCCATTTGCATCCAATAGGCTTCTTTTCTGGCGGAAGAGACATAATAGACCATGTATTTGTTGTTTCAAGGGCATTCAGTTCTGTTTTCATAGCTTCTCACCATTGAGGTACTCATACAGTTTGGGTGAACATCTTGGGTTCTGCAATAGAGGTTAGAGCACCAAGAAAAGTGCAGTGTCTACGAGAGAAATAATGGAAAGAAAGATAATCTTTCAAATGATATTGAGTACCTGAAAAAGTTAAAGATGATTTATGTTGAGATTGCGAGCAATGATAGTCTTGATATTTTGTCGGAGGGTGAGTCACTTGTTCTGAGTGACGAAGAGGTGCTATGGAATACGTAATGGTAGGTCAACATTGGAATTTATAGGTGGATAAGTTGAATCACCGATGTTAGTTAATGAAGGGGGAGAACATGGGTAGTAGCAGTATCAATTGGCACTTGCAATTTGCATGGAAAAATATTTTCATGAAACATGACATCCCTACTCACATAAATTGTTTGAAATTTAATATCAAAGATCTTAAATCCCTTTTGGCCATATAGGTAACCAAGAAATGACCTGGTAAAGTATGTGAATCAAATTTATGTTTGGGATGATTATTTTGATCAAAAACCAAACAGCTAAAAACACGTAAATGATGATATGTAGGTGTTTTATTGAACAAAAGTTCAAAAGGGATTTTGCCATGAAGAACGGCTATAGGAGTTCGGTTGATAAGATAAGTTACAGTAAGAATACATTCACCCCAAAATGTTAAAGATAAGTGAGTTTGGAATCGCAAGGCTCATGCAACATTTAGTAAATGACGGTGTTTACGTTCAACAATCCCATTTTGTTGGGGTGTATAAGCACAACTATGTTGATGAAGGACACCAAGAGATTTAAAAAATTCATTGATGTCGTGATTAAAAAATTCAAGTGCATTGTTACTACGCACTTGGCGAATGGAAGTATCAAATTGTGTTTTAACCATAGAAAAGAAATGATGTATATGGGTAGAGGCTTGGAATTTAAAACGTATCAAATATATCTAGATAGTGCGTAAAAAATCATCCACTATTGTGAGAAAATAACGTGCTCTAGTAATATTGGGAGTAGAATATGGTCCCCAAATATCAATATGAATTAAATCAAAACAAGATTTAGAAGAAATACAGCCATGTGAAAAAGGAAGTCGTGATTGTTATGCTAAAGGGCAAATCATACAAGTGCATTTAGATAAAAAATTAATACTGGGATCTAAACGAGAGAATACAAGTGAAATACTTGAACGGGATGGCCAAAACGACAATGCCATAAGTCTTGTTTATCCTTTGTAGTAATGGATAACAAAGAGGTAGTGTGGTTGAATTTTAAATCAATGTAGTAAAGACCATCACGTTCTCTGCCCAATCCAATCATTTTCTTCATTTTCAAGTCCTGAAAAACACAACAGTCTGAGAAAAAAGTGACAGAACAATTAAGAGTTTTTGTGATTTAGCTAACAAATAGGAGTTTAAACTTAAAAGAAGGGATATACAAAATATTATCTAATAAAAAATCTGATGAAAATATAATAGAGTTTAAGTGAGTTGTTGGAACAATGCTACCAATTGGGTGTTTGACATGTTAGCTGTTATGGCAAGAGGCATCATGCAAGGAATTTAGATCGTGAGTCATATGATCATTGCATCCAGAGTTAATTACCCAAGTGTCATCTAATGAGAAGAAAAACAAGAAACCATACCTTCCAAGTTAGCTAAAGGATAAGAAGAGTGGTGTTATTTGGTTGGATTAAGGAGAGGAGTTGTTGTATTTGTTCCTCAGTGAAAAGCAAGCTATGAGAAGAAAATGTGACACTATCCACAGCAGCTGCAATTAGTCAATTATGATTTGGTGCATAATTTTGCTCACACCGAGATTGATCCTTTCTCAGCTGGTTAGACATAGCAGAACACATATCAGCTTATTTCTTACGACACCACTTCTCTATATGTCATCCCTTCCACAATAATTATAGTGTTTATGACATTTTGATTTATCTTGCCATGGAGAAGAAGAATTTTGTCTTCCATGGTGAGCCACGAACGCAGATTGGTTCGGTATAGGATTGGTCATAAGTACTGACCTTTGTCGTTCTTCTTACTGCACAAGTGCATAAGCTTGAGTGATAGATGAAAGGGGATTCATGAGTAAGATTTGAATTCTTATGGATACATATGTATGTATCATTCAAGCTCATCAAAAATTGGATAAGATGATCACGCTATTGGAAATTTGTGAGTTCTTGAGCAGCACTACAAGTACATATAGTGAATGAGTTGTAAATATTGAGTTCATCTTATAGTGCCTTCAGACCATTGTAGTAAATAGCTATAGAGTTATTTTGCTGAAGATGATTGATGATGGCTCGTTGGATTTCAAATATTTCGTGGGGCATTCTGTTAAAAGAAGCGATCTCGGAGGTCATGCCATACATCATGGACTGTTTCCATGAAGATGACGCTGCTTGCAATTTCTTTGCTAACTACATTGAGAAGTCAAGATAATGTCATATTGTTGCAGCGACTCCAAATGATGAAGATAAGTGATCCTGGTTCTAACTTCACAATCAACCCATCTAAGAATCCTAATTTGTTCTTTGCCTAAAAAACCATGGTAACGGCACGACACCAACTTGGGTAGTTATCTCCAACTAATGGTTGGGAAACTAACATGGTACTTGGATTGTCTGAATAGTGTAAGAATTATGGTGAGGTTGGATCTATTTCAAGATCCATTAGATTTGACATTATCGAGGAAGAATGAAAAGACTAGGTTTTACAAGTCAAAAACCTACTCTGATATCATAATAAGATTTGGTTTGAAGAGAAATAAATTTCCATTAATTCACATTATTTTGATACATAAGTATATATATACAAAATTTGTATACATATTTATGAAATACAAAAGAGTCAATTAAGTAAAAGAAAGAGAAAGAAAATTAATTAAAAATGAGAAAGTCAATCAGACAACTAAAAGGCAATCAAAAGGAAAAGGGGATATATGAAATCAAATCTTGATCCTATAATCAACCTCTTCATTTGATATTGTTTCCTTAATTCTACTAATATTCTTAAAGAAGCCCAACACTGCTATTACACGAAACAGGGGCTGAAAACACAGAAACGGGTCGGGATTGAAGGAGATGAGAAAAAGACCCCAATTCTTCTCTGCTACATGTGAATCCCGGTTGAGGGCGTCCCATGTCGGACCAAAGTAGATGAGAGGAATGTGAGCCCTCTGATCGACCACGAGAGAGAGAGTGTGTGGACTCTTTTTGTTTTTTGGCGAGAGATAAGAGGAGAGAGAGAGAAAAGGGGAGGGGAGAAGAGAGAGAGACGATTTTTTTTCCCCAAACCATTTGGATAAGATTTTTTTTAAAACCCATTTGAGGGGGGAGAGAGAGAGAGAGGTGGAGTTGGCTTTTTTTTTTTTTTTTTTTAATACAAAGAGAGGGGAGAAAGAGAGAGAGAGAAAGAGGGGATTATTTTTTTTATTTTAGCATTTGGGGGATTTTTTTGTTGATGTGGTAACGTGGCATTACCACATCAGCGAATTAGTTATGCAGTACTATCATGTCAATATGTTGCTGATGTGGTAGTGTGAGGTAGTGTGAGGTGTTTTGGGGTGTTGATGTGAAACTATCATGTTAGCATCCTACGTCTAACTAATATATCATGTTATTCTATATTAATAGTTAATTAACGGTCTATCTCAATTAATAATAAAGAGATCAATAAATTATAAATTTTGAAATTTAAGTATTTGATTGTTATATTCTAAAGTTCAGAGGTTAATTTGTGAACCGGGGATAAGGTTCAGAAACTTGACAAGGCGGTGTAATTTTCTAATGAGGGCAACTTGAAGAAAATTAACGATTTTATTGAAAGACTACAAACAAAAGTAGAACTCAAGTCACTCTTAGTCTCACCCTCCTATTCTTTGATTTCCATTTTCGGCTAGCATAAGCATTCAGTGGGGTTAACAAACTCAACATGCCCCTCTCCTCACCTAACGTTTAGGAGTGTACTAGAGTGACATCATATGGTCCAAAGAGGTAACAATTACAGGTATCAAATTCTATTAAGAATACATATTAGAATTTTAGTCAAATATACTGATATTTTGTTTTATTTGCTGCATTATAAATATATTTGTTATAATCTATTTTAATGGGACATGATTTAAAGGTTCATTACAGTAATACTCAGTTTTGTAAACCCATGATTCAATAGGTACCTCATGCCTAGACGTGTTAATGGTTAGGGATTTATCTTCCCGAAATATGAACACAACCCGACACACTGAGTAATCTCTATTGGTAACAAACTAATCGGTCTGTGACCCTCAAGGCATTCAGTGTGCTCAAAATGATATGATCCTTTTCATTTATGTAAGAAGTTAATCGTTTACCTTCATCCGTCCGAGATAATACGCATACTCTCCTAATAAAGAATGAGTCTTTTGAAATCTAATTGACGAGGGAAAAATCTCTCTGATTTGTTAAATTTCCTAAATGATAAAAGTCATAAATCTCTCAACAATATTTAACTATAGAGTCTTAAGATTTTTGAATATACTTACAAGGAAACTAGAGTTATAATGCTTTGAGAGCATACAACTCGTAAGACACCAATCTATAAAAGGCCTCTAACAAATCACAATCCAGGTACGTTCCTTTGGAACAATACACTCGACACACAAATACAGGGCTCTTATGCTTAGTCTTCTCTCATGCTCAGTCTGTTTCTTTTATCTCATTATCATTGTTTCTGATTTGAGCGTCGGAACGTTCTTCACCGAAACATTTTCTGACGACTTTTTGCAGATTTCGATCCATCTCACGGAGCATCCGTTTGAGTCAGAGGAGTTAGAATCTATGGAGACAATACTCACCTCCAACACATTTTAAAAGGTTAAGATTAAATTTTTAATTAAAATTAAGTAATTTTATCAATATAAAAACTTATTTATAAATAAAATTTTAATTCAGTTTTTATATTAAAAAAAAAAAAAGGAAAGAGGCGCCCGTACAGAGCAAGGTCTTCAAATCAAGTACGATGTCACAGCCAGTCGGTGCGGGACTGAAATGGAAATAGCAATGGAGGCATATCAGATTCAGACCAGATGAGGCAAATATGAAACCGCGTAATTAAAGCGATCTCTGCATTCACTTTCGAGACGAGTGTGAATTAGCAAGTGCGAATTCACACACACGGGGCGCGCGCGGAGATTCATCTCCCCATTTTGGCCGCGTCTGGCTCTCTACTCGATTTTGTTACCCTTTACATAAAGATGCATTTTTTTTTCAAAAATGTATTTATTATAAAATTATCAAATATCAAGTATGTTAATATATTTTAGTATCCAATACAATTTCTAAAAAAAAAAACAAAAAGAAAATCGACTTGTAATTTAAACACCTTCCAGATGCGCTGAAAATGGTTTTGCAAAATTATAAAAAATTATTTAAAAACAAATATCAAAAAATCATTATATTAATATATTTTAGTATTCAATACAATTTCTAAAAAAAAAAATGAAGAAGAAAAAGGAAAAATCAACTCGCCATTTAAACACTTCCTGGATGCGCTTAAAATGGTTTTGAATTTTGTAATATGTTCTCTGTGTCTTGTCTTTTGACTCCCCAAACTTTCTTACCGCCAAAGATCTTTCATAACGTGTTTTCTTGGATTTTGATTTTGACTTTCTAGGATTAGCGTGCTAATTTAAAGAAGACCAAGGAAAAGCATTATTTTTCCTCCTGAACTTAAATAAACGAGTGATATCATTTTCAATTATTCTTTTGGGAGGCTAGGCGGCGAAAAATCTTTTAGTTTATCTCAATGTATTTTTGTCTTTGTTTTTTTTTATTTATTATATTTATTTTCTAGTCAAAGTAATTTTTAATAAAGAAGGTAAAGTCATCAAATAAAAATTAAATATTTTTATTTGTTAATATATTTTTTAATACTATCTAGCTTACTTCGGTTTGAGCTAAATCTCAACTTTTGCCCAATGGGCAAAATGTTCTTTGATGGAATGGACAAGAAATTCAAAAAACAGAAATAGTTATTTCTTGTGTGATATCCAACTACATAGTGAAATTCGGATCGAATGTTTAATTGAATCATGTGCTCTTTTGGTTAGTATGGAATCATAAACAAAAACCATACATAATCCACAATTCAAGCCCTTTTGATGATTTCTTTGCAAAGAGCTCTAACAGAGGATTAGTTTTGTACTGAATGAGTAGAGATTCATAAGCTCTTTTTCAAACTCAAGAGCTCTCCCTTTCACCTCTCAGTTTTCTCTCTCTCTTTCTCTCATCTTTTCTATCTCAAGTTCATTTTTCAAGCTTCCTCTCAAGCTCATATATATATACATATATATATTGTCACGCTCCGACCAACCCCGGGCCGAGCACGTAAGCAACCGCCGTGACACCTCAATGCACGGAAACAACCCTCCGAGACATCGAGGCACCGTAAGGCTAAAAACACATCAGTTACAAAATCACATAAATTCCCAAGTAATAAAAGTAAAATATCTCAATGTGCCTCAAATGCATGAATATACAATCATAAGATGAGAGTTACCATTTACATATGCAAAAAATAATATACAATCATCTCAAAACAAATAAGTACAATGGTTAAACTACATACTCCAAAATAATACAATAACCTCATATGAATATAGCGGAAGAAACGAGTAACCATACCCTAACCTAGTCTCCAATATAAGTCCAACGAAATCAAGTCTCTACCAGCCCCTCAATCCAAAACTATACATGTGAAAGGGAAAATGAGGGGTGAGTATCTATGGGAGGATACTCAGCAAGTGAGGGGATTGACATCGTGCTATCAGTATCAAGTGTGAACTTGGAGTGTCAAAGCATATATCAAATATCAAGTGTGCAAAACCAAACGTGCTGTTTCAACCAAAACATTTCTCGGAACACACATTAGGGAATAACATATGCATCCAATAATGTATCATATCATGAAGAGCCGGCGATCAAATATTCCCGGCAAGGGTCTACCTCGACCAATGACGGGCGCATTGGGGATTTTCATAATGTAAGTATCAACAGTGGCTCTCTACCCCAATGTTGGCCACAGGCTACTCCAACTAGCCTATAAATAATAATAATATATATATAGTCGGCCGTGTATGGTGTCCCGCCTAGTGCTAGACAGAGGTAAACTCACGTCCTTCCCGATGAGGGTCAACCTGGGACAACCATACACATGATAATTTGGCGGATACCTCTGGCCGAAGCGTACCCGGACACAAGGGGTACTCTACCAAATGTCCTTCGTAGCTACGGAATGCTATAGGAAGCATATCACAATATCATCAAGTCGGTCGGGCACGTAGCCTCCTGCATCACATCCTCATGTCGGCCGGGCATACAGTCCCATGCATCGTATCATAACGTCGGCCGGGCGTACAGCCCAAATAGTACATATAAATTCATTTAAAACCATGTGCCAATACCAGTGGAAGCATTAAAACATGTCAATATGTCAAAGAAAGGTGACACAATATCCAGTCATCAAACTCATGGATACATATCAATAAAATCAACAGTTGGGACACTCCAATGGTCACAAAAATATGTACATATAATTATCAAAATCTAAAAATTCAGTTTTCACACGTATAGAAATCATGTCATTTGAAAATTGGTTAAAATATGTTTTGTCAATCAATAGTAGATGTCAAAGTTTCACTCACAGTATGGAGGAGGGTAGATCACTCCCCAAAGTACCACTATAACCAGCAAATGGAACCCCCTCGAATCGATCACCAATCACGTCACTACAATGATCATATATGCACACATATGTCACTATAGGAAAATATATGTAATAAATTGTACTTAACAATTTCTTAGTCTAAGGCCAAGTTCTAGGGCATTTTAAATAAATCCCTAAGTGTATTTGTACAAAATACCTAATTTTTTTCAAAGTTTGGCCCGGTCAAAATCACTGCACGGACATTGTGCTCACGCCGTGCCCATGCCAGCCCATTGCTCATAACTCCTTACCCAATTTCAGTACACATGTTCACACAATGTAGGGCACATTTCAACACAAAATAGTATTTTTCCCAAATCTAATTCCTTGGCCAAACATCACTAAAATTTCCATACACTAACCTCAAATTCTCCCCATTCTGTCATGTCTTATAAATAATACAATAACTTTTTATACACAACTCCAATTTAAGTTAAATTTTGATATGTTGTAGGTAACTTCATGACCTACAACTTTCATGTTATGCATTTTCTCAAAATCTCATCACAGAATTTCCAAAAATACTCATTTTGTTTCTGTTGCGTTCTATATTCAGATTCTGTCCTATTTTTGTGCAGAAACCATGACTTTCACCATACTCGTCCAAACTGAATGAAATGTAAACATGTTATACCTAAGACATAGATCTACAACTTTCATGTTTTGAGTTTTACTCAATTATGCCGAGAAAGGGGTTAAAATAAATCATGATCAGAACAGACAGGTTTCAATTGGAAACAAGGTTTCTGTCAAAACTTCTTTAGGAAAAAGGGTATAACTTTTGATTCCCTAGTGCAGATTGGCTCAAAGTTTTATATGTTGTAGAAAAGAGTGATATCTACAACTTTTATGCTTTGAGTTTCTCCAAAATAGAACTGAAAAAGGGTCGTTTTTGCACACTGTTTTTATGGTCCGAAATAGAACAACTTTCTGTCGCGTTTGAGGAAAAATGTCATAACTTTTGGCATAGGTATCAGATTAAGGTGGTTCTTATCTCGTTGGAAAGATAAGACCTAGATTTAGAATTTACTTGACTACAGAATTTTCTAATTCAGACTGTAAGATGCATCAAAACAAAGGCAAAGTCAGATAGAACTAAGAACAGAATTTAAAACAGGACAGAAATTTCTTTACTTAAAGCTTGGAATTTTAAGTCCACAAATTTTCACCTCAAAGGCCCTTTCTTCCTCCTTTGTGACTTGATTCGGCCTTCGTTAAAATCATGAGTCAAGGCTTAGCTTGGCTTAAATCGACATGTGCTAAAGCAATTGGAGAAAGAATATGTTCTTACCTAAGGAGGCTTGAAGAAGGGTTGCTGAAATTTCAAGATCTTCTCTCTATGAGGCTCTCGGTTTTGCTCTTGTTCTCACTAACAAGTGTTCTCTTTTGGTCCTAGCCTTGTAGTATGTTGTTCTAGGATGAGAATAGGTGGGATTAATGTAAGAATATGGGTGGCTTTTTGTGAAGAGTGAAGGCTTGTTTCTCCCACGGTTTGGACAAGGAAACAACAAGGCACTTGTTATGTTAGCTTTAAATCCTAATTGCACTCAACCATGATCTAAGGTCCACAACTCTTGAACTTCTCCATGCAAAATCCCTACCCTTGATTTGCTTTCACACTTTAATCATTAGAAAGGTCTTATCATCCACTATCTCAATCCAAGGGTTTACATTTGCATGCAACTTCAAGCAAATTTCCTACCATTGGATCAAACTTCAACAATTCTCCTTTCTCCTCTCAAATTCGGCCAACCACTTGTCCTCCTTACTCTAAAACTTGTTCAATTTATTGTTTTAATAGAATACACTTGTCACATTTCATTTAAGTTTTTGTTAATTGCTAACGAGTCCTTTAAATTATAAAAATTCAAATTTGACCCCTAAAAATTTTTATAATTACACATTAGACCCAAAATTTCATGTTAGGCCTAATTAAATTTATTTAATGTGAAATTAAGGTTATTGAGTCTCTTTGAGTCAAAATTGACGCGATTTGTATTTTACTGATAAATTTATGGGGTTTTGCCGATTTAACCCTAGAAATTTATATTCATTAAATTTAATTTATTTATTTATTTTTTATTATTTTTTTTTACATTCTCCAAATCCCTATTATCATCATAGGACCATTTGTGATCATTTCCGAAAATATTTACCTTTGCCGACAATCGGGGCAAAATTCTCTAGGGTAGTTTTATCGAAAAAATTTCTTATAGAAAATTCATGAACGTAGTCGTCCAAAACATCATATATATATATATATATATATATATATATATATATATATATATATGAATTTGAATACACCATAGGATACACCGAGAGTCAGTGTTACATTTTTTTAACCCCCTAAAAACAAGTTTTGTCTCTAAAACTAAAAGAAAACCATATAGGGAAAGGAAAACTACATAGTGAATAACTGAGGGTACTGTCCCCTCATACTCTCCTCAGGCTCCCAGGTCTCCTCCTTGACCTGGTCGTTCCGCCACAAAACACGAACTAACGAGACTTCTTTGCTCCGCAGTCTCCTAATCTGGCGGTCAATGATGGCCACGGGCTGAACAGGTAAGCTCAAATCCTCCCGCAGCTCAACTGGTGGGGGCTCTAGCACATGGGAAGGATCCGACATATACTTCCTAAGTACTGAGACATGGAAGACATCCTGTATACGTGACAACTCCTCGGGTAGCTCCAATCTATACGCTATACTCCCGATCCTCTCAAGGATACGGAATGACCCAACATACCTGGGACTCAACTTGCCCCGCTGTCTAAACCGAATCACCCCTTTCCAGGGCGAGATCCGCAAAAATACAATGTCTCTAACCTCGAACTCAAAAGGTCTTCGCCTCCGATCCGCATATGTTTTCTGCCGATCCTGGGCAGCCTTCATCTTCTCGCGGATGATCCACACCTTCTCCTTCGTCTCCTCAGCAAGCTCAACACTGCTGAGTCGCCTCTCACCTACCTCATCCCAACACAGAGGAGTCCTGCATTTCCTTCCATACAAAGCCTCATACGGTGGCATCCTAATGCTCGCCTAGTAGCTATTGTTATAAGCAAACTTAACTAATGGCAAATGTCGATCCCAACTACCATGAAAATCTATCACGCAAGCTCTCAACATATCCTCAAGCGTCTGTATGGTCCTCTCCGATTGTCCATCAGTCTGAGGATGATAAGCTGTGCTGAAGTTCAGTTTAGTGCCCAATGCCTCCTGCAACCGGGGCCAAAACCTAGACGTGAACCTGGGGTCTCGATCTAAAACAATCGACACGGGTACCCCGTGCAATCGGACAATGGTGTCAATGTAGAGGCGTGCCAACGCCTCCAATGAGTGATCACCGCAGATGGGGATAAAATGTACAGATTTGGTTAGTCAATCGACAATCACCCAAATCGCATCGTGCTGTGCAGAATTTCGTGACAATCCCATCATGAAGTCCATATTAATATGCTCCCATTTTCACTCAGGATTGGGAAGAGGCTGTAACTTGCTTACTGGTCTCTGATGCTCGACCTTCACCTGCTGACATACCAAGCATCGAGTTACAAACTCTGCTATCTCTCGCTTCATACCCGACCACCAATAGCTCTCTTTGATGGTCCGGTACATCTTTGTACCCCCGGGATGCATAGCATATGCTGAAGAATGAGTCTCCTCAAGGATGGCTCGCCGAAGATCAGTATCGGCTGGGACGCACACCCTGTCTCGAAATACCACGAGTCCATCAACATGGACTCGGAAGTCTCCACCCTCTCCACTGTGGATCCTGTTGTGAATACCTCGGAGTTCCTCATTAGATCCCTAAAGCTCCCTAGTGCGATCGAGTAACGTTGGCCGCACGTCGAACCTGGCTAGCAGTGCTTCCTGACTGTCGCTAGCCAAACTGACTCCTAAAGCACGGAGTCCCACCAAGCAAGAGACATACGCTCTATCTGCCACCTGAGAAAAAAAAGCAGAAGATGACTTCTGGTTTAAGGCGTCTGCCACAACGTTCATCTTGCCCGGGTGATAATCAATAATTAAATCATAGTTCTTTAGCAACTCTAACCATCGCCTCTGCCTGAGGTTCAACTCTCTCTGAGTGAACAAGTATTTCAGACTCTTGTGATCAGTGAAGACCGTGCAGGTTACTCCATAAAGATAATGCCGCCATATCTTTAATGCAAAAACTATGGCTGCCAACTCCAAATCATGAGTAGGGTAGTTCAACTCATGCTTCTTCAACTGTCGAGAAGCATAAGCAATCACCCGACCATCCTGCATCAAAATGCAGTCCAATCCCTGCCTGTTGGCATTGCTGTACACAACGTACTCTCGGTTGCTAGTGGGGAGAGCTAAAACTGGTGCCGACGTCAGTCGTTGTTTGAGCTCCTGAAAGCTCACCTCATAACGATTGTCCCAAATGAACTTGACGTCCTTCCGTGTCAGTCTGGAAAGTGGAGCAACAATCTGTGAGAATCCCTCTACGAACCGCTGGTAATACCCTGCTAGACCAAGGAAGCTCCGAACCTTGATCACTATTTGCGGTTGCTCCCACCTCAGAATGGCCTCAACCTTCTGCGGATTAACATAAATACCCTCCGCAGAAACAATATGGCCAAGAAAACCAATTTGCCTCAGCCCAAATTCGTACTTGGTAAATTTGGCATACAACTGTCGCTCGCGGAGAATCTACAAGATCGCCCTAAGGTGCTGCACATGCTCCTCATCGCTCCGCGAGTATTCAAGGACATTGTCAATATATATAATGACGATTCGATCCAGAAAGTCATGGAAAACCCGGTTCATCAGATCCATAAAGGCAGCTGGTGCGTTGGTTAGCCCAAATGGCATAACCAAGAACTTATAGTGTCCATAGCGGGCGCGGAATGTGGTCTTGGGCATATCCTCAGTCCTGATCTGCAACTGATGATAGCCAGATCGAAGGTCGATCTTCGAGAAAACCCTCACACCCTGGAGCTGATCAAATAAGTCATCAATATGTGATAGTGGATATCGATTCTTGATGATAACCTTGTTCAGTTGCTGATAATCTACGCACAACTGTAGTGTCCTGTCCATCTTCTTCACGAACAACACCGGAGCACCCCAAGGCGAAGTGCTCGGATGGATAAAACCCTTATCCAGCAACTGTTGCAACTGGACCTTGAGTTCTCTAAGCTCAGCTGGCGCCATTTTGTATGGCGGAATAGATATGGGAGTAGTCCCTGGAGCTAGGTCGATCTTGAAATCAAACTCCCGAACTGGTGGTAGTCCGGGTAGCTCCTCGAAAAATACATCTGGAAACTCATGCACCACTGGGACCTCCTCAAGCTTCGGCCCCTCCACAGTGGTGTCAATAACATGAGCCAGGTATGCCGTGCACCCTCGGCGTATCAATCGCCTGGCCTTCATCACCGATACAACGCAGCGAGGTAACACTCACCTCTCTCCTGAGAACCTCAACAATGGCCCCTCAGGTCTCCGAAACTCCACTTCTTTGGTGAAGCAATTCACTAAAACTCTATGCGTGCTTAGCTAATCCATCCCCAGGATGGCATCGAAGTCCGTCATCTGGAGTGGAATCAAGTCTGCCTCAAGTACCGCATCTTTGACCATGACCTCGCTCCCTCTGTAGAAGGAATCTCTAAATATCTGCTCACCGAGAGGAGTGATGACCAATATCTCCTCATCAAGTGGCGAAAAAGGCCTACCCAACTAGTGGACAAAAGAAGCTCTCACATAAGAATAGTTCGACCCGGTGTCAATAAGGAACCGAGCGTCGACTCCCCATATTTTCATTACTCCTAATGTGAGAAAATAAAACAATTAGTTGATAAATATAGAAAAAAATATATGCTCACATATATATACATATCAAAATGTATGTACAAACCAACATAGTTAAGCCTCTAAGGCTTTAACTAGTGATGGTTCTCAAAAGAAAGTACATGAAAAAACTCTAAACATGGGGATCAGTGGGAGGAGTACCAATAATTATGTCAGGATTCGCCTGAGCGTCATCCTGCGTCATTACGTATACACGGGCTTGTGTTCTCTACTGCTGTCTAGATGGTCCTAGTATCGTGTTGCTCCCGGCTACTGTCCGTGGAGCGGTATGACTCAAGTGCGCAGGCGCTCCCTACTGTCCTCCTCGGGGAACACTCGAGTGTCCTGAAGCTATCTGACCTCCCAATCCCAGCTCAGGGCAGGCACTCATGATGTACCCTGGCTTCCCACACCGTAAGCATGTAACAGGCATTCTACACTCTCCAAAAGAGTGGTGTCTACCACATCGGCGACAAAAGGGGTGCCGCTGAGCTGAAGTATGAGTAATGGCACTAGGGGCCGGTGCTCTGAATCCTTGAGATCGTGATCCCTGCCCAGAATGTGCCTGTCTCTGCTGAGAAGGGCCTCCCTGATATCCTGAAGCCCTGCCCTTCTTCGAGCCATGGCTCGAAGAAGCTCCAGATCTTTTCTTCTTTTGTTCTCTGCTCTCCCGCTGTCTATCCTTAGCACGGACGATCACCTCAGTCCTAAGTGCTGAGTCCACGATCTCTGCAAAGGAGAGACTAGGAGTTACTGTCATATACCTCTTGATGTTTAAAGTTGAGGCCATCCTCAAACTTGAACCGTAGCTACTTTGGCGTCGCCAAGTCTGGAACAAAAGCAGCCAGTCGCCTCAACTCCGCCTCATACTCTATCACTGTCCCGGTTCCCTGCCGCAAGTGCAGAACTCTACCTTTATGTGGTCCTGTTAGAACTCAGAGAAGTACCTACGATCGAGCTCCCTAGGAAGTCCTCCCATCGTAGAGGCTCGTTAGCCTCGTCACAAATCGCCTCCCACCAAGTGAGGGCGTCACCATCCAAGAGTCTCTCTGCTACCCGAAACCAGTAGTCCTCGCTCAACCCTAGATCAGTCAAAATTCTGCTGGTACGGTTGATCCAGTGCTTCGCTACTGTGGAATCACCAGTTCCCGCGAACTCCGTGCAGCCTAACTGCCTCGCCTCCTTCACCAACTGGGTGAGCTCGTGAATACGCCTCAAGGTGGAGGAGGTAGTGTCACCAGGTCCTGAAACAGTGGATAGACCAACTATCGATGGAGGCTCCGGTACAACTAGAGGTGGTGCGGCTGTAGGGTTCGGCGCGGCCATCGGTGGTGGCGGCATTTGAATACCATGTGGAGTGTACCACTCAAACACCTGCCTATAGGCATCCAGTGGTGGTGGTGGTGGAGCTGCAGCTATAGTAGCTGGTGGAGTAGGTACTGGAGGAGGTGCATGTGAAGTCGCATCCTCTGGTGCTCCAGTAGGCTCGGTAAGTGCAAAACGTGTACCTCGCCTAGTCGTCATACTTCTGTAAGGAAATAAAGTCCATTAGATAAAAGTGTAAGGTTTAGGGTTAACTAACCCCCCTAAAATAAAGGAAACATCTGGTTTAGGAACTAATAGAAAGGATGTACTAGGTTAGATACGACCCGTATCTAACCCCCTAAAAAAATAGATGAATTCATCTGCCTATGACCAGGTACTGGGATTTGATGACTGTATTGTAACTCTCACATGCATTGAGGACTTTCAAAACCAAGTTACTTGGGAATATTTTCAAAATCATTTTCATAAAGCATAGCTCTAAACCAAGAGCTCTGATACCAACCGAGTTGTCACACCCCGACCCACCCCCGGGCCAAGCACGTAAGCAACCACCGCGACACCTCAATGCACGGGCACAACCCTCCGAGACATCGAGGCACCATAAGGCTAAAAACACATCAGTTACAAAATCACATGAATTCCCAAGTAATAAAAGTAAAATATCTCAATGTGCCTCAAATGCATGAATATACAATCATAAGATGAGAGTTACCATTTACATGTGCCAAAAATAATATACAGTCATCCCAAAGCAAATAAGTACAATGGTCAAACTAAATACTCTAAAATAATACAATAACCTCATATGAATATAGCGGAAGAAACGGGTAACCATACCCAGCCCAGTCTCCAATATAAGTCCAACGAAAACAAGTCTCTACCAGCCCCTCAATCCAAGACTATACTTGCGAAAGAAAAACTGAAGGGTGAGTATCTATGGGAGGATACTCAGTAAGTGAGGGGATTTAACATTGTGTTATCAATATCAAGTGTGAACTTGGAGTTTCAAAGCATATATCAAATATCAAGTTTGCAAAACCAAACGTGTTGTTTCAACCAAAACAGTTGGCCGTGTATGGTGCCCCGCCCAGTGCTAGACAGAGGCAAACTCACGTCCTCCCCGATGAGGGTCAACCTGGGACAACCATACACATGACAATTTGGCGGATACCTCCGACCGAAGCATAACTGGGCACAAGGGGTGCCTCTACCAAATGTCCTTCGTAGCTACGGAATGCTATAAGAAGCATATCATAATATCATCAAGTCGGTCGGGCACGTAGCCCCATGCATCACATCCTCACGTTGGTCGGGCATACAGCCCCATGTATCGCATCATAACGTCGGCTGGGCATATAGCCCAAATAGTACATATAAATTCATTTCAAACCATGTATCAAAACCAGTGGAAGCATTAAAACATGTCAATATATCAAAGAAATGTGGCACAATGTTCGGTTATCAAACTCATGGATGCATATCAATAAAATCAACAGTTGGGACACTCCAATGGTCACAAAAATATGTATATATACTTATCAAAATCCAAAAATTCAGTTTTCACACGTATAGAAATCATATCATTTGAAAATCGGTTAAAACATGTTTTGTCAATCAATAGTAGATGTCAAAGTCTCACTCGCAGTATTAGGGAGGGTATATCACTCCCCAAAGTACCACTATAACTAGCAAAAGGAATCCCCTCGAATCGATCACCAATCACGCCACTATAATGATCATATATGCACACATACGTCACTATAGGAAAATATATGTAATAAATTGTACTTTAGCAATTTCTTAGTCTAGGACCAAGTTCTAGGGCATTTTAAATAAATCCCTAAGTGTATTTGTACAAAATACCCAAATTTTTTGAAAGTTTGGCCCGGTCAAAATCACTGTACGGACATCGTGCTCATGCCGCGCCCATGCCGGCCCATTGCTCGACACTCATACGCCTAGTGCTCGCACTCAGCACTCATGCGCCCACACTCCCTGCACACAGCTCCCGCACTTAGCGCCCTTGTGCAGCACGTAGCGCCCATGCGCATAGCGTACTGTGCCCATGCGCACAGCGATCGGCACCTGCACACAAAGCCTATGTCCCTACTCGGTACTCTGCCCACATGCTCATACTCCTTAACATATTTCAGTACACATGCTCATATGATGCAGGGCACATTTCAACACAAAAATAGTATTTCTCCCAACTCTAATTCCTTGGCCAAACATTACTAGAATTTCCATATACTAACCTCAAATTCTCCCCATTCTGTCATGTCTTAGAAATAATACAATAACCTTTTATACACAACTCCAATTCAAGTGAAATTTTGATAGGTAACTTCATGACCTACAACTTTCATGTTATGCTCTTTCTCAAAATCTCATCACAAAATTTCCAAAAATACTCATTTTGTTTCTGTCGTGTTTTATATTTAGATTCTGTCCTATTTTTGTGCAGAAACCATAACTTTCACCATACTCATCCAAACTTAATGAAATTTAAACATGTTATCCCTAAGACATATATCTTTCATGTTTTGAGTTTCACTCAATTATGCCAGGAAAGGGGTTGAAATAAATCATGATCAGAACAGCCAAGTTTCAATTGGAAACAAGGTTTCTCTCAAAACTTCTTTAGGAAAAGGGTATAACTTTTGATTCCTTTGTGCGAATTGGCTGAAATTTTTATATGTTGTAGAAAAGGGTGATACCTACAACTTTTATGTTTTGAGTTTCTCTAAAATAGAACTGGAAGATGGTCGTTTTTGCACACTATTTTTATGGTCCGAAACAGAACAACTTTCTGTCACGTTTTAGGAAAAATGTCATAACTTTTGGCATATGTATCAGATTAAGGTGGTTCTTATCTCGTTGAAAAGATAAGACCTAGATCTACAATTTACTTAGTGAGAGTATTTTCTAATTCAAATTATAAGATGCATCAAAACAAAGGCAAATTCACGGACAGAACTAAGAACAAAATTTAAAACAGGACAGAAATTTCTTTACCTAAAGCTTGGAATTTTAAGTCCACAAATCTTCACCTCAAAGGCCCTTTCTTCCTTCTTTGCAACTTGATTCGGCCTTCGTTAAAATCATGAGACAAGGCTTAGCTTGGCTTAAATCGACATGTGCTAAAGAAAATGAAGAAAGAACATGTTCTTACCTAAGGAAGCTTGAAGAAGGGTTGCTGAAATTCCAAGATCTCCTCTCTTGCTTCTCACCTTGTTCTCACGATTTGGAAAGAATGAACAAGCATTCTAAGGTCTTCTTCCTTTATGCTTGTGTTATTAACTCACCACCCTAGGATCAAGTCTCCAATTTAATCTAAGCCATAGAATCATTTTGCCAATTTGCATATGTTTTGATTGGTTTTCACGTGCATGTGTTCTCATTGGCCCACCTTACCTTTCTCCTCTCAATTTCGGTCAACACTTGTCCTCCTCACTCTCACACTTATCTAATTTATTGTTTTAAAGAAATACATTTGTCACATTTCCTTTTAAGTTTTTGTTAATTGCTAACAAGTCCTTTAAATTATAAAAATTTAAATTTGACCCCTAAAAATTTTTATAATTACACATTAGATCCAAAACTTTAAGTTAGGCCTAATTAAATTTATTTAATATGAAATTAAGGTTATTGAGTCTTTTTGAGTCAAAATTGACGCGATTTGCATTTTACTGGTAAATTCCTAAAATTTTACCGATTTATCCCTAGAAATTTATATTCATTAAATTTAAAAATTCCTACATTCTCCAAATCCCTTATTATCATCGTAGGACCATTTGTGGTTATTTTCGAAAATATTTACCTGTGATGACAATCGGGGCAAAATTCTCTAGGGTCGTTTTATCGAAAAAATTTCTTATTGAAAATTCATGAACGTAGTCGTCCAAAACATCATATATATATATATATATATATATATATATATATGAATTGGAATACACCATAGGATACACCGAGGGTCGGTGTTACATTCGTAATCTCTTTTTCAAGGTCAAGGGCTCTCCTTTTCACCCCTCTGTATTCTCTCTCTCTTTATCTCCTCTTTTCTATCTCAACTTCATTTTTCAAGCTTCCTCTCAAACTCATATATACATATATAGTCTCCTGAAACTTTTCTTAGAAACCTCTTGAGGTTTCTCTTAGAAGCCATTCCTATAACTTCCTCTATAAATTTAATCTTGTGATATGCAAGAGACTTCTCTTGTAAGTTTCATTTCGAAATGCATTCGAAACTTCTCTCGTAAGCTTCATGTCAAATGTGCACAAAACTTCTCTCGTAAGATTCATCTCGGAATATGCACAAAACTTCTCTTATAAGCTTCATCTCGAGACTTTTCCTAGAAGTTTCGTGAGGATTCCCTTAGAAGTTTCATGTAGCTTCCCTCAGAAGTTTTGTGAAGTAAGCTTCCCTCGGAAGTTTTTTGAGACTTCTATAAAAAGCTTTCTACTGGAGCAATGTTCTTACTGAGGCAGTGGAGGAGGAAGCAGGCTTGTCTCGGGTCGACCCATCATGGGCACCTATCTGTGGCTTCCAACATTTTTTCTGTCAAAGACCCAAAGAAAGGATATTGAATATGAGTCATACACCCTTGAGAAATTTTCATTATTAGATGTCTCACACGTTGGAACTTTGAAGAGCTTATAGATAAAAAATGATGAATATATATATTTTTTTGGTACAAGAGATGCAACGAAGTGGAATTGAATGGGTGAAAGAAAATTGGAAATGAGGAGACTCTACCACTTGAACTGTTCCTGAGGGTTAAAAAGAATGGTGAATATTAATTTTTTACTTCAATTGATAAGTTGGTTCACTTACCAAATTACTTTGTATTACCAATTTCAATTTGCATGCTGTTAATAAGAAAGTGTCAAATTGCTACATGATGGGACATGGTTAAAGATCCAATGCTAAAGGTGTTTAGTTCCATGAGGCCCACGATCCAAAGAGGTATGTTACACTTAGACGTGTCAACAAGTAAGGATCAATCTTCTCGAAGGGTGGAATTGGCTCGACTGACCTGGCCCAACTCACTGGGTCTGACTCACTGAGTAATTGCCATTAACAATAAACTAACCAGTCTATGACCCCCAGAGGTCTTCAATATATCAAAAGACAACATTGTTCTTACCACATCGGTAAGAGGTTGTATACACACTCCCTGAGTAACAAGCCTTGTTAAGAAATCGATCGCTCTTATTGACAAAGGAAATATTTGACTAAGCCTTATGTTAGTCTTAGTTTCATAATTCAATACGAAACATATTCTCTAAATAAGGGAAGAAATCTTAGGGATCTAATTGATAAAGGAAGAAATCTTCCCGTATCATCAAACTTCCTAAATGATAAAAATCTTAAATCTCTCGAGAATATTTGACCAGAAGAATCATGAGATCTTCGACCCTCCTCGTAAGAAAACTAGGGTTGTAATACCCTGAATACGCATAACTCTTACGGTAACCAAGTATATAAACTTTCGACACGCTAAAACCTAGGTACGCTCTAGGAGACTTAACACTTGATACATAAGTCAGAGGGCTATTAGCTTTCTCTCTCTATCTCTTTTTCATTCATATTGAAAACTTTTTTTTTTTAACTTGAACATTGGACTCACCCCACCGGAACACTCTCCGACGGTTTTTTGCAGGTTTTGAATTATCTCTTGGAACAACCGTTCGAGTTAAAAGGAGCCAGAATCATAGAGCCGAAATCCTCCTCTAATAGATTGGCACCATCTGTGGGAATAAAGTAAAATAATTTCAATACGCATCCGAGTCACTGAACAATCATACCTCCAAAGAGGAGAACCAGAATCGCCTCGAAGGCTGTATTCCCCCTTGGATGGACATACCACTACCCCAACTAATACCGCTCTGCCAGTTGTCACGCCCCGAACCGGGAATCGTGAACAGTCGCCCGTTGACCTGGATGCCGGCTGTATTTCTACCGAAAATCGGGCAGAACCTCCCCATAAATCGGAGGTCTCCCATGTACAATAACCTGTATAAACCTGTATAAATTAAAATCATCCTATAAATTTAAACACATGGCCATCCTGGCCTCAAAACAATCCACTAACTCTCAACCGACATCCAGACAACGCAAGGCTAACAAATCACCAACAGTCCTAGCCACAGACCTCTACTGTCATGCCCAACTAAAGCATGAACAGTCGCTACACCGAGCGGGCCTAAGTTTTATACAATTTACAATAATTTTCCCAAGTGTTATACAAATACGTACAATTGTCTCAATGCAAATGAAATATGAGAGTTTCGCAAATAAACATATATAATTTATACAGTCATCCCAATTAAGTACACGGTCAACTACGGACCTCAACAAGACCACGCAGGGTCGACAATAAAATATGAAATTCATATTTTCAATTTAAAACTTAATCTCACCGTCGTGAATCCATTCCACCATCAAGCTATCAAGCCCTCGAGCCAAATACATCGCCCTAGCACCATCATCCTGTCTGGGGAGGGAAAGAGGAGGGGTGAGTATTCAGGGAAGAATACTCAGTGAGTGAGTGGGTCAATGTAATCGTGTAATATGGGATGTGAAACTGGAGTGTCAAAGCATCAGTATACAAATCATATTTCAAATCATCATGCTTTTCATTTCAACAATATATCATTTGCACTCAATATCAAGTCAAATATGCATCCAAAATACTTTCATCAAAATCATAGAGCTGCCAGCCGTAAAACTCCCGGCAGAGGTCTACCACGACCTATGACAGCGCCGGGGTGTTATATGCGATTTTATTTAAAGTGCTCTCTACCCCGGCATTGGCGACGGACCTCGTCCAGGTGCTAGACTTGGAGAGTGTATCCAAATCCTCCCCCTTTCGGGTTCAACCTGCCTAGTACCGTGTCGTAAATATAATCTCATCTCGACAACTCGTGGGATACCCCAGGCCTAGGCATATCCGGACGCTACCAAAGCGCCTCTCACGGTGTCCTTCGTAGCTACGAAACAATACATATCACAACCCTCAAGGCCAATATCAATATCACAATACATATCACAGCCCTCAAGGCCAAAATCAATATCATATCAAACATGTGCCGTAAATCAGGTTCACAAACCAAATGCAACATATATCATAAAATGGCACATTTTACGTTTCAATCGCATGGATGCATATTTCATAGTTCAACCACATTTTCAGACACTCCATCGGTTCACAAAAATCATTTCCAAAGCCAGTCAAAACATTTCAAGCACGCGATAAATCATGCTCATTTATCAAACTGTTGTAAATCAGAGTTTACATATTAAACGAAAACATTGAAATAAAACTCACTCACTGTATACGGGAGGGTCAATCACTCCCTACAATGCACGACAAGTGTCGAAACTGTGCTCCCCTCGATCAATACATCCAACACTTACGTATGTATGTAATCAGCAAGTTTCAAACCTGCGCAGTTATAGAAAATATGCTATAACTTCTAATACACCTTTACAAATCAAGAGGTTTCTTATTTCATTTTTAAAACTAAGGATGTCTAGTGTCTAAGGTAGAAAACCTCATGTCCACAAGACTCAAGTGATGGTACTCAACCAACCCTACACAAAGTTCACACCAATCCAATCTCTCGTCGTACATAGGAGTCAGCATATACACCAATACAATTCTATACATTTATCATATAAATACAGACACAGGCTTTTGCTCATTCTTTACAATTGCACATTTTCATATCACTTTAACACACCAATATCACTATATATATACATACACTTTCTATACCTTATTACATACACATATAAACCTCCATCTTGCTTACTAGCGTCATTCCAAATCTCTCCAATGGATTCGATCAATACAATTTTACATCCACATACTCATTAACCTCTAGCCAAAATTCAGCATGCATAAATCCTCACACTCTTGGCCTCAATTTCACATATACATAGCCAATAACACAAGTACATCAAATCCACATTTTAACACTCCAAAATACACTCAAATCATCCCAAATTCTGGCCACACAATCTTGTCATCAATGGTATTTCATTTATAAATAATTAACAAAATCAAATTTGAGTCAACTTCAATCCTACAATCTCTCAAAGTCGGAAGCAAGTCTAAAATAATTAAATTTCCTTCAAGATTGAAAATCTTTGAAAAATCATACACTTTTCGATTCTCATCCGATTTCTTCAACCCATATGTCATTTCAAAGGTATTGAAACCTATTTTCATAATATAAAGTTTGTATTTGATTGCCTATATACAAGACAACTTAAAATGAAAAAGACTGCATCGATCCTTAAACTCAAATCCCAATTTCTCATTATTTTCATGCATTCGTCAATTTAAACTCTACAGGAAAGTATTCAAATCAATTCAACTCGATCTCATTATCCTTTAATATGCTTCTTCCATACTAAGCGACATATTTCGCATAAATTTTTAAACTTAATCCTCACATTCAGGCATATTCAAATCAATTTTCAACTAAAGCTATACAACCGAATCAAACAACCCTCTATCATTATCTAACACATTCTATTATGCAACGCAGCCCTATTTTTATCAAATTCTAAACTTAACATAAATAATTTCATATGAAATTGCAGGAAAGTACATTTCCTTTTAATCTAACTTATTTCAAGGCATACATAAAATTTCTAATTCTAATTTCAATCCTAAATTCGATAAAATAACTCAAATATAGAAAGGATTGCATTTCCCTCACCTAGGGTTCACTGCGATCCAAAACCCTAACGTCCGTGCGACATTCGATTCCGTCCGAAACCTACAATGCTTCCAATTTGAAGCAAAAGTCAGCAATTTAGTATAATCATCAAGGAATCGAAACCCTAGAATTTGGGTTAGGGTTTGATCGTACCTTTGCAGTGGACAAGGCACAGTCGACCTAGGCTTTCGGTTGGGGCTTCGCAGGTGACAGAAGGTGCACAGCAGAGAAGCAACACAAGATAGGCCGCGCGCAGAAGGATGTCCGGCGCGCCGGGAGCGGGTCGCACGCTGGCGCGCGCGCAGGAGGGGGCTGTGGCCCGTCACGCGTCCGTAGGGCTGGGCTGTCAGCGTGCAGTGGCGCGCCGAGTAGTCGCGCGAGCCCGGGCCGCGCCTGTCTGCGAGCAACCGCGCGCTGTAGCGTGCGGGAAGGAGTAGCAGAGCGAGGGGAAGACTATGCGAAGTTGAGAGGTGGCGACCCGCGGCGGTTTGCGACGGTCGCGGCGGTGGAAGAGATGAGATCGAGCGAGAGGGAGACAGTCGAGAGAGAGAAAACAGAGAGATAGAGAGTGAGACCGAGGGAAGAGTGAGAAGGAGATGCGGTGGTCGACGGGCTGGCGGTGGAGGACCGCGGTGGCGGTGATGGCCGAAGGCGGCGGAGGAAGGCATGGCCGCGGGAGAGGGAGAGGCGGCGAGGGAGAGAAAGAGAGAGAAATAGAGATAGAGCAGAGAGAGAGTGAGACGGTGGGGTGGTCGAACCACCGTGCGGTGGCGGAGCCGAGCAACCGCGGTGGAGGAGGAAACCGCGGGAGAGACGGTGGCGCGGGAAATGAGATGGAGAGGCGGTGAGGAAGAGGGGAAAAGGAAAATGGGATTAGGGTTTCAACCCTAATTCCTTTCCTTTTTCTTTTTTCTTTTTTTTTTTTCTAATTTAATTATTATTATTATAATTATTATTATGATTATAAATAAATCTTTTTGTAAATAAATTAAAAAAATTTATTGAGTAATGTATAAATAAATAAATAAATAAATAAATAAATAAATAAATAAAATCATCTATATATTTTTATACCCACTTTACTTTACAAATCGGAAATACGGATATTTTAAATATCCCAAAAATTTCAAATTACATACCTCAAAATCGAAAATCAATATAATTTACAATTTTCTCTCTATATGTAAACGGAAAAAATATTTTATTTAATTTCATGAACAGTATACTTGTACAGACACCGCAGTGTCGGTGTTACACCAGTGGCAACCACTTTCCCAACCGATAACTGTGTTGTTCATTCTCAACTCCCTCGTCCAGAACAGATTCTGCAACTTACACTTCAAGAACATCCGATTGTACCCCTGTGCTAGTATCCCCAGAATGAGTCAATTATCCTCAACCAAAAAGATTAGAATCTAGAATACAGAATATAAGTGAGCAGTTGGAGGGACTTAGTCGTGTTATCAGACCAGAGAGAAAATCCTCTTCAGGAAGATCTGGGTGGTACGCTCGCTATGACTTGCACCTCGATTAAACTAGAGCCATCAGTGACCTCCCATCATGATCTTGATCACCAGAGAAAACAAGTCGAACAACTCATCACCAATGATCTCAAACGAGCCAATACCAAAAAGAAAGATGCTCCCTTTTATCCTTTCAATATGTCACCCTTTAATCCTAAAGTTTCTTTAGAACTAGTGTCTTGTGACATACTTCTGCCTCCCATGGAGAGGTATAATGGTATGATCGATCCTTGTGATCACGCGACTCACTTTATAATAGTAATGATCTTAAGAGATATGATAGATGCCATCATGTGCAAACACTTTTCCACTACTCTCAAAAGCAATGCATTAACTTGGTTCAACTCTCTACCACCACTCAATATCAAGAGTTTTTCTTAGCTTCAACAGTAGTTTAAGGCTTATTTTGTAATCAGTCGGGACGTCAAGAGAAAATCCACTTCTTTATTGTCACTACGGCAAAGGATGATGAGCCCTTGAGAGACTTTTTGGATAAATTCAAAACTAAAATGATGAAGGTTCCAACCTTGGACCACTCTATCGCACTAATCGCACTGCTTACTGGGTTGCGCCCTTTGGGCATGAAAACCTCAATCACTAGAAGTCTTCTTCTACCATCCAAGAGTTTTACACTCACGTTAAAAAGTGTATCACAGCAGAAGGTGCTGAAGCATTCGATTGAAGAAAAAAACGATCATCCAGAAGAGAACGCGAACGGTCACCCTGCAGCCTTCTTTAAAGAAAAACCAACAAGGGCCCCAACTGTTACGAAGGTTTAACACCTACACTCCCTTATACGGGACTCCCAGTTAGGTCTTATTCCAGATCAAAGAACAAACCATACATTAGGTGGCCCCCTCATTTTACAAAGGATGACTTGAAGAAAGATAGGACTAAATACTGTCACATTCATCGAGACTATGACCACACAACTGACGAATGTAAAAAACTCAAAGATGAGCTAGAATTCTTGGTCCAAGCGAGAAACTTTAAAGATTCATCAGCATGAAAGGGAGGAACATGTCCTACCCCGATCGACATAAATCGCCATGGGAGAATCAATGAAATAACCAACCCATCGTTCGGCCACCGCATAACAGACCAGATGGAGTAATCCCCACATTCATGACAAATAATCTCTACACGAGCCTTATATTCCTACCAATATTTTTCTAGCTTAAACCCAGAGCTTCTTGTGCTCCACCCTAAGTAAACTCTGAACTTTTCTCTTTTAGCTCGTTTCCATGGTGTCTTATAGCGAACGGTTCTAGACATTTAATGTTTGCATTTAATCTAGTTGTTACCAACCTCTTTTCATGACAACGCATTCTGATGAACTGATTATGCTAAATTGAATCATCGAATGAGATCTATTATCGGGTTCTATCTTCCCGAATGGGTCTATGCCGCCCTGACCTATCGTTGGGATCTATCTCCCCGAACGGGTCTATGTTGCCCTTACCTATTGTTGGGATCTACCTCATCGAATAGGCCCATGTTGCTATGAACTATCATTGGGATTTATCTCCTCAAATGGGTTATGTCGCCCTGACCTATCGTTAGGACCTATTTCCTTAAACGGGGCCTATGTCATCCTAACCTATCGTTAGGATTTATCTCCCTGGATGAATTTATGCCGACCTACCTATTGTTAGAATCTATCTTTCCGAAATGGGCTATGTTGCCCTGACCTACCGTTAGGATCTATATCCCCAAATGGGGCCTATATCATCTGGACCTATCATTGGGATCTATATTCCCGAACGAGTTTATACCGTCCTAACCTATCGTTGAGATCTATCTCCCCAAACGGGGCCTATGTTGTCCAGACCTATCGTTGGGATCTATCTTCCCATATAGGCCTATGTCGTACTGATCGAACGTTGAAATTTATCTCTCCGAACGGGCCTATACTACCTTGACCTATCATTGGGATTTACCTTTTCGAACAGGTCTTCTCATCCTGATCTATTATTGGGATCTATCTCCTCGAACGGATTTATATTGCCCTGACCTATCGTTGGGACATATCTCCCCAAACGGGGCCTATGTCGGCTTGACCTATCGTTGGAATCTATCTCCCTGTACGGGTCTATGTCGCCCTGACCAATCGTTGGGATCTATCTCCATGAATAGTCATATACCGCCCTGACCTATTATTAGGATTTACCTCCACGAACAAGTTTATGTCGCCTTGACCTGTTGTTGAAATCTATCCCCACGAACGGGTTATGTCGTCCTGATCTATCATTGGGAACTTTCTCCCCAAACAAGACCTATGTCGCTCTGACTTATCGTTGGGATCTATCTCCCTAAATGAGTTTATGTCACCTTGACCTATTGTTAGGATCTATATCCCCAAACGGGGTCTATATCACCCTAACCTATCGTTGGGATCTATCTCTCCATATGGGCCTTTGTCATCCTTATCTATCGTTGGAATCTATCTCCCTGAACAGATCTCTATCACCCTAACCTATTAATCTCACCAAATGGCCCTATAATGCATTGATCGCCTTAGCCTATTATAGAAGAATGTTATCTCTAATTGAAACATTATCGATGAGATTTGCAAGACACACACCCTCTCGCTAGCGAACGATATCTTGGCTATTTGATACACGGGATTCATTGAGTAAGACTAATCGACGAGTTGACCCTATAAGTGGGGGAAGAAGTAGCGATAGGGACTTAAATCCTAGGGGGATAACTACATCCCGCTTTATCGGTTTTTTTTCTAACGAAAATGGTACGTTTTTAGGTCAACGAATGCCTTTCCCTCATCCAACCGATTCGGAAACTATAATCAACTCTACTGAAAGTATGCAAACGAATGGGAAGCACTCCCCATAAAGTATACATGTTACACAACGACGTAAAAAATTCCTTGATTAGAAATTCCAAAGCACAAAAATTACACAGAGTCAAGGGGAATGGGGGAGGTGCCAAAATCTCCTGAGAGGAGGGCTCTACAACTATCTGAGTCGTAGTAGATTCAATGAGGCCACCAACCGAATCAATGTGGACTGAACCTTGGCCTGTCGCCTCTTGGTTCACTGTTTCCTCAATAGGAGGCAGAGCTTTATGTTGACCGACTTGGTATCTTCTCGGCACATTTCAATCTTTCGAGTAACGTGCGTTGGGAGTTCCTAACGGACGCAGTGTCCCTAGTGATAGATCCCTCAAGCTCAGCTTTCTTTTGTTCTGCCACTTGGAGAGATCCCTCCCGTAATCAGACTAATGTTTCAACAGTCGTCAAACTTGCCTTGCGGAGCTATGTTTCTGCTTCAAATTCTTCGTAGTGCCTTTGTGATAAGGCTAATTCCCACTGCAAACACTCGATCTTCTCATCCTTCTCAGCGAAAAAAATGCTTGAGACTTTCTCTACCTCTACATCCTTCTCGCTTTACTCGAGTGTATCCCACAATGCTAGGATCTAATTACCCAATCGATTGATGTGCTCTTTCGATCGCTTCCTTCGTTGCCTCTAGAGTTTCATTAAGATCGTAGTCTGCGAAGGAGAGATTGAATTAGTCAAGATTAGATGAAAACAAACAAAATGAACTCGGGTGAGAGACAATACTGTTAGGGCAAGAGATTGAAGAGCTCTGTCGATCTGTTCCTGAGACATACTATTTAATTCCAGCTCAGAATGATGAAAATCAAATAATTCGGCCAATCGAGATGTCGTAATAGTATCAACGCAGTTGTACTGATAGCCCCTTACACAGATGGCGACTGATCCCTCCTGCTGTAAATCTTTTTGTTTGTTGAATGACCTGATAGGAATAAGCAGAAGAAAAGCAGCCTTGTCTGCTCCCTCGCTTGAAGAGCATTGGGGTTTCGCGAGCGATTGCCCAGACATCTCGCCCACGAAGGCTGCAAGAATATCTAACTCCTTCGATGGCTCCTCCTACAACATTGGAGCGGAAACATTTGTCAATCCTTTCGTTTCGGGAAATTCCCTTATCGGGACACCTTTGTTAGCATCTTCTGTCGATAAAGATGCGTCAAACGATAAACTATCAACCCCCTCTAATCTTGCCCTCATTGGCTCAGAATGACTCGATGCTGTGCGAGATGTACACTCCCTGGCCTATTTGGATCCCCCTCTTCTGTCGACGGTTCGGGCATTTGAACTTTCCTCCTCTACGACGAAGGGGAGGAAACCTTTTGTGGCCAAGCTCCAGGAGAATTTATTGACTTCTTCTAAAGGCCTTTTGGCATTTGGCCTCACCCGCTTGGTGGTCGAAACTTCTTTCAAAATGGCATCCTCCATAGAGGTCAAAACATCAACCAATTCTTTCTCCTTCCTTGCCAGTAGAATAGGCCTATCGATTTTCCTCTTTTTGTCAATCAATGGGCCTGCTAATGACAACATTTGATCCCCTACAAGAGAGTCCACCAAAATATTCCACTAAATAGACTCACAGCAGTAGCCAACGGATCGCAGAAAACGAGAATGACGAGAAGGGGTCGGAGGTTTTACCCTTAGTAATGGTACCTGATCGGCACTGGGTAACACTGGCATTTCACAAAGAAATACTTGTGCATCAAGTATTTGTCTTTCAATTCACTGTAGTAAAACTTTTAGTTGGTCTCATAATGAGTTTGCAACTTGTACCAACCCTAGGTTCCACCCTTACTTCTATACCTCACTAATGAAAAAAGGACCGCTAGAATCTCCAAATTAAAATGAAGGTGACAAAACCCAATAAAGAAATCACAGTGACCACCAAGCGCCAGGTGTTCGGGAGGAGCAATGTGGGGTAAATATTCCAATAACATATAACTTCCTCAAATAGCCTATATATGGGATTTTTAGACCACGCTTTACGGATTGCTTGTATATCAGGATGCAACCCTCTGGCACCCCACTTGTACTGTCCTTCTCTGCGGCAAATGCTAGTATGTAATCGCTCCCCAACGACATATTAGTCTGAACTTCTCAGAGTTATTCCTTGGTCATTATACTTCTTATGTCATTAATACTTTGATGAGATGGAGAAAAAGAATTTTTCAACATTTTCTCAAAGAAAATTGTTGTACCAAAAAGAGGGTAACCTACAAAGAAAAAAGAAGATACGGAAGTATCCGATACGCTCTAATGTTTGACCTTATAAGACATTCTAAAGATGATTCGTGAGGACTAAAATAGCACATACCGCACTAAAAGCTTTGCTCTTTTTCAATAGTCATCACTCATGATATCTTTCTTACGAAATGACTCCAAGAATCGGGGGAAAATGATAAGATATGATCAAAAGGCCCAATGTAAAGGTGTTTAGCTCTGTGAGGCCCACGATCCAAAGAGAGATATTACGCCTAGACGTATCAACAAGTAGGGATCAATCTCCCCGAAAGGTGGATACAGCCTGGCTCACTTAGTCAGACTCATCGAGTGATTGTCATCGATAATAAGCTAATTCGTCTGTGATCTCTAGAGATCTTCGGTATATCAAAAGAGACACTGCTCTTGCCACATCAACAAGAGACCAATCGTAACTCCTATCAGTAAGAGATTGTACGCACACTTCCCGAGTAACAAGCCTCATTAAGAAACTGATCGCTCCCGTCGACCAAAGGAAATATTTAACTAAGCCTTGTGCCGATCTTAATTTCTTAAGTCAATACGAACATATCCTCTAGATAAGGGAAGAAATCTCAGAGATTTAATCAATAAGAGAAGAAATCTCCCCGTATCGTCAAATTTCCTAAGTAATAAAAATCTTAAATTTCTCGAGAATATTTGATTAGAAGAATCCTGAGATTTTCGGATCTGTTCGTAAGGAAACTAAAGTTATTACATCTCGGGTACATATAACTTTTACGACAATCAAATATATAAACTTTCGGCATGTCAAAGCCTAGGTACACTTTCGGAAACTTAACATTTGACATACAAGTCATAGGATTATCAGCTCTCTCTGTCTATCTCTCGCTCTCAGTTCATTTTATTCTATCGAAAACTGTTCATTCTGAGTTGAGTATTGGAATCTCCCCCGTCAGAACACCTTCTGATGGTATTTTATAGATTTTGAATCATCTCTCGGAGCAACCGTTCAACTCAAAAGGAGTTAAAATCTGTAGAGTCGAAACTCACTTCTAACACTACAAATTAGTAATAAAGTTGTTTATAAGAAAGTCTCAGATTGATCGTTTTCATGAGCAAATGTATGCTTGTCAAAATTACGGGCCCAATTGAAATATTGCTTTTGTTCCCTAATTTTTGAAAGTTATTATTATTCTTCAATGAAATCAACTTGTTTACGTTGACACAGTATAAGAAGCTTGTAATATTTCTTGAATGGTTTTAACTAAAAACAAGTGTTTTATTTTTCGTTCCCCCCAACCCTTAAAATCAAGTCTCAAGACATGGCATGATCGAAGACTGTTGCCCGCACAGGTGTGAGATTGTGGACACTATAATTGATTTTTGGCATATGCCTGGGGAGAAATCTAATATGAAGGCGAGGCATTGGAACCAATTGAGAAAGAAATGCCTAGAGTGGAGGCACTTAAATGACGACTTATATCACATTTATGTCCAGATGAGTTGCATATGGTATTGTAGTATTGTAAATGTAACACATGAGGTGAGATCTTGGGATTTAGAGTAACATATTATATTCTCCTCCTTCGTGAATGCCATATTTTTTGGGAATGCAAATCCTGATTATGTTTTTTTTTTTTTTTTTTTTTTTTTTTTTATCTTAAGAAAGGGTAATAATTGACTGATACTCTTGTCAAGATAGGACCGTTGATCCTTTTAGAAATTTATGAGTTTTATTCTGTGAGAATTATTATTTTCTAAAACTTAATATTTGTCCTATAATTTTTAACTTTTTGAGAGACTGACCTTTCATAAACAGTAACACATTGGATTCGTTACAACCAGACAAACGATCAAAAAAGAAGACAAAGAAAACTGGGGTATTGGGATGGGACCCGCAGGAGGAGTCATCAGAGGCGCTAATATTTATGTCTCTCTTTTTTTTTTTTATCCTTGAGGATTAGGACGCCTTTATTTGGGCCCTTCGCCGAGTGATGGCGAGAACAGGGTAATGTATTATACATGTATATACATCAAGGGCACCAATGCTACCAACTTCACTCCATCCGTTGACAAAAAGGCCCAACCCGAGTTGGGTTGATTTTGGTTGGGTTGATTGAGGCAGAGCGTGTGTATTCAATCTGAACTGGCAGACTTCCATTTTACTGCTGTTTTGCTAACCTGCTCTGCCTCCCAAATCATTTGCATTCAACTTCCCTTTTTCATTTGACACCACACCCTTCCCTTCTCCAAAAGATTTGCCGAAACAGGATCCCCTGCTTCATACCTTTTTCTTTCCTTTCTCCTCTATTCCATCTGTTCTGTGTTGCTACGGATAGAGAGAACCCTCCGCCTCATCTCTCTCTTTTTCTTTTTTAAATTACAATTACCACATTAATCAGGATCAGCACAGAGAGAGAGAGAGAGAGACAGAGAGAGAGAGAGAGAATGGCAGGAAGCGATAGTGCGGCTCAGTCAAGAGAGCTGGATCAGACACCGACGTGGGCAGTGGCCGTAGTTTGTGCAGTCATCATTATCATCTCAATTGTCCTCGAAAAAGTTCTTCACAAACTGGGAACCGTAAGTCTTGGCTGTTTTTTCTTCTCCCCTGCAATTAATACTCTCTCTCTCTCCATCTTTAACTTCAAAATTAACAATGAATTCTTCGTTTCAAGTATACTTTCATTAAGAACGAGAAATTTTTTAATTTCCCCCGCGGACAAGCCTTGTTCTTCTTCTTCCTTACCGGTTTTTTAGGTTTCTAAATATTCAATTTAAAAAGAAAATATCTCCCGGAGAGGGGGGAACACAATATGAATACCAGTCCATGACTCTTGGTTCCTGCTCCCCCCCCCCCCTTCATAATCATTAATTTAGTTTTCGTGAGATGCAAATCGGGAGAGTCATGACTTGCCGGCATTTTGGGGTTTTTTTTTTCCCGCTCTATTACAATTTTTTATTTTTTATTTTTTTTTCCATCTTATCCCATGTTTCTGCTTCTTATTACTCAGTTTTTTTTCCCTATATTACTTCAGGTTCATATAATAATAATAATAATAATAATGCGTATTTGAAAATGAAAAGAAACAAAACAACTGGTAATACGAGCACAAGTGTATGGTATGCGGTTTTGTTATTTTATACTAATAAGAGATTGAAATTTGCTCTCAGTGGTTTATGGAAAGGCACAAGAAAGCTCTGTTTGAAGCTCTGGACAAGGTCAAAACCGGTAATGAATCAGCACCTCGTCCTAATAATTATTAAAATCAAATATCGATATTATGCTGAATGAAGTCTGAACAAAAATAATAATCCCCAAGCACAATCAGCTCTTCTATATCTGTTACTAATATTATTCAAATTTGGACATTCCCTTTCTATGGTCTGTTCGATTCTTATTGATTTCAGAATTGATGATTTTGGGTTTCATTTCACTGCTTCTGACTTTCGGGCAAAACTACATTGTGAAAATCTGTATTCCCACTAAGGCTGCGGACTCTATGTTGCCGTGCCCATATTATGGTAAGGACAGCTCTAGTCATCGCAGACTTCTATGGTCAGAAGGCGAACGCAGATCTTTAGCTGCTGACAGTGCCTCTAGCACTCCATGCAAAACCGTATGTACTTTCTCCCAACACCTTTAAACTTCCAACTTCCACCCACCCCCCTTTTTGAAATGTATTACATTGTTGTTCACTTGTGAGCTTGAGCACCTGAGTCAAGTGGCCTGATTCATGCGCCCCATCCATAACTCCTCCAAAGACAATATTGTTATGTAAGAACTATATCTCATCACTTGTGGTGGCGATACCTGATTGTTTGCTTTCAATTAGAAAGAAATTTAAAATTCACACTCAACAAGAAAGCCACTTTCCTCTATGAATCACTGTATCTGCTCTGTATTCAGTATGTCCGTCCTGTCCCTGAGGTCTTGTCTAGTTTTCTTTAGGTTTACTAAATTGCACGGTCCAACTACAATTTCAATTATCTTAGGATCATCAAGTAAACACTTATCTTGTCCCTTCTCTCATATTGTGGCTAATCTATTTCTTGTCAGCAGGGATACGCACCACTAATATCTGCCACTGGATTGCACCAACTACATATTCTTATATTCTTTTTGGCAGTCTTCCATGTGGTGTACAGTGCTGCGACAATGCTTCTGGGGAGACTGAAGGTTGTATGCTTATGTTGACATACTTCTTTTATTTATTTATTTGTCTGTTTATATATTTATGATTTTCTCATGCTAAATTTGACAACATTCACTATTTTGCATTGACATGTTGTTAGCGTTTATTCTTTGATGTCTCTAAATTTCATTTGAAACTTAACACATTATCACCTTGGAGAATTTTCGGTCATCCAATGTATGCTAAACTACGCTAGTAGTTGAGGTGAAAGAAAAATATGACCTGCTAATGATCCTGGCTTTAGCTTACGGGATTGTTTTAATTAATGGTGCTACTTCTCTGATTGTGTTGTGTGGTGATGCTGTCTAAAACTCAAAGTCCTTAGGGGTCATTGTCCCCCATTTCTATTCTTGTCAGCTGCAAGTGTCTGGAAAAGGCTAAATTGGTTTGGAAATGCCAATAACCAAGTCAGTGGAGAAAGTAAAAGTTGTACCTGAAATTTTTTCGAATGCTGTCTGAGATTGCATTGGATAATATTGGATATTGTACTAGTTAAAATGGGCAACAAAATTATTTTGCTTGATTCATTCGAAAGGGTCGGTGGCTTCAGCCTGTAATCTTGTGTTTCGTATATGGAGTTCATATAATAATTGCAGTATTTCTGGAAAATCACATGATATTAAACTTCAAAGCTATTATAAACAGATACGCAGCTGGAAGGAGTGGGAGCTGGAAACTCAATCACATGACTATGAATTCTCCAATGGTACATGGTGCAGAAACGGAAATGTTTTTTTTTTTTTTTTACTTCAACTCTTTTAAATTCTTTGTTCAAAGATCCAGTTCCTTGCAATTAGACAAAATTTCCAATTTTTTTGTCCTCATGTTGCATTTGCTTGATTCCTTAGAGCCAAACTGGACACCTTTTTGGTTTATGCAGATCCTTCAAGATTCAGGCTGACTCATGAGACATCTTTCGTGAGAGCACACACCAGTTTCTGGACAAAGATTCCATTCTTTTTTTATGTAGTAAGAAATATATCTTTGATTTGTTAATTTTGGTACCATCTTCTGTCTTCTTTGTTGCCAATCGGCAGTGTCATTCTGGCTGATGGGAAGCTTAAATATTAGTGCAATACAAAAATTTGATTTTGAAGGCCAGAGCGTATTGCTTAGCCGCCATTTGCCTTTCCACTTCTCAGAAGGGCAAATCAAAAACATAGTTTGTTATCATGCTAGAAAGATGCTGATGGATTACAATGTAATGGTAACTAAGGCCTTAAATTGAGTAGACGGTCAAGGGCTTAAAGTTGTGGACCAGCACAACCACCACACACACACACACACACTTGTATTTCAGTGTATACTTGGTCAGCTTGTTTATATGAATCTGATGCTAAGATTCTTAAAATTTCCAGGGCTGCTTCCTTAGACAATTTTTCAGGTCTGTCAGCAAGGCTGACTACTTGACATTGCGCAATGGATTCATCACAGTGAGTTACACTTCAATCAATTCTAGTATTGATTGTTAGACATGTTTACCCTTTGGCTAATAATGCACTTTGCAGGTTCACTTGGCTCCCGGTAGTAAATTTAATTTCCAAAAGTATGTTAAAAGGTCACTGGAGGATGACTTTAAGGTAGTTGTGGGAGTCAGGTAAGATTATTTTTATCCTTTTTCCCTTTGATATCATTCAGAATACAACTACTAAACAGATCTTCTGATATCATTTTCTCCCAAAATTGGTCAGTCCTGTGTTATGGGCATCATTTGTGATTTTCTTGCTTCTAAATGTCAGCGGTGAGTGCCATCATTCTCCTTGGGATGTATTTTACTTTGGCACATTGATCAAAATTGCTCTTTATAAGTTTATATTATTTTCTGTTGTCAGGATGGCAGGCACTGTTTTGGGCATCCTTAATTCCTATAATCGTAAGATGATACTTTCCTCAGCTACTTATCCTTTTATGACGCAAGAGTATAATCAATGCAATATATTGGTTGCAGATAATTTTAGCTGTTGGAACAAAGCTTCAGGCCATAATGACAATGATGGCTCTTGAAATCACCGAAAGACATGCAGTTGTTCAAGGGATTCCTCTTGTGCAAGGATCAGACAAATATTTTTGGTTTGGCCGACCTCAGTTGGTTCTACATCTTATCCATTTTGCTTTGTTTCAGGTATACACTACCTTCTCTTTTGCCCATAATTACATCTAGATTTTGTTAAGCTATACTTGTAGAAGCTTCCTAAATTCTATATACACATACACAAACATTTATGTAAGGTGGAGTAGCATTAGCAATGCAGTGGAAATTGCTCCTGCATTGAGGAAAGGAGAGTATATATCATGACATTAACCCTTCATATATGAGAGATACATAATTGTCAGTCACTAGTCCCAAGATCAATGTTGAGGGAATTGCTAATTGGGAGTGCAAAATCTGATTCCGAGCCATTCTTCCCAATTAGATCTGACAATTTTTAATATGAAAAACGAAAATACCATTAGCCTTTTTTAGTTCAAAGTTAGGAGATTGATGATCAGGTACAAATATTTTGTCTGGGTAATGTTTGGTGAAATGATCATAGTAGATAGATAAAGAATTGTGAGTGCCTGTAGTCTCTTCAGGAACATCCAATAAAATTGAAACAATATGGAGAATCCTGAGTGCTTATTTCTGTCTTCAGCAAGAAGTTGAGAATCCTGATCTGAAACATATACATCCAGTTTATTAAGAAACAAACAGTGGGTGAACAATTTAAAATAACATTGAAAAGAGCATATTAAAAAAAAAATCTCTATCCATGAAGAGAAGTTTCTTATTTTTCTTATCTAATGGTCCTTGTTGTTTCTTTGTGGTTGTAGAATGCATTCCAGCTTACTTACTTTCTGTGGATATGGGTAGAGACTGGTTTCCCGATCTTTCTTAAATTTTCTGCTAAATATTGCCCTAAGAGAGGGTATTGATGACAAATATTCTATGCAGTATGAGTTTGGCTTGAAGTCATGCTTCCACAATAATTTCAAGCTGGTGATTGTAAAAATCATTCTAGGGTAAGCTTTGCTTCAGCAAGTGTTATAAAAAAGGTCACATTGTGGTGATGTTAATTTTTTTATATGTATGAGAACCCTCCTAAACATTGGACTGCCACAAGGATGGAATAGAGGAATTTCGACCCCATCCCATCTATATAGTTGGTCTCATTGTGGAGTATATATGTTCATCACCTATGTTGAAGTATGGAACGAGTTAATTTGATTTATATACACATGTAATCAAGGAAAGCTTGATGATGTCTTGCAGGGTGGGGGTCCTGTTTCTGTGCAGCTACATTACCCTTCCACTGTATGCCCTTGTCAATCAGGTACCTCTAACATAGAATTTTGATCCTGCAATAAGAATTCATCTTTCGTTCATAATATTTAATACAAACTTCTATAATTTCTCTGATGTTAAAATAAGATTCAATATAGTGCAGTTTTATCTGATGATGTCATCTGTTTCCTGGACTTGCATGACTCACGGGAATGTAATTTATATTTGGGGGGGAGGGATGTTTGGAATCTCTTCCAATTGGTAGTCTCTCTCGTCAAATCTCAAGTGTCCCATGCATTATACGAGTCCACTGGTCTTTTTTTTTTTTTTTCTTTTTTTCCTATGAAAAGTACGGGGTGGTTTAGTTAGGTTATATATTCCTTGGGTGGGTAATTGCAGATGGGTTCAAACATGAAGAAGGCCATTTTTGATGAACAAACATCCAAGGCCCTGAAGAAGTGGCACCAGGCTGTGAAGAAGAAACATGGAAAGTCCCCAACTCGAACACTAGGGGGAAGTACCATGGGAGGAAGCACAATTGGCGGAAGCACAACAAACCCAGCAGGGTACCCATCTGGTCACACACTCCACCGTTTCAAGACCACTGGTCATTCCACCCGATCTTCTACCTATGAGGTCCATGACTTGTCTGATTATGAAACCGACCCATCATCGCCCACAGCATCCACAGCCAGCCTAATCGTAAGAGTAGATCATGATGAGACAGAGACTGAAACTGGTGGACCCCAACCCGCAGAGCATACCGGCAATGAGGATGATTTCTCATTTGTTAAGCCTGCTCCTTCAAAATGATGAAGACAGGTTGCACTTGTAGCAACGAAGGAGTTATACATGGTCATCTGCTGTTTCTGATTCTCCATTTTGTCATGGATTATCGAAATCTGAAGTAAACGTGGTCGTTAAGCACATGATAGCGGTAGTTCCGGTACGTTTTCATTATCTTGATCTTAGTCAAAAGGCCGAGAAAGATATAGTACATTTTCATTATCAGTATTGTGTATATACGTGTTTTTCATCTTCTCAGGAAAAGCCTTTGTTCTTTATAATGAATTCATGTTTTCTAAGCCACGTACAACAATGGTTCCAATGCAAAATCGGTCTTAATGATATGCCTTTGGTTTTTTGATTTTATTTTAGTTGTTCTCGGGCGCTACGCATTCATTTTGTCCAATTATATTGATTAAATGCCAAATTGAGAAATGGATATTCAGCAGATTCAGCAGTAGAACAGGCGGATGATTAACCGAAAGGTTAGTGAGAAATAGAGCAATAACCGACACAAAATGCGGCAATGAAAAGCAAGACTTCTTGAAGAAGCCTCATTCTACATATGGAAGAGATAAAAAGTATCAATCAAAGAAAATTAAATTTACTTATTTTACTTATTTTAAATTAATAAACACACAAGCAGATTTATTTAAATTGGATTATTTAATTCTAAAACATAGATCAGAGTGTTTGAGTCCATAAAATTAGGTCATGCCCCACTATATTAAAACAAACAAATAATTATGAATTTACCATTTTAATTGGTTGTAAATTATTTTAAAATTATCAAATATTGAACATCTATCAATAAATTTTAAATAATCATAACTACTAGAGTACATAAATTAAATAAATTTTTAGGAAGTGTTGATATGATTTGTTCAATTAGATCTTATAATCATTGAGAATCAAGATTTCACTAATCCTTCAATTAGAAAAGAAAATTAGAAACAAGACATGGTATAAAAGAAAATAAGAACGAATAAAATTTTGTAAAGAAAATAACACAAAATGTATCTACCCTCTTTGAGGAATTTAATCCCTCTTATAGGAGTGAATTTTCTGTTTCGAGAGAAAATTTTTCTAAATATTGATAATCACTAAAAAAAAGTGTTTTACTAAAAGAAAATAATCTAATTAATTTTAAAAAAAAGATACATTCTAAAAGATGAAATATTATGAAAATTAGACTTTTTAAAAGAAATATTAAGAATAAATCAATATGTTGAGAATTTTTAGTATTTTCAAAACAAACTCAAATTTCCTGTGTAATCACATATAGAGAGAAATGTTATTGACTTAGACTCTAAAAATATTCCTTCAGTGAATCTCGAAATCCATATGTTCATGCACTAAAAAAAGAGCACGACTGTCCACAGTCTTCTCATCCTATATATCAATACTCCAAATTAACTTTTTTTCTTCTCTTTTCTTCACAACCATTTTCCATCAATTTTAAAATATCAAATATTATAAAATGTAGTTATTAGTAAAATAATTATCCAAAAATTAAACAAAATCAACTAAAATCATTATACCAATTTACATCTTTTCATGGGTCCAGAGGCCAAGAGTGTCTCGACGGAGAGAGTGTTAAACCGAGATGTCCCTTTGATAGTCCATGGGCTTTATAATTATAACCTAGTGATCTCCATAGTTTCAGGTTTTGTGATAATGACCCATTAGATCATATATCATATCATTAAAGAAGTTGGTCAAGAACTCACCTCTTAGGAAACCGGAGCTTGATGCGTGTGGGTGTTTCCAAATGCGAAAAATTCATAACCTTCCTTTTCCCAATAATGTAGCCAATAGAGCTAAAGAGAAATTAAAGTTATCTTTGTGGTCCAATGAGGATTCATCCTTCATCAACAACAAATATTTTTTTTATTAATTGATATTTTGGGGGGGGGGGGGGGATGACCCGGGTGTATCTTTTGTCTTCTAAGACCAAGTCTTTTCGTTCTTTAAAATATCTGTTGAACCGCAAAGTGGTTGCTCACTAGAAACACTCTAGACAGACAATAAACGAGAGTAAACTTCTGCTCAATTCATCAAATTTTGTGAAGATGTGGGCATGAAGAATGAGCTCTTGGCGCACCACTGTGTATCTTCTTGGCGATCACATAAGAAATGGAGGAAAAGGAAAAAAAAAAAAAAAACATAAATTTAAAAATCACGTTTGACAATAAAATATATGATAAAAAAATAATGGAAAGAAAAATAAAATAAAAAATCATATTCGCTTAGATAAGAGAAATGAAGAGAATATAGTCAAAAAGTACATAAATTTACTGTTTTATTTTTTTTACTTTTTATTGAAGTTTTAAAATAGATGATATAAAAGTAAATTTAGTATTTATAATTTTAAAAGAAAATTTTTCTCTCCAAAACCCACCGATTTAATAGAATTAAAAATTTAGATTTTGATGGTTTCATAAAACCCTTCCTTTTTCTCTCATTCAATTAATTATTTTGTCAAATAAATATGAGTGGATTCTTTAAAAATCCTTCAATTTTTATCAAAACCCTTTATTCAAACCGACTGTTGTTTGGACCAACACTCTCAACATTGCTGTGTATCTCCAAAACAAGTTGCCAACTTTAGCAATTAAAGGTGGAACCCTGTAATAAGAAGTCAGGCCCTCAGTCTAGCGCTTTAAGGTGTTTAGATCTGTTTGCTACACGCATATCATTGCCTGAAGAAAGGGACAAACTTGCTCAAAGTGCAAAGAAGGCATTTCTCTTTGATATGGTGTCTCATCCAAAAGCTTTGGAGTTTTTGATATTGAAAAGGATGAGTTTAAGACGCACTTGAAGCAACAATTTGAGATGACCAATGTTAGAGACATGAAATACTTCTTGGGATTGAAGTTTCTCAAATTTCTCTAGACATTTTTGTTAAATCCGCACAAATATATTTGGATTTTTGAAAATTCAATATGGAAAGTTGCAAACTTGTTGCAACACCTTTTGTTTTCAATGAAAAATTGTTGAAAGAATATGGAGACAAGAAGGTTGATGCGAGGAACAAGTTTAGTTAGGAGTTCGCTGTATCTGAGAGCGATAAGAGTCTGACCTTATATTTGCATCAAGTTTACTATATCAATATTTCTGCACTCCTATGGTAACTCAGGAGGGTGCTGGAAAAAAGAGTTCTAAAAGGCACAGCTAATTTAGAAATATGGTACACAACAATCACAAACTTTCAGTTGGTTGGACATGTTGATGTGTGGCCTATGGTCTTTGGAGTTGGAAAGGACAAAGGAAGTACCCATTGCAATCACATGCCAATGCTAGTGCCAGATTATTGGTAAATGACTATGTAGGGCCAATTTTACCATAATAAATAATCTTTTAAATTTGAATAGGGAATAATGGGTAATTATTCATTATCCTCACTCTCTCTATTTTCTCTCTTAATAATTCTCACGTGAGTTGAAATTTGAACTACAATTGAGAATTGTAATTGTAGTCTAATACAATTTCTTTTGAGAGGATTTTTATTGAGAGAAAATTCCTCCATCATTATTGAGTAGAACAATAGTGGGTTGTGAGTTCATTATTGAGGATTTTTCATTTGTCTCAAAATCACTAAATTAAGAGTTGAAACTTTATGACATTGATAGTTCGATTATCGTGGCTATTATCCAGACTATGAATTGTTCGTGATCCAAATTTGCAGTTTTTGAAATTTTCTGTATCACCGATTGAGTTATATTACGAACTCAACTATTTATGATTCTGAAAAATTTTTATTACATTCTTTCACTGCGTGATAGAGTCACATTATCTAATATTGGAATCAGAGCGTGTTAGATATATTTTTAAAATAACTTTTCAGAATTAATTTTGGATATAAAAATATAGGGTATAAAATTTGGGATTCGGATCACGGATGAGTTTCGTGAATCGGATTATACCACTATGTTACCCAAGTCACGTAAATCACGAAAATAATTTTTTCGTAATTTTCTAAATACGTTTAGGCAAAAAAAAATTCAGTTGGAGTTTTCGACCGTGAATAGTGACCGAACTATTAAACCCCAGATTTATCGAGTTTTAGGACAAATCAGTGCATGAAAATAGTAGATCCGCGTTCCTGTCTTCATGCTCTATATTTTGATATATGTATATATTGCATTTTATTGTTGCCGGAAAGTGGGTTTTCAAAATTGGCCGCGAAGGGCCTAAATTTTGGATCTAAAATATATCGAGATTAGAGCGTGATTATTTCAAAAATCGAGTCAAGGATGATTAGAATAAATGGAATTAGAGATTTCTAAAAAAACCGGTGAAAATGGTAACGGAAAAGGGGATTTCCGGCAACCAGGTCAAAAGACCTGGTTACAGAAACCACCGGGCGAAGATGAAGAGACCCAACCGTGAGGCATGTGCACGACATGCGTGCGAAGGTGCGTGCATGCAGGAGACGAAGACGCGCGGAGCTCATGCGCGCTGAGGCACGTGAGCTCCCAGGTCAGATCAGGTCGAAAACCGACCCGGGTCCAGACCGACCAGCGCCCGGATCCAGATCCGGAATCTGGGTTCTGACCCTCACCCGTGAGCCGGATCCGACTCGCTCGCCTGCACGTCAGGCGCATGTGCTGACGCACACAGGGCCCGTGCGGCGCGTGCCAGACGCACTGCGCGTCTAGCATGCGTCCAAGCCCTTCCCCGACGCGTGGGGACGTGCCACCGGGGTTTGGTGGCAGGTGGACCCCCTCGGCGGTGCGTAGGTTTGCCTAAAATTGGAATTTTTCAATTTTTTGAGGGTTTTATGATATAAATGTGACTATTTGTGGGTTTTTGTGTACCGAATCTTAGTCCGAATGGTGAGATGTAATCCTGGATTGTGGTATATGGTGTCTGTTGACTCATACGCTCGTCTTGGGCTCTATACTTGAGTCATTTTGGTCTTGGTGATTCGTAGGGTACACAAAATTATAAATTTAAGCATCAATAGTCACTAAAGTCTCTCTTTTCTGTATGACAGAAATGTGGTTGCAACAAAAACTGTCGTTCTGGATCTCGTGAAGGGAGACAAGCTGAACGGTGACAACTATGATATTTAGCACTAGAAGGATCAGTTTCTCTTCGAGGAATAAGCGCTTGGGGAAGTTCTTAAGCATGAGATGATGGACCCCGGGGAGGGTACCACTGCACAAGCTAGATGAGATCAGGAGGTATATCGTGCTTAGAAAAAAAAGGATGGTCAAGCGAGGATGATCATTCTTAGTAGCATGTACAATAAGCTGATTCTGATCTACGAACAGTATCCTACTGCACTGTCGATCTGGCATGCTCTGAGAGAGCATTATGGTGCCCCATCATCTCCTAAGTTGAGAATGCTGACCTATAAGTTCATCACGTACAAGAAGAAGCTCGATCATACTATGAAGTAGCATTTGATGCATATGTCGAGTATGATTGCCTCTCTGAAGAGTATGGAGGAGCCTATGTCAGATGAGCTTCATGTACTGGTTGTGATCCAGTCTTTGCCTGACTCCTGAGATGTGGTTAAGACCTATCTCACACATACTGAGAGTATTCATACTTTCATGGACGTGAGTAGGCATTGTGAGTTCGAAGAGGAGCGTCAAGAGGTGGCTAGGTCTTCTTCTGCTCATGCTAACATTGCAGAGTCGAGTAAGGGCTCCCGGGGAGTAAAGTGCAAGTGGTGCAAGCATAAGAAGAAGGCCAAGGGCCAAGGTAAGAAGAAGCAATCTGTCAGGAGCCACGGACCATGTAGCTCGCGACAAGAGCGCATACGTGGAGTTCCGTCATATGAGTCCCCAGGCAAGGAGGCTGTACGTGGGGAACAGAACATTTGTATAAGTGAGAGGAATTGGCACGTGCAAACTATTGCTACGAAGTGACCAAGTCCTATATTTTTATGATGTTTTGTATGTTCCTAAGATTAGGCAGAATCTCTTATCTATCCGATATCTAGACTAGTTAGGATACTCTGTTTTGTTGGGAAACTCTAGAGTTTTTATTTCTTATGACAGTTCTTTAATTTGTTTCGGTTTAGTCCATGAGAGACTTTATGTACTGGATTTGATTTCTTATTATGAAATTTATCCTTCTTCTCCTATTACCTTCGCATCTGATAGTGTAGTGGATGATATGAATGTATGACATAGTAGACTTGGCCACATAGGGCAAGAGAGGATGAGCCGGTTAGCTGGGAGTGGCTTATTAGGCTTGCTAACCAAGGTCGAGTTACCCTTGTGTGAGTTTTGCCTTGTGAGCAAAGTCATTAGAAAACCATTTGGAAAAGCAATGAGAGTTGAGATTCCATTGCAATTAGTACATTCCGATATTTGCGGACCCATAAATGTGAGAGCCTTAAACGGAGCCACGTATTTCATTACGTTTATAGACAACTACACGCGTTTCAGTTACGTCTACCTGATCTCGCACAAGTCTGAGGTACTAGAGTGCTTCAGGAGGTTTATCAGCGAGGTTGAAAATCAGCTAGACATGAGGGTGAAAATTCTCAGAACTGATCGAGGGCACGAGTATTTGTCTAAGCAATTCAAAGAGTTTTATTTTGAGAGAGACATTACGAGACAGTTGACTATTTCTGCTACTTCTTAGTAGAATGGTGTAGCCGAGAGAATGAATAATATTCTGTTGGAGATGGTGAGGTCTATGATGACGTAAGCCAATTTACCTATCTCCCATTGGGGGAATGCGTTATTGACTGTAGCCTACGTCCGTAACCGTGTTCAGATGAAATCCGTAGTCAGTACCCATACGAATTTTGGATAGAGAGACAACCTGACCTTAGCCATTTAAGGCCATGGGGTTGCGCCGTGTATGTTCATGATTCCTCGCATTAGTACAATAAATTAGGCCCGCGAGAAAAGAAGTATATCTTTATTAGATACTCTGAACACTCCAAGAAACATGTGTTCCCAAGAAAACATACAGACGACACTGTCACTGAGAGTGAGTCTCGTGATACCACGTTTCTCGAGAATGATTTCCCTAAGAGAAGAGAAATCGATCGGGACTACACCTTCTATGAGATAGATAAGTCTAGTGACTCAGTCGAGCCCAACAGCGGGATTCAAGACCCTATTATGGATCTTGGTCATAGTAGGAGCGATCCATCTAAAGGAGTGGATGCTCTCCCTCCTTGTAGGAGTATTCGGGGACAAGTACCTCGTCGTCGTTTCCCAATTGAGGACGAGATCCTCTGAAACATCGACATTGCGGTGTCCGTATTATTGTACGTCTGTTCAGAAGTTAAATAAAATAATTCTCAGTTTATATATAGAGAGAGAAATTTTTATTTATATTGATTTTTGATTTTGGGGTATTTAATTTGAATTTTTTGTATATTATAAAATGTCGTATCTGTAATTCGTACTGAACCCCATTTTTGTGAAATTTAAAAAAATTTAGTAAGAAGTGGGTACTTTATTTATTAATTTATCCATTTGTTCATTTATTTATTAAAAAAAAACAGAGAATGAAGTGTTGCGTTTCGGCTGAAACGCAGCACTTCCCCCTCCCCAATTCGATTAGGGCTAAAAGCCCTAATCTCTCTCCCTCATTTGTCTCTCTCTCTCTCTCTCTCTCTCTCTCTCTCTACCTTCCTCTCGGTTCTCTCTCTCTGTCTCTCGAATCTCTCTCCCTCGCGATTTCTTCGTCATGCCTTCCCCTCTCCTCCGCTACCCTCTGCAGCACCGGCGGTTCCTCCAACCGCCACCAACCACCTTCGCCACCGCTCACCTCTCGGTCACCCCTCCCTCTCTCTGTGTTTCTCTCTCGGGTTCGCTCTCTCTCTGCCTTTCCCTTTCTCCCTCCTTGCCCGCTCACGGTGCTTGCTATGAGCAACCACTGCTGCAACCTCTGCAGAGCCCTTGGTCGACAACAGTAGCAGATTCGAAAGCCCTAGGCCGCGGTGGTTTTCTGCGATCCACTTATTACGTAGGTAAGTATTGGTTTTTGATTATTAGCTCTAGGTTTTGATCTCCTTGGTAATTAGGATAAATTGCTAAAATGTGCTTCAATTTGGAAGCGTTACAGGGTTCGGATTGAATTGAACGGAGCACAGAGGATAGGACTACAAGCTGTAAAAACCCTAGGTGTGGTAAAATTTCTAATTCTTGTGACAATTGAATGAAGTTAGGCTAAATTTAGGGTAATGAGTCATGTATGTGGTAGAATGTGTATTAGATTCGAAGAGAATACATTGTCTGATATTATATATGATTATTTAGGTTAAGTATATGATTTTGTATGAATTGGGCTGTTTAGGATGATGGAATCATATCGAGTTGAGTTGATTTGCATAGTTTCCCTTAGAGTTAATTTGAAATATGCATGAAAATATTAGAGTTTGGAGTTGGAACTTAAGGATTGATATAGCCTTTTTCATTAAAAGTTGTTCTGTATATAGGCGATCTAAATACGATCTTCGTATTATGAAAATAGACTTCCATACTTTGAAAATGACATATGGTTTGAAACATTTGGATGGGAATCGAAAAGTTTATAATTTTTCAAAAATTTTCTATCTTATAGAAAATTTATCAATCCTCATAATGTTTGGAAATTGATAACATAATTGTGATCGTGTCTTAAGAAAGATCAATTGAGGAATTTGATTCGGTTTGGTTTGGAATTGGGAGTGCACACCCTCCCTAAACTGTGAATGGGATTTTAACGTTTGCTATTAATTGAAAACCATGTTTTAAAAATGTTTTTCAATGACATGATTTTACAAATGTATGATCATATTTTATGAAATATTTTGTGACCATTGGAGTGTCCCACCTCTTAATTCGACGGATATGTATCCATGGTTTTGAAAATGTACATTGTGCCACCCTTTGACATATTGACATGTTTTAATATTTCCATTCTATTGGCACACGGTTTTATGTGATTTTGATCTGGATATGTGTGTGGCTTGCATGCCCGGTTGATATGATGGTATTATTATATGCTTCATATAGCATCCGTAGCTACGAAGGACATTTGGTAGAGGCACTTCTTGTGCCCGGATACGTTTCGGCCGGAGGTATCCACCAAATCGTCATGTATATGGACGCATCCGGTTGACCCTCATTGGAGAGGACGTGAGTACGGCTCTGTCTAGCACTGGGTGGAGTTCCATATACGGTCGACTACTTATACGTATCTATACGGTATTCACGGGCTAGTTGGAGTAGCCTGTGATCAACATTGGGGTAGAGAGTCATTATTTGATATTTGCATTATGAAAACCCCCAATGCGCCTGTCCTTGGTCGAGGTAGACCATTGCCGAGATTATTTGATTGGCCGGCTCTTTATGACTTGATTTACATATTGGATGCATATGTTATTTTCTGATGTGTGCCTTGAGATATGTTATTTTTGAAACAATATGTTATTTTTGCACACTTGATATTGTGTTACAGGTTTTGACACTCCAAGTTCACCCTCGATATTAATAGTACGATGTCAATCCCCTCACTTGTTGAGTATCCTCCAATAAATACTCAGCTCTCACATTCTTTCCCACAGGATTAGTCTTAGACTGAAGGAGAATCATTGTGATTAGCATACTTGCGACATGGACTTGATGTCACTAGGCTTGGGTATGGTTTTACCATTTCTTCCGCTATGATTATTGGTGATATCGCTATATATTGGAGATTTTAGTTTGATCAATATATTTATTTATTTATTTTATGGGATGACTGCATAAATTATGGACATTTACTCGTGAAACTCTCATATTGATTCATTTCACTTGTATTGAGACACTTGTAAATATTTAAAATGTAACTTGAGAATTTGTTGTACAATTTTTATAAAATTTAGGCCCACTCGGTGTGACGGCTGCTCATGCTCTAGTTGGGTATGACAGTAGAGGTCTATGGCTATGACTGTTAGTAATTTTTATAGTCTTACGTTGTCCTGGTTGTCTGCTGTGTTGTGGTTGATGGTTGTGAGACCGGGATGACCATTTTACTTATTTGACAGGATGGATGTTCATTAAACAGGTTAAATTGTACATGGGAGACCTCCGAATTATGGGGAGGTTCTGCCCGATTTTCTGTAAAAATGTAGTCGGTATCCAAGGCAACGGGCGGCTGCTCACGACCCCGGTTTGGGGTGTGACAGTTCTTTGGTATCAGAGCTCTTGGGTTAGAGCTATGTTTTATAAAGTGATTTGAAAAAAAATATATATATATATTCCCAAGTTCAATTGGTTTTAAAGTCCTCAATGCATATGAGAGTTACATTACAATCATAAAATCCTAGTATATGGTCATAGGTCGATGAGTTCATCCATTTTAAGGGGGTTAGATATGGGTTGTAACTAACCTGCCACATCTTTTTCATTTGTTCATAAATCAGTTAGTTCATTTATTTTAGGGGATTAGTTACGTCATAACTAACCCTAATCTTTTCATTCCTACCTAACTAGTATATGTTTCCTCGCAATAGTATGACGACTAGGCGAGGTACCCATTTCGCACTTACTGAACCCACTGAAGCACCAGAGGACGTGTCTTCTTCACACACACCTCATCCAGTATCTACTCCACCGACTACTACAGCCGCAGCAGCACCACCACCACTGGACGTCTACAGGCAGGTGTTTGAGTGGTATAGCTCGCATGGCATTCAGATGCCACCTTCACCAGTATTGATGGTCGTGCTGACTCCTACGGCCGTGCCACCTCCAGTTGTACCAGATCAGCCTCAATTTGTTGGTCCTTCCACTGTTTCAGGACCTAGTGACACTACCTCCTCCATATTGAGGCGTATTCACGAGCTCACCCAGTTGGTGAAGGAGGTGAGGCAGTTAGGCTGCACAGAGTTCGCGGGAACGGGTGATTCCACAGCAACGAAACACTGGATCAACCGCACCCGTAGAATTTTGACTGATCTGGGGTTGAGCGAGGACTACCAGCTTCGAGTAGCAGAGAGACACTTGGATGGTGACGCCCTCACTTGGTGGGAGGCGATTTATGATAATGCTACCGAGCCTCTGCGATAGGAGGACTTCCTGCGGGAGTTTGATCGCAGGTGCTTCTCTGAGTTCCAGCAGGACCGCAAGAGGGCAGAGTTTCTACACTTGCGACAGGGAACCCGGACAGTGATAAAGTATAAGGCGGAGTTGAGGCGACTAGCTGCTTTTGTTCCAGACTTGGCGATGCCAAAACAGCTACGGTTCAAGTTTGAGGACGGCCTCAACTTGAACATCAGGAGGTATATGACAGTGACTCCTAGTCTCTCCTTTGCGGAGATCGTGGACTCAGAACTTAGGGTGGAGGAGATTGTCCGTGCTGAGGGCAGACAGCGGGAGAACAGAGAGTAAAAGAAGAAGAGATCTAGGGTTTCTTCGTGTCAGGGCTCGAAGAAGGGCAGGACTTCAGGACATCAGGGAGGCTTTTCTCAGCAGAGACAGACACATTTTGGGTAGGGATCACAATCTCAGGGGTTTAGAGCACCGGCCCCTAGTGCCACTACTCAAACTTTAGCTCAGCAACCCCCTTTTTGCTGCAGATGTAGCAGACACCACCCGTTTGGAGAGTGTAGGGCACCAGTTACATGCTTCCAGTGTGGGAAGCCAGGGCACGTCAGGAGTACTTGCCCTGAGTAGGGATTGAGGGGTCAGATAGCTTCAGGACACTCGAGTGTTCGCCGAGGAGGACAGTAGGGAGCGCCTGCGTACTCGAGCCACACTGCTCCACGGACAGCAGTCGGGAGCAACACAGTGCCAGGGCCATCCCGATTGCAGCAGAGGACCCAGGCCCGCGTATATGCGATGACCCAGGAGGACGTCAGGCAAACCCTGATGTGATTATTGGTACTCCTCTCATGGATCCCTATGTTTAGGGATTTACCATGTATTTTCTTTTGAGGACCATCACTAGTTAAAGCCTTAGAGGTTTAACTATGTTGGTTTGTACATACATTTTGATATATATATATATATATATATATGTGTGTGTGTGTGTGTGTGTGTGTGAGCATATATTTTCCCTATTTATCAACTGATCTTTTTATTTTCATACATTAGGAGTTATGAAAATATGGGGAGTCGACGCTAGTGTTCTTATTGACACCGGGTCAAACTATTCATATGCGAAAGCGTCTTTCACCCACCAAATGGATAGGCCCTTGTCAGCATTGGATGAGGAGGTATTGGTTATCATTCCTCTTGGTGAGTAACTGATTAGAGACTCTGTCTATAGAGGGAGCGAAGTCAAGATCAGGGATGCAGTGCTTGAGGCAGACTTGATCCCGCTCGATATGATGGACTTCGATGCCATCCTAGGGATGGATTGGCTGAGCACTCACCGAGCTTCTGTAGATTGTTTCACCAAGGAGGTGGAGTTTCGGAGACCTGAGGGACCATCGTTGAGGTTTGCGGGTGAGAGGCAAGTGTTACCTCGCTGTGTTATATCTGTGATGGAGGCCAGGCAATTGATACGCTGGGGGTGCACTGCTTACCTGGCTCACGTGATAGACACCACCATGGAGGGACCGAGGCTTGAGGAGGTCCTAGTGGTGTAGGAGTTCCCAGATGTATTTCCCGAAGAGCTACCCGAACTATTACCAATTCGGGAGTTTGATTTCGAGATTGACCTAGCTCCAGGGACTACTCCCATATCTATTCTGCCATACAAAATGGCGCCAGCTGAGCTTAGAGAGCTTAAGGTCCAGTTGTAGGAGTTGCTGAGCAAGGGTTTTATCCGTCCGAGCACTTCACCTTGGGGTGCTCCGGTATTGTTCGTGAAGAAGAAGGACGGGACCCTACGATTGTGCGTAGATTATCGGCAACTGAACAAGGTTACCATCAAGAACCGATATCCACTACTGCGTATTGATGACTTATTTGATTAGCTCCAGGGTGTAAGGGTTTTCTCAAAGATCGACCTTCGATCTGGATATTATCATTTGCGGATTAGGGCTGAGGATGTGCCCAAAACCGCATTCCGCACCTGATATGGATACTACGAGTTCTTGGTCATGCCGTTTGAGCTGACCAACGCACCAGCAGCCTTTATGGATTTAATGAACCGGGTCTTCCATGACATTCTGGATCGGTTCGTCATTGTATTTATTGACGATGTCCTTGTATACTCGCAAAGCGATAACGAGCATACGCAACACCTTAGGGTGGTCTTGCAGATTCTCCGTGAGTGGCAGTTATATGCCAAATTCACCAAGTGTGAATTTTGACTGAGGCAGATTGGATTTCTTGGCCATCTTGTTTTTGTGGAGGGTATTTATGTTGACCCGCAGAAGGTTGAGGCCATATTGAGGTGGGAGCAGCCACAGACAGTGACCGAGGTGCGGAGTTTCCTTGGTCTTACGGGGTATTATCGACGATTTGTAGAAGGATTCTCCCAGATCACTGCTCCACTTTCCAGACTGACGTGGAAGGACATCAAGATCTTTTGGGACGATCGTTGTGAGGCGAGCTTTCAGGAGCTCAAACAACGATCGACGACAGCACCAGTGTTAGCTCTCCCCACTAGCAGCAGGGAGTACGTGGTATACAGCGATGCCAGCAGACAAGGATTGGGCTGTGTACTGATGCAGGACCGTCGGGTGATTGCGTATGCTTCGCAACAGTTGAACAAGCATGAGCTGAATTATCCGACGTATGATTTGGAGTCAGCAGCCATAGTCTTTGCATTGAAGATATGGCGGCATTATTTTTATGGAGTGACCTACAGAGTCTTCACTGACCACAAGAGCCTGAAGTATTTGTTCACTCGGAGGGAGTTGAACCTCAGGCAGAGACGATAGTTAGAGTTGCTGAAGGATTATGATCTAATTATAGATTATCATCCGGGCAAGGCGAATGTTGTGGCAAAAGCTTTGAGCCGGAAGTCGTCTTCAGCTTCTTCTTCTCAGGTGACAAAAAGAGCGTATATTTCTTGCCTGGTGGGACTCCGTACTTTGGGAGTCAGTTTAACTAGTGACAGTCAGGATGCACTGCTAGCCAGATTTGAGGTGTGACCTACTCTGCTCGATCGCATCAGGGAGCTATAGGATTCTGATAAAGAGCTCCAGGGCATTCACTATAGGATCCGCAGAGGAGAAGGTGGAGACTTCAGAGTCCGTGATGATGGGCTCGTGGTGTTCAGAGACAGAGTGTGTGTCCCGACTGATAGTGATCTTCAGCGTGCTATCCTTGAGGAGGCACATTCTCTGCATATGCTATGCATCCCGGGGGTACGAAGATGTACCGGACCATCAGAGGTAGCTATTGGTGGTCAGGCATGAAGAGGGAGATAGCAGAGTTTGTGGCACGATGCTTGGTGTGCCAGTAGGTGAAGGCCGAGCATCAGTGTCCAGCGGGCACACTACAGCCTCTTCCCATTCCTGAGTGAAAATAAGAACATATTACTATGGGCTTCGTGATGGGGTTGCCATGGACTTCTACACAGCATGATGCGAATTGGGTGATTGTCGATCGACTCACCAAATCTGTATATTTTATCCCTATCCATGGTGACTATTCCTTGGAGGCATTGGCACGTCTTTACATTGATACCATAGTTTGGTTTCACGGGGTGCCTGTGTCGATTGTTTCAGATAGGGACCCCAGATTCACGCCTAGGTTTTGGCCCAGGTTACAGGAGGCATTGGGCACTAGACTGAACTTCAGTACGGTGTATCATCCTCAAACGGACGGCCAATCAGAGATAACAATTCAAACGCTCGAGGATATGCTTCGGGCATGTGTCATTGATTTTCATGGTAGCTGGGATCAACACCTTCCATTGGTGGAGTTTGCATACAATAACAGCTACCAGGCAAGTATCGGGATGCCCCCGTATGAAGCACTGTATGGCAGGAAGTGCCGCCCCCCAATATGCTGGGATGAGGTCGGAGAGCGACGTCTCAGCAGTGTTGAATTGATTGAGGAAATGAAGGATAAGGTTAGGGTCATCCGTGAGCGGATGAGAGCTGCCCAGGATCGGCAAAAGACGTATGCGGATCGGAGGCAGAGACCTCTTGAGTTCGAGGTTGGAGACATGGTATTTTTACGGATCTCGCCCTGGAAGGGGGTGATTCGGTTTAGGCAGCGGGGCAAGTTGAGCCCCAGGTATGTTGGGCCATTCCGTATCCTTGAGAGGTTCGGGAGTGTGGCGTATAGATTGGAGCTGCCCGAGGAGTTGTCACGCATACATGATGTCTTCTATGTCTCAGTACTTCAGAAGTATATGCCGGATCCTTCCCATGTGTTAGAGGCCCCACCAGTTGAGCTGCGGGAGGATTTGAGCTTACCTGTTCAGCCTGTGGCCATCCTTGACCGCCAGATTAGGAGACTGCAGAGCAAGGAAGTCCCATTAGTTCGTGTTTTGTGGCGGAGCAACCAGGTTGAGGAGGAAACCTGGGAGCCTGAGGAGACTATGAGGGGACAGTACCTTGAATTATTCACTGTGTAGTCTTCCTTTCCCTGTATGGTTTTCTTTTAAGCTTCGGGGACGAAACTTGTTTTTAGGGGGTTAGAAAATGTAATATTGACACTGCGGTGTCCGTATTATTATACGTCTGTTCAAGAATTAAATAAAATAATTCTCAGTTTATATATATAGAGAGAAATTTTTATTTATATTGATTTTTGATTTTGGGGTATTTAATTTGAATTTTTGTTATACTATAAAATGTCGTATCCGTAATTCGTACTGAACCCCATTTTTGTGAAATTTAAAAAAATTTAGTAAAAAGTGGGTACTTTATTTATTAATTTATCCATTTCTGTAATAAAGTGGGTACTTTATTTATTAAAAAAAACAGAGAAGGAAGCGTTGCGTTTCGGCTGAAACACAGCAATCCCCCCTCCCTAATTCGATTAAGGCTAAAAGCCCTAATCTCTCGCCCTCCTTTGTCTCTCTCTCTCTCTCTCTCTCTCTACCTTTCTCTCAGTTCTCTCTCTCTGTCTCTCGAATCTCTCTCCCTCGCGATTTCTTCGCTGTGCCTTTCCCTCTCCTCTGCCACCCTCTGCAGCACCAGCGGTTCCTCTAACCGCCACCAACCACCTTCGCCACCGCTCACCTCTCGGTCACCCCTCCCTCTCTCTGTGTTTCTCTCTTGGGTTCGCTCTCTCCCTCTGCCTTTCCCTCTCTCCCTCCTTGCCCGCTCGCGGTGCTTGCTATGAGCAACCACTGCTGCAACCTCCATAGAGCCCTAGGTCGACAACAGTAGCAGATTTCGAAAGCCCTAGGCTATGGTGGTTTTCTACGATCCACTCACTGCATAGGTAAGTGTTAGTTTTTGATCATTAGCTCTAGGTTTTAATCTCCTTGGTAATTAGGATAAATTGCTAAAATGTGCTTCAATTTGGAAGCATTACAGGGTTTGGATTGAATTGAACGGAGCACAGAGGATAGGACTGCAAGCTGTAAAAACCCTGGGTGTGGTAAAATTTCTAATACTTGTGACAATTGAATGAAGTTAGGCTAAATTTAGGGTAAGGAGTCGTGTATGTGGTAGAATGTGTGTTGGATTCGAAGAGAATGCATTGTCTGACATTATATATGATTATTTAGGTTAAGTATAGGATTTTGTATGAATTGGGCTATTCAGGATGATGGAATCATATCGAGTTGAGTTGATTCGAATGGTTTCCCTTAGAGTTAATTTGAAATATACATGAAAATATTAGAATTTGGAGTTGGAACTTAAGGATTGATATAGCCTTTTTCATTATAAGTTGTTCTGCATATAGGCAATCTAAATACGATCTTCGTATTATGAAAATAGACTTCCATACTTTGAAAATGACATATGGTTTGAAATATTTGGATGGGAATCGAAAAGTTTATGATTTTTCAAAAATTTTCTATCTTATAGAAAATTTATCTATTTTAGCCTTATTTCCGGCTTTGAGTGGTTTTAAAGTTGAATTAAACTTGGCCTTGATTATATTATTTATTTATAAATGAAATGCAATTGATGACATTAGAGTGTATTCATGAATTGGAGAATTGAGATTTGTACAAAATTAGGAAAAATGGATAAATCCTCATAATGTTTGGAAATTGATGACATAATTGTGATCGTGTCTTAAGAAAGATCAATTGAGGAATTTGATTCGGTTTGGTTTGGAATTGGGAGTGCACACCCTCCCTGAACTGTGAGTGGGACTTTGACGTTTGCTATTAATTGAAAACCATGTTTTACAAATACTTTTCAATGACATGATTTTATAAATGTATGATAATTAAAGTTTTGAATATTTTATGAAATATTTTGTGACCATTGGAGTGTCCCACCTCTTGATTCGACAGATATGCATCCATGGTTTTGAAAATGTACATTGTGTCACCCTTTGACATATTGACATGTTTTAATATTTTCATTCTATTGGCATATGGTTTTATGTGATTTTGATCTGGATATGTGTATGGACTGCATGCTCGGCTGATATGATGGTATTGTTATATGCTTCCTATAGCATCCGTAGCTACAAAGAACATTTGGTAAAGGCACCCCTTGTGCCCGGATAAATTTCAGCCGGAGGTATCCGCCAGATCGTCATGTGTGTGGACGCATCCGATTGACCCTCATCGAAGAGGACGTGAGTACGGCTCTGTCTAGCACCGGGTGGGGTTCCATATACGGCCGACTACTTATACATAAATATACGGTATTCACAGGCGAGTTGGAATAGCCTATGGCCAACATTGGGGTAGATACCCATTATTTAATATTTGTATTATGAAAACCCCCAATGCGTCCGTCCTTAGTCGAGGTAGACCATTGCCGAGATTGTTTGATTGGCTAGCTCTTTATGACTTAATTTACACATCGCACACTTGATATTGTGTTACAGGCTTTGACACTCCAAGTTCACCCTCGATATTAATAGTATGATGTCAATCCCTTCACTTGCTGAGTATCCTCCCATAAATACTCACCCCTCACATTCTTTCCCACAGGATTAGTCTTGGACTGAAGAAGAATCATTGTGATTAGCATACTTGCGATGTGGACTTGATGTCACTGGGCTTGGGTATGGATTTTACCATTTCTTCCGCTATGGGTATTGGTGATATTGCTGTATATTGGAGATTTTAGTTTAATCAATGTATTTATTTATTTATTTTATGGGATGACTGTATAAATTATGGACATTTATTCGTGAAACTCTCATATTGACTCATTTCACTTGCATTGAGACACTTGTAAATATTTAAAATATAACTTGGGAATTTGTTGTATAATTTTTATAAAATTTAGGCCCGCTCGGTGTCGCGGCTGCTCATGCTCTAGTTGGACATGACAGTAGAGGTCTGTGATTAGGACTGTTAGTAATTTTTATAGTATTGCGTTGTCCTGATTGTCTGCTGTGGTGTGGTTGATAGTTGTGAGGCTGGGATGACCCTTTTACTTATTTGACAGGATGGATGTTCATTAAACAGGTTAAATTGTACATGGGAGACATTCGAATTATGGGGAGATTCTGCCCGATTTTTTGTAAAAATATAGTCGGCATCTAGGGCAACAGGCGGCTGCTCACGACCCTGGTTCGGGGCGTGACATCCTCATTGTGATTCTTGAGGACGATAAAGAGCGGAGAACATTTAGCGAGGCTCTCGAGGGTCCAACGAAAGACCAATGGTTATAGGCTATGAAGGAGGAAATGAAATCAATGAGAGTCAACGAGGTCTGGGACCTAGTTAACTTACCTGAGGATAGAAAGGTCATTGGGAACAAGTGGATTCTCAAAATCAAGAGGAAGACCGACAGATTGATCGAGAGGTATAAGGCCCATCTGGTAGCCAACGGTTACATGCAGACTAAGGGCATTGACTACTAGGAAACTTTCTCCCAGTAGTCAAGTTTACATCGATCTATTTACTTTTGACGATTGTCGCTAGTATGGATCTGGAGTTGTACTAGATGGTCGTTAAAACCGCCTTCCTTAATGGAAGTCTGGATGAGGAGATGTACATAGAACAACCCCCGGGGTTCATTCTAGTAGGTCAGGAAGATAAGGTCTGTCGACTTTAGAAGTTGATATATGGCCTAAAGCAGTCATCCAAGCAGTAGTACCTAAGATTTTATGAGAATGTGATATCTTACGGTTTCACGATGGTCGAGAAGGATCATTGTGTCTATCTAATATGGTCCAATATCTTTTTTGTGATCATGTCGTTGTACGTGGATGATATAATATTGGCTGGAAACAACATTCAATATTTAATGACCATTAAAGAATGGTTGTCATCCAGCTTTGACATGAAAAATATGGGTGAAGCTGAGTTCATCCTCGAAATCCAAATCCAGAGGGATTGCTCAAGAAAAACGTTTGCTCTTTCACAAGAGACCTACATTAAGAAAATTCTTGAGCATTTTGGGATGAGTGATTGTAATCCCATAGATACTCCGATCACTAAAGGTGAATGCCTGAGCCTGGAAATGTGTCTTAAAACTCAGGAAGAAGTAAGAGAAATGAGTAAAATACCTTACTACAGTGCAGTGAGAAGTTTAAAGTACGCAGTGTTGTGTACACGACCGGACATATGTTATGCAGTTGGTCTGGTGAGCAAATATCAGATAAATCCTGGAAGGGGTTACTGGAGAACAATAAAGAGGATTTTCCAATATCTAAAGGGAACTGCAAACTTCTCCTAATGTTACAGAGGAGGCGATTTGCGCCTTGTAGGTTATTCGGACGCCGAATGGGGAGGCGATTTGGATAAGCACAAATCGACATCAGGTTTTGCTTTCTTGCTCAATGGCAGGGCTATCTCTTGGAGCAGTAAAAGCAAACCTGTGTTGCTCTATCTACGATTAAGGCTGAGTTCGTGGCTTACTCAGTTGCAGTTCAGAAGAGTGTTTGACTCCGGAAACTACTAGATGATTTAGGGATTGTAGCAAATAGTGGGAGGCCAGTAATGATTTATTATAATAATCAGACCGCTATCGCTTACACTCGAGACCCTAAGTTTCATAGTAAGATCAAACACATCGACACTAGATTCCATTTCGTGAGAGACATCATCGAGAAGGGTGAAGTGACCGTCAAGTATATTTTTACACACAGTATGGTGGCTGACCCCTTCACCAAACTCATCACTAGATACTCCTTTTTAGAGCATAAAGAGTCATTGGGTTTAGGTACTTTTTGACATTTCTCAATTTGTACTTATTGACGACATTGATGCTTATTGATTTTTCTATATATATGATTATTGTGTATTATTTAGTCACATTTATGTTATATTTTAATTAATGCACTTACTTTTGTTATCATATATATGTTCTGTGATGTGATAATAGATATGTCAGGCAGGCGAGGTCGACTCTCTCACACGAGTGGCCATCTCTAGCTCTGAGTGAGCGGGGATGAGATGGTTTTTAGCTATAAGAAACTTTGAGAGTAGTTCTGCTAGAATATAAGTCGCCCTGATACATGTTCAGGATGAGGTCATATGCGACATGACCGACATGGACGTACCCACATCCATGTTGCTTGTGAGTAGCTAGGTTTGAGATCTCAGATATCACCTGCGATTTGTAATATTGTCTCTGAAATACTCTCACTGAGAGCTTTGGGTAAAGTCCTATGTGTGGACCGAGTCCCATACCTGCACAGTATTATGGAAATCTGACATATGTCCTTTTTGAGAGATGGGGGAATAACACTGTGGCACGTGTTTCATACCACGTGTGATAAGACGACTTGGGATAGTGGGAGCTATATTACTTGAGACAATAACTTGAAATTTATCTCTGGATTCCACTGTATGAGACCCGAGATCCATTGGATGAGATTTCTTGTACCCTTACTACTTTCGACTGTTTCTTGAGGTCGTGATTCAGTATTTGCTACTTTAGTCTGTTTACCGATGAACCGGAAGATAAATTGAGATCTGAGTAACAGGTCTAGGAAAGCAACTGAATTAAGACAGATAAATTCGAATTTGAGAAAAGGAAGACCAATTGACATTATATCACTATGTTATATTCACCTACCGATCTTTTATGTTCATCCATGTAGAGATTTAAACATAATAGTAAATACATAGTCGAGTGATTTTTGGAGATTACTTTCGATGAGAAAAGTAGTTCGATGGATGTAATTTGTTTTGGATCTGGGGTACAACGAACTTTCTTTTGGTACTAACGGTGACTACTCGATCATCCTAACAGGTGTATCGAGAAATCTTTATTTGCAGGTGTACTCGCTAGTTGCACAACATCCAACCTTGTATGAAAACCCAGTAAGGTAATATGATGGATCGCATGAGTTGTGATCTAATGACAGAAGTAAAATATTCTCATGTACAAGTGAGAGATATTGATCAATGTCCACATAGGGGCAATTTTACCATAGTAAATAATTTTTTAAATTTGAATAGGGGATAATAAGTAGTTACCCATTATCCTCACTCCCCTTATTTTCTCTCTTAACAACTCCTACCTGTGTTGAAATTTGAATTACAATTGAGAATCGTAATTGTACTCTAATACAATTTCTTTTGAGTGGATTTTTATTGAGAGAAAATTCCTCCACCATTGTTGAGTGGGTTGTGAGTTCATTATTGAGGATTTTTCGTTTGTCTCAAAATTATTGGGTTAAGGGTTGAAACGTTGTGACACTGCGGTGATAGTTCGATTATCGTGGTTATCATCCCGATTACGAATTGTTCGTGATCAGAGTTTACGATTTTTGAAATTTTTTGTATCACCAATTGAGCTATATTACGAATTTAACTATTTACGATTTTGAAAATTTTTATTACATTTTTTCACAATATGATAGGGTCACCTTATCTAACACATATAAATCGAAATGAAATATACCTCAAAATAGACAGAATGTAACAATTTGGGTGTAATGGCACATGAAAGGATACTTTGAAATGACATTTGAGGGGGCGAAAAATAAGAAAGACAAATTACAAATGAAAGCCGCAAGTAATTCATAGCCCCTTCTCATAAGAGCGCACCCACGGCAAATTATCTGTTCCATTCTGATTTTTTTTTTTTTTTTTCACTCATTGAGTTTTAGTAGCCTGCTTTGCACCAACGGAGAAGAACTCAGAGATGACCTCGAGGGGCATGCCCTTGGTTTCAGGAACTTTGATGTAAACGAAAACCCAAGCGATGATGCATACTACAGCGTAGATGCCAAAGACTCCAGCGAGGCCAACAGAGTTGAGCATGATGGGGAGCGAATATGTGACTATGATATCGCATATCCAAAATGTGAGGGCACATATAGCAATGCAAAGACCTCGAACACGCGTTGGGAAGATCTCCGAGCACAAGATATTGGGGATTGGCCCAAACCCCATGACAAAACAGCAGAAGTAGACCACGACGCTGATGGTTGAGCTTATGGCGTGGGGTACAGACCCCATGGGAATGATGTTGCCCAGAATCAAGGCGATTAGTGTTGTTATTAGGAGAGGCAAGGTGCTCAGAAGTAGCCATCTGCAACCAGGGGAAAAAAAATAGTAGTAGAGGAGCGGACTTACCCAAATGGAATGAAGCAGCAGGAGTTTTACCTTCTACCAGCAATATCCATCAGCCTCATGGCAAAACCTATGGAAGGAAGCATCAACAAGGTTGTGACACCACTTATTAGGAGAGAAGCAGAGTCCGAACCAAGGCCCATGTTTGCTAGAAGAACTCCCACGCCTGCCTGCTCAAGTATTTGGGGAGTGTAGTAGAGAACTCCATTTATGCCAGAAAACTGCAATAACCAACAAAACCTAAAGAGTCCGTGGAATGGAATATAGACCCAACACATGGAACAAATCCTGCCTTATCAGTTGGCAAATAAATGCTGAACTTATCTAACGTACATGCCACACCTAGCACTGCGAAAAATGCGCATTTCACGAGACCAACAATTATATTGGCAAAATTATGAGCTGAAGTTGGTTAAGCGCTTACCTGCTGAAGTATTTGAATTGCTATCCCAACGAATAAAGCATGTTTGACTCCTGGTTCACAAAGATCAACCCAGCTCGGCCCTTTTCTAGCAGTTTCAGGCGGCGCCTCGAGGACTGATTGAAGGGGATTCTGACGAAGTAGATCATCCTTGCCGAAGAGAGTTGACTTGCTTACTAGAGCTGCAGCATGAAGATCACCACCTGTAAGCGAAATAAGGGAACCATGGCGAGATCCAGGGATATTTTCTTGGTGGAGATAGATCCTTTGAAATCCACCACCCTTTACATCTCTCACCTCGGATCGTTTCCACGCCAGTTGCCATCCACCACCGATATCTGTGGTACTAACTGCTTCAGTTGCAGTTGGTTGCGTGAGGCTGCTGAGCCGTCTTGCCACACCCACACCCACACCTACACCTTTCTCTGTACCAGTGGTTTGCCGAGAAAGCAAAGGGCTCAGAAGATTCTTTTCAGAATCACAACCACCATTGTCGGAGTGGTAGTCACTCTCATTTATTTCGGGGCTTACCTCATCCCATTGATCATTTTTACCCCCATCAACGAACATGCTGCCAAATGTCGGAAATATCATGCTTCGCATAGTGCCCGTCTCTGGAACTTGCTCATGGACGCTGCCGAAGAGGGTGACAAGAGGATCCATGGCGAGTGTACTTCCCTGGTGGGATACCAAACCTAGAGTACTCTGCCCGGTCAACGGTCGGGCTACCAAGGTGGGGCCTTCCTCAGGCCCATATAACATGATCCGATCCTTGTCCTCCAGGCTGTTACTAGTCTCATTTTCTGAGCTTATTATGTATTCTTCTATTGATGTGTCTCCCCCAACACCAAGACCTTCGATCAGTAAAGCTAACTCACCTGCACATCCATTGGTGAACTTCAAGTTAGTGTCGGAAAAAATTACAGAAGGAAACCTTGTTTGATGAATGATTCTTTAAGAAGCCAACGACTTCAACATAGTGGTACTTTGAAAGAGACAATTGTTATACTATCTGGATGCTGAATTCAATTGTCACAAAGAAATCAGTGGACTCAAATGAACGTCTACAAAGGCAATCATGACAACATGAATAAATTGATCACTTTATCACATGTACTTATCTCCTCCAAAATTCAAAATTGCTCAGTCATTCGAATGAAGGTTTTAATTGTATTTACATTGATCATCAAAGTTAGGAAGACTGATTGTTCATTTCTATAAATGACTTCATTTTCTTCTTATTAGTTTGATGTGCCCTCAAGGGGCATTTTGGTAAGTGTGAGGGGTTAGTGTGATAACTCTCACTAACCCATAACTACCATAATTAATTATCTCTTAATGCTTTCCATCTTGAACGTATCACAATAATGGATGACTCCTCTCTCTCTCTCCAAGCTTGCTCCATGAGAGTCACATGGCTGCCATGAGAGAATTCTCAAGAGAGTAAGAGAAAAAGGTTATTCTCTAGAGAGAGAATAATATGAAGGCTTGAGAAAAATTTCATATTGAGAATTTTTCCCGTCACGATGATCGTCGGATTGAGGGTTGAGGCATCATGGTATTGCGGTGGTGGTTCGATTTGTGATCATCATCCCGACCACAAGATCCGTTCGAACAACGTACGATTAGATCCATATTGGGGTTCTACATTCGAGGTATTTAATCCTATACTCGATCTATTTTATTTTTTCAAAAATTGTTCGAATGCTTCCGCTGCATGTGAATCGAGTAAAATAATCCAACATTGGTATCAGAGCTTTGTTGGATTATTAAAATTAATTTTCGGAATTTTAATTTTGGGTATAAAAAATTTAGGGTTTAAAATTTGGGGTTCGGATCACGGATGAGTTTCGTGAATCCGAAAACACCACTGCGTTACCCATGATCCCTAGAACACGAAAATAATTTTTTCGTAATTTTCTGAACACGTTTAGGTGAAAAAAATTCCAGTTGAAAGTTTTGGCCGTGAATAGTGACTGACCCATTCAACCCCAGATTTGTCGAGTTTTAGGGAAAATTAATGCATGGAATTTATAGATCTGTGTTCTACGTTTCATGCTCTTTAATTTGATATATATATATATATATTGTATATATTTGTGGCCGGAAAATGGGGATTCAAAATTGACCATGGAGGGTCGGATTTTTTGATCCAAAATACGCCGAGTTTAGAGTGCAATTATTCTAAAAATCAAGTCAACGATGTTTGGAATAAATGGAATTAGAGATTCCATAAAAAATCCGGTCAAAATGGTGCTGGAAATGGAGTTTTCCGACAACCGGGTCGAACGACCGGGTTATAGAAACCATCGGATGAAGACGAAGAGGTCCAACCAGCGGGTGCGTGAGATACACGCGCGAGGCAGGCACGTGTAGCAAGCAAGGAAGGGGAGCGTGTCATTCACGCGCGCATAGGAGCGTGAAACGGACCGGTCGTCCGGGTCGGTTACGACTCGGACACGTATCCTCGACCTGTGACCCACGGATCCGGACCAGTTTCGGGTTCCGACCCGCGTCCGGATCCGGAACCGACCCGCGCACGCGGGTCTCGCGCGTGCAGGCTCGTGACCCCCGCGCCTGCGCGTCTGGCACGCGCCAGAAGCTGTTCCTGACACGTGGAGGCGCGTGGGGACTCGCCGCCGGTGCGTGGCGGCACGTGGGGACGCTCCGCCAGTGCGTGGCGACGCGTGGGGATGCGCTGTCGATGCGTAGCGGCGCGTGGGACGACCGGCGGCGCGTCAGGTTCTTCGGAAATGAAATTTTTCAAATTTTTGTGGGTTCCACATTCATAAAAGTGACTTTTGTGAGTTTTTATGCATCGAATCCTAATCCAAATGGTGAGATGCTATCCCGGATTATGGTGTATGGTGTCTGTTGATTCATACGCTCGTCTTGGGATAGGTATTCGAATTATTTGGGTCTTGTTGATTCGTAAGGTGCACAAAATGTGAGAATAAGCATCACAAGTCACGACTATCTCATTGACTGCTTCTAAAATTGTCGTATTAGATCTTTGTAAGGGGGATAAAATTGAATGGTGATAATTATGTGATTTTTCACCGGTAGATTCAATTTATCCTTGAGGACAAAATCTAATTAAAATTCTAAGTTAAGAGATAGTGGACTTCGGGGAGGGTACCACATCTCAGACAGACGGGATTAGGAGACATTACGTGCATGAAAGAGGAATGATAGCCGAGTTAGGACAATCCTTCGGAGCAGTATGCACGATGATGTGATCCCAGTTTATGAGCAATATCCTACGCCTTTATCGGTTTGGCTCACCCTATAAAGAGTATTGTGGTGCTCTTATAGATCCTGAGATAAAGATGCTATCTTATGAGTTTAATAACTTGTAAGGATGGGGTTGCCGAACCCATTTCGGACATATTTTCTAGTGCTGGATGTGATCCAGTTCTTCACCTGATTAATGAGAAATCATGAAAGTTTATTTCACATTCGACGAAAGTATTTGTATTTTCATTAATGTAAATGGGCATAGTGAGCTCGAATAGGAGCATCTAGAGGCGAGTAAGCCAAACTCAGGTCATGCTTATGAGGTGGAGTCGAGCAAGGACTCTTGTGGGACTCGAGATTCAGGTAGGAAGAAAACATCCGGAAAAAAATCGATAATAATGCGCAGCGAAAAGGAGTTGGATACGACCAAGGTATAGTGCTACATGAGTAGTAGACTTGGTCATTTCGCTCGTGAGTGCGACGAGTGAAAATTATCTCTTTCTTCTTTACGTGGTTTGAATTGCTTTCTGTTTTCTCTCCTTCATGGATTGTAAACACAGAAACAACCAACCACATAACTTGAGATAGGAACGCGCTTAAATAGTTCCGCCCAGTGAGTCCTCAAGTAGGAGGATTTACGTACAGAAATGGTGTGTTTTGTTGACATCAGAGGGAGTAGTACTTGCAAGTTGGAGTTGCAAAGTTGCTAGACTCTGTATACACTCCAAAAGTTCGACGGAACTTGATTTCAGTTTAGGATATGCTCTGTTAATTTAGAAATTTTAAAATTTTCATTTATTACGACAATTCTTTGATTGGTTCTATTTTAGTCCATGAGGGACTGAATGCACTGGAAGTGATTCTTTTCAATGGTATTTCTTGTTATCTTCTTAGTGTGAGAGAGGATGAACCGGTTGGCAGTGTGTGGTCTGTAAAACCCGCTAACCAGTCTTGCCTAGACGGCAAACTTACTAGAAAACCATTCGACATAGCAATGAGGGCTGAGACTCCATTGTAGTCGGATCACTCCAACATTTGTGGTCTTATGAATGTGAGAACCTGAAATGGTGTTGGGTACTCCATTACGTTCATAGACAATTGCACGCGTTTCGGCTACGTTTATCTGATCTCACACAAGTCTGAGGCATTGAGATGCTTTAGGAGGTTTACTAACGAGCTTGATAATCAGTTACTTGAGAGTAAAGACTCTCAGAACCGATCGAGGGCGCGAGTATTTGTCTGAAGAGCTCAGTTTCAAGAAGGACATTACGAGAAACTGACTATTCCTTGCTACTCAGTGGAGTAGAGTAGCTATGAGAGAGAAATAAGACTTTGTTTGAGACGGTGAGGTTGATGATGGCGCAAGCCAATTTACTCATTTCCCATTGGGGAGATGCGTTATTGGCTACAGCCTACATCCTCAATTGTGTTCTATAGAAGTCCGTAGTCAGTACTCCATATGAGTTTTGGATAGGGAGACAACCTGACCTTAGCCATTTGAGATTATGGGGTTGTGTCGCATATGTTCACTATTTCTCGTATTTACACGGCGAGTTAGGCCTGCGAGAAAAGATATATATCTTTATAAAATACTCATAACACTCCAGGGGGTTGTGTTCTAATGAGCATGCAGATGGCACTCTCACTGAGATTAAGTCTCATAATGCCGAGTTTCTTGAAAATGATTTCTCTATGAGAGGTGAAATCGATTGGACTTTACCTTCTATTAGATGGATGAGCATAGTAGTTGGCTGATCCCAGCAGCAGGAACTAAGAATCCATTACGGATCTTAGTTCTAGTGGAAGCAATCCATTTAGAGGTAAAAAGGTTTCCCTTTCTCTTATGAGTAGTCGAAGACGTGTACCTAACCGTCGCTTCCCGACTGAGGGAGAGGCTCTCAGTGTAATTCTTGAGGATTACGAGAAACCTTCCTAGAGGCTCTTGAGGGTTCTGTGAAGGACTATTGATTATAGGCCATGGGTGAGAGTAGTTGATGAGAATCAACAGGATTTGGAATCTAGTTGATTTATCTGAGGATAATAGGGCCGTTGGGAACATAAGAGTTCTCAACATCAAGAAAAAGGCTGACGGATCGATGTAGAGGTATAAGGCCCGTCTGATAACCAAGGGTTATTCAGACTGAGGACGAGATTACCTCGATCCATTTACTTTTAGCGATTGTCATGGACATAATATGGATCTGGAGTGAGACCAGATGAACGTTGAGACTGTTCTCCTGAGTGGGACTTTTGGTTGAGAAGATCTACAAAGAACGACATCTAGCTTTATTCTTGTAGATCTGGATAATAAGGTTTGTCGACTTCAGAAGTTGACATACGACCTTAATCATCAATCCAGGCAGTGGCGTTTGAGATTGCACGAGAATGTGATATCTTACGGTTTCGTGATGATCGAGGAGGATCATCGCGTATACCTTTTACGTTCTTTTGATCATGTCCTCATGTGAATAACATTCTGTTGACTGGGAACAACAGAGAGTATCTAATGACCACGATGATGTGGACATTGTCGAGTCTAGATCTGAAGAATATGGATGAGACTCAGTTCTTCCTCGAAATTAAGATCCAGAGGGATCGCTCGAGACAGGTGTTGACTCTTTCACAAGAAACATCAAGGGAGTTCTCGAGGGTTTCAAGAAGATTGACTACGACTCTAAAGATACTCTTATCGCTAAAAGGTTAAACCCTAATTCTTAACATATGCCCTAAGACTCAGAAAAAGGACAAGGGAAATGAGTAGAGTCCCTTATACCAGTGTATTGAGTAGTCTGATGTACGCAGTGTCGCGTACACGTTCAGACGTTTGCTTTGCAGTCAGTATGGTAATTAGATATCGATCGAATCCTAGAGGGGATCACTAGAGAGCAGTGATAGGATTCTGAGATATCTCGAGAGAACTACGGACCTCTTCTAGTGTTACGGAGGAGGTGATTTGTATCTTATTGGGTATTCAGATACCAACTGGGTTGGTGATCTGAATATATGCAAATCAATATTAGGTTTTACTGTCTTGGAGTAGCAAGAAGTAAACCTGTATATCTCTATCTACGATAGAGACTGAGCTTATGAGATGCTCAACGGCAGTTCAGGAGAGTGTTTGGCTCCGGAGATTTCGGCATCACTTAGGGGTTGTGTCAGATAGTGGGAAACCAGTGATGATTTATTGAGAAAATCAGGCCACGTTTGACCACACTTGAGACCCTAAGTATCAGTAAGTCCAAACACATTGATACCTAACACCATGTTATGAGAGACATCACCGAGAAGGGTGAAGTGATAAATTAAGTACATTACTATATAGCGTGTTGGCTGATCCCTTCAATAAACCCATTGTGAGAGATTTCTGTATAAGATATAGGAATCATTGGGTTTGCATGCATATTAACATTTCTCACTTTGTATTGATGCATATTGTGTCTTATATATATGACATGTGTGCGTGATTGGGTCACTTATTTATAGCACTATTTTATTGTCATATATTTTATGATTTGTTGTGATAAATGATATGTCAGGCAGGCGTGGTCGACTCTCTCACACGAGTAACCATCTCCTGCTCTGAGTGAGTGGAGATGAGACGATTTCTAGTTGTAAGAGATTTTGAGAGTAGCCCTACTAGAACAAAAGTTGCCCTGATATGTATTCAAGGTGAGGTCATATGCGATATGACTGGCATGGACGTACCCACATCCATGTTGCCTATAAATAGCCAAGTTTGAGATCTCAGATATCATCTGCGACTAGTGACATTGTCTCTGAGATACTCTCTCTGAGATATCTGGATAAAATCTTATGTGTAGACTGAATCCCATACATGCACAGTGTTAGAGAAATCTGACATATTCCCTTTGAGAGATGGGGGAATAACACTGTGACACGCGTTTCATACCGCATGTGATATGTCGACCAGGGATAGTGGGAGTATTATTTGAGACACTGATATAATTTTGATCCTCGTTCCCACTGTGTGAGACTTGAGGTCCATTGGGTAGGATCTCTTGTACCCTTATCACTTTCGGCTGTTTCTAGAAGTCTTGACTTAGTTTTGCTACTTTAATCTGTTTACCGATGGTCCGGAAGATAAATTGAGGTCTGAGAGACAGGTCTAGGAAAACAGCTGAATTGAGGCTAATAAATTCGGTTTTGGGAAAAGAAAGACCAATTGATATTATATCATTGTGTTGTATTCACCGGCTAGCCTATTATGTCTATCTATGTTGGGATGTAAGCATAATAGTGGATACACAGTCGACCATTTATTAAGGATTACTTTCGTTGAGAAAAGTAATTCGATGGATGTAATTAGTCTTGGATCTGGGATGCAGCGAGTTCTTTTGATACTAACGATGGCTTCTCAATCATCCTAACAGGTGTATTGAGAGGTTTTTGCTTGCAGGTGTACTCGCAAGTTGCACGACGCCCAATCCAGTATGAAAGTCCAGCAAGGTGATATGATCGCATGAGTTGTGATCTTGTGACGAACACAAAATGCCCTCGTGTGCAAGTGGGAGATATTAGTTTGATGTGCCCTCAAAGGGCATTTTGGTAAGTGTGAGGGGTTAGTGAGATAACTCTCACTAACCCATAACTACCATAATTAATTCTCCCTTAATGCTTTCCATCTTGAACGTATCACAATAATGGAGGACTCCTCTCTCTCTCTCCAAGCTTGCTCCATGAGAGTCACATGGCTGCCATGAGAGAATTCTCAAGAGAGTAAGAGAAAAAGGTTATTCTCTAGAGAGAGAATAATATGAGGGTTTGAAAAAAATTCCATGTAAGGAATTTTTACCGTCACGATGATCGCCGGACTGAGAGTTGAGGCGTTGCGGTATTGCGGTGGTGGTTCGATTTATGATCACCATCCCGACCACGAGATCCGTTCGAGGGACGTACGATTGGATCCATATTGGGGTTCTACATTCAAGGTATTTAATCCTATATCCGATCTATTTTATTTTTTCAAAAATTGTTCGAATGCTTCCGCTGCATGTGAATCGAGTAAAATAATCCAACACTTCTGATATAGCAGGATAGAAAAGAAAAAACAAAAGATGCTTGTAAAACTGATCTCCGGAGAATGACCACCGGTAGAGAGTCGCTCATGGGAAGAAAAAAATCTGCCAAAAGCCATTTTGAACGACAACTAAGCTTATACAAAACATAGAACAATGAACCAACATTTGGTTGGTGCAGTCTTTGTGATCCCTTAATTAACTGCTCGATTTTGAGTCTCTTTGGAAATAAAAAAAATCATATTGAAAATGCCCCTCCCGATTAAGACCCGACAGTGGCTCGGCCAGATAAATTCTAAATACTGGGTTGTGGACTAAGTCCAATGCAACAAAAAAAAAACATGGAACAACGAAGAACTGTTGATGATAGTTGAGCAGAGGAAGAGAATAAAGAGACAAACGAACCTGAGACATCTTCTCTGCCACGCAGTCTCTGCAGGACCTGTTTGGCCTCGGACATACGCCCTTTGCTAACGAGCCACCGTGGAGACTCGGGCAAGAAAGCAATGGTCAATACAAAATAGACAACAGAAGGGATAGAAAGGATGCCAAGCATGAGCCTCCAGTTTGGTGAATCCATCAACGACATTCCGAAAACCATGCAGTAGGACAAGAACATTCCACCAGAACCTGTGAACTGTGGGAGGGTGTTCAACAAGCCCCTTATTTCAGAAGGGGCGGTCTCAGATATATAAACAGGAACAAGAGTGACAGCCAAGCCAACGCCAAATCCATCCAGCAGCCTTCCCAGGAGGAGAACATACACGCTAGGAGACCAAAACATCACCAGACCACCCACAAAGTATAGAACCGATGAGATTATCATCATGGGGCGCCTTCCAAGCCAATCTGAGACTGGCCCCGAGAAAGTGGTGATGAAGGTGGCTCCAATAAGTGACATTGCCACGGTAAGTCCTTCCATAGTTGGTGAAGTGTCTAATTTAAATTCCTTCTTGATGTAAATGACAGCTCCTAAACATGGATGAAAGGTATTTCAAATTAATGGTAAATGAAATTTGATTTTTGAAAATATGTAAATAAAGAAAGAAGGAGAAGGCCCCAATATACCTGCAATGGTTGCATTGTCCCAGCCTTGCAACATGTTTCCAACTGCCGCCATTATGGCGACTAGCACCGCCCCCCTCATCTTTTTTGTATGTTATATCCAAGTCCGACCTTTTAACCCTTTTGTTGAAATGGTAAAGAAAAACTCTCTCTCTCTCTCTCTCTCTCTCTCTCTCTCTCTCTCTCTCTCTCCTCAACCCAAAATTTATTGAGGAGTGTAACATCAATCAGGAAGACGAGACAACCCGCATTTTTCCTTCTTTTTTCAGTTTTCTTGGCCTTTCACTTCCCACAAATAAACCCCCGGGTGACTCGAAAATCCAGTAGGTTCAGTCCGGGAAAGGGGAATTTTTCTTTCCAAAAAAGATATAAATATATTTTTGGAAAGAGCAGTTTCTTGGGCTGGAATTCTTCAAATAACAAACTTAAAAATATATATATATATCGGAGTAAACCCCCTCCCTCACCAAATTTGTTCATCAGGCGGGTACAGAGAGAAGAGAAAGAGTCTGCCGTGTCAGAAGGCAAGGTTGGGAGAGATCGTAAGACCAGGTCCAATACCAAAACCAGGAACGGGAGGAGACCCTTTTTTGGTCCTCCTAAGAATGTGCTTCGCGACCATCTGTTTCAAATGTTGTGTCCTATTCCACCATATACCAAAACTCCGTTGCTTTTTGTTATTCTTCTTATACAGGTATTGATATTTAATATTAGATTTATAGGACACTGCCTTCTCGTGGAACCAAATTTTCCGCCTCTTTTGACCACACCTTAGTCAGTCGTGCGAGCCCTGTTTGATATAACTGCGAAAGTAACTTAGACTAGTTGAATTTTTAACAACTACGTTCATAACATACATTAACACTTATCCTTGCATGCAATAAAGATTTTAGGTTTGAATTTTATCACTACCTTCCAAAAAAATGCTATAGCATTCATTAAAATAACAAGCAAACCCACAGCACCTAAATTTCATCCGGCAACAAGGATAAAAGCTAAAGATCAAACGCATTTGCGAGTGGCAGAGGAAACCAAGCCAAAATAGAGATCAAGGCGTGTGCAACCACTCTCTGATTTGAGCGTCAGAACCTCCCACGTCGAAGCACCATCTGACGGTTTTTTGCAGGTCCCATCTACCTAGACCAACAGAAGGCCAGTCATCCCGTTCGAGTCAACCGGGCCATTATCTATAGAGCCAAACTCACCTTCAATAGATTGGTGTTATCTGTGGGAACAGACTAGAGAGAAGCTTGCTTCACACTTTATTGTCCTGAAGATCATGTCTTCTAAGAGAAAGACCAGAATCACGTCTGTAACATCGAAAATTCGGTATTAAAAATTTTTATTTAATTTATAATAAAATACAGAGAAAAAAATTGGATTATAATTGATTTTTGGATTTGGAGTGAAACATTAAAAAAATTTAGAGCATGAATTTTCATTTTTCAATTTTGTTCTTTCATAAAACTAGGAAAAAGATTTATAATTAAATTAGTAATAATATATTGAAAGTGTAGAATAGCCTAGTAGTATAAATCTTGTTGGAGAAACAATAGTATATGGGTTTAAATCTAAGCAAATGCAAATTAATGAATGACCAAATCGATTCATGCATGTGCAAGTTGAATGGGAAATGTGAGTGATGAATTGATTTGTAAAGAAACAAATCAACTCATGTGAGAGGGAATGGAAGAAGAGAGGAATCAACTTGTGTGAGAAAATGAAAGAGTTAAATCGATTTATGTGCAAAAAAATAGCAAGTCGATTTAGGTATAGGAGTAAAACGATTTAAGTGAAGAAAAGTGAAGGAACCAAATCGACCTACACAAGAAGCAAGTCGATTCGGTGGAGAAAATAAAAAAGGGTGAATCGATTTGCGTAAGGAAATTGAAGAGGTTGAATCGACTTGTGAGAGGAAATAAAGGAAGCAAATTGATTTGTACCATTACAAATCGATTTGGTTAATGTACAGAAATAGATTCTGAGGTTTGTGCTTGACAAATCGATTTATGCAAAGTGGCAAATCAATTTGTGTGAAGAAATAAGGAAGGCAAGTCGATTTGTAAATAAGATGAATCGATTTGGTTAGTGTACAGAGGGAAATTTCTTAGGCTTGAGCTAGGTGAATCGATTTGGAAAAAGAGGTGAGTCGTTTCAGTTGGTTAGCAAGCAATGGGTTCTGAGAGTCAAATGCCACAAGTCAATTTGTCCCCATTTCCAAATCGACTTGGTTAGTGTTTTAGAAGGATTTTTTAGACTTGACAATTGTAAATCGATTTAGCATTTGAAGGAAAATACTCAAATCGATTTGGTTGTGCAACTGTGAGTCGATTTGCTTATATTGCAAATCGACTTGGCTCTTGAGCACCCACACTCAGAAGTCGATTTATAGGACATATGAATCAACTCGTGCACACAATAAACTACAAAATGGCCAAAATGCCCTCCAAACACAATGAAACTTAAAAATCATGAGGGGTAAAATGGTAATTTCAGTTACAAAAATTTACTTAAGGATTTTCAAGCTCCAAATGCATTTATTCGACTTCCTCGTTCTCTCTCTCGCTCTCTGCAAAACTCTCTCTCTTTTTCCTCTCATACTCTTCCAATCTCTCTACAAAATCAATTTTCCTCCTATAAAATCACTAGACCCACTCAATTAAACCTCTAAAATTCTCAATCAACTTGCGAAAGAGAGGATTTAGAGGAAATCTAGAGTTGATCAACGGAGGGAAAAGCTAGGGTTTTGAAACTCAACCTCCAAAATTCAATCCAGTCTCAAAATTAAGGTAATTTTTGCTCTTAATCTTGGGTTTAATCTTTTTATTAGTAAATTGAAATGTATTATGAAAATTTGGGGAATTTCGTTAGAGATCCAAACCCTAAAAATTTTGAATGATAAAAATTAAGGAAAATGGAATGCAAATTTTTATATAGGTGTAAATGACATACGAATGGTGGAATTAGAACCCACACGTTGGATTTGAGGAAATTAGGGTTTGTGATAAATTAAGAAAAAATTTATAAACCCTAAAAATTGAAATGATTTAATAATGAAATTGTTATTATTGTCTTAGGATAAGCATTTGGAATCCAATGAGGGAATATATTGGAATTTGATTTTGGAATTGGGAGTGAATACCCTTCCAAGAGGTGAATGGATGACTATGTTACATATAAATAGGTAAAATGACTTAAAAATTGAATTGTGAAATAAATTTTGAAATATGGTTTGAAATGAATTTGAAATATTTTGTGATTGTGGTGTGTTCAAATTGAATTATTACTGAATCCATAACTCTTTTAATGATGTTATGAATTGTTTGTACTGTGTTACAATGGAACATTGGTATATGAATTGTAAACTTGCTCTTGTTTATATCTGAGTACAAATCTTGAATGATGAATTGAATTTTTAAAACATGGTGCATGAAATGAATTAAATGACTATAGTCTAAATTTTGCCATAGACCGGGGCCATCAAGGTGGCGTGGTTAAGGTTGGTTTGAAATTTTGCTTGGTGGTAAGCGAGTTGGAGAGCCTCCCCAAGCCATTCCCGGGATAACGTGATGACATCCCATGAAACTTCAAGCCAAAGCCAAAGTGAAGGGGATTTTATGAAAAATTGTGAAAAAACTCTTGGTAGAATCCTATCAACGACCATTGGTAGGAAAATGGTTTTGGCAAACTCTAAAAGTATTGAAAGAAAAAATTCAATTTGTTTATTGAATTGGAAATCATGAGTCATGGTGAATGTGATTTGATTTTTATTTTATATGAATGGATTTATTTATTGAAATCGGATATATATTTGACATACATGTTTGACACCACCACCCTCACCCCTCATTTATGTATTACATGTTATTGCACTCCATCCATTTTTCTAATCTTTTTAGAGAAGGTGTAAATTGGTGACTTAAACGACTCCTAGAGCTGGTTGAGGAAGTTATTTTGGTTGATCATCAATAGGTAACAGTTTGAATTTAAGGTTTGTAGCTTGGATCCATGGAGGAATTTTGCAAATCTCTAAAAGTTTGGATTTATTAAATATTTGCTTGTTTATTTTGGGCAAGTATTGATAAACCCTTACTCATGTGTCTTGAAACTCTCTTTATTTTAAGAAAGATTTCTTGTGCAATATTTATTAGCTTTATTTGGGACATTTAGATTATTTTACAAATTTGGAACTTATATTTGAGATTATGAACTTATTTAAATGTCTGGAAATTGTTTAGAAGGCCGGGATGCCTATGAATGATTTAAATTTGTTTATGAAACGATTTGAATATTGGAATGTCTTGCGGTATCTGGAGACGTGTTTCAGGATAATACGATGGTTGTTATGTGCCCGACGAATGGATCAGGGCGTTACAATGTCCAAAGCCGTAATCATGATGGAAAGGATGCACCACTACCCCGACAAACGCTATTCAGCCCGTAGTGTAGGCAACTTTGTTGAAGTTCTTGTCACTCTCAATTAGCCTGAAACCTAACCGTCGATCGCATGACAAGACCAACCAATCTTGCCCGCTACTCCAACCTTTCCAGAAAAGATCACTCGACCCGAGATGGCAAGACTTGAATTCGAGTTACAAGGCATGAGCATACAATTAGAGGACCTCAACCGTGTTATCAGACCAGGAGCACAATCTTCCTTGCACGGGTTGGGTCACATGCGCCAACAAAGACTCGAGCCCAAGGAACATTGAGAACCCTTGGTGACCTCCCGACACAATCTTGATGATATGAGAAAGCAAGTCGAGGAACTCGTGGCAGACGAACTCAAACGTGCTAACACGAGAAGGAACAAACTCGCTTAATATGTCACTCTCCTCTCATTGTTCAACTCCAAAGTTTTGATAGAACCGATGCCTCGAGATATGCTTCTCCCTTCTATGGAGAGGTATGACAGTACTATCAACCCCCGGGACCATATGGCTCACTTTGTGACCATGATGGTCTCAAGTGACATGTCAGACGCAAACATGTGTCATACTTTCCTACGATCTTGAAGGGCAACACTCTGACATGGTTTACTCACTCCCCTCATTTAGTATCAAGAGTTTATTATAGTGTTGACAACAATTAAAGACACATTTTGTGATTAGTAAGGGGTCAAGAGAAAGTCTACGTCTTTCCTCTCATTGCGGCAGAGGGATGACGAGCCATTAAGTGAGTTTTCTCAATAAGTTCAAAATGGAGATGATGAAGGTCTCAGACCTAAATCATTCCATTGCATTAGCAGCATTGCTCACTGGATTGCGACTGTCAAAACCAAAAAATGATCTATGAAAACTTCTGAATAAAGACTGAATATTGCTTTTCAAAGTTCAATTCGTGTTCTGTAAAAATTCTGCTTTTTTCAAAATGATATAAGCCCTTCAAAAATGCCTTCAAAACCAGCCCTTCTCTTAAAAAAACACTCTGCAGATCCTCAATTTCAGCCTTTAGTTCAAGAGTTTCAAAGAACCTTTTTATTGCTGTAACTTGTTGAGTTTAAAGTCCAACAACACTCTTATTATGAGGAGAAATTGAAACTCAAAAAGTTTAGGAGTTGGAGAAAATATATGAGATCAAAGATCTCCTAAAAACCTGCTTGAACTTCAGAAATGTTAAAGTCAAATTCTGAACTTGAGTTTACCTTTAGTAAATAATTGGATTTTACTTGAATTTAAACCAACATCCTTGAGAGTCTTACTGGTCAAGTACAGCACCCAATATGTACTTAATATGCTGAGCTAGGTCTTGAAAATAAGATAAAATCGCAACAAAAAATACAGTTCTGATTTTCAGCTGCTTCTACCCTTCTCGATACTTTTACCCATCTTGTTTCTACCTAATTTCTGTGACAGTATTTTCTAAACAGTTCTATATTTTGAAATATTCTATAAATAAACTTGTATTGCATATTTTAAATGTCTACACACTTAATAAATTTATTAGTAATATTGTAGGATTTTGTTATCATCAAAATATTAGGGTTCATCAACAATTTTCCTAACAATCTCCCCTTTTTGATAACAACAAAACCATAAAAAAAATTAAAAATCATAAGCTCAATAAAGGTGTACAAAACCAGCAATAAAGGTGTACAAAACCAGCACAGTGCTCAAGTATAATCATCACGATCATATTCTCTCCCTCAATTTATAAAGCAATGAAAATCAATCCTATCAAACATATAACATATCTCCCCCTTAATATTTGCACAATTTCATTCCACTCAATTTTTTATATTTCATCTCCCCCTTTTTATTTCATCAAAAATAAACAAAAACAGTAGTTCAATGGCACTTATGCATAATGAAATTTCAGAATATCAAAGGAGCATTTAGCATACAACATCGAATTCAAGTACTGCAGCCATATCCTTCTCTTTTTTAAAAAAAGAAAACAAACTCCGATTTCATTTCTAATGAATTCAAACCTTTCTCTATTTAGAGATTTTGTGAAAATATCTGTCAATTGATTTTTTGTATCAACATATTCTAAAACAACATATCCGTTCAAAACATGATCTCTTATAAAATGATATCTAACATCTATGTGTTTAGATTTAGAATGATTTATGAGATTTTTTGTTAGACAAATGGCATTTGTATACACTATATTTTTATAACATCTCATCAAAATATTTTTATAATATAGCCCATAATCTTTTAATTATTGTTTTAACCATAAAATTTGAGCACAACAATTTCCTATTGACACATATTCCGATTCAGTCATGGATAAAGCAACTGAATTTTGCTTTTTGGATACGCAAGTTACAATTCTATTTCCCAAAAATTGACAAGTACCTGAGAACTTTTTCGATCAATTTTTCATCCGGCATAGTTAGCATCCAAATATCCAATTAATTCAAAATTTGAATTTCTTAGATACCAAATTCCTAGTTTATAAGAATTTGTTACATATTTCAAAATTCTGAGATTCTTTAGGTTTATTTTAAAATCTTGCACATAAATATACACTATATAAAATATCTGAACGTGAACCGATTAAATGTAACAAAAATCCTATCATATTTCAATAGAATTTTTTATCTAAATTTTTATCTTTTTCATCCAAATCTAACTTAATGGAGGTAGACATTGAAGTATTAGCATTTTTTGAGTTTTCCATTTCAAATTTTTTTATTAACTCTTTTGCATATTTTTCTTGATTTATGAAAATCCCTTCGCGTGTTTGTTTTATTTGTAAATCTAAAAAGAAATTCAATTCACTCATCATAGAAATTTCAAATTCACTTTTCATCATATTACTAAAATCATCACATAAGTATTCATTTGTAGCACCCAAAATAATATCATCAACATAAATTTGAACAACCAAAATATCATCATTACCATATTTTATAAACAAAATAATATCAACATTTTCTTTCTTAAAATTATTCTTCACAAGGAAATCACTTAATCTTTCATACTATACTCTATGTGTTTGTTTTAAACCATACGATACCTTTTGTAATATATAAACATGATCTTCTTTATTAGATTCTTTAAATCTGGGGGTTGACTAACATAAAATTCTTCTTTTATATATCCATTCAAAAATACACTTTTCACATCCATTTGAAATAATTTAAAATTTTTAAAACATACATAGGCTAAAAGTAATCTAATTGTTTCTAATCTGGCTACCGGTATAAACGTTTTATCATAGTCAATTTCTTCTTTTTTTGAATATCCTTTTGCTACCAATCTAACTTTATTTCTAATAACATTTCCATTTTCATCCATTTTATTTCTAAAAAACCATTTTGTTCCTATTATTGTCTTATCATTTAGTTTAGAAACTAATGATCATACATTATTTTTTTTAAATTGATTCAATTCATCTTGTATTGTTTCTATCCAACTTTTATCTTTAAGAATTTCTTTTATACTCTTTGGTCTATATGAGATAAAAATGCAAATTGATTTTCTATATTTCTATAACTTGATCTTGTTCTTATGCTTTCATCTATATCACCAGTAACATCTTTTTTGTGAATGACTAGGTAAAAATTTTTAACTTTTTTTAACTTCTTCTCTATGTTCTTTTTCAATTTGAATTTTATTATTGTTATTATTTTCATAAGGGAGTTCATTTGTCTTAATAGAGGCATCATCATCCTCATCTTCTATATTTTGAAAATCATTTTCATGAAATTTTACATTAATTGTTTTTTCAACAACTTTAGATTGTTTATTGAAAACTCTATATGTTTTAAAATTCAATGAATAATCTAAAAAGATTTCTTCTATTGTTTTTTCATCAAATTTACTTATTGCTTTCAAATTATTTTTCAAAATATAACATGAGCATTCACGTGTATGAAAGTAAGATACATTAGGTTTCCTTCTCTTAAATAATTCATAAGGGGTTTTCTCAATCATAGGCCTAAAATATACTCTATTTATCATGTAACAAACCGTAGAAACGGCCTCTACCCAAAAATATTTTCCTATACCACTCTCATTTAACATTGTACAAGTTATTTCTTGAATTATCCTATTTTTTCTTTCAACCACTCCATTTGTTGGGGTGTATAGGGTGCAAAAAAATTTTAATTTATTTTTTTCTTATTACAATATTCTAGAAATTCTATATTATCAAATTCTCTACCATGGTCCGTTCTTAATCCAATTATTTTTAGATATTTTTTATTTTGTATTTTCTTAGCAAAGATTTTGAATGAATCAAATGCCTTATTTTTATTAACTTAAAATAAAATCCATATAAATCTAGAAAAATCATCCACAATTATAAGACCATATTTATTTTCACCTAGACTTTGAGTTTTAATAGGTTCAAATAAATCCATATGCAAAATTTTCTAATGGGTTAGATGTTGAAATGTAATCCTTATTTTTAAATGATGATTTTATTTATTTATTTAGTGAGCATGCATTACAATTTATGTGTTCCTTTAAAGTTATTTTTGGTAAATCTCTTATTAAATTTTTTTTAGATAAAATTTTCAATTGTTTAAAGTTCACATGACCTAATTTTTTATGTTATGCATAAATATCATTTTTTATGGATATCAAACAATTTTCTTTTAGACTATTTATATATATATTTCCAGACTATCTATATATATATATATTTCTAGACTATCTATATATATATCTCCAGATCTAATTTTTTCAAATATTTTTTCTTGAATTATACAATCAAAAACTATGCATTTATTTTTCTTAAAAAGCACATCATATTCCAAATCACATAATTGGCTCACACTCAATAGATTATGTATTAACTTATCAACAAACAAAACATTTTTTATAGAAATAGAGTTAATGCCTATGGTACCTTTGCTGATAATTTTTCCTTTTTTATTGTCTTCAAAAGTCATTATTCCATATTCATTCTTTTCTAATTCTTTAAACAATAAGGCATCACCCGTCATATGTGTTGAGCAACCGCTATCGACATATCATTTTCCTTTTACTTTAACCTCATGTTCCTGTACAAATTAGACAAACGGATCATCTATTTTTAGGAATCTAAACTAGCTTGGGTCCTCTAGATAACAAACTTGTACTAGGAGTAATTTTTCTTGAGTATTATTAAGTTTGTTTAAATAACAAAATTTAACAATATGTCATATTTTATGATAATAATAGCAAGTGAAAGTATTCTTCATTTTCTGAAAGTTATTCAAATATTTGTATTTAATTTGTGAAAAATCAAATTTTTTATGTCCTGTAAAATTTTTGAAATTTCTGTTAAAACTAGCAGGATTATAACTTCTTCTATCCCTATATGTCGAGCTTCTATGGTTTCTGCTTCTACCCCTTATTTCTGCAGTTTGTAATTTTTTGTATTCTATATGTTTTACTACTCTAACAAATACAGTTTTATTAGCAAGTAATCCAAGCATACTAGCAGAATTATATTCTAAATCAATCTTAAAAAAATCATGTTACTGAATTGTAAGAAATCTAATTAGTTTTTCATCACTTTCATTGAATTTTTGAAATGTATTTTTGATGGACATGGACAAATCTTCAACTCTAGTTTTCAGCAAGCATACTTCATCTTTCATGGCAGAATTTTCTAATTTCATAGATTTATTCAAACCTTAAAACTGATAATTCAATGTTTGCAGTAGAATTTTTAATTTTCAGTATTTCATAATCAGATTCAAAGGTTTCCTATTCAGAATTTACAATAGTGTTTGATGATTTCAGAGCATCATTTTCAGTCTTTAAAGTTGTCAGTTCAGATTTTATAAATTCATTTTCAGACTTTAATATCTTATTTTCTGATTTAAAAGCATCATTTTCAGAATTCAGCATCATGTTAGTCTGTTTCATAAGATCTTTTTCATGTTCTAAGTCTAATATTCTACATCTAAACTCTGAAATTAACTTTAATATATCATTATCTTCAGGAATAACATTTTCATAGATTTGAGAATCAGATTTCACCTATAAATTAGTCATTAAACAGAAGTTAGCCTCTTCAGCATTTTCTGAATTCTCTAAGTCTGAATCTGAGCTTGATTCATCTAAGTCACTCCAAGTAGTCATCATGGCCTTTCTTTTCTTCTGAAATTTGTTCATATTCTTCAAAAGAACAGGACACTCATACTTAATGTGTCTGGATTTTTGCACTCATAGCACACCACTTCATCTTTTTCTTTCTTTTGCTCTTTGTATTTGTTGAACTTTCCTGTATAAGACTTAGACTTTGGAAACATATTAGTTCTTGGTAATTTTAGAGAATTTTTACCTTTCCTTCTAAGAGCTCCAGATAATCTTTTAGCTAGAAGATTGACTTCACTGTTACTACATTCATCCTTTAAAAGTTCTTCCTTTGCAGTGAGTGCAATGGACTTTTTCTTGCCTTCAGTTTTAGCAGAATGTTGCATTTCTACTTTATATGCCATTAGCTTTCCTCTTAGCTCATTCAAGGATAGTTTCGAGAGATCTTGTGCCTCCTCAATTGCAATCTTTTTTGCATCCCATGCTCTAGGAAGAATTTTCAGAACTTTCCTAACTAAGTCTGAATCTGAAAATCCTTTTCCAAGAGACTCTAGTTCATCTGTGATGGATGTGAGTCAATTGAACATGTCATTAACTTGTTCTCCATGTTGAAAATTGAATAACTCGTATTCTTTCATCAAAAGGTTAATTCTTGTGTCTTTAATAATCCGTGTGCCTTCATGTGTGATGCACAGTTTGTCTCATATTTCTTTGGTTGTGGAACAATAAGAAATTTGGTTAAATTCAGTATGTGATATTGCACATAATAATAGATGTTTTGTTCATGAGTTTATGGACATTTTCCTCTTATCATCCTCGGTCACTATTGGAGTTTTCACATCTAAATTTTCTTGAGAAATCACTTTCCAAGCTTCATAATCCGTAGCTTGAATAAAGGTCTCTATTCTGCATTTCCAATGAGAGAAATTAACTCCATCAAAATAAGGAACTCTATTTGTGTATTAGCCAAAAGTGTACTACGAAACCATAGGATTTTTTGCTCAAAAGACAACTCTTTTGTGGAGTCGAGCACTAACTCTAATACCACTTGTTAGTCCCTATGCAACCAAGAAGGGAGGTTGAATTGGTTGGATTCAATTTGTAGATTTTACTCCGCTTAAAATCTAACTTAAAATCTAAGACCAAACTAGATGGAACATATATATACAAGTGTATGCAAATGCAAAAAAATAAAGAGAAATGATAGAGATATCAAACTCAGTTTATAGTGGTTCGATCTTATGCTTACGTCCACTCTTCCAACTCAGCAAGTCAGGATCCAACGATAACTAGTTTCTACTATGTGATGAGAGTTACAAAATCAGTACAATGTTGAGATGTAAACAATCTGCACATTTTTCCTTGAAGATGACTTAGTCCTACACTCACTTAACTCAAACTCTCTTACACCTAACCTATAAACCCAAGAGAATATTTCTCACACTCCCCTTAGACTTGTGAATCTATACAAAAACTAAAACAGAGGTTACAGATAAGAAAAATACAGTGGACAGCAGGAATACAGTAGAAAAATAATGATCGAGTAGCTATTTTTAGGTCATCTTTTCTCTCAACCCAAAGCCCAAAAATGATCTGTAAAAACTTCTGAATAGGGACTGAATATTGCTCTTCAAAGTTCAATTCGTGTTCTACAAAAATTCTGCTTTTTTCGAAATGATATAAGCCTTTCAAAAATGCCTTCAGAACCAACTCTTCTCTCAGAAAAACACTCTACAGATTCTCAATTTCAGCTTTTAGTTCAGGAGCTTCAAAAAATCTTTTTACTACTATAACTTTTTGAATTTAAAGTCTAACAACACTCTTATTATGAGGAAAAATTAAAATTCAAAAAGTTTAGGAGTTGGAGAAGATATATGAGATCAAAGATCTCCTAAAAATCGACCTGAATTTCAGAAAATGTTGAAATCAAATTCTGAACTTGAGTTTACCTTTAGTAAATAATTGGATTTTACTTGAATTTAAACCATCATCCTTAAGAGTCTTATTGGTAAGTACAGCACCCAATCTGTACTCAACATACTGAGTTAGGTCTTGAAAATAAAATAAAATCGCAGCAGAAAATACAGTTCTGATTTTCAGTTGCTTCTACCCTTATCGCTATTTCTACCCGTCTTGCTTTTACCCAACTTCTATGATAGTATTTTCTGAGCAGTTTTATATTTTAAAACATTCTATAAATAAGCTTGTATTGCATATTCTAAATGTCTACATATTTGATAAATTTATTAGAAACACATATAGAATTTTGTTATCATAAAAATATTAGGGTTCAACAATAATTTTCCTAACAATCTATTATCCTCTTCTACCAAAGATATTTAAAAATAAAATAAAATAAAAACAAATAAAACTAAACTAAACTAAACAGACAAACAAAACTACAAAAGTAAAGGTCAAACATAGTTAACACAATACAACCCTTTTTTTGTATCAACCCAAGTTGTCTCTGTTAATGAAATCAACCAAAAATTTATCATAAAAAACCAATCAAATTTACAATAAATTCAAGATCAAATCATAAATACAACCCAAAACGCTCATGCTTATTTGTGCCAAAGCACAATTTTCTTCTGCTACGGTGAGCTTTCTCTCCTCTCTTACCACTTGAGGCCACTTACGCGCAACCCACACAAAAGCAAATTGCCACCTCGCATCATGATGAAAACTCTTCCATTGCAATAAAACCCTAGATTCTCGCAATCCACTTTTAAAAATATTTGTCCTACTCCTATACAAAGGGTTATTTCTTTAAATACCGTGAAATTGGAACAAAATCCAAAAAATGTGGTCCTTTTTTTTCATTCTCAAACTAATGAAGTCGACATCCGTGATGTCGACTTCAAAACTGACTGATCGGTGCTACTCGTAAACCACAAAAATTTAAAAAAATAAAAAAAAAAAGAAATCGACATCCAGGATGTCGACTTCAAAGTCGACATCTTGGATGTCAACTTCAAATATATTGATTTTTTTTTACTGTTTTAATTATTATTTTTTTACTTTTTTACTTTCTCCTCTCTCTATCTCTCTCTCCCTCCCTCCCCTCTCTTTCCACGTATCCATTCATTCATACCACCCTCCTCTCTCTCCACATTATATCAATATAATATTATATTAATATAAAATATTTATATTATTTTAAAATATTAAAATATAAATTAAAAAGTTTTTACAAAAGAATATAGATTATTATTTTATAAAATATAAAAATGATATTAAATTTAATAAAATCTTTTGATTATATAATTTATATTATTTTAATCTTTTGTTTATATAATGTAATGTAATATAATATAATATATTTTTAATTAGGGATAGGGAGTACATGTAGAAATACAGGTGATACTTATTATAATTCTTTAATTTTTTAAAATATTAAATATATAATTTTGTATTCTATTTTTAATTTTAAATATTATAAAAATATATAATTTTATAGATTTTATAAATGACATTACTATTTTATTATAATTTTAATAATTTTTAATATGAATTAATATTACAATAAAAAAATTATATTGTTCTAATGTTATAATCATATTTTATAAAATGATTTAATATTATAAATTTATTTAATATTATAAAAAATTTTAATTTTTTATTTTTTTTATAATTTTTTTATTGTGTTATTTTACTAAATTAAAATTAGATTATAAATATACTTTTTATATTTCAAATACATTATTTATTTTATATTTATTATTTAATTATACATTATTTAATATAATACAAAGATCTGTAATTTTATTGAAATAGCAAAGTTGGTGACCTTTCTGAGCAAGGCTGATGGACTCGTGACTTTTCTACTATCGTCATTAAATTTCGGGTCCATCAACTTATAGATATTAACTACTACTAGTAGTATTAGTTATTTAATACTAAAGAATATTATAATATCAATGTAATATAATATTAAAAATATTATATTTTATTATAGATTACGATATTAATAATATAATAATATTTTATTAATTTAATATTATAATAATATAGTATTAAAAATATATTATATTATATTATATTATATTATATTATATTATATGAACAAAAGATTAAAATAATATTAAATTATATAATCAAAAGAATTTATTAAATTTAATATCATTTTTATATTTTATAAAATAATAATCTATATTCTTTTTGTAAAAACTTTTTAATTTATATTTTAATATTTTAAAATAATATAAATATTTTATATTAATATAATATTATAGTTATATAATGTGAAGAGAGAGAGGAGGATGGTATGAATGAACGGATAAGAGAGGGGAGGGAGGGAGAGAGAAAAAGAGAGGGGAAAGTAAAAAAGTAAAAAAAAATATAATAATTAAAAAAGTAAAAAAAAAAATCAAATATTTGAAGTTGACATCAGGATGTCGACTTCTTTTTTTTTTAATTTTTGTGGTTCACGGACAATTTCGATCGGTTAGTTTAAAAGTCGACATCATAGATATCGACTTTGAAGTTGACATCACGGATGTCGACTTCATTAGTTTGAGAATGAAAAAAAAAAAAAAAAGGGACCACAATTCTTGGATTTTGTTCCAATTTCATGATAAATTAAGAAATAACCCCTATACAAATCTTCTTTTTTTTTTTTTACACTTTCATTTCTTTTAATCTTTCTTTTTATTTTTCTGGTTGGTCCTTTCTCTCTCTCCCTCTCTCTCTCTCTCGGGCCATTCTTTAAACTTATGTGTATTGCGATCTCTCCTCTCGTCTCTCTCATGAACTTACCTTCTCTCTTCGAAACCCTAAACGATTAAATCTACCCCTTCTCCTGCGATTTATCATTGCGCTGAACTATCCAACCTCGCGAGCTCTCTTCAACCCAGTTCTACTTTCTGACTAAAGACCTACCCCCCTTCGACGGTCTGATGCGATCTTTCCTTGTCCTCGACCGTTACCTAAACAACTACATCTGCCTCTTGCTCTCAAAAAAAGATCTACGATCTCTCCCTCATTCCCTCTCGTGAGCTCTCTCTCTCTTTCTCTCTCTCTCACCCTTTCTCCCCCTCTCTCTGAAACCCTACAATATCAGACAAGAAGTCCTCTGTCCCCTGCACCCGCCTCTGTCGCCTTATCTTCCCCTCATATACATCTCACCCTACTCTTTTGTCCCCTGCACCCCCTCCGCCACCACTTCCCCTTTTGTCTCCTCCGGTGATAGCCCTCTGCCTCTTCTTCTTCCTATCATTTTTTTTCTGCATATTATTATTATTATTATTGCTATCAAATTTGCCTCTTCCTGTCTCCTCAGCACCCATTACTTTTATTATCATTATTATAAGTATAATTATCATTATTAATACTAGTATTAATACCAGTAATATTACTATTATTATTATTATTATTATTATTATTATTATTATTATTATTATTATTATTATTATGACCCCCTTGTTATTATTATTATTAATATTATTATTGTTATTGATTTACTTCTGCCTGTCTCCCTAACACCCATTACTTGTATTAGCATTATTATAATTATAATAATTATTATTAATATTAGCAGTAATATTACTAGTCTAATCACTATAGCATTATTATTATTATTATTATTATTAGTAATTTAATACTGTTTCCCGCATCATTTATCTCTGCATTATAGTTATTAGCATTATTATATTGTTGTCGTTGCTTACGTATTATTAACATTAGTATTGTTGTTTATTATTGTCATTGTTAGTTATTTATTCATTTGCTAGTATGTATTATTTGTTTACATTATTTATTTAGTAATTGTATTTGCAATAGTACTATCACTAGCATTAGTATCAATATTATCATTATTACTATAAATATATTGCTATGAATTTAAAACTATTAAAATATAAAATTTTCTAAACTCATAGCGGTATAATTGTAATATAAAGTTTAGTACTTTATTATTATTATAGAGACATATATATATAGTTTTTTTTATTTTTTTATTTTTTATTTTATTTATATTACTATTTAAAGAATTCCGCCACGGCTAGTCCTAAGTCCGGGTAAAGGAGTAGGGTTGCGATAGGCTGACAGTCAGCGTAAAAATCTTTTGTCAAATTACAAATGGGAGACAAATATAGGAAAACGTATTGGGTGTTTCCTCCTCAGCGGCGCACTACATCGGATCCCGGGTGTAGTGACAAGTTACCAAGGGATGTTAGAGTGCAGACAAATAAAATAGTTCACGAGAATAGGATTCGCTTAGCCACTTGGAACATAGGATCTCTCACCGGAAAGTTAGGAAAAATAGGTGAAGTAATGAATAGAAGAAAAATTAAGATCATGTGTCTTCAAGAAACCAAATGGGTGGGAGAGAAAGTTAGAGTAATAGAGTCTTATTGTCATAAATTTTGGTACACAAGTAGAGATAGAACTAAAAATATGGTAGGAATAATTGTACATAGAGATCTATTAGGAGATGTAATAGAGATAAGACGAAAGGGAGATAGAATGATGATTATCAGGTTAGTAAATGGAAAAAATATAATTAATATAGTTAGCGCGTATGCACCCCAAATAGGTATAGATGTAATTAGTAAGAAACAATTTTGGGATGATCTAGATGAATTTATACAAATCATACCAAATAGTGAGAAGTTATTTATTGGAGGAGATCTAAATGGACATGTGGGAGAGAAAAAAGAGGGATTCGAAACCGGAAACATTGGATTCGGTGGTAGAAATGAGACGGGAAGTATAATTCTAGAGTTTGCAGTAGCGTTTGATTTGATACTAGTAAACACGTTCTTTAAGAAGAAAGAGTCACACATAGTTATTTATAGAAGTGGGTCAAATATTAGTCAAATAGATTTCTTTCTCACTAGAAGAGATGATAGAACGATTTGTAAGGATTGTAAGGTCATATCGGAGGAGAGTGTAACAACTCAGCACAAACTCTTAGTTTTAGACATACGAATGTTTAAACGATAAAAGCAATATCAACCATATATTGAGCCAAGAATTAAGTGATGGAAACTAAAAGGGAAAAATGTGATGATTTTTAAGGATAAAGTAATTGGAGTAACAAATTGATCTATTAATAATAACGCAGAAATAATGTAGAATGATATGTTTAATAATATTAAAAGTATAGATAGAGAGATTCTTGGAGTATCCAAAGGCGGGGCTCTAAGAGGCAAAGAGTAATGGTGGTGGAACGAAGAAATAGAAATTGAGATTTGAATCAAAAGAGAGTGTTATAGGAATCTTAAAAATGATAGTAGTAGCGTGACCTATGAAAAATACAAAAAGCCAAAAAAAGACATAAAAAAGATTATCCATGAATTAAAAAATAAAATGTATAACGAATTGTATAAGAGACTAGAAACTCGAGACGGGGAAAGAGAGATTTATAAAATTACCAAACTAATGGAGAGAAAGGGACAAGATTTAAATGAGATTAGATATATTAAGAGTGCAACAAATAGTACACTTATAAGAAATGAGGATATAATAAAGAAATGAATGGAATATTTTAATAACTTATTTAATGTTGAGAGTACAACAAACAAAGAAAATTTAGAAATATCTATATAAGAGATTAATAGAGATTTTAAACGTAAAATTCACCATCATAAAGTAAAGGAGGCTATAAAGAGAATGAGAAATAACAAAACTATAAGATCTGATGGTATTCCTATTGAGGTGTGGAAATATTTGAAAAAATTCAGAGTAACAATGTTAGCGGCTCTTTTTAACAAAATTTGACAAACAAGGAAAATGTCACACCCATAGAGAGAAAGCACAATTGTCCCACTTTATAAGAATAAATGGGACATTCAAGATTGTGCCAATTATAGATGAATTAAACTCATGAGTCATACGATGAAATTATGGGAGAGAGTGATAGAGCATAGATTGAAACAAGAGATAAGTATGTCTCAGAATCAATTTGAATTTATGTCCGAACGATCCACCACTGAAGCAATTCACTTACTAAGACAGTTGATGAAGACATTTAGAACGCAAAAAAGAGATCTACATATGGTATTCATTGACTTTGAGAAAGCATATGATAGAGTTCCCAGAGACGTGTTATGGTGAGCATTCATGAGAAAATTGATCTCTTTGAAATACATTAATTTTATTAGAGATATGTATGAAGGAGTTGTAGCTTTCCTATTAACATTTGGCTACATCAAGGTTCAACATTGAGTCCCTCACTATTTGCAATAGTGATAGATGAAATCACAAGAAATATTCAAGATGAAATACCATGGTGTATGCTCTTCGCAGATGATATCATTTTGGTTAATGAAACTAGAGAGGGTATCAGTACTAAATTAGAGTTATAGAGGGATACGTTAGAATCTAAAAGATTTAGATTGAGTAGATCTAAAACTGAGTATATGAGGTATAAGTTTAATGACAACCATCAGGATATTGAAGAAACGATTAAATTGGAAATAAGAAAAGTCCCAAAAAGCGAAAAATTTAGATATCTTGATTCCATCCTCCAAAATGATGGCAATATAGATGGAGATGTCAATAATAAAATTCAAGCGGGTTGGATGAAATGGAGAAAGGCATCAGGAGTGCTATGTGATCGCACGATGCCATTACATTTAAAGGGAAAATTCTATAGGACCGCAGTAAAACCTGTTCTATTATATGATACTGAATGTTGGGCCATTAAACAGCAATAAGAACAAAAAATGGTTGTAACTGAAATGAGAATATTTAGGTGAATGTGTAACAAAATTAGAAATGATAGAATTAGAAACAACGAGATACGTAATAAATTGGGAGTCAGTTCAATTGTAGACAAGATGCGAGAATACCGTCTGAGATGGTTTGGATATGTGCTGCGAAGGTCTATAGACGCACCTATTAGGAATGTAGAGAATTTAAATATAGGAGAATTAATAAAACGTAGAAGTAAACCATTGAAAACTTAGATACAATGCATTCGTAAGGATACAACAATGATGGATTTAATTGAGGAAATGACTTTAGATAGGAATGAGTAGCGTAGGAGAATCCGTACAAACTAAATCTCTTTTTTTTTCGATTTCGTTATTTGTCTCTCATATGGATCGATCCTAAATTTTAGGTCAAAAAGTATAGGTTGTTGTTGTTGTTATTTCCTTTTATTTTTCTTTTCAAATTTTCTTCCACCAAAAATCAATTTCTAACATATGTGCTTGGGTTGGGAAACAGACCCGCTAATATACCTTCAACAAGATGGATAAATGAGAGAGTGCAAAATTCCAAGATGTTAATGACCCGTACAAGCAAGCAATTAGCGTAGCCGTATTGTTTCTTAGTCCTAATCATAATTTTAATTTATTTTTATTTAGTAATTGTACGAAATAAAATTACCATGATTATGTAAACTCTAGATTTGCAGCAGAAGATAATAACGACCTAGAAGGCCAGAACATATATAATCGAGCAAGTAGTCAAGAAAGGAAAGTGCACATCACAGGCTGTTAGGCATTTTGGTATCTATTAGCAAAACTAGATTGAATACCGATGGGGTCTGAAGCAGCTAGAAGGATCCTTCAATTTTAAGCACCCAGATAGAGTTTGACAATCACAATCTTTTTTGGTTGCTTGCCATAGAACATTCAGTATGGAAAAGGTGAACTCGTACTTCATTAACAATGTGGGACTGTGTGTACAGGTTTTGTCATGGCAACTATTTTCCTGTTGGAATCTGTTGTGCATCTTAATTTACACAAAGAAAATAAAAAAATACAGGTTAAGTGGCGGAAAAAAAAACAACAGAGAAGAAAGATATAGAATCAGTAAACAGAGGAATCACAATGGGGGCTCCAGAAACCATTTTTAGATTGCACGCATAGAAGATTGGCAAGAGAGATCATGTAACTCTATCTAAACTTGTGACCAGCTCTAGTTTCCTGTAGTATCAATGACAAAAACCATGTAAGTGGATAAAATAATTAAACCACAGATTCCCCTACTCCAGTCATCTCTACATTTAGTTTCTCAATTATGCATATTTCCGTCGACCTGGAATTCTTTGATAATTGATCAAAGACAAGGATGTTACCCTAATTGCTTCCTAGGAGAGCAGTGACACCAATCAAAAGAACATAACTAGGATCAAAAGTAAATAGATTTTCCTCTAACCATATCAACAGAAATATCCTACTTCTATGCATAGCATTGGTGAAAGGAACAAATAAGACAATTCGACATCTCACCCAGAGGAGAGATTAGAGTTAGATTTTGCTTACGTTCTCGATCAAGCCTTCATGTAATCCAAACCATCACGCTTCCTTTTGTTGGACCTAGAAAAAATGCACATCTGCATCCAAGTTTTTTTCTGTCTAACTGGTTGTGACTTCAGCCCTCTATTGGCAACAAGATCCGCCATGTATTGGACAACAACCTGCAAACCATAAAAACCATGATAAGCCGGACAAAACCGGCCTACAGATAATGTTGTAATTCAAGAATTTTACCTGGGCACCCTTCTCAGCTATATCTAGTGGTGGCACTTCCAAAGGGTTCCCATCAACACATAAAATACAAAGATGTGAAAGCATCCTGAAAGAGTCAGGAAGGACCCGTATCTGGTTATTGCTAATATCCAACTCTTCCAGCATCTCAAGGTTGCCTATAGACCTTGGTAAATACTTTAGATCTGCAAAATTGTTACTTATGTTCATCTTGGTGATTGTGGTAGCAAAACACAAGCTCTCCGGGACTGCTTCAAGTTCATTGAAACTGACATCAAGCTCTCTCAAATTTGTGAGAGATGACATTGTGGAAGGTAATTGTTTGATATTATTGTAACGGACAGACAAAATCACCAGACATTCGATCTTTCCAACAGCTTCGGGAAGTGCTTTAAGCCGGTTATAATCTGCATGAAGCTCCAAGAGTGAAGAACAGCGGCCTATGGTATGGGGGATTTCTTCAATATCATTAGTCTCCACTTTGAGTTTCTTGAGGCTAATGAGGGAGCCTATGGACTCAGGAAGCACAGAGAGACTGTTCGAGCTCAAGTCAAGCTCCTCTAGACGGGCTAGTCTACCAAAGTTAGCTGGTAAACCCGTTAGCTGGTTGCCTCGCAAATCTAGGCAGACTAGATTAAGGAGATCAGCGATGGTCTCAGGGAGCTCTGCGATTCTGTTGGAATGCAAATCCAACTTTTGCAAGGAAGAAAGGCCACCGATGGAGGGAGGTAGGGCCACAACGTGATTTTCAGACAAATCCAGAGAGATAAGAGTTGAAAGCCTGCCGACGGAATCAGGAAGCCACTCAATTTGATCCAATAACTTGTTGTGGAGATTGAGGTCCTGAATGCCCTTTTTCAAGGAGACTTCAATTAAGCTGGCTAACTTAATGAGACTGAGCTTCTCACTAACTTGTTGACCTACAGCACAAGATCCCAAATCAAAATGCAACCGAAAAGACCTCATTTTTGTTTGTCAAATTCAATTAATATATACTATGCCAATTGAAGTCTTTTAATCATGTAGATTCTAATGGTTGAACAGGAACATGTAAAATTGTTCCAAAAAATAAAACACACAAAACAGGTTACAGTCCACCCCATCCATACAAGGAAAATCTGTTAAGCAAAGTATATGTTATATAAATATGTATGTATGTGCGCGTGAAGAAGAAGAAGAAGAAGAAGAAGAAATGGGAACTCACCAGGGGAAGTGAAAGGTTTAAGAATAGGATCAAGAATTTGGGGTGAAGCAGAGGGAATGGGAGTGCCAAATCCAATGGCGTCGCCAAAGAAGGAGGTGGGGGTGGGCGTGGGTTTGGGTTTGGTCTTCTTCAAGTAAGTGTCATCTCTGGTGAAAAGCTCCGTCCGGCTCTGGCTCTCGTGGAGGGAGTGGTTGAATGTTGAAGTAGAAGCGGAAGGAACCGCTGGTGTCGCTGCAGAAGAAGATGAGGAGGAATTGAACTGGGAAAGAGAAGATGCAGTTGCAGAGGCAGACGCAGAAGAAGAGGATGATGATGATGAAGATGAAGGAAGGCAGTTAGAGGCTCGCTGGATTAAATCATCAAAGAGGGAGTGGAGGTTCTCGAGAGCCAGCAATTTGAGGGCCTCCCTCTTCTGCTCTTCGCTCTGGAAGTAGACCAGATTCCTGTGCATCTCCTGCAGCACCAGGAGCAGCTCCTTCGGGATCTCCGGGTGGCTCCTCTTCTTTTGGGCGGTGTGCCTGGAGACGGCTTCCAGCCTCGACTGCTCTTCCTTGTCCACATTCCGTATCAGAGACTTGGCCGCCTCCACCTCCTCTATTCCCGGTCTCTGCGGCAGGGATCTGTGTAGTCTCATGATCTCCTCCACCGTTTCCTCCATCTCTCTGTCTACAAAATTATGAAATGAAATGAAACCTAATTTTGTTCCCCACCCCCGACACCGTTGCTCGAATCAATTGAAGGGTGGAAGTGGAATTTGGAGGAGGAATTTAAGGACCGGTATGCGAGTTTCCGGCAAGCACTCCCCCTACCAGCTGTGTCAAAATCAATTTTGAATTGACACTCTTTCCTTCCCTTTTTTAATTGCCTGTCTTTCCCTTTTATAAGTTCTTTCTTTTCTTCACAGCCGCTATCTCGACTCCTTTCCTCTCTTCTTTGTTGTCCATCGAGCTTATTGTATGCACGAATGAATTAATTAATGATAACCGGCGAGCCCTGCTGTTTCGATCATTCTTTTCTTCTTTTCTTTATTTCGTGAGATAGTGAGGTTACAGAATGAAGGTTTTCTACCATTTACAGGGGCTATATAACGGCGGCTTTCGTGTTCGTTGCATTTAAAAATCACTGGTTTTAGTAAATAAAACAATAAAAAAATTAATAACTATTCGGACCAAAAATTTATATGTATTAATTTTTTTAATAAAATTAATAAGTATCGTTGCATATAAAAATAGTAAAAAATATAGTATAACAAAGTCCCTCGAGAAATGAAGATTATATTTTGCTTTGAAAATTTGGATGTTACGAGGATTTACACGAAAGCCCCCTTCAACCCATCCGTCTTCGATTCATAATAATAAACTAAAAGTTAGTTTGATTGAGATAAGAAGTGAAATAAAAAGTAGAGTTGAAATAAAAATAGAGGAAAATAACTCATTTCAGTGGTTTGATAAGGGGAAAAGTGTAGAGCGAAAGAAAAAATAAGATATAATCTCTTTTTTTTTCTTTTAATAAATCATTTTCGTCATAAAATAGAAATAAATAGAAAGAAATAAAATTTTTAGACGAATTTATCCTTTTTTTTTAATATTTATAAAATTATCCATTATTTTTTCTATTTTAATTTTATTTAATATAAAATAATAAAATTTAATTTTTTTATCAATTTTATTAGACAAATTATTTTTTCTAATTTTATTTTTTTATATTAATATTCTAATTTTATTTAATATAAAATAATAATGAAAATAATTTATAAAAATAAAAAATATATATATTAAATAATTATTTTTTAAAAAAATATTTTAAATTAAAAAAATTATGTGATAATAAATATTAAAAATATTATTTTACAATAGTAGAGTAATAAATAATGTGATATTTCCTTTCACTTTTCATTCTAACCAAATATAAAAAAAGTATCATTCATTTCCTTCTCTTCTATTCCTACCAAACAAAAATGAAGAAAATACATTTAGTTCCATCAAATAAAATAAATCTTTCCCTTTCCCCATCCCTCTCCCCTTCCGCAAACTAAACTTACCCTAAAGGACTCTCCAACCCCACATAGGACCGGTCAAAGGACTATCCAATGAATGGATATACTCTGAAAATATTATCTCACTCTGGGTTACTTTCGGCTCACCACTGAACCATACAACAGCTGCCACTGTATTCAATGTGGTCAAACATCCCTCACTCTACAACGCCATCGTAGGTAAGTCAGGCCTAAACGCCATGAAAACTCTGCTTAACACCAAACACATAAAGGTTAAGTTCAGAACTCCTCTTGGTATTGGAATGCTATCTTGCAATTTGGAACCTTTCGTAACTCTTCCCAAGTGACTATGATTCTCTCATGACTACAGGATACGTCTCGATTGTTTTACCTTAGATCTTCATTATTGCTATAATATTTTCTATTCCATGACTAGTATATGCGGCATCCTACCAGTTAGTTCCTTCCGAACGTAGCATGTCATCAATAAGAGATCTGATTCCCAGAAAGGCACGCACGACACATCCTATCGTTTGATTCATAACGAATAAAATGTGTCGCCAATAAGGGACTGACTCTTAGAAAGGCAGGCACAACCAATCCTATCATTTGATTCCTAACGAATGAAGCATGTTGTCAATAAGGGATCTGACTCCCAGAAAGGTAGACGCAATATATCCTATTGTTTTATTCCTAACGAGCGAAGTGTGTCCCCAATAAGGGACCTTGATCCCCAGAAAGGTAGGCACAATCTATCATATCATTTAATTCCTAACAAACGAAATATGTTATCAATAAAAGACATGAATCCTAGAAGGGAAGGCATGGCCTAGCTTATCATTTGATTTCTAACGATCGAAACGTATAGCCAATAAGGGAACTGACTCCCAAAAGAACAAGCAAGGCCTATCCTATCGTTTGATTCCTAACGAACGAAGTGTGTCGTCAATAAGGGATTTGACTCCCAAACAGGTAGATACGACCTATCCTATCGATCCTTTCCTAGTGAATATTGCCTATTAAAGGGACGTGGCTCCCAGAAGGGTAAGCATGGATCATTAGAATGGTTGGTCTCCTAACAATGACAATGCACCGCTGGGCGGACAGGCATTTTTCCTTTAGTCAAATGATCTAAAACGTACATGTGTGACATATGACCTAGCCAGGTTTCTCGAACAAATCCTACCGAAGGCATACAGATAAAATCTATATTTTCTACTCGAATTAGGGGAATATCCCCCTAGTGATAACACATGCAAGATGCAACAGTATGAAAATTTCTTTATTAGAAGATAGACAATGCGAAAATTTCACAGAATCAGGGGGAACAAGGGGAGTGCAAGAACCTCTAGAGGAGGAGACTCCACAACTGCTTGGGCCTCAGCCAGCTTATCTAGAATATCGACAGGATCAGTGAGGGCTAGGCCCTGGCCCGCTACCTCTTGACCAATAGTCTCTTCAACAGAGGGCAAGGCCCCGTCCAAACCTGTTTAACGAACTATCTTTCGACACATCTTAACCTTTCAGTCTAGTTGTACTGGGAATGCCTAAAGATTTCAGTATTCTTGGCAAATGACTCTGCGATCTCAGTCAGCCTCCGCTCTATAGCTTGAACCGACTCTTTGCGCATCTGAACCAGCATCTCTGCAGTTTGCAAACTTGCCTCCCGGACCTTCGCTTCGGTATCCAGCTTCTTGCAACATTTCAAAGATAAGGCTATATTAAGCCATAAATGCCCGATCTCTTCATTCTTCTTAGCAAGCAAAGTGCTAGATGTCCTTTCTGCCTTCTTATCTGTCTCCCTCTAATCAAGGGTATCCTGTAATGTCAAGATTTGGTTGCCCAATTGATCGACACGTCTCTCCGCCTGCTTCTTGTACTGCCTCTAAAATTCTATTAGGGTCATCATCTACAAAAAAGAACTAGATCAACCGAAAGCAAAGCAAAGCAAGAAGTAAAATAAGACAAGTTTGGGAAAAAATGATACTGCCAAACCAAGAGACTGAAAGGTCTCATCAACCTGCTCTAGAGACATCTTGTTTAACTCAATCTCCTAGCAATGGAAATCAAACCGATAAGCTATTTGGCTCGCCTCGATCATATAGACATAGCTGAACCAATTGTCCCCTATACAGATTGCAACCGTTCCTCTCTCTCTTTAGCCCTTTCTGCCATCGAAAGACCGAATAGTAATAGAAGGAGAGAGAGCAGTCCCATCCACTACTTTTCGTTTCCCCTTGTGTGGGGGCCACAAAAGCACAACATACGATGGCCCAGACATCTCTTTTACAGCAATAGCTAGAACACTTGGTCCCTTTGGCAGCCTCAGCTCAATAGTTGGTGTGGAGACATCTCCAAATTCTTCCCCTTCAGGTGCCTCCCTCATCGGGACATCTTCATCAATCTCACCAATCGATGGAGATGTATGATCAATCAGATGCCAAACTGTCAGCCCCTGTGATCCAATGGCCACCGATTTTGAATATCTTATCGAAGAAGGAGATGCATGCACTTCAACATCCCTGATTCCTTCGCCCTCTCTTTCCATCGAAAACTCAGGTAATTAGACTCTCCTTCTCTTTAACGAAGGAGGTGCGGCTTTTGATCGAACCCCCCATGCCCAATCAATCTCCCTCTAAGGCCTTTTGGCATTCGGTCTCACTTGCCTATTGGTTATAACTTTCTTTAAAATGGCATCTCCTAGAGAAGATAGAATATCGACAAACTCTTTCTTCCTCCTCTCGACTAGAAGAGGCCTATCAATTTTTCTTTTCTCCCCGACCAACAAAATCGCCAAGGACTGCATTTGGTCATCCACAAGAGAATCAATACAGATATTTCTCCTAGTAGATATGCAGTAGTTCCCAACTGAACGCACGAATCAGGAATGAAGAAAAGGAGTCGAAGGCTTCGACCCAAACAATGACTCCTCATTGGTGCTAGGCAACATAGGCATGAGATCTCAATTCAAAAACTCTACGAAGAAATACTGATGTATCAAACTCTTGTCGATCGACTCTTTGTAGTAAAACCTCCAGTTGGATTCGGACCAGATTTACAATCTATATCAACCCCGAGTGGAATCCTTGCTCCCACGTCTCTTCAATGAAAAGATAGATGCCAAAATCTCAAAATCAAAACAGAGGCAACAAAACTCCAACAAAGAGATCATGGCAACAAAGGGAGAAGCAGTGTCAAAAATATGTTTTAACAAAGCAATACTTCCCCAATCGAACTAGTATACGATATCTTCAGGTCATACTTCACTATTTGTTTGTACATTGGAACACAGTCCTCTGACGCCCTATTGGCCCTATCCTCGTCCATAGCCGACACCAGAGTGTAATTTTTTTCTAGTAGCATATCAGTTTGAACTTCTCGGAGTTCCCCTGCGTCATTGTGCTTCTAATGTCGTCAATGCTCTGATGAGTCTGAGGAGAAACCTTGGCCATTTTCTTAAGCAAAACTTTCTTTATGAAGAGTTGATTCGCAAGAAGACAAGACTGTTAAAAGAAAAGTATGGAAGTGTCTGATCCACTCGAGCATCTGGCTTTATAAAGCGTGCTGGAGACGATTCGCAGAATCCAAAGCGGCACATGTCGCATTAAAAGTTTTATATATTTTCGATGACCATTACTCATGATATCCTTTTCACGAAATGACACCATGAGTCGAGTGTAAATGATAGGACATAATCCAAAGGCTCATTATGGTAATACTCAGTCTTATGAGTCTATGATCCAACAAACATCTCACACCTAGACATGTCAATCAGTAGAGATCTATCTCGCTAAAGGGCGGACATGGTCCGACACTTTGGATAATCTCTATAGGTAGTAACCTAATCAATTCATAGCCTTCAAAGGCATTCATTAAGCACAAGACAATACTTTCTCTTCGATTGGTGATTAGCAGTTTTGGTAAAGATTTGATCATTTACTCTCTTCAGTCAAAGATAACATTCAATTTTGGACATACTTTTTTGATAAGGAAGAAAACCTTTGAAATCTAATCGATAAGGAAAAAATTTCCTTAGTTCGTTAAATTTTCTAAATGATAAAGATTTTAAATTTATGGAGAATATTTGACTATGGAGTTCTGAGATTCCCAAATATTCTCATAAGAAAACTAGAGTTATAATACTCTGAGTGTACACGACTCATGAGAAACCGATCTATAAAAGCATTCTACATACCACATCCCAAGTACATTCCCTTGGAATACCTCACTCGATACATAAATTACAGGACTCTCATCCTCAAGCCTCTCTTGCTCAGTTTATTTCATTTCTATCGAAACTTCTTTTTCTGACTTGAATGTAGGAGTTTTTCTCGTCGGAGCACCCTCTGACAGTTTTTTACAGGTCTCATTTTATCTCTCAGATTACCTGTTCGAATCTAAAGAAACTGATATCTGTGGAAATAAAACTTACCTCCAACACATACAAATCCAGATAAATCGGACAATCAGGAGTTTCAAAGGGAAAAAGGTTTTTGAGTCATGACTCTCATATCTAGATATTAAGTATAAATTATAAGTCAAAGTTTTCTCAATTTATTTTATACATTCCATGTTTCAAATACTAGAATGAATATCCAACAAGACAAAATCATCATTATCAAAATAAAAATCCAATCTCTGACGTCATAGGCCTATTCATGCCTCACTTTCAGTTTTTGAGATAAAAATATTTGTTGACAAAAAAAAAATACTATCCGTGACGGCGATGCCATTACCACATTGTCCCTCCTATATTTAATTATATTGTGCAAGCCATGCAAGCCATGCGCATTGAAATACATTTTAATCAAATAGGGGAAAAAATCATGAGAAGATATTTAAAAAAGGAAAGAAAAAGAAAAGAAGGGTTATGAGTGATTAATAAGCAATTTACCTAAAAATTTTAAATAAACTTGATACATGACAAATACAACATTTTAACATCAAAAGCTAAACTATTATAGAAGAAACAATAATGATATATTTTAAATCATCATAAATCATTTATTTATACCAGTATTAGATCATCACTTCTCTTTTTTTTTTAAGTTTAGTTGAATAATGTGTGTGTATATTAATATATTTTTTTAATACTATTATTATTTTTTTATTATTATTACTATTATATATATATATTAAAATTATCTTATATTTGTCTCTCACGATCGATCTTAAATTTTGAAATTAAAGTTCTAATTATTATTATTATTATTATTATATCCCAGACTAAAAGAAAAAAGAAATAAAAAGAATTCTTTCAACTGATGTGACAAAGAAATTTGACTCCTAATATAGAATCACTATCAATGCACTTATTATTACTAGTTATTGCCCCGCACAAATGCACAGGATGCTCACAAGATATAGATTATATTTTTTCACTGTATAAACATTTGTTAGATTTATAATTAATTTAATATTCAAACTAAATTATTATCTAAATTAATAAAAAAAAATATGATATATATTAACGATAGAAAAAAAAAAAAAAGAAAACAGAGTCTAATAACTGGAATTCTAAAAAAGATTAAAGATTGAGATAAAAAAAAAAGTAATAATTGAAGTAAAAAGGAAACAAAAATGAAGGGATAACCATTCGTAGAGGAAAAAACAAAAAAAAAAAAAAAAAAAAAAAAGAGAAAACCTATATTAAAGGGAAAAAAAACTAAAGAGGAAAAAATGGTAAAAAAATAAAAATTATAATTTAAAAATAAAAGGACGATCACCCATGAAGTCGAAGAAAAAACAAAAAAGGAAAAACTTATGTTCAAAAAAGACGAAGAATTAAAGTAAAAAAACCGAATTAAAAAAATAATAAGAATCTGAATGGAGAAGTGGGATAAAAAAAAAAAAAAAGTTAATGCTTAAAAATGACGAATGACTTTATATAATAAATTAAAAGTTAATGCTTAAAAAAATTTAAAAGCCAGTAAAAATATTCAAAAGGAATAAAAAACGAAAGATTTTGATATCATTTTATATAATAAAAAATTATATTTTTAAAATTAAAAGTTTTTTTAATATCTTTAAAAAATATCATTTTAATATAGATATTAAAAAGTTATATTATTTTAATACTAAAATATAAATTATATCAAATTCTTTTGATTTTATATTTTTCTTTTAATATTTTTAAATGACTTGTAAAATTTTTTAAAAAATTTCATATTCTTTCTAATATTTTTATCTCATTTTTTATATATTATTTTTATTATAAAAGGTATATAACTTAGAATTTATTATTTATAATGTAATTTTTTTAATTTATTGATTTTATAAAAACATTTTAATTTTTTAATGATTTTGTAAATTTTTATTTAATTTGTTAATTTATTAAATTAAAATTATATTATAGATATACATTTTATATCTAAAATATATTATTTAATTTTACATTATTTACTATGATATAAAGAACTGTAATGCTATCAATTTTATACAAATTTTTGAAAGAATATTAAAAAATTAAAAGTATTAAAAAATGAGATCAAAATGTTAAAATATTATAAATTTTTTTTCAATTTTTCATTTTCTTCAATTCTAAAATATTAAAATAAATCTTTGGATTTTATATTCCTTTTTTAACATTTTTCATTGACTTTTGAAAATTTTTTTTAAAATTTTATATTATGGATGTTTTTATGTTTTAAAAATATTTTTTAATAGTTTTATATTATAGATGTTTTAATACTATAGGTGTTTTTTTAATCACAATTTTTTTAATTTTTAATTAATATGAAAAATGCTCAAAACTTAATAAATTATCAAATTAAATAAAAACTTATAAAATCAATAAAAAATTAAAATTTGATAAAATCAATAAATTAAAATAAATTACATTATAAACAATAAATTCAAAGCTATATCCATTTCTTATAATAAGAAATTATATAAAAAATAGATTTAAAAATATTTAAAAAGAATTTAAAATTTTAAAAAACTTTTACAAGTTATTAAAAAGTATAAAAATTCGAAATCAAAAGATTTTGATCTCATTTTATATAATCAAAATAATTACATTTTAAAAAACAAAAGATTTTTAATATTTAAAAAAATATATATTATTTTAATATAAATATTAAAACATTATATTATTTTAAAATTAAAAAATAATATAAGTATTAAAATATTATATTATATTATATAAATATAAAAGAATATTATTTAATGTTATATTAGTATAAAATATTAACAAATTATTTTATTTTAAAATTAAAATATAAATTACAAAGCTTTTATTAAAAGAATATAAATTATTATTTTATAAAATATTATAATAATGTTAAATTTACCAAATCCTTTGATTATATAAAATTAGATTTAATTCTTTTGATTTTTTATTTTTTTTATAATATTTTTTAGTGACTTTTAAAAGTTATTTGAAGATTTTATATTCTTTTTAATATTTTTTGATATCATTCTTTGTATATATTATTTTTATTTTAAAAAAGGATCCAACTTTAAAGTTTATTATTCATAATGTAATTTACCTTAAATTTTAAAAAAAAAAATATTTGAATTTTTTATTGATTTTATCTATTTTTATTTAGTTTGTTAATTTAGTAAATGAAAATTAAATTATAGATGTACTTTTTATATTTCGAATATATTATTTATTTTATATACATTATTTAATATTGCAATATTTATGATAATATAAAGAATTATAATTCTATTGGTTTTATAAGAATTATTGAAAGAATAACAACTTATAACTTTTATAAAAACTTTCTAATTTATATTTTATTACTAAAATAATATAATTTTTTAGTATTTTATATTAACATAAGATTAAAATAAAGATATATTATGTTTATGTAATTTAATATTATATTTTAACAGCAATATTAATTTTAGCATTATATAGTAATTTTTTTTAATATTTATATAAAAATAACACAAATATTTTTTAAAATAATAAAAAAAAAATATTTTTAAAAAATAATTTCTTTGTTATATAAAATGAGATCAAAATCTTTTTATATTTTTTTTGTTTTTTAAATATTTTTTAATGACTCCTAAAACTTTTTTTTAAAATTTTACATTCTTTTTTATATTTTTTATCTTATTTATATATTTTTTTATTATAAAAAAGCATATAACCTAAAATTAATTGTTTATGAATTAATTAATTTTTATTTATTTATTTTAAAAAAAATATTTTAAATTTTATAATCAAACGAATTTAATCTTAATTTATGTAATCGAAAGATTTTATTAAATTTAATATTATTTAATATTTAATAAAATAATAATTTATTTTCTTTTTATAAAAACTATCTAATTTATATTTTATTATTAAAATAATATAATCTTTTAACATTTGAATAAAATAATATAATTTTTTTGAATATAAAAAATATAATTTTTTATTATATAAAATGATATCAAAATCTTTTGATTATATATTCTTTTTTTAATATCTTATAATGACTTCTAAATGTTTTGTTTTAATTTTATATTCTTTTTAATATTTTTTGATCTCATTTTTTATTTTTTATTTTAAAAAACGATATAATTTAAAATTTATTGTTTATGATATAATTTATTTATTTTAATGATTTTATAAAAGCATTTTATTTTTTATTGATTTTATATATATATATATATATATATATTTGTTTTTGCTTTGTTAATTTATTGAGTTTTGGTTCTTTTTTTTACTTACTGCCACGATGGAATTTTTTAAAATTTTTATTTGATTTGTTAATTTTTTTATTTTGACTCAAAACTTTTTCCCCTTAAGTTATTCATCTTTTTTCTAATATTTTGTATCAATATAAAATTAAAATAAAGTTATATTATATTTATAGAATATAATATTATATTTCAAAACCAATATTATTTTTTAGTATTAAAATAGTAAACTTTTTTTAATATTTATGTCAAAATAATATTATTTTTTTGAAAATATTAAAAAGAAACTTTTGATTTTAAAAAAAAATAATTTTTTTTGGTTTTATAAAATGTCATCAAAATGTTTTGATATTTTTTCTTTTTTAAATAATTTTTGATGACTTCTAAAACTTTTTTCTAAATTTTACTTTTTTTTATATTTTTTTATCTCATTTTTAATTTTTAAAATCAAAAGAATTTGATCTCATTTTATATAATCAAAAGATTTTATTAGATTTAATATTATTTTAATATTTAATGAAATAATAATTTATATTCTTTTGATAAAGACTTTCTAATTCATCTTTTTAATATTAAAATAATATAATTTTTTATTATTTTATATTAATATAACATAAAAATAATATTATTTTATATATATAATAATATTATTTATATATTGTAATGTAATATTTTAATACTAGCATTATTTTTAATATAATATAATATTATATTTATCTATTTTTTATTTTTTATTTTAAAATTTTTTTGTTATATAAAGTGAGATCATTTTTTGATATTAATTAAATAGAAATTATAAAAATTGTCATTAAAAAATATCTATAATATTAAAGCATATATGGTATAAAAAGATTGAAAATACATTAAAAAATATTAAAAAAATAAGATAAAAATCTTAAACGAACATAAAAAATATTCTTTATTCAATATTAAAAGTATTAAAATGAGTTCAAAATATTTTTGATTTTATATTCTTTTTTTAATATTTTTAATGACTTTTAAAATTTTTTCAAAATTTTATATTATAGATATTTTTTCAAAAAGGACTGAAATGAAAAAAAAAAAGGTAGCGGACTGAAATGGTAAAAAAAAAAAAAACAAAAAAAAAAAAAAACAAAAACAAAACAAAACTAAAGATGTGGCAAGAAAAATAGTAGACGACCAACCAGGGACGTCTGAAAAGAAAGAAACAGTGGCGGATGAACGGTAAACGCCGTTGGTGCTTTATATATAAGGGAATTATTATTATTATTATTAGTTTGTTTATTTTTGTTCTTTTCTTTTATTATTTTTATTTTTTAATTTTTTTTCTCTATTTTTGTTTTCAAACTCTAATTTTATGTTATTGTATTTTATTTCAATTTCTTAAATGATCTATCCAAAATTTAAAATTTTGTTGTTGTAATATAGAATAATGTCTAATTAAAAAGTAAAAAATAAAATGAAATGTACGCCATGGGTCTGTCTCCAACCAGCAAATGTTGAGCTGCTGATCCCACGCCTATAAACTGGATCGATGAAGTTGGTTCGCTTATGGTTATGATGATGAGGCCTTTTTGGTTAGGAGGAAAGATCACACTAAGTCCGTGTTTGATCACATGAACGGGAGGGATCGACAATTCCATCCCAGCCAAGCCAAGCCACACATCTGGTTGGACCAATGGGTCCCCTGTCATCCACTCGTGACTTTTGATATAAACCGCCCCCCCCCCCAAAATAAAAAAACAAAAACAAAAACTAAAACACCCAAAACCCAAAAAAATAAGTTGTTAATTACCGAATTACAATAAATTTTATGATTTATTTATTAAATAATTTTTGTGCCATTGAATTTATCTATAAATTAATTAATAAGTCATTTGACCATAAGATTCTCTTTTGACCAAGGACACATTAGATTTTTGCTCTCCAGATATAAACTGTTAAATGAATGAAAATTAAAACTGGAAACTCAAATTTACCGCTTTATGCACGTACACCCACAACATGAGAAGGACGAGTTGCCCTTGTGTCCATACTCCGGCAGCTAAGAGCTTACCAATGAATCAGCAAGCTCAACCCCAAAAAAGAAAAATGAAAAATGAAAAAAGAAAAGAAGAAGAAGAAGAAGAGCCCCATGAATCAGCAAGTGTGGATGATTAAGAATTAAATGAGAATACAGGTGTCCACACTTCCTACCGGGACACGTGTTGGTTCGGGAACGTACAGCCCACGTTTGCATGCTCAATCCCACCCTCCACACCCTCCGATTCTCCTCACAACTATTATCTAGCTGGACATGTTCCCAACTTAGGAATCTAATATTCGGAATAACGGTTACAAGCTCACATGACTGAGGCTGAGATTAAAAGGTGGGCCCCTCACATACTCCCACCCTCGTGGTGCTGTCCCTAACCTGACCCTGCGGGAACTCGGGATTTGATTGAGAACACAAATTGTGTACAAGTGCGGCCAATACAACCAAACCACCTACCAAGCAATCTCAAACCACCCCCTCCCCCTTTTTTCCGCCAACAAAATAAGAAAGATCATGAGAGCCAGGCAGCGACATCGGGCAAAATCCTAATTTCAAAATTAAATAATTAATCTTTTATAGTTAATACCAAGTTATTTCCCTTTCTTTTATCTTATAACTGTTCTCAAAAACAACAGTCTTAAAATCACAATTTCAATAAAGTTTTTAATATACATAATATAAAAGTGTCCAGATCAAAATCAACCCACACGGGAGGTTAATTTTCAAAATGTTTTAGAAGAGAGATTTTTATTATATATGTTGAAGTTTTTGTATGAGATAAAGAAGTTTTAAAACTGTACTTGAGATGAACAGTTTTAAAATCTTTGTTTCAAATAAAGATTTTAATGTATATAATTTAAAATTGAGAATAATTTAAAAACCTCAATCTTAGACAATTTAACTTTTAAAATCATTTTTCAAAAACAACTTTAAAATTAGCCTCCAATGCAGTGTTAATCAAATCCCTTAACTTGAAATAGTTTGTTATTAATCGCAAATGAATATTAATTACACCCCTAATTGTTCAAAAGTGTGAAGGTACCAAGGCTATGATGTGGAAGGATCATCCTGTGAACTCCCCTCACTTCAACTCTTCCTGTTATGATCGCATCTATTGCTAGTACTTCCCTCCTCCATTTTAACTCCAAATGCTTGGATATGAGAGAAACATCTTTGATGAGAATGGTCATATTATTGTCTAATTGCCCATGTGCCCTATGTTCACTTTAATGCCACGTCACGCAGGTATGAGCATTAATTGTCATATCAGCCAACCCTAACGTTTAAAGTTAACATAGTGATTAAATTGCACAAAATTGATCGACAAGTTGATGTCCTGCATTCAACACAAAAGGCGTCTAGCCATCACATGGCACTTATAGGATCAAATTGTATACCCAAAGCATACTTAACCCTTTTAAATTTGGACAGTTTTATTGAACTTTCAATTTGTTCTGTGTTTTACGCTTAAGGCATTCTCCTGGAATACGTACATAGAAGTTCTGATTTATTCTCCTATTTATAACGAATTTGAAATTTGCATTGCAAGAGAATATTACAGAGAGAAAGGAAGACATTGCAAATGTTGATCAACGAAACTATTCAAGATGTCAATAGGAAAGTCCTATCACATGAAACACAGAAGCTAGTAGGAAGTAACAGATAATCCTGTAATTTTTTTTTTCTAGACACAATTCATCCTGAATTTAATTTGAAACTACTAGTCCAAAAATTTCAAAATAGGGGAAGGGGCAATAATCTTTCTCCTTTTTTCTTTTTTCTATAAAGCAACTGATGAAAGATGGCCCGCCCACATTTATGATCAATAATTTCCCACAAATTCATCATTTTAAATTCTTTTAAGGAAAACTATATATCAGATAAATCAGATCTCAGACCAAAGTGTAAACCCAGAAAACTCACCTTATGAGAACTCGAGAACTGATTGAGAAGAAAGATTATGAACTGGCGCATTATTGGAAAAAGGCAGAGCACCATTACTATGTCTCATAATTCATACGTGGTTTCAGTCACCTCATGCAGCAGCAACCGATAACAACCAACCCTGTGATTGCATAACACGTCACTTCCAGGATGTTCCGACAAATAAAATTCTAATGTCAAACAGATTTGACTCAGCCTCAACGGACTCAGGCCTCTTCTGTCGCGGACCAACTCATTTCAATATTAGGCTTGGTGGGATATACAAAAATAGATGACGCAGGAACTGAGGGCTGAAACCCAGCAGCACATCTCACTGATGTCACAGTAACTCTTGGCAGTTGCTGTAAACCTGAGACTAGTGGCACAAGCTTATGACAGATGGCATGCTCAGATTTGGGAAGCAGAAAAATAATGTCATTGTGAGAGCCAGACAACACAAAACTCTGTGAATCTGCCAGTGAATATTTTATCTCTTGAAGCAGTTGAGTCTGATTTTGAATTGTAATGAAGAAGGCAAAAGGATCTCCAATGCAAGCATAAGGAGGACACTCCAACTTGACAATCAATGGTGATAATTCCACGGTTGCATTTGGAAGTTTATGCTTTGTCAAGACTCCAACACCTTTTGAGAAGGTTCCAGAATGCTCTTTAGGCTCCAAATACCTCCTCCATCGTAGACAGACCATGCCCATCCTTAGCTTTGAGGAGTTAACCTCAGGAATGATTGAAAAAAACTTCTTGAACTCTTCCCCTGGAACAAGAAGGGGGGAAAATATAAGGCCCTCAGATTCATGTTGAACACAGCAAGATCTTTCACACTCATCATCATCCTTTTCAACTGAAATGGATAGTAATTGCAGTGGCACCTCGGTGCAGTTCTTAGCAGTAACAATTAGTATACTTTTCTCATTTAGAGGTAGTGAAATCAACTGATCAGAATCAGGAACAGGCCTAATTCTTGAGAGCAAAAGTGGGTCCCTTCGATAAGGCAGCATTACATGATGGCTAATAGTGATGGCACTTTTCCCTTCAATCTGCAGACTCCTATGAACATGTACTTTAGCAGTAGACTCATTGCAATGTGGAGAATAACCCAAGGAAATGTAAACTACAACCAATTTAGGTCGGTGCCACTTAATTTCTAAATTGCAGGACCATGAATCACCACTGTTCATGAATGGAACAGACACTAATCCAAAAGATTGCTGAATTTTCCTGATATTATCAGCACCTCTTTGGGGTTCATCTTCCCCTTCTGGTCTGGCAATGCCAAGAAGCTCAACATGATGATTGTCCATCGAAAAAGGTTCAATTTCCCTTGGACTAACTAGGCCACCACCTCTAGCATCTACTAGATTTATCTTCAACTCTCCACAGAAAATAGCATGACCAATGGAGGTTACCTTAACAGGTAGTATGAAGCTTTCTCCAACTAATGCAGGCCCAGAAGCACCTAAACTAAGTTCCACCATTGCATCTGGTTCCTCCACCTGAATGGTCTTCTGACCAGAGAATGTTAGAGCAGGATCCTTGGTTGGAAAAGTCTCCACACGGTCTTCAAACTTCCAAAGTGGTAATTCATCCATTGAAGCTGGACTTTCTGTCCTGCAACAGATAGTGAAGTGTGGTCCAATCCTTGCAATTACAGATATGCATTCAAGCTTTCCACTTTGCCCTGCATGAATAACAGTCTCAGAAACGAACAAGTGAAGCTAAAGGAGGATCTGTTACCAGCAGGAGAAAAATTATAATCAGTGTGAAAAGGCACCGGAAATCAATCCAATGAAATTGTAGAGACTATTCAAGCTAGGTAGGAATAGTTGACATCATTAATTTCATTATGTTGCAGGGATAAATGTCAATGACCAACAAACATGGTTGCAACCACAACTACAGGACATACAAAGGTGGCAGTGAAATGAAAATAAATCAGAAGACATTGAACTGAAAAGCAATTATTGCCTTAATGAGAGGTGCAAGTATTTGCCACGAATCGCATCGGATGGATATCTTAGGAGTTGACTACTTTTGACCATGAAGTCAACCACTCAGCTATGGAAGAAGGTGGCATAACCATAGGAGTCTTACTTGACCATGGGAATGGCAAGAACATACTTCCCCATGTCCTGAGCTGGCTCTTGCCTACCATTTGGCCCAAATACTAGTTTGCTTAAAATTCCATCCATACCACATGAGTCCATATATACAAAATATACAAATTTAGAAAAATATTTTTCATTCAAAAGTTTAAAATAGTGGGTGTTATGCCAACTCTATACACACAAGTTTCATTTACAATAAGTTAAGGAGGTCCCTAGTTCACATCCTAATAGGCTCCTTAATTAATACCATCTCCCATTTATGTCTTATGAGAACCAGTTTAAGCTGTTAAAAACCCACACAAGTATATTAAGTTATAAATTAATAAAAACATCTTCCTCTTCAGTTTTGAACTTTTGGGGCAGAAAATTACTTAGGGTAAGAATTTATTAGTGCTTTAACTCACTTTCCTTTAAAGGACACACCAACTAGCTAAAACCAATAATAACATATATTAAAGAAATAGATGTCATCAGTAGAAGCTGATGTACCAGACTTGACGTCATATGACAACCGCAACCACCTATTAGCTGAGAGTGCCAGAGCACGAGTGACTTCAACTCGAGACTTTGGAAGACTATTGGAAGCCACAGCTGATTGATGTCTTTGAGCACTATAGATAATAAAATTACACTGAGATTGATTGAATTGGACCTCTAGTTCATCAATCTCAACTGTTTGTGGTAATTGTGATAATAGCGATACTGTCAATAAAGTTGGTAAATCAGGCTTAACTATCTGTTCATGAAATGCAACAGAAGCAAGAAGTGCCACTCGAAGTGGGCTGACAAGATCAATCTCTATACAGAGAGGGAGATCTTTAGAAATTCTAGGACTGTTTGCATCCTCAGTTGGTGCTAAGTCTGATTTTCCATTGACAAACTCAAATACTTCTTTTTGTATGACCTCTCGGCGTGACATGGTTGCAGGACCAGCAGGTCCGCATTCTCTACAAGTAGATTTAGTCACACCACCCGATGACACAGGCAGTGCAGCCATTTCCAGAGAGTACTCAACAAAATCTTCCAGTATTTCCTGTTTCCTTGAGCATTCACGCAAGTAACCCAGAGTCTCCCATAACAAATTTACCCAACCTTCTTGTCTGTAAAGTTTAGCAATAGAATCAAGAAGCTTTTTTGCATTGCTGAGGTCACCTACGGCAAAGTATTCTTTAGCCATCTGGAAAGCACAATACGAGGCCATCCTCGGAATTTTAAGGTTCGTGTATGACTCATATGACTTTTTAAGTAGAGCAATGATTTCAAAGGAATCCTGGAACCTCTTTCCTTCCAATAGAGCATGGTGGATGTACTCTTCATCTGTAAGACTACATAGACAAAACTGAAACCATAAGTATCCAGAGTGATATAAATAGACAAAATGGAGAATTTCATGAAATATAATTCAAGACTTACAGCTGCAAGGCAAATTCATCTCCTTGCTCAACTAGTCTGGCATATTGACCCACAAAAACATAAGAAACCACAGATTCTGAATTATCATCTAAGCACACAGCTTCCATCATGGATAATTCACGCTCCAAAGAAAATCTTTTCTCCTTCAAATACTGAGCTGCAAACTGTTTCAAGATTGTAGACTATTATCCACTCTAAATAGTCCAGCAACCTAATTATTATAGAAAGGCAAAGGAAAAGAAAAAGGAAAAGCTATATGCATATGATCATTTGCAATAAGGACAAATTTGCTCAGGATCCCTTATGTTCTAAACTCTGGTGTTGGCAACAACCTAAATAACTTAACTACAAGGGACCTCCACCTTTGAACACTGTCTTTATATCCATGACCAATAATTCGCATCTCAAGTCTCTTTACGCATGGACCAAGAGAGAGTCCTCACCATTCACAATAGAGAAACCATGGTACCTCTAATTCTTATATGGATACAAATAATACTAGACTACAGAGCAAGGTTATTCCTTTCGTCAACTAAGTGATCAGAAAATTTCTCTACTAAGTAATTCCAAGCAAAGAATGAAACTTTCACCTCTTCCACTTCTTTATGCTAAAAGTAAAAAACTATTTAGCCTAGAATTCCTCTTTCTTGATAACATTCACCTAATTTATATAATAGATTAAAAGAATGGATGCCCTCAACCCCACCTCCACCAAGGAAAACGAAGACCCTCCATCTAATGGTCCTACTCCAAACCACTAAGTTTCATCGTAGCCTACGTGACGTGATACAACTCGGGTGCCTAACATGGGAAGAATAATGGTTTGAGTGAAAAGAGGCTTAATTTTTTTTACGAGTAGAAAAAAATTAATTACTCAAAGTTCAATGTGAGCAGAGCAGAAAACAAATAAGATAGAAAGAAAAGAAAATCTACACAAACATATCTTCAACACAAATAACTAAATAATAAATTTTACTTATCAATTCATTCACTATATTCAGGTTTTAGATCAATAGACATGTTTCTGGTAGTAGAAGAACCTAATGGTACTCCTAGATGGGAAAATTACTTTTTAAGTTCTTTAAGTATATCCAAAATTACACTTTAGCCCTTAAGGTTTGTATCATAACAAAAAGGGAAATAATGTTTGAGGTGGTGTTTGGTTAATGGATATGGGAATCAGGAATTGTTTGGGTTAAGGGAATGAGAATCAAGGTATGGGTATGAAACCTCCAATCTATGGGTTTTGTGAAACCCAAGTAAAATGATTGATTTTGGTTGAAACCCATGGATGAAATCCAAGAAAAATTTTTTCCCACTTTTTATCCTTCCATAAAATATTAATTTTAAAACATTTTAAAAAATAAAATAAAATATTAATTTTAAAAATATTTTAATTTTTGTTTTAATTTTAAAAAAATAAAAACAAAATATTAATTTTATCAAGGCCACTTTTAAAAATTTTTTAAAATAAAATAAAATATTAATTTAAAAATATTTTAATTTTAAAAAATAAAAATAAAATTAAAGAAAATAAAATAGATAATAATTATAGTTTTAATTTTACAAAATAAAATAAAATTTTAAAAATATTAATTTTAAAATATTTTTTATCAAGGGTAAAGTTGACAAATATAAAATTCTCATTCCGAAAGATATATAAACAAAATATCAATATTGTTAATCAAATTCATTTCAGAATTTGAACCAAATAAGAGGTATCAGATTCCGATTCCAATTCCTAAGGTTTTTTATTCTGATTCCTATTTCCGAGTACAAACCAAACACCCCCTGATTTCCTATCCAAATTGGTCCTCCATGGAGATGGCCATCAACTAAGCAACGGTCATGTCTAGTTGGCCTCTTATATAATGAGATGGCAAGGTTTTGTGTTTGCATTGGGTGGTTGTCAAAACACATCCACATCATCTTCCCCTCCCCCCCACCAAAAAAAAATGACAACAATTTTCCACCTTAGGGTCGGAAAAGAGTGGGTCTAAGATGGACACATTGCAAAATCAGAATTGAATCTCTCTAAAACTAAATGGCAATTTTAGAAATCAGAATTGAATATCTCTAAAACTAAATGGCAATTTTAGAAGAAATGCTGCAAAGATCATCATTATGGGGAGAACTTTCTTTAAGGCCCTATAATTCGCACAACTTATAACATCAGAACCAGAACATAACACAAATCTAAGTGGAGGATTTTAAGCACAGATCTTATGCTTCATTGTCCCTTCCAAGTCCAACAAAAACAAAAACAAAAACAAAATCCTTGAAGAGGCTTCAATCGCATCGAGTATAGTCTCCTTCCCTCCTAAGCATAGGTATCAAAATTCTTGTATGAGGGATGATTGAGACAAAAGATTGGACAACAATGCTAGTGAAGTCATCAATGACGAAAAAGAAGAGCGTGGGGCTTGTGGTGACTGTGAGAGAAATATCATTTGGGTCTTGTTCAAATATGTCAAATCATGTGAAGTCATAAGAAGTTAAAGGTCCTATCATAATTTCTACTTCACAGGAGAAGAAAGGGAAACATTCATTCAAAAATAAGGGCTGAAGTGTTATGACTTCAAATACTCCATGCTGGCAAAAACACTTGCCACTTCACTCAAAAGAGGCCACCTAGGCAACAACCATTACCAAGTTGACATTCATCATGGTGTAAGACCAATTTGAACAGAAAATGAAATGTTATGAAATGAACATTAAGGGCCAAAGTGCTATTTGGCTACAGTTAAACGACTAAAATAGTAATTTTTCTTCCTAAACGTTCTACAAATTGCCTCAATCAATAATGGAAATAACAGGAATCAGAACTCGCTGAAAAATAAAAAATAAAAAATAAAACTCTAAACCTATTTTAGCAAGTTATGTAGTTCTTATAAGTTAGAACTAAGTTGTTGGAATTTTATTCTTTTAAATGTTTCTATATTCTTAAACTCTCCCATTTCATCCAAAAAAGAAAATTGCTAAAATAAATTTTTAAAAAAATATTTTAAAAAAAAATCAAAGTTCTAGATGAAACGAGAGAATTTAAGAATATAGAAACATCTAAAAGAATAAAATTTCCAGCAACTTATTTCTAACTTTTAAGAACCACATAACTTGTTAAAAGACTCAAAAATTACACAGGACACTTATTATAGGACCAAAAAGATCTGGCCTTCACAATTGAACCATTCCTTTTTCCCTAGGCCACCAACGATCAGCATTTTTGGACCAAACTATAGTTGTGGCATTATTTCTCCCCTTCTAAAAAAGAACCTTGACCCCCATCAACTTAGGAGCAGAACCAAAAATACCACGTATTGCTGCTTTCTTTATCTACACCTTTGGAAGATCATTGGTTTAAAGAAGCATGACGTGCCATGGAACCAATATAGAGTGTGTAGCTTCAGAAACACCATGCATCACCCTTTGTATGAAAAAGAAAAAGAAAAAAAAAATTCTATGCTTCGAATACCCCTTTAGCATCAACACTTGCCCTTGATTAGAGCATTCAGCAAACAAGTGGTCAAAACCTTTACAAGAGAAACCTTGAAAATCTATTTCACCCTTAGAATTAGAATGCTTATTTTCTTGTGCACAAGAGAAGTCAAATATATTGATAGACTTTGAAACTGACAAACTAGATCCATTCCTGAAATTTTCAACACCTTGTGTCTCCAGCAGAGTGATATGATGAACGTTGTTCAGCAGGAAACCAAGGTTGCATCAGTGGAGGATGAATCTGAAATTCACCATAAAAATCGCCTATTGGATTTAATGGATGGTTCAATTGCTGAAATTGTTGATACCCATGTGGGACATGGTCAACTATAGATCTAATTATGTAGGGAACATGTGAAATATGCAGCGGACACATTGAGGCTGCTTGAAGAAGAAATTTTAAGGCTCAAAATTGGTTCCACAAATGGTTGTATGGCCTGGTGTATTTTGCAACTAATCTTTCATGCTCTGTTTTATTCCCTCCTATGTAGAATCTATGTTAGAGAATCTATTCTCCATATCTTCTGAGGTGGTTTTAAAAAGTTTGTGAAGGACATCAATTTCTGAAAAAAGTTATGCACTTGTAACCATGGTGACAAAGCATAGGAGCCTTTGCTTTGATGCCAAACTGATGTAGGAGAACTAGGGTAGATTGCCTACAATCGGAAGAATAATGGGTCGTCACTGAAAAGGCGCTAAATTTGTTTAGAAATAGAAAACAACTAATTGCTCAGAGTTATAAAAAGCTTTATCAACAACTGGGGACAGCAGAAGAATTTGATAGCAATGAGACATGCCTTCAACACATATAACTAAATAATAAACTTTATTCATCAATTCATTCACTCTATTCATGTTTTACATCATCGAGAAATATTTATAGGTGCTTGAAGAACCTAATGTCACTCCTGAACTTTCAGAAAATTGCCTTGATCAATTTAGGAACATGATAGAACTCAAAACTAACTAAATTGAAAGTTTCTAAGATTTTAAACTCTAAAAAGACACTTGACGCTAACTAGAATCTAAAAAAGAAAATAGAAAGTTCTAAATGAAAGGAAAATTAAAGAAAATAGAAGCTTCTAAAAGACTAAGAATTCCAAAAACTTATTTCTAAATTTTGAAGGACTAATAAACTTGCTAAAACACTCAAAACACTACCAAGGACCAAATAAATCTTGTCTCCATGATGGAATCATTGCCTTCATCCTATGCTAACAAAAAACCACATTTTTTGGACCAAGCTATGGCTGTACTAACATAAAATCATATGGTCATGACCAAAACCAAACAGGAACCTGAACTCGGAGGAAACTGATTGCATGAAATATCATACCAAAAATAATTGGAAAACCCTATTTCGACTTTGAAGCATTAAAAAGAAAAATCCTTCCTATACCATCCAAATGCTTCTAAAGCTGATTTTGGGGGGAAGGGGGCACTTGGCCAAGAAGCCAATGTGCAAGACTCCTCCCAAATTTCTTGAATTCAGTAGCTGATTTTGTGCCCGATGGATCTTTACAACCTCTTTCTCATAAAACCACCAGGAGCGAATCAACACTTTTCAATTTTAAAACCCCTCTAAATAGAAGACTAATTATTCTTGAGCACGGTTCCCAATGAGAATTCGCTGCACTCTCTGCCACATAATGAAGCACATCAAATAAATTTGTAATTTCCAAAGAATTCTCTTAGCAAGAGTAAGCTATCCTAAACAAAATATCAATTTTTCCATCAACAATCATTTTCACAAGCTTCTAAATTGAATGGCAATCCCAAAGAAATCCAGACAGCTAACATGGAGATCACCTATATCAGACTCCAATATATCTTTTTTTTTTTTGGGGGGGGGGGGGGTGTTCCCCTCCCTAATACCTCAAAACCCAGAAAAGGTGTCACAAAACCAGAATTTTTTGTCTCACCATCACAAAGTCCACAATAAGTGATATAAGGAAGAAAAACTGCTTTGCAATTCCTACGCCATACACTTAATGCACGCAGTTATAGAAATTAGCTAAAATAGACTAACTACCTGATAATAAAAGGCTGGCAAGAATTCCCACTCGCTCAAAGGTTTTTCTGCAGTGCCTAAAACTGCAGGCAAAGTGCTTTGACCAGCCATAAAGCTGGTCTCAAGTAACTCAGCAAAAACCAAATATTGCCTGCTCATCCAATCCCAATGAAGAAAATCAACTTCTGGTATTCCTACAAGCTTTTTGTAACATGCATTGTGTCGGCGGAACCATGTAACTGCTTCTGTGACCTTTCCACCATGCAGTAACAATGTTGATATCTTGAAACTGATTTGTTCAGCAACAGATTTTATTTCAACCAAACGTTGAACTGCGGGCAACCTTGTAGACATTCCAATCATCTGCATGTGTACATATCAAGCAGGGGAAAAATAAGGTGATCAACAATATGAAGGCACCAAGAGATAGATACAAGGAACAACAGAAGAGTATAGAAACTTAAGATATATAGCAGCAGTCCCTGACTGATAATTATCTGCTGCAGCTTTAAGCGATCATCCTCATCAAAAAATTTATATTTCTTGAAAAAATTGATAAAAAATTTTTATTAATTGTCCAGCCTACCTATCATCATCTTTCACAATTATACAATTTTCAACATTAGTTTCTTTCCAAGCTGGAGAAATCACAATGGGAAAATCCAATACAGTCCTAATCCTTGTGTTGAAATTGTAATGGTTTACCAGCAAGGTAAGAAGGAACAGTGGGACTTGGCATTCAGCTAAGAAAGAAAAGATTGAAATTTAATAGAAGCTTCTTTTACAAGTTTTTTATCATATTTTTGAGAAACAAAGATATACAAATGAGGGATGAGGGAAAGGGTCTTCATTGAGATTAAAGAAAAGAAATTCACAACAGACAAAACATGTAAGCAATAGCATGAAAAATAACCATAACTCATGCCTCATGTTGGGTGAGTAAAATGTTCAATAGCCGACCCCAATTGTTGGGACAAAGGCTCTGATTGATTATTTCATCTACAGCAGAGTTAAACTGCTGAAAAGCTGTTTGAAAAACCTGCCCAATGTAAGCAGTGGCACCAAGCTAGCACCAAATCTTGCTTTCTAAAAGCCATGACGTGGTGTGCAGAGCTGCCATCAAGCTAGCAACAATCGTGCATTCAGAAAGCCATGACATTGTGTGCAGAGTTATGAAACAGTGCCGTATGCACAAAGGCCAAAACCACAAACACTCCTCCCTCCCGTTAAGTCGACTTTCAGACAACCTAACTTTTACTGCCTTCAATTACCCCTAAAAATTTTAAAATAAAATCCAATCAGCCACATAAGTATACAGAGTTGGGATTCCATCCAGCTAAAGGTCAAATATCTTGCACATGAACCCTTGTCTCGCTCTTCATCCTCTCTCCGGCAAGAGGAATAATTTTCAAAAGTAACACTTTTAGATAGAAAGTTTGCAAGATGACGAGTTGGGAAATGAGAGATGTATGAAGGAAGGATTTATTTCAAGACTAAATATGGAATCCTTGCAACCAAAAAAAAAAAAAGAAGGAATTAAAAGAAAAGGAGATTAGGGAGTTGACATTCACAAAATTTTCATAAACATTTGTTGGAGAGAAGGAAGAGGAAGAAAGGGATCATGGCAACAGAATTTGGAGCCATCATCACCTGAAATCAAGGGGAGTCAATTTTCATGTAGAACAGAAGTCAAATCAAGAAAACTTAAAATACCTGAAAATGCTCATCAAGAAATCATGATTCATGTGGGGGGGGGGACGAAATGGACAAAACCTCAATATCATCCACTAGTAAGGCACATTGAAAGCTATTAAAAAAGTTTTGGGGGTAACTGAAAGCAACTCATAAGTTTAAGGTACTATTAGCAAGTATGCCAAAAGTATGACAAAACCTCAATATCATCCACTAGTAATTCACATTGAAAGCTATTAAAAAAGTTTTGGGGGAAATTGAAAGCAACTGTGTTTAGAACCATGTGAAAAAATGATCTTGCTCAATTTCAATAAATTAAAAAATTATTTCATTTTATAAATGCAATGTAAAATGCACACTTCAATTTTATCTCAGCATTTGGAATATCTGAAGAGTCTGTCTCTAGCCTTTGAAATACCTAAAACTGGGAGAAATAATAAGAATTAACTTAGTTTAATATTCAAAATAAAGACCCACGCATTTTAGGAAACTTTTTTTTTATTAAAAAAAAAAAAAATAGAGAATTAGCATCTATTTTAATAGGGGCCATTTAGTCAATTAGAAGGGAACTCAACACTATTTGTAAACATCAGATCATGACAACACTAGAATTCAATTGGAATCTCTAAAAACTGAGAATTTATTCGATTCCAAGTGGGAGGCTAAGGATCATGAATTTGACAAGAACCCCTCAAGTATTCTATGAGTTCCAATGTTTTAGGAATGAGACAAAATGATAAATTAAAGGGCTTATTCAACAATCAATATGGATTGCAGAGCATCCTAGGACTATTACTTTCAATATGAGTCAAATTAAATACATCTTCATATTTTCATAATTCTAGGTAATAAATTTGGCTTATAAGGTCTTTAAAGCTTGTGTTTCCAAGAGGTTTCTCTGTCAACTAATCTGGATTAGCAACCATCAGTTGAGCAATTTTAAGTTGTTTCACAGTCATTGTGCCCAACAGCTTTGTCAGTGTGATCATTCCTCAAAGAACATTCAATGCTTTCAAAAACAAGAAACCATGTCTGATATTGCATTTGATTTTAATTGTCATTGAATGGTTCATCATCTCTTAAATAGCAACAGAAGATGAGATGGTCTTAGAGTGTGAAATGAGTACCTCTCGGAGGCCATGATAGCCATCTTCATAGTACCTCAATGCTTCGACCCAGTCTCTCCGAAACTCCGCATATACAGCAACCTAGCATTCATTAGGTTAACAAAAAAAGTGCGCAAACATAAAATGCAGATATTATAGATATATATCACACCATCAGTATAGTCAAAATGATAAAACTCTTGACGTTTACTTATTAAATGAACCAGACTTTCCTAGCTTTGCCATTTATTAATTGATTACGTTATTAGTTAAGCCATACTATAGTAGTAGGTATTGTGCATTCTCCCAAACCTTTTCTTTGGAGTACAGCATGTCCAATAATTTCCATGAATCGCACAAGGTGCAAATCAATATTTATCAGCAACCTAAAAACTTATATTCAGCAGTAGACTCATGAAACTATGGATTCAGAATATGAGCTGGGATATCAAAACTTTATTTAGGCCCCATTTGTTATGTTAGTCCTTCCAAGAAAAATATTTCCCCAGAAGGCATTTTCTTTAGGGGGAAAAAGACATTTTTCAGTTGCTAACGAAACATCAGTTATCCGGTATTATATTAGTCTGAGACTATCAAACAAGATCCATTTGCAAGCGGTAAGCAGACAGGAAGCTGACCTCCACCATTATATCTTGGAAGTCATTTCCTTGGACTTGTGTGTTACATTTCTTGTCAAACGAAAGATGTTTTTCTTTGACAAGAATATGTTCCAGTTACCCAAGGAGTTAAAACAAGTACTCCAGGAAAAGCAACCACAGAAGGGAAAAAATAAAAAAATAAAAAAAAAAATTGTTGAGATCCCTACCTTGAAGCAATAGCGTATGTACAATTCAATACTACTAAAGCTCTTCTTTTCAATACGTGCTTTGATCCTTCGTCCTTCATCCCTGTAATATGCATTTGCCAGCTCTGCAAAAGTGCTCCCAAGCCTGGAAGACATGTAATAATTTTAAAAGGAAAAAAATTAACTCCTTAATTGAAAGTATTCAAAATTTGCAAAGAAATATAACAATTGTTGCAGAAATCTACCTCTCAAGAGATTGTTTTAGTTCTGATGCATCACTCAAGACAAAACTAATAAGATGTTTGGATTCCACTTCAGCACGCTTGCGGAATGCAACCATACGATCTTCATTGATCCCATCTGCATCAAAAAGATGTACATAAAAGGGTGACCAAATGGCTAAATGGAGAAACGGCCATATAGAATTCCGTAAGTATAAGTTTCAAAGGTTGCACTAAAGATTTGTAGACCAAAAAAAAAAAAAACAATGGCAACGTGATGCTGATACTATTGTGAAGACAATTCCTTTAACAAAATAGATGCTTTGAGGTTGAAGTCAGACTTAAGCTTCATGACCATGGCATGAGTTTTCAAGTGCTGTATTTCATTATGCAAAATGGTCAATATGTTGGACTGAACGTGACTGATAATTCACTTAACTAATGATAGCCTCAGAATTTTGGATAAGACTTTCTAAAACTCTGTTGCCTTTTGTTTTAAATTTAAATTGAGGGACGGAACGATAAAATCTTAATACCTTTTATGAAACCAAACAAACTGACAGGCTGGTCTATCTGCTGTGCTATGAACAAGAAACTAGGCACTGATGAACAGAACACTAGAAACACAAAATTCTTGATATCTACGCTTGTAGGAGTTCATTGAGGTTGTCAACTGAACCTTTTTGCTTCCTATTCCTAAGAATTTTTTTAGCATCTACCATCAAGGAATATCATCTTATCAGCCTAATGGTGGGAATCGTTATGGTAATTCTATGAGGGTTTGCTACATTGGTGGCCTAGTTCCCACCCTTTTTGAATGGAAAATAGACAACTTCCTCCCTCAATACAAAAGGTTGTCACTAAAAAGTCTACGGCCGAAAATCAACAAAATCAATGAAGGGTTTTTGGACTCCCTCAAAGACTTTCCAATCTCCAAACTAACCAAAATAAATAAACAATAGATACTGGCATTGGCCTTAAGCAACTCACATCATTCCAAGCCACAACTTGCCATGCTTATATTTGGTAGAAAAAGAAATGTATTAAATAGAAGGAGAGTATATAAAAGGCCTAAAATAGAAAAAGCCTCAAAGCCAAAACAAGAATAGATCAAGGAAAAAACTAATGAAGGAGTGCTTTCCAATTTCTCTCAAAGCCTCTGAGCTATAATCTCTAAAGATCGACTCCTAAAGCATGAGCTCATATGGATACATAAAATAAATAAATAATATTGGGATTAGGTTCTTTTCATTGAAGCAATCCTTAACTTTGACAGGAACCTTTGCCCTCCAAATGAAAGGTTAATAGAAACGAGAGGGCATACGGAAGGCAAACAAGATGATGAAAAAAGAACTAATAAGAGAAAGTTCCTGAGGCATCGAGCTGCAAACTCTAACAGCAATAACATTTGTAGAGGGTTAGGAAAGGAAAGAAAACTCTACAACTTCCCTATTATTAAGATTTCTTACGAAACGAAAATTCTGACAAATTAGTCTCCCAGGAATATAAGTCTTTGATATAGGTGGAAAGGGGTGAATCCTCAGTCCAACAGTCCTCCCAAAACAGAATACAAAAGCCACCTCCAACTTTAAAAGAAAATAGAGGAAGAAAGATCTGACATGCTTCATAAATGAATTTCCAATGGTTACAAAGAGAAGCTCGCCCTATAGGCATGCTATAACACCCATTCTGTTGAATACCATACTTATTTTTTTATAACCTTATGCTATAAAGAATGCACTCTTAGAGGAATCTTCATTGCCATTTTCCAACCAAAGAGATGATTTTAGATACCAAATTACCCAAACCCAACCCATCTTCAAATTTAGATTTTGACGCTTGATCCCAACTCACTAGATCTCTCCAATGTAACCCACTTCCCAACAACAAAAGTCTATGATCAACTTTTCAATATTCTCGGTCACCTTAACAAGAATCTCATAAAGGGATAGAAAGTAATGGGAAATGCTCAAAAGACAAGCCTAAATAAAGGAAAGCACCATTCTGACTATCCAACACACTAATTCAAGACCTGGATCCCAAAAGGAAAAACTCCTCTGACTACACACTAAAGGGGCCCTAGGTAAGTGAGAGGCCACCCACACTTCTTACAACTAATCAACGCCGTCAACTCATCTAGAATTTCATTAGACACACACCAACAAGCTCATCTAGAAATACATATTCTAAGCATGGAGACTCTCACAAAAAATGTTAAGAACAGTGATCGCATCCCAAAGCCATTTGTATCCTATTTAAGAAAGAGAATAGTATCATCTATAACATGAAGATATGAAATACAAACTTCATCCTTTCAAACTTTAAGGTTAGAAGAGACATCCATAAATACCTGTTTCTCACATTCTACTCAAAGGAATGACAAGTGAAGAGGAAATGAGAGATAGAATCTCCCTTATCTCAAAGAAACAAGATCTCCTTATCCCAAACACAAGAGGCCAAAATCCAAGTTTTATGCTCCCCATTAATAATAATGAGAAAAGTAGTCGATTTCAAACACTCTCATCTACCTTCTCTATCTAACCCTAAACTCTTATTCTTCATCACTTTATCGTGAAACTCCCCTACCATTCTTTTTGACAGAATTAATCACTCATTGACTGCCAAGGCTATATCAAGAACGTATCTGCTGTCTATAGAAGCATTTCAGCATCGACTACACACAACCTACTGGTTAAAACCTTAGTGACAATCCAACACAGGCTAGTGGTAACTCTAATGGGCCCAAAATCCTTAACTTTCAAATAATATGTTCTCTAACGAATAAGGATTGTAAAAGTGAAATTCAAGCCTCTAGCCACCACCCCATTGGTTAAAAAAAAAATAAGAACTTTAGACAGTGCCTTAGAAATAACATCCCAAAAATCCAAAAAAAAAAAAAAGATAGTAAAACCATTGGAACTAAGCTTTCTTTCTGTCAAAATCAAAAATCATTTTATGGATTTTATCCATCTCAAAAGGCCTCTTTAGCCTATAGCTCTCAACTGGACACAAATTAAGCTGTTTAATCACAGGGCAACCTCAATTCTCCTTAGTACAGAGCATGGTTATTAGAATCTTACTATTGGACTCATTGGTTCATGCAAATGAATCTGAAAGACTAAAATATATGAGAATCTTACAATTCATATTCAAATTGTTGACTCATATGATTCAATTCGATTCAAATAGAAATAGATTTGGTTCTTACAATCCTATTTGCTTATCGGATATGGAAGCCAAGGATTAGTGGATCATTGAATTTGAAGATTTTTGTCTTCCAAATGATAACTCATGGATGAATCTTCATTAATGCTTCACTTATGATGAAGCTCCTAGCGAGGGAGAGAGAGAGAGAGAGAGAGAGAGAGAGAAAGAGAGAGAGAGAGGGAGAGAGAATATAAATAATTTAGTTTTATAATCATATAATTAAGGATAGAATATTACAATAACAACAAACAGGGTCAACCGTTTGAGACAAATATAAAAGTAAGAATATTGTTTTACATAAATTTCTTATTACATTTTTTAATAGGTTCAAAAAACTTGAATGTTGATTTATTAAAAAAGGAAAAGTGACTGAAAATGAAGAAATAGAAGTGATTTAAGATGGTGGTGACAAAGAAAGAAGAAGAGGAAGAAGATGATGATGACGAAAATGGGGTTGTTTTGTTGGAAGATGATGATCAAAATGGAGATAGCAGTATTGATTTTGGAAAGGATTAATGATTTTAATAAAGCTTGAAGATTTAGTATTTTAATTAATTAAATATTAGCTTTGGAGTTTATGATATGATTTTTAAGGCATTAAGTATCATTTATAATACCTTGAATCTTAAATTTTAAAATTTTGGAGTATTTTGCATCTTACAACTTAGAATAAGCTACTACTAGTTTGTAATTACTAATTTAACCCAAAATTTGAACAACATTGTTTGATAAATTATGAGTACTTTATTTCACAATTTTTTTTTAAAGGTACATAAATACATAATATTCAATCTTACAATTCATGATTCGATCCAATTCACGATTCCATAGATGAGGTTTCTGATTTACGATTCGAACTCAATTTGATAACCATGGTATAGAGTTCACTATAGAAGCTAGTGAGACCTCATCCTCTAGCTTTTTAGTAAAATTCCTTTGCCCCCTACCACTGACCACTCAACTGAAGAACCTAGTGCTACAATCACCCTCTCTAAACCATTTTATCCAAGTTTTCTAGCACTAACTAGTGTCCTCCTTAAGAAGAATCTCCTCAAGATTATTTCTAAGGGTCCCTGTACACATATTGAGGTCCACACACAAGCCACTCCTAATATCCAAAGCATCTAAAGAATCAACTTCATGCATAATGGCATTTTTCTTAACTTCAATATAACGAAAGGATTCGTTGTCCCAATGTTTTAGAATCTCTTTGAGACATGTACACTTCTCTGTGAACTGGAAAACTCCCAACCTCGAGTGTGTGTCTCTTAATGAGAAAGCCACATGCATTCAAACCAGAAAGAAGTAGGGCTCTACTTAATGTGATTAGATTGTATGGGAAAAATGGTCCAAGGTTGTTCCAGTGATACTCTCATGTCTTGGGTTAAAAAACGAGACTACTGCTCATTAGTGAACCGAAAAAAAAAAATCAATGGCAAGAGTCTCGTGTCTCGGGCTGAAAAAAGGACTCCCCCATTAGTGAACTGGAGGGGGGGGGGAGGAGGCGACCCCTAGACACAGACCATGTATAAGGAAAAGTCAAAACCCACCACAATTATTATTAGTGGCAGTCATTTAGTGGTAAGAAAAAGTTAAAAATCCATTTGGAAATTCCAGAAGTACTAATGTTTTGATATTCCACAGTAGAAATGGAAGAAACAAGAGCATTCAAGAAGTCAAGTAAATGCAAGTTCATTGTATTTCCAAATATGCGCAAGTGATAGGCAAATTGCAAGGAAATCACTTGGATAATTCAATTCCAAGGTTGGAAGGGTCTGAAGTCAGGGAACAAAAAAATAAAAAATAAAAAAAATACCATACTAGGGTTTTCAAGAGAGGATCAATTAACACGATCGGCTCAAGGATTACAACAGAACTCACCAGTTGAATCTGAATGCACAACAACAACAACCAATTTGATGTTCCTTCCACGAAGAGCAGCTCTGCTCATATTCAAATATATATTCAAAAGTACGAAATTAGAGCAAGCGCAAACTTTGTGTGTGTGTGTGTGTGTGAGAGAGAGAGAGAGAGAGAGAGAGGATCGTACTTCAGGTATTCGAGATCGGTAGAGACCTGAAGCCACTGGGCAGGATCCCCAGAGATGCGATCAGAAGGGAAGAGAGCAGCAAGGACAGAAGGAACCCTGGTCCGATGCTTAAGGAGCCAATCTCTCTTGAGAATACCACCAACTGGGGGAGAGGCAGAGGACGAGGAGGAATCATCTACGGATCGAGAAGATGATGATGATGATGGAGGCAACAGAGAGGCAATGGTGTTGGAGGATAAATCGGGCAAAGCTAGGGTGTTAATGGGAGGATGCTCGGAATGGAGATGAGTGGAGATGGGCGCGTGCAGCTCCGGACATCCCACTACCGCTACCAGACTCACCGGTGGAGTCCTCAGCTCTTCTGGGTATTCTTCCATTTTCCTTCAACACTAAACTCTCAATCAGTGCACTTCCGTGCCCCGGCCCCGGCGACGGCGAATAAGACAGACTAGATGCTTCGTCTTCCTCCACCTCCAATTCAATTCGCGTCTTCTCTTTTCTTTTTCCTTCCTTTTTCCCCCTTTTTTCTATCTATTTGTCCGATCGGTTGGCGTTACAAAACGCAGGCGGGCACCGGGAAACGTTTTTCGCCTCCACGTTTTCTCAATGGAAACGTCATTCTACTTAACGTTTTCGGAATAGAGACGAAATAGCCACGGACGAGGTTTAATCCAAAATTGGATTATAGAATAATTTTGGATGAAGTGATTTGGGAAGGAAAAACAAGGATTATAAGAGAAAATAATTATTTTTTTATTATTTGAGAGTTTTATTAGGAGAGAAAAGAAGTGATTTGAAGAAATTTTAAAGATAAAAAGTTTTCTTATCAAAAGTACAAAGAAAATGAGAAAAAAAAATTATCTTACCAATATATCAAATTTATTCTTAAAAAAATGATAAAAAAATTTTTAATTCTAAATAAATCTAATATTATTTTCTTTTATTCTTAAAATTTCTAAATAAAGTGAAAAAAAAAATATCATCATCTCTTTTTTTCTTTTCTTTTCTTTATTTTATTTTATTTTTTTTATTTCCTAAACTCCCAAACTAAACGTATTGCCATCGTATATTAGACCGGCTGCTCTAAGCCGCAACCTGATGAGTGCAAAGCTATTGATTAGAGACTGGCCGTGGTCTTTTTCTTACTATTTTTTTTCTTTGTTTTATCTTATTGAAATTATTTGAGATATGATATTATATTCTCTTTAAATCATTGAAATTAAGTTGAAAAATAATTTAACTTATCGAAACTATGTTATAAATTTTGTTACAAAAGACCAAAACAATGCTCTTAAAGTTTTAATTAAATATTTCTATTTATTTGTTGTTGTAATATTGTGATTTGACATTGATCTTTGTCTCTTTTTACTCGCATGAGAAGAAGGTTTTTTAGATAAATAATATTTTTTATTTAAAATTATTTAAATAACATTTTTTCTTTTTTTTTTCAAATCTAGTGATGTCGCGATTGTAAACCACAACATCCACTATTCAATTCCACATTTAAAAAAATTACAAAAGTGATGTCACAATCGGCAATCGCGACATCATTTGCACAAGCCATAAATGCAACATTTATGTCATGCTTATGGAGCGAGCAATTGATGTCGCGGCTACAAATAACGACATACACTCAACTCATTGCTTCTGCATTGCACCAACCTCCATACATCCACGCATCCCTTGCATTATAGCAAATACCAAATACCAACCTCCACACATCCCTTGCACTGTCCTGTGCACTATACGTACATATAACCAATACATCAAATACCAACTGATGGGACATGACCCCAAAAATCAGATCTCATGAGTCAATTTTGAAAAGGCCCATATGAAAAGCCCACGAAAAACAGCTACCGATCTAGATTCGAATACAATTATCTACCGAAAGAGCTTAGTCGTCCAGACCTCCCGAACAATAGGGTCTCAATCGCTCCGCCAAACGAACGTAATTTATCAAGTGAAGGTAACCACCCTGATCAGGTAACCAATGGTCGATTCCTCAACCGAAAGAGCCCTGAAAATCCTTCATCGGTCGTATGACTGATCAATAGCTAACGATTCCAATGATCCTAAAGAAAGACCAAAATATCCAATTAACTTCCATCCCTCACGACGAACAACATCCTGAGGATCTTTCAGTTAAGAGAAAGTTCCCCCAGAATACGAAAGTTCACAAAAGATGAAAATTACAGTTGATTTAAAATATTGAATCCCCAAAATTTTTGGATCTACTCAATAAGGAAGGTAGGGTTGAAACACTCCAGCGGCGCACGACTCTTACAGGTATAAGACATCTCAAAACCCTTCTAAACAGGTATGTTCTCTGAGTCTTACATATTAGGCACTCTAATCACAGGGAATCACCCCCTCGAGCTCTAAGTCTGTTTTCCTTTCATACGAAAACCGCTCTTCCTGACTTGAGTATTGGAGTCCTCCCACCGGAACACTCTCCGGTAGTTTTTGCAGGTATCATATCCCTTTGATAGTAACTGTTCAGGTCAGTAAGGAGTTGGTATCTGTGGAGCAACAACTCACCTCTAACAGATTGGCGTCATTTGTAAGAATAGACTGATTCTCCAAAAACTCATAGCGATGTCTACTACAATCATACCTAGCGCGACACCAGCCAAAAGGAGAAGGCTGGTCATAGGTTTTGATGACAATGATTTGATAGGGGTAGACCCCCACCGCGACGACCCCATAGTCATAACCCTAAAGATAAAATCTCACACTGTGAATAAGGTTCTGGTCGATCAAAGGGCTGACTGTGATCTCCTCACTTGGGACGTCTTCTGTTAGAATGGGCCACAACTCGTCCCGACTCTTGCCGCCTACCGAGTCCCTCAGAGGACTTTTGGATAAGCCTACCTATACTGAAGGTATCATCTGTCTTTCCGTCACCCTCAGAAAGCCCCTTACTCATGCAACCGCCCAGATTTCTTTCCATGTAGTGAAACTCTACTATCCTTACAACATCATTCTCAGAAGACCTAGTTTAAATAAACTAGAAGCATTGCCAAGCACACGGCACATGAAGGTGAAGTTCAGAACACCGCAAGAGGTCGCCACCATACGTAGTGATCTAGATCCATATATCCTCTTTGCGGCTCAAGACACACAAGAGGCTTTTTCGATCGATGCCTTAGAGCCTAAAGAAGGCATTGAGCCAAAAGTGAAGCCCGAACCAGGCAAAGACACGATCGAGGTCCCTCTAACAGGTAACCCTAGTCAAATCGTCCGAATAGGGGCCAACCTATTACCTTCGTTGCGAGAGGCCTTAGTCGCCTGTCTACAAAGACACTCAAAAGTTTTTGCCTTGGCTCTAGAAGACATGCTAGGCATAAATCCATCAGTCCTAGCCCATAGGTTAACGGTCAATCCCGATTTCAAACCAGTAAGACAAAAGAATAGGGTATTTGCCCTCGAACAACAACGCGACATTCAGGAGGAAGTACAGAAATTGTTAACGGTTGGGTTCATCCGGGAAGTCAAGCATCCCGAGTGGTTGGCTAACGTGGTCTTGGTAAAAAAGACCAATGACAAGTGGAGGATGTGTGTGGACTTCACTAATCTCAATAAAGTACGCCCAAAAGATAGTTATCCGCTTCTTAATATCGATAAACTCGTAGACAACTCATCGGGACACCAACTTTTGAGTTTCATGGACGTCTATTCTGGCTACAATCAGATCAGAATGGCACTCGATGATGAAGAAAATACCAGTTTCATCACCGAGTTCGGTACGTATTGCTACCGGGCCCTAAAAAATGCAGAAGTAACTTTCCAACAGCTGGTCAATACAGTCTTCAAAAACCAGTTAGGTAGGAATGTTGAACCTTATGTCGACGACATGCTCGTCAAGAGTGTTATTGCGGAAGCTCATGTCGCTGATCTTGAAGAGACCTTCTAGACCTTGGAACAATACAACATGCGACAAAACCCGTCAAAGTGTACCTTTGGGATCGCTTTCGGGAAGTTCCTAGGTTTCATGATTACCGATCGAGAGATAGAGGCCAACCCCGAAAAAAACGATATTAGATATGACGCCTCCCCAAACATTAAAGAAAGTACAACGCCTAACTAGTCAGATAGCGGCTCTAAGCCGATTCATGTGTAGGGTCGGTGAGAAATACAAACCCATATTCGATGCACTAAAGAGGTCACGACGGTTTGAATGGACGTCTGAATGCCAGACAGCCTTTGAACGACTGAAAGAATACTTGACGCAACTACCACTACTTTTGCAACCATCCTTGGGGAAGAACTTTACTTATATTTGACTGTCTCCGAACGAGCACTCTACTCTGTGATGGTAAAATAGGAATCCACTGTCCAGAATCCAGTTTATTACATTTGCAGAATACTGAAGGAGTTCGAGATTAACTACCAACCGATCGAGAAGATAGCCTACGCCTTGGTCATTTCAGCAAGGCGTCTTCGATCATATTTTCAGTCCCATACCATCGTAGTGCTCATCGACCAACCGCTGAAACAGATTTTCCAAAAGAGAGACATCTCTGGTCGGCTATTAAGTGGAGTGTAGAATTAGGCGAATTAAACATCCAGTATCGACCGCGGCCCGTGATAAAGGGACAAGTACTGGCCGATTTCATCCTCGAATTTACTCTACCTACGGCACTCGAAGAACAACCTTCCAACCATCAAGAAGAGTGGTCGATCCCAGAATGGACCATCCATGTCGACGGACTATCAAATTCATCAAAAAGCGGCGCCGGACTTATACTAGTGGGACTGAACAATTTCAAAGCACAGTACGCCCTCCGGTTCAATTTTCAGGCTACTAACAACCAAGCAGAGTACGAAACCTTATTAACAGACCTTCAAATTGCATGTGAGATGGGGGCACGGAACGTGAGGGTATTCACGGACAGCTAGTTGGTTGTGAAACAAATTAAGGAGGTCTACGAAACAAAAGACCCAATCATTGCTAAATTCTTGAGCAAGCTGCATGAGACGATAGAATGATTGGGTAAGGTTGACATCCAGCAAATCTCTCGACCGGAGAATGCACGAGCCAACACTCTATCGAAGTTAGCTAATTCCGATTCGGTTGCTTTTAGTCGAATGATATACATTGAGAGCCTATCATATCCCAGCATCAACGAACCCAATGAGGCAATCTCTATCGATCGGTCCCTTAGTTGGAAGGACCCCATAGAAGAATACCTGAGGCATAACCGTCTGCCAGAATCCCTGAATTAAGTGGTGAAACTGAAGTGAAGACAGCGCACTACGCCATAATCGATGGGATACTCTACCGCAAGTCATTCCCTCACCAGTATCTACAGTGCTTAACTCCCAAAGAAGGGGATTATGTCCTCCGAGAGATTTACGAAGGAATCTATGATAAATACCCGGGTGCCCGAAATCTGGTCTATAAAGCCCTTCGTCAGGGGTACTACTGGCCAACTATGAAAAGCGACTCCGACAACTATATTAAGCGGTGCAACAAGTGCCAGCGTTTTTCCTCGGTACTGTGGTTGCCCTCCACCGAACTCAACCCTATATCCAACCCTTGGCCCTTTGCTCAATGGGGGATGGATATCCTTAGACCATTTCCTCCAACCACAGGACAACGAAAGTTCTTGATAGTAATGATCGACTACTTCACTAAGTGGGTGGAAGCCGAGCCTTTAGTTCAGATCATGGTGGCCAAATTCCAGTCTTTCGTGTGGACCAATATTATCATCCGGTTTGGTATACTACGCATCCTTATCACAGACAACGGGAAGCAATTTGACAACCAGCGCTTTTGAGAGTTCTGTGAGAAACTCGAGATTCAACATCGATTTTCATCGATCGTTCACCCACAAACCAATGGACTCGCTGAAATAACAAACTGAACTATCCTATAAGGGTTAAAGACGACACTGAATGACGCCAAGGGACAGTGGGCTGAAGAGCTTTAAGGTATCATCTGGTCATATCGCACTACCCCAGAAGAGCAACGGGAGAAACATCTTTCAATCTAACTTATGAAAATGAAGCAGTCATATCTGTGGAGATAAGTATTCACTCACTGCGAGTGACTCAATATGACACTAGGCAAAACGAACGCAACTTGCGAGAAAGATTGGACTTGCTCCCAGAGTTGCGAGAATCCGCATCGACACAAATGGCGGCCTATCAGTAACAAATGACACGATAACACGATCGTAGGGTCCGAAACCGAACGTTCAGACTTGGAGAATTAGTGCTAAGGAATGTGGAAGCTATCGGTCGGCCCCAACCCGGGGGCAAGCTCGCTCCTAATTGGGAAAGCCCGTATCGAGTTCGTTCTGTGGTCTGACCAGGAACTTGTCGCCTCGATAATATAGACAGATCGGCAGTACTTAGGACCTGGAACTTGGAAAACCTACACATATACTGCTAGTGAGTTTCAGCGCTACCAAACAATCGAAAGATTTAGCCAGGACAAGAATATGAAATTTCCTATCGCTCGGAGGGTCTCAGTCGCCCAGTCTCTATCATTCATACGCATCATCAACAGAGGATGTAACTCCCTAAACGGGTGGACATGATTCACAACTTAAAAATTTTCTATCGTTCGGAGAGTCTCAATCGCCCAACCTCTATCATTTGTACGCGTCGTCAATAAATGATGTAACTCTCTAGACGGGTGGACGTGGCCCACAATTTAAAAATTTCTTATCATTTGGAAGGTCTCAGTCGCCCAGCCTCTATCGTTCGTACGCGTCGTTAATAGGGGATATAACTCCCAGGACGGGTGGACGTGGCTCACAATTTAAAATTTTCCTATCACTCGGAGTGTCTCAGTCGCCCAACCTCTATTACTCGTACGGGTCGTCAATAGGGGATGTAACTCCCCGGACGGGTGGACGCAACCCATAATTTAAAAATTTCCTATCGCTCGAAGGGTTTCAGTCACCCAACCTCTATCATTCGTACACGTCATTAATAAGGGATGTAACTCCCCAGACGGGTGGACGCGGCCTACAACTTAAAAATTTTCTATCGTTCAGAGGGTCTCAGTCACCCAGTCTCTCTCATTCATACGCATCATCTATAGGGGATGTAACTCCTCGAATGGGTGGACGCGGCCCCAATACTCAAAAAATTTCCTATCGCTCGGAGTGCCTAAGTCGTCACGCTCTCACCACTCGTGCAAGTCACGTGGAGTCTTCCAAACGAATAAGTATGATCCCCTAATCTAGCTGACCATCCATCCAGTAGTCTGGAGAGCCGGTGTTACTCAGCATCTCAAGGGAGGGCCTAAAAGACAAATCTACTCTGGTGAAAATCGAAGAAAGGCATGTAACCATACGAGAAATTAGAAACGAGAAGGAGCAAAATCCAAGTAAGTAAAGTACTATCTTTCATTTATATCTGTGCGAAATAGTACATCCGGCTACACAAAGAATATACACAAGCCACTAAGTCGGGTTAATTACACCAAGAGAAATACACAGTGGGGTTATTCCCAAAGAGGAAAAACACAACCCCTACGCTGGACAGTATAAAAATGTAGTGCTAAGTATAAGAGGAGGCGAGCTAGGGTTTTGCCACCCCCAACGCAACCCGAGCCAGACTTACCCATCTAAAAATGATCGAAAGATATCCCCACCATAAATGGATGATGAGGACAAAAGCAGACGGACCATCCAAGGTAGTACAAGAATATACCTCCATTGGCGATGGATGATCCCACGATGCCAGCCCAATAGCGACCGACATAATGAGATCTCCGTCCAGCAGTCCTCTTTCTTAATGAGATCTCACTCCAGCAGAAGTTCCTCAAACCATAAAGCTCTGCACACCCAAAACGCCTCATGAGTCACCTCCATTGAAAAGGAACAACTCTTGACAAGATCCCCCAAAGAAGAAGAAAAAACTCGACACTTTACGAAGGAAAATAAGTGCCCATCGTAGCTATTTATAGCAATGGGAGAGTAAGCTCTAATTAATTCGGGACAGGTAAAACGGATCGGGAAAGATATTCTGTCATAAATTGGGAAATAAATCATCTTCGATTCCCTATAAAGAAGTCACTTCTGTCGAGACACACTTGTATTCATGGCAAGAAAATAGGATGGTTTAGGACGAGCCTAGCATCCCCATGCTCCTATAATGTATCAAGCGCGCCTTGTAGATCTCTACTCATGACTTTTCTTTACCAAGAAAGCCATGAGTCGGAGGCAAATGATGGAACATGGCTCCAAAAATCAGATCTCATGAGTAAGTTTTGAAAAGGCCCACATGAAAGGCCACGAAGGACAGCTACCGATCTAGGTTCGAATACGATTATCTACCGAAAGGCCTTAGTCGCCCAGGTCTCCAGAACGAAAGGGCCTCAGTTGCCCTACCAACCGAATATAATTCATCAAGTGAAGGTAACCACCCTGATCAGGTAACCATGGTCGGTTCCTCAACCGAAAGAGCCCTGAAGACCCTTTATCGGTCGTATGACCAATCGATAGTTAACGATTCTAACGATCCTAAAGGAAGACCAAAATATTTTATTAACTTCCGTCCCTCACGACGAACAACATCTTGAGGATCTTTCAGTTAAAGGAAGGTTCCCCCAGAATACGAAAGTTTCCAAAAGATGAGAATCACAGTTGATTCGAAATATTGAATCCCCGAGATTTCCGGATTGGCTTGATAAGGAAGGTAGGGTTGAAACACTCCAGCGACACACGACTTTCACAGATATAAGACATCTCAAAACCCTCCTAGACAGGTACGTTCTCTGGACCTTACACATTAGGCACTCTAATCACAAGGAATCACCCCCTCAAGCTCTCAATCTGTTTTCCTTTCATATGAAAACCGCACTTCCTGACTTGAGCGTCAGAGTTCTTTTACCGGAGCACTATCCGGTAGTTTTTGCAAGTATCACATCCTTTTGACGGTAACTGCTTGAGTTAGTAAGGAGTCGGTATCTGTGGAGTAATAACTCACCTTCAACACCAACCAATATATCAAAACAAGTATAACCAACGATAACCAAAACACCAACCTCCACACATCACAAATATGGTCAATTAAAATACCAAAACACAAACAACCGTAGCCAACCAATATATCAAACCACCAATAACCAACAAAACATGAAATCACCAACAGTCTAACAACCTTAACCATAGCCATTACCAATATATCAAAACACCAAGAACCATGGCCAACGAATACACCAACACAGTAACAACCATGGCCAACCAATACACCAAAAGATCAACACAATCAAATTCCAAACAATAGATATCATCTCCAATATCGAAAACATAAAACCAATATATATCAAAATAATTTATAAACTTTGAAATCAAATAAAGAAAGAAGTTATGAAACCAATAATTAACAAATAATTATGAATTAAGTATAAAATTATAATATATAAAGTTACAATATAATACATCTAATATACTTATCCTACACTAAGCGCCGCAAGAAGGCTGTCCAGCATTTCATTATGACTGACGTCTAGTAGGAACACAAGCTGACTTACCCTCATCACCCTCAGAAAAGTCAAATGTAACAGTTCCAATATCCTCTGAATATTGACAACGACACCATCAGTAAACATTAAGTCGTGGAGGCTCATTCGGTGAAGCGTCGTGAACATCATCAGTAATAAGTATAAAGGTCAGAGTAAGAGTAGGAGTCAGATACGAATACGACATAAAGATCTCTATATGCTGTCATAGGCACTCATAGTACCAGAAGTAGATGGAAATTCTGGATTAGTAACTCTCTGTATAGATATCGAAGGACAATCTCTCTCAAGTATCGTGTGTCCAAATCGCTAGATTGTATCCCATGTCCTATCTCTAATATAACGAATTCAGGGATCCACTCCTTCCACAGTGAGAACTTCAGATGTTACTAAGTGGATATTCTTAAACTGATAGCACTGCACCAAAAAAAATTATAAGTACAAAAACATTATGAGTACAATAAAAGTAATATCAAAAAGCAAAGTTCTTTTGACTTACCATGTACGTCATGATATCTACCATCGACCGAAATTCCTCTTGATACCATTGTGTAGGACTACCAATCAACATGCATGTGATTTGACAATACCAAGTCATGTAACCACCTGTCGTCGTGACATCACCATGACACTCCTCATCGATAATAATATGGTATCAACAGTTATCCCACAACCGTAAGTGTACCGCATGTTCTCTCCTTCAATCTCGACCAACTCTCCCACGTTGATCAATCTGATGCAATTCCATGTTGGTGTGCACAAATAAAGGGATATCCTGTTGCAAACTGAACTATCTCAAAACTCTCTCGGGAAAATGATACTCGACGATCTCGAAACAAATGAAGGGGACACTAGTACACCATATATCGCACCCAACGAGACAATACGTCAACAATGCCTCCATCTCGAAATACGGATATGGCATCCAGATGAACTAAACAAAAAAAAAAAGAAAAAAAGAAAAATTGTGCTACTTGGACTTATATCGCACCCAACGAGACAATACGTCTACAATGCCTCTATCTCGGAATACGGATACGGCATCCAGATGAACTAAACAAAAAAAAAAGAAAAAAAGAAAAATTGTGTTACTTGGACTTATAGTGATAGAAGTAGTTCCCAATGCTAGAAACGTATTCACCCTACGCTCTCTCATATGATCAAACCGATTCCGATATGATCGAAGAACAAACTGACGTATGTACATAGTTATAAAAAACATCTCAACTACTTAAAAATAAAACAAAGTCAAGGTAGATAGAGTTATACACCATCAACTGAAAACACCGACACATAGCCATGTAAAGTGTCGCCAATACAGCACTGCTCCAATTATAATGTCCAATACAATCAAGATCTTGTAAAAACTATAAATTTATAAGTTTCACCATCGAGCCAGACTTGTCTCCCAGAAAACAACCCAAAAGCTGCATACTATGATCCCATGCGTGAAACTCCACTAAAGTCATATCTAAGTCGGACCCAGAGGATGTGAAACAAGAAATGTTGTGATCGCCCACAATCTAATTTGATCTCCGTAAAAATCCTCTATGATAGAAACCCATAAGATTACGACATAAATCCTTTCAGTCAGTGATGGAACGATTCGAATCTATCCCAATAACTGCCTCTCTATCAATAGGTAAGCCAAAAAGAATTGAAACGTCCTGTAATTCAATCATAACTTCACCAACAGGTAAGTAAAAGGTATGAGTCTCTGGTCTTCATCTTTCGACTAACGTTGTAATAAGTGTATGATTATACTGAATATACCCACACCTATACACTCCATAAAAATCCACTCGTAATAAAATTTCCTGAATTCTAACATCAAGTAGTCAAGAACCCAAAACTCATGATTTGAATGATGCACTTCTAGGGATCCTATACTTTACACGTTACAAACAAAGTTTATGATACACAAATGGTGGCTGAAGATAACAATTCCTCTCTATGGCCCGTATTATACTAGACGCTTTATCTGATATCAAGCATAATCTATGGCGATCACCAATGATGTGCACTCTTAGATTCTTCAAAAACCATACCCAATTCACATTGGTCTCTTCATCGACAATAACAAAACATAGAAAAAGAGTGTGATTAGTCGAATCAATTCCAATATCAATAAGAATTTTCTCCCTATATCTCTCATACTGGAATGTCTTAACAATACTAATCACTAGCTTACAATACTTAAATGCATGGTTTGAAAACCTAAAAAACTGAGTGAAAAACCCTATCATTACACCATGATATTTCACTAAATCTCCATTCAATAACAGTTCCAGGATTACTCAACTACACAGCAGCCATAAACTGGGGCAACAAAGTGTAATAAGTCTCCTAATTACCATACATAATTTCTATAAAAAACCCGGATCACCTTCTATTGTTTACAATTCAAATACCATGGTGGATAGATGATCAACTTTTTCTAAGCCCTTTACTTTCTCTCTTTTTTTCTCTCACAAAGATGGCTTCTCTCTTCCTTTATTTATTTATTTATTTTTGTTCACGTAGAAAACCTAAAAAAAAAAAGCTAACTAGGGAAGTTTATCTTGGGGAGAGTTTTAGAGAGAGAGGGAGTTGAGGATGGTTATCCAAATCACATCCTCTTCTCTCCTCATTCAAATTTAATTTTGAAAAGGTTTGGATGTTGGGTTGGGACTACCTTCATGGGCGGACCTGTACCCTTTTTTCCAACAACTTTGCCCTCTACCACCTTAGTCTCTACCCTCATTGACTTCGCCACCATTACCATCCTCTCAACCATTGTCAAATTCTTATTTCAATTATCGTTGTCCTTTACCTTTTCGAATTTCAAACAATCTAGTCTCATTCACTTTTAATAATTACCACCGAATTCATCTCTTCACATTCAATCTTCACATGTAGGGCTAGGTTAGAGGCGAACAAAACCCGTGATACTCCCGAACACATGGTATTTGGATCAGATTAATTCGAGTTTTTTGTTATATCAGGACGTGTTCGAATCGGTAATTAGAAAATCCAAATTAACTCGATTCACCCGAATTAATCCGAATATATTTGTAAATATATTATAATTATAAGAATAAAAGTGAAATACTTTGTAAGGATCATATATATATTTTTCTTAGAGAAGCTCTAACCTCTCATCTCTTTGTCATCTCCAACTCTGTCTCTCTCTAGCCATCTCTCTCTCTCAAAACATCATTCCAATGGCGCAGATCCATTGACAAGTATGGTAAGTGATCGCATTTTATTTTCTCTTTTCTCTAGATTTTAAATTTTTTCCTCTTCTTTTTCTTCATCTTTTATCTTCATCGACTGGTAAGGAAATTTTTTTTCCCTTTCTTTTTTAATTTGCATGCAGATCTCTCTTAAAAAAATTCAAAGTTTTTCAAATTTTTTTTCCTTTCATTTTTTGAATACTATAAGTATAAAACTCTTTGAAAAAAAAAATTCTCCTTTGAGTTCTATATGGCAAAAAAAAAGATAAAAAATTTTCTCCTTGTCTTCACTAAAAGAATAATATTTAAATATTATTTTAGATTTTTGGATTAAAAAAAAAAAGAATTTTCAGGTTTGGGTACTTACTTGAATTTAAATAATTTGCTTGAATTCGGGTTTGAAGCAAAAAAATATAAGTTGCATATCTCGGATTTGGGTTAAAATAGTGTATTTGGGTTCGGGTACCCGACCCGGACACAATCCTATTCACATGTCTTCAATCTTGCACCTATACCATTGCTATCACCTTTATTGTTCAAGTTCATCGTCATGGGTCTTTGTCGATTGAGAGGGAGACCACAATTCATCTTTATCAACCAACCCATTGCTCTAGTTGTGCAATTTGCTTTTCAATTGAACAGTAAAAAATTAATTTAAAAAAAAAATTCAAAAATATTAATTTAGGCCTTATTAGTATTTATAATTAATTGGTGTTTTCTTATGATTTTAGGGTTAGTTATTTTTAGTTTTTATCTATCTTATTCTAGAAATTGATTTAGGAATTATTTTTAGGTTTTGTATCTCATTATATTTAATTTATTTATTAATTTTTTTGTTTATTTGTATTGCTGGTGCAGAATCTGAGAACTAAATTCTTGATGCGCCCAAATTTGACCAATTTGCTAATACAGTCTCACTATGTACTAATGTATTACATGTTGATGAGACATAACTCAAAGGACCATTATGGCTACACTTAGTCTTATAAGCCCATGGTCCAACAAACATTTCACACTCGGACATGTCAATCAGTAGTGATTTATCTCTCCAAACGAGCTATCATTGCATTGACCTATCGATGGGATCCATCTTCCTGAACGGCGGGCACGGTCTAACATTTTGAATAATCTCTATTAGTAGCAACGTAATCGGTCCGCAGTTTTAGTAGGCATTCAATAAGCTCAAGATGACACTTCGTCTTCGGTGGACAATCAGTAGTTTCGGGAAGGGATTAATCGTTTACCCTAATCAGCCAAAGGTAATGTTTAATTTCAGGCATATCTCCTTGGTAAGGAAGGGACTTTTAAAATCTAATCGATAAGAAAATAATCATCTGGCTTCGTTAAATTTTCTAAGTGATAAAAATTCTAAATCTCTTGAAAATATTTGACTGTAGAGTTCCGAGATTTTCGAGCATACTCATAAGAAAACCAGAGTTGTAACACCTTGAATACACATGACTCATAGGCAGCTGACCAATAAGAGCATCCTACACGCTACATACCAGGTACGCTCTCTGACTACAATACACTTGGCACACCAACCACGGGATTCTCATTCTCAGCTCTCTCTTATTTAGTCTGTTTCATTTCTATCGAAAATCATTCTTTCTAACTTGAGTATCAGAGTCTCCCCCGTCAGAATATACCCCGACGGTCCTTTGCAGGTTTTAATTCATCCTTTAGAGTACCCGTTCAAGTTAAAAGAAGATTTGGTAGTCGAAACTCATCCCCAACAGGTTAATATTATTTGTGGGAATAGACTAGAGCAATCTTAGCAAATGCCTCGAATTGTCAAACAATCATAACTCCAAAAAGAAGGACTAGAACCACCTTGAACATTGCATCTGTTACGAATGGATATATCGCCAACCCAACAAATGCTGAACTGCCAGTGACATCTACTCGCTTTGTCAATAATCCCGTTACTCACTCTTAACTTTATCGCCTAGAAGAGACTCTACAACTTGCGCCTTAGGGATACTCAATTATGCTTCCTGTGCCAATGTCCCCGAAGAGAGCCAATCATCCCCAACTGGAAAGACTAGAATCTAGAATATAGAATATGAGTAAACAATTAGAAAGACTCAGTCATGCTATTAGGCTAGAAGGACAATCTTCTTCGAGAGAATCAGGGCATGCACACTCTCGAGAACTTGTCCCTCACCTAAACTATAAACCATTAGTAACCTCCCGTCAAGATATTGATGATTTGAGGAGATAGGTTGAACAACTTGTCACCGATAAAGTTAAACGAGCCAATGTAGGAAGGAGCGAAACCCCCCTCTATCCGTCTAGTGTGTCATCTTTCGATCTGAAAATCTCTTTAGGGCTGGTACCCTATGACATACTTCTACCTCCCATTGAGAGGTATAATGGTACAACTGATTCTTGTGACCATGTTGCTCATTTTGTAATAGTAATGATTTCAAGAGATATGACAAACACTGTTATACGCAAGCACTTTTCTACTACCCTCGAAGGCAATACATTAATATGATTCAATTCACTCCCATCACCCAGTATCAAAAGCTTCTCTCAGATTCGGCAATAGATTGAGACCTACTTTGTGATCAATCAGGGAGCCAAAAGGAAGTTTACTTCCTTATAATTGTCGCGGCAGAGAGATAATGAGCCCTTGAGGGACTTTCTGGATAAGTTCAAAGATAAGATGATGAAGGTCCCCGTTCTGAATCATTTTATCACTATGACCACTCTGCTTACAAGGCTACGCCCCTCGGGTATGAAAACATCTATCACAAAGAGCTCTCCTTCTACTATTCAGGAGTTTTACACCCGCTTTGAGAAGTACATAGCTGCTGAAGATGTTGAAACAATTGACAGACATAAAAATCGATCGTCCCAAAGAGAGCGCAGCTGATCACCTCAGTAGCTTTCATTGAAGAAAAACTGACAGGAGCCCAACCTTAGTGAAGATTCAACACGTATATACCTCTGAATGAGACCCCCAGTCAAGTCTTACTCCAGATCAGAGACAAATCATATATCAGGTGACCTCCCTACTCCACGGAAGACGACTCTAAGAAAGATAAGATTAAGTATTGTCACTTTTATAGAGATTACGGTCACATGATAGATAAGTGCAGAAAGCTCAAGTACGAGCTGGAATTCTTAGTTTAAAGTGAGAGATTACAAAGGTTTAATAGTATAGAAAGGAGGAATATACCCTCTGCCGATCAACATGCCCCATCACGGGGAAATGAACCGAATAAGCCACTAATCGCTTAACCTATGTATAATCGACCGGAAGGAGTGATCCTCCAAATCCATGACGAATGATCCCTATACGAGCCCTACGTCCCTGCTAGCATCTTCCTTGCCTACAATTCAGATCAGAATTATTCATGGAGGGACAAAACAGAATGCATAATCGCACCCATTTTTTATATGGCCGAAATGCCTCTTCCTGTTCCTCAAGAGATACTGACGACTCATATTAACAAGCAAACCAAATGAAAATGACCAATTATCAATTTCATCGATGAGGACTTGATAGGAGTTGATCCCAATCAGCATGATCCCCTTGTTGTTACTGCCAAAATTGAACAGTACGAGGTCTAAAGGATCTTTATTAACCAAGGAGCAGGATGCAACCTTCTCTATTGGGACGTCTTCCAATGAATGGGTTTCGGTCAAACGTAACTCCAACCCTACGTAGGACCGGTCAAAGGACTTTTTGGTGAATGGATATATCCCAAAGGCATTATCTCACTTCTGGTTACTTTTGGCTCAGCATCGAATCATGCGACGGCTACCATTGTATTTAATGTGGTCAAACTTCTCTCGCTTTATAACGCGATCTTAGGCAAGCCAGGCCTAAAATTCTATAGAAGCTCTGTCCAGTATGAAACACATGAAGGTCAAATTTAGAACCCCATATGATATTGGCACCTTATCTTGTGACTCAGAGCCCTCGACGCTTCCTTCCAAGTAAATGCTAAATCTTTTTCTACCCCTTCCATGAGCTAATTGAGATAAATTAGACCACAGAGTGAAACCTATCCTTGGTTCTATCTCCCTGAACGAGCCAGGATCCATTTTCTCGAATGAGCTAATGTCGCCCTAACCTATCATTGGGATCCATCTTCCCGAATAGGCCAATGTCGCCCTGATCTACCTTTGGAATCTATCTCTTCGAATGGGCCAATGTCGTCCTGACCTATCATTGGGATCCATCTCCCCAAACGGGCCAATGTCGCCCTGACCTATTGTCGGGATCTATCTCCCTAAACAGGCCAATATCTTCTTGATCTATCGTTTGGATTCATCTTCTCAAACGGGTCAACGTCGCCCTGACCTATTATTGGAATCTATTTTCCCAAACAAGCCAATGTTGTTCTGACTTATCGTTGCGATCCATCTTCCTGATCAGGCCAATGTTATCCTAACCTTTCATTGGAATCTATCTCCATGGATGAATTATCATTGGCCTAACCTACTTTTGGGAATCCATCTTTTTGAACGGGCCAATATCACCCCATCAACCAACTTCCCCAAATGAGGGAATATCATCTAGTCCTTCCGAATAGGATACACAGGTAGGGACTCGACCCCCTGGACATATGTACAATGTCTAACTCGCTTGATGTGCATAACCTACTAAATAGAGCCTATCGAATACTCATGACTATTCTAAACGATTGATTCAAGAAAGAAAATGACTCCTCAACAAAACTATCCGTCAAGTAATAGTTCAAACTACAGTGAGAACAAAAAATGCATTTTATTCACGTATCTAGAAAAGAGTACAAGAAAAGTCAAAAGCCACTAAAGAAAAATAGAGATCCTGATTAAGGGGCAGTGGGTCATCAGACTCTACAGAAGCAATTAACTCAAGTTCAACCATAGGATCCTCAGGGCTCGGGGACATAGCGTTCTCCAGCCTTGCTTGCCAAATGATCTCCTTAACACACTAGAGCCTCTCTGACAGCTTGTATTGTGCGTACATATCCCTGGCAGCAGTAGCCCTTAGCTTGGCTAACTCCCATTCGACAGTTTGAAGAGATCGACCACGCATGTCGACTAATTTCTTAAAGGCTTGAAGAGATGTCTCGCACACTCTGGCCTCCACTTCTAGCCCCTCACACTATCGAAGGGCCGCATCCCGTTTAGCCCGTAACCATTCCACTTCCTCGGCTTGAACTCTCATAGCAATGGCTGAGGACCTTGCTTCCTCAAGTTCTTTCTCTTTCTCCAAGAGAGCCTTCTCCAACTAAGAAATGTTGTCTACCGTTTGCACAGACCGATGTCTCATATGATTCAGCACCTATTCCATGCATCATTTCTAGAACTCTGCCAAGGTTATAGTCTACATAATTGAATATTGGTCAATAAGTTAAAAGGAGAGAAAGGCCAACAAAAGCTAAAGAGCATAGGAGACAGAAAAATACCGTCATAGCCGCTAAAAATAAGGTCTCAAATGAGAGCTTATTCAACTCCAAGTCAGAATGAGAGAAATCAATCCGATCAGCCAACCGCCTCCCCTCAGTGGTATCCACATAACAGTGTCTACGATCCCCAGCACTGATCACCACTGTTTTGTGCTTTATAGCAGCCCTACACCTATCAAAAGATCGAACAAGGATAGCGCGAGGGAGTACCACCTCTTAAAGTATCTTTTGCTTACCCTTGTCCGAAAGTATCAATGGGACAGCAGTTGAGGGTCCTACGTCGGGCCTCTTTTCTAGATCTTCGAGACGCTCTGGGAAAAGTTCCCCCAATTCTGCTGAAGCCTAAGAATCATGGCCCTTCTCTCTCTTTGGGATGTCCTCACCAACCTCATCAAGATGTCCACTCCCACTAACCTCCTTTAGCTCATCGGTAACCAATCGAGCAGGTTTGTGCCTCTTTACTAGACTCTCGTCAGATTCTTTTTCGAAGAACTTTTGCAACTATACTCACCTGCTCTTAACCTTAACGAGGTAAGTAGGGTCGAATCGGGCGAGCTGGCCCTCGATGCATTCTCGGCCCCCTCTGGGACCTTTACCAATCTCTTTCTTATCCACTTAGCGATGGTGATCTCTTTCAAATTCTCTTCCAGGGAAAACGCAGACAATCAACGAACTTCTTCTTTGCCTTCTCAAGCAATAGGGGCCTCTCAATTCCCCTCTTCTCATCCAGTAGAAGACTCGTTAATGACAACATCTCATTGTCTACGAGATGATCAACCCAAATGCTCCTTCGCGAAGTATTGTAGCACTCTCCTATGAATTGGACGAAGCCCAAATTACAAAAATCCTTACAGGGCCTTAACTCAATGAATGGGTCTATATCGGGTGTAGGAAGCCTCGACATAGAACCTCTCTCCAAGAACTCGACAAAAAAATACTTGTACTTCCAACTTTTGTCGATGGTCTCGCTATAGACAAATTTCCAATTTGACTTTGGCCGAATCTGCAGTTAGAACTAGCCTCTGGTGGAACCTTTCTTCTCATATTTCTTCAAGGTGAACATAGATACCAAAATTTCAAAATCAAAGTGCAATCTACAAAAACTCATTAAGGAAAAGAGCGTTATCACCAAACGCCAAGCGCGAGGGATTAATAGAGTAGGGAATATGTTCCAATGTAGTAGGACCTTCACGATAAAATTAGTGTAGGGCACCTTCAAACCGCTTCTCACTGATTGAGTATACATTGGAACTCACTCCCCGAGGCCATATTGGCTCTGTTAGTGTCAGTCGTCGATACAATCTCAAGGTTGTTACCCAACTGCATCATGCTTCTAACTTCGTAAAGTTCCTTTTGCGACATGATACTCCCGATGTCTCTAATACCTAGAGAAGAACTAGATGATGAACCTTTAGTCATTCCTCTCAGAAGATCCTTACAGAAAGCAAGATTATTGAAAAGCAAAATCGCCAAAAAGGTGGAAGATGATAGTGGAGAACCAACCAATCGACGTGCAGAGTATAAAGTGTGTTGAAAAACAGTTTGCAATAACTAAAGCGACATGTATCGCATTAAAGGATTTGCACCATTTCGATAACCATTACTTATGGTGCTCTTTTTATGAAATGAAACTATGAGTCGGGGCAAATGATGAGACATAATCCAAAATTCCGTTATGGCCACACTTAGTCTTATAAGCCCATGGCCCAATGAACATTTCACATCTGGACATGTCAATCAGTAGGGATTTATCTTTTAAAACGGACCATCGTTGCCCTGACCTATCGATGGGATCCATCTTTTCAAAGGGCGAACACAACCCAACACTTTGAATAATCTCTATTAGTAATAACCTAATCGGTCCGCAATTCTCGAAGGCATTCGGTAAGCTCAATATGACACTTCCTCTTCGGCGGGCAATCGGTAGTTTCGAAAAGGGGTTGATCGTTTACCTTAATCGGCCAAAGATGATATTCAATTTCAGGGATATCTCCTTGGTAAGGAAGGGACTTCTAAAATCTAGTCGATAAGAAAAGAATTCTCAGGGTTCATCTAATTTCCCAAGTGATAAAAATTCTAAATCTCTTAATAATATTTGACTGTGGAATCTCGAGATTTCTGAGCATACTTACAAGGAAATTAGAGTTGTAACATCCCGAATGTATACGACTTATAGATAGCCGACCTATAAAAATATCCTGCATGTCACATACCAGGTATATTCTTTGATTATAATACACTTGACACACCAATTACATGGCTTTCATACTCAATCATCTCTTGTTCAGTCTGTTTTATTTCTATCAAAAATCATTGTTTTTGATTTGAGTGTCAGAGTCTTACTTATCGGAATATCTTTCGGTGATCCTTTACAGATTTCAATTAATCTTTCAGAATACTCATTCAAATAAAAAGAAATCGATGAAACCAAAACCTGTTTCTAACACATGTCATCTTGGTATTTTACCTCACTGGTCACACCATCTTAGAACACAATATTTCTGCTCATATGCTATGTGATGCCGACAAATTATTTAATTAACAAATTAACATTAATTATAAAGTGATTTAATTATTACATTTTTAGAAATTTATGTATTTAATTATTTTAATTTAAAGTTCACGAAATTATTTAACCCTTATAATTATTATAATTATTTTGCTCCGGCTAGAACAGTTTATGCCAGTTTTTGCCCGGGACTACTGAAGAGGGGTGAGGACTTCGATTTGAAAAGAGGGCAAAAAACAAAAAAAGAAAAGGAGATGCTATCGGATGCAGATGCAGATCCTTCACCGCCACCATTAACGTCATCGGCCTCATCCAGTGTTGACAATCCACCGTGCGCACCGCCGTGCCCTTCCCCTGTTACCTGGCCTTCGGACGGAAAGCTGAGTGTGGAATGGATAGAAGGTCTGATGTTCACCTTCGATTGGTGTTCCAGGAACCTTGCCCCTTCGGGATTTGCCACCATGTTTCCGGTGTCGGTCTTCGATTCGCTCGTGCTTTCTGCATCCAAGATCCTTCATAAAGAGCCCAACTGCGTTCGAATCAACCCCTGCAACGATTCGAGAGTGGTGGTTGTTGGGGATCTTCACGGCCAATTGCATGATCTGCTATTCCTCTTGAAGGACGCCGGATTCCCTTCCTACAACCGTTGCTTCGTCTTCAATGGTGATTATGTTGATCGAGGTGCCTGGGGTCTTGAGACCTTTCTTCTCCTCTTATCCTGGAAGGTACCACCTTTACGAATCACTGTCTCCTATGTAACATATAATTGTTATTCCAAGCGCCTCCTATAACAAGTGAGTCAAACAACACAGACACACAGAGAATGTCTTGTTCACCACCTAAGAGACTTATTTCAATACCAAAAAGAAAAAGAAATCCTGTTTTTGCCACAATCACAAGTTATTAAATTGGAGATTTGGTGTCTGTTCACTTGTGCAGGAAATGCCTTTAGCCATTTTTTTGTTTCTTTAAGCTGCATGTTGCTGATCGCCCCATTTTGAATTGAGATACATACCAAGTGATATCTTCTATTCTACATGTCTAGTATATGGTTCCTGCTTTTGCCTTTTTTTTTTGTGCCCTGAACTTGGTCTATTGCCTAGTATCGGGAGATTCGTGGGGCTTTAGTGTCCTTCCCACTAGACCAACGATGGTGTTCCTGCTTTTGCTTTGTTGAGTTGAAAACCTATCTTTATTTATGATGCTTTACAGTGAATTTTCTTCCCAGGTGTTCATGCCCCAGATAGTGTATCTTCTTCGGGGGAACCATGAATCTAAATATTGCACATCTGTTTATGGCTTTGAGAAAGAAGTAATGATAAAATACGGAGATCAGGGAAAGCATGTCTACCGGAAATGTCTAGGCTGTTTTGAAGGGCTTCCTTTGGCATCTATCATAGCTGGACAAGTTTATACAGCTCATGGGGGACTTTTCCGCAGTGTAACCATTGTCCCACAGAAGAGGTCCAAAGGAAAGAGGAACAGGAGGACGAGTCTTAACCCTAAAAGCAACTCCCTTGCTCTTGGTTCTTTGGAGGAACTGGCCAAAGCAAGGAGATCAGTTCTTGACCCACCTTGGGAGGGTTCAAATTTAATTCCGGGTGATGTGCTGTGGTCAGACCCATCGATGAGTCCTGGCCTCTCTCCTAATAAGGAGAGAGGAATTGGGTTATTGTGGGGTCCTGATTGCACTGAGTATTTCTTAAAGAAGTTCCAGCTAAAGGTAATCCATTTGCTTTAAGATTTTCTTTCATTGTATTTTGCTTTTACTTTCAAAAGAGGAGCTGGGCAAAGCAAGGAGATCAGTTTTCCTTTTTTCTTTTTCCACATAAAAATTATTCTATTAGTTTAAATGTTAAGGTCAGAAAGTGCCTTGAACTTTAATTTCTATTTCCCAACACATCCATAAACTTATACTTATTACTATGAGCCCCAGATATTTGAAATATAATTATTGGATCTAATATATGATCAACTTTGGAAGAGGATGTAAAAATACATTTTGATCATGAAATAATCTATTGAAGTTATTTATCCAAAAAAAAAAAAAAATCTATTGAAGCAGATTTTTTGCTTATTTTTGTGTACTATTTTTTTGAATGAATGTTAAAAAAGATGAGGTTTTAATTACCATCTGACCAATATCATTTGCTTAGTATTTTAATACTTTTTTCTATCTCTAATCATGCATAGAATCTAGAAAGCTGATGACATTTCATTGTTCGAAAGTATATAGTTCATGAATTTATTTAAGTTTAGGGGCCAAATTGAGAAGTGGTAATCTTTAGCATGCTTTTGCATGTGTCTTGAAGTCCAGAGTTCAAGGCATATTTTCTCATTTTATCCTAAACTTCACTAAGTCAACTTCCGCACCATGTGGGCAGTTTCATCTCTTCACTGCCATCAGTCAGTACAAAGAATGAAATTTATAATTTCTGGAAATTTATGGAGTCAATTAGAGGCAATTAAAATTCATTATTGTAAAGTTCAAGGACCTCGGGTGTAATTTAGTTAGTGAATTATTTTGCATTTCCTGCATATGGAGATATGAATTCAAGTAGACATATTTGTTCAGGGCATATTTGTTGGCCATGTCCAACAAATAGAACAAGTGTAAAGGGTAAGGAAAAGCTTCAACTGGCTGTTCCTAGGGTTTTGTGGTGTGGCAATGTTGACGATTCCTCTGAAAAAGGTAACATCTTCAACTTCCAACAGAGGTAGTCTGGGAAATACTCAACAGGCTACCAGTAAAATCTCTCCTTCGCTTTCAATCAGTTATGAAATCATTCTATTCCATAATCAATCACCCTTATTTCGCAAAAGCACCTCCCAAACAATCCATCAAGAAGGACAAGGACTATCTCTGCTTGGGAGGTGGAGGGACCAGAAAAGAAAGATACTCGGTGGATGACTTGGATTCAATTTCAATGGCTGCAGTAAAACTCCATGCCCTCCTCTGGAATCCACTCAAGACAACGCCTTTCACATAGGAGCGTCTTGCAATGGTCTTCTCTCATTTACACATTGGAGGAGTTGAAGACTGCATGAGAGTGAATACATTATGGGTCACGAAGTGCCACAACCTGTGGATTCGAAGTGAAGGGCCTGGCCCAAGAAACTATTTGGATGGGGTACGACTCGGTGACCAATGACTATAAGTTGGATTCAATTTCAATCACCATTTCGATTGTGATCAATTCTTTGGGACGTTCAGTTCCAGGTTTACAGCTTGAGGCTGAACATTTGGAAAAGTGCCAGGACTTGTCCATTTTCAATCAGTACTATAAGTAGGCTTAAAGAAGAAATATTTGTTAATGGCGCGTTGCATGGGAAGGGGTCTACACCCTGAAAATTAGGTGATGCCAATAGTGAGATGGATGTAATCATTGCCTTTGATATTGCTGTTGAGGAGTGCCAGTTCAGAGAGGTACCCAAACCTAACCATTTGGCTTATTTTGTTAACTACCAACTAGGAGTGTTTGATGGATGGCTTAGGCTATCTGAGTATTTCCATGAAGAAGATATTGACATATGGGTTATGAAGGGGTATGGAGGGAGCAAAGTAAATTGTCGGGGATCTCTCTTCCATTTAAGTTTTTTTTGGCCTATGGCATGTTCCAAAAACTATGAGTTTCTTATGCTAAAATTACAAAAGCATTGTCTTGTATGATCATAAAAGTAGGACACAGAAGTTCTTGAGGCTCCATGGTGTTCCTACTTCACCATGAAGGAAAAAGACAAAATTCTAGTAGACATACATCCCTCCAAAAGCACCACATGCTAATGTCCCTATTTGTCCTCTATCAGTGGACACACTAGCAACTTTCAATCTAGCAAATAAATTTTAACATATCTTGCATCATGCCTAGATGAACATAATTTCTGCAACATGTTTTGCAGTAATGGCTGGAACAGAGAAATGGTGCAAAAGATTAAGTAGAGTAATTACAAATAGTACTTTTAAACAGCATTTGCTACTGTAGGCGAGATATGTTCTTTTAAAAATATTTCTCATCTATGACTATAGGTTTCGAGTTGCCATCACCTGCTGAAATATGTCTATGACATGAGTGGTTTTTTAATTAATGTACATAAAATCAGCAGAATAAATTTTCAACAAAAGCATCCATTTCTGTGCTTGCAAAAGCATAACTCACCTTATAGATGTACCTTGTCTAATTTGTATTGGATGAAGATGTGTAGTCATGGAGTTTGATCTTTAACTAATTTTCAGTTTTGTATTGATCTCACAGTTTGCTGGGGGAGTTCTAATGCCTTTGGGGGATGTTTTCTGATCGTGTTTTTGTAGTTAATAATTCGATCACATGAAGGCCCTGATGCTAGGGAGAAACGCCCTGGTCTCGCGGGAATGGGAGAAGGGTTCACTATAGATCATATTGTGGAGTCAGGAAAGCTCATTACTCTGTTTAGTGCTCCAGATTACCCACAATTTCAGGTACCAATTCCCTTTTTAGTCAGTGTGTGAATTTTTGTCTAATAGAAACCGATAAATGACATTATTTTCTTCATTGTTTTTCTTCTATCGCTGTCATTTAAGGACAATGCCATTTTGTGTCCTTCAATCACCTTTTGGATTTTCTTTGTTGTGATTGAATAAAAATTTACCTTCATTAGCACTTTTCGGTATCAATTTGGCTAAATTTTGTTATCGTGCAATTTCATATATTTGATTGCTTGGGCTTCAAAGGTTTGATCACGACCTCAGCCTTTATATACATATACATATATATATATATATATATATTTGTCATAAAGCTGGCATAACTGGATTAAAGGGAACCAAGTAGGTGCAATCATCACACTCTTAATTAGAGGCATATCATCTACAAAACTCTCCTTTGATGACAGACTGAGCTGTATGAGCCATGCACAAACCCAAGTGATATGCTTGTGTTGTGATTCTGTTCAACTTCAAGAAGGGTTCTCCGGCTGTATTGAGTATGTGTACTTAAGGGATTCAATTTGTTCATTTATCTAAATGAACGGAGCTTGGACAAGATTTTTGGCCTTGTTTTAAATAAGAGTTGGCTTGGTTTGGCTTTTCTCAACTCATTTAGTAGATGGACTTAGCCTGAACATCTTGCTTTCCAAGCACAAAAAAAAAAAAAAAAAAAAAATCCTTCTGTTGGAGTTGAGGCCTTCCTGTGCCTGTTGATGGGAAAATGTTGTTTTTATTCTCTCCAACAATCACCCTATATTTATCCTTGAGGATAAAATGCAAAAATACCCCATGATTTTTAGGTCCTTTACACATTTTGTGCTAGTTTTGATTCTATTATATATTCTTTATCCATTCTTCTTGCATCATCATGCAAGATAGAGGAAGCACATTTCCTTTATGGACGAAGAACTACATTTTTTAAAAATCAAACTATTTAACTTTGAGTTTTTCTGCAATTAATCATTTCATGTACTTTTTCATTATAAAACTTGAGCTCTCATGCTTATCACATGATCGTTGCCCCTTAAATTCAAGAGCCAAAATTTTAAACATAAAAATAAAATTTTGGAAAATTTATAATCATTTAGAGATTTAATAGATCTGTTGGATTTGATTTTTTTTTTTTTTTTTGTGGACATTTATTTTTTTGGATTGAATTAGTTTCTCTCTCTTCGCTGAGGAAGATGGATTGTGAAAATAGAAATCGATGAGTGTATGCATTATTGACACATTTTCCTTTACTTCTCTCTCTCTCTCTCTCTCTCTCGGTATATTTAGGTTTGCACATCATATAGATGTGAATGCTAGTATCATTGTTTCATGACCAGATCAGTCCATGCAAGTTCCTAAGTTGGGATCTAAAGTCCCACCAGGAATCCGTAGGAGTCTCTCTTTTATCCACTTTGTATTTATTGTCTTTGGGTAGGGAGTACCTCTAATACACTCACTTATCATCTTCAATTTCCAGTACCACTAATATATGTTGACTTATCAAAATATTCTCTTTCAAGTCCTTTTCTATCTGATTAATTTATATCCAATATAGAGTAATGAACTCCGTAAATTCTATTTTTTTATTTATTTTAGACCTGGTTAATCCATTAGTTTTATAAACATTCTGTTATCCATATACTGTTTTCTTTTTTGCTTGGTTTACCTACACAATAACATTTAAGTAGCACCATTTTTTATACTAAGGTAGCATTTGGTAGGGGATAAAAGAGGGTTTTAAAAGTTTTAGCTACATTTTCCATTTTTGGTATGCAAAATTCAACTCGAGTATATTATAGAAAGGGTAAGGTATTCTCAAATACGGGGTAAAAGAATTTCATTTTATAAGGGCTTAAAAATGTTGCTCCTTTTAAAATTAAAAATAACAAATTATATCAATGCGTTTAGTTTTAAGGAGGGAGAACTTAAATTTAATTTCTTTTTAGTAAGAAAAATCTTGAAACAATGTATTTATAGAGTGTGTAGTAAATTATTTTTTAGAGAGAGATAAGTAATTATTTAATTTTAGAGAGAGAAAAATTGAATTTTTTTTAAAGAGAAAATTTAAAACTATGAGAGATAATCTAAAATAATTTAATTTTTTAGAGTGAGAAAATTAATGTTTTTAGCTTAGAGATAGAAGAATAAAATTTGATTTTTTAGAGAGAGAAAATATAACTAATGTGTTTAGAGAGAAAAATATGAATTGAATTGATCTTTTGAATGAAGGAAACACGTGTGTTTAGTTTTAGAGGAAAAATTTAGTTTTTTAGAGAAAAAAATTTAAAAATAATGTGTGTAGAAAGATAAAAATTTAAATTTTTTAGAGAGAGGAAATTAAAGTGTTTAGTTTTTGAGAAAAACTAAATTTGGGTTTTTTTTTTTTTTTTTGGAGAGAAAATTTAATTGATTATTTAGAGAAAGAAAATTAATATGCTTAATTTTAAAGAGAGGAAAATTGGTTTTAGTTTTTTAAAGAGAGATAATTCAAAATCAATGTTTAGAGAGACAAAATTTAAAAATTCTGGAGTGAGAAAATGTGTTTAGTTTTAGAGAGAAAGAGAGAGAAAAGAAAACCTAATTGTGTCAAATTCACTTAGAGAAAGAAACTATGAATTAAATTATTTTTTTAGAAAGAGAAAATTCATTCTCTTAAATTTAAGGGAAAAAGTTGAAGGAGTAATGAAACTGTTTTGTTCCTTCCTAAATTACTTTATTCATCCTTACCTCATCAATACATACTAGTTGAAATAATGAAACTATATTAGGGGATTTTTGATTTTTATTTGGAAATTGGAATCGGAATAAAAAATTTTAGAAATTGGAATCGGAATCAAAATCTGATACCCCTTGTTTGATTCAAATTTTAGAATGGATATGATTACGATCGTTGATATTTGGTTTATATATATTTCAGAATGAGAATCATATAATTGTTAATTTTGCTCCTGATAAAAAATGCTTTTATGATTTAAAATGTTTTTTTTTTTTATTATTAAAGACCCTTCATGGTCAAAAATATTTGATAAAAAATAGATTTTTTATGATAAAAAATGTTTGATAAAAAATATTTGATAAAATGGTTTTTTTTTTTCTTCATAGATTTTTTGAATTATTTCTACAATTGTTCTGCAATTATTTCTGCAATTTCACAGCAAATTCTTGTTGGTTTCAAGGTTCTGATATTTATTGATCTCTCTCTCTCTCTCTCTCTACTTTACTATAAATTCTTGTTGGTTCTTGATTTCTTTTGATTCTTGTCGGCTCCTATACTACCCTTTGATTCTTTTGATTCATTATAAATCTCGGAAAATCTTGGTCTCATTTTAGGCTTCATTTTCTTGTGCTTTTGAATTTTTTTTTTTGACTGTCATTGATTTTGTTTATTTTTTCATATTTTGATTATTGGGCAATCTTATATTACATTTTTTGCTAGTTCTTGAATTCATTATAAATCTTGTTATTGGGTTTTTCTTGCACCTTTGAATTCTGTTTTCTTTTTTCCTTATCATAAGCACTATTATTTTCTTGCTAGTATTATAATTGCAAATTTTTGAGAAGTGTCATCTCATTGTTATTAATAGTATTATCGAAAGTATTATTATTTCTATGACTATTATTATTAATATTAGTATAAAATATATTAATATGAATTTAAAATTTATTAAAATTTCTTATTATTTAATAAGTGTTCCGCTGTTTCTTTAGTTTATATTTGTTATCTTTGTTATCTTTGCATTGTAACACAGAATTTTATCATTGTTATCTATAATTGTTTTGCTGTTATCTTTGTTCTGATCAATTCAGTGTAGTATGTTCAATTTATGTTCTTGTGTTCTTTTGCTCATATTCTATGTTGTTCTCTGCTCATTTAGTTTAATTTTGTTTGTTGATCAATTCAGTGAGACACGGTGGATATTCATGTTGATTTTATCATTGATTTTAGTGTAGTATCATATTTAGTGTAGTAGGCTTATTTTGATTGTTCTTGAGGGTTTTTTTTTTTTTTTTTTTTTAATTCAAAGAACTCCGTCATAGTCGGTCTCAAACCCGGATAAAGGAGTAGAGTTGCGGTAAACTGACATCCAGCGTAAAAATTTGTCAAAATAAAATAAAGACAAATAAGAATTATTTTATTTTTACAGTTGATTTTAACATTATTGTTTTCGACATTATTATTTTTTGATATTTTTTATTTTTCTTTAATTAAAAATTTTGGTATTATTGTTTTTGACATTACTGTTTTTTATATTCTTTATTTTTCTTTAATTAAAAATTTTGGTGAAATTTAGTTTATTACACTTGTCAGTCAGTATAAGAATCCTTTGTCAAAATACAAAAATGAGAGACAACGAAGATATGATTCGTCTAGGTACTTGGAATATAGGATTATTAACCGACAAATTAGGGAGATAGAGGAAATAATGAATAGAAGAAAAATTAAAATTGTGTCTACAAAAAACTAAGTGGGTAGGGGAGAATGCTAGAATAATTAAACCTTATGGGTATAAATTGTGGTACACAGGTAACGATAGAACTAAAAATAGTGTAGAAATAATGAGATAATTACATGCTTAGTCCCTAAACTTTGTCTCAAAATCACAAATTCGTCCCTGAACTTCAAAATGCTACACTTGAGGACTTAAACTTTGCAAAACTGCTACACTTTGGTCCCCTCCGTTAGTAACGGTGACACCGTGGCCGTTAAATTATGAGTTAGAACGTGACGTGGCATGCAATATCTGAGTTAGTTTCCACTGTGGATGCAAAAGCACTAATGCTTTGCCACGTCAGCCGAAATGTTGACGTGGCATGCCACGTCAGATGTTGAGCTCATCTCTCTCTATTTCTCTCCCCCCTGCACATGAAAAACCCATCGATTGTTCTGCCATTTGAGAGAAACCCATCTCTCTCTCTCTTTCTCTCTCTCCCTCCCCTTGCGCGAGTGAAGGCACACACATCTCTCTCCTTTCATCTTCTTCTTCTGCCATTACACAGAGAGAGAGAGAGCTTATCCGTGTTGAAAGTCTTTAAAAAACCATTCGAGAGAGAGAGAGACACAATCGCTTAGCCATTTGAGAGAGAGAGAGGTTTTGCTCTTGAGATCCATCAATTTTTAAAAAACCAAAAACCTAAAAAAAAAAAGGCATTCGATTGTTCTGGCAATTTTCTTTGCCGCGGTAATGAAGAGAGAGGGAGATGCCATTACTTGGAGAGGAAAAACAGAAAGGATCGAATCGAGAGAGAAGAGATTGTGAACGGATTGGTGAAGGTTTTCTTGTTGTTCTAGATCTAGATCAACAAAGGACACAGAGAGAGATCGAGAGAGGCGTACTCTGCTCCTTGCTCCTGATTTGGGGTTTGGGGTTCCTGTATCTAATTGGGGTTTTTGCAATTAACAAAGGTTTCATCATCTAATTGGGGTTTCGGCGTCAACAAATCATGAGAGCAATTTTCCCAAATGGGAATTGGGGTTTCTGCATCTAATTCGTCTGCTCAATTGAAGCAAGATAAAGGTTTCATTCTCCTTCAACAACTCTTAACTTTGGATCCTTTGCATTTCTTTTCTCTCTTCACGGAGATGGAACAGAGGAGATGGTGCAGGTGTAATTTGATTGTTTACCCTAGCTTTTCCACTTTGATCTTCAATTGCCCTATGATAATTTTCACCTCCCGAATGGATGAATGCCATCATCGAACACCATCATTGCCAATTGAAGAGAAATCCCACCATCATCGAACACCACCATCATTGAACACCATCATCAAACCCAAACCCAAACCCCTCTCCAAACCCAAACCCTTTGTCAGACACGAATCGTCTTCCTCCACCATGGTGATTCGAACAGCCTTTGAGACATCACCTTTCGGCTCAGTGACCTTTCGACGGTGAGGCTGCGATCGATCGTCTTCCTTCGAGATTTTTTGTGGTGAGAGGAGAGGAGAGGAGAGAGGAAGGGGGAGGGGAGGAGACAGTGGGAGAGAGGAAGATTGAGAGAGAGAGAGGTTATTTTTATTAGTTAATTTTTATTAACTTAGTAATTAATTTTAATTAATTTAGGAGGATGAGTAAATAATTTATTAATTTTTATTAATCTGACGTGGCAAAGCCATTACTATAAGGTGTTGATGTGTCACATGACACATCAGCTTTTGCATCCACAATGGAAGCCATCTCAGATATTGCATGCCACATTACATTTCAACTCATAATTTAACGGTCATGGTGTCACCATTACTAACGGAGGGACCAAAGTGTAGCAGTTTTGCAAAGTTTAGGTCCTCAAATGTAGCATTTTGAAGTTCATGGACAAATTTGTGATTTTGAGGCTAAGTTTAGGGACTACGCATGTAATTATCTCTAGGAATAATTGGGCATAAAAACTTACATGAGAATGTAGTGGAGATATGAAGAAAGGGAGTTTTATTTGTCAAGATGGTTAATGAAAAAGATATAAGTAACATAGTTAGCATATATGTATCCCAAGTAGGTATTGATGTAATTAGTAAAAAATAATTTTCGGAAGATTTGGATGAATTTGTACAGACTATATCTAGTACAGAGAAAGTATTTATTGGTGGAGATCTTAATGGACATGTAGGAGAGAATAACGAAAGATTTGAAATTGTACATGACAACTTTGGTTTTGATAGTAGGAATGAAGCAGAAGAAACCATTCAAGAGTTTGTTACAGCATTTGATCTGATACTCAAACATTTTTTTAAAAAAAGAGTCGCACGTTGTTATATATAGAAGTGGATTGAATGCTAGTCAAATAGATTTCTTTCTCACTAGGAGGAGCGACAAAATGACTTGTAAGGGTTGTAAGGTTATACCGGGAGAGAATGTAATAACTTAATATAGACTTTTAGTTGTAGATGTGTGTGCCTAAAGTGCAAAAGGAATATCATTTGTTAGTAGAGTTAAGAATTAAGTGGTGGAAATTGAAGGAAGAAAAAGTAACAATCTTTAAAGAAAAATTAATGTAGGAATCAACTTGGTCGGCTAATGGTGATTCAGAAACTGTAGGTAAAAATATCTAATAACATTTAAAATATAGGCAAGCAGGTTCTTGGTGTATCTAGATTGCGAGCTTCAATAGGCAAGGAGTTATAGTGATTGAATGAGGAAGTCCAAACTGCTATAAGAGCAAAATGGGAGTGTTATAGAAATCTTAAAAATAGGAAAAATAATGAGACATTTGAATTATACAAAAATGCGAAAAAAAGTGAGATTATCCAAAAATAAAAAAATAAGGTGTATAATGAATTGTATAAGAAGTTAAAAACCAAGGAAGGAGAGAGATTTACAGAATCGCCAAATTAAGGGAGAGAAAGAGAAAAGATTTAAATAGTGTTAGGTGTATCAACAGTGAGACTAATAGTACACTTGTGAGGGATGAAGATATAATAAAGTGTTGAAGAGATTATTTTGATAATTTGTACAATGTGGAGGGTACAAAAAACATTGGTAATATTACGATACCTGTAGAGGAGATTATTAAGGACTTCAAACATAAAATTTATTCTCATGAAGTGGAGGAAGTCTTAAAGAGAATGAAGAGTAATAAAGCTTTAGGACTCGATGGTATACCCATTAAAGTGTGGAAATGTTTGCGGGAGGTAGGGATAGCAATGTTAACAGATTTTTTTAATAAAATTTGGTAAACCAAGAAAATGCCAAAAGTATGGAGGGAGAGTACACTTTTATCAGTATATAAGACTAAAGGGGATATACAAGATTGTTCTAATTATAGAGGAATTAAATTTATGAGTCATATTATGAAATTATGGGTAAGAGTGATTGAGCATAGACTGAGATTGGAGATAAGCGTGTTTTAGAATTAATTTGGATTTATGATAGGAAAATCCACTACCGAAACAATTCACTTACTAAGAAATCTGATGAAAGCATTTAGGGTATAGAAAAAAAATTTACATATGGTATTCATTGACATAGAAAAAGTGTATAATAGGGTACCAAGAGATATATTATGGTGGGTGTTGATGAAAAATGAGATTTTCATCAAATACATCAATCTTATTAAAGATATGTATGATGTTGTCACGGAGGTAAGTGATAACTTTCCGATAAATATTAGTCTTGACCAGGGATCGACAGTAAGTCCAATTCTATTTGCAATAGTGATAGATAAAGTTACAAAGAATATCCAGAATGAAATATCATGGTGTATGCTCTTTGTAAATGATATAGTGCTGATAGATGAAACTAGAGAGGATATTAGTACTAAATTAGAATTATGGAGGGACACACTAGAGTTCAGAGGATTTAGATTGAACAGATCTAAAACAGAGTATATGAAATACACATTCAGTGATAGCCATCAGAACGATGAAAAAACAATTAGGTTAGGAGGATATGATATAACAAAAGGTGACGTTTTAAATATCTCGGATCCATTATCTAAAATGATGACAACATAGATGAGGATGTAAATCATATGATTCAAATGTGTTGGATGAGATGGAGAAAAGCATATTTAGTTCTTTGCGATCGCATGATGTCACTCTCTCTAAAAGGAAAGTTTTATAAAATGATAGTAAGACTTGCGTTACTATATGATACTGAATGTTAGGCCATTAAATAAAAACAAGAGTAGAAAATGGCTGTAGCTGAGATGAGAATGATAAGATGGATGTGTGATAAAAATAGGAAGGATATGATTAAAAATGAACAGATACGCAATAAATTAGGAGTGTGCTCAATTGTTTGCTTGAGATGGTTTAGTTATGTACAACAAAGACTCAAAGATGCATCGTTAAGAGAATTGAGAGTTTAAACATAGGAAATCTAGTAAAACGACGAAGTAGACTATTAAAAACTAGATGCACTGTATTCGTAAAGATATGACAGTTAAGGGGTTGACTAAAAAGATGATTTCGGATAGAAACGAATAGCGTAGGAGAATTAGAGAAAGTTAAATATTTTTAATATAGATATTTTTAATAATTCTTTTTAGTTTTTGATAAAATATTCATAAATTTTCTGTAAAGTTTCCTCACAATGGTTTTTTTCGATATTTTTAATAAAATATTTTAATATTTTTAATATTTTTAAATTTTCTTCTTCCCTTGGATGACTAGAACTTAGGGTTTTGTTCTCAATTGTTTCGTCATTTTGCTCTTCCATTGAAATTTTACTATAAAATTCGTGAAATTGAGTTGAAGTTTCCTGCTTTGATGATTTGCTATAATTGTGAGCTCTAGGATTTTGGTCTTCAGACTTCATCATCGATCAGTTCCATCGCCTCCGGCCACTTCCATCTCCAATTCGCCAGCTAACAACAGAACTAGATTTCGCCGCTGAACAACTGAGGAGTTGGTTCTGCTGAACCAGATTTCACCATCTTCTGCTTCGATTTCACCACTAAACCAAATTTCGCCTCTTCCATCATCGATCAGTTCCACCGTCTTCTGCTTTGATTCCATTCCATTCTTCATCCTCTTCTGCAGAGTTTGTTCTTCCCATTTAGAGAGAGAAAGTGAGAGGAAAGACAACGAAGGGGAGAGGTTATGAGAGAGAAATTGAAGCCATTGAAGACTGGTTTGAGTGAAATGAATGGGGGGAGAGAGAGAGAGAGAGTGGAGACTTAGATGAAGAAGGGCAAAAAGTGACAAGACATTTCTCTTGGGTTTCTGGCATGGGTTTCCACCAAAATCCATCATTTTATTTGGGTTTCATAAAACTCTTGTTTTATGGGTTTCATTCGCAAACCTTCATTCCCATTCCATTAACCCAAACATTTACATAGGTTTCAATCCATTCCTGATTCCCATACCCTTCTTCCTATCAAACACATTGAAGGAAAGTAAGCGCTCCTTCCACACCTAGCTGTTTTTTTTTTTTTTTTTAATATATATTTTAAATTATTTTTGTCTTTCCTCTCACTTCTTCATTTCACCTTAGCTTTCCATCCCTCCCAACCAAATAATCTCTTGCTTTTGCTTTGAACAGCTTCAAATAATCTCTTGTAAGCTAGTTAATCAAAAGTGCTGCTTGCAAGGTGCCCTTTCCTTTTAGGAATAAGCAGAACAAGGTTACTTTTAATGTATGCCACAGGTTTCCTAGTTGTGTGTATCTAAGAAGACCATTGTTCTTCCATCCCCTGCAGCATGTTAGTTTTTTTTTGTTTGTATGTTTGTTTATTGTTGTTTTTGTTTTGTTTTTTGTTTTGTTTTTGTTGGTGAATTAATAAAGAAACCCATAGAAAACCATTTGGCCCAAGTGCTTATGTGTATTACAAGAATTAAAGGATTAAGTTACTTTTTCTGGTAAATGGTCTTTACCAGGCTGCACATTCCTCTCCTGTCATACCCTGCCATAGAGGCTGCTTTTTCCCATTTCTTTGATTGTGAATTGAATTCGGTTTGATGTGGGTGAACTTGCTTAATAAATTCTGCTTATTTTTTATTATCATAAACAATTCTTCTAGGTTGAGTACCTATGTCAAGCAAGTATAGAGTAGCAGGAACTCTTAAATCAAGTTTTATTCTTTTTAAAATCATATAAACCTGCTCTCCTTAAATCTCTTCCCTGATCTCATTACTATGCCCCTGTTTAAGAAACGAGGCATTAGACTTTTGATGCCATAAAAATATCTTCAGTGTATATTCAATTTCCTTATGGGCTCAGCCTTTAAGGCTTTCCTCTTCAACAAGCCTTTCCACGCTCTTGTACATGGTTTCCTATGTGATGAGAGGATGGCCAATTATTTCCTTGTTCTGAGTTGTACTTTTTTTTGGCAATCTTTTAAACTTGGAAAAAAGTGCACAGCTAGCATGACCTTACAAGGGCGATCACGCTTGGTGTTCACTGTGTTTGTGTGATTTGCAAGTTGTGCACCTTTTCTGCTGGCATTTATTTGCCTGTTGTGCATCACACTTGATTCATTGGTGGTTTATGGGAACTTACTGCCAACTGAGAACCTTTTGTCAGTTCTACATATGCTGTGAGGGTGTCAGTTAATGGAGCTCTAATAATTGATTGACAAATTGCACAAAACAATCAGCTGAGAACTATGCTTCCTCATGGTTCTTTGTGACACAAAGATCATTACCATGTTGGTATTTCCAGTACTGTAGCTGACATCTATCTCTGCATGCAGGCAACTGAAGAGAGATACAAAAACAAGGGTGCATATATTGTTCTGGAACCCCCTATGTTTGACACTCCCATCTTTTGTAGCTTTGAGGCAGTTACTCCAAGACCAATGGTATGTGTGATGCGATATAAGTAATTTCAGTTTTACGAGATAAGAGGGTTTACAATTTTTTCCTCCTACTCTGCCAAAATTCACTCTCTTGCTATATTTGGATCAACCACTGCTTGCATGCTTAATTCACCATCCATGGCAGGTATGCCCCTACTATGACTATGAGGATGTGATCGATTCAGATGAGGAGTTGGATTTAGCATCAATGGTTTCCAATTCCTAAACAATACAATGCAGAGTCTCTTCTTGCCCATTTCAACCATTTTCATGAGCTGTACATGTATTCTTTTTTCAAGTTATGTTGTATGATAATGGTGAACGCTATAGGGTAGATTTTGTTTGGCAGCATAGCACATTTCCTTTCGTGGTAAAAAGTACCCTTGCTTCTCAAAGCTTCGTAATGATTTATCTGCATGCGATGTGACATTCTTTCTCGCTTGAGGTGTGTTTGGCGCGAGGAGAAGAATGTAGAAACCAATTTTGGAAAAGTAATTTTGTGCATGTTTAGCTTGAAGCATGGCATGTACCATGTTATACCCTCTTTATATATATATATATATATCTTCCCTATTCTCATGTCCAGTATTTATATGTATGTAATTGACACATAAAGACTGGTTATATATATATATATTTCCCTTTCTCACCGTAATTTATTACTTTTATAAAAAGGATGCCCAATTTTCAGAATGTCACGATTTTTAGGGTAATTTTGTCCCTTCTCACATTATTAAATTTCCTATTATTTGAAATTTAAATTCATTTTAATGTTTGAACAAATTATTTGTTAAGCATGACATGTACCATGTTATACCCTCTATATATATATATATATATTCCCTATTCTCATGTCCAATATTTATATGTATGTAATTGACACATAAAGACTGGTTATATATATATATATATATATATATATTTTCCCTTTCTCACCGTAATTTATTACTTTTATAAAAAGGATGCCCAATTTTCAGAATGTCACGATTTTTAGGGTAATTTTGTCCCTTTTCACATTATTAAATTTCCTATTATTTGAAATTTAAATTCATTTTAATGTTTGAACAAATTATTTGTTAAACATTCAGGATTGGATTAAAAAACAGGTGGAAATATGAATTGAATTTTTTAATGTCTAGTTGTCATTTAATATGTCAAGGAAAAAAAGATCAATTTGCCCTATGTAGATTAATGTAATGGGACACAATCTTACCAACTTGCGCTATTTGCCGTTTATGTAAATTTTTTTTTCACAACTTTCCCCAACTTAATATTTTACAAAAATGTCAATTTTTAACATAACCTTCTATTTTCATGTCATGCATTTCTAATATGTTATTACAATAAAATGATTTTTTTAAATTCATTTTTCAACTATCCAAAGTCAATTAGTGTTTATAAAATTTATGATTAAACCATCGTTTAAGGTTTGAAATTGATCTAGTGACCTTTTATTGGTTTTTCTATTATTTTTTTTTTTTGTAAATTGATTGTAAATATTTTTGAACATATTTATAAAAATTTTACATTTAACTATACTAATTGGTAACTTTTTACTTGCTATCTATTTGATATAAATCTTAAGAAATTTAGATGGATATTCAATATATGAAAGGTAAATATTTTAGAAAAATATTCATTATTATTAATAGTATCTTTTATATATTAATATCACAAAAAAAGTAATAGAAAAACCTTTTATATATTGAAATATAAAAGATACTATTAATAACAATGAGTATTTTTTTTAAAATATTTACCTCTCATATATTGAATATCCACCCAAATATCTTAGGGTTTATAACAAATAGATAGCATGTGATGAGTTACCAATTAGCATAGTTAAATGTAAAATTTTTGAGAAATATGTTTAGAGTTTAGGGTTTAGCATTAGGGGTTTAGAGTTTATGATTTAGGGTTTAAGGTTTAGATTTTTGGGTTTACCGAATTGTCACGCCCCGATTCTCGATCCGAGACCATGAACAGCCGCCCGTTACCCCATACGCTACTCATCACAGGACACATATACCAAGACAACGAAGGTTAAAACAATGCCTGCTCAAAACTGTTTAAAATCTGTTTTTCCTTAAAAATATCATTTCCAAGTAAAAAATGTAAAATACAAGACAATGCCGCAATACATAATTATATAACACTGGTGATAATTTCAATTACATTACATAACAAAATTACAGTCATCCCAATATAAGTATACAATGGTCATTCTATAGACCTCAAATGTACATCATCATCATCAAATGCATCATTGCGAAAGTATAGCTGGTTCCATACCCAAAATCCAATGTCACCTAATAAAATCAAGTGTGTCGAACTTTCTCGACACGTCTTCCTGTCAAGTCTATAAGTGTAATCAAGGAAAAGTGAGGGGTGAGTATTATGGGAAAATACTCAATGAGTGAAGGGATCGATAATAGATTCTCGATAATAAGTGTGAGTATGGAGTGTTAAAGTACATTTCAAAACTATAATGATATCAAAACCAAGTATGTCATTTCCAGAAATCAAGTGATCACATATCACACATCATAGTATCAAAATATGCATCCATTTACATTTCCGAAATCATTTAGAGCTTGCTAAGAAAATAACCCCGGCAAAGGTCTACCTCGACCAATGACGGGCGTCACCTCAATATTTTTACATAAATCCAACACTCTCAACCCCTAGAACAACATACCTAAAAACTAGAATCAAAGAAGAAGTCTAGCTTGGTGATTCAAGAAGGAAACCGTAGGCTTCAAGCGGAGAAAATCCAAGAATTCTTCAAGTTTCATTCTACATCTTTGGGTAAGAAAGTTTCTTCTTTGCCCCTACTATAACATATGTTGATTTGAAGCCAAAATAAAGAAGTTAACATGTTGGATCTAGGAAGGCCGAAAGTTAGGAGCAAGGAGGAAAGGAGGATCTTTGAAGTGAAGTCTTGTTTGGACTTGAGACAACAAAATCTAAGGTAAAACAAACTCTACATCTTACTGAAATTTTTAAATCTTGTGTTTGGTTAAAAATTTGTGATGATTTAGTTAGTTGTTTTGAAGAATTCTTGAATCTAGTCCAAGGTAAATCCTAAGTCCATGTTTTTAAGTTCTTAATCATTATAGAAATTTTGTTGAACATTAGGTTTGGTGATCTGAATTTAAATACGGAAGGAAAGATTTGATTCAAACATATAAACTTTAAATTTTTGTAAATAGGGCAATCTAACCTAGCTGTAGTCTTTCTATCATCACTTTTTCTGCACAAATGCAAATTTAGTGAAATTTTCTGCATATGAAACTAGACTTTCATAGTTTGAAAATGAGATATGATTCATTAAATTCTGATAAAAATTAGATTTTTAGTGATTTTTCAAAGTTAATTTTTATCAGGGTTTAGGGTTTAGGGTTCAGGGTTTAGGGTTCAGGGTTCAGGGTTGAGGGTTGAGGGTTTTAGGGTTTAGGGGTTGGGGGTTTGGGGTTTGGGGTTTAGGGGTTTAGGGTTTAGGATTTAGGGTTTGGGGTTTGGGATTAGGGATTAGGGATTAGGGATTAGGGGTTCGGGGTTCGGGGTTCGGGGTTTGGGGTTTTGGGTTTTGGGTTTTGGGTTTTGGGTTTTGGGGTTTGGGGTTTCGGGTTTAGGGTTTAGGGTTTAGGGTTTAGGGTTTTAGGGTTTAGGGTTTAGGGTTTAGGGTTTAGGGTTTAAGGTTGCTCTTTTGTGTCCTAAAATGAGTTAAAATTTTTTGGCTTCCTACAGTAATCTAAGAACTATTTAAATATGGCGGAAGTCTGTTCTTTCTTTACTGTAAGGTTATCTCTAGTTGTTATATAACCTAGATTTGGCTAATATGAAGATTGCTATTATCATTTCTAGATACCATAAAACTAAAAAGGCTTCTATAGTCATTTTTTCTTTTTAGCAAATAAGATTTTTTAATCTTTTTTGATAATATTTTAGGTTTTGTTTATTTTCTTTGAGTATGATTTCTAAATATTCGTGGGTATGGGGAAAATGTTTCTTTGGGAGCTCGTTAATATCTTGTTCTATCTTTTTTATTCTACTTTCTTCTCTACGAATGAAGTGGAGGAAGAGGTCTGCTAAAATATGTTTTGTCATTAATATAAACTAGTGGTACAATTTTTCAGAGTAGATACATTTTTTCTTTTCGTACACACATGATTTTGAATTCTATGAAACTGATCTTTAGTTCTAAAGAACTAATTCGATATTTTCTGGTGCTTTTTTCTAAAGGGTCAGCAGGTTCTGGTTCGTATTTCTTTTTGGCTAACTCTCTTCTCAAAAGGAAATTCTTTTTTCGTAATGCGAAAAGCTTGTGATTGAAGCTGGTAATCACTGAAAAAGGAATGATTGTGGGTTAGATATTAATAAGGATTCAGACTCTATATTCCCTACTGTGAGTGTTGCGATTGTTTTAACCTGTTCAGATGATAACGGATTGCTATTGAATTTGACTCTTTCTATGGATTGCATGCATTTTTATTTCAATTCTGCATTAAACATTAGGCCAGTCTTTCAATTGAATCATAGACGCGCCCTGTTAAATCAGTTATTCTTGACTTCTTTGACCCTGACAAGCTCACCTACTTGATCTTAAACTGCCTTCCTTTGAGGACTTACCAACGATCTTTCGTCTTTTGCTTATGTTGGATCTCTAAAGTCTCAGAATAGCGGTTCTAGATAACTGGTCTGGGTAATGCATAATGCAGTATTCGGATAAATAAGATGCAATGCATTCGGAAGAATCAAAGATAGATTAGCAATTCATTATAATAAGAAAGATTAAACACTAATCTAACACCCTTTCGGGTTTATAGAGACTGAATAAGAAAATTACTCTTGCATTATGAAATTAAAATATTACAAGGATAGTATAGAGATCTTACTTTCTTACAGGCATTTGAAGATTTTGCTACAAGGGATGAAGGTTTTTTGAGAGGGTGAAGGTTTCAGGATTGCTTCTATGCTTGTGTTTTTTCCCGATGGATAGTTTCATGCTGCTAAGGTTCTATTTATAGTAGAGGTTCCGGACTTCAACTAAGTTTTAAATTTTGTTTGTTGTACGAAAAGGCTAATGCGTAAGGCACCAGCTCTTCTTTTTGTGACTAAAGCTGAAAAGATTCGGAACATGGCACATGGATGGCCATATTTGTGTCTTAAAAGACGTTCCGAATATTGGCTTTTGGTGTAGTGAGGGGAATAAAGTTAAAGACAAAGACTAGTGCTCCATAAAGCAAGCTGAGCACTACTGTAAAAGTTACAAAAGAAAGATTCCCCCTTAAAGAAAGCTGAGGACATCTGTAAAATTATATATACTTTTTTTTTTTTTAATCATCCATAGCATCCGCAATAGCTTCCTCAAGATCTGTGTCAATAGACGGTACTGGACTCAGTGGTGGCAGATCAGGAAAATCAATGGAGCCTTGCTTGAGTGGTAAAGGAGATACGTCAAAGAACAATCGAGCATTACTGGCCTTAAAATGGCTTTTCATGTTAGGATCAATGCTGCTGAATCTGGGCCAATAGAGTCGATAGGGTCATTTACCGTAATACTTAGTATAGTGATCTTCTCCAATTAATCCACGGTATGTAGAGTTAGGGACCAAAGCTCTCATTGTTCTCCATTCTAGGTACTGTTGCTCAAGGTTCTCGGTCATGGTTGCTGGGCATTCGGGATTAATTGACGGGTCAAAGTACATAACCCGATCTTCTTGCATGACCATGTCAAATGTGATGCAATGCCTTGCCTCATCAATATAGTCTTTGGTAAACGCAGGTGGTATAGTTTCGATCCGCATGGATACATAACTTGCCTGTATCTTGCTGAACAGAAATCCGACTATGTGGGCTATCCACCAATATTTGGGCTTGTTGGGCTCAAAGAGTCTTAATTGATTTGGGCTGCTGAAGAGAACTAGTCCAAGGACTCCTAATTCCATTAGTGCTATTGGGGATAATTCAAGTCCATTTACCGATATTTCCGGATCAAAATGCTCAAGGTCCAATGCAAATCTTGCGATCTTGAATCCTTGGGCCTGAACTATCTTGTCTGAAGGGTCCAGTGATTCGGTCAATATTTGACATCCTTCTATGGCGATGCGTCTGCTCTGCGTTGCTATTTGCTGGGTTATTTTCAGTTTTCTCAAATATTCTCTTTTTGCTTCTGATACCACCATCTCCTTGATTCGGACTAGCACATCTGGTTCGAGTTCTTCAAGGTACTCGAATTGGTGTTGCTTTCTCTTTTTCTGTTTTATCTCTGTTTCCCATGCTTCTCTGAGTATTTTATTTTCTTTTCCCAAAGTCTCAATATTTTTTCCTGTCTGAACGATTTCACTTTTCAGATCATTATATTTGGCCTGCCATTGTTCATTTTTGACTTTCAAGTGTTGATTTTCAGCTTTTAAGACTGCTAGGGTTTGAGGTGTTACGGGCATGAGTGGTTGCTGGCTATTAAGTTGTTGAAGCTGGTTATTTTGATTTTCGAGCTGGGTGTTCAAAAAGGAAAAGTGTTCGCATAAGGCGACTAAGGCATTATAAAAACCACGTTTATGCTATGCGATATTTCCATTACTATATACCCATAAATTGTCAATTAGACAATGCTGATAGGGTTGTACAACTAAATTGGGCTTTCGGATCTGAAAGGATTTTGATGGGTGTACTGTTGTGAGTCTAATTGGGCCAAAAGAATAGGTTTGATAAGTTTCAGGGTTAGGCTGGCCTGAGCTGTATCCTTGAAATGCCATAGCTGCGAATGAAACACAAGATGTTAGAATAATAATTTCAATTTCTTTTTGAATAATACACATAGTTTCCACTACATTTCATAACTGCTTTCACAATAGTATCGAGTAACTATATATATTTTCAAACAGCTATATTTTTCACATCCTTGCAGAGGGCTATTTCATTTAATATTGCTGCTGTTATATAGGACTTTCTTTTCTTTCTCCAATATAAATAATTTTTGTAATCTCATCTTTCTAAACATTTGTCCATAGCTTGTCGAACTTTCCGACTTTCACTTTTAAGACGAATAATTTCTCGTTTTCGTTTTCTAATGTTAAGTGGATACATCTGCAAAACAAAAGCAATATTAGTAAGTATCACTAATAATATCAAAATGATTATCTTTAATGTCGTCATCTTCAATGTTCGCTAAATATGAATTTTCGGGACTAGTTTTGTCTGTTATAAGTCTACTAAGGTAGTCTGCTATCATATTATCCTTTCCTTTGATATGTTCTATATGTATTTTGAAACCATTTTCATGGATAGTGTTAAGAAAACTAATCCATCTTTTCTGAGCTAAACTTCTTTCATTTTTAAGTTTGTAGAATTTTACTATTGCTTCACAGTCAGTTCTAAGAGTAAATTCGTTATTTAGATAAAGTCTAAATGTATCTAATGCTCTAATGATTCCTAGGATTTCGCAATCTAATGCTGGAAAATTAACTTGATTAAATACGCCACTACCATATCTACAGAGTTGTTCAGTACTTTTAGGGCTATACTTGTTATCTTTTATTTTCAATTCTGCACCCTATCCTATGTTTGAGCTATCAACAATAACTATTTTGTATTCTGATTCTAAAGGTAACCTAAGTTTCGGAAGGCTTTGTACTAACTGTTTAATTTGTTGAACTGTTTTTATATCTTCTGTATTAAAATATCGTTGACCATTTTTGCTAGTTTTCGCATATAAACATTTTGTAAGAGATCCTAAATTTTTTATGTATGGCCTAGCATAATTTAACAGACCTAAGAATATTTGTAATTTCTTTGTGTTTTCAATTTTATCAGGAAATTCTAATATTTTTTCACTAATGTGTTTTTGGAGTTCTATAGTGCCATTTCCTATTTTGTGTCCAAGAAAATCTATATATTGTTTGCAAAGTTCTATTTTGTTTTTGCTAAGTATAATGCCCTCTTGTAGGCATTTATTTAAAATAGTTTCTACATGTTCGTAGTGTTCTAAAATATTGTTGCTGGCTATTAAAATATCATCTATATAGACAAATACGAAGGGAAATTCCTTAAATATTTTATCCATTTTTCTTTGAAAAATACTAGGGGTATTTTTTAATCCGAAGGGCATTACTTTCTATTCATATAATCCTAAGGGTGTACTAAAGGCTGTCCAAGGAATACTGTCGGGATGCATTTTTATTTGCCAATATCCTGATTTACAATCTAGTTTGCTGAATATTTTTCGACCTTGTATGAGGTAAATTAAAATTTCTTTTGTTGGGATTTTATAACTATCCTCATTTGTATTATCATTAAGTCTCCTATAGTTTATAACCATCCTAGCTTTTCCTCTTTTTATTTCATTATGATTTCGGACCATAAAGGCTGCACTACGATGTTTACTTCTAGATTTTTGTATTAAGCCTAATCTGAGAAGATCTGCTATTTGTGTTTCAAATTCTTGTTTGTCAATATTATCATATTCAATATCTTTTGTTCTTATTGTGAGGTCTTGATTAATTATATCTAACCTTGCTAATAACTTATTTTCTCCCAATGCTGTAAGGGGTTTTTTCCTATAATTTGGCATTCTTCACATTTTCTTAAAAGTTTTTCTAATTTTGTATTTTTCTATGCTAAGCATAAAATTAAGTCCTAGTATGAAGTCATAACTTACAGGTAAAACTAATACTTGTGGAATGACATATTGGTTTCCTATTGTTTCATTATTGACAAATTGTATTTTGGTTTTGTGTAGAATTTTTGTAATAGGGACTATAGTTTGGTCTATTAGACTAACTCTAGCATTTATTGGATGTGTGATATCATTTTGAGTTAGGTGTTTTGAATGTAATATACACTGGCTAGCTCCTGAATCTACTAAAGCATTTACCATAATTGTTCTACCATTTTCTAATGTGACTAATAGTTTGACTGTTAGTAAGCTAGAGGGATTTGGTGAGGATGCTAATCCTATTGAGTTAGGTGTTTTGAATGTAATATACACTGGTTAGGGTTTAGGGTTTAGGGTTGAGGGTTGAGGGTTGAGGGTTGAGGGTTGAGGGTTTTAGGGTTTTAGGGTTTTAGGGTTTTAGGGTTTTAGGGTTTAGGGTTTAGGGTTTAGGGTTGAGGGTTTTAGGGTTGAGGGTTGAGGGTTTGAGGGTTGAGGGTCGAGGGTTGAGGGTCGAGGGTTTGGGGTTGGGGGTTGAGGGTTTGAGGGTTGAGGGTTGAGGGTTGAGGGTTGAGGGTTAGGGTTGAGGGTTGAGGGTTGAGGGTTGAGGGTTGAGGTTGAGGGTTGAGGTTTAGGTAGAGGGTTGAGGGTTGAGGGTTGAGGGTTGAGGGTTGAGGGTTTAGGGTTTAGGGTTTAGGGTTTAGGGTTTAGGGTTTAGGGTTTAGGGTTTAGGGTTTAGGTTTTAGGGTTTTAGGGTTTAGGGTTTTAGGGTTTAGGGTTTTAGGGTTTAGGGTTTTAGGGTTTAGGGTTTGGGGTTTGGGGTTTGGGGTTTGGGGTTTAGGGTTTAGGGTTTAGGGTTTAGGGTTTAGGGTTTAGGGTTTAGGGTTTTTTTTTTTTTTTTTTTTTTTTTTTTTTTTTTTTTTTTTTTTTTCTTTTTTTTTTTTTTTTTTTTTTTTTTTTTTTTTTTTGATAAAAAAGAATTTATATCAAAAAAAAAGAGGAAAAAAGGCCCTCGCAGCTCGACAAAACCCCGAGAAACCTGGATACAATGATCTAACAAAGGAGATCTAAAAAAACTAAGAATGAGCTGATGGAAGAACTACTCTAACAAAAGCAGCAACGGCCCGAGGGGGCAAATGACGCTCGCCTTTCCTTCTCTTGTTTCTCTCCATCCATATATAATAAATAGAAGCGCTGAGAAGGCATTTGAAGATTCTGTTCCGCCGCAACGGGTGTCTCGCGGGAGACAAAAGAGTATCTCGAATGCCTGACCAAGAAATAGGGAAAGACGATGGAACAAGATGTGCAATAGTTAATCTCCACACTTCTCTCGAGAAGGAACATCGAAAAAATAGGTGATCAATAGTTTCTCTTCGGCTGCCACATAGATGGCAAGTCGAAGAAGTCGAAAGACGGAGTCTAAACAAAAAATCGCTCGTCTGAAGCCGCTCCATGAACACCAACCAAATAATGAACGCAAATCGAGGAATCGCCCCCGAATACCAGACCATGTCCACCCAATGAACCCGGGGGTAAGAACTTCTGAGGTAGTCCCACGCCGACGCAATGGAAAACTCACCACTAGAGCTGATCGTCCACTCGAGTCTATCACTACCAGAGGAAGACGGCCAATAAGTCTCCGGGATAACATCCCGAAGCTGGTCACAAAAAGCTCGCTGAAGCCTCGAGAGCCGCTGATCACCACGCTGGATATACTCAGTCCAGGTGGCGCTCGAAAACACATCCCAAACAGAAGACTGCGCAGGAAATCCTGACCGCTCCATGGAATGTCTCCCCCAAACCTCTATCAGAGGACCGACAGGAGACCAATCGTCATACCAGAATGAAATACGACTCCCATCACCCATTCGCCAAGCAACAAGCTCCCTGACCAAGTGCCGCAGCGAAAGAATCTTCCTCCAGATCCACGAACATTTATCCGGAATTTTGACATACCAAAAACTAAGACCCCTCAAAAGATATCTCCGAACCCAACGAGACCAAACATTATCCTCCGGATCAGAAAGGATATGCCAAATATGTTTAAGCATGGCTGCTCTATTCCACTCAGTGACTCGCTTCAACCCAAGACCCCCCTCATCCTTAGGGCGACACACATTCGACCAAGAAACCTTGGCCTTCTGCCGATCTAAAGCCGGACCAGACCACAAGAACCTTGCCATCAAAAGCTCAATCTCTTTACAAACCGCCTTCGGAAGGAGGAAAACAGAAGACCAAAAGGTTTGGATCGAAAATAGAACAGAGCTAACCAGCTGAAGCCGACCTGCATAAGATAGACGTCTACTCGTCCAATGCTGAATCCGGGCCGTGATACGATGGACCAACTGAGAGCAATCAGAGACTGAGAGCCGAGAAGACAAGAGAGGAACCCCCAGATAGCGAACAGGCAAGCAGCCCTGACGGAATCCCGAGATCCTCAAGATCTCCTCCCTAGTCCCCTGATCCACAGCACGAAAAAAAATCTCGCTCTTCTGCGGGTTCATCCGAAGGCCAGAGAGCATCCCAAACTGCGCTAACCCATCTAAGATACTCTGAACCGAAGATAAGCATCCTCGAGAGAACAACATCAAATCATCCGCAAAACAAAGATGAGAAAGGTTAACCTCTTGGCACCTCCAATGAAATTCAAAGTTAGGCCCCTCGGAAATCTGCCGCATAATCCCAGAGAAGACCTCCATACCTAGAACGAAGAGCATGGGGGACATTGGATCTCCCTGACGAAGACCCCTCGAACTCCGAAAGAAATCAGTCAACTCCCCATTGATTGACACAGCAAAGCTTGCCGAAGAAATACACACCATAATCCGATCAATCAACCAAGGAGGAAAACCCACACATTCGAGAACCATCCGGAGAAAATCCCACTCCACTGAATCATAGGCCTTCATAATATCCACCTTTATCGCACAACAGGGGGCACCGCGATTCAGGTGGTAACCATGAAGCAACTCATGGGCAAGAAGGATATTATCCCCAATCCTCCTCCCCTTTACAAACGCAGATTGCTCGCTACCAATGATACTTGGAAGAACTTGACTCATCCTCGCCGCAATGATTTTAGAAATGCATTTATAAATCGTGTTACAGCACGAAATGGGTCTAAAATCCGATAAAGATGTCGGATTATCCTTCTTCGGAATGAGAGTGATGATAGTGCCATTAGCCTCCTTAAGGAGACTCCCGGAAGCAAAGAAATCCAATACCGCCCTCGTGACATCCGGACCCACAGTATCCCAACTAGATCTGAAGAACTCAACACTGAACCCATCTGGACCCGGAGCCTTATGCCTACCCAAAGAAAACATGGCCTCCCGAACCTCTGAATCCGTCACCGGGCTCGCCAAAGAGCGAATCTGGTCCTCAGACAGCCTTCTTCGGAGAAGGGGCGACATAGAACCAGAGTTTAAATCACCACCTCTGGATCTACTCGAAAATAGACCCCTGAAATAATTAACAGCAGCCCTCTGAATATCAATCGAATCAGAGATCCGAACACCATCCTCAGTCACTAAGGAGCAAATAGAATTTCGGTTATGCCTCTGACGAACTGTGTTAAAGAAATAAGCGGTGTTTCGATCTCCCAAATGAAGCCATCGGATCCTAGCTTTTTGACGCAACATGCTCTCCTCCATATTCACAAGCGAATGATAGCGAGTAGCAGCTGCTCTCTCAGCCTCCCCTAACTGACGGCCATCACCCGACAAAAACTCCTGCTGAATCTGAATCAAACTCTCCCGAGCCTCCTCAACTCGAGCAGATAAGTCACTAAACTCCTGCCGATTCAGATGCTTCAATTTAAGCTTCAAGCCTTTTAACCTCCTGTAAAGGCAATACATCCGAGTGCCATAATAATCAACCGCCCATGCCTCCGACACAATCTCGTGATATCTAGGGTGATCAGTCCAGAATTCGAAAAACTTAAACGGAACTCTCCTCCGCTGCCTCTGCTGAAAGCGAATCAAACTCGGGGAATGATCTGAGACACCTGGGAGGAGAAACACTGCCTCTGCAAAAGAATAAGTAGATAGCCATGAGGAATTAACCAGCACTCTATCTAACTTCCTCAAGATCGGATCCTCCACCTGTCTGTTCCACCACGTGAAATAGACACCAGAATAGCGAAGATCCTCCAACTCCGACTCCCTCATACAATCATCCAAAGCACAATCAGACAGAGACCACCCTATATTACCACCTCTACGTTCAGAAGGATGTCTAACAGCATTAAAATCTCCCAAAATACACCACGGGGTAGCCGAACTCCTACTCTGAGATCTCAAAAAATCCCATAACAGTCGGCGATCACATGCCAGATTAGATCCATACACGATAGTCACATCCATACATAACCCGGATCTAATACAATGAACTCTACTATGAATCCCTCCGCATCGCACTAGCCAAAACGGTCACATTAACCTCCAACGGATCCCAACATAACCAAATTCGCCCAGTGTTATTACTCCCATGAACAATCATATAATTCCAATCACGAAAAAGGGAGTGCTGAATACGAACCTCATTAGAAGACCGCACCCTAGTCTCCAAAAGACCAAGCAGGTGTAAACGGTTCTGGCTCACAAAACTTCTCGTAGCTCGAATATGAATTGGGTCATTCAGACCCCTTACGTTCCAACAACCTATCATCTGGAACGCACAAAGAGGGGTACACCCCTCAGAAACATCAGAAAACCTTTCTCCGCCCCCGTTTAGTCTTCCTGGCCCTAGAGCGCAGCACAGGAGGATCTGATGGGGGGGAAGAATGAAGATCATTCACACCTGTCCCTACTGAGGAATCTGACTCAGCTCCTCGGGAAACAATACCACTCGGAATCGTCGGAATACTGTCGCACTCATACAGGGTGGTACAATCTCTAAGATTAGGAGACTCAACCCGATCCGGCACCTTCACTATCATAGCAAGGCCAGTGTCCAACTCTGGAAGACTAGTCAGCTGTTCTGTCGGCTCCTCCCGAACAACCAATGCATGAGAATCATCCACCTCCTCAATCGGAGACCGTAGACCCTGATCCTCTCGAACTGGCTCAACGACACGGGACAACCGGGATGCTACCCCATTATCTCCACCTGGGGCATCCATCGACGACTCCTCGACCTCCGGCGCTCTATCCTCAACAACTTTCGGATGTCGCTGACCTCGTCTCCTCGGTTTCCTGACTTTCTGAAAGCCATCTACATCTCCCTTCTGGGTACTCGGTCCCAAGTTCCCCGTCCTATCCTGAGAAGAAGATTTCTTGGGGCATTTCTCATGATGGTGGCCAAAGACGACACATTCCTCACATCTAGGCGGAATGAAGGAATATTCCGCCTTGACGAGGAACTCACTCCCATCCGGTAAAGTAAAAACCGCATCCTTTCGAATAGAACTCCCAGCATCCAGCTCAACAAATACCCTCGCATATCCAAGTCTAGTGCATGAAGCTGTGATTTCATCCATCAACAATGGTTTTCCAAAAACTGAGGCCACATAACTCAATCCTCGCCTGTTATAGAGAACAAGCGGCACATTGTGTAATTTAATCCACACTCCAAAAGTTTCCGTGGCTCAAATTCAACCATAGACATACCCATAGTAAACCTGCGAAGAATAAACGGGATCCCAAAAATATGCCACGGGCTCCTATCCAATATCGTCTGAAAGTGTTCATCTGAAGTAAACTTCAAAAGAAATAATCCAGGACCCGCCATAACAACCTCAGAGAGCCCAAGTCTACCCCATAATAAATCAGAAATTCTTTTCACTTCCTTCAACGGCAA